>JAQOWZ010000008.1:7987043-9420291 GCA_035578165.1 Stenolophus ochropezus | reverse complement strand
GTACAATTGTACTATCAATCGGAACGCTACCCACTAGTTGTGACGAGTAGCACTCTCCGTAACTTTTGCATCGGGCGGCAATACCCGAATGTATATTCCGATATTTTGTCAATATGTTTTCATTCTAAAGTATTATATTTCTCTGTTTCGGAATTAGAATATCATATTCCAGCACGCTTATTGATGTTAGAAGGAGCTTCATTCTTAAACGATTTTTGTTTATATTTTGTTATTTGAGATTGGCATGACTGCATTAAATACACAAAATATCTAGGCAACTGACAAAGTAATTCTAATTTACCTAGGCAACAGACGAAACAGAAATCACTGTCACCAACCTAACTATTCTATCAAAAAAATCCCTTAATGGAAATTGTCAAATATTATTATAAAAAATAATGCAAATAAAAGCCGAAACAGAGAAAATAGTATAAAACATTCGTTATAGAAGGCAATTCAAGCACTCGTTCGTTCGGGCACTCGCTGCTTCGCGCTCGTTCCCGAAATTCAAACTCGTGCTTGAAAAGGTTGCCGTCTACAACTTATGTTTTAATATACTATTCTAATATGATATTTTATATTGTAAAGACTTAATACTACGGTGGCTCAGGGCCAAATCCCGGTTTCCCAGTGGCCTCGTCCAGGCCTGACAATCCCAACCACATATTTTCCCGTATCATAACTCTGCCTTCTGCCACTAGCAAGCTCCTTTACACCCGACCCGTCCCGCAATATTATAGTAGGTGAGTAGTATTTCCTCTTAACGCGTTGCATCATACTATCCACCATTGAACAATCACAATATAGTTGATCTGCGGCACAATCTCCAGGGAAAAATATTTTCCGCCAAGATATGTTCACTAGGGTAACTCACAATTTCCAAAGATCGTGTTATAATTGTGGTCATTTATGAATGGGAGAGCATGACATCGCATGTTATTATTTTTAATGTTCAGAATTTGCATAAAAAAATATAAATGAAAAATCAAAATTAAACGATCTTACCTGTAAGTGATATTCGATTTAAATATATGAGAATCTCGTTCCAGATGATTACATTGCAGTACCGCTCCTTGAACTAGTTTTAACCACAAGTATAGAGAATAAATTCAAAAATTCGCGGACTTCTGGCCCGCGCTTCTACCCTGCGCCCTGTCGGTCATTTTTCATATAGTTTAAATATATATATTTTTAATATTAAGAAATTAAGCTGCTTTTTACTCCTTAATTAGGGTGGGAATAACTTTATAAGAATGAAAAAGATTTGATTTGCTTTTAAATTATATTTCGAGTCTCATTCTTGTAGATTACATTCTAGATGTTTAGAGCACAATGTTTGTTAACCAGTAATTTGCAATTTGTTAATTTTATTGATTATATTTAGCAGTTGGCATCCAGCTTAATGACCTATTTTTATTTCTACATTTTTTTTATATTCTTGACGAGAGAGGAGTATCCTAACAAATAATTATTTTCTTGGTTCTATTTTTATAATGTTCATGTCTAAGCAGCTGACGTATCTGCGTGTGTCGTACTGTGAGCTGTATAATTGTGGTCTACATCCGCTTTCCTAAACAGCTTTTTATTCATATACTTATGGATTGAGAAGTTGCTTTATGATATGGCTTCCTAAGGTTTATAATGAAATAATTATTTATTTTTACCAAATAAGTCAGTAACACCCTAGAGACGCAAGCGCTTTTTCGTACATTAAAGAAATGTAAGAAAAAAGATGGATGCTACCACTCGAGACGTTTTAATTTCCTCCATTTTTTTGCTCAATTACGACTTCTATACGTCTATACACTAAATTGAATAGTATTTTGTTCTGCTTTTAAAAACTCCTTTAAAGAAACGACTGATCTTATTCGATTTCACTTATTAAATTAATAGTAGATCTCTCAAAATTCGGTGTACCATATAAAATATTTTTATCTACAACTATTGAAATATGGGTACATTATACGTGTGATACTACATATAATATACTACTCATATTACACAAGTGTAATATGAAACGTTGTATTACACGCTACACTTTTCTGTAATAAATAGAGCATATAATTTAACACATAACATTTTAATAAAATGTTAATTTATTATTAATATATTTTTTATTATAAATATCAATATAAATGATTATAAAAGTATAATAAATACAATTTGAATAGTTATTTTGACATTTAAGTGCTACTGTGGCGCCATCTGTTAAGCTATATATGAAATACCCATACCTAACTAAATATTTAACAAATAATATCAGATTTTTTTATATGCCTGATAGTTGTAGATAAAGTATAGTATTTGACTCGCATAATATGGCTACATTACACTCGGTTGATTAAAAATACTCGCTACCGCTCGTATTTTTAATTACATCCTCGTGTAATATAGCCTACATATTATGCTTGTTAAATAATATACTATTATTGCAACGAAAGGTTAAGTATTTTAACAGCAGGTTGAGATCTCGTTGTAGTGGATCTCTGCTGGCACTCCTACAAAATCACCGCAGTTCTTGAGAGCTGAATGATATTATTTTAAAAATAATTTTTATAGATTAATAAAATATCAAACATGTAGCTGTGTCTAGCATAAACGACGCTATGAAGAGTGACCGATAGGGCGCAGAGTAGAAACGAGGGTCAGGAGTGTGCGAATTTTTTTATTTATTCTCTAAACTTGTGGTTAAAACTAGCTAAAGTAGCGTTACTACATTGTAATCTCGAAGAACGAGACTCGAAATATAATTTCTTTAAAAGCCGTCATCGTGGAAAACCCCATTGAATTTTTAAATTTTAAATGAGTAATACCAACTGACATAAAAAAAATTAAATTTAAAAAGGTCTTAAAAGGTGTAAAATAGAAAAAAACTCATTACGTAATATTTGATTATTTTGGTAACAGCGTTGGTCCACTCCGATTTGCCTTATATACAACCAACTTCCCTTCTTACATGTACAAAATAAAATGAAAATTACGGAATTTAAATATATACTATAATATTTAAGAGTAACAAAAAGTTGCTTCTTAACAATTTGCTAAATCTAAAGAGAATTTGCCTGTGAGCTGGAAAGAAAAATGTATGCAGGTAATATAAATGATTAGACGACAAATCCTTTACAATATTTTTGTAATTATTTTATTTTATAAGTACCTTACACGTAATACGAATACAATATAATAATAAATCGTTGCAAATAAAATTATGATTTGTGTGGTTCTTGTATGCAGGTAACCAAAGGAGGAATTTTACATTCGCAATTAATTTTGGGACTTCCAGGAGAACGTTTCAACAGAACTTTATCCCCGATGTTGAGTTGTTCGTTTCCATACTGGCATTTTTGTTCTATAACAATACATCATAATTATACTTAATAAGATTATTTCAAATAAAACGTAGAATATATTACCTGAAGCAGACCCCTTTGGATTAGCTATAACTTCTTCGCCTTTAGAATCTGAAAACAAATACACATATGTATTATAATTACTTAAAGTGTCATTTACAAACTCATATACAAGATGGTGACTCGAACAACCGAACATAGAGATTTTACATATAAAATCATACTTTCATAATTTCCTGCTTCCATAATTATTTTAGGTAAAAAAATCTTCAAGTAACAGTTGTAGAGCATTAAATTCTGCATCTGAATCAATAAGCAAAATTAATTTTACATGCCTTTTAAGGTCAGAAATAAGGTTTGAAAATGACGTATATCATCCCAAAAATAGTAGTAACGATTAATCTGTCAAGTTAGCAGCGTTAGTTTATTTCTATTATTATTTATAATTATTAGTGAAGTTAACAATAATGCATAAATTAATTTTGAATATAAAAAAAAATTGCTATATTTTTTTTTGCATAAATTAAAAAAACAATAACTAGAAATAATAAAAATAAAATAATGCAGTTAACTTGACAGATAAACCGTTAAACATTTGATCACTTTTGTCTCAATTCTAAGACTACTATTATTTTTGAGATAATTTGCGTCATTTTCATACCTAATTTCTGAGCTTATAAGGCATATAAAATTAATTTTGATTATTAACTCCGATGCAGAATTTTATGCTTTACAACTGTTAAATCCCTATGTCAAACCAGGAGCTCTGGCCGTGCAATTAATTGTATCTCCTCGCCCAATCCATCGATTTGGAAATGCATTATTTAAAAAATGTTTTCACGGATTTCTCGGCGGATATTAGACAGGAATTATACTAATAATTCATTCGTATATAATTCCTGCCTAATATCCGCCGAGAAATCCGTGAAAACATTTTTATCATCAACAAGTACGGCGTTACTTCTTCTCAACATTATTTAAAAAGTTTCTAACATCTAATCAAAAATGAGCCGGACACCCGTCGTATTGAAACCAGGTCTCCCGATTTGGATGTGCGATTTCTTCAATTGTGAGTGAGTAATTAATATATTTAAATAACTTTCAGAGTTTAATTTCCCTGTTACTTCAAAAAAGCCGATAATGTAAGAATTAAAAATGCCTGCCCAAATATTAATTTTTTGAGGACATTGTGATCTGGTATTTACAATTAAATGGGGATTCGTATCCCCCAGTATCTGTCATTTTGTACATTGGGTTCATTATTTAAGGTAAATGTAGGTACATTAGTCTGTAAAACAAATTGATGAAATAAAATCTCTGTCCTGATTTCCATAATGTTGTATAATTCCACAAATTGTTTGTCTATCTTCTTCGTCAAACGACAATAATTCCTAATGGCATTGTATTTTGTATGAATGATAGCCATGCTTCTTTTACAGTTACGGACAAGGAATAAATAGAAGGACACATAAATGCTATTATGAATGTGCATGCTCACAATTTTGTTTTCGGTTCATGGATATTAGTTTTAACAATCTAAGGGCAGATCTTTTAACTCTGGATAAAGTTCCGGTTACCTTAATTATCGCTTAATAAAAAGTATTGTATCAAAATAATAAATAACGTATAAGGTAACCTGCTCTTTAACCAAAGGCACAAAAAATCGGCCCTGAATTAATTATTTTTAAATTATAAATCATAGACAATCACTTACAACAATTCCATTGAATTGGACATATGCCGTTTTGACCGTAGAAAACAGGTGCACATCTATTTTTCACGTCGTGAGAATGGGTCAGTTCAATTCCACAAGAGACTTTCCTGCAAAATGGTTCTTCTAATTTGCCTGTGAAGTTTGGTCCACACACACATTTCAAGTGGCGCTCCTCGTCAGACCATCCTTGACCGTCGTAATAAATTTTACCATTCACTTCACATTTCGCCACATCTTTGAATGGTGCTGCAAAATAATGAGTTCTGTTACTATTTATAATAATTAAACAAATTATAAAAGATTTTTGATTTTGAAAGTTCTTCTCAACAGCCAGGGTGGTGACTCAAACAAAGAAAAAACTTCAAATACCAGTTTTAAATCATAATATTCTATGTCTGTATCAGTAAGTACAATGAATTTTAACGTGATAAACTCAGAAATTAGGTATGAAAATGACGTAAATAACCCCAAAGATAGCGATAGCCATGGAATTGAAACCAAAATTGCATTTTCATTGTGGTTCTTAAAATTATTTTCCTTAAAAACATGTCGTACTCTAATAAAACTGGATTTTTATTTAATAAATAGCTTTAAAAACAAATAAACGGCGATTTAAAGGTCAACTGAATCTTTTTGCTGAGTATTACGGGCTTTATTGTATCCTTAAAAAAAAAACGGTGCCAGCTGCATCACCAAAAGAGGAAGATTTAAAAACAGTCGCAAAATAAGCGTACTGAATAATACAGATCGGACTGAAATAGGATTTTGGAACATTGCCAGCTTAAAGAATAAGAATATCGATTTTTGGAATTTTATTGAAGAATTTAATTTTATCGAGCTGGTAGAAACGTGGATAGAAGAGAAAGGTTCGAAGAACTGGGAAACTAGATTTCAGAATAAATTTAAATGAAAATTCGTATATGCAAACAGAGAACATAAAAAAGAAAGGAAGACCTAAAGGAAGTATAATAACCGGGGTCAGAAATACACTAGAGGAACTACCGGAAAGATGGAGAAAATTAAAAGAAAAAAACATTTAAAGAAGACGACTGTAACAAAGCTATAGACGAATTTATAGATAATATACGAAGCTCATTAGCAAAGAAAATTTGTAAGAAAAAAGATAACCTAAAAAAAGTAATTGATGGAACAGCGAATATGGAGCTAAAAGAAAATTAGTACGAAACGTAGAGAAGAATTGGAGAGAAGCACAGCAAGAAAAGAAGACTTTCTGAAGAAGGTAAAAGAATATAGAGAATTATGCAAAACAAAGCAGAAACTAGAACACATAAGAAATACATCAAATAAAACAGGTATCTAGCATTATATTAACTCAGAAAGGAAAAATCATATCACAGTCAGAAAAAAACATACTAAAGAGCGCATGGAGAAAGTGTTACGTGACTCAGTTAAACGGAACTTAACTTAAACAGAAAGTGATGTAAGAAGACAAATACAGAAACAGAGAAAACGAAATGCCGCAGATGACGACGCAATACAAAACTAGGCTTAGATATATGGAACAAACATAGTCGATAGACTTACAATAGTAATAAATAATGTTTGGAAAGGAAAAAGTTTTCCATAAAGGTGAAGAAAAGGCATCAAGGAAATAAGTTTAAAAGGGAAAATTTTATGTGCTATTTGCAGATTTGAACGTAGCATTCGACATCGTAAATATGAAAAAGATGATTGACATATTGACGTGATCTGGAATTGAAGAAAACTTGGTAGAGAGAATAGCAGAAATATGATCTGGAATCATAAGTGCAATAAAAATGGACGGTGAAGAAGGACAGAAATTTTGGACAACGTGCGGACTTAGACAAGGGTGCCCATTACATACTATTATTTTCTCTATTTACATGTCAGATATTGAAGCTCACTGTACTAAAGGACAGACAGAAGGCATTGTACTCGGGAGCAAAAAGATTTAGATTTAGATTTATCGTACGTCAAAGACCTCATAATAGTTGACAGAACGAAACAAGAAATGGATTCCTTAATGAAGAGATTCGAGGTAGTTATACTTAAAGAAAAAAGATATGGTGTTGATCACAGAAAAAAACAAGATTGTTGTTTTCAATAAAGGAAGTGACAGGGAAGCAAAAGAAACACGGCTATGGGAAGGAACGAAAATAGAGAAAGTCAAATCTTTAAAACACTTGGGGTATACATTTCACAAGAATGGTGAAGAGAATGAACAAATCTGGGGCATAGGACTCAGAAAATTTAAAAACAACTTTAAATTAAGAATGTTACTTTTTTAAAAATTGATTGCGAGAATTATGTATGGAACAGAAATTTGAAGTTGGAAAGAACAAAACAAAATAGAAAAAAACCAATCAAAATATGTAAGATGGACTAGTTAAACAAACACCGGTGTATATAATAGCGGAAGAAACAAAAAGGTTCAAAATAAAGACAAGCAGGCAGGAGAACAATGAAGTAAGAAGAGAATTTAAGACGGACACCATGGATAAGTCTTGCATTTGATTGTTGAATAGAAATAAAAAGATAAGAAGAATTAAAACAGGAAAAAATCAATGGGATGCAAAACTGGCAAAATTTTATGACAGAAAGGAACATTCAATGACAGAGATAGAAAGACTAAGAAATACAGGCCACAATGTAGTGGATAAAATTACACGAACGAATAAGATATACAAACTCAGATAAGAAAAGTTATATAAATCAACTTATAATCAAGGATATAAATACTTATTGACTACAATCAAGCTACTATACCTGCTAGCAGAAAATAAAAATCTAAAAATAATCGTAAGATTTAGAGCAGAAAATGTAGAAAAAAGAAATATATACTAGATAGGAGACGACGACAGAAAATGCAGAATATAAGGAGAGATTTTGACAATAAATCACTTAAGAAAAGACTGCAACAAAAACCTGAGAAATGACAAACCTACTTAACAAATACTACACCACTACTACAAGAAAGTATATACAGGTAGATTAAACAGTATATGTCAATAGTTATAATAATATTATAATTACCACATGAAATGTAAAATAAAGATAATGTAGAAATTTGAATACCGATAGGTGAAAAATAAAATATTTGCTACTACTACTACTACGACAGAACATAGAAAAAAGAAATAAGTGTGCCCCAAATATTTCTTATAAACGAATAGAACAACAATATGAGAGGTGTTGACGTGGAAATGGCATAGCCAATTACCGCATAAAGATAAAGGAAAAAAATGGTGGTCACCTCTTTTTATAAATACCGTTAATAGTACTTTTATCTACGAATGGAAAATTTATAATTTAGCATCTATGTCGCAGTTAGAATTTCGTTCATATATTGCATTGGTCTTGATAAAATAAGAACATTCTATCGAACAGTTAGATAGTGATGATAAAGATGTACCAGTTCCAGTTTACAGAGGCCGACCAACAAAAACAAAACATTCAGAAGAAGTGAGAAAGGACACATATTGTAATACGAAACCATGAAAAATTAAGAAAAATATGTAGAAATTGTAAAAGCGAGACAGTATGTGTCCCAAATAACTTGTTAAGCATGGAGATCTCTAGAATAGTAAAAGATACGATGTCGGTTAAATTAGACCAAAGTTGCCGTATTCAGGGATCGTTTTACGGATGTCTTTGTTTTCCTGAAAAAATGCAAAGGTTATTAGATATGAACAAAATTGTAAATTTTACTGTTTCTAATTTTTGCTCATAACTTCCAAAATTAAAAGATTTATGGTCGATTGCACACTATTATTTAGAATTTGAGTTACCCTGAAATGGACAATATCACATAGTAATAAAATGTCAAATGAACCATTCAACATTGCTGTCAAAATTTCTTTTAGCATTTTCGATTTTGTTTCCAAAGCATATGTGACCCAAATGAATAAAATAAATATTTTTTTAATTTCTTAGTTTATTTTCATTTTAATGTACATGTGTTTTATTTCGTTAGAAAGAGAAATCTCTATTTAACAGTACTAAAAACAATTTGGAGCCTCATATCAAAATTAAAAGTTTTCATGAATTTCTCAAAAAGTGTTGGTTACAAAAATCTTGAGGACCACTGTGAATTCCTTTTAAAAAAATGTCTCTGGAATGTACAAACTAGAACCTTATACGAACTGAAAGAAGAAAGTTATAAGTCAAAAAGTAAATATGCCAAAATCAGTTTTTTGCTTACATCTAGTGACCTATGTATTTTTTCGAGAAAACAAAAACATCATTAAAATGGCCACCAAATGACTCCAATGGCTCCAATTTAACCGACTTTGTATCTCTTACGATTCTCGAGATCCCAATGGTTAGTTAGTTAAAACGGACACCTGTATACGAGTATGTCACATTTGCCGTTATCCTTTTCATTGTCGTTATCGTTACTGAGAAATTGTGAAGCGTCCAATACTTCAAAGTAAAAACGAAAATACACCATATTTATGTATAATAATTAGAAATATTAGCTTCCAAGGCCATCGATTATTTTAACTGCTAACTTGAATGTTGACAGAAATTATGTAACGTTATATTTCCATTGTTAAATATTTACACAATTTTTGCAAATTATAAAAAACATAGAATAAACCAAATGCACAATGACGTCATTTACACCATTCAAGCACACATTGTACAAATTCACAGCTATTTTGTTTCAATATTCATCAATTTTTATTTATAATTATGAAGTTATTAGATATAGTGTATTGTTAATGTTATAATTTTGAAGTAATGAACGCATGTTGATTAGTTATAATTAACTAGATTATAAACTAAATTGCAAAGACGAAAGTTTAAAAATTGTAATGAAAATGTGAACGAAAATTTGATTTGAAACTAAATTTCAAGATACATATTTAGAATATTTTATAAGCTGAATACAAAATGCTTGGATTTATTAAGCGGTATTCACAATTATTTACCAATCTTCGCGCAATAAATTTTTTTTCTACAGTTTCGTTACATCCAAACTTGATTATTGTAACATAATTTGAAGCCCATTCTACAATAAATATGAAAATTTAAAGTCAACGAAAATTTCTTAGTTATTTATACAATACGATGAATAAGGTTTATCCAAATGTTAATATCACATACGATAAATTGTTATGCTTGTCCCAATTTTCAAAACTGTTATATCAACCTCGTGCTTTTTCAATAATATTTTTATATAAAATTATACATAATTTGATTGATGACTCCTATATATTATCCATGTTACACTTCCATGCTCCTCTAATTTTCACGAGACACACTAATTGTTTCCATTTACCAATAATTGTGTCTTCTAACCTTCTCTTTGAATATCCTTTATCCACTGTATGTTCCCTGTATTACTCAATTTACAAAGATCTACATATTTTTTGTTGATCTTTTATCTCTTTTAAAAGGGAATGTAATAATCATTATTGTTAACTCTTTTTTTTGTCTTCCTTCATTTTAGCTCCTAGTTTCAACTATTTTGGGATTACTGTTTATTCATTTTTCATTTTCTTTATACACGGTGTCCGTTGTAACAGGCTTAAAATCGTACGAGCTATAAAATCGGAGTGAATTGTGTATCTAGAATGTGCTAACTAGAAATTTGTGTTAAATGAAACAAAAAAGTTATTAGTCAAAAAGCAAATTTGTAAAAATCAGTTTTTTGCTCATATCTAGTGAGCTATGCATTTTTTCGGGAAAACGAAAACATGATTAAAATAGCTTTTTCCAATTTAATCGATTTTGTATCTCTTACGGTTCCCGAGATGTCAATGGTTAGCCTCTTAAAACGGACATCCTGCATAAGTTCTTGAAAAGTGTTATTTTGTATTTCTTTTGTATTTGATCTGTAATGAGCCTTGGCCTATTGATCTTTATTAGATAAATTAATAAATAAGTTTTGGAGTCAAAAATCATTTTAAAAAATATTAATTAAAAGTGACTATTAACCTACGATACAAGAGTTTTTGAATTGTTATAGAAGAAAATAGCGCTTGCTTAGTTCATATAGATAAAATATTGTACTTACGACAAACCGTTCTTGTAGAGCAGCATCTATTTAATTCATACGCACGGTAACAACCAGGATTTAATGGGCTTCCGCCACCAAGAAATTCAGGACAGTCGATGTGGGCGCATGTGAAATCATTCCTAAAATACAAAGATATGTAAAACCTCAATTAATTAGTGTTGTCATAAGACGCGATGAGGCAAGATTTCAAGTTGGTCTCATCTCGAGTAATATTATCTCATCTTGCTCTTACGTTGATCTACTAATTTATTACCGTTTACAGAATAGTTTAGTTTGAATATGGCCAAAAAATTACAAGTAGATGTTATATACACAAACTTTAGTAAGACGTTCAACCGAGTTCACCATACTACTTTGTTTAAAATGGTAGGAATCCATAGTTCTCTTCTAAGCTGGATAGAATCTTATATTTCAAATCGATTCCAATGAGGTTTTTGTAATGGATTTAAATATTAATTAATTGTTGTTACATACGAGACCCTCAAGGTTCGCCTTTAGGTCAATTTCTTTTACATGCCGATGATCTTAAACTTTACAAAACAATTGTTACAAACTAAAATAACACTGAACTACAGCCCGATTTAAAAAATTTACTAAATTAACACATTGCAAATTACTTATCTCTAAATATTACTAAGTGTTATGTAATGAGGTTCACCCGCAACCTCGAAGTAATCCATTTTAATTATAAAGTTAATAATCATATTCAGTCATTAGAGATTTGGGAGTATTTCTCTACACTAAATTATTATTTAACGACCATGTAGATATTGTGTCAAAGCAGTCTTGGAATTTGCAGTTTAGTTGTAAAAATTTCAATAAATCGGATACATTTACCCATTTATTTATTGCTTTTATTCGTTCAAAATTACATTACACCTATATTAATTTTACAATAAAATGTTCTTGAACGATATCAGAAAAAAAATTGAGAATATTATGCAAAAAAATTTAATGTAGAAAGAAATTGTTATTTAAAGAGCTTGAGAAATTTCAATATTCGCGATGAACATTACCGTTGGCGGCGCTAATGCTAATTTGAAAATGAAGGACCATTGTAGTTCTTTGCTGAATTTAGTTGCCTTGTAAATGTGTGATTTTGTTTCATTTCAAAGTTTTGTGTACTTTTTACCAATGTAATCTATCTTTTCCAAGTAAATACAAATAAAAATTGTTGTAAATCATTATATTACAATATTTTTTTACGTATTTTGGGGCACGTAAGAATATATCCTGTGTTCCAAGAAACTGACCGGCTAACAACTAAGTAATCATATTGTACAGAACAATACTACATGTATTTATACATCTTATTTAATACAGTTTACTTCATTTTAATAGCATAGTTCAATAAAATTTACAAAAATAATTTTAAAACTTTCGCCTGAATATATTTTTCTCTCCTCCGTTTTATTATGACTAGTATTACAGAACACAAAATCATCCAGAAACTCTCTGTTTGCAGGCCAAGGACGGCAAAATGTAGGGATGCAAACTTATATATTAGCATTACATTCTGTCAAGAAAATTTATTATATTCTATTGGAAATGTAAAATGTTAATTAAAACAACTATTCTTGTGTTGTTCGTTTATATTACGTTAATTGTTGAAAAATATCAATACACATTCCTTTTACTTTTTTAGGTTAGAACAAATGTCACTAAATTTTTGAATAAAATATAAGCTCGCTCTTGCAAAAGTTCAGTTTCTGGACTTGTGATACAAATAACTATTATGCTCTTTACACGCAACGTTAACACCTGTCAAATCATGGTTATGGGATTAGATTTTAAAAAACAAAGCAAAAACAAGTCCTAAATAGGAATCGAACTGAGAACCTTTTGACTCTGTAGCCTGTTACTCTAACTTCATAACTACGGTTTGACAGATGTCAACGTTGCTCGTAGAGAGCAAAAGAATATGACGCGAAAATTTTAAAATTATTTTTGTAAATTTCATTGAATTATGCTATTAAAATGAAGTAATCTGTATTAAATAAGATGTAGAAATACTTGCAGTATTATTAGCCGGAGAGTTTTAATTTATCAAAAACTGTTTTCCCATATTAAATGCCTAGGACAACACTTTCTTAGAACACGCGGTATATATTTGTATTTTTATTACCTGTATTTTTCAACTTTTCGTTCATGAACTAGTTCAGTTTCACCGAATTTATTGCAAAAATGAACCTTCCTTTCATTTTTTCGGGAACAAATTGTACCTGATTATCAACTTTTTACTGTTTTTAGAGTGGCAGCCATACACACAGAAATTTCTGTTTTGATACTTTAATTTCATTTACTCGTCGTAATAAAGAATAACAATTCAGGAGAGGAAGACAAAATTATAGAAAAATCCTATAAAGTTGTCTTCATAAAGATTGATTTTTAAAGAAACTTTAGGTTAGAATTTTTGTAAAAATGTGGATAAAAGTCCAGAAAAAAAGGAACAATGGAAAAATGACGATGGTAAATGGATATTAGAAAAATATGATTTGTAACGGTAGAGTTATAAAAAGATACTAACTAGGACAAGTATAAAGAGTACGATACACAAAGCGGTAAAAATACTATGCGTCTATCAGCTGACGAGTACTACTTTGTTGGTTTCCAGATTTTGTCAGTAGGTGGCTACGAGTTAAAGTTCCTCACGAATACTATTTCTAAAAAATAGAAAAAGTCTATCTGACATATTATTATTATATAAAATACTTAACAACAAGATCAATTCAGTATTATTTGTATGTGACATTCACTTTTCCGTTCCTATCAAAAATAATAAATCAAATAAATTATTGGTTATATCACAATCTAACATCAATAACTTTAAAAATTCACAAATAAATAGATTGATATCAATTTATAATTCTAGATTTGCGCACATTGATATATTTTATCTATATTTTAATAAATTTGAAGTAACTTTTTTGTATATTTTCGATGATTAAGTAGATACTTGTTTTGCTTTCTCATATTATCTAAATATATATTGTACTTATTTATTTGTGAAGCTCTGTATCGTCAGAATTTATAGTAAACTCAGCAAGTAATTATTATTGTAATCTCAAATTTAAAAAAAATAACATTACGACTAATGAAGAAATAAAAGTGTAGTGAAGATAGTAGTAGTCTGATATTGATTTTTTATTTGATAATATTGGGGTATTATCAAATCAAGAAATAAGGTCAAACTGATCCTATCATTTTCACACTTTGTTCTATAAAAATGGATTGTAGTAGTATTTTGTTAATGTATTGTAAATTGAGTTTCAATTTATTATTTAGATGTGGCAGTTTGATATAGTTGATTTAATGCTCTATAGTTGACTAACACTGCTATTTATTATCAATGTGTCGATTATTTCAGAGTTGTGTATGATCATGGTATGAAAACAATCATGTAATGGTCTTAGAAAAAGTATAGTACGTAGTGGTAAAATAATTACGCATTTGTGAAACTGCGTAATATATATCTTACAAATCGTGTTGCATAATATACTATAAATTTAATATATTATGGTATAATACAACTTCAAATTAAAAGTTTATGATGTTTTTTGTAGCCTTGCCCAGTAATTCATAATTACAGAAGCATTTGCTTTTATAGGTTCATAGAATTTAGACAACAAATAGTTTGTCAAGTGCATAGTAGCCGTCGTATGCGTATGGTATTGTGGGTGTGCGTCCCCATGGACACCGATTTGTAAGTGGATGGATACCTAATAGCAAATGTACTGAAGGAAATAATGTTTTTAAGAAAAAGAAATAGAGAAAGAGAGTTATGTATGAATTTGGATGAGGTGAAACAAGTTTGGTTGGACAGAAATATGTAGAGGAGGATTATTGTTCAATGAATGTGTATCTGTGTTTGCCAAGTACAATACGTAAAAGAGCGTGAATTTATGTATGTATTTTGTAAATGAAAATAACACATTTTTATATTAAGAAATAGCATATTCCCCTAAAATATATCCTGGTTATTCCACAGATAATTGTGAAATTCGTTCTCTTAAACAAAAATATAAAACAGCTTTATTGGTTATGTTCTAGAAAAAAAAACTTACTGCCCAATTCTGGAACAGAAGCACGCAGCTAAACAGTTTTGACTAGTGAGTTCTGAAGGGATTTTTTCGCCCCTGTTATACACATTGCCTTGGAAGTAGCACTTGTCTCCAGACCGCCCTTCGGGCTTTGCGCAGTTGTAATGGGAAGGGCAGCAGTCGTCCGGTTTGGCAAACACAGGTTCGCACCCTACCTCTTCATACGGGGAGAGAGGCGTGGAACAAGTGCCATTACAGGCTCCTGAAAATGAATACTTTTGAGAAAAAAATTAGGACACGACAGCAGCGGAGTAGCTTAGGACTACGGAAGAAAATGATCGTAATGAATTCTTTACACTATTTTTTCAATTATAGTTTCGAAATCTCGGGAATGTAACAAAAATATCCATTTAATTTTTATTTTTATAACGTAAAACATTAATTAATGTTGCAAATACTATAACGAAAATTAAGTACACTTCAATTTGTCTAGATAATATTCATATTGAACTAATAGATTGATTTAATATTTCAATTACATTTATCAAATATCTATTTATTAATTAATCAAGAACTACTATTCTATTACTATACATTTCTGCTTACTCATGTAAGCCGATACTAATCTTCTAGCTGTGTTCACCCTAAGTAGTTTCCTACTTCCTTTTGTAGCTACCCTTGCACCACGCACTTATATGTCTCATCTAGTTATACGAGGCATACAGATATAAGGATTTTTTTTATTTACTCGGAGACGTTCTGATAAAAGAACTCTTTTCTTAATCTAAGAAGTTCTGATATTCGTACTCTGGCCCTATTTTGAGATATATTAGACTGGCAACACTCACCAGAAATACACTTCACTTAAATGTTCTCTAAAAACTCATTTGAAAAACTGACTATTTTTCTTTATGGAATTATTTAGATAAAATTAATTATAATCTCTGACTTATTGCTAGTGCGTATAATATTATGTAGAATACACAAATAGTTTCTTATAGTCCTCCTTGTAATCAAAAACGAATTAACTGTCGTTAATAATAATTAATCAAACTAATAGATTCCTGTATTTTTATTCTTCAAACACTTATTACCTCATCATAATAATTATTAAGTTAATTTATTATCAGCTAATTGCATAATTGTTTGGTCAGTCGAGTAAAGCATATTATAGACAGCACTTATTCAGTGAATAATTCTTTTTTCAAACTCCAAACTAGTTGATAAAGCGTAATGATTTCTACTTTCTCTATATGTGAAATACAATAAAAATTAACAGAAATGCGGCGAATGCTCAAAATATGTTCCCTCGACCTATAAACAAATTGCTAGGCCTGAATAGGACTTTATATAACCAAAAAACTATTCAATTTTATTATATCCATTGCCAAAAGCGAATTCAAGACTCACTCGCCGTTGATGATGTAAAAAAATCTTATTATTAAACTGCAATTAGAATTAACTGATGTAAAATAACAATTAAACGATTTAAAACAACAAACTACTCTGTTGCTTCAAAACTGATGTCCGCGGAAGAAATAATAAATGAAATAAACGAACAACATCGTTCAAAGACTGATTGATTTTCAATGTTCCTAAAATTAGTAATCCTAATACTAATAATGATTATGTTCACGAGAAAGACAAAGTTGATGCTATCTTTTCTCAAATCAATGGAGATATACTCTGAAACAATATCAAAATATTTAGAATTGGTAATCCAAAACAGTCACAAGTTGAATCAAGGCCAATAAAAATAGGTCTGATTGATACTTTTGATGCAGTAAATTTATTAAAAAGTAATAATAACAAAAAACATCTTAAATTTGCAATTCGTTACTTTCACTTACAGGCAACGAAATTATTTTAAAAATCTAAAACTGCAGCTCAAAAAGAGTATCAATAAAGGGGAAACTAATCTCACAATACGTTACTTTTCCGGAACACCTAAAGTTATCCAAAAGACAGAATAGCAGTTACCTTTCAAACCGATCGTACAAGAATATTTAATATATTTCAAAAACATACAGGGATTCCAAAATAAAATTACCCAACTTCAAGTTCTATTTACTGATCTTAATATACCACCTATCATCCTTCCTTTCAATGAACATTGGCTCAAATTACAAGAAATATTAATTCCTTCTTTAACGGGCTATAAACTCCTTGCGTACTTCTGTCGATCGGAAAAGATAAGAGGTATGTACTTTAGTTCATGCATATTATGTACGTGATGATATTAAATTTGAAAAAATACCAATCTTGATTATCTTACACAAGAAGAACATTTAGTAGTGTCAATAACTAAAGTTTTTTTTATAACAAAATCAGCATCATGCTTTTAAATATTCTCTATAACTCTAAACCGAAAATAATAATAACTGCCGATACAAATATTGATCTTCTGGAACATAGCCTGCAAAAAGAGTAACTTCTATCATTATTAGCAACAATTAACCTCCATCCCTCTACAGCTCAACTAACCATAGTAACAACAACAAGCAGCACATGTATTGACGATATTTACAAATACCAAGATCCAGAAATGTAATAACACTTTAGTGATCATCATGCAATAATACTAAAACTACAAAATAATTACAATATAAAAGTGAAAACCAATATGTTATGAAAAGAAATTACACAATTATAAATATAAACAAATTCATACTAGATCTGCAAAATGAAGAATGGAGTACACATAATGAGAATAACACAGTTAATGAAATTTACAAACCAATTAAATAATGATTTTCAGAAAAATTTTCCTACAAAAAATCTTGGTCTCAAAATAATTCATTATTTTTAAATCAAAAAAAACTAAAATAATTGAATTTAGGTATCCTAGTTCAGTAAATTTAAATACAACAAAAATTTGAATGTCACTGTATCGGAAACTGTTAAAATATTAGGTTTAAATGTTGAATAAAACTTAAAATGGACCACTCATGTATCTATACTTATTTCAAAATTAAACATATCATGTTGCTGTATTCGAACTCTATCAAAAATAATTTACGCTGATGCTTTAAAATATGTTTACTTTGACTACTTTCATTCAGTTGCAATTTATGGTATCGTCTTTTGGGGAAATATCTAGTAGCTAGTGACATATTTGTTCTACAAAAACAAGTAATTAGAATATTATTAATATTATTATTATTACTTATTTATGTTTATAACTGTTGTATATTAGAACACTATTAATGAACATATGTTCACTGAATGATTTGGTTTATTGAATAAATATTTTCTATTTGTAAAAACACTATCGTTGCTAGTATGCCTTCGTAGTGATGCCTAACGCCAAACGCTCAGTGATATATTACAAATAGTTGCTAAAATTATTAATGTCATATTTACTATCAATTGTTGTCGTATGTACCTAAATATAGGTTTATAGTAAAGCTATTTTAAAGGACAAATAATATATTTACTGGCATTATTACTTTATAAATATATTAGAAAAAATAACTTAAAAGATGACTGACAAATAAATGTCCGTTGCAAAGTATTTAAATTCAATTTTTTATTAAAGAAAATAACTAAATTAATATACATATAAAGTAACTGACATTGTTATTTGTTACATATATAACCATTTTAAAGTTATTTTCGCAAATAATTATTGCTCATGGTGAAGCAACAGTTAAGATATATGTGAATTATTATAAAAACAAAATGTGAAAAATGTAGACAAGGAGAGAGAATTAATATTGGTTCAAAAAATTCAGGGTGATCCAAAGTAGTAATCTCGAGACAAAGTAGACTTCTCGTATAAATTTATAAACATGGAAGACAATCCTCTCTATATATGTATTATACAATACTTCACCGCTCCATGGAACGTGACATTAGAGTTGAATATTTTACAGGAATGTTGCAGGATGGATTCTCAAGTCCGGATTTATTATATGATAATAAGGTCTATTCTGTAAAAAATATGTTATTTTAAACAGGGTGTTTAAAGTAATATTATAACATTGCTGTTACTTTCAAACAGGAAGTGAGATTTTCTACAACGATAATTTTAACACTACATTTAGATTTATAAATATTAACACCAATATTAAAATAACCTGTGAAATTGATATCAAATGTGTCATATTGCTGAGAGATTGCACATCTGTTCTTGATCCATATCCTTTTTATTTGACGTTTAGATGTATTTCTATGTACAATCTGAAGAAAAAGTTTGAGTTTTATGGAAAAAAAGATCATACAAATTTGATACAAAGAAGAACAATAGTTATTTATGGTACAAGTGTGTTACATTATAGATAAGTCACGTGGGAAAAGTGGTATTTTTTCAAGTGAATTAGGTAATTAACACACATGTGCCATACAACATTTTATCCAACACATTTTAATCATTGATATAAAATACATATAAGATTTTTGACAGATGGAATTTCGAAATGACATTTAGGAACAAAATAGTGTAGAGAAGGTTTTATAACGTATAGTTACTATGATACGAACCAAAAAACAGTGAGCTAATATATTTAGCTCACTAGTGACTTATGACCTACTTTATTTATCTAAAAACAGCTTACTTATATCGTTATAATTACACGGTGTTGGATAAAAAAATAAATATCAGCATTAATATATTGCATAGCAGAAATTAGAGCAATGATAATATGTATCACCATTTAAGTATTCGGTTCATAAATAACGATTTGTACTCAACGTCATAAAAATAGCTGCTTGGTGTATGCTTCTCGTTCAAAAATTTTAATTCTACATTTGCGATAATATGGGTGTTAACGCTCTAGAAGCCTTTATGATTCTAATATAGACCAGCAGAATGCACAGGATGTTCAGCTGGTGGAGCTATTGTACAGGAAATTTTATCGAAATATTTCGTTAATGTTCTTTTATTATAGAAGAGATAGAATAAATAATAATTCAGCTCACTAAAGGCTGACTCATTGCCAAATCAGCTCCAGTACCAGTATTAGCATTTTCTATGATTTAATTTCAACTATCAAATATTGAAAAATCTCTTTAGCTAGTCTAAATAACTTTAGAAATCTGTTTTCTGGTAATTCAAAGGGATTTGAAATATCTCGTAGGTATCACAGTGAATTTATAAAATAATATTTCTACTCATTTAAATTAATATATTATATTTAAGTTGGTAATTATTTACTTTCTTCATATTTCGTGAAGGTTTTATTAGTTTGTTAGTTCAAAATAAATACCTACAGCTGTCTTTTTTCTCTAAATAAGGCACTGTTTATTTTTAAAGATATCTAAATCAATGCCTTTAAAATATAACAGTTAACAGCATATTTTAACAATTTTAAAATATTTACATGAATATGACTTACCGAATAAGAATTAGAAGCTTGGAACCTTTAAAATTTTTAACATGTAGTTAAAATGAACAATTTTTTTACGGAATAGACCCCAATAAACGTTTATTTATACTTAAACTGCATTTCTAACATTGAGTTGCAGAAAAGTAGAAGAAGCTGGCTTAAGAAATTTTATATTGCCCGCGAATATATTTCAATTAGGTATGTATTTATTGTGCTTATAGTCGAAAAACAAATTATAGAAAATATTTTTAAACATTTCAGTTAATGTTTCAGAGTAATTAAATTTTAAAAGTAAAACTGCCAAATACGATCTGTACAATTATTACGATTTTGTAAAAAAAATAGTGTTTGTCAGCTGCTTTCATATACATTTCGCATTTGGTCTGTATGCAATTTGATTTTAAGACTACTGATTTAGAGAATAGCGACTATGCGAATGGTATAATAATTTATAAGGGCCTTGAGAAATCAACATGCCCCGTTAAAAACCATTCTACTGAGTTATATTTAAAATATAAAAAATCGCAAGTTTTGGAAATCATCTATTAGTCGACCATGCAAGTTATGTATATTGACATACTTAAGAAAAAATATATATAACATAATGTTTTATAAATATTTGAGATTTTTTGTCATGACATAAAAACAAAAATAAATAACGCAACAGCTGAATAAACTCACAATAATAACACTTAACTGTACACACATGTTTTTATTACTCCGGAAAATCCCATTACATAAAATGGATTCGTAATGGTTTACTTTTTGCAAATGTTATGACAACCTTGATGTACCATTAAATTTGAATAAATGGGATATTTATTATTTTATTCATGTCACAATAATATGTGTTACCTATATGAACAATAAAATAAACATATTAAGAATTCTTATATACTATATTTTTATTCCAACATTCATTAATTATTACAAATCATATTAATCGATGTGTTTCGAAAATAAATAATAATAATAATAATAAATTTAAAATAAAAATATTAGAAATTTTAAAAAATAACCAATTATGTTTGAAATAGACCCAAGTTGTAGAAACTATGGCCCGTATTACGAGCTCACTTTCATAATAAAATCGCGATTTTAACGCTCACTTTTACATCAAAATCTTTTGTAAAAACGAACGTTAAAATCGCGATTTTATTATAAAAGTGAACTAGCTCACTTTTATAATAATATCGTGATTTTAACTTTTAATTTTACATAAGATTATGATGTAAAAGTTTGCGTTAAAATCGCGATTTTATTATAA
The DNA here is from genome assembly GCA_035578165.1 of Stenolophus ochropezus. Classification (NCBI taxonomy): domain Eukaryota; kingdom Metazoa; phylum Arthropoda; class Insecta; order Coleoptera; family Carabidae; genus Stenolophus; species Stenolophus ochropezus. Next base: position 9,398,586 of record JAQOWZ010000008.1, on the reverse strand, counting down.
AAGTGAGCTCGTAATACGAGCCATTATTATCAAGTTGTTTAGAAAAGAGATTCGTATACATTTAAGAGCTTTTGTAGTAATTATATTTTTCAATTTATATAAAGTACTGCTACATATATATCATTATTTACCAATATATTGATTTTGTTGAACAGGCATGTCAAAGTACGAGAGCGTGCGTGTAGGTATGGATTCTCGAAAATACGATTTCTCAAATAGGGCCCTGAACCATTGTCGAATATTGTCATTTTGCAAAAGAATGTGAAAATATAGAACAATTAATGAATATCAATGAAAAATAATAATTTTATATTATTTGGTTCACAAGTTATAAGTAGTGATGAACGATTAGCACTTTTGCGATTACGATTACGATTACGATATAACAAGCAATTATCGTACGGTTACGAATACGATTAATTTTTATAAATAAAACAGAACATAATAAAGTATTTTATTATTTTAGTGCAAAAATAAAGAAAAGTATTACAAATTAGGCTTGAAATGTATGTATTAAGGTAATAATACGTTATTATGAAATGTGTACATTGGCCGGTAAATGTGCATAGCTTGTAGAAAGGTAAATGAGCATTAAGTTCTGTAGTACTGGTCACCTGTAGAAATATCGTTTCCACAATACTTGCACATTACAAAGGTATAGTCAATATCACATCTGCTTGTCTTCTTCTTAAAGTTTTTCCAAGTATTACTTATATCTTTACCTTTGACGGAATTTAAAAATTAAATACTCAACGAAATAACTATAATTCTACTACAACCTACAAAATAATTGTACGATGAAAATTATTCCTCTAAGTCCGAGCGCGGATATATTGAAACTGCGATTACAATTAATCTTAATTTTTAGTTCATTACTGGCGAAGACAGATCACGTAAGAGGACAAAATTTACACTCTAAAAATTGATATTTCGCTTACCACGACATACATTTTAGTCTCGTTTTCACTACTGTACTTGTTTCACTCGGTACTTTCAGAACAAAATAAAAACGTTCAGGACCTTATTTTCAGATCTTAATATTTTAGATGTAGATTCCACGAGTAGATTAATATTTGATAAAACCGAAAGTAATGGTTTGATTAATTTTTGTTGCAAAACCATATTTTAATTGAATATGTAGATAACATTAATTCTGATTTTTAATATTTTTTTATATATTAATGTTCATGTATATTTCGTTGTTTACACCATTATCAGAATAAAGTACAAGTGTATTTGAGTGCTTAAATACATATATTATTAAAACAATAGTTATTTGTCAAACTAGAGAGGAAAGCGTATCTTTTTACCACTCGAGCTCGTGTGTGACTCACGAGCGCAGCGAGTGAGGCATTCGAGTGAGAGTGGAAAAAGTGCTTTCCTTTCGTGTTAGACACAATATTTTTTTCACGACATATTGCAAAAATCCATTTATTTGAATGAATAGGCGCAGCAATATGATAAGTTAGGTTATGACTGTACTGACTGTACTGTAAACTTTGACGTTTACCGATGCAGTTGTTTATTTCCAATATGTCAATTTAAGTTGTTAAATTGCGAAATAATGTGAAAAAAGAAAAGAACAAGACATAATTGCCATAATTTTATTAAAGAATATCATTATTAAATAAAAAAAATTAATATAACTATGAATTTTTCCAATATTACGTACTATACTGTTGGTAACACTGTACATTTTCCTCTCTAGAGAGGGAAAAGTAAGTTTCCTCACTATATCGCGAGAAGAAAGTAGAGCTTTCTATACATGTCGTGAAAAAAGTTAATTGCGAATGAAAGTATTAAATAAATTACTTTCTTTAATAATGGATTCCTGAATTTCCCTTACTTTTAGTAAGTCCAATGTTAATTCCTAAATTTTCTTTATGAATCATATTAAAATTGTCCAATGAATATCTGTGATGGTTTACGATCTGGAATTTGGCTACATTTGAATTCTCTATTTTATTTCTCCAACTTCTTAAATGTTCTTCTTTTCATTTTTTTTAAGTATATGAGTATAGTTGTAGGACAGGATATTTCAAACTCATTATAGAATAAGCCGATTGCCCTTTATAAAATTTGCTGTAAATAACAATCAAAGGTTTACCATACCGACGCCAATGAGCATTAGCACAAGGCAATCCTCACTTCCTAGAGAACACAAGAACCAAAATTCAATGCTGAAGAGTTGTATAATTCGGAATCAAACGATGTTCTTGCAAATAACCAAAATTATAATTAAAATTATCAAAATTACAATAAAAACTACAATCAAAATTATAAATACGTAACAAATAAAAATTTTGACAATACTGACTTTAAACAAATTTATGATCCAGATTCTTTTTTATCGACAAGAACCTCGGAAGAACAGTCTAACTTCTAAATTTAAATAATTCAAGCAGACAGAGCGATCTTCCGTTTATTATACAAAAGATTTTTTATTAAACCCGAAATAGCGTGCAAATATTTTGGCAATAAAATTACAAATGATAAATTTAAAGTCACGACAGCTTACGGAACATTTATTGAAAATTTTATGATATTCATATCAATCCTAGATATGATAACAGCTATAACAAATAATTTGTTTTGGAAATTTGTAAAAACCGTTAGATGAGCTAGTGTTAATACTATTCTTACGTTGCGTGAATATAGAATGTTACCAGTTTTTAAAATTATATATTTAAATAAAATATAAAAAAACATTATTGAAAATATTACATTATTCCAAAATTTCGTTCGTACGCGACTAAATGAGACTTTAAAATGTTACTGAATTAAAGTAAAACGTCTTAAAATTAACAACTTAATCAACATTATCTATACCAATATATACGAAAAAACGGAGCAGATTCATGTAATAGGTTTGTGCAAAATATATTCAGGTAATTTAATTGCCTCATTCGGTATATTAACCCAATTACATTTCGAACAATTGTTTTAAGTGGTTTACCTTATTATGTTTGCTATTTTAAGCCATGAATTTGTTTTATATTGTTACATCTTGTTAAATTTTTATGGACGACTAGAAATTATTTCTATTTCTCATTTGAAAAGAAAAAAATTCAAAATAATTGTTGATTCTCATTTTGAAAATTAAGTTTTTTTTTGTATGTATGCTATGAAATAATATATATAAAACCATAATTTCCGGTCTTATAAAAAACGGAGAAAATCTATTCAACTGGACAAATTCTTGGCAAAACAATCATATTAATGACATAAATATAAGGAATAAATATTATTTACTATAGAAGTATATTTAATTGAAGATTCGTTCATACTATTGTACTCATATTTAATAAAAATATAATTTTCTCTGTTTTTAAACTAAGTATTTCTGTACTACTTCTGTACTAATGACACTATGAGCTATTAATTAATTAAAACATTATAATTGTCACAAGAAAAATAAGATAATTTTCATTATTATCTGCGGAATTTATGAGAATTTACATATATCAATAGTAATTAATGCACCTGCATGATAGAATTATAAATTTGTAATTAACTTTTTTTTATCGTTCTAAATGGAAATTTTAAGTAAATATAAATTTAAAAATATATTTTTTTATGATAACTATTGAAAACTAAGTTGTAGACATAGAAACATATAAAGTTCTGAATTAAATAATAAAAGATGTTTTTGGTGACTTTTTCACACTGTGTTATAATCTGCTGTCATCATTTTATGGTTCGCAAAAATTTATATATTTGAAATAATTTTGTGAATTTGACTGATATGTGACGTTTGGTGCCAGTGAATAATAAATTATATTTAAATATAACACCTCTAATAACACGAGCCAGCAAAAATATGTCTTCATCAATTGTCAGAAGATAATTAAAAAATGTGTCCTCAGGTATTTTTAAAACAGTTATTCAAGGTTTTACTTATATTATGATCATTAAACAAAAATACGTGAACTTACTCTAACAATAACTAGAAAGTTTACCTTGAACTGCAGTAGCTGAAACAGCCAGTACCACCAGCACAAACGAGAACATGTTTACAATGAGCGCCTGCACTGGCATCTGCTCATTATATATGGATAATATCGTAATACGTCACGTGTGGTAATGACCTAAAATTCTTATTCTTCTTTCCATTATAATTCACTTTCAAATTTATATTTGTTGTCAAAAATAGGTAATTTACAGATAATACATCTTGTAGTTTTTATTTCTACAAGGACTATATTTATATAAATAGTAACAAATTTACACCAAAAAGTTACTGCGACTCCCAGTCAAAATGATAAACATGATATCTCAATATTTTTTTCGTATAAGAAAGAACAAACAGTCTTAACACAAAAAAATTACCTAAAGGACATACCTAAACAGGTTTAAAAAATGAACCATGACTTTTTATGTTTATTTACAATATTTTAATGATTATAGAATCAGTTTCATATATCCTATATGTATGTAATTAATTTAGTTGAGTAAATATAACTTTGTATTTAATTTGAAAATGCAAATTAATTTTGTTACTTTTTATTAATTTGATTTATTATCTAAATCGTTAAGTTATCTTATAATACATACAAGTACATGGGTAGTATTGTATTTTAAGTGACTTTTTATATAACATTTGTGCTCCATCCTTTTTCATAATAAGTACATTTTTTAGATTTAAAGATTAATTTTTGAATTGATTACAAATATTTAAAATTGTATTATAATTATTCTATTAAATAATAAATTTACTCACAAAATTACAATGTACTTGCACCCAATTTTGCATATACTTTATATTGTACTTGGTACTTGCAATTATTTAATTGTATAAAAAAGTATTTGTACTTCCAGTATATTTGAAAATATAAGAGAACTTGGTACTTGTACTTGAAGTACCTACTTTACCTCGGTACTTTGCCCGGTTCTGAGCCCTACACAGAAATAAATTTTTACAGAGCCATCAAATTTAGAGATACACTGAAAATGATATAGCTAGAAATAATGCCTGGTAACATAGATTTAATATTTAGTTGGACGTCCTTTATTTTCTAACATCATTTTCAGTCGATTTGGAACAGAATTTTATATCACTTTTCTTTGATATCGGATGAAATTATGTTAAGTAAGTTCCAATAAAACTCAAAATAAATAATAAAAAACTCTAATAAACTTATTGCAGAACTACTAGTTAATAATACGCTGAAAACAGAACATAGATAAGTAATCACGAGCTCATTTGATATAGTAAACTTATACACATACATTCCAGTTGTAGCATGTTTCAAACTCTAAGAAAATTTTAAATACTAACATTAAATTCATAAATCAATACAACCTAGAACAAAAAAGATATGAAAGCATTTTAAAGCTATTCAAAATAACAATCGAACACAATTTCTATAAATACCAGGATAAAACATATAAATTAGAAGGTGGTTTATCAATGGAAAGCCTTATTAATGGCCTTATTAAATGAATGAAAAAACCTTTAAAGTAAAACATAAATTTGTGGAAATGTTACATACTATTTATTTTATATATACTCGTATATATATATATATATATATATATATATATATATATATATATATATATATATATATCTACGATTGTACTAAAATGTTTTTTAAATTTTGAAAATCCCAATGCCTTCAGGCGAACTTCATATAACGATGCCTATAAGTAACAACAAAAAAAGTTTACATAAATAATAATTGCCGCACAACCAATCAAACTGCAAAGACCACGATTCTATTAAACTATTTTTTTAATCAAAATTATCTTCTGTTATATGAAGAAAATGATTAATGAAAGTAAATAAAACTGTAGATTATTTAGAATATATTTCTTTTAAAAGTTGAAATTATTTCGTTTTAGCAATTTTTGCAATTTACATAAATGTACCTAAAAGTATTTGTTTCTTTATATTTATTTATATATTTTCAATATCCTACCAAATATTTAAATAAAATTACCGATATATCGATAATTTTAAATCGTGACTATCGAAATATCGATATTTGGCATAGTCCATAATTTATCAGCTTTAATTCAAACCTGAGTGTGAGACATACGATCGGACGGTGGGCTTTTATAACTTTACTGAGGATTGCATGGTTGTTGGAGAAATTAAATTTTCAAAAATTAATTAATGTTGAAACAAATTGTAGTACAATAAAATTCTAAATAATTTAGTAAAAAAAATTAAGAGATTGGCGAAGCAGTTCTTCACCTGCGTCACCTGACAAGCCGTTACTAGTGTATTCGGATCTGTAATGTTATGCCTTTAGCTTTCTAATAGTTGCGTATTCTTATCTTAGCGGGGTAGACCGCGACGTAGTAATCAGGGTTGGATTCTTTTAAATTTTAAAAATATGCTTACGTTATTTTGTTTAGTAAAGACAAAGGTTTCCTAATTAAAGATTTAAAGAATACTGAGGTCAGATAATAAAAATATCAATAATTTCTAAAGTATTTTGTATTCAAGTATAGTAACATATAAATAAATTTAATCTTACAAAAATTAAAAGGTTACTGTCATTTCGAAGTATATTAATCAGGGTTCAAATATCTGTTCATTTTGTGGTTTGATAATAATCGTTTTATTAACATCTCTCTTTATACGATACAAAATATAGAATACTATGGAGGTCGTTCGAAGACAATATGCACTTATGCAGGCCGTTTCGCTAGTGAAGATAATGTAGCTATTATTATCTAATTATGTATTTATGATGTAAATTTTAGATTTGTATGTAATTTAACAAACTCAAAACTCTGAAACTCTGATTTTCCTTGAATTCTTACAACCAAAAATCATTTGCGTATCATTCCTCTTAGTGTGACATGTTTTCGTTTAATTAAAATTCAATGTTTTTTTTGTAAGGTGCATTTTAAAATAAAATACCATAAACAATATATATTGTTCTTGGCTTCGTGAAGTATTCCCTAGGTCACCGGCTTTAGTGGAACATTTACATTTAATGACAACTTTCATTTTTACCAGTCAGCTCTTGACGAGTACTTTTATCGATTTCTCTCACCGAGACCTTTCATTTGATACCAAACACAACATACTTCAGATAACTTTATGCAAAAACAAAAGCCAATCAAAATGGTCAATTCAGCACGTCAGCCCTCATCGAGACCTTTCATTTGATACCAAATACGACATATTTCTGACAACCTTTTGCATAAAATAAAAACCGAGCGGCAACGAACATTTTTGTTAATTTTGCACGCCAGGCCTCATCGAGACCTTTCATTTGATAACAAACACGTTTTGCAAAAAAAGCGTATCAGCATGCATCACTTTTTCAATTCTGCACGCCATTCCTCATCGACTCCTTTCATTTGATATCAAATACGACATATTTCTGACAACCTTTTGCATAAAATAAAAACCGAGCGGCAACGAACATTTTTGTTAATTTTGCACGCCAGCCCTCATCGAGACCTTTCATTTGATAACAAAACACGTCGTAATTTTAACATATTTTTGCGCAAAACAAAAACGATCATAATATAACTGTCGCAATCTTCAATGCAGTTCGTTGAGGAATATTATTTTTTATTTTGGTACTTTATCGCACATTTGGCAATATTGACTTATGTAATTTGAATTATCGAAATTTAGAATAATTAAATTATTCTGTTATACTCTACAATATTGTTGAAATATTTCCGACTATTATTCATGATTTTTTTTTAATCTTTAATGTCAGTGTTAAATACGAAGATACAATATTTTAAATTTCATAGACTGATTGTCAAAAATGACAGATGAGTACGTGCTTCTTCTTTAATTTAGACTGGCCATTGGGATCCATAGTTGCAATATATAAAATTTGCATTTTTATTTTTTTACAGTAAAACCCCTCGCAGTAAAAATATTATACCCCAAAAAGACACAACCACACATATCCCGCACAAATTATAACAGTCTCTTCCATGGTTCGGGCTGCAGCCCTTTACAAAACTTGAGCGTTTGTCATGATGAATCTATAGATAGTGAGGTATATATGAATAATTAATCTAATCGATAGGATAGTGACTAGTAAAATATTTACATTTGGTGGCAACTGATAATTTTCTGCGGAATAAAAAAGCCGACTGAAATTGCATTTTTTTTTTGTTTCTGCAAGCCAGCCTTTGTTGAGTACTTTCATTCTATATTAAACAAGACGTACTTCTGACAACTGTTTACAAAAAAACAAAAACCGTGCAATATGAAACAATTAGGTTATTTCTTCACGCCAGTCCTCATCGAGTTCTTTCATTTGTTATCAAACACGTCATACTTGTGCCCATTTTTTTGTCAAATTTTAGCTAAAAATAAAAGCTGAGCGATATGGAATGTTTCTGAATTTTCGTCATTTCTAACAGCCAGCTTAAGTCGATTGTTTCTTTTGATTCCAAACACAGCAAAGTGTAGAATTTATTTTATCTAAAAATATTTGATTTTCATTTAGTTACTTCATAACACATTTGGCAACACTATTTGAAATAAAATCGTAGGTAATTTTCATTTTTATAAATTAACATTGGCAACCTAAATATAACTGCCGCTACTGTCTTCAGTGAAGTTTATTTAACAATATTTGTTTTTTATCTAGTTATTTCATAGCACATTTGCCATCATTGATTTATGTAATTTGAAAGTTCAAAATGTACTATAATTAAATATGTTTTGTTATAAATTTAATACATTGGTAAAATCTTTGCTCAAGACTATTATTCATGACACAGATACACTCGGGTAAAGGTTACACACTGAATGTCAAAAGTGACGGATGACATTGTACTTCTTCTTAAATTTAGACACCCTCTGGGATCGATTTTTTCAATGTACCAATTTTACACAATTTTAATTTTCGAAATGATAAAAATATGGAACCCTTCTAGGAAATAATGTTGAGTCAACCCCTACGATACGTTTTAGTAGATGTGCTTTTTTAAAATTTTAGCGATCGTTATTCATGGAAAAATCTCTATAAAAATAGAGTATTCCTTGAAGCTCTGCTCACAGTGAAACATTTTTATACGATGGCTAATTTTATTTGTGTAAATAGGTAAACAAAACAAAAACACTTGGTTATTGCGCAAAGACTACATAATTAGAATAATTTATATATACAGTTACATGTTGAGTAGGGGTGAAATGGATAGTTAATTTGGTCATTGGCAATATTTTTCTTAGAATTAACGGCTCTCCTAATCTCTAAATTTTCCATACAATTAATTGTTAATTCTTTGGCATTTAAATGTATTATAGAAAATTCCCCATTGGACGAATGTGCATTGTTAATACAATGTTGTGCAAATCCTGAATTACTATTTTTTTTATTTATTTAATTTAAATATTCTTTAATTCTTTTTCCGAAACTTCTCCCACTTTAACCAATGCATTGCAATTGGTACATTCTATTTGATAAATTTATTTTATTAACGTTAATTGTACTGTCGTGTTGTAGCCAGAAGTTTTCTTATTAGGATTTTGAAGGCAGGTCTAATTTTCTTAATAAATTCATAAAAAAACTCATACTCTAAAAGCTTAAAAGACGAATCGGAATTGAAAATTGCTCTTGCCAACAAAATATTTAGCTGATCTTGTTCCTTGGCGCTAATATTATCCAGAAAATTTAGCAAGAAAGGATTTTTAGCACTTAATGATGGCTTGGAGTCTTCTACAATTTTATTTGAGGTTAATGAGGCCGTTAATTGAGTTTTAGTTTCCTAAAAAAAAAATATACGAAAATACTGTGTAGTAAAAAAAGAGCCTGATACTCATTATTCAAACTTACTTTTCTATCTACACCAGCATTATATTCTGTCCTTTTAGGACAGTTTTTGAGATGCACTTTCAATTTGGCCAAATTTGGGAAACATAACTTTCCACACAAATTACATTTAGCCTGTGTAACTTCTTTGTTGTTTTTTGGCACTTTGACGATTGTAAATATGTTCCAAGTTACTTCTTTTTCTCGCGGCATGATAATTAAATTAATATGTACGATTCAGAAATAACTAGTAAGTGATTAACCGATACCGATACCACAGTACGATCGTGTTATGACATGTTTTCAAACAAAATTTAAAGAAGTGGGGTTATAATTTTTGGCAGAAAATTCAAATTTAATATTTGAAAAACCCTATAACTCTAGTCCAAAAATCCCAACCGGGTTTAAACCGGGTTTTGGGTTTAAACCCTCAGCACATCTCTAATGGGTACTATACAATTTTTCATGATTCATTATAACTAAATCTTTGTCTTCATTAATTATAAACATTTTTTCATTGTAAATATTTGGTATTGGGGTTATTTGTAATACTCTAAAATTTTTGTTATTATCATAGGTATACAGGTTTATCTAGCAAATATTCAATTTGTTCTTTATTTATTTTACAATGGCTAGTGATTTGTATTGATAATTGCCAAAATGTTAAATTTTGATTTGTTTCTCGTATCATTTTGTTTAGATCATCTTTAGTTATCATGGAACTATGAATTTTGTTTAAATTGTAGAATGTTAAACATGTTTTAATTTCGTTCAAAATTTCAACTAAATTTATACTTAATAGAATTAATTGATTAATTATATCTTTAATATTTAGGATGTTTTCTCAGCTCATAGCCTGTAGTATTATACTACCCATCTGCATGATTCTTGCTTTTAAAACTTCGTTATGTTGAATATTTTCAATTTGTTTATTTAATTTTGAAATAATTTCTTTATTAACTCGAATATTTTCTAAATTTTGTTCTTGAAGCACATGTTGATTTCTTTGAATTTTGTCAAAATAATTTTTACCGGTGTGAAGTTAGCAACGTTTCTCCAGCAACGAAAACGCTTCGGTTCACTATTTGGACAAGGCGGTACCTTGTACAAATCTAAACGTCTCTTGTTGCTATACCGCTAATATACTCTCTTAATATACATAAAAATAATGCATAACAAACTTATTTTAGTAGAAAATTAAGTAGTACACCAATTAGAATCTCATAAAATAGCAATAACAATTAAAGTGTAGAGTTTTTATTACTATAACTATGGTACCAATAAACACATGTCTATAAAGATATGTAGCCTCTATTAATAATTGAGCCATATTCATATTAACACAAATTAAGCAAAAACGGTTGCTTTTTTCGCCAAACCAAGAAATTATTTAAATATCAAGGGATAACACTCTTTCTTATGGCGCTAACTACTAGTACATCTACGTAGCAAGCAAGAAATGTTTATAGTGGTGTGTACCCTTTATTAATAATTGAGCCACTTTCATATTAATACAAATTAAACTTAAAGGGTTGCTTTATTTGTTTATATAAGAAATTATTTAAATATCAGGGGATAACACTCTTTCTTATGGCTTTAACTACTAGTACATCTACGTAGCAGGCAAGAAAATGTTTATAGTGGTGTGTACTCTTTATTAATAATTGAGCCACTTTCTTATTTACACAAATTAAGCTTAAGGGGTTGCTTTATTAGTTTATATAAGAAATTAATTAAATATCAGGAGATAACACTCTTTTTTTTTTGGCGTTAACTACTAGTACATCTACTTAGCAAGCAGGAAATTGTTTATAGTGGTGTATGCCCTTTATTAATATTTGAGCCACTTTCGCATTTACACAAATTTAGTTTGAGGGGTTGCATCATTTGATAATTTAAGAAAATATTTAAATATCAGGAGATAACACACTTTTTTATGGCGTTATCTGCTAGTATATCTACATAGCAAGCAAGCAATTATTTATAGAGGCGTGTACCCTTTATAATTGGGACATTTTCCAATTAACATAAATGAAGATTTAAGGGTTGCATTGTTGGTTTATGTAATAAATTATTTAAATATCAGGGGGTAATACATTTTTACAGCGTAACTACTAGTACATCTATGAAGTCAGGAGGCAATTGTTTATAGTGTTTTGTACCCTTTATTTATAATTGAGCCACTTTGACATTAACACTAATTATATTAAGCTTCTGGCGTTGCTTTATTTGTGTTCTTTATGAAATTAAATAATAGGGGATATATAACATTCTTTTGTATGGTCTTGAATACTAGTACATCCATGTAACCAGCAAATGTTTGTTTGTAATGACGTGTATCCTCTATTAATATTTGAACCACTTTCACATATACAGTATAGAATCGAAAGTTGGGCACATAGTATTACTCGGAAGTTATTACAGATACAAAAATATACTAAATGACAAAGTTGTAGGAGGCCAAGAGGACCAATTGAATTTAGAATAAAATATTTTTTAAACCAGTGGTTCTCAAGGTACAGCACAAAGTTCATTTTTTTAAATGAGATTATACATGTATTTATGCCTATTAGATAAATATTTTTATTCTAAATTCAACCATGTATTACATTTTATCCTTACATAATAAAAATATTGAGAACAATGCAATAGTAATTTTTATTTTATTGTTGAAATGATATGGCTATGGCTATCGCTATTATTAAGAAATTGAAGAACTTTAAATATATATTTATGCAATTAGTGTGTAAAGTAAGTATTTTTTAGTCGAGTGCTGTTTAACGGAAACTATAGCACGAGATAAAAAACTCTATGTTACAAACTTGTTGCATACAACATTTTTCCTACAACTGAAATATTAATAAAACTTAATTTCAAAATTAACAAAGCAATTATTGATAAATATTCCACCAATGCATGAAAAGTATCCGTTGCTAGGGAACATAGCTGTCGCTAGGCAACGTAAACACTTTTCACACACTCAAATAAGGGCATACAGTTATATTTTATGCCTGGTTGTAGGAAAAATTAATTTATATGATTATAATATGATATATAATGCATTTATTTGTAGTGGGCAACAGCCTACAAAAATCTGATTTCCCATGTTATTCTCCTACGTGCGCCTTGAAAAAAATATGTTTTGTTTCGCATATGATATATTTATTGTTAGGTAAATATATTATATTTATAATGTGTATTGTAATTTTCAACCAACCAACCAAACAAGTTGACGGCTTATATTTAATAATTAGTTTAACTATACAAGTCCACTGAATACTGGGAAAGTCCAGGTATATCGGCGGCCCGTTGCGGGTCTGTTGGATCAAACTTATTTGTAGTTAATTCTTTCTACGAAGTTGTACCCCCTTGCCGTGATGTCATGCCCTAAATGCGTAGCTGTTGTCGCATTTATTTACACGTATCAGTCTTACTAAAAGTTTCGTCTGGGCAACATCGTCTCGAGTATTTACATTTCTTTAAAATTATAGGAGTGCGTTTTACTGTTTACAACAGTACGTAACCGATTGTTCATCAGGAATTTGTACTATTTCTGCAATTGTCGATTCATTGTTGTTTTATTTAGTTGACGAAGATTTTGATAATTTTTGAGAATATTATTTCATCTTCTTTAATTACATTTTCTTTCATTGTTTGATATATGTTTCAGGTTTTTCTTACATTCTACTACGCATTATATTTTGTTTCTAATATATTTATGAAGAAACTTTTATAATTACTATCTATTGTCTATTTCTGTTATCTCTGTAATTGTGTATTCATGTCGTTTGGTTTTGTTGCCAATATATTTTATTTAATATATTTTTTACATATATATTTCATATCTAGAGTCTATTTGTGCTATTTCTGCAATAGTCTATTTTTTGTCGTTTGATTTTGTTGACGTAGTTTTATGATAGTTTGTGAAAAAATTGTATAATCGTCTTTAATTATACTTTCTTTTATTGTTTGTTAGGTATAAGTTTATCCTTTCTGCTACTTTCTTCTAAGCATTATACTTTATTTATTATTTTTATTACGGTCTTTTATATTTCTTATCTGTAGTCTATTTGTGCTATTTCTGCAATTGTATTATATCCATTGTGGTGCGGTTTTTTGACATACCTAGTTTTATTGCTTATTTTTGGGATTATTATTTTATCTTCTTTCGTCTCTTCTATTGTTTGATATATAATTTTCATTTTTGTTACTTTGTACTAAGCATTATATTTTGTCTATTTTTTTATTACAGTACTTTTATTTGTATGTAATATGACTGTTATTTATTGAAACAAAAAACCAAGTTGTTGCTCTGTAAAAAAGAAACAACATTAAAAGCTATTGCTTCAATTAATATTTTATTTTATAATGTTTAACCTTCAGTTGTCAGAGTCAGAGAGAAACCACAGCTAAACAAGTGCTGCCACCACAAACACAATCCTTTGACAAAACGTCAAAGATTTACGCGCGCATATTCAAATTTAAAGGAAGAGCGAAAGGGCTTCATTTACATCTCCCCCACTTCAAGACGTTACTGATATAAGCTTGGTGATGTGAAACAAGTTTGATTCAAACTTTTTGTATCCTGTATTTATCCTATATATTGAGTCTGACAGTTTTTCTAAAATTTTGTATGGTCCAATTTTTAATTCCTCTAATTTCTTTCTATTTAATCTATTACCATTCTCTACATATACGGAATCTCCTACGTTTAATTTAATGTCTTTTCTGTTTTTGTCAAATTGTTTCTTATTATAATTGTGTGATTTTATAGTTCTTTCCAAAGCTATTCTCCTATCCTTTAACAGATCATTTGGTGTATTTTGTTCTTTTAATTCGTCTGGTAAAATATTAATAAATTTCCCTTCCATTAAATAAGCCGGGGAAAATCCGGTCACCGTGTGTTCTGTTTCATTATAACAATTGACACACTCATGAGCGACAGTTGTCCATGCTCTTTTACCTTCTTTCTCGTTAAGTTTACACCTAATCTTGTTAACTAATGTCTGATTTAACCGTTCATTTAATCCATTTGAAAAAGGTGAATTTACTGCCGTGAATATAATAGGGGTATTTTCTTTTTCCAAAAAACCTTTGAATTCCTTTGAGTTTATACCCGGGTATTGATCCGATAGAATTATTCCAATTTTGTTTGCAGGAATTACTTTTTTTATTAGTTTTATAAAATCATCTGCATTTTGTGTTTTTGACGTTAAAATGTAGGCATATCTGGTGAAATGGTCCACCAAAAGATGTAAATATGTCTTTGTAGAGCGGGACCCACCAAAGCCACCAATGGTGTCTATAGACACAATTTCAAAAGGGTAAGTAGCGGGACCCAAATGGGATAACAGTCCATAATTCAATTTAGTTCTAGATTTATTTTTTATGCATACTTCACAATTATTGCAAATCATTTTAATATTTTGCAATAACTTTTTTGATGTATAGTATGGTCTTATTTTGTTTTCTATTTGTTTTATTCCTATATGGCGATATGTATAATGTATCTTCTTTATAATTTTTTTACAAAATTCTTCGGTAAGTATAATTTTTTCTTTTTTTCCTATCCTTTTGAAGTATATTTTATCTTTTAATATTAGTTTATTTTTGTGTAGTTTTATATGTTCATTTTTGTCTTGGTCGTTTTGAATATCTTCTAGTTTAATGAAATTGACAATTTTTAAAATTTCCTCTTGATTTACCTGTGATTCTAATACAGGATTTCTACTTAAACTGTCTGCTTCCAAGTTATCTTTTCCTGGTGAATATATAACTTCAAAATTATATTGTGATAAATAGTATGTGAGGTCCCCTAGTTCTTCGTCTGTCCTTGCCTTAATATTCAGTTTTTCTAAAGGTTTATGGTCTGAAAACACTTTAAATTGTTTCCCTATGAGCCAATGCTGCCAATATTTAACCGCTTCTTTTATTGCCAAACATTCTAAGTATATAGCCTTTTTCCGTTTCTGACTGTCATTTAATTTTCTCGAAAAATATGCACATGGTTTTTCTTCTCCATTTTCTTGTGGTTGTTTCAAAATAGCTCCAATACCCAGAATACTGGCGTCAGTATAAATATGAATAGGTAATTCGGGGTCAAAAATTTCTAAAATAGGTTTCAAACATAGAAGTCTCTTTATTGAGTCAAAACATTCTTGACATTTTCCTGTCCAAGTAAATGGTTGGTCTTTCCTTAGCAAATTATGTAAAGGATCTAATAACACTGCTATATTTGGTATATATTTCCCGTAGAAATTTATTTTACCTAAAAACTGTCTAACATTTTTTTTTATTTGAGGAACGGGGAATTCTTTTATAGCTATTAAATTATCCTTTAATGGAGTTACAGTGTTATTTTGTATAATGTGACCTAGGTACTTCACAGAATCTTGTGCAAAGTTACATTTAGAGAATTTCAATCTAAAGCCCTCTTTTGAAATTGCTTCCAATAACAACGATAAATGTTTTATATGTTCTTCAAATGTTTTAGAAAATACCAAAATGTCATCAATGAAGTTGACTGTAAAGTCTGATAATTTGTTTTTCCTAATAATACTTGTTAATATTCTCTGAAAGATTGCAGGGGAAGTTTTCAATCCAAACGGTAAACAGGTCCATTGAAAATGGTTTTCCTGTGTAACAAATGCTGTTTTTTTTCTATCTTCTACTTTTAAAGGTATTGACCAGAAAGCCGAATTTATGTCTAATGTTGAAAAGAATTTACAATTTCGTGTCTTAATCATTAAATCCTCTATGAGTGGAAATGGTTGCGACTGGGGTACCACAATTTTATTTAAATCACGAAAGTCAATACATAATCTACATTTTCTACCTTCCTCCTTCTTATATGCTAATGTAACCGGAGCTGCAAAGGGACTATAGGATTCTTCAATTAGTTTTTTTTTTAACAATTCTGAAACTTGATGTTCTATTTCTTTCTTATCTTGAAAATTGCACCTGTATGGTCTTTTGCTGCAATATGTGTCTACAAGTAGGTCTATATGTGCTTCATAGCCCTTCACTGTACCTACATCATATTTATCTTTTACAAATAGTGATTTATATTTACTTACTAATTCATCTATTTCGGAACGTTGTTGAGTGTCTAAATGATTGACTAAAATATTGAAGTTTG
This sequence comes from Stenolophus ochropezus, assembly GCA_035578165.1. Taxonomy (NCBI): domain Eukaryota; kingdom Metazoa; phylum Arthropoda; class Insecta; order Coleoptera; family Carabidae; genus Stenolophus; species Stenolophus ochropezus. The sequence goes on along the minus strand of JAQOWZ010000008.1, from coordinate 9,381,702 downwards.
TCACTTCTATGTGTTCATTGAAGTTTACTTTACAATTATCATTATTGATATTATTGAAATTTTGTTTGTCTTGTATTTTGTCACCTGTAAAGCCAGGAATATTTTCATTATTTTGTTTGTCTTGTATTTTGTCACCTGTAAAGCCAGGAATATTTTCATTATTTTGTTTTATCTCTCTGCATAGTTTTTGAGTGATTGTTAAGTCTTCATTCTGAATTAGTTGAAAGGATTTTATACAATCTAATCCAATCAAAAAATCGTAATCAAAGTTTTGTTCATCTATAACAAAAACATTGATATTTTCTTCAATATCAAAAATCTTAATTTTTAATTTGACAATCCCTATTGATTTTTTTACACCATTAATCGTTTTTAAATTTGCGTGATTATTGTTATTGTCGCAAGGGCGGTATTTCAAGGACAATAATCTTGAATTAATTAAACTCACATTTGATCCTGAATCATAAACCCCCTGCGTCTCTATGGAATCATTTATTTTTAATTTAATTTTGATTAATGGTGGAATTACTAGTTTTTTGGATCTATTTCATTTAAACTCATTTCTAATTCAGAATTATTTACACTTCGAATGGATTCTTTCTTAAAACGATCATTATCTTTGTTCTTAAACCAACATACAGATTCGGGATGATACCGAATGCCTTTTTTTTTCTTTTCACAGATTCTGCATGCGTTTTCCTTTAATTTATTTTCTTTAAGCTTACTTTCTACCCCTTCTAACATTCCCTTTTTCTCCACAATCCTTTTATTCATTAAATGTTCTAAACCTCGTATACTACTATACAAATCTTCAGTATTTTTTAATTTGTTTCTATCAATCTCATCAGCTATAAAGTTAGGTAACCCAGTTACAATTAAATCAATTAAAGTACGTTTATCTATGCATTTATTCACCTCTAATAAAAGCCTCTCTTTCTTTAGAGCGTATTCCAGTAACAAGCCCTGCCTGTATTTAAATAAAATTGCATACTTTATGGGTGTCCAGCCCTTGTCTGCATATGTTTCACAAAAGTTTGTTTTCCAAATACACCATTCAGAATCTATTGTATACTTAATAAGCATAGAATTATACCAATCTTGACAAGAATTATCTAAAAATAACCGAAACACTTGAATTTTTTGTATGTCCTCATTAATACCTATACGAACACATTCAGTTTCAAAGGTGACCATCCACTGTGTAACATTGGTTGTTTTCCTTGTGAACTTTTCTAGTACAAACTTTTCACATGACTTCTTCAAATTGAATTGTTTGGATTCCTTCTTCAGTTCAGCATAATTTTCCAAGATTTTTGTCAAAGCCTCTGTAGACATTTCACTCGTAGAAATTCGCTCTTGCGTTTTTTGTGTAGCCTCCTCCAATAAATATCCTCTAAATTGCATATTCCCATCTTCATCTATATAAGTGTCACGTAACTCTTGTGTTAATGAAGTCCAAACTTGTCTTTTGTCATGTCTCTTATGTAGTGTATTTTTGACCTTCAAAAAAGCCTGGGTTTTCATTACAACATCATGCAATTTGACTGGCTGTAATTGCTCCGGAATTATAAACACATTTTTTTCGGCGTCCATTATTGAGGTTATGCATAAAATGTTTGTCTTCGGGTCTTCACTTTGTTTCACCATAAATTCAAATTTTAGCTTTTCCATTGTGTCAACAGCTATAATTAATGTTGTTTTGTAATATGACTGTTATTTATTGAAACAAAAAACCAAGTTGTTGCTCTGTAAAAAAGAAACAACATTAAAAGCTATTGCTTCAATTAATATTTTATTTTATAATGTTTAACCTTCAGTTGTCAGAGTCAGAGAGAAACCACAGCTAAACAAGTGCTGCCACCACAAACACAATCCTTTGACAAAACGTCAAAGATTTACGCGCGCATATTCAAATTTAAAGGAAGAGCGAAAGGGCTTCATTTACATGTATTATCTAAAATCGATTTTCTTTTGTACATTTTTAATACTGTTTTTTGTATATTGATAATTGCGAACACTAAAATCGAAATAAACATTTTTCTGCAGTGTATACATCAAAATAATATCACTTATGATGATTTACAGAATACAACATTTCGCCAATTTACATCACTTTTTGGGAAAATTTGCACACATTTGAAATTAAAAAATAATATTAAAAATCGAAAGTTGTTCTATAATTATTTCCATAGACATAAAGACCAAGTACTTCAAACTTCTAATGAAAATATCGTTGAAGTAAATAACGATACAGGCCTTATTATTTCAAAAGAATTTAAACACAATGAAAAGTTTCTTGCAACTTCTACGCCTTTAAATGAAAAAAAGTAGATGTTAGCTTCAGTTTATCACCTATTGCAAAAAAATTTAGTACAATTAATGAAAAAATTTACTTAGAAAAAAAAGATTTTATTAAATAGTTATTTGTGTACCAAGGGTGCAAAATGCAACATTGTCGCACGTGCATAAAGATTGAAGCTCGAAGCGTAGCTGAGAGATTCAATTATGCTAGAGCGGCAATGCTGTTTTGCACTCGTGGTACACACATTATTTTTCCTACAACTGCTTTAAATGTTAAAATAAAAGAATTTAATGACATAAGTAAAATATTCTAGTTTCAAAATTTTATGACTTCAAGCTAATTTATATATAAAGTTAATGGCGATTGTCAACAGTACAGCAGTTGCAGTTGTGTGTTATATTTACAAAATACCACTTTTAAGCAATCTAAAGTGTTTGCCAGTTGCCACCCTAGGTTGCAAAATACATTACCGCACGTGGTTGCTAGGTAAACAACTTTACCGCACGTGGTTGCTAGGGAAATTACTTTACCGCACGTGGTTGCCATGGAAACATTAGTGTAGTTTAGAAATGACATGTTTTGCACATCGAAAACAATGAAGAAATGTCAAGTTTTTTTGACAGTTGTAGGAAAAAAAGATTATTTAAAGATACAATAGATAACAACAAGTTGCAAGAAAATTTAGGAAATAAAAGATTATGTACTACTAATGATCACGATAATCGTCGATCTTCATTTGATTGTAGTATGAATGTCACTAATATAAGCAAATGTATTAATTTAACAGCTTCTCAAATTAATATAAAAAAAGTAGATGATAGCTTTAATTTATCACCTATAGCAAAAAAATGTAGTACAATGAAAGAAATAATTCACTTAGAAAAAAAGATTTTATTAATAAAAGATTATTTGGAGATACCATAGATAACTACAAATTGAAAGAAAATTCAGAAAATATAAGTTTATGTACTACTAGTGATCATGATAATATTCAATCTTCATTTGAATGTAGTATGAATGTAAGTAATATAAGCGAATGTATTAATTTAACAGCATCTTAAATTAATAAAAAATCAAAAAAGATTAAAGTTCGCCATTTATTACCGCTTGGTTCAGTGAATAAAAAAATTAATACTAAATTTAACAAATCTTATATTAGTTGCTCATACAGAGAAGGCACTTTCACTATTTCACAAAATGAATGGATGTCTATTAAAAATAATGGAAATAGTATGTTAAATTTTACAGTAATAAAAAATTTTACTGAAGTTAATAATACATGTATTCTAAACATCAAAAGTAAGTGCTTAAATAAAAATAAAATGGTCAATGTGCACATAAAAACTGTAAAATTTTTAAACTTATCATTACTGATACTGCATCCAATGAAAACAAACAAGTAATAGTATACAGCACATCTTTAAATTACTATCATTTACAAATTCTAACACGTCATTTGAAAGGTACTGAACGTCAACTTGTTCGGCAAGAATTGATAAATAAGAAACCACTGACATATATTGCAGAAACAACTCGCCATAATAAGAAAGAAATAGCTAAGGAGGGAAATTTGCAGGATAAAAAATGTGACTCTGTTATTCGTAAAGTTCGATCTGAATCTTTAAGAGCTTTAGATAAGAACAGTGACGATATTTTTAATTTAATCTTATACCGAAGGCATAGAAATAATAAAAAATTCTTACAAAGTGTCTCGGATCCATTCTATTATGAAGTTTTTAGTGTAGAGCAATTGAATCTTATAAGAAAACACTTAGAGGACAACAACGAGTTACCAATTTTATATTTTGATTCAACTGGTAGTGTATTTAGTGAACAGAAACATCTTCCATCTAGACCGTACTATTATTCTGGTGTTATAATTGTAAAAAATAACAGACTTATACCAATCCTGGAAAGAGGTTCCTGCAGACATGATGCGACAAGTATTGGTGTATTTTTGGCAAATTTTAAAACATTTTCTATTAAAAATAATATAGCAAAATGGCCAGTTTTTCGCCGAGTTATAACAGATTTTAGTTTTGCTTTAATTAACGCCATTCTTTATTTCTGGAATAATATGTCATTACTGGAATACTTGTGTCTCTGTGAGAAACTAATTTATGGCGAAATACATAAATTTCCTGAAGACAAAATTCCAATAGACATTTGTTGCGCTCATTTTATAAAAATTATTACTAATAATACAGGGTGAGTCTGGGAAGACGCCCCCCCCCCTTTAACTTTTTTATTATAAGAAATAGAAAAAAATGGCTCTTATAAAAGTTTTATTATTTTACATATACTAGTTGATGGCAGATGTAAATATTTTTTATAAAGTCAGGTTTACAAGATACGACTATCAACTTATATTTTTCAAATGGCAACCTTATAATTATTTTAATAAAATAGAAACCGCCATTTTTTTCTCTTTTCAACGGTGTATTAACTTTTATTAATGTATTTGAAAAATTTCGAGAAAAATGAGATCATTTAGAAATGTCAGAAATAATATTTAAACAAATATCATAGGTGGCTATGTTTCTCGAAATCGGGTAAACATCCTTCTCAGTAAGTAACAAACAAATTTATACATTTTTGACATTAATTTAATTGTTTTACATTGTTACGTTTTGCTTATTTTCATATAGCCACCTATAATATTTATTTAATAATTATTTCAAATATTTTTAAATATCTCATTTTTCTCGAAATTTTTTAAATACATTAATAAAAGTTAATACATCGTTGAAAAGAGAAAAAAATGGCGGTTTCTATTTTATTAAAATAATTATAGGTTGCCATTTAAAAAATAAAAGTTGATAGCCGTATCTTGTAAACCTGACTTTATAAAAAATATCTACATCTGCCATCTACTAGTATATGTAAAATAATAAAACTTTTATAAGAGCCATTTTTTTCTATTTCTTATAATAAAAAAATTAAAGGGGGGGGGGGCGTCTTCCCAGACTCACCCTGTATATCAAAATTAACTACAAACAATAAAAGGCTTTAAAACTGTTTAAAGAAGTTATGGCAGCTTTATTTAATATAGCAGATATTAATTTAATTATTAAATGGTTCCGCAACTTTGCTATGATTTTAAGAAGTTCTGTTTTGACTTTGGAAGTGAATAAAAAGTTTTAAAATATTATTAGATACATGTTGTTCCAAAAATTTATTTACAGTTCAAGAAATAGATAATATTGTTTGTAAATCTCACACCGTAGCAGATTCTATATATAAAAACAGTCCATTTTTTAAAATATTTCAAAATATTATTGATACATTACCCAATCAAATAGAAGACGATGGTGATATAAATCCATATTTATTAGTGGACAATTGGAATTCTATTTTAAAAAATACCCTGCTAAAACAACAACGTAAAATGAAACCATCTCGTGTAGTAAGAATATCAAGAGACCATGTCCATTTTGTTTATAAAGAAACAATGTGTGATATTCCCAAAAAGAGATTAGCAACTACTAAATTACACATAGAAAACGACTTGACGCATACAGAATTTTGGAAACGAAAACAACCTAATAATATGAATTATTTTAATGCTAAGCACTTAAAATATTTAAAAGAAAAACAAAGTACTGAAATTGAAAATAATGAAAATATTGTAGAACAACAACTTTTCCAAAATGGCCTTTTTAAAATGGTCAATTATTACAGTATTGTAACAAAATATGCCACCTTAAATTATACCGTGTGTAACAAACTTGTAGACACCTTTGTAGATGAATTATATTTTGTTAATTTGTATTTTTGTGAATTGAGAGAGTTGGCGGAGTTTTGTTGATAAATAAAAAAACAAGAGAGGGTCAGGGAATGCTGATAGTAACACCCGACATAAAAAAGTGTTCGGGTATTTAAAATAATTGGAGAGTCAACGGTTAATTATGAAGCTAGTGGTGTGAACTAGGCTCAAATCCAGAGCCACACCGTCCCGATCCTGTTTTCACAACATCCTGCGAGATCCAACTAGTTCCGTTCCTGTTTCCGTCATATCCTGCGAGATCCAGCTTTCTGTCACGATTTAGAGCTAAGTTTAATTTATTTCATATAATTATTGTTTATGTATGCAACAGTGTACAGAGAACTCTTATTATTTGTATTTCCTTAAATTAATAAATCTGTCAATCTTGTTCCTTTATTTCTGTATTCATATTTAAATCTTATCACTACGGTGAGATTGTTACACGTGGCAGCGTATTATTTTCTTATATTGCATATCAATGTATTAGACATTCAAGATTTTGATCGTTTAAACATAAATAATAAATCTGGAGATTTTTGGCTTTCAGATATTGTAATTGATATGTGTATAGCAATTATAGCTAAAAATTTAAATAGTAACTGTACTCTGCTCCTTTGTCAAGAAGTCAATTATACAGTTCTGTGCACAGAAAAAAATTCAACACATAAAAAAGATATAGACCAAAAAAAAATTACGACTAGAGAGAATTAGAAATTTATCAGCCCTAAAAAATGTAACAATAATGCCATGTAGAATAAATAAAAATCATTGGTGTTTAGCAATAGCAGACTTTAATGAGCGACATTTTTATTTCATTGATCCTACAGTAGCTAATAAGAAAACAATTGATAAATACTTCAATAATTTTATATCTTTTCTTCATTTATATAACAATATATTTAATATACATGCTCAACTTGATGACTGGATTACCATATATAACTTGAAACATCCAAAACAAAAAGATAGTTATAATTGTGGTGTGTATGTTATTCAGTTCGCTGAACAGTTCCTTAAAACCTTAAAAGAGGTACAATTGAAAATATTCGTACAGAACCAAACGAATATAGGAAAACTCTTCAGTACATGTTACTAGAAAATTCCAATCCGATGCAAGAACGTTGCATATACTGTGGTAGAAGTGATTTAAATATGTTAGAGTTTTACTAATTTGAAGTAAATACATATTTTGATATTGATTATGCCACCTAAAATAAAAAATAATAGTTTAGAAGTTGGCGTTGTAACAAAATAATAGATTGACATGTTTTGTATTTTGATAGTGTCAGAATAGTTATTTATGATATAAGTGTTAAAAGTGACATTTTATGAGTGAGTGGGGAAGTTTGAAACGAGGCGAAGCCGAGTTTAACAAACCCCACGAACGAAATAAAATCACTTTTAACACAAATATCATACACTATTTTTCCTACGACCACAGTTATGTACCTATTAGTAAATAAAAACTAAGCATTAGAATGACATTTATGACAGGTCATGATGTATTTGTTATGAACAACTGAACATAAGACGTGTTAAAAGTAAATTTGATTTTTACTTTTAACACGTTGTCAATGGCAACGTTTTAAAAGTATTTACTTTGTTATAAACTGTTATTTTTAACTTGCTAAGCAACCGTTAAAAATACTATTTTTAACAGTGGTCGTAGGAAAAATATTTTATTGAAATAAAAACTAATAATTATTGTTAAAAGTGCGTATCATTGAACCATAAATCTAACATATTGTTAAAAGTGCGTATCATTGAACCATAAATCTAACAGGTTATGGGCCCAGGCTACTGTAAAAGAGGAAAGTTGCAAGTAGGCAATAATAATAAAAAAAAAAAAAAATAAATAAAAAGGTGGAGTTAGCACCAAAAATGGAGACCAGCATAATAAAACTAAATGATAGCAACTATCAAATATGGAGTCACCAAGTAAGATTAATTATTAAAGCTAAAAAGGCCTGGTTTACAATAGAGAATGAAAAACCGAAGAAAGCAGGAAACAATGCAACAGCAGAAGATAAAGCTATCAAGAATAAAGAAATTGAGGAATATGAAGAGAAGAGTGCCTTAGCAGCCTCAATGATATTAAGTACAATTGAGCCGGATGAAGCTCAACAAGTTCTTAATTTAGATGAAGCAAAAGATATATGGACAAAATTAAAACAAACACATGAAGGTAAAAGATCATCTAGACGAGTAGATTTGAGACTGGAATTAAGTACAATGAAGAAAAAAGAAAATGAAACATTAGAAAAATACCTAGCAAGAAGCCAATTCATAAAAGATCAGTTAATTCAATGTGGAGCAACAGTCGAAAATGAAGAGTATTTCGGACTTGTGTTAAACGGTCTACCAAAGGAATACAATATGATAAGACTGCAAATGAAAGCAAATGGTTTAGATAAAATAACATATGACGAATTTATTTCAGGTCTAAAAATACAAAAAGATGAAATTGATTTGGAAGAAACTGAAGTAAAATTGGAAGCAGCATGTATAACAAAGGACAAATATAATTCTAATTCTACTCTCAATCCACCAAAAAGAGAATTTAGAAATAACAAAGAATGTTATGTTTGCGGTAGAACAAACCACTATGTACGGGATTGTTATTACAAGTACAACCCCAACAACAAAACACGAATTCAAAACAGAAATTTAGAAGATTATAATCAAACAAGAGTTAATAATTATAGGAGAAAAAGGTACGAACAGAACAGTTACGAGCGGAACACCAATAGGGATACAAAAGAAAATAATTCATCAAAAATAACCGTTGTTAAGAAGATATCAGAAGAAAAAGAAATTACTGGAGATGTCAAAACTGAGAATAAAATATATAAACAAATAGCTTTACGAATACAAGAATGTAAACAGAACATTAAACAACAGACAAGAAAATGGTACATCGACTCCGGAGCCACAAGCCATATGACTTTTGATAAAAATAACTTCAGTTACCTTGAACAAACAGATCAACAGTATGTAAGAATGCCAGACGGAAACAAAATGATAATTTGCGGGAAAGGAACGGTACGCATGAACATAGAAAATAAAAACTGTAAATATAAAAACATAGATTTGTTAGACGTATTATGAATGAAGATTAGCTCTCCAGGCCGTAGAGGCCCTTGGCTTCTTTCACGATGTTTCTCCAAATCTTTCTGTCTCTCGCTTTTCTCTTCCAGTTGTTTACTTTAAGTTCTTGTAAGTCTTTATTAACCGCACTAAACCACTTTTCTTTAGGTCGTCCTCGCCTCTTTTTCGTCACTACTCCACCATTAAACACTTTTTTAACTATGCAGCTATCAGGCATTCGCTCCACATGACCTAACCACCTAAGTCTTTGTGATTTTATTACTCCCGTTATACCGGCATTATTGTAAAGTTCCATTAATTCCGTGTTCGTCCTTCTTAACCACATTTCGCCTTCCTTTTTTCCTCCAAAAATCTTCCTTAATATTTTCCTTTCCCATATTTGTACTTTCTTTTGATTCTTTTGGTTGAATATCCATAACTCGCTACTGTAGGTCACCGTCGGCCTTATTACCGTCATATAGATTCTTACTTTTGCTTTTCTAGATACGCTCTTGGATTTTAGAACGTTAACTAAAGATCCAAAGCATTTGCTGCCTTTAGTAAGCCTAGTTTCAATTTCAATATCTTCATTATTATTGTTCGTTAATACTACACCAAGATATGTAAATTGGGATACTTGCTGGAATTCATATTCTTCTCCATTTTCTGTTTTTACGTGTAAACCAGTGATATTTGTTTCATTTTTATTTATTATGCGCATGTATTTGGTTTTTTTGCATGTTTATGTGGAGTCCAACTTCCTCAGCAGCTAGTATTAATCTTGTCAAAGTCTTTTCCAGTTCTTCCCTAGATCTTGTTATCAAGGCTATGTCGTCTGCATATGCCAACACTTGGTGCCTATGACGGTATATAGTTCCTTGTGTTTGTATGTTGCTCTTCCTTATTATCCACTCCAATGCTAGGTTAAATAGCACCGGTGATAATGGGTCTCCTTGTCGTAAACCTTGATTTACTGAAAAACTTTCGGATAGTTCTGAATCTACCTTAACCTTACATTTTGTGTTTTTCTGGGTCATTGCAACTAGTCTAATTAACTTTTTGTCGATATTAAGACTTTGTAATATATTGTACAATTTTTCTTTTTTGATGGAGTCATATGCCTGTTTGTAGTCTATAAATAATATATGCAGCGGTAGCTTATGCTCATAACTATTAGCCATAATTTCTTTCAGTGCAAATATTTGATCCGTAGTTGATCTGGAAGGTCTAAAACCCGCTTGATAGTCTCCTAATATTTTTTCAGCTTCATTGGTCAATCTATCTCGAATAGCTGAGGAAATTATTTTATAGGCTACATCCAGCAAGGCGATACCTCTATAATTTTCGCAAAGGGTCTTGTCTCCCTTTTTGTGTATTGGGTGGATTACAGCTTCAGCCCAACTATTTGGCATTTTCTCTTTTTCCCATACTTGCTTTATTATTTGGTAAAGATGGTCCTGGAGAGATTCTCCTCCTAGTTTGAACAGTTCCGCAGCAATACCATTCTGGCCTGGACTTTTGAAGTTTTGTAGGTTTTTAATAATATTAAATATCTCCTCCTCATTCGGTGGCACGTTTTCCCGTTCTTCACTTCCATCAGACTCCATTCCAAAAGTAGTTCCTCCGTCTTTATTATTGTTATTTCCATTTAGCGTTTCTTTAAAGTATTCGGCCCAACGATTAACCTTGTCCTTGCCTGATATTAAGTTTCCTTCAATATCTCTACAGAATATAGTTTTACATTTATAGCCATCTTTTTGGCTTTTCACTTCTTGAAATAAATTTCGAACATGTCTGTTTTTATAATTCGTTTCTATCGTGGTTATTGCCTTATCGGTCTCCTCTCTTTTCTTCTGTCTGCAAAGTTTTTTAACATTTTTTCTCGCTTGTTCATAATTGGTTTTATTTTGTTCGTTATTGTGCTGTAAAAATTGTACTCTTGTTTTATTTTTTATTTCCACCGCCTTTTGACATTCCTGATCATACCAGCTGTTTCTTGTTTGTTTCCTATGCTTACCCAATATCTTTTGTGCAGTTGAATTTATTATGCTTTCAGTCTTTTTCCATTCTTCATCAATTACCTCAGTGTTTGTATTTTTATCTAGTTCCTTCTTTATATTTTCCATATATTGTTGGTGCACCTTCTCATTCTGTAAAAGGTGTATATTATACTTTATTTGTTTCTTCTTAATTAAGTCATTAGTTTCCAACGGTATTTCCTGTTTGACTGTTACTTTCACCATAAAATGGTCTGAGTCTATTACTGCACCTCTTTGGCTTTTGACGTTTTTTATTATATGAGCATGCTTATCTTCTATCAGTATATGGGTACCGGAAATATTGGAAAACTTAATATCAATTAGTAATCTGAAAACTAAAGGCTGTAAAATAATATTTGAAAATGGAAGAAGTAAAATATTTGATAAAAATGATACATTATTACTAACCGGAACAAGAAAAGACGGACTGTATGAAATGGATGGTGAGGCAGTGTCAAATAATGAATTTGTTTATACTGTTAGTAATATCGAACAATGGCATAAACGTTTTGGACACCAAAGCATGCAAACCTTAAGAGATATGAAAAACAAAAACACTGTTGAAGGTTTAAACATGCTTAGCAAAAATAAAGAAGTTATTTGCACAACATGTATAAGAGCAATAACAATTAGAAAGTCATTTACCAAACATAATGAAATAAAATCAAACAAACCATTAGAATTACTGCACATGGATCTCTGTGGACCTTTACCAGAATGTTCACTTGGAGGATCAAAATATATGTACTTGATAATAGATGATTATTCAAGAAAGCATTATGTATATTTTTTGAGAAACAAAAATCAAGCATTAAACGTTTTTCAAAGGTTTAAAAGAGAGATTGAAAATCAAATAGGTGAATCAATAAAAAGAATACGGAGTGACAATGGTAAAGAATTTGATAACAAAAATTTCAAAGAATTCTTACAACAAAACGGAATAATTCATGAGAAAACAGCGGCCTACACACCACAAGAAAACGGAGTTGCAGAAAGGGGGAATCGAACAATTTTAGAAATGACCAGAGCAATGCTCTTCGAATCAAAACTACCAAATCAATTTTGGGCTGAAGCAGCGAATTACGCCGCATACATTAAAAATCGAACCTTAGTGAAACAAATTGAAATAACACCAAATGAAAAATTTCACTGTAAGAAACAAAATGTGGAACATTTAAAAATATTTGGTTCGCTTGCTTATTATTGGTTAGCAAAAACTCAGCGAGATAACAAATTATCTAATACTGCAAACCCTGGTATATTCTTAGGATTTGATAATACTACTAACCACATAAGAATATACTGTATACGAAGAAAAGAAGTAATAATTGTTAGAGATGCTAAAATCATTGAAAGCGAGCTAGGAGTAAAATTATTACAAGAAGATAAAAACAATAAACAAGAAAGTACACTTCCAGTATATATTTCCGATTTAGAAGAGTCAAAGAATGGTAAAAATGAAGAAGAGATAGAAACAAGAGACGACAACTACATAGAAAATAATAATGAAGATCCAGACAACGTTGATATAATAAACTATGAGGATAATATAGAATTATCAGAAAATAACAAGGAGAGTTATGCATCCGAAGAAAGTAACGAAACAGATTATTTGAAAAACAGTACTAATAAAGATACAGATTTTAAATCAATTCAAAATTGCAATGAAAATTTTGGAACTATTCGGAGATCGGAAAGAATAAAGAAGAAACAACAACAGCAAGCAAATTTATCAAGAACTACGGAATGTCCTGAATCATTTCAAGAGGCATTACAAAGCACAGAAAGTAATGAATGGATAAATGCAATTAACGAAGAAATTAATGCACATGAAATAAACAAAACGTGGACAATAGTAAACAGACCAACTAATAAAACAATAGTAGATTCAAAATGGGTTTTTAAGTTAAAAAAGAATGATGATGGGTCTGTGAGATATAAAGCTAGATTGGTAGCTCGAGGGTTTAAACAAAAACCGGGCATTGACTATAATGACATATTCTCACCAGTAGTGAGAATTAACACTTTGAGAATATTACTAGCATTGGCTACAGAAGAAAATTTAGAACTCAATCAGTACAATTTTAAAACGGCATATTTCAATGGAGTTTTAAAGGAAGAATTGCATATGGATATTCCAGAAGGAATAAAAGGTAATAGAAAAGAATATGTATGTAAACTAGAAAAAGGAATCTACGGTTTGAAGCAACAGTGCTGCAACATGGTATGAAACTCTCAAAAAGGAAATATTAGAATTAGATTTTGAAGAAATTTATTCAGAACCTTGTGTTTTCATCCACAAAAGATCAGAAAAGGATTATATAATATTATGTGTGTATGTCGATGATATTTTGTCTATTTCTACAAAGAAAGATTTAAATGAGGAGGTGATGAATAAATTAAAATCTGTCTTTGATTTAAAATACATCGGAGAGCCAAAGAATCTCTTAGGATTGGAGATAAAAAGAGACAGAATAGCAGGAGAATTACATATAGTACAAGAAAACTATATTAATAAAATACTGAGACGATTCAATATGGAAGAGTGTAAAAGCACAACTACGTCAATGATAACTATGTCAGAAGAAACGAGAACTACTCATTCAAAAACAGACGAATGTTTACCATACCAGGAGCTAATAGGGAGTTTATTATATTTATCACAAACAACTAGACCAGACATATGTTACGCGACTACTTATCTAAGTCAATTTTGTGCAAACTACAGTAAAGAACATTGGATATCAGCCAAACGAATTTTAAGATACCTCCAAGGCACAAAAGAAATAGGTATTTCATATAAACGTACAGGAAAACCAATCATTGGATACAGTGACGCAAGTTGGAACAACCAAGAAGATGGCAAGGGTTATTCAGGATATGTGTTTAAACTAGCAAATGGAGCTGTAAGTTGGTGCAGCAAGAAATAAGAAACTGTCGCGTTAAGCACCTGCGAAAGCGAATTTTTAGCCATAACCGAAGCGGTAAAAGAAATTATCTGGATTAAGAAACTATTTATTTATTTATTTTATTTATTTATTTATTTAAGAATTACACTACCCGACAGGTAAAACCCAATTACGGGGTAGAGGAAAAACCATAAACATACAAAAGATATAAATTAAAGTCTAAAAACAATAAAAAGACAAAGTTAGAATTAAAATTAATTATTGTTTTTTAATTAATGAAAGAAATTTATTAGGGCGATGTAGGAAAACATCAACATCGGAATAACTATGATTATATAAATGACACATCCGGTATATAGGTGAGCAGGATAAGATATTCGAACGAGCAGTAGGAAGGTAGAAAGTTTGGGAAAAACGTGTGAGCACATAAGGAGTACGGAACGGAAGTAATTGAAGGCTAATTGGATCGTCAATGTCACCATGGATTAGTTTGCAGAGATGATGGACCGAATGAAAATCTCGACGTTCAGTTAGACTATGCATATTGAATTTGTGCAATAGGTTAAGATACTGCATTTGATTGTCAGAATACTGACTATGTATTTTGAAATGTAAAAATTTCAAAAATTTCTTCTGAATATTTTCAATGCGGTCAAGATGAGTGTCATAGATGGGATTCCAGATAATAGAACAATATTCGAGTTTAGAGCGGACAAAAGCATAATACAGTGAAAGAATAGAAGTGACATTAGAGAAGGAACGAGTTTGACGAATAATAAAACCAAGCATACGAAGAGAGGAATTGCAAATATTGTTAATATGATTTAAGAAAATAAGTTTGGAATCAAAAGTAACACCGAGGTCAGTAATATGTGAAGAACGCTGTAAAGGAGAGTCATTGATAGTATAGTTAAATAATAAAGGAGATGATTTACGAGTATAAGACATTATGTAACATTTATTTAAATTTAAGTTCAAATTATTTCTAGTACACCAGTTAAACAAATTATTGAGGTCATTTTGCAAAAATTCACAGTCGTTAACTGAGGAAACATTATAAAATATTTTCAAATCGTCAGCAAACAGAAGTTTATCAGAAAGTAATATGTCTGTGATGTCATTAATAAAAGTAAGGAAAAGTAAAGGGCCCAGATTAGACCCTTGCGGAATCCCAGAAGTAGAAATGAAAGTAGAGGATTTGTGGCCAAGAAATTGAACAAATAAATGACGATTAGATAGGTATGACGAGAGGAGATTAATAAGGGGCGATGATAAAGAAAATGAATGTAATTTCTGAAGGAGTATAGTGTGATCAACTGTGTCGAAGGCTTTGGTAAAGTCTGTATATACTCAATCGATTTGTTGCTTGGTATTTAAGATAGAAGAAATTTTGTGTGTGAAATAGATGAGATTAGTGGAGGTAGATCTCTTTTCCATGAACCCATGCTGTAATGGTGAAATCATGTTTTTAGCTTTACTGAAAATTGTAGTGTAGATTATTTTTTCAAATATCTTACTAAAATTTGATAATATAGCAATGGGTCGGTAATTTGTAATGTCAGCTGTATTACCTGTTTTAAAAATAGGGATAATACGAGTTAATTTCCATTTATCTGGAAAAGTATTTGTTTTTAATGATAAATTAAATATATGATGAAGAGCAAGAGATAGAGGATAGGCACAATCTTTGATTAAAAAACTGGGAATGAGATCAGGACCACATGACAAACCAGATTTTAATTTTGAAATAGCTTTGTTCACATCATCTCTGGTCACATGACTGAGTGAAATTAGCGTAGAGTCAGAAGGAAGGTTAGGAGAGGGGTTACTGAATGGTTGTGTGTACACAGATTTGAAATGAGAGGCGAAACCATTAGCAATATCTTCGGGATTGGAGTAACTAATATTATTAAGTATCATATCACTGGGAAATGTTGATGTTTTCCTTTTAGAGTTGATGAATTTCCAGAAAGTGTTAGGATCATTTTGGATATTAGATTCACACTGTGCATTATATTCTTTATAGGCTTTTTTAATGTTATGTTTTAGTTGAGTACGTAAGTCATGGTAACAATTACGAAGGTGGGAATTATTAGGGTGTTTAATACTCAGCCTGCGAAAGTGTTCTTTGCGACGAATATCAGCCTTAATTTCGGGAGTAAACCAAGGAGGATAGTGTCGTTTAGGTGGGGATTTAACAGGTACACATTCATCAAAGAAACTGTATAAGGTGTTATATAAACAATCACAAGCTGAGTTAACATCAGAGTACTGCGTAAGAATGTTCCAGTCAAAATTGCCAATAAGTTGATATAGTTTGGGGAAATCAGCATATTTAAAGTTGTAATTCGTTCCTTTGTAGTAGACTTTATCATTTTTAGTAGCATCAAACATTATTTGAAACTCGAGAGCTGGATGGTGATCATATTCAACATCAAGAATCAAATCATTGGCATGTTTAACTGTACATTCTGAATTGGAAACAATAACATCAAGAAGCCTGTTGTTTACATTTAGGATTGTGTTATATTGGGTGGCATTAAGAATATCCAAGAAACCATTAAATAGATTAACTTTGGGAGTGTTCGTTTCTAACACTAAATCAGGTATGTTAAAATCACCTAAAATCATAAAATTGTTGTTGAATAGAAACGGAAGACTCTCAAAGAAATCAAAAATAGTTGTGTAATGATTAATGTCAAGTGCAGGAGGGATGTATGTAACAAAAACATAAAATGATTTGTTGTTATTTACAATTTTAGAACATACAATATCTACATTACAGGGAAGAATGTGTGAGTAATTACTAAGGTCAACATGACTAGATTTAATATTATTTTTTATTAGTAGGAGAACACCTCCACCACGAGTGACATTGCAAGCAGTAAAATTACGGTCACATCTGTAGATATTATATGATCTATCACATAATTCAGAATCCAATGTACAATTTTTTAGCCAAGTTTCAGTAAAGGCAACAATATCATAATCCCATGACGAACAATTTGAATATAATGTATTAAGTTTTAAATTAAGACTTTGAATATTTTGATAAAAGCAGTGGAGATTAGATGATTGGGCACGATTACTTAACTTTAGTTGCTATTTACCAAGAATATTTGATTTGAATTTCTGAAAAGTATCAATGAAAGTAGGGCATTTTGTGTCCCAAACATTGTGTGCAGTGTCATAAATAGTTTTATTTGAGACGTTGCTTCGTACACAGTTAATACATTTCGCTTGAGTAGATGTACAGTTTTTAAGCAAATGATCACCAGCACAGTTAGGACAAGAAGCTTGCTTTTTACATTGTTTGGAATGATGGTGAAATCCACAACAGTTGAAACAACGTCTCAACTCAATGGCATCGAAAACGGAACAGTAATCGTATCCAATGATTAAGTTCTCAGACTGCATAATTTTGTCATAAGTGCTACGATCAACTTGGATTAAAGCTTGATAAACATTTTTATTTTTCTTGGTTGGTGAATATAATAATAAATCGCAATTAGAATTCTCACTGAAACAAGTTTTATTTTGATTTTTTAAATAGTTGAGAAATTGATCGCCATCCAAATTGTCCGTCATGCCCACTACACGAATGCGTGGGTGTAATACGGGAAGTTGTTTAACGACATATTTATCGGACAG
The DNA here is from genome assembly GCA_035578165.1 of Stenolophus ochropezus. Classification (NCBI taxonomy): domain Eukaryota; kingdom Metazoa; phylum Arthropoda; class Insecta; order Coleoptera; family Carabidae; genus Stenolophus; species Stenolophus ochropezus. The sequence goes on along the minus strand of JAQOWZ010000008.1, from coordinate 9,363,948 downwards.
TTTGTCATTCACCAAATTTTTTAATTTGTCAGGGTCGTCATTATTGCATTTTATTATTAGAGCACCATTGTTAGCTTTTTTGACACTACTTATGGAGATATTGGATACTACAGGGTCTACGTTTTTTAGGATGTCCGATTTGGTTAATGAACTAGATTGAGCACTATTTTTTGGTTTAATTAACACTGGGGGCACTGAAGGATCGACACGCTGCACAATACTGGAGTAGGTGGGGCCCTGGGAGCTCGAAGGTCCGGAATAAGCATTAGAGGATGGTTGATTAAGGGCAGTCAGTATTTTCTTGTCGACAGACGATGCTATCTCATTTTTGATGGATGTAAGCATCTCATTTTTGATGGACGTAAGAGAGTCGGCAATATATTTGGTTAGATCCGTTTTTAAATTTTGAAAAAGTTCCTCAAGATGGGGCTGATTAGGAACATTTAGTAGTTTTGATCTTATTTCATCAACAATTGACTCTGTGTTAAGAATTTTATTTTTACAGACTATTTCGCAGTTAATTTTGCATGAAGGGCACCAAAAGAATAAATGTCTGGATTTCTCCAATAAACGGAATTCATCATCTGTAATATTGACGCATGATATATGGTACCATTTTTGACAGGCGCCTTCACAACCAACTAATGGATCCCTCTTTTTAGTACGACACTTGCCACATTCGGTCATTATGAGATGATGTAGAATAATTCATCAAGTAAAAATATTCAGAACCACTGGTAAAGTTCGTTGACCGCGCACAGGTGATAGGCGGTGTTAATTAGTCAGGATTTAAATTGTAGAGATAGTAAAGAGTATATGGGACAATATGATACAATTTTAAATCAAATATCACTTACATGGACGATGCACTTAATGTAAAAATAGTATATCAAGAAAGTACACAAACTCACGCACAGAATGGTATCACATTATCCAAAAATATAGCACAAAAATCACAAGAAATACTCTAAAATGCAGAGAGCAAAAAAAAACACAACTGCGAATGGTCTGATGTCTGATTTTTACAGATTTATCATTTGAAAAATATTTAGATTCTTCAATACTTTTAAAAGTTGACAATCAAGCAGCAATACAATTATGCAATAATAAAATTTTTCATGCGAGAACTAAGCACATTCAACGTAAATATTTTTTCCTGAGAGATGAAATTCAAAGACATAAGATACAACTAAACTACACAGAATCAAGAAATATATTAGCAGATTTTCTTACGAAACCAGTCGTAAAAATTGTTCAGGAAAATTGCAAGAATAATTTGAACATAAAGAATAATGTTATGATAAATTAAGCCTAATTAATATCAAAATAGAGGGAGTGTTAGAGTTTTACTAATTTGAAGTAAATACATATTTTGATATTGATTATGCCACCTAAACAAAAAAATAATAATTTAGAAGTTGGCGTTGTAACAAAATAATAGATTGACATGTTTTCTATTTTGATAGTGTCAGAAAATATTTTATTGAAATAAAAACTAATAATTATTGTTAAAAGTGCGTATCATTGAACCATAAATCTAACATATTGTTAAAAGTGCTTATCATTGAACCATAAATCTAACAAAATAAAACAATTACCAAATATGTAATTTGTGATTATTGCCACAGATATATTCATTATGAATGTTCTCCGCCGAAAGGAAATAATATTAATTATTCTAAAGTAGAAGAAAGCTTTTATTGTGATTTAGCAAACAGTATTTCAATATTACGACGTAAAACAGATATAACAAAAAACAATTACAATTTTTTCTATAGTTTATGTCAATGACTTATGTAATACTTCTCTATTTCTTTCAAGACATTTAGTTTTTTTTGTAAGGTTTTTTTACTACTACTGGAACATAGGGCGTAAAAAATTCGTTTCTTAGCGTTCGTTGTGGGGGCTGACTCGCTAAGTCTATGCAACTTTTTTTTCATTTCCTTTCTTTGTTATTCTTTGTTATCCTTGTGTTAATTGTTTTTCAATTATTTTTCCAGTCGGTTATTTTTACTCTTCTTTGTTTCTTGCTACATTTTAAGCTTGCTTCCACGTAGTATTTACTATTTTTAGTTCTTTGTTAACAGTTCTTCGCCAGGTTGCTGATGGCAACCCCTTAAGCTTAATTTATGTTAATATGAAAGTGGCTCAATTATTAATAAAGGGTACACACCACTACAAACTAAATAAATTTCTTGCTTGCTACGTAGATGTACTAGTAGCTAACGCCATAAGAAAGAGTGTTATCTCCAGATATTTAAATAATTTCTTATATAAACAAATAAAGCAACCCCTTAAGCTTAATTTGTATTATTATGATAGTGGCTTATTTATTAATAAAGGGTACACACTACCATAAACATTTCTTGCTTGCTACGTAGATGTACTAGTAGTTACCGCCATAAGAAAGAGTGTTATCCCCTGATATTTAAATAATTTCTTATATAAACAAATAGAGAACCCCTTAAGTTTAATTTTTGTAAATATGAAAGTGGTTCAATTATTAATAAAGGGTACACACCACTATAAACAATTTCTTGCTTGCTACGTAGATGTACTAGTAGATAACGCTATAAGAAAGAGTGTTATCCCCTGATATTTAAATAGTTTCTTATATAAACAAATAAAGCAACCCATTAAGCTTAATTTGTATTATTATTATAGTAGCTCAATTATTAATAAAGGGTACACACCACTATAAATAATTTCTTGCTTGCTACGTAGATGTACTAGTAGTTAACGCTATAAGAAAGAGTGTTATCCCCTGATATTTAAATAATTTCTTGGTTTGGCGAAAAAAGCAACCGTTTTTTCCTAATTTGTGTTAATATGAATATGGCTCAATTATTAATAGAGGCTACATATCTTTATAGACATGTGTTTACTGGTACCATAGCTATAGTAATAAAAACCCTACACTTTTAATTGTTATTGCTATTTTATGAGATTCTAATTGGTGTACTACTTAATTTTCTACTAAAATAAGTTTGTAATGCATTATTTTTATGTATATTGAGAAAATATATTAGCGGTATAGCAACAGGAGACGTTTAGATTTGTACAAGGTACCGCCTTGTCCAAATAGTGAACCGAAGCGTTTTCGTTGCTGGAGAAACGTTGCTAACTTCACACCGGTCTTTTACCATAAAAAAAGTTTCATTTTGAATTTTATTTAAAACGTCAATTCTATAATTAATAATCTTAAAATATTCTACTTCTAAATTGCTAATATTATAATAATAATAAAAATAATAAGAATATATATATATATATATATATACATATATATATATATATATATATATATATATACATATATATATATATATATATATATATATATATATATATATATTGGTTTCTCCTAAATCTGTAATATTTATTCCGGGATTATCTTCTAATTTAGTCAACTTGTCTCCTTTGCAAAGGCATCTGCAAGATAGAGTCGTTTTTTTTTATTGTTTTAACTGTCACAGTTCCTAGTCTAGGATTAGAGGTTTCAATTTTATGAATTTTAAACAATGGCTTTTTATTTATTAATAATTGTATTGGGTATTTGAAAGTCGAAAAATAGTTTATAAGTGTAAGAGGCTATACTCTTTCAACTTTAGAAAGTATCAAATTACTTTAATTTGATTATTTCGCGTCTGATGTTTTATAAAGTTGCGTTGACAATATATGACGTATGAGTGCTGTGTAATGAACCTGCAAACTATGTAATGAATATAAAATTTTCCATTACAATCACTGATATTTGATGATTATGTAAAAATCCAAATTAAGTACTAATGGAAACGGTATAGACGATCATATCAAACGGTTAAGACAAGTTTTTGACAGATTAAGGGAAGCAAATTTAAAACTACAGCCTTCAAAATGTAAGTTCCTGTTAAAAGAAACAAAATATTTAGAACACGTTATTAACGAAACTGGAATAAAACCAGACCCAGCAAAAATTTCCGTAATTGAAAACTACCCAAAACCTAAAAACGCAAAAGAAATTAGGTCATTTCTTGGATTAGTTGGATTTTACAGGCGATTCATTAAAGATTTCGCAAATTCCGCAGCGCCATTGTATTATCTAACTAAGAAGGATATAAAATTCAGTTGGACAGACGTATGTGAAAAATCATTTAATGACCTAAAGACAGCCCTTTGTTCAGACTCTGTGCTAATACACCCAGTCTTTTCCAAAGATTTTATCTTATCAACAGACGCTAGCGGCAAAGGTATAAGCGCAATACTCAGTCAAAAAGTGGGAGGTTACGAGAAGCCAATCGCTTTTGCTAGTCGTCAACTAAAAACTCACGAAGAAAACTACACAACTACTGAACTAGAATGTTTAGCAATAATATGGGGTCTTAAACAATATAGATGCTATATATATGCACGAAATTTTTTTATAGTTACAGACCATAAACCTTTAAAATGGCTTATGTCTCTCAAAGATCCAAATACAAGATTAAGAAGATGGGCTATACTTTTAAATGAACACGAATACGAAGTAATTCATAAACCAGGAAAGAAGCACATAAACGCTGACGTACTTTCTAGAATTCCTATAAATTCTTTACAAAATGAGGAAAATAACGACGAAGTTTTCGTACCTATCTGGGATAGATATAAAATACTAACTCAGCAAAACGAGGATGATGACTTAAAGAAACTAAAAACTCAAGACGGATTTTTTGTAGATGAAGAACAATTACTCTTCAAGGAAAGAAGTGATGATGAAAGACATCATAAATTAGTTATACCCAAATCAATGGTTTTTAAAGTTATGCATGCTTATCATAATCTTCCGTACGCAGGACACCAAGGATTCGAAAAAACATACAAAAGAATCAAAGATAAATTTTGGTGGAAATCTATGACGAAAGACATTAAAGACTATTGCGATAAATGTCATTCGTGCAATGAACGGAAAACATCTCATTTAAAATCCGCTCCTCTACAAAAATTCCAAGAAGTAACGAAACCTTTTGAAAGAACATCTATGGACATTGTAGGACCTCTTACTACTACGATGAATGGAAACAAATACATTCTGACGTTTCAAGATCATTTTACAAAATATCCGGAAGCATTCGCCATTCCAAACGATAAAGCCGAAACAATAGCTAAAATTTTTGCCCAACAAATAGTTACCAGACACGATGCGCCAAGACAATTGTTAACTGACCGTGGTGCAAATTTCATGTCAAAATTATTTAGAGAAGTTTTGAAAGTATTTGGTACTGAGAAGATACAAACCACTGCATATCATCCCGAAACAAATGGAATGTTAGAACGAAGTCATCGGGTTTTCAAAGACATACTATCTCATTTTATTGACAGAGACCAGACTGACTAGAACTAATGGTTACCTTATGTTCTTATGGCATACAGAAGTAGCGTTCATAACTCTACAAATGAAACTCCATTTTACTTAATGCACGGTAGAGATATGGAACTACCATATGACGACATAACTAGACCACAAACATTACGATATGACTATGACGAAAATTATTCATCTGAATTGCGCGAACGTTTAAATATAGCTTTCGAAAAAGTTAGACAAAAATTGAAACAAACGATAGATGCAAGAAATAAACAATTTAATAAAAATGCAAAATTAACAGAATATAAAATAGGTGATGCGGTTTATTTACATAACACAACTCAAACTATCGGACATTCACGGAAGCTCATGAAACCTTGGACAGGACCGTACTTTATTGTAGACAGAACTAGTACAGTAAATTATAATATTCGTTCAGCCGAGAATGACAAAATTATTAAAGTTCACGTGAATAGACTCAAACCATTCAAAGCATATATAGACGACCCAGACAAAGTAGATGACGAAATTATTGAAAATGCAAATTAAACAATGCAAAATTCTCAGCCAGCAGTAATTGATAGCAATAGCGCACTTCAAAATTATTTTCATGCTAGCTTGTTAAAGGCAGCGAATACACCAATGCGTGTGCCAGAGCAACCAAGCACACCGACCCCTAGGTACCAAACACGAAGTCGAGGACCAGTTCCAAATCTACCATGGATTCTAGATTGTTCTCCGTGGAGGAGACGATAACACATTTTTTTTTGTTTTATGTTTTAGAAGATGCAGTACATATTTGCTCTCGTTTTTCTCAGGGTCTCGTTAGCTCTCATCGCCTATGATTGCCGTGGACCAGCAACAAATATTACAACATTATCAATAAATGATGTAGCACCTATACCATCCACTCCAATTCCCCATTGGTTAGATTAGAGTTACGGGATAAATAAATTAAAATAATAAGAATAATATTTTTGGGAATTAAAAAAAAGGGTTATGTTTAAGAATATATAGGTAATTTTTATTGTATGTTATTTAGCTTATAAATTGTCAGCATAAATGATCATGGTCCATACACAACACACATCCGAGTACAAGATGCAGCGTCAGTGAAATCCGAACATTCCACCGCTTATCGCACTACGGTCAAGGATCGACACACAGACAGCATGCAGCGCAACCAAAAGCAGACCACTCCACAGGCCCAATATTGTTACAACAAACCTCCAACCCTAAGTAAAAAGTGTATTGTGATCAAGTGAAAACAGAGATTTTAAGGTAGAAATAGTAAATTATGTGTATCATATTTATATAAAGTTTGTTACCGTAAGATATCCACGCAATATAAATATTTCATAATTTTTAAAATTTAGTTTTTTTTAAATTGTACATTCCAGAGGAACGTAAATTTTCAAAAGTGGGAGGAATGTAAAAGGCAATACCCTTTCAACTTTAGAAAGTAGGTATCAAATTACTTTAATTTGATTATTTCGCGTCTGATGTTTTATAAAGTTGCGTTGACAATTTATGACGTATGAGTGCAGTGTAATGAACCTGCAAAATATGTAATGAATATAAAAATTTTCATTGCAATCACTGATATTTGATGATTATGTAAAAATCCAAATTAAGTACTCTGATTAAAATACACAGCGGTGGGTAGTCAGAGTCCGAGAAAGAAATATCTTAATTATTCACTGAGAAAAAGGAAATTTTAAATCGATGCATTTTTGCATTCATTCAAAACTTTTTCTGTGTTGTCTATTAGCAAAACAAACTCATTTTGACAGTAGAAATTAAAAGTTTTAAATTTTTCATTATAACTTAAAATTAAAATTAGCTTGAAACAAAACTTAAAAAGTTTTGAATTAAAATGTAATTTATTTGCTTAAAAATCGATCATGTATAGAAACTAATTCATTTAAATCTTCGTTAAAAATAATTAATAATTGTAAGACATAAAAACTTTTGATAGAAAATAATTTAATGGTTCTTCAAAAATAAGAAATTTTCAAGCCAAAAGTTAAAGAAACTGATATGAAAACGAATAACGTTTTGAATGAAAATATTTTTTTTATTATAAAAGTTTTTTATATTTCAATTAAAATTCTAAAATATTTATATTAAAATGTTATAATATTAAATAGGGGTATAAAAATATAGTTTTCATGTAGTCTCATTTGTTTTATTAATTGTAACAATAACAATCTTATTACAAAATTTAACTAGGTATTTCTATTAAGTTTAAAAAGATATAAATTCGTTAATTACAAATATAAATTGTTTGTATTTAAAAAAAATGACAATAAATCTGATTCAATGAAATTTACCTTTACAAAGTGGACATATTAACATTTTCACTATAAATGTCTCCTAATTTTTTGACGACAGTAGCAACGTACGGTATATTTTTATCTCACGGTGTCTGGATTTGATATATCACTTTTTGAATTAATAGCTATATGCATATGTTCACTTTCCTGAGGATACTGAACATTTAGAACACAAAATGTTTGAAATGCGAGATCAATATATCCTAACACAGTTTCAGATTTATATAATTTTTCGTCAATAATTAAGTAATAATCAGTTATGGAACTGAAGGTAGGTACTGCCTACAATAATCAAGTAATGTTGAGCAGTAATATTTAGCCTACTTAATTTTTTCTTTCTGTTTTCAATATTGTCAGGAATCTGTAAAAAATGTTATTAATTAATTTTCAATTCTAGATTAAAATACTATAAAAGACCATAGCAATGTACTAACTTTAATCAAATTTATCATACTCTCTTGACATTCAACGATACTGGGTTTCCAATGCTTTTTCTTTTGTTTTATTAATCTCCTTGGAGGAAATAATGCAGACAAACAGGCAAACTGAATTGCATTTTTGGTATCTACAATATAAAACATATTGAAATTTACAAAATACAAAACAAGGACATACCATATAAGGTTCTCCTATTGGTATACCTTGAGATAGTGTAGTGTCTTTTAATAGAGAAATTAATTCTTCGCCATGTTTATCCAATGTTTTATTCAATATTTTTAATTTTTCAAAAAATAAATTCCGTTTAATGAAATTTTTAATGAGATTTATTTTACAATCGGGATAAATTCTTTTAAAATCGTTTTCTATCTAAAACATAATGGATTATTACATATTATTGTAAAAAGAAAATAATCAGTGAACATTGTACCAATGTAGCTCCATCATATTTTAATATTGGCCATTCCTTTAGAAACTGTGCGCTGTTTCCGTATTATTACTTCGTCGGACGGTAAATGTTTTTTCCCATTTTTCAAGGACAATTTCCCATGGAGTTGTCCATTTTTTTTTAGCCAATCAACACAATTTATTATTTCGTCTGTAACGATGAAAGACATTAAATTATATACAGGGTGAGTCTGGGAAGACGCCCCCCCCTTTAACTTTTTTATTATAAGTAATAGAAAAAAATGGCTCTTATAAAAGTTTTATTATTTTACATATACTAGTTGATGGCAGATGTAGATATTTTTTATAAAGTTAGGTTTACAAGATACGACTATCAACTTTTATTTTTCAAATGGCAACCTATAATTATTTTACTAAAATAGAAACCGCCATTTTTTTCTCTTTTCAACGATGTATTAACTTTTATTAATGTATTTGAAAAATTTCGAGAAAAATGAGATATTTAAAAATATTTTAAATAATTATTAAATAAATATTATAGGTGGCTATATGAAAATAAACAAATTGTAACAATGTAAAACAATTAAATTAATGTCAAAAATGTATACATTTGTTTGTTACTTATTTTAACTTATTTTGTAAACAAAAAAAATTCATTTTGAAAAGCTCACGAAGAACGAATTAATTGATATGATTCTAATAATTGGTGAATCGACTTGCATCATAAGAAGAGCAAACAGAATTTACCGGGAGCGGTTTCCTAGACATTGGCAACCGAGTTTAAGAACACTAAGAAGGATGTTTACCCGATTTTTCAAATACATTAATAAAAGTTAATACATCGTTGAAAAGAGAAAAAAATGGCGGTTTCTATTTTATTAAAATAATTATAGGTTGTCATTTGAAAAATAAAAGTTGATAGTCGTATCTTGTAAACCTGACTTTATAAAAAATATCTACATCTGCCATCAAATAGTATATGTAAAATAATAAAACTTTTATAAGAGCCATTTTTTTCTATTACTTATAATAAAAAAGTTAAAGGGGGGGGCGACTTCCCAGACTCACCCTGTATATATATATATATATATATATATATATATATATATATATATATATATATATATATAATTGAATTTTCAATAAGTCCCCTTACAAAAAATGTTGATTCATTAGAGGTTGTAGTTCAAATTACTTCAGTTTACAAATTCGGGTTTGTTTGACAATACAACCTGTTATTTTATGATTTGTATTTTAAATAATAAACTTTTAACTTTTCACAATGCTTTATTTATTATTCAATTCACAAGTTCGCCATTTTGTATATCAGTCCCACTACATTGCTACCAACCCCAAACATTAACATAACCAACATTGCTGCCAACTCTGCCACAATACATTTTAAATTTGACATATTGTCACATCCCCTTTTCTTTCCGTAAATAACAAATATTAATTCTTAAGCTTACATAAGATACAAACAAATTTAGTATATTATTAATCTCTAATAAAGTCTTTAAGATGTTTCGGAATTTTCTTCTGCCTTTTTTTTCGTCCACTTGCCAGGCTGATTTCATCTTTTCTTCTCTTTTCTTCCTTCTGTTTGGTTGGTAACGGCTGCAAATGATATATGTTCCTTCAAATAGTTCCCTTTTTTGTCTCCACTAAATAAGATCTAAATCCTATCCGCTCTTTTATTCTGCCTTCTTCTTGTCTATCCGTAATCCATACTATTTCGTTTTTCTTAAGCTCTGGTTGTTCTTTGGCTCGATGTCTTCGGTCGTAAAAGTATTTTTGTATCATTTTAGATCTTAATTTATTTACTTGTACATTTTTATGATCAGGTATTTTTGGTTCTAATTTTGAACATTTAATTGGAATTTTTTCTTTTAACATTCTGTCCATAAATAATTGACTTGAAGAAGCACCACAATTGAGTGGAGTATTCCGGTAGGCTAAAAGTCCCAAATAAACGTCTTCAGATTTTTAAAAAATCTTTTTCGCCGTTTTCACTACACTTTCAGCCAACCCATTTGACTGAGCATATCTTGGGCTGCTGGATTTCCATTTGAACCCATATTGATGTGCAAATTCCCGAAACTTTTCACAGTCGAATTGCTTGCCATTATCGCTCCAAGTATCTCTGGAATCCCATATCTTACGAAAATAGATTTAAATATTTTTATTACATCCTGACTTTCTGTTTTCTTCATTGGTTCTATTTCCAAGAATAGTCTATAGTAATCCTGTACTACTAAATAAATTATACCTTTATATTCGCATAAATCTACCTCAATCATTTCCCAAGGTAAAGATGGGTTTTCTAGTTGAAGTAAGGGTTCAACTTGTGGATTTTTATTTTTAAGACATACTTCACATTCCGAAATCTCTTCTTTTATTTGTCTGGAAATAGATGGCCACCAAACAAATTGTTTTGCTCGTTCTCTACATTTAGCTAATCCTAAATGTCCCATGTGTATATTTTTCAAACATTCATTTCTCATGTGTTCAAGTAGAACAATTCTATCTTGGTAAAGAAGAATATTGTCTGCAAATGAAAGCTCCTTTCTATAATTATAATAAGGTAAAGCTTCCGGTTTGCAAGCTTGTTTATTTTCTGGCCATTGTGTTTTTGTATATTCTCGAATTATTTTTAACACCTTATCTTTTTCTTGACAGTCAGTAATACTATCTTCGGCAATATTAATATATGATATTGATTTCTTTGGATTGCAGTGGCGCTCTACTTAAAGCGTCTGCAATGTACTACAAATTTCTGGAGCACTTGTTATTCCAAATGGGCATCTTTTGTAGTAAAAACGTCCAAATGGTGTTATGAAAGTTGTTACTTTCCTTAAATTTTTTGTAAGTTCCATCTGCCAGAATCCTGAAGAACAGTCCAGTTTTGAAAATATTTTTCCTTCTTGTAATTTTGCCAATGATTTTTCGACTGATGGCAACTGATATCTTTCTCGCTTCACAAAAGGATTTAATTTGGTAAAATCAGTACATATTCTAATTTTTCCATTGCTTTTCTTTGTCACGACCATGGGTGAGCACCATTCCGTTGGTTCCTCTACTTTCTCTATAATTCCCTCTTGTGTCATTCGATTTAATTCAGTTCGAACTTCTTCTAACAGTGGTATTGGTACGCGTCTTGGAGTAGCTATAACAAATGGTTCTGCTTCTTTAGTGAGTTCAATATTGTATTTATAATCTTTTATTCTTCCTATACCGTTGAATACTGTTTTATATTCTGATATTATTTTTGTTTTATATTCCGCTGACTTCTTTATAATTTCTGACTGAATTTTTTCTTCTAGTTCGTTTTCTTGTCCGTTAATTTCGTTAATGAATTATCTTTTTTCCATGAGACAATTCCCAATTTACTTAAAGCTGGGCGACCTAATAGATTATCTTCCGTTTTAACTACATACATTTTTATTTTTTCCTTGTTATTTTTGTATTTTATTGGAACTTTAATTTTTCCATGAACTTTTAATTGGTTTCCTCCCGGTCCTTTGAGTTGAACTCTTGTGCTTCGTATTGGGTATTTTTGTTTTATTTTATCGTAATCATTTTCTGACAAGATTGTTGCATCTGCACCGGTATCAATTTTGAATGTAATTCCTTTTGAAGTTATCTTCAATTGTATTTTCCATGGTTGTTCTGTGCAGTTTATTTCATTAATAATCTTTATTTCCGCACATTCCTTCTCACTCTCATCTGCAGAACTCTCTTCTGATTCTTTGATTTCAAGTGCTTTTTTTAGTTTTACAACATCTTGCGTAATGACCTTTTATTTTGCACTTATTACAAATTTGTGCAATCGCAGGACATTGTTTAAGATGATGATTCGGCTTGGCTCCGCATCTTCCACATTTTGGATAAAATCTTTTCTTTTCATAAATATTTTTATCCCGACTTCTTTTCTTCTCTTGGTATCTTTTCTAGTACGTTCTATGTACTCGATCTACGTCGTGCCAATCTTGTTTTCTTAATTCATTGTTCTGGTTTTTTATATTTTCTGCTTGTTTAATTTTATCTATTGTTTTCTGTAAAGGTAAGGTTTCATCTAATTGTAAGATTTCAGATAATTTTTGGTCCCTTATCCTTACAATTAATTTATCTCTGATTAATTCTTCTTCCAGGTTACTATACTTACAGGTTTCTGCCATGGAAATAATTGCGTTTAAATATTCTGAAGCAGATTCATGTTCTCTCTGTTTTCTTAAATTGAATTTCGCGCGTTCATAAATCACATTACTTTTTTTCTGAAAATGTTTGTCTAAATCTTCTCTGAGTACTCTATATTCTTTCAAATTTTCTGGCTTTTTCTGTAACAATTCAAATATTTTGTTTACTTTTGAACCCATATGCAATAACAAATTGTTAATTTTATTTTCTTCTGTGGTTTCATTTAATTTAACTGCTCGTCTATATCTTTCATAGTGGTTTATCCAAGCTTCCCAATCGTTTTCTGCACTGGTATGTGTTGATTCTGTACTGGATGCGTAGGCAGGGACACATTTGCTCCTTGGTCTTGAATACTTGTAACCAAACTCTGCAATACTTGAATTTGTGACTTCAAACTTGCTATTTCTTCTTTTGTCCTCGACATTTTTATTTTTATTTTCTCCCCGAGCACCTGGCACCATGTGTTATTTTATGATTTGTATTTTAAATAATAAACTTTTAACTTTTCACAATGCTTTATTTATTATTCAATTCACAAGTTCGCCATTTTGTATATCAGTCCCACTACATTGCTACCAACCCCAAACATTAACATAACCAACATTGCTGCCAACTCTGCCACAATACATTTTAAATCTGACATATAGTCTGTTTGCACATTAGTAGTCAGCGCCGACTAGCGGACAAAATTGCATTAACGTTATGGAAACAATCATGTATTAACCCTATATCAACTGTCATACAAGTGTAAATTGCTGTGTTAGTAGCGTTAGTTACTGTAGCAAATCATAATTATACTGTTAATACTTATTTTTAACAATATATTTACAATGAATGCGAATGCTAGAACATCTAAAATTATGTGCTGTGTTAGTACATCCATACATATCCGAATTTGGGCGTAATAAGCATGTTTCTTTTTAAATTTTAATTGCCCATTTTCTTCATGTATAAATGAACAGTATTTAATTACTTCTACTGCTGTGTATGTTTTACCTAAAAGTATGTCATATAAAAATATAAATAGTAAAAGCAAAAAATTAGGAGAAAGATTGTCCCCATCCATCACAATTCCATCAGGAGACACTGCCGAGGACACTTTGGCAAACCACTAACCCTGTTTCCTTAACAACATGGTTTTTCCTTAAGAACAAAAGTTGTTATAACTTATAAATTATAAAATGTAAATTTCTAGCATACCGAGAATAAGCAGCTCTAGTATGTCATTCCCATTTTATGCCATGCTCTGTATACTTACTTGTGAATTTTTTCGAAAAATAATAATTTTGACATTTGTTGCCCCAGTCTGTAGAATAGGTGAAAACAGAATGACATCTAGACGCTGTTATTCTGAATCTTCTTTCATTGGCCCATAAGCTTTTATCAAAAAAAAATTTGAAACATATATTAACAGAATTTCCAAAAAATATTGAATTAAAGGTATTTGCATTGGTTTCGTATATAGTTCATTTAGAACTACTGATGATTCTTGTCGCGAAATAAGAGATCATTTTTGAGCTACAATAAAATAAAGCAGAAAAAAAACTGAAATTTAAAAATTGTTAAATATCAAATCTGATATCACCTGATACTCTCAAGAATTATTTCTTTAGAATTTTCAGCATTTATCTCTCTAAGCATACATGGAATACTTGAAAGATCAGTTAAATTAAATTTATAAGGCTCGTATTTTTTCAATTCTTTTTTTAAATGGAACATCTTTAAATTTTTTTCCTTTCGAATATTTAGCCTTAACCGCTTGTGCTATTGAAGGTTAAACACACAACAGCAGAAATGTACTTATGTCCAGATGCTCTCGCTATACATTCACAATTACCGTGTGTGACACGTCTTGTATTATCTAACTAAAATTGTAAAATATTGTTAGATATCTGACATCTGTCATAGTTTTCCATGACATATGTCATTGTTAAGATGACTAGTAGGCGCAGGAAAAAATGAGAATTATTAAGTTAGTTACTTGTGTTAGTTACCTTATGTCAATAAACGATAATTCATTATATTTCTGTGTTTTCATTTAAACGTTGGAACATAACATTTTTGGCGACGAGGATGGGATCCTAAGTGTGAAGTATAATACAAAAAGGAATCAACGTGATTCAAGTAATACTCGCAGAAATAACGTGATTCAAGTAATACTCGCAGAAATGGTTAACCCGGAAAATGATACAGCTATGAATAACAAACCGGTTGTCTTTACATAATCGAATGTACGTCCATTTGATATTACACGTCCTATGGAATGGCCACGTTGGCTTAAATTATTAAAATTCAATTTTACGGCAATGCGAGTTACTGAACCTGTCATGAAACGGGCACATTTCTTCATGGTTTGTGGTGAACCTCTATACAATCTAACTTGCAATACGCTACATCCGGATCAAGTCGATGAGTGAAGTTCGAAACCATAATCGAAAAACTTACGGATCACTTTCGACCGCAAGTAAATGAAGTGGCAGCCTACCATCGCTTCCACCACTGCAACCAAAAATCAGACGAAACAGTCAGTGAGTTCGTCGCAGAACTTCGTCAGCTAGCTTCAGACTGCGGGTTTGGTGCTGTTTTAGATAACATGATCAGAAATCAACTGGTATGTGGTATACGCGACGGAAACGTGCGCTCGCGATTATTGCAAAAGGCAGACCTCACTTCAGGAAGCCATTGAGACAGCTTCCAGGGCGGAATCTGCATTGCGTCATGTAAAAGAAATGACAACGGGCATGAGTACAATCCACTGGAGCGGAAATGTTCGCGAAATTACGTCAACGAATACATCGTCAGCGAAGACAGAAAAAATAGTACCGTCAACTACACAGGTAATAAAATGTTTTCGGTGCGCGGGAGAGCACAAAGTGTCACAATGTACAATGGAACCAGACTATCTCTAGTGTGTACATTTTGTGGCAAAAGTGGCCACGTTTCTAAAATTTGCCAAGCTAATCTACGTAAAAACAAACAAAAATTAAAACCAAACAAACATTATATGCTGAAGCAAGACAATTCAAACAAGTCAACACATGTAGACAAGGGGTCGACGTCAACACACCATGTGACTGCCTGTACCATGCAAAATAATTCTAATTTTGCAACAGTTTCAACGGTGGATCTGAATACAAAGAATTCCACAGAACGTCCAGAATGTAACTGCACATCTTCATCGCCCGAGTATAAACTTTTCAGCTTAAATAGCGAAATGAAAAATACACCCAGAGTTGCTCCAGCTGCTTTCATTATCAACTTACAACTCGACGAGCATACTGTATCGATGGAAGTAGATTCGGGAGCAGCAGTCACTGTAATGCATCGGGAGACATTTGAAAAATTATGGTCAAGATCAGCTGAACTCAGACCAGTTTTGGATATTCAATTAGGTGACTTTAGTAATAAGCAAATACAAATTTTAGGAATAAAGAATGTCACAGTCCAATTTCGAGATAGAAAAGCAAACTTGCCTTTGTTCGTAGTCGACGGCTGCAAAAACCATAATCTTCTAGGACGTAATTGGTTCTCAGAACTGGGCATTGCTGTTTGCGGACTACATACCGTCTCGGGCATTACCACAGGTGAGCCTCTCAAATTTAAACATCCAGCATTACAGGAAGATGGATTAAGTTTGGGAAAGTTCAAAGGACCGCCTGTACATTTGGACCTGGAGATAATACAACCCGCAAAGTACTTGAGAGCTCGCCCAGTACCTTACGCTTTAGAAGCTCGTGTGATAGATGAGATTCAAAGACTTCAAAACATAGGCGTTTTACGGCCAACACCTTTCTCACGTTGGGCTACACCTGTGGTTGCTGTGGCGAAACGTGATGGTTCTCTTCGACTCTGTGGAGACTACAGAGCAGCAATCAACACGGTGCTCACTCCTGATAAATACCCCTTGCCAACCTTCGATGATCTGTTTGTTAAAATGTCCGGAGGGACAATATTTTCAAAATTAGATTTAGATCAAGCATATACTCAACTAACTGTAGATGACGAATCAGCAAAACTTTTGACTATTAACACAATTAAAGGGCTATTTACCGTTCATAGACTACCATTTGGAATTTCAGCAGCACCCGGAATATTTGAAAGAATGATGAAAGGGTTACTCGCTAACATTCCAAGAGTCTCTATCCTAATAGATGATATACTAATAGCGGGTAAAACTAAAGAGGAGCACGATGAAAGTCTAAATGAAGTGCTAGATCGACTACATAGGTATGGACTTAAATTAAAACAAAAGAAATGTGAGATTGGAGTATCCGAAGTTGAGTTTCTGGGTTACCGTTTGGATGTCAACGGAGTTCACCCTACTCAAGACAAGAAAAAGGCTATCTTAAACTTCCCTACGCCGACGAACAAGAGGGAACTACAAGCCTTGCTAGGGGTAATCAATTTTTATGATCGATTTCTGCCTAATCGAGCCACAACCTTCGAACCACTTTATCGTCTCCTGGACAACGGGGCTCCATGGTGTTGGACAGTGGAACATCAGAACGCAATTCAGACAGCCAAAGTACTGCTCACCAGCGATCGTGTGTTGACACACTACGATGGAAAACGACAACTAATATTAGCGTGTGATGCATCGGCATATGGCATAGCAGCGGTCTTATCGCATAAGGGGCAAGATGGCCAAGAAAACCCAATAGCATTTAAGTCCCGTACCTTAACTACTACAGAGCGTAACTACGCGCAAATCGACAAAGAGGCCTTATCCTTTGTTTTCGGAGTTACAAAATTTCACAAATTTTTATTTGGTCGCCCTAATCTTATTTTTGTTACAGACCATAAACCTTTATTAGGCATATTTAAAAGAAACTCACCAACTCCAGAACACATCTCACCCCGGATGCTTCGATGGGCTCTTATGTTAAGCGCTTATGATTACGAATTTACCTATCGAGCAGGTCGTCTCCACGGCAATGCAGACGCATTCTCGCGGCTGCCCATACACAGCGATGAAAATAATAAGTATCCAGATCCGGCAGGAGTTCACTTGTTAGAAATTCAAAATAGTCCAGTATCTCACCAAGAAATAGCGGAAGCCACAAAACAAGATGTAATCCTCCAAGAAGTCATAAAATTTGTAAAAAACAGTTGGCCTAACAATGTACCAATTCATTTGAAACAATATTGGAGGTGCAACGCAGAATTATCGCTACAATGTAGATGCCTCCTACGAGGTACTCAAGTGGTGGTACCCACCTCACTACGACAAAAGGTACTAGAAGGAATTCATTCTTTCCATCATGGCATTGTACGCACGAAAGCGGTCGCTCGCTCATACATCTGGTGGCCAGGACTAAGCGGTAATATAGAAACGATAGTTCATCAATGTCGTATATGTCAGGAGCTTCGCAGGAACCCTCCAAAGGCTCCGCCCTCACCATGGCCACCTGCATCACGTGCATAGGAACGAGTCCATTTTGATTATTTGGGACCCATTGCAGGTCAAGTATTCCTTATTATGGTTGATGCATATTCACGTTATCCTGTAATAAAAATGGTGTCATCAATGGCAGCTTCTACCATAGTCAGACACACCAGAGAAGTATTTGCAGATTTCGGCGTTCCAGATTATATCGTTTCTGACAATGGAACCCAACTAATATCAGAGGAATTCCGCTCGTTCCTAAAAAAGAACGGAGTAAAATTCTTAAATACTCCACCGTTTCATCCGTCTTCAAATGGCCTAGTGGAAAGAGCAGTTCGTACTTTCAAAGAACTCTTCAAAAAACACGGGACTGGAGAAACTTCAGTACGTCTCGCCAGGGTTTTGTTCGCAATACGCACAGCCATTTGCTCTAGTACCATGCAAATACCAGCAGAGATGTTCTTTGCAAACTTGAAGGTTCGTACACCATTTGCAATAATTTGTCCGACGTCAGAAGAAAAGAAGTATGAAGAGGTGCCAGCGAAAGTCCGCCAATTCAACGTGGGAAATGCAGTTCGTTTCCGTGACTACCGTAATTCTAAACCACGGTGGTCGCGAGCAATTATAACCGAACGACTTGGTTCAAGGCTGTACGTGGTTTAGGATGAAGAAAAGAAATTGCATAATCGGAGCGTCGACCAAATTGTTAGTTCGAATGAAGACAACAGCGACACGAGCATAGAACTGCAAAATGATGATCTCAGCAACAACGATGCCTACGTCGAAGATTATGTGAATTCAGCACATCCGCCAAGGTACCAGAACTGCGTAGAGAATGATGGACATGAACAACAACCACTACTACTAGTAGATGAAGAAACATTAGTCCCCAGACGTTCTCAAAGAAACATTCAAATTCCTATTTGTTACAGAAACGACTATGTATTACACTAAATCCCCTTTTTCACGTATATTAAACTTGTATTGTTAAATTGTTTGGGGGAAAAGAGACAGATAAATTAGAGACATGTAAATTTGGGTATGGGAATTTAGACATTACATTTTCATTTTCTACTATAAAAACATTCATTTTTTATAATTAAACATATTTTGTATAACATTTTCATTTTCTATCAGTAATCATATTATTCAAATATTTAGATTACTACACCAAACATATTTTAAACTTATTTTTGTTATTACATCTAAACGTAAGAGGGGGAGAAATGTTAGATATCTGACATCTGTCATAGTTTTCCATGACATATGTCATTGTTAAGATGACTAGTAGGCGCAGGAAAAAATTAGAATTATTAAGTTAGTTAATTGTGTTAGTTACCTTATGTCAATAAACGATAATTCATTATATTTCTGTGTTTTCATTTAAACATTGGAACTTAACAAATATAATTTAGCTAAATACAGGAGAGTGCTTTACTAATATTTATCCATAATATTACAGAATATGGCTTCTTTGAAATTAATGCCTGGCCTCAGACATGTGTAATATTCATATTTAACAGGCAAAAATCCAAAATGTACTTCCTTTTCCATTCTAAATTTGATTACTTATGAGATGTCAAACACGAATTAGATTACCGCATTCCCCATGTTTCCATAATACTTTTGCCGAATGTGCCGCTAGAGGCGCTGAATTCCAAAATGTGCAAACTGCCTACTGTCACACTTTTCCTAAAAGTATTTACAATTCCATTACTTTTATTGCCACACATATAAAAATCCATTACATTCACGATCTTCACTTCACATTATTATTCTAAAACAATTAAATAGAAATTATTAATATATTCTAGAACTTGGATATCATATTTTTAAATAAAAATTCTGAAATATTTACCTTGAAAAATAATCATCAATTAGAGTTTGTCGAACTGCAGTATCTCACATTCTTTTGGGTATATCAATGTTAACATCATAGCCATTATTAATATTTTCGTGTATGACGGGTGGCTCTTCTTCCAATTGATCTCTTGCCCAATTATGTAAAACAGTTGTTGATACAATAATATCTTGAACCTTTTCGAGTTTTAGTGTCATACCGATACTCCAAAAAATCATTCGATAATGTTCCGGGTACGGATATGTGTGTGTCATTATAGCATTTCTCCGCCGGTGTTCTTGGATTTCGTATTGCGCTGAGAAGATAACTTTTTAGTCGATATCCGCTATAGCCAAGTAATACACCTAAATGAAAATGATTATCTTCCATTCTATTATGTAAGTTGCTATGTGTAAAAACTGTTGCATCATGCACGGAACCAGGCCACCTAACAACTATATCTATAGCCTTCAAATTGTGGTCACCCACAATTTGCACATTCAAGGAAAAATACTCTTTCCTATTTCTGAATAATTCAGCATTTTCTCCCCTTAAAATTAATAATGTGAATTGTATTTCATTTTGGAAAAAGTATTTAATTGGAAAGAATAAAAAAAAATATTCGTTGAATTATAATAAATCGATATTATATAAAATAATTTACTCATAATATACACTTACAGGGGCATTGTATTTTAATGTGTGTGCCATCAACGCAACCAATTACGTCTGGAAATCTGTGCATTGCATAAAATCCTTGTTGAATTTTTTTTGTCTTCTATATTGCCATAGTCACTTTTTTAACAATTCTGGATGCTGTGGAAATCCTTACTCCAGAAAAATCACCAGCTGCACGTAAAAAATTACTCGTTGCATAAAATCGTAGAGTTAATAAGAGCTGCTTTATTGGTGATAATGTTCTATTACTGAAATTAGGAATATGTGTTTTTCACTAAGATTTAAGTCTAATGTCATATCCAGCGTGTACTTTGTAACTATTATTATACTATTTTATTGCATATTATTAGTAAATGATTTTCAATCCTCGCTAATAATATCTTGTTATGTTCATTTTCCTATAGATATCTATAGGACAAATCACATATCTAGTACTTGAAGTGATGGATAACTTTATCTACTAGATATCTATCAGATACGACTTAACTAGATGTGAAGAAAACGAAATTAAGCTTAAACATTACTTTATTCTTCAGATAAAGTTATCTACGACTTAATTAAAAGTGAAGAAATCGGGTATTAGTGAAGCAAGAAATTACAAAATAATGATTTTACATAATAAATCCCTACATTCGGATGTTCAAGTCACCACCCTGTATACAGGGAGTTCCATTTAAGCGTGCCACCATTGCTATCTCGAGAACTACAAGAGCTACGAGGTTGGTTAAATTAGCAAAGAACCACCACCATTTTACAAGACTAATACAATGAGCAAAAAAAAAATTTGTTTTTACCTGTGGTTCTCAAAATACGGGACACAACTTCCTTATTTTAAATAGGAACATATGTTTATTTTTAGGTTATTCGATAGAGTATTTTTTTCTGAATTCAGCGATATAAACATCCTATATACTAAAAGGCATGTGTCCGTGATGTTTATTTATTTTCATCACGACGATCGCCAAATTTTGTGGACAGCCTAACTACCTTAACCATGAAAGGGATTGTTGCAAATTTTTTTTTAGATTGCAGGGTATAATGTGTAGTTGTGCCTTTTGGGGGTCTCATATTTTTACTGTGAGTGGTTCTTGTGTAAAAAAATAAAAACTGTGCAAAACTAATAACTTGAAACAATGGATTGATATGTATAATAATATCAAGTTGTAGAGAATGATGCGTAGGTGTGCCTTTTTGGTGTTTCATATTTTTACGTCGAGCAGTTTTTGCGTAAATTAATAAAAACCACACACTTTTTTAATTTTGAAACAATTTTGAAACTAAAGATCCTAGTAGCCATGTCTAAATTTAAAAAGAGTCACGAGGTCATCAGTCACTTTTGACAATCTGTCTATGAACTTTAAACGATTATAACTTTTTATAGAACATTGATATTAAAGAAGTAAATACAGTATCATGAATAATAGACTTGAGCAAAGGTGTTACAACTAATTTAAGTTTAAAATATAACGTATTTAATTAATATTAATTTTGACGTTTCCATTGTCAAAAGTCAATGTTGCCAAATGTGTGATGAAGTAACTAAATTAAAACCAAATATTCCTAAATTAACTTCTCTGAAGACGGTGACAGTTTTATTAGGATTGACAATATTAATTTATAAATTTAAAAATTAACTACTATTTTTTAATACAAACAGTGTTGCCAAATTATGGAGTAACTAAATAAAAATCAAATGTACCTAATTATATGGAACACTTTGCTGTGTTTGATATCAAAAGAAAGAAAACCATAATGGCCGGTTTTGAAATGAAAAAACAAATGTGTCATGTCGATCTGCATTTGTTTTCGGAAAAAGTTGTTAGAAGTAGGTTGTCTTTGGGTTTTAAGGAAACTACACAATGTGGACGGGTGTGCACGAATGACAAAAATGTTCTACGTAAATTAGAATTTGTTTTTTGCAAAATGTTGTCAGTAAAATGTTGTTTGGAAAAAGTTGTGAGAAGTATGTGGTGTTTAGTATCAAATGAAAGGGCTCGATAAGGGCTGACGTTTAGAATTAACAAAAATGATCAAAGTTGATCGGCGTTTGTTTTTTGCAAAACTTTCTCAAAGGTACGTCGAGTTTGATTTCAAATAAAAGGTCTCGTTGAGGGCTAACGTGCAAAGTTGACAAAAATGTGCCAGTCAATCGCCTTTTGTTTTTTGCAAAAAGTTGTCAGAAGTGTATGGTGTTTGATCTCAAATGAAAGGTTTCGTTGAGGGCTAGCGTACAGAATTTACAAAAATGTTCCATGCCAATCGGCTTTTGTTTTTCGTCAATAGTTGTCAGAAGTATGGTGGTGGTTAGTATCAAAATAAAGGTCTCGATAAGGGTTTGCGTGAAAAATTAACAAAATTGCTCAATCTTGATCGGCTTTTGTTTATTGCGAAAAGATCTCAGAAATATGTCGAGTATAGTGTCAAAAGAAAGGTCTCGTTGAGGGCTAGCATGCAGAATTGACAAAAATAATCCATTACGATCTGCTTTTCTTTTTACAAAAAGTTTTCAGAAGTTTATAGTGTTTGGTATTAAATGATAGTTCTCGGTGTGGGCTAGCCTGTAAAAATTTCAAAAATATTTTATGTCGATTGACTTTTGTTTTATGCAAAAAGATATCAGAAATATGTTATGTTTGGTCTCAAATGAAAGGGCTCGATAAGGGCTCGCGTAGAGAATTGACAAAAATGGTCTATGTCGATTGGCGTTTGTTTTATGCAACAAGTTGTCAGAAATATGTCGTGTTTGGTATCGAATAAAAGGTCTCGTTGAGGGCTAGCGTGCAGAATTGACAGAAATGTTCCATTTCGATCAGCTTTTGTTTTCTGCAAAAAGTTCTCAAAAGTATGTCGAGTTTGGTCTCAAATGAAACGTCTTGTTGAGAACTATCGTGCAGAATTGACAAAAATGTGCTATGTCGATCGGTTTTTGTTTTTTGCAAAAAGTTGTCAGAAGTGTATGGTGTTTGGTATCAAATGAAAGGTTTCAATGAGGGCTTGTGGGCAGAATTAACAAAAATTGTCAATGTTGATCGGCTTTTGTTTTTTGCAAAAGGTTGTCACAAGTATATAGTGTTTGGTATCGAATGAAAAGTCTTGGTATGGGCTAGCGTACAGATATGATAAAAATGTTTCATGTCGATCGACTTTTGTTTTATGTAGAAAGTTGTCAGAAGTATGTCGTGTTTGGTATGAAATGAAAGGTCTCGGTGAGGGCTAGGGTACATAAATGACAAAAATGTTTCATGCCGACCGGCATTTGTTTTTTGCAAAAATTATTGGAAGTATATCGTGTTTGCAATCTAATGAAAGGTCTCGGTGAGGCCTGACGTGGATATATAAAATAATTGTTTCATGTCGATCGGCATTTGTTTTTTGCACTGATAGCGGAGCTCTAGGGAATGCTCGGCGTAGCCGAGAATTCGCTAGTCCTATATACTAAAAGGCATGTGTCCCAATCTATATTTATTTTCATCACGACGATCGCCAAATTTTCGGACAAACCTACAGCCTTAACCATTTATGAAATTGATATGTATAATAATATCAAATTGTAGAGAATGATGCGTAGGTGTGCCTTTTTGGTGTTTCATATTTTTACGTCGAGCAGTTTTTGCGTAAATTAATAAAAACCACACATTTTTTTCATTTTGAAACAAAAAATTGTTTAAGGATCCTAGTAGCCATGTCTAAATTTAAAAAGAAACAAGCTGTTATCTGTCACTTATGACAATCAGTCTATGAACTTTAAATGATTGTATTTTCAAATAGAACATTGATATTAAAGAAGTGAATACAGTATCATGAATAATAATCTTGAGCAAAGGTAATACAATTAATTTAAGTTTAAAACAAAACGTATTTATGTGTCGTGATGTTTATTTTCATCACGACGATCGCCAAATTTTGTCACAAGCCAAACTGCCTGAACCATCAAAGGGATTGTTGTAATTTTTTTTTTAGATTGCAGGGAATAATGTGTAGTTGTGCCTTTTGGTGGTCTCATATTTTTACTGTGAGTGGTTCTTGTGTAAAAAAATAAAAACTGTGCAAAATTAATAACTTGAAACAATGGATCCTAGTAGCCATGTCTAAATTTAAAAAGAGTCACGAGGTCATCTGTCACTTTTGACAATCTGTCTATGAACTTTAAACGATTATAACTTTGTTTAGAACATTGATATTAAAGAAGTAAATACAGTATCAAGTATATTAGTCTTGAGCAAAGGTGTTACAACTAATTTAAGTTTAAAACATAACGTATTTAATTAATATAAATTTTGACGTTTCCAATGTCAAAAGTCAATGTTGCCAAATGTGTGATGAAGTAACTAAATTTAAACCGAATATTCCTAAACACTCTGCTGTGTTTGATATCAAAAGAAAAAAAACCGTAAGGGGGACAAAAAAAAAATATGTCACGTCGATCTGCATTTGTTTTGCACAAAAAGTTGTTACAAGTAGGTCGTCCTTGGATTTTAATGAAACGACACAATGTGGATTGGAGTGCACGAATGACAAAAATATTCTACGTCGATTAGAATTTGTTTTTTGCAAAATGTTATCAGAAATATGTGTTTTGTATCGAATGAAATGTCTCGGTGAGGGCTGGTGTACAAAAAAGAAAATTTTCCTTCTTGATCGGCTTTTGTTTTATGCAAAAAGATAATAGAAGTATGTCGTGTTTGGTATCTAATGAAAGGTTTCGTAGAGGGCTGAAATGCAAAATTGACAAAAATGTTCCATGTCGATCGGCTTTTGTTTTTTGCAAAAATTTGTCAGAAATATGTCGTGTTCGGTATCGTATGAAAGGTCTCGTTGAAGGCCAGCGTGCAGAATTTAAAGAAATGTTCCATTTCGATCGGCTTTTGTTTTCTGCAAAAAGTTCTTAAAAGTATGTCGAGTTTGGTCTCAAATGAAACGTCTTGTAGAGGGATAGCGTGCAGAATTGACAAAAATGTTCCATGTCGATCGGCTTTTGTTTTTTGCAAAAAGTTGTCAGAAATATGTCGTGTTTGGTATCGAATGAAAGGTCTTGGCGAAGGCTCGCGTAGAGAATTGACAAAAATGATCTATGTCGATCTGCTTTTGTTTGATGCAAAAAATTCTCAAAAGTATGTCGAGTTTGGTCTCAAATGAAAGGTCTCGTTGAGGGCTAGCGTGTGGAATTGACAGAAATGTTCTATTTCGATCGGCTTTTGTTTTCTGAAAAATGTTCTTAAAAGTATGTCGAGTTTGGTCTCAAATGAAACGTCTTGTTGAAGGACAGCTTGCAGAATTGACAAAAATGTTCCATGTCGATCGGCTTTTGTTTTTTGCAAAAAGTTGTCAGAAATATGTCGTGTTTGGTATCGAATGAAAGGTCTTGGCGAGAGCTCGCGTAGAGAATTAACAAAAATTATCTATGTCGATCTGCTTTTATTTTATGCAAAAAATTCTCAAAAGTATGTCGAGTTTGGTCTCAAATGAAAGGTCTCGTTGAGGGCTAGCGTGTGGAATTGACAGAAATGTTCTATTTCGATCGGCTTTTGTTTTCTGCAAAAAGTTCTTCAAAATATGTCGAATTTGGTCTCAAATGAAACGTCTTGTAGAGGGATAGCGTGCAGAATTGACAAAAATGTTCCATGTCGATCGGCTTTTGTTTTTTGCAAAAAGTTGTCAGAAATATGTCGTGTTTGGTATCGAATGAAAGGTCTTGGCGAGGGCTCGCGTAGAGAATTGACAAAAATGATCTATGTCGATCGGCTTTTGTTTTATGCAAAAATTTCTCAAAAGTATGCCGAGTTTGGTCTCAAATGAAACGTCTTGTTGAGGGCTAGCGTGCAGAATTGACAAAAATGTTCCATTCTGATCAACTTTTGTTTTCTGCAAAAAGTTCTCAAAGGTATGTCGAGTTTGGTCTCAAATAAAACGTCTTGTTGAGGGCTAGCGTGCAGAATTGACAAAAATGTGCTATGTCGATCGGTTTTTGTTTTTTGCAAAAAGTTGTCAGAAGTGTATGGTGTTTGGTATCAAATGAAAGGTTTCAATGAGGGCTGGTGTGCAGAATTAACAAAAATTGTCAATGTCGATCGGCTATTGTTGTTTTGCAAAACGTTGTCAGAAGTATAGAGTGTTTGGTATCAAATAAAAAGTCTAAAAATGAAAATAAAAACTGTTCAAAATTAATAACTTGAAACAATGGATCCTAGTAGCCATGTCTAAATTTAAGAAAAGTCACGAGGTCATCCGTCACTTTTGACAATCTGTCTATGAACTTTAAACGATTATAACTTTTTATAGAACATTGATATTAAAGAAGTAAATACAGTATCATGTATAATAGTCTTGAGCAAAGGTGTTACAATTAATTTAAGTTTGAAACATAACGTATTTAATTAATATAAATTTTGACGTTTCCAATGTCAAAAGTCAATGTTGCCAAATGTGTGATGAAGTAACTAAATTAAAACCGAATATTCCTAAACTAACTTCAGTGAAGACGGTGGCAGTTGTATTAGGATTGACAATATTAATTTATAAATTTAAGAATTAACTACTACTTTTTAACACAAACAGTGTTGCCAAATTATGAAGTAGGTAACTAAATAAAAATAAAATATTCGTAAATAAAATAAATTGTACACTTTGTTGTGTTTGATATCAAAAGAAAAAAAACCATATGGGCCGGTTTTGAAATGACAAAAAAAAAATATGTCACGTCGATCTGCATTTGTTTTGCGCAAAAAGTTGTTACAAGTAGGTCGTCCTTGGATTTTAATGAAACGACACAATGTGGATTGGTGTGCACGAATGACAAAAATATTCTACGTCGATTAGAATTTGTTTTTTACAAAATGTTATCAGAAATATGTTGTGTTTTGTATCGAATGAAAAGTCTCGGTGAGGGCTGGTGTACAAAAAAGAAAATTTTCCATGTTGATCGGCTTTTGTTTTATGCAAAAAGTTAATAGACATATGTCGTGTTTGGTATCTAATGAAAGGTCGCGGTGAGGGTTCGCGTAGAAATTTGACAAAAATGATCTATGTCGATCGGCTTTTGTTTTTTGCAAAAAGTTGTATAAAGTATATAATGTTTGGTCTCAAATAAAAGATCTTGTTGAGGGCTCGCGTGCAGAACTGACAAAATCGGTCTATGTTGATCGGCTTTTGTTTTATGCAAAAAGTTAATCGAAGTATGTCGTGTTTGGTATCTAATGAAAGGTCTCATTGAGTGCTGATGTCGAGAATTAACAAAAATGTTTCATGTCGATCGGCTTTTCTTTTTTGCAGAAAGTTGTCAGAAGTATATCGTGTTTAGTATAAAATGAAACGTCTTGATGAGAGCTGACATGTAAAATTAACAGAAATGGTTCATGTTGACCCGTTTTTGTTTTTTGGAAAAAGCTGTTAGAAATATGTCGTGTTTGGTATCAAATTAAATGTCTTGATGAGGGCTGATGTGCAGAAGTGACAAAAAATTGCCAAGTTGTTCTGCATTTGTTTTTTTACAATTACTTGCCGGAAGTACACCGTATTTGATATTAAATGAAAGCATTCGACAAGACCTGCCTTGCAGAAATAAAATTAGCTTTCAAATGTTAATATTTCACTGACGCCGGAGGCCTAGGGAACGCTCAGCGTAGCTGAGCATTCGCTAGTCCTATATACTAAAAGGCATGTGTCGGTGATGTTTATTTATTTTCATCACGACGATCGCCAAATTTTGTGGACAGCCTAACTGCCTGAACCATGAAAGGGATTGTTGTAATTTTTTTTTTAGATTGCAAGGAATAATGTGTAGATGTGCCTTTTGGGGGTCTCATATTTTTACTGTGAATGCTTCTTGTGTAAAAAAATAAAAACTGTGCAAAATTAATAACTTGAAACAATGGATCCTAGTAGCCATGTCTAAATTTAAAAAGAGTCACGTGGTCATCTGTCACTTTTGACAATCTGTCTATGAACTTTAAACGATTATAACTTTTTATAGAACATTGATATTAAAGAAGTAAATACAGTATCATGTATAATAGTCTCGAGCAAAGGTGTTACAATTAATTTAAGTTTAAAACATGACGTATTTAATTAATATAAATTTTGACGTTTCCAATGTCAAAAGTCAATGTTGCCAAATGTGTGATGAAGTAACTAAATTAAAATCGAATATTCCTAAATTAACTTCACTGAAGACGGTGGCAGTTGTATTAGGATTGACAATATTAATTAATAAATTTCAAAATTAACCACTATTTTTTAATACAAACAGTGTTGCCAAATTATGAAGTAACTAAATAAAAATCAAATGTACCTAATTAAATGGAACACTTTGCTGTGTTTGATATCAAAAGAAAGAAAACCGCAATGGCCGGTTTTGAAATGACAAAAAAATGTGTCATGTCGATCTGCATTTGTTTTTCGGAAAAAGTTGTTAGAAGTAGGTTGTCTTTGGGTTTTAAGGAAACGAATGACAAAAATGTTCTACGTAAATTAGAATTTGTTTTTTGGAAAATGTTGTCAGAAAAATGTTGTTTGGAAAAAGTTGTGAGAAGTATGTGGTGTTTAGTATCAAATGAAAGGGCTCGATAAGGGCTGGCGTGTAGAATGAACAATAAAGGTCAAAGTTGATCGGCTTTTGTTTTTTGCAAATATTTCTTAAAGGTATGTCGAGTTTGGTCTCAAATGAAAGGTCTCGTTGAGGGCTAGCGTGCAGAATTGAGAAAAATGTTCCATGTCGATCGGCTTTTGTTTTATGCAAAAAGTTGTCAGAAGTATGTCGTGTTTGGTATCAAATGAAAGGTTTCGTTGAAGGCTAGCAAGCAGAATTGACAAAAATGTTCCATTCCGATCGGCTTTTGTTTTCTGCAAAAAGTTCTCAAAGGTATGTCGAGTTTGGTCTCAAATGAAAAGTCTCGTTGAGGGCTAACGTGCAGAGTTGACAAAAATGTGCCATGTCAATCGCCTTTTGTTTTTTGCAAAAAGTTTTTAGAAGTATGTCGAGTTTGGTCTCAAATGAAAGGTCTCTGGCGTTCAGGGTTGACAAAAATGTTGCATTCTTTCGGTTTTTGTTTTCTGTAAGAATTTCTCAAAATTATGTCGAGTTTGGTCTCAAACGTAGTTACAATTCGTTTTTTGCAAAATATTGTCAGAAATATGTTGTGTTTGGTATCGAATGAAAAGTCTTGGTGAGGGCTGCTGTGCAAAAAAAAAAAATCATGTTAATCGGCTTTTGTTTTATGCAAAAAGTTAATAGACGTATGTCGTGTTTGGTATCTAATGAAAGGTCTCGTTAAGGGCTGACATGTAAAATTGACAAAAATGTTCCATGTCGATCAGCTTTTGTTTTTTGTAGAAAGTTGTCAGAAGTATCTCGTGTATGGTATTAAAAGAAATTTCTCGATGAGGACTGACGAGCAGAATTGACAAAAATGATCTATGCCAATCGGTTTTTGTTTTTTGCAAAAAGTTGTCCGAAATATGTTGTGTTTGGTATCGAATGAAAGGTCTCGGCGAGGGTTCGCATGCAGAAATGACAAAAATTATCTATGTCGATCGGCTTTTGTTTTTGGAAAAAAGTTGTACAAAGTATATGATGTTTGGTCTCAAATGAAAGGTCTTACTAAGGGCTCGCGTGCAGAAATGACGAAAACGATTACGTTGATCGGCTTTTGTTTTCTGTAAAAAGTTGTAAGAAGTATATCCTGCTTGGAGTCAAATGAAAGGACTCGATGAGGGCTGGCGAGCAGAAATGTCAAAAATGTTCCATGACGAACGGCTTTTGTTTTATGTAAAAAGTTGTCAGAATTATATCGTGATTGGTATAAAATGAAAGGTATCGATGAGAGCTGACATGCAAAATTGACAGAAATGGTTCATGTTGACCCGCTTTTGTTTATTTGAAAAATTTCTCAAAGGTATATCGAGTTTGGTCTCAAATTAAATGTCTTTTTGAGGGCTAATTTGCAGAAATGACAAAAAAATGCCAAGTTGATCTGCATTTGTTTTTTACAATTAGTAGGCGGAAGTAAACCTTGTTTGGTACTAAATGAAAGCATTCGACAAGACCTGTCTTGGAGAAATGAAATTATCTATCAAATGATAATATTTCACGGACGCCGGAGGCCTAGGGAAAGCTCAGCGTAGCTGAGCATTCGCTAGTCCTATATACTAAAAGGCATGTGTCCTAATCTATATTTATTTTCATCATGACGATCGCCAAATTTTCGGACAAACCTACAGCCTTAACCATTTATGAAATTGTTATGTATAATAATATTAAATTGTAGAAAATGATGCGTAGGTGTGCCTTTTTGGTGTTTCATATTTTTACGTCAAGCAGTTTTTGCGTAAATTAATAAAAACCACACACTTTTTTAATTTTGAAACAAAATTTTTTAGAAGGATCCTAGTAGCCATGTCTAAATAAAAAATAAACAACCTGTCATCTGTCACTTATGACAATCAGTCTATGAACTTTAAAGGATTGTATTTTCAAATAGAACATTGATATTAAAGAAGTGAATACAGTATCATGATTAATAATCTTGAGCAAAGGTTTTACAACTAATTTAAGTTTAAAACATGTCGGTGATGCTTATTTATTTTCATCATGACGATCGCCAAACTTTGTCACAAGCCTAACTACATTAACTATGAAAGGAATTGTTGTAATTTTTTTTTAGGTTGCAGGGAATAATGTGTAGTTATGCCTTTTGGGGGTCTCATATTTTTACTGTGAGTGGTTCTTGTGTAAAAAAATAAAAACTATATAATAACTTGAAACAATGGATCCCAGTAGACATGTCTAAATTTAAGAAGAGTCACGCTGTCATCCGTCACTTTTGACAATCTGTCTATGAACTTTAAACGATTATAACTTTTTTAGAATATTGATATTAAAGAAGTAAATACAGTATCAAGTATATTAGTCTTGAGCAAAGGTGTTACAACTAATTTAAGTTTAAAACATAACGTATTTAATTAATATAAATTTTGACGTTTCCAATGTCAAAAGTCAATGTTGCCAGATGTGTGATAAAGTAACTAAATTAAAACCGAATATTCCTAAACACTTTGCTGTGTTTGATATCAAAAGAAAAAAAACCATAAGGGCCGGTTTTGAAATGACAAAAAAAAATATGTCACGTCGATATGCATTTGTTTTGCGCAAAAAGTTGTTACAAGTAGGTCGTCCTTGGATTTTAATGAAACGACACAATGTGGATTGGAGTGCACGAATGACAAAAATATTCTACGTCGATTAGAATTTGTTTTTTGCAAAATGTTATCAGAAATATGTGTTTTGTATCGAATGAAAAGTCTCGGTGAAAGCTGGTGTACAAAAAAGAAAATTTTCCATGTTGATCGGCTTTTGTTTTATGCAAAAAGTTAATAGACGTATGTCGTGTTTGGTATCTAATGAAAGGTGTCGGCGAGGGCTCGCGTAGAGATTTGACAAAAATGATCTATGTCGATCGGCTTTTGTTTTTTGTAAAAAGTAGTATAAAGTATATCATGTTTGGTCTCAAATAAAAGGTCTTGTTGAGGGCTCGCGTGCAGAACTGACAAAAACGGTCTATGTTGATCGGCTTTTGTTTTATGCAAAAAGTTAATAGAAGTATGTCGTGTTTGGTATCTAATGAAAGGTCTCGTTGAGGGCTGAAATGCAAAATTGACAAAAATGTTCTATGTCGATCGGCTTTTATTTTTTGCAAAAAGTTGTCAGAAATATGTCGTGTTTGGTATCGAATGAAAGGTCTTGGCGAGAGCTCGCGTACAGAATTGACAAAAATGATCTATGTCGATCTGCTTTTGTTTTATGCAAAAAATTCTCAAAAGTATGTCGAGTTTGGTCTCAAATGAAAGGTCTCGTTGAGGGCTAGCGTGCAGAATTGACAGAAATGTTCCATTTCGATCGGCTTTTGTTTTCTGCAAAAAGTTCTTAAAAGTATGTCGAGTTTGGTCTCAAATGAAACGTCTTGTAGAGGGATAGCGTGCAGAATTGACAAAAATGTTCCATGTCGATCGGCTTTTGTTTTTTGCAAAAAGTTGTCAGAAATATGTCGTGTTTGGTATCGAATAAAAGGTCTCGTTGAGGGCTAGCGTGCAGAATTGACAGAAATGTTCCATGTCGATCGGCTTTTGTTTTTTGCAAAAAGTTGTCAGAAATATGTCGTGTTTGGTATCGAATGAAAGGTCTTGGCGAGGGCTCGCGTAGAGAATTGACAAAAATGATCTATGTCGATCTGCTATTGTTTTATGCAAAAAAATTCTCAAAAGTATGTCGAGTTTGGTCTCATATGAAAGGTCTCGTTGAGGGCTAGCGTGCAGAATTGACAGAAATGTTCCATTTCGATCGGCTTTTGTTTTCTGCAAAAAGTTCTTAAAAGTATGTCGAGTTTGGTCTCAAATGAAACGTCTTGTAGAGGGATAGCGTGCAGAATTGACAAAAATGTTCCATGTCGATCGGCTTATGTTTTTGGCAAAAAGTTGTCAGAAATATGTCGTGTTTGGTATCGAATAAAAGGTCTCGTTGAGGGCTAGCGTGCAAAATTGACAGAAATGTTCCATTCCGATCGGCTTTTGTTTTCTGCAAAAAGTTCTCAAAAGTATGTCGAGTTTGGTCTCAAATGAAACGTCTTGTTGAGAACTTGCGTGTAGAATTGACAAAAATGTGCTATGTCGATCGGTTTTTGTTTTTTGCAAAAAGTTGTCAGAAGTGTATGGTGTTTGGTATCAAATGAAAGGTTTCAATGAGGGCTTGTGTGCAGAATTGATAAAAATGTTCCATGTCGATCGGCTTTTGTTTTTTTGCAAAAGGTTGTCACAAGTATATAGTGTTTGGTATCAAATGAAAAGTCTTGGTGTGGGCTAGCGTACAGATATGATAAAAATGTTTCATGTCGATCGACTTTTGTTTTATGTAGAAAGTTGTCAGAAATATGTCGTGTTTGGTATCAAATGAAATGTCTCGGTGAGGGCTGGGGTACATAAATGACAAAAATGTTTCATGCCGACCGGCTTTTGTTTTTTGCAAAAAATTATTGGAAGTATATCGTGTTTGCAATCTAATAAAAGGTCTTGGAGAGGCCTGAAGTGCAAATATGAAATAATTGTTGCATGTCGATCGGCATTTGTTTTTTGCACTGACAGCGGAGCTCTAGGGAATGCTCGGCGTAGCCGAGAATTCGCTAGTCCTATATACTAAAAGGCATGTGTCCTAATCTATATTTATTTTCATCATGACGATCGCCAAATTTTCGGATAAACCTACAGCCTTAACCATTTATGAAATTGATATGTATAATAATATCAAGTTGTAGAGAATGATGCGTAGGTGTGCCTTTTTGGTGTTTCATATTTTTACGTCGAGCAGTTTTTGCGTAAATTAATAAAAACCACACACTTTTTTAATTTTGAAACAATTTTGAAACTAAAGATCCTAGTAGCCATGTCTAAATTTAAAAAGAATCACGCTGTAATCTGTCACTTTAGACAAACAGTCTGTGAACTTTAAACGATTGTATTTTCAAATAGGGGGCCGTTCAAATATTACGTAAGCAGATTTATTACAATTATTTACCCCCCCATCCCCCTTGTCAGCAAAAGTAAGCAAAGCTCTTACCCCCTCCCCCCATGCTTACGTAAACATTTTTCAATTAAATTATTTTTTTTAATATAATTAAAATGTTATAATTATAATTTTAAAAATAAGAAAATAGATTTAGAATGGAGATTAGATTTTACTGATACAGTATCCAAGATAGAGTAAGGAACAAAATATTATAATCTTACAAACATAAACTTATTATAAATTTTTGGTACGCATATTAAATTAAAATTAACAGTTGCCATTCGTGTTAAAAAGCTAATAGCTACCGATGACGTAATCATCATCTAGACTCCCCTACACCCCATGTTATCTAAAATAAGCAAAACAAAGACCCCCCACCCCCCTATAGTGCTTACGTAACGGCCCCTAGAACATTGATATTAAAGAAATGAATACAGTATCATGTATAATAGTCTTGAGCAAAGGTGTTACAATTAATTTAAGTTTAAAACATAACGTATTTAATTAATATAAATTTGGACGTTTCCAGTGTCAAAAGGCAATGTTGCCAAATGTGTAATGAAGGAACTATATTAAAACCAAATATTCCTAAACTAACTTCACTGAAGACGGTGGCAGTTGTATTAGGATTGACAATATTAATTTATAAATTTAAAAATAACTACTATTTTTTAATATAAACAGTGTTGCCAAATTATAAAATAACTAAATAAATATCAAATATTCCTAAATAAAATAAATTGAATACTTTGCTGTGTTTGTTATCAAAAGAAAGGAAACCATAAGGGCCAATTTTAAAATGACAAAAAAATGTATCATGTCGATCTGCATTTGTTTTTCGTAAAAAGTTGTTAGAAGTAGGTCGTCCTTGGGTTTTAAGGAAACGACACAATACGGACCAGTGCGCACGAATGACAAAAATGTTCTACGTAGATTAGAATTTGTTTTTTGCAAAATGTTGTCAGAAAAATGTCGTTTTTTGGTATTTTCGAATTAAATGTTCAATAAAGTAACTAAACAAAGAACAAATATTCCCAAATGAACGTTACTGAAGACAGTGAATGTTATATTAGGCTAGGTCACGATCAGGGCTTGCGTGCAAAATTAACAAAAATGTTCTATATCGAACGGCTTTTGATTTTTGGAAAAAGTTGTAAGAAATATGTGATGTTTGGTATCAAATGAAAAGGATCGATAAGGGCTGGCGTGTAGAATTAACAAAAAAGTAATTGTTGATCGGCTTTTGGTTTTTGCAAAAATTTCTCAAAAGTATGTCGCGTTTGGTCTCAAATGAAAGGTCTCGTTGAGGGCTAGCGTGCAGAATTGACAAAAATGATCCATGTCGATCGGCTTTTGTTTTATGCAAAAAGTTGTCAGAAGTATGTCGCGTTTGGTATCAAATGAAAGGTCTCGGAGAGGGCTAGCGTGCCGAATTGACAAAAATGTGCTATGTCGATTGGTATTTGTTGTTTGCAAAAAGTTGTCAGAAGTGTGTGGTGTTTGGTATCAACTGGAAGGTTTCAATGAAGGCTGGTGTGCAGAATTAACGAAAATGGTCAATGTCTATCGGCTTTTGTTTCTTGCAAAAGGTTGTCACAAGTATATAGTGTTTGATATCAAATGAAAAGTCTCGTTGAGGGCTAGCGTGTAGATATGATAAAGATGTTTCATGTCGATCGACTTTTGTTTTACGCAGAAAGTTGTCAAAAGTATGTCGTGTATGGTATCAAATGAAATGTCTCGGTGAGGGCTGGGGTACATAAATGACAAAAATGTTTCATGTCGACCGGCTTTTATTTCTTGCAAAAAAATATTAGAAGTATATCGTGTTTGGTCTCAAATGAAAAGTCTCGTTGAGGGCTAGCGTGCAGAATTGACAAAAATGTTCCATTAAGATCGGCTTTTGTTTTCTACAAAAAGTTCTCAAAGGTATGTCTCAAATGAAACGTCTTGTTGAGAACTTGCGTGTAGAATTGACAAAAATGTGCTATGTCGATCGGTTTTTGTTTTTTGCAAAAAGTTGTCAGAAGTGTATGGTGTTTGGTATCAAATGAAAGGTTTCAATGAGGGCTTGTGTGCAGAATTGATAAAAATGTTCCATGTCGATCGGCTTTTGTTTTTTTGCAAAAGGTTGTCACAAGTATATAGTGTTTGGTATCAAATGAAAAGTCTTGGTGTGGGCTAGCGTACAGATATGATAAAAATGTTTCATGTCGATCGACTTTTGTTTTATGTAGAAAGTTGTCAGAAATATGTCGTGTTTGGTATCAAATGAAATGTCTCGGTGAGGGCTGGGGTACATAAATGACAAAAATGTTTCATGCCGACCGGCTTTTGTTTTTTGCAAAAAATTATTGGAAGTATATCGTGTTTGCAATCTAATGAAAGGTCTCGGTGAGGCCTGACGTGGAAATATGAAATAATTGTTTCATGTCGATTGGCATTTGTTTTTTGCACTGACAGCGGAGTTCTAGGGAATGCTCGGCGTAGCCGAGAATTCGCTAGTATCATATACTAATATAACAGAATAATTGCGAAAAATGTATGTTAGATTTATATGTATTGTATTTATATCTGGCTGAAACAAGAGTGCTATGATTAGAAAACATAGACATGTAGTTCTGTCTAACATTGTTTGATTATTTTTTGATAAATTTTATGTTCTTATGCCCGTTTGCACCAACAAGGCTTAAGTTTTAAGCCTGACTTAAACAAAAAAAATGTAATCGAATTTTTGACAGCAATGTTAAATCATGTATTTACATTTTATTTCGATTCGATATTGTCTATTTAAGACAAGCTTAAAAATTAAGTTATGTTGGTGCAAACGGCCATTAAACTGTCAGTTTTAAGACGAAAATGAATTGTTTTCTATCCAAAGCACTCTTCTTGCAGCCAGATATAAATAAAATACATATAAATCTAACATGCATTTTTCTCAGTTATTTTGTTATATTAGTATATGATATGTTTATATAGTTGAATTCAGAAAAAAATACTCTATCGAATAACCTAAAAATAAACATATTTTGAGAACTACTGGTCGAAAAAATTTTTTTTTTGCTCATTGTATTAGTCTTGTAAAATGGTGGTTCTTTGCTCATTTAA
The DNA here is from genome assembly GCA_035578165.1 of Stenolophus ochropezus. Classification (NCBI taxonomy): domain Eukaryota; kingdom Metazoa; phylum Arthropoda; class Insecta; order Coleoptera; family Carabidae; genus Stenolophus; species Stenolophus ochropezus. Next base: position 9,326,685 of record JAQOWZ010000008.1, on the reverse strand, counting down.
CCAACCTCGCAGCTCTTATAGTTCTCGAGATAGCAATGGTGGCACGCTTAAATGGAACACCCTGTATAGATAGATAATGAATAATTTGATACCAAACACGACATACGAGGGGAGGTCCATAAATTCGCTCCCTAAGTGTGAAAGAAAAGTTCTATAAAAACTTTAATATTTTTATTTTTCTATATAATCCCCTTTAACTTTAATACATTTATGACATCTATCAATTAATTTTTCTAAACCTTCAAAATAATAACTTTTATCTTTTTCTTCAAAATAGCTGTTTACAGCAGTAATCAGTTCTTCATTGGTCGAAAACTTTTGTCCCCTTAGCTCTTTTTTCAATTTTGGAAAAAGATAAAAGTCACTGGTGGCTAAGTCAGGACTGTAGGGTGCATGATTTATTTCTTCAAAACCACATGCTTGCAATGCGGCTACTGCTGCGCGAGCTCTGTGGACAGGGGCATTGTCATGCAAGAGCAATACACCTCTGGATAATTTTCCACGACGCTTTTCCTTTATGGCCTCTTTTAAACGATGTAAGATGTTAGCATAATATTCTCCTGTTATCTTTATGTCCTTTTCCTTGTAATCTATCAAAATAATACCTTGTGAATCCCAAAATATTGTTGCCATAATTTTTCCTGCTGACTGCGCAACTTTAAATTTCTTGGGGTGCTCTGTGCCCTTCTTGTGCCACTGCATTGATTCTTGTTTCGACTCTGGGTCATAAAAATGAACCCAGGTTTCATCCCCTGTTACAATTTTATCAATAATTTCTACTGGATTATCTCTACATAAATCTACAAACTCTTTACATGTGGTCACTCTCGCTCGTTTTTGAACAGGTGTGAGTAATCGAGGCACCCACCTTGCAGAGACCTTTGACATACCGAGATGATCATGAAGGATCCGTAATACTGTTGTTTCTGATATGCCACATATTTTTGCTAATTCTTTTTTCTTGAGCCTTGCATTTTCTAATATCAAACTTTCCACTTTATCCACATTTTCTCCGGTGGTGGCTTCAATTGACCGACCACAGCGCGGGTCATCTTCTAGAGACTCTCTACCCCACTTAAAAAGCTTGGACCACTTTTTAATTGTATAGTCGGAGGGAGTAGAGTCGCCATATACTGCCAACATTTCTTTCCGAATGGTTGTCGGATTTTTTCCCTGTTTTGTGAGAAACTTTATTATGGCTCTATACTCAATTTTGTCCATTCTTTCCTTTTTTTCTCAAATCACTTCACTCTTTTAAGTATAAAAATTGAACTAATTATACGAAACTGTTCAAACTTTGTAATTACACTAATGACAGATATGCAAACAAAAAACATTCAGTTTTGTTTTATTATCTGGCTTACTTGATATTAAGGGAGCGAATTTATGGACCTCCCCTCGTACTTTTTGTAAAAAACAAAAGCCCATCAATATGGACTATATTTGAAAATTCTGCATGCCAGTAATCTCTGAGACCTTTCATTTGATACCAAACATGACATGCTTCTGACAATTGTTTGCAAAAATAAAAGTTGATCACCAAGGAAAATTTTGTGAATTCTGCACGCTAGCCCTTGCAGAAACGTTTCATTTGATACCAAAGACGAAATACTTTTGGCAACTTTTTACAAAAAACAAAACCCGATCGACAAAGAATATATTTGTTATTTGTGCACACCAGCACTCACCGAGCCTTTTCATTCGATACCAAACACGACATACTTTTGTCACTTTTTACAGAAAAAAAAACAAAAGCCGATCGGCACGGAAAATTTTTGTCACTTTTGCACACCAGGCCTCATCGAGTACTTGCATTTCATATCAAGTACTACCTACTTCTGACAACATTTTGCATAAAACAAAATCCCGTTTGGTATAAAACATAACGGTTAATTTTTAAATTTAGAAATTATCATTGACAATTTTATTTAAGGATATTTGATTTTTATTTAGATACACATTTGGCAACATTGACTTGTGTAATTTGAAACGTCAAAATTTATAATACATTTTGTTATAATCTTAAATACTTGTAAACCTTTGCTCAAGACTATTATTATTGATATTGTTTTCAAATATTTAATATCAGTATTCAATAGGAAGATTCAATCGTTTAAAGTCTGAGATTCACTGTTTCATTGTATCAATTTTACAGTTTTAATTTTTTCATACGGAAACAATTCACAGTAAAAATATGAGACTATAAAAAGGCACTAAACCACATCAATCCGCGCAAATTAAAAATTACATCAATCACTTGCATAGTTCAAGCTGTAGGCCTTTACAAAATATTTTCGTTCGTCGTGATGAATCTATAAGAGAGTGAGATATACAGTGAATCTAATTGAAAAGTATAGTGAATAGCGAATTCTCGGCTACGCCGAGAATTCCCTAGAGCTCCGCTTCATATCTTCACGCCAGCCCTCACTGAGACCTTACATTAGATTCCAAGCACGATATATTTCTAATAACTTTTTGCAAAAAACAAAAGCTGGTCGACATGAAAAGGTTTTGTCATTTATGCATGCCAGCCCTCACCGAGACGTTTCATTTGATACCAAACATGACATATTTCTAACAATTTTTTGAAAAAACAAAAGCCGACCGTCGTATATATTTGTCATTTCTGCAAGCCAGACAACATTAACTATAATGACATAATAACAATAATAAACTCTCAGATAAATATTTTTTTTATTACCGTAACTGTCTGATTTTTAGCGAAAAAAATACATTTTATATTTAATATATCTCATACTACAGACGTGCGGTTCCATCAGTTATGATTTTATCTGATATAGAATTAAAATTTGAATGTTATGAAATATTTGACCAAAATGCATAAAATTAATTACTATACCCATTATTTCATGCGTTGATAACATAAATTCACAATTAAAACTTATTTAGAACAAACTGGATGAAATATTTAAAATAAAAGTCGTGATTCTTTGAAATTATTGTAGATAGAAACTTCTCATCTCTTTCTACGAATATATGAACTAGCAAACGGTAATATAAAGTATGTGCATTGAAAAGTGGACAATTTCCAGACGTGTTTATGTAGAATGATTTTATTGAAGCTTTGTAATATTTTTCTAACTGCGCTTGTGAAGGCTTGTTCCAAATTATAGACTGATCAGTGTTGGACTGTATTTTTGAATTCTTATTTATATGTAACTTCACTATACAGTTATAATTGAAAGTAAAATTATAGGAATAACACCTATGTAAACAAATACTTTGTTTCTTGCTGTAGTTTTATTTTTACAACTAGTGATACACAATAATATTGCAAACTTCTGTATATTTCTTAATAAAATAAAGTCTCTTTATGATAATCATTTGTACAGCAAAAAGAATATCTAGTCTTAAAATATATATTCTTATTGATTTTAAATGCATAATGCAGCCTAATACTCAGGGCCGGATTGGGTTGACAAACCTGTCCGGGCAAGGAACATCAAACCGGTCCCATTCTTGATCTTTTTGAATTATTTTAGGGAAAAATACATTAAAATAACTGGAAATATTTAATTTTTAATAAATATATTGAATACCTTTAGAACATCATACAAAACTTAAAAAAAATAAAATAAAACTGAATAGAAAATTCTCATTGCACTTTACACTTTGTTTTTTTTTTGCAATACGCATCTCATATTGAAACTAAACTTAGTATCTTCATAACAAAATGAAAATATACATACAAGGATCTTAACAATAAATTAAATAATATTATAAAATATATTAAATCACCAGTAGATATCTCAAGCTTTTACATTTATCAGTTACCTATAAATCATGTAAAATATCATCACTTTCGATTGCCATTAGAATATCTTTTTCAGAAGACATTAGCATGAAAGCTTCCAAGTGGTCTTGAGACAAACTGCTGCTTACCCTATTTAAAATAAATTTTAACTTGGAAAAAGTTCTTTCACATGCAACTTGAGAAACAGAAAGAGTTAATATATATTTATATGCTTTTTCTAAAATAGGATATGCTTCAGCATATAAATTATAACTTTGTAAAACGATGTAGCAACGAACTATACATTTTTTACAAAATTTTTGACAATCAGTCCTATTCTCGGTTTCAGATTCTTCATCTTTAGTGTATTCACTAGCGAATTCTCGGCTACGCCGAGCATTCCCTAGAGCTCCGCTGTCAGTGCAAAAAACAAATGCCGATCGACATGAAACAATTATTTAATATTTCCACGTCAGCCCTCACCGAGACCTTTCATTTGATACCAAACACGACATACTTCTTACAACTTTCTACATAAAACAAAAGTCGATCGACATGAAACATTTTTATCATATCTGTACGCTAGCCCACACCAAGACTTTTCATTTGCTACCAAACACTATATACTTGTGACAACCTTTGCAAAAAACAAACGCCGATCAACATTGACAATTTTTGTTAATTCTGCCCACCAGCCCTCATTGAAACCTATCATTTGATACCAAACACCATACACTTCTGACAACTTTTTGCAAAAAACAAAAACCAATCGACATAGCACATTTTTGTCTATTCTGCACGCTAGTTCTCAACAAGACGTTTCATTTGAGACCAAACTCGACATACTTTTGAGAACTGTTTGCAGAAAACAAAAGCCGATCGGAATGGAACATTTCTGCCAATTCTGCACGCTAGCCCTCAATGAGATCTTTTATTCGATACCAAACACGACATATTTCTGACAACTTGTTGCATAAAACAAAAGCCGATCGACATAGACCATTTTTGTCAATTCTCTACTCGAGCCCTTATCGAGCCCTTTCATTTGATACCAAACACAACATACTTCTGATATCTTTTTGCATAAAACAAAAGTCAATCGACATGGAATATTTTTGAAATTTCTACAGGCTAGCCCACACCGAGAACTTTCATTTGATACGAAACATTATAAAATTTTGAAAACTTTTTGTAAAAAGAATAGCAGACCGTAATGGATCATTTTTGTCAATTCTGCATGCTAGCACTCAACGAGACCTTTCTTTTGAGACTATACTCGTCATATTTCTGAGAACTTTTTGCAAAAAAAACAAAAGCCGATCAAGATTGAGCAATTTTGTTAATTTTTCACGCTAACCGTCATCGAGACCTTTATTTTGATACTAACCACCACGTACTTCTGACAACTATTTGTGAAAAACAAAAGCCGATTGGCATGGAACATTTTTGTCAATTCTGCACGCTAGCCCTCAACGAAACCTTTCATTTGACATCAAACACCACACACTTCTGACAACTTTTTGCAAAAAACAAAAGGCGATTGGCATGGCACATTTTTGTCAACTCTGCACGTTAGCCCTCAACGAGACCTTTCATTTGAGACCAAACTCGACATACCTTTGAGAACTTTTTGCAGAAAACAAAAGCCGATCGGAATGGAACATTTTTGTCAATTCTGCTTGCTAGCCCTCAACGAAACCTTTCATTTGATACCAAACACGATATACTTCTGACAACTTTTTGCAAAAAACAAAAACCGATCGACATGGAACATTTTTGTCAATTCTGCACGCTAGCCCTCAACGAGACCTTTCATTTGATACCAAACACGACATAATTCTGACAACTTTTTGCATATAACAAAAGCCGATCGACATGGAACATTTTTGTCAATTCTGCACGCTAGCCCTCAACGAGACCTTTCATTTGAGACCAAACTCGACATACCTTTAAGAAATTTTTGCAAAAAACAAATGCCGATCAACTTTGACCTTTATTGTTCATTCTACACGCCATTCCTTATCGAGCCCTTTCATTTGATACTAAACACCACATACTTCTCACAACTTTTTCCAAACAACATTTTTCTGACAACATTTTGCAAAAAACAAATTCTAATTTACGTAGAACATTTTTGTCATTCGTTTCCTTAAAACCCAAAGACAACCTACTTCTAACAACTTTTTCCGAAAAACAAACGTAGATCGACATGACACATTTTTTTGTCATTTCAAAACCGGCCATTATGGTTTTCTTTGTTTTGATATCAAACACAGCAAAGTGTTCAATTTAATTAGGTATATTTGATTTTTATTTAGTTACTTCATAATTTGGCAACACTGTTTGTATTAAAAAATAGTAGTTAATTTTTAAATTTATAAATTAATATTGTCAACCCTAATACAACTGCCACCGTTGTCAGTAAAGTTAGGTTAGGAATATTTGGTTTTCATTTAGTTACTTCATCACACATTTGGCAACATTGACTTTTGACAATGGAAACGTCAAAATTATTATTATTTAAATACGTTATGTTTTAAACTTAAATTAGTTGTAACACCTTTGCTCAAGACTATTATACATGATACTGTATTTACTTCTTTAATATCAATGTTCTATAAAAAGTTATAATCGTTTAAAGTTCATAGACAGATTGTCAAAAGCGACAGATGACCTCGTGACTCTTCTTAAATTTAGACATGGCTACTAGGATCCATTGTTTCAAGTTATTAATTTTGCACAGTTTTTATTTTTTTACACAAGAACCACTCACAGTAAAAATAGGAGACCCCCAAAATGCACAACTACACATTATTCCCTGCAATCTAAAAAAAAATTTACAACAATCCCTTTCATGGTTCAGGCAGTTAGGCTTGTGACAAAATTTGGCGATCGTCATGATGAAAATAAATAAACATCACGACACATGCCTTTTTAGTATATAGGAAATACGTTATGTTTTAAACTTAAATTAATTGTAACACCTTTGCTCGAGACTATAATACATGATACTGTATTTACTTCTTTAATATTAATGTTCTATGAAAAGTTATAATCGTTTAAAGTTCATAGACAGATTGTCAAAAGTGACAGATGACCTCGTGACTCTTTTTAAATTTAGACATGGCTACTAGGATCCATTGTTTCAAGTTATTAATTTTGCACAGTTTTTATTTTTTTACACAAGAACCACTTACATTAAAAATATGAGACCCCCAAAAGGCACAACTACACATTATTCCCTGCAATCTAAAAAAAAATTTACAACAATCCCTTTCATGGTTCAGGCAGTTAGGCTTGTGACAAAATTTGGCGATCGTCATGATGAAAATAAATAAACATCACGACACATGCCTTTTTAGTATATAGGATATGGTAATCCTGCTTACAACTTTTTCCACTTGGATCCAAAATCAATATGTTCCATTATTAAGTTATTTTAAGTTACTTCAGGATAAAACTTAGTTAATTTTTCACAAACCTTTTGTAAACTATTTTTGGGCAAGAAAAATTCGAGGGGTGAAAGCATTCAAAATCCTTGTATAACTATTTATGATTAATAAATCTGATCTCTAAAACGTTAACAATTTTATCTAAGGTCACATTTAAAACGTCTCTTTTAAATTTGTCAGTTTCATTTTCTGGTGCTTCATCCTCGCAAATTTCGTCGTGAAATTTCTTTTTCTGTCTTCTCCTAAGTACACGCATCTCTTTTTCAAGTTGTAAAGGTACTTCGTTTACAAGAAATTTATCATTAATTGTGCGTATATACTCTTCGGTGTCTTCATAAATTAGTTGAAATTCTCGTGATAATTTCTTTAATGATATTACGGTATCCTCTACCATACGGTATCCTTGTAAAAGATTCATCCCAGATGTTTGCAAATACTTTGATAAAGAAGAAGTATGTATAAAAATTCTTCTAAATAACATTGCAATAATAATCGTCTCATATTTAAAAAAAACCACTAAGAAGGCTTTGAGCCTTGAATCGTACGTCCGTATTAAAGTTCTGAGATTCAGATAGTTCATACAATGTTTCACATATTTCTACATTGTTACCAAAAATTTTAAATAATGCCTTGTCTTTCGCCCACCATCTTGTCTCTCCAATAATATTTACAAAACTAGAGGTCGACGTTTTTTTCCACACATTCATTCTTAAATGAGATTCTCTGACAAAAGCTGCTGATTTATTTATTAGTCCAAACAAAAAAATAACTGGAGATGTCAGTTTTGTCACATCTCCTATCACAAAATTTAACAGATGTGCATAACACCAAACTTCAGTTGGTCAAAAGACTCTCCTGGTCCAGGAGAGTCTTTTGACAGCCATGTGAAACCGTTATAAAGACCTTGCATATTAGCTGCTCCATCAGTTGAATTTCCTACACAGTTGGCTATATCAAGCCCTTTTTCATTAATGCAGTTGACTACCACTTCATACATGTCTTTTCCCTTGCAAGAGGTACAATTGATTAGACTAATCAAGCTTTCATGTATCTTATTGTCCCTTACATAACGTACTATTACTGAACATTGATCGACGACATTTATATTTTGGGTTGTACCTATCTGAACAGAATATATTTTGGCCTGTTTTATTTCTTCAGCAATTTTTTCTTTAATAAAATTTGCGATTGCTGTTATAATTACATTAATAGTTGACTTTGACAAAAACGTAACTAAATTACCTCTTCCTTTTGAATGGCCTACTGTTTCCAGTCGTTTTTTTCTTCGTTCGGTAACTTCTTCAATATGTTTTCGCAACAATGGATCAAATTTTGAAATAAAGATAATTTCTAAGAAATTCTCGTGGTCAATATTGTCATTTAATAGAGAATATGCTGCTTCGTTTTGGCTGTCCCCTCTATAGCTTAAGCCACGTTTGCCAATTGTCTTTATTGTTTCAATTATCCTTCTACGTACTTGTCTATTCTTTTCAATTTTTGCTCTTCTTTCTGCAGCAACACTCGAAAACAACAAATCATGTATGCTTTTTTTATGTAATAGATAAGCTTCTGTACTATGTAAATATGCCCTAGTTGATTCATGCTCTTCTAGTCTTGTATATACATGTTTTACAGAATAGTTGATACCAGCAGAAACTGTATTTAATTCCCTATCATTGGAAAACGCTAGACAAACCCAACAATAAAACATTTTTTTTGAGCTATTGAAACTGATCTATGATCTTTTTGTACCAGATTTTCTCGCATATATTAATTTAAGATTATAATTATCATTTTCAAAATTTTCAGTGGGTTGTAATGGATGGATCTTCAAAAATAATTCTAGTTCATTATTGTTGATTGGTTGTTTAAACCAATCCCTTTTGGATTAACTTCATTAGATTTTATTACGATGTTTTCTTCATTTCATAGGCTACAATCAATTCTTGCCTGTGAGAAGTTATCATCCTTTGTTTCAGTTAATTGATTATAATCTTCAGTACCTCGTAAATCACCCAATTTATTTTGATTCGCAACAAACAATTCGGTTCATTTGTGGCAGCTTTCCGCGCTTTTTTGTAAAAGTCTTTTTCGCTTTTCTCTTTCTTTTTCTGCTTTTTTTCTTTTTAAATCTTTCACAATTACAATTTCGCTATCTTCTTTGTTACAGTCATTCATTATTCAAATATTCCAATGCGGCCTAGAAAAATTATACAATTAAATGCATAGACATTTTTAATTTGCGAGGTTACTCACCTTATAATTCTTATAACTTATAAGCACGACTTATAGCGTAAGGGACGCTGCACAATCAAAATCCTCAACCACAACCACAAGGCACTAACATTTTACTATAATCGCGGTACACGCAGACGCGCACGGTCTCCACCACAGCATAGTCAGTTTTAGGATTTCGCTAATATTTTCATTCTATTTCAATAATATATAATTCCAAAATGTATGTTCCAAATTGTACATTGTTCATAATACACTTTATTCCATAATTTATTACAAAATCACTATCCCCAAATACTAAATTTCTTGATTACAACAAAGTGAAAATAACCAATTAAATAGCCGCCCGATCGCCCGGCCCACCAGCCCGGCTCTGCTAATACTTATATTTTCAGCAATGTCAAAATGAGAAGATAATTTGACAACTTTATTTTGGATGCGTACAAACATGTTTTACTCAACCGGATTACTGAATGTGGCCATTATGTGTAAATTTTAAAATTCAAAGTCACTTGTTAATAAATTTAATGAGAACACAATATTTTTTTAATAAAAATATTATAAATATCATATATCATAACAATTAACAATAAGCCGTTAGGTTCCCGAAAATTAAAAAAGAGCAGCTAACAATCAAAGCCGACCGTTTTCTTTTAAATTTTCGGGAACCTAAAGGCTCATTGTCAAATGTTAAATATTTTTGGTTTCTAAAAAATCCCTTTAATATACATATATAAGTAATTTTTATTTACTATCCAATGAATATAAAAGTATAATAATATATTTTAAAATGACATATGTTTATAACTACAGAATAATAATTAAAACTAACTGTGAGAACTTGAAACCCCTGTTCGCAATTTTCATCATCAAAATTTTTTGCATAAATAATCCATTTTTTAAAATTTTCTGGTTGTATATGGAATAATATGTTATATTTATTCTTTTTATAAAAATTTAAATTTAAATTTTAAAAATTTCTAAAAATAGCTTCCTTTAATTTCATTTGATTACATGCTGAGCCAGTAACCTAACATGTCATCTGTAAGTGATAAAAATGAAAAATGTACATAAAAATATTTATATCACACCTTAAACTAATATCCAACAATTTTCAAACTTTTTTTGCATTATTTCATAGTAAAAATATGAATTTTCATGAAATCCATTCATAGTCACATTCGACTGAGAGCATATGTCGTCAAAGAAATTTCTTGATTAATATTTGGTTTCAGAAAGTGTTTATTGTTTTAAATGTCAATTATAAATGAATAATTGGATAGATACTTTGTTTTTGTAAACGTTTTTGTCTAAAAAATCATCTCATTCCATAAAAAAATAAAATAGAATTTTTAAAAATTTAATCTTTGTTGTAATCAAGTAATTTCATCTGAAATTTGATGAAATGCATAAAATGCAGTTACTTACAGTTTAATATAATCCAGATACATAATTTAAAATAATTACTTATTATTATCATTATGTGGCGAAAGGGATTGAGATGTCTCGCGGCATCGCTTCAATTTTTAAAAGAAAATTAGGACGAGTACAAGAACTGGCAAATCAACGTCCAACCGTCGGAAAAACGCTACAACTGAAGGATGATAACATAGAACACAAGCGGTATATCTACTACCTAATACTGATATTAATATGTGTAGTGAACAACAATAGTTCGTGATATAAATAAATAGTTGGTGATACAAATATCGTGTAAAAATGGTGTGTAGTGTTAAATGTTTAAATAAATAATCTTAGTGTTTATTTTTTTATTATCTTGTATAATTCATATTTCGTTTATTTAACTTAGTTATATAAATCCTCGTGTTTCACTTATTTTATACTTTACCTAAATAAATAAAACTTTACAATACCAAATACGATATACTTCTGACAACTTTTCGCAAAAAACAAAAGCCGATCAACATTAATCACTTTTGTCAATTCTGCACAGCAGCCTCCACCGAGACCTTTTATATGATACCAAACACGGCATACTTTTTACAACTTTTTGCAAAACACAAATACTGATCAACGTAGGTCATTTTTGTCAATTCTACATGCCATCCTTCAACGAGATCTTTCATTTAATATCAAACACTAGATACTGTTGGCAACTTTTTGCATAAAACAAAAACCGATGAACATTGTCCATTTTTGTCAATTCTGTATGTCAACCCTTATCGAGACCTTTTATTTGATACTACATATGACATGCTTTTGACAACTTTTGCGAAAAACAAATGTCGATCAACTTGGAACATTTTAAACGCCAGCAATTAAACATTGCTTTTTTTATACCAAACACAGAAAAGTTGTGAGGATATTTTATTTAGGAAATTTAATTTTTATTTCGTTGCTTCATAAGACATTTAGCAAGACTGTTTGGAATAAAATCGGAGTTAATTTTTAAATTTATAAATTGTCATTGGCAATCCTATAATAGCCAATCAGTGGTATTCTACAGTCACTGTTAAAGTTGCTTAGAGACGATCTCTAGCTAGAGGTGACTGTTAGTTTTTATAGGTGATGTTATTCTACTGTCAGTAACAGAGCGCTGCTAGCAAAAGATGCTCTCTAAGCAAAATAATATGTGGCAACACTGTATTAGCTGTCAAATTGAAATTTAACCATATTAATAATCAGTAATAATAACGAACTAAACTATTGCATTTTATAAAATAACTTTGTTTGACTACAAAGAAGAAATCGGTTATAATTGTGACGTAATGGACAACTATAGTGATCTCCTGAAGGGAAATCACCGTGAACCACACCGTCCACACTATACCGCGGTGCTCAGATGTGTTTATGGTTGCGCTAGGTCGTGGGTTCCAGAGAGAATTGGGTTGCGACAGGAAACAGGGCGCCAGTTGTGCCGAAAGGAAACAGTGGGCACAACAACACTGATAAAGAACGAGACTAAAGTTTATTTTGAACAAAAAATTATGGGAATACAAAGTACTCAAAATTACAAAAAATATTGTACTTAACTTGGGGTTACAATTTTTGATGGGTCCGGACTGGAAGGGCCGTCGGCAGGAGTCGTACTTAGATAATTGGCAATAGCACAGCAGTGACGTAGCAACAGGAACAACCAGCGGATGTGGCTCCGAATGTGAACGGTGTATGGTGTGTTCTGTGTTCGGTGTAGTGTAGTGCAGCTTGGTGTGGCAGCGGTGAAAGTGTGTATGATGTCTGATTTTTGTGTACGGTAGCAAAAGCTATCAGTGATGCTGGTGTTGCAATTAGGCACAAGCGTCCTGCTGTGGGTTAAGCCATGTTTTTGGTTGACGGGTGTACTCCAAGACCAACGAACCTCGACCAGGCCAGTACCAGGAGGGAACATAAATCATAAAAAAAAATTTGAGCACAAAATATTCGCACAATGAAATTAATAAAAATTTTAATTTAACAAGAATTCAAAATTTAAATACAATACATTAAATTTGGTAATAAACTGTAATAACAAGATAATGAATTTTAATATTAATGAAAAATAATATCATACATGAAATACACCATACAGCTGATCAGGCTGGCAAGAATTAGACAACGAAAGAAAAAAATAGTAAAAAAAGAAAAGGCTCGATAGGTGAACTCAACAATTGAGAAACCAAAATATGCGATAGATAATAAAAAAAAAAGTTCTCAATTGTTCCGCTGTGGAATTAGCAAAATTTGAAAATTTGGTTTCCGACAAGACAAGATAAAAATAAAATTACGCGCCGGTATACCAAAATTAGAACGATACAAATTCTACTTACGACTGCTAAATCAGCTATGAGCTCAGTCTGTTTTCCACCGCAAGAAAATGAACCTAGGTCGAGACTTGGAAAATTTTTGAACAAAGACAAAAAACACTCGAAAGGAATTTAAAATATTCCGGATAATAATAGAAGGACAGGGATAGTAAAAGATATAAGATAAGGGAAGGAATAATTCCAGGGTGCAACCTGAGTCGACACGAGGTACGGCTCGAACCGCAAAAATGAAATAATTACAAAATAACAATTTAACTTACCAAATAAATTTACAAGAATCACTAGTAAAATAAAATAGACCACAATTAAATTTAGATGGCATAGATATTAATCGATAAAAAAGATTTTAAATCGCCCGAAAAAGTTAACCTTGTAAATTTCGTGTCTGTCGCCTCAGACCGCACACACCGGAATCCTCTCCGAACGCGTCTCTCTCTCGTTCGCCGCTCACGGTCGCAAACTCAAGATAAGTTTTAATAAATAAAAAGAAAGGTGGCGCTAAAGAATAGAATTTAAATGTAAAAATAAGAAACGATATCGAAATCGTTTCACTGCCCCCCCTCAGAAAAGTTTACCTAGAGAGCCTATTGGGAGGAGTCGGAGGAGGAATCAGAGTCGATAGGAGCTGGTTTAAGATCCTTAATGTGATATATACCGGCATCATTTCCATTGTTGTCATGAAGATGGTATGCTAATGGTGAAAGCTTTTTAATAACTCTACTTGGAACGAATCGGGGTGCAAGAGCAGAAGAATAATACCTAGAACCGACAGAAAGAACACGATTTCGACGATATACTAAATCACCTTCTTTAAATTCAAGGTGGCGACGGTTATGATTATAATATTTAGCGTTTCTTTCGTAGGCACCATGAATACGATTTTGAACAAGGGAAAAGAATTCCGACAATTCTTTCAGTTTATGTGCGTAATCCGCGAGATCATTTGAGCAGATGTTATTAGGTAACGTTTTGTAAAAATTGCCAGATAATGGTACTTGTCGGCCAAAGGTTAAAAAGGCTGGGCTGAATCGAGTAACTTCATGAACACTAGTACGAATTGCCTGAGCAATTGCTTGAAGGTTTTTATCCCAAACACGATGATTATCATTGAGATAAGATCGTATGGCTGTTTTTATAATACGATTCGTTCGTTCAACAAAATTTACCTGAGGATGGAATTTCGCATTATACCAAAGTTTAGGAATTTCGTATTTCTTTATAAGATCGGTGAAGAGTTTAGAAATAAATTGAGTTCCATTGTCACACATTACTATCTGAGGCACACCAAATAAAAGGAATACTCCCTCTTCCAAAAACTTACAAATTTTAGGACCAGTAGCTTCACGCATGGGATGAACAAGAACGAATTTGGAGAACCAGTCGGTTACAACGAAAATGTATCGATTTCCGGCTGAAGATGGAGGTAAGGGACCCATGATGTCAACAGATATAGCCTGCCAAGGAAATCGTATAATCTTTTCCTTACCCATCAAACCAGATGGAGGTAATTGAGGGACTTTTTGGGCGAGACACACCTTGCAGTGTTTAACATAGCCGGCGACAAAATGATGCATTTTTGGCCAATAATACTCCGAGGCGACACGCTGTAGGGTTTTAAAAATACCGAGATGTGCTGCAGTGGGATCATCATGGCAACGCTGTAAAATAGATTTTCGAAACTCGCGTGGGACGACAGGCTTCCACGTAGATAAGTTCGGAGGTAGCGAATATGGCGTCGCGATATTCTTATAAAGAAGATGATTATCTACACGCCAGGCAGGATAGTCGGCAGGATTTTGTGTAACCGCCTCTCGCATACGACAATACCACTTGTCTGTAGTATTCCCGAAATTTTCAATAACAGCAATTTCAAGAGGACATCGCGAGAGCGCATCAGGAAGTTCATTTCATTTACCGGGGCGATGAGTAATCGTAAAAGTGCATTGTTGTAACTGGACAGCCCATCGAGCTAGTTTACCATGAGGGTCGTCCATCTTCAACAACCACAAAAGCGAATAGTGATCAGTAATCACTTCAAAGTGGAGACCTTCCACATAGGGACGAAATTTTAAAATACCAAAGAGCACGGCAAGGCATTCCTTCTCAGTGGCAGAATAATTTTTTTCAGCCTTATTCAAGGTACGGCTGGCATACGAAATAGGATGCTCCTCACCATCTTCACCAACCTGGGTGAGTACCGCACCAAGACCGTAGTTAGGATGCGTCCGTATAAATTTTAAACGGTTTAATAGGCTGGCGATAATCAGGGCTAGCGAGAGTAGGACTGGAAATTAAGGAAAGCTTAAGCTGATTAAATGCTTCTTCAGCGGCGGTGGTCCACGAAATAGCAGATTTTTTATTTCTACCTTTACCCTTTGTGAGTTCAGTAATTACTGCTGACATGGAGGCAAAATTAGGTACGAATCTTCGGTACCAAGAAAAGAGACCCATGGCTCTTCGAACTTCTGTTACGTTTCGAGGTCTCGGGAGATTGACAATAGCGGAAATTTTTTCGGGGTCAGTACGAAGACCATGTTCATCAATGACGAAACCGAGGTATTTTAGAGACGGTAAGCAAAATTCGCACTTATCCACATTCACCGTGAAACCAGCAGCTTTTAAACGATTTAAAACTTTATATAAAATTACCATGTGTTCCTCGAAAGTCGCAGTAGCGATAATTAAGTCGTCGAGGTAAACAAATATATTAGGATCTAACTCAGGACCGAAAACTTGATCCATAAGTCTTTGTAAGGTTTGAGAAGCATTGCAAAGTCCGAAGGGCATTCGAACAAACTCGAACAATCCACGGCCAGCTACAGCAAATGCAGTTTTTTCGCGGGAAGAAACGGATAACGGAATCTGCCAGAATGCGCTTTTCAGATCAACGGAAGACAAAAATTTAGCGTTACCTAATTTACCTAGAATATAATCAACGCGAGGTAATGGATAACTATCTTTACGAGTTACTGAGTTAAGTTTACGACCGTCGAAGCATAATCGATAGTCGCCTGAAGATTTTTTAACTAATAGGATAGGGCTTGACCAAGGACTGGAAGAAGGTTGAATAACTCCCATATTTAACATGTGATCTACTTCCTTATTCACACATTCCATTAGGACTGGTGAAAGAGGATATTGACGTTGCTTGGTGGGAGTCGCGTCACCGGTATCAATTACATGTTGTACTTTATTTGTACATCCAAGACCTAAAGAGCCTAATTTTTTATAATCAGCGATAACTAGGTCAAGGGTTTGTTGTTGAGAAGGATTTAAATTGTCACGACTATGAATAACAGAAATAGAAGCAATATCGAGAGGTGAAGACCAGGAATCAGTCTTGAAATCTAAAGTAATGCCAAAGGAGCGACAAAAATCTACACCGAGAATAATACAGTGCCGTACAGAAGGGACTACAAAAAGTGAATGAGGTTTCTCAATTTTTCCGAAGCAAATAGGGAGAAAAACTTCACCTAATATGGAATGACAATTGCCATCTGCGGTAGAAACATTTGGTAAGGGACTAGATTTAACATTAAACTTTAGTTGTTTTAATAGAGAATAACCGCGACCACCTAGGACTGATATATTAGCGCCTGAGTCAATTAGAGCTATCATCGAAATGCCTTGTACGGTAATATTAACGAAAGGTCTATTATCGTGGCCTAACTTACGAAATAAGGGAGAAATATTACTATTTTTAAAGAAATTTGCTACTACGTTTAACCATGTAGACCATTCGCTTCGGTCTGTTGTGCCAGCTCTGAATCGGTGTTTGCCTCGTCGGCTGACAAATACGAGACTCCCTGCACGTTTTTTGAACACCGTGGGCATTGAGACTTAATAACATTTTTATGGCCACAGCTAAAACAAAAACGAGTTCGCGGTTTAGGACAATTGGGATATAAATGTCCAACACTATCACAATTCCAACAAGATTTAGAGGTAGAGTTTCGAACTTGATCGTGACCTACAGATGCTATAATTGGTCGATTAAAACTTCGTTCAGTTCTAGTATGATTAGAACGACCTTGGAAGGATAAGTCCGGTTCTAAAGTATGTGAAGTACTTGATGGTGGATTTCGAAACTGAGCGACGTGTTGTTCAGTATCTTCTAGTCGCTTACAAATAGTAATTAAGTCCGCCAAAGTAGTAATATTCTGGAGGGCACAAAATCTTTGATAATTTGGCTGCAAATTACGAACAATGTAACATACTCTAGTATTCTCGGCGAGTGGTTGGCTTAAACGGGAAAATAAATTTTCCATTATGGCAATGAAAATTTCTACTCTTTCGGTGGGAGCTTGAGTACGAGTCCTAATTTCGTCCAAAAGGGCGATATCATAGTTGGCGGGAAGGAAAGTATGTCGTAGTTTTGAAACAAGGTTCGACCATGTAGCTACAGAATTACGGATCATACGATACCACACAAGAGCATGACCAATAAAAAGATCACCAGCTTGAGCAAATAGCCGTTCATGAGAAACACCACGGGAACGAGCGGTATCATGAATTTTTTCAAGAAATTGATTTAACCCTGAGGTACCATCGAATTTAATATTCCAGCGATTTATTTGTTCTCTGGAATCACAAACCAGTGGACAAGGTAATGGCGTATTGCTATGAGGTAAAGGAGTTACAGGAGAGGCAACATTGGGTGGGTGATTATGAACAATTGTTGTTTCGTTAGGGACAGTAGTAGTACTAGGCAGGTTACTGAATCTAAACGAGTAAAGTCTTTCGCGTAATCTTGCATAACCCGAATTAAAAGAACTAAGTATGGTAGTAGATGGTGTACATTCTTCTTGACAAACTGAATCTAACGGAATTGACGTTTGGTAATCATCAAAATCAATTAAATTTACGTGAGTAATACTATTCGTCACGTTAAAGGACCTAGAGGAGATGGCGGACATAATCATAGAGAGCAATCTCAATAATTCACCTTTTAAATGTTCAGGAAGGCGAGAGACTCGAAGATTTAAAGCAACTAATCGAGATTTAATTTTTAATTGAAATTGCTGTAAATGAGAGGGTTCTTTTGATTGAAATGATAAAATCATACCTGACATTTCTCTAAGTGTCTCCAGACAGGTCCGCGAGTCATGAATGGGATCAGGATAATAGGCGGTATTAATTGTGCTTTGTCCAAGTTTTTCCATCTCGATTAATCCACGTAAAACGCTCAAATTTTCCTCATAGCTTCCAAGATATAAACAATTTCGTATCTGAAGCTCATACTTGATTTCATCGTCTTCAAGGTACTGGAGATTTTTCGCACTGAGTGCCATTTTAACAGAGAAAATAATATTAACAATTTATATAATTGGAATATTTTAAAGAAGAAAAGAAAAAGAATAGAAACAGGAATGTACAAGAAACTGTCGCAAGACTTAGCGAAACCACTAGGGCCCCACGTTGCGGGTGCCAAAATTTATGTGTGACGTAATGGACAACTATAGTGATCTCCTGAAGGGAAATCATCGTGAACCACACCGTCCACACTATACCGCGGTGCTCAGATGTGTTTATGGTTGCGCTAGGTCGTGGGTTCCAGAGAGAATTGGGTTGCGACAGGAAACAGGGCGCCAGTTGTGCCGAAAGGAAACAGTGGGCACAACAACACTGATAAAGAACGAGACTAAAGTTTATTTTGAACAAAAAATTATGGGAATACAAAGTACTCAAAATTACAAAAAATATTGTACTTAACTTGGGGTTACAATTTTTGATGGGTCCGGACTGGAAGGGCCGTCGGCAGGAGTCGTACTTAGATAATTGGCAGTAGCACAGCAGTGACGTAGCAACAGGAACAACCAGCGGATGTGGCTCCGAATGTGAACGGTGTATGGTGTGTTCTGTGTTCGGTGTAGTGTAGTGCAGCTTGGTGTGGCAGCGGTGAAAGTGTGTATGATGTCTGATTTTTGTGTACGGTAGCAAAAGCTATCAGTGATGCTGATGTTGCAATTAGGCACAAGCGTCCTGCTGTGGGTTAAGCCATTTTTTTGGTTGACGGGTGTACTCCAAGACCAACGAACCTCGACCAGGCCAGTACCAGGAGGGAACATAAATCATAAAAAAAAATTTGAGCACAAAATATTCGCACAATGAAATTCATAAAAATTTTAATTTAACAAGAATTCAAAATTTAAATACAATACATTAAATTTGGTAATAAACTGTAATAACAAGATAATGAATTTTAATATTAATGAAAAATAATATCATACATGAAATACACCATACAGCTGATCAGGCTGGCAAGAATTAGACAGCGAAAGAAAAAAATAGTAAAAAAAGAAAAGGCTCGATAGGTGAACTCAACAATTGAGAAACCAAAATATGCGATAGATAATAAAAAAAAAAAAGTTCTCAATTATTCCGCTGTGGAATTAGCAAAATTTGAAAATTTGGTTTCCGACAAGACAAGATAAAAATAAAATTACGCGCCGGTATACCAAAATTAGAACGATACAAATTCTACTTACGACTGCTAAATCAGCTATGACCTCAGTCTGTTTTCCACCGCAAGAAAATGAACCTAGGTCGAGACTTGGAAAATTTTTGAACAAAGACAAAAAACACTAGAAAGGAATTTAAAATATTCCGGATAATAATAGAAGGACAGGGATAGTAAAAGATATAAGATAAGGGAAGGAATAATTCCAGGGTGCAACCTGAGTCGACACGAGGTACGGCTCGCACCGCAAAAATGAAATAATTACAAAATAACAATTTAACTTACCAAATAAATTTACAAGAATCACTAGTAAAATAAAATAGACCACAATTAAATTTAGATGGCATAGATATTAATCGATAAAAAAGATTTTAAATCGCCCGAAAAAGTTAACCTTGTAAATTTCGTGTCTGTCTCCTCAGACCGCACACACCGGAATCCTCTCCGAACGCGTCTCTCTCTCGTTCGCCGCTCACGGTCGCAAACTCAAGATAAGTTTTAATAAATAAAAAGAAAGGTGGCGCTAAAGAATAGAATTTAAATGTAAAAATGAGAAACGATATCGAAATCGTTTCATAATATATAATTTATTATTATGTAATAGAGTACAGAATTAACCCATTACAGGTATTATATAAAAATAAAAAAATGTAAATATAATATTACATGAACTTATATTAAATGATTTATTTATTCTTAATTTAACATTTGGAAATACAATGAATAAAGAAAAACGTAGCATACCGAAAAAAATTTCAGACATGGAGAAATTATTAATTGTAGAGTGTTAAAAAAAATTCTTCAATATTAGAAAATAAGGGAAACACTCCCTGCGTTCATTTAAAAAAAATATTGTGGCTAGAATAGCAAAAGAAACTATATGCCACGGGCTGCATAAGAACAGTACCAGCGATAAAAGAACTTTAAGATTAAAAATTCCAGCCAAAACGGTTATTTGTAACTTTAAAAAATACTCCTCAGAAACTGGTGGCGGCCCAAAATCCAAAGATCCTGCAGCGTACAATGTTCCCATATACGTGCATCGTGTACACTTCCTCGCCATCTCGCCGCTATATCAATGATTCGACATTTCGCGTCGCAAACCACTTGCACATTTAATGAGTGAAATCCTTTCCGATTACAATACTGCACGGGGTGTTCCTTATCTGGATTTTTAATACGCACATGTGTACAATCAACACAACCGACTACCATGGGAAAACCACCAATGTTATAAAATTCCGTCTTTAGCTCGTCCAGACGATCTGGAAACTTTACAAAATCTTTCACTCTTGACGCCAATCTCCGCAACACTCTTGCTACGATTCTTGTTACAGTGGCTTGATTGACACCATGCAAATCTCCTTAAATTAAATAAACCATTAACATTATAACACGAGCACTACAAAAACCGAAGCGATATTTTGAGGTTAGATAATATATATTAATAATTATTTATATTTCCCTACCTGATTCTACTTGATAGCAGCCTTTCGCAAAGTACCGTAATGTTAACAGCACTTGCAATTCCGCGATAATATTTTTTTCTTGCTGCGAAATTGGTTCTATTTCTAATCCAATCAAATCAGTGACGAAATTCACAGTTTCTTTCCTCAGTCGATATCTTCTTCTCAATTCTTCATCATTGTAGCATTCAAATGGGTTTATTCTTTCCCGTACAATTCTAATTTGTCCTTTATTCATATCAAAACATCCCTCAAATCCCGATTTTCTTGTAACTCACGATGTTCGTCCGCCATATTGGAAAACTTAACAGAGCTCTGCTAAACGCTTAAAGGTACCCCTAGCTACATCTATGGTTACAGAGCAATGTTAGCGCTAACAGCGGTAAAATTTGACTGTAGAAAACGTTTTTCTTAGAGACCACCTCTAAATTCAGTTAGAAAGGATCTCTAAATTTAACAGTGACAGTAGAATACCACTGAATGTCTTTAATGAAGTTCATTTAGAAATATTTGTTTTCTCTTTAGTTACTTCATCACACATTTGGCAACATTGTCTTGTGTATTTCGAAACGTCAAAATTTACAGCAATTAAATATGTTGTGTTATAAACTTAAAATGTTGATAAAACGTTTGCTCAAGATTTTAATTTGTTTTCAAATATTTAATATCAGTGTTTAATTCGAAGATACATTGACGGATAACAGCGTTATTCTTCTTAAATATAGATCCATTGTTTCAATGAACCAATTTTACACAGTTTTAATTTTGTCATACGGAAAACACACACAGCAATAATACATCAACCACTTGCATGGTTCAGGCTGCAGGCCTTTACAAATTTTTAGCGTTTGTCTTGATGAATCTATTTATAGTAAATCTAATCGTTTGGTATAGTGATACGGTTCCTATCTCTCCTAAGTACGCATAATTAGCTAAAAAATCGTCTTGTGGAAGGTTTAACTTACCCAACGTTGTGTATATTTAAAAAAGTAACCCTTCATCATTGTAATACAAAGTACCTGTTAAAAGTGAAGGAATCAGATAGGTATTTCATAAAATGAAAGAATGATATTCATTCCAATATATCTATATTGTCCATTTATTTGTAATTAAGAAATTCGTAAAGTGTTATGGAATATTACGCTCTCCGGCGTTCACTTTAGAAACCTGAGGGAAACCCCAGGCCAAACCTTAGGTAGAGAGACAAATTTACAAATATGTAAAGCTTTCATATGATTAGTAATGGTTGTCTCAATGATTTATTAGAAACATATTTAGTAAAATTATATCACTGAGATCCAGACTGATATTATTGCTTAAAAAGGAATTGTGTTTGTACTGGTTTGCATAGACTATATTTGTTGGTTCTTTTCTTTATAGAGCGCTCTGTTTTATCAGACATACCGACCACGTCGGGTTCACAGTCAATGCGATCAGAAATAATTATTGACAGTTTGATTTAGGGCGGACACCCAGATTTACAAATTGTTAGTCAGTTAATATCAGATTTGTTATATTTAATTTAGACGTGATATTACTATGATTTAGAAATAAACTTGGAGACGGTTTCAGAGAATGCACTTGGTGTCTAGGTGTCACACATCAGCCTCTAGCTATTCAAGACAGCGGTACAGAGGGTACGCAAGGTCGTTTAGGTGCCAGATACCAGCCTCGAGCTACGCATAGACGGTCCCAGCGGGGAAGAATATACATCAAGGTGCCAGACAACAGCTCACAGTTACTTACAACAGCGAGTTCAATAGGTCTACTAGGTTTTCTAGGTGCCAGATATCAGCCTCGAGCTACGTATAGACGGTCCCAGTGGAGAGGATTAGTGATGTAGAGAAATGCAGTAAAGGAGACCAGGAAAACATACCTCGGACAAGTCAAGCATATGAGGAGTCCTGGATTCGACTCCCCGAGTACATATTTTGCCTCGGGTTATATACAAAAATATATCTCTTCACTTCTTCAGAACTATGTTGTTTCGGGGGTAGTCCACGATGTAATAATAATAATAGTAATAACTTTATGGACAGCCAGGGTATGGTCTTCCACCTAACCATACAATGCAATATATAATTATAAAACAATAGTGAAATAAGAGCAGACAAGTAGCACAGTAAAGTGGTAACTTATAAATTCATAACAGCAACAGCAACACAGGTCAATCACAGAAAATAAATTAAAATAAGGTACAACATAGCACGATAGCCATTAAAAGCATGAGGAATTATTCATTATGGAACAAACATTGACTTAATAGATACTTTAAACGTATATGATGACACAGATCATAAATAAATGGGAAGTTTTTTATAAAAGAGGGAGCCGTATAGGAAAATGAACCCTTAAATTTAGATTTCCTATACAAAGGAACAATATATAAATTTTTAATGCGAAGAGCATAGTTTTACTCTTTACAAACTAGTTTGTTACGTAGGTAATTCGGAACACCAGTTTGAACTATTTTATGTAGTAAACAGAGATATGCAGATATAACTCGGTCATCAACTGAAATCATTTTAGCTGATTTTCGGTATTCTGAAATATGATCATATTTACGCACACAGTAAACAAAGCGCAAACATGAGTTCTGAATCAGTGTAATTCTATTTTTATCAGTCTGCGTGAGATTTGGAATATAATCGCACCCACAGTAGTCAAACACAGGCAAAATAAGGGAATTGATAAGTGATAATTTAATTGGAGTACTAATATCATGTCGAAACTTATATAAATGACGTAATCTAAGCCTTCTTATTTAAATGTTCTCTGAAAAGTAAATCTTTGTCAATAAGGAGGTCCAAGACATTTATGTATAATATATTCCCAATGATGAGGAAGGAGGATTTGTTGCAGTTAATTTTAAGTCCGTTGTTTTTTATCCACAATACTAAGTCTTTCAATTCTCTATTACGAATTGCAAGCTGTTCATCGAAGTTATCAGGGTTAATTGTAGCAAGAATAGTAGTATCATCTACATAAGAATGTGCATTACAAAAGTTCAATGCAGATGGCATGTCGGCAGGGCCGTCGAGAGAAATGTCGGGCCCCGGTACTCCGACTTTTCCAAAGAATATCAAACAATGAATTTATTTCTTTTATCCAACACCGTGTACTTATAACGATATAAGTATGCTGTTTTTAGATAAATAAAGTAGGTCATAAGTCACTAGTGAGCTAAATATATTAACTCACTGTTTCTTGGTTCGTATCATAGTAACTACGTTATAAAACCTTCTCTACATTATTTTGTTCCTAAATGTCATTTCGAAATTCCATCTGTCAAAAATCTTATATGTATTTTATATCAATGATTAAAATGTGTTGGATAAAATGTTGTATGGCACACGTGTGTTAATTACCTAAGTCACTTGAAAAAATACCACACTCGGCCTAACGGCCTCGTGAGCTAAGCTTTTCCCACGTGACTTATCTATAATCTAACACACTTGTACCATAAATAACTATTATTGCCGTAAATCGTCTTGTAATATTTGCTAAGAGAGTATCTAATAAAACGTTGAATACTTTGTATTGAAATGTTTCTGAAGAATTAATTTCGAAAAAGATTCTTCAGTTCCTGTATCGTCAGGAATTTTTTTTCGTTTTCTTTATCGCTTTCCTGTCAAATTTTTAAATTCGATTTGTGTCCCAAATTTTTCTGCAGTTAATTTAGAATCTTTCAAAATGATATCCCAATTATTTCGCATTTTAATCAAATCCTGTAAAAGACTGTCAAGATTTTCCACTTCATTATCTATTGTTGTATCCCTTGCTTGTAAAACAGAACTTCTATAATTTATAGCAGTTAAAATCTTGAGCCACAATGTAGATAATAATACGCATTCAAATGAGTCAATATAAATGCTAACGCTTTTTAAATCTGTGAGGACCTGTGGCGTCAAATTAAGTAGCAAAACTGATTTTATGGCTTTTTGAATTTCGGGAAGTTTTTCTGCAAATGGTTTCACACTTTCCACCCTTGCAGACCAGCAGGTATTTGACATTAAATGTAATGAAACTCCTGTATTATCCTTTAGAATTTCCCACCTCTGCGGACTACTACTAAATATATTGTACAGTTTTTGAATAATACCGAGAAAAGTAATAACCTCTGGACAACATTCTGCTGCATAGACACCACATAAGTTCAAACTGTGACAAGCACATGGAGAAAATATAGCTAGTGGATTTATTTCTAAAATTTGTGATTGAGCCCCTTTATATGCTCCGCTCATATTCGAGCCATTGTCGTAGCCTTGACCACGGCAATCATTTATTGAAATATTACGTTTTTGTAAAGTATTTATTATTAAATCAGAAATGTCTTTCCCGGTTTTTTAATTACAATTAACGAATTCTAAAAATCTTTCCAGTATTTCATATTTATTACTTTCTTTATTGAGGTACACATAACGCAAGATAAAAGTCGTTCCATATGAGCTGTGTTTGGCGTTGCATCTACTATTATGGAAAAATATTTTGCGAATTCTCTTTCTTTTAAAATTGTATTCATGACATATTCGGCACAGCATGATATAAATTCATTTTAAATATCTGCTGATAGATAATGCACTTGTAGTATTTTCTTTCCTTCTTGTGCTTCTTTTACTTTTCGTAAATGTTCCTCAAGCAAAGGATCATAATGACTTATTATTATTATTATTATATATGATTTATTATTATTAATATGCCTAAAAAATTTCCGTTCCTTGGATGTCCAATTAAATGGCTCGTTCCTCTGAATACCAATCCACGTTCTGCCAAAAATAGAATTACATCGAGGAACCTTTGTAATAGTTTTCTCCAATCTTGCTTTTCATGATCTATTTGCTTCCACAGTAAACTGTCGATTGTAGTTTCTTTGCAAAGAGTACTTTCTAAATTTCGCCACTCAACGTAGCAAGTTCGGTGGTTAATACTATTTTCGTGATCTGGTACTTTGTTGTAAAGTTTCTTATAACCTTTAGAGGGCGCCCAACCAATATCTATAGTAAAAATTGAACGCTGTGGTTCCGGAAGTTTGCTAAATAACCGGCATGGGAAGCAAAATAAAGCCTGCTTCATAGTACTCCAAACTAACCAGTCACGATCTACTATTTCGTTATTTTTTAAACGATATCTCAAAACAGATGATGGAAAATGATTGCCATCTTTATCAACTGAAAAAGTCGATGGATATTGTTGTGGTCCTCGTATAACAGCGTCTTCATTTTCGGCCTTACTTAAAATTGTTCGCAAAGTTCCAATATCCAAATTAAATAGTTTTTTTGTACTCTCTGCTTCATTACTTATTACTTTCTCAGTAGCACAAAAAGAAGTAGATTGAATCATTGTCGCAGATCCACTTGCTGAAGCAGAACTCCCTTTTTTTTTGTAATTTCTTCATTAATAATTTCAGATACGTTTTCTTTTAACGGATTAACTTCTGTCTCACTACAAATTTGCTTTTTAGGGGTTACGAAAAAATCAAGATTTTTGAGGGTTTGTCTCCCTGAAGCAGTTTTTTTTTCTTTAGTAATCTTGTCTCTTCTTTTTTGCGCAACTGATTTATATTTATATTTATCCATGGTCCCTGGATGGTTTGGTTTATAAACTGACCATAAACACAATACATATATTTCATTACATTATATTATAATAGATATAAAACAAATACAAGAAAGTCATATTTTATTGCACGAGTAAGTTTATACACTAAACACAATAAAAAAGACTTTCTGTACGTTTATCTTACAAGGTTTAGCTACGATTGTGCTTACTTTAACTCAGATAATAATTATAATAATAATAAATTATATCCAATTTCTCAAAATATGATTTGAAAGCAGACATTACTTGTATTTAAAAAAAAAAAAAATTTAAATCATTTTTAAAACATAATGTTTAAATTAAAAATTTAAATTTGACATTTTTTAAAACACCCTTATGTTTAAAGACCAATTTAAAGTTTAAAAATACTTATTGCACAATAAATTGTAGATACAGGAAAGTGTTGAACAACAACAAGCAAAAAGAAAGGTTCAGATATCACTTTCAATACGATTATGGCACGACTGGGCAATGGCAAAAATAACAGGTGAAATAATACTAAAGATGGAACACGTACTTCAGATTGAAATAAGAATGGTTTATTTTATAACGCTGTGAAGTAAACAACAACGCAGAGCAGGTAGCTAAAGATAGCGTTGTTGCTTTGTTATTTTAGCTTTCCCGACTGCAACAGATGGCACTGTGAAAATGTAACAAAAATGGTACTAAGTTAGCGGGATATTTAAATTATAAATATTAGTTTGCTTACGAAGTATTTAATCTATTCAATAATGACAAAAACTATGAGGTAAATATTATATGGAGAAAGTATTTATTTTAAAAATATTAGTAAAATATTTTATTTTATTATTAAAAATAATATTTTTTTTTGCTCCGGGCCCCTTGGTAGAGGCCGGGCCCCGGGTAATTTACACCCCCTGCACCCGGTTCTCGTCAGCCATGCATGTCGGCAATATAGATAAGAAAAAACAAAGGTCCCAAAATCGATTCTTGGGGAACACACTGAATGGTAAAACTGGAGGATGTAAAATTTTTTGAGTTTGAAGATATACAAACTTTAAATCTTCTGTGATCCAGATAACTTTTACACCAATTCATTGCAATTTCAGAGAAGTTGTAATATTTAAGTTTAGCAAGTAGCATACTGTGACTGATCATATCAAATGCCTTGGAAAGGTCAATTTGAATTAATAGTGAAGTAATAGATTTATCAAAGTTATCCAATAAGACATTAACTAGATTTAGAAGGCAAGTATTCGTACTATGTTAAGCTCTAAAGCCAGACTGATTGCCTGGAAAAATATTATTTTCAGACAAATAACTTAAAATCTGTTCGCAGCACACTCTTTCCATAACTTTTGATACTACATACGCAGACACGCACACATAATCGGTTACACGGACATAAACACGCGGACACCAAGACACACACGAGAAATTTGATCGAAAACAATACCTACCTCATCTATATACTGATAGGCGGCAGGTAAAAACAAAAGCCGATCGACATGGATTACATTTATCAATTCTGCACAGCTGCTTTCATTAGGACTTTTCATTTGATACTAAACATAACATACTTCTGACAAAATTTGAAAAAAAAGGAAACATGAAAACATTTGTGTTTTTTGCACGCCAGCCCTCATCGAGTCCTCTCACTTGATACTTAACACGAAATGCAAAAGATGAAAGCCGATCGGCATTGCACATTTTAGTCATTTCTGCACGCCAGCTTTCATTGAGACTTTTCATGTGATACGAAGCACGTCATACTTTTGACAACTTTTTTAAAAAACAAAAGTCGATCAACATGGAACATTTTTGTCAATTATGCACATAGACCTCTTCCAGACCTTTTATTTGATATCATACATAGCATACTTTTGCAACAAACAAAAACCGATTGACATGAAACTTTTTTGTTATTTCTGCACTTGAGTCCTCATCGATTCCTTTCATTCGATACCAAACACGAAATACTTCTGAAAACGTTTTGCAAAAAACAAAAGTGGATCGATATGAAATTTTTGTCAATTCTGCACGCCAGCTTGCATTAAGACCTTTCATTTGATGTCAAACATGATATACTTAAATTTTTTTGCTAAAAAAACTCGATCGACATGGAATATTCCTATATTTTTGTCATTTAAAAATGCTAGCATTATTTGATTGTTTTCTTTTTATACCAAACACAAGAAAGTGTAAAATATATTTCTTTATGAATTAATATTAGCAATACTAATATAACTGCTACTATCTTAAGTGAATTTCATTTAGGTATATTAGATATTTATTTAGTTACTTCATAATACATTTCGCAACATTGAATTCTGTAACTTGAAAGGTCAAAATTTATAATAGTTAAAAGGTGTTGTCGAAAGCCGATCGACATTGCACATTTTTGTCATTTCTACATACCAGTTTTCATCAAATTCTTTTTTTGATACCAAACACGACATACCTGTGAAAACTTTTTGCAAAAAACAAAAGCCGATAGACATGAAACATTTTTGTCAATTCCAGCCCTCAACCTTTCCAGTTGATACCAAATACCACATACTTTTGATATCTTTTTGCAAAAAATAAATGCGGATCGACATGGTACATTTCTGAATGCCAGCCTTCATTAACAAAATCAGACTTTTGGCAAATTTCTAAGTCTCATAATTCAAAACAATATACCCCGTTTACGATACGAAACCGCGGATTGTTTCAATTCTGCAGAATGCAATTTGGGCTCCACAATTCTGCAGTTACTTAGATCTCGAACCGTATGTATTTTGTTACTTGGATGATATCGTGATCGTTACATAAACATTAGAGAAACATATAGAGATTTTGAGAGAAGTTCTGAAACGACGACAGATGCTCATTTAACGGTTAGTAAAGAATAATATTCCTTTTGTAGGGATAAACTCAAATACCTCGGGTTCTAAAGGGCTGCACTTCGATCCAAATAATGTTCGTGCTATTCTAAATATACTTTAACCTACTAGTTTTTCGGAAGTTCGTTGTACAATCAGTTTGGCATCATGGAACAATCGTTTTGTACCGCATTTTGCTACAGTTATCACACCACTAACTAATTTATTAAAGAAAAATCTAAAGTTTAAATGGGACAATAGTTGCGAAGAGTCCTGGTCCAGTATTAAGAATAGTTTAGTCTCAGCCTCTATTTTGTCTTGCCCCGATTTCAATCGTGAGTTTGTTCTGCAAACCGATGCTTCTAACTTTGGGTTCGGTGCAGTTCTGACTCAGATTGGTGATGATGAACAAGTGAAAGTGATATGTTATCTCTCCAAATCTCTGAGACGTGCTGAAAGGAACTACTCTATGACAGAGAAGGAATTGTTAGCATTGCTTTCGGCTATTGAAAAATTGCTTCCTTATTTAGAGGGTACTAAATTCACTACCATCGCCGATCATTATTCCTTGTTTTGTAGCTTCATAAATTACAAAAACTCGTCGGGTCGCTTAGCACGTTGGACATTTAGATTACAACAAAACAAATTCGACATTGTCTGTAGAAAGGGTAAGGAACACGTCATCTCAGATGCTCTGTCGTGTACTTTACCAGTCATTGATGCAATTGATAGTCCGTTCGTTTGTGACGACACAGAGTGTATACTGTCATTATTTAAATATATTTTCGAGATATTTTAAGAGTTCAGATTTTTCTAATTTATCAAAACTACAAGAAAGTAATGGAATATTAATTTCATATATGTCGATCATTATCGAATAATCTCTTAATTCAAGTAATTTTTAAAAGATCTTTTTATTAAAAGTGCCTGAAATATTTTCTTTAGAGAAAAGATGTATGATGGTTTTTTTGATTATTGGAATTTCTAATTATAATTTTGTTTTGTTTTTCACAATAATTTTTACCTTGAAATTTTATGTCAACTTGTTTTGCCTTTTCCAAATTTAAATTTTTTCTAATACAATGTGAAAATATTTGTCACGTGTATGATATGAAATTTTGAAAGGTTCTCGAATACGAGATAGATAATTTGCAATTTTGTTACTTTTTCCAAATATGTACCCAACCTGACAATTATATTCTGATAATTCTATTTTCCAACTAATTACGTTTTTATTAGCATTTTTCACATTAAAAAGCCAGACAAGTGGTCGGTGATCTGTTCTAATAAAATATTTTCTTCCATAGAGATATGGTCGAAAATTGCTAATAGCCCATACTATACCTTTAAGTTCTTTTTCAATAGTACTGTAATTAGATTATTGTTAGTTAAAAGTTTTACTAGCGTAACAAAGAGATTTTTCTAAACCGTTTTGATTTTGAGACAAAATAATACCCATCGCATGTTGTAAGGATAAATATTTGATTAAATTAGGAAACGCTAATATTGGGGAGTTCAAAATTAATTATTTTGCTCATTGAAATGATTCCAAATATTATTTATTTGTTATATCAATTTGTGATGATTTTTGTGAATTTTGTAAACGGTTTAGTCAATTTTGCAAAGTTTGGAATGAATCTTCGATACCAACTTAATTTATCTTAAAATCATTTTATTTCTTTTGTAGTTTTTGGAATTTGGATTTTATCAATCGCGTCAATTTTCTTTTGGTTAGGCTTAAGGCCTTCTTTTGAAATAACGAAACCAAGATATGCAACTTCAGTTAGGAGAAATTCCGATTTACCTATATGAATTTTTCAATTTGCTTTTTTAGATAATCAAATGCTGTAAGGATATGTATTAGGCATTCCTATAAGATTCCCAAGAACTTCATTCATAAACCGTTGAAAAGTAGCAGGTACATTTATAAGCCCGAAGGACCTACGAAGGAATTCATTATGTTCACGTTGAGTTGAAAAAGCAGTTTTTTTTTCTGTGTTTCTCTCTAACTAAAATTTGATGGAAACCAGTATGCAAATCAAGTGTTGTAAAATATTTAGGTTTCCCAATTTTGTCAATCAAAGTATCTATATTTGGAAGAGGATATTAATCTTCTTATGTTTTTTATTAAGTTTTTTAAAATCAATTACGAGTCTTGTTTCAATTTACCGGACGCGTCTATTTTTTTTGGGGACTATCCAAATAGGATTATTATATTGAGATCGTGATTTTTGAATGACTTGTTCTTTTAATATTTTCTGAATATGTATAAATTTCATGCTGTGTGACTTGTTTAAGTAGCATGTAAGTTAAGATTATTGAAACAACAACCAAGTTTTTAAAAATTTATTTTAAAATTTAAAGCGGATTACAACTGTTCTGTTTGGATGCCAGATACATTCTAATTCTAATGTTAAAGTCTAAAATACAAATTATTACAGTTTCTCACAAAGGAAGCTGATATTGCAGATTCTCATATTCCGTAGGAAATATGAAATAAGAATCTGAAGTGTGGTGTGACTTATGAGAATAGTAACATAACTCCTTCCCCCTTAAGTTAAATATTATTTAAACAACTTATGTTTGAATAATATTTGTTAAATTTTGTTCACTGTCAGCTCCCTTGTTACGATATTTCTTAAATAATTTCCTTATGATAATTATTAATATTATAAGTAAAACAATACTTATAATTACACTATTGAAAATAGAGTGTGAGCTATCATTATTTTCTATTATAGGTTTTATAGGTTTTATAGTTATTAGTTCTAAATTTTGTAATTTCTCTAATGTTCTAATAGTAGGAAGAAATTCGTGTTTATTGCGATCTACTTTTAAATTTATCATTTTTCCAAAACTGAGAGAATATTTCTCATTTACATTATTGATTTTACAATTATGTGTGAAAAATATACCACGTAAATTTTTATTAATTATTTCGCTCTCACATTCTATTTTATATTCTCCTTCAAATGGAGATATTATATATTTAATATTAGTAAAATCTATCTTTATAATATAATTATGCTTTTCAAGAATGACTTGCTTACAGTGAGTATTTAATTTATTAAAATATATCTCAGACAGACAATTTTCGTTAATATTATTAATTTCCTTACAGATAAATAGTCTATCATTTATACAAATGCAATGTTCTAATTTATAAACTTCTTTATTAACAATTGAATAGAAGCCAGTGGGAATATTTAACGTTATTAAATTCTCATTTTTTAATGTAGGAATACGAGTAACTTGATGAATATTAGTTCTTTGTTCCAGAATAGGAATTTCAATTAGAATTTCCAATTGTGTATTAAGATAACAGACTGTTTTCAAAATTTTGTTATTCATGTAATTTTCTTGTAGCAATGATTTTATTGGTTCTTTGGTGTGTTTGTTCATGTAATGATTTATTTCTTCACGAGAAATTAATCCGAAGTATAGTGTATTTAGACTGCAGAAAGAAAGAGTTTCTTCGATTTGCAAAAGTGCTAAATAAATTTGATTACTCAAGGTTAATAAATTTTGAAATAATTGATGTATAGCTATTACGTCCATTTCATTATAAATTTGTTTCATCGCTATATTCATTGATTTTAATTCTTGTTCTATTAGTAAATTATTTTTATTCATCAATTTTATTTGTGTGTTAAATTGTTTAGTGAAATTTTGATTAATTTCGATTTGTTCATTTATACTACTTATTATATTTCCTTGATTACTTCTTATTTTGTTAATTATTTTATCATAATTTTCTCTATCTTCTTGATCCAAAAGACCGGTTATACTTTTTACCACGGTACCGAGTCCGTTTATAAGACCTCTTTTAACCCTGTTGGGTTTTTGAATAATATGGATTTTCATTTCGATATTGTTAATGGAGTTATCCAATAAAGTTTTATCATTTTCATAATGTGCAGTTAGGTTATCCATTTGAGTATACAAGTCATTTTTGTAGCTAATTAAATTATTATAATTATTATTAATATTATCAAATGATATGTTAGCATAAATATAATTATAATTATTAATAATATAGGCATTACCTAAATTAATTATGTTAATTCCGGCATTCTCGGTTACGTTGAGGAAGTGTTCTCCCCGTGACCCTTCGATATTAAAATATCTGAAATTATACGAGGTTTCTTTAGTTGATCTATTTTAGTTTTTATATTTTTAGTTGTTATAATTTGTCCGCTTTCAGGAATTATTTCTTTTAAAATTTGTTTTTTATATTTAGGCTTCTCTACCTTTCCGCTATTTCGTTTATGTTGTTTAATATAGACGGTTTGAGGGATTTCTACGTTCATTTTTATGGGTCCGCTATACTTTTCCTTTTTATTTATAATATTTTGTTTAATCTGTTTAAACAATTTTTTATTTTTGCTAAAGACGGTTTAGAATTATAGTTATCTTTTGTTATTAAATGAATTATAATTTGATTATTGTAATTTTGAATAGCTATTTTATTATCAATAATTTTGATTTTATCCTGCAATTGTTTTGTTTTATATAAATTATTTACTTGTAAGGCAAATCCTTGCGACATGTGAAAATCCTTTGAGATACAGTGAACCAGCGGTAATTTATTTTCAAAAATATCTTCGCTTTTATAAATGATTTCGAAATCTGGTTTTATTCTGGAAAGCGCATCAGCAACATAATTTTGTTTTCCCTGTTTATACTCTATGGAATAATCATATTCTTTTAATTTCAACTTCCACCGGATTAATTTTTGATTAGGTTCCTTTAATGATTCTAGCCAAGTCAAAGGTTTGTGGTCGGTGACAATTTTGAATTTTCTACCGTACAAATAGGTCCTAAAATGTTTCGTCGCCCACACAATAGC
The DNA here is from genome assembly GCA_035578165.1 of Stenolophus ochropezus. Classification (NCBI taxonomy): domain Eukaryota; kingdom Metazoa; phylum Arthropoda; class Insecta; order Coleoptera; family Carabidae; genus Stenolophus; species Stenolophus ochropezus. Next base: position 9,292,282 of record JAQOWZ010000008.1, on the reverse strand, counting down.
TAACAATTCTTTTTCTATTGCGGCATAATTTTCTTCATGATTATTCAGAGTCCGAGAAGCGTACGCAATGGGAAGATCTTTGCCATTTATATTTTGTGATAAAACAGCACCTAATGCGTAATCACTCGCGTCTGTGGTTAAAATAAAATCGTGATTAAAATTTGGGTATTGTAGAATCGGGCTGTTAATAAGAAGAGATTTACATTTTTCAAAGCATTGCTGATACTCTTTACTTTCATAGTTAATTTTGCTATTTTTCTTTAGACAATTTGTGAATGGTTTTGTTATTCGGGCAAAATCCTGTATAAAACGCCTATAATAACCTAATAAGCCTAAAAATGATTTTATTTGCTTAGTCGTTTTTGGTAGTGGAAAATTTTGTACAGCTCTTATTTTTTCCGGGTTTGGCTTAATGCCGTTTGTTGTTATGATATGCCCCAGATAGGCTACTTCTTTCCTTAGAAATTCACATTTATTTAGTTGAATTTTTAGATTTTTACGCAACAAGTTAAATATTATTTTTAAATTTTGTATGTGCTCCTGAAGTGATGAACCTAATACAATAATATCATCCAAGTAGACATAACAAATTTTGTTAATTACGTCTCTCAGAACAAAATTCATTAGTCTTTGAAACGTCGCGGGGGCGTTCTTTAGGCCGAATGGCATGCGTTTATATTCAAAATGACCTTTTTCAGTGGAGAATGCTGTCTTTTCTGTGTCATTGGGATCCATTTCAATTTGGTGGAATCCACTAGTGAGATCGAGAGTAGTAAAATATGCAGATGTACCAAGTTTATTTAAAATTTCAGTTATGTCAGGTATGGGAAACCGATCATCGACAGTTTTTTCATTTAATTTTCGAAAATCGTTTACAATGCGGATTTTTTTTATACGGGAGGCGTCTGGTTTCTTTTCAACCACCCAAATGGGACTGTTCCACGGTGAATAGCTGTGTTGTATAATACCATCATGTAGTAATTTATCAACTTCCTCCTCTACTTGTTTTTTATAAATTTCGGGGAATTTATAATTTTTAGCATAACACGGAATATCATCGGTTGTTAAGATTTTGTGTTTTATTTTAGATGTGAATGTCAGTTTCTCGTTTTCTAAAATAGTCAGATCCTTATATTGATTTAATACTTTAGTTAATTCGTTTAATTCTTCCCGATTTAAATGTTCGTGTCTTATTTTTAAAGTGTTTAATATTTCTGTATTAAAGACTGGTTTAGACTTTCCATTAAAATAATTAAATTTATGTTTATTGTTTAATAGTTTTATTTCTTCTTTATTTAAATTAATTTGTGCTTGCAATAATTTTAAAGCGTTGAAACCAAGTAAGATATGAAATGATTTGTGGAAATTATATAAATAACATTTAATATTTTTAGTTTTATATTTAATAAATGTGTATTCTGAACCTTCTGACTCTCCGTTCATCGTTTGAATTTTGAAGTGTTCTTTAAATATTTTAAATTTTGCTCTATTTTTATAAACGTAGTTTTTATTTATAAAATTTTGGGATGATCCAGTATCGATAAGAATAAATAAGTCTTGTAGTTTAATGTATGGCAATTTTGAAATCAGTAAGTTAAGATTATTGAAACAACAACCAAGTTTTTAAAAATTTATTTTAAAATTTAAAGCGGATTACAACTGTTCTGTTTGGATGCCAGATACATTCTAATTCTAATGTTAAAGTCTAAAATACAAATTATTACAGTTTCTCACAAAGGAAGCTGATATTGCAGATTCTCATATTCCGTAGGAAATATGAAATAAGAATCTGAAGTGTGGTGTGACTTATGAGAATAGTAACATAACTTGTATATATATGTAGTAAGAGATGTAGACAAATAAAAGTAATATTGAATAAAGTATAATATTTATTAACACAAACTCAATGACACGTTACTACATGAAATATAATAATAATATTAATATAAATATTAATTTGCTTTGGGAACGGACAACTATGACAAGCGACTCGATCCTTGAAGCATTTGAGATAACTCGATTGCCACAGTTATCTCCTCCCTAGAAAATACGCCAAAATCTAATAAATTACATGTTTTAACTTCGCAACTTCTTTTGCTCCATGGGTCCGATGGCTGTTGGTGATGCGTCTGTTGGTGCTGGTGCAGAGAAGTTATGCTTAGTAAGTATATACACTGGTTTCAATCTATTTATTGATATTGTGTCTTTGTTGTTATTTATTTGTATTGTGAAAAATTTTGGATTTCGTAAAATTACTTTGAAAGGTCCGTCGTAGTATTCTTGTAGAGGTTTTTTAATGGCGTCTTGGCGAATGAATACGTAATCTATTTTGAACAGGTCTGGATGTAGATAATGGTTTTTTTCAAATCTGTTTCATATACTAATTCCGCTGAACTACCTTGAAATGACTATTTGAAGGTTGTGCGGATTCCTAATAGTACCAACGGTATTAAAGAGGCTTTGAGTTGCCTATGAAAATGTTCTACCATTCCGTTAGCTTCTGGGTGGTAGGCTATAGTTTAATGTGTTTTGTACCTAATAGCGTTACTAATTGACAGAACCTAGCAACCCAGCCACTCACAAATACCCGAGCTATCGTTTCTATTTTAGTATTTGTTATTAGTATGGCTTCCGGCCATCGAGTGAATCGATCGACGTAGGTCAATAAATAAGAATGTCCTTTTGAGCTTGGCAATGGGCCGACTAAATCTATGTGAATAGCATCAATAACGTCTGGAAGGTATGTCAAATTCTCCTAATGGTGATTAAAAATGTCTCGTAACTTTACGATGACAGTCGATGCATGATTTTGCCCAGTTTCGTATGTCTATATTAATATTTTTTCATACAAATTTCGATGATATTAACTTCTTAGTAGCGTTGATGTCGGGATGAGATAAAGAATGTAATCGATTAAAAATCTGTTTCCGAAATTCTAGTGATATATATATATGGCCGTGGACTAACCGTTGATATATCGCACGATAAGAGTATTTTAGAATAGTTTAAAATTTTTGAAAAGTAATGAGTTAGTAGTTGATTGTTTTAGTGTAATTAATTCCTTATCTGATACTTGAGCTTTTGCAATCTTTTCGTAATCTACAATATCGTCTTTTAAAATAATGTTTATAGATAATCGTGATAATGCATCGCCTACTGCATTGTCTTTCCCTGAGATATATCTTATGTCATTGGTGAATTGGAGAATGAAATCTAGATGTCGGACTCGGTGAATAAGTGTTTGAGATTTTATTTGCTGAAAAGGTTAAGGCTTTGTGATCCGTGAGAATAAAAAAATCACGTCCTTCTATAAAATACCTAAATTTTTTAATTGCTAAATATATTGCTAGCAATTCGCGTCCAAAAGTACTGTAACGACGTTGTGTAGAATTGAAACATGTTGAAAAAATGCTATAGGGTGCCAAGTTTTGTCGTAAAACTGTTATAAAACAGCACCGATCGGATGCGTCGACTATAATGTTTATCATTGCAGATTGTTTCGGAACAGTCAACGTTGTATAGTTAATTAAAGTATTTTTTAATTTCTCAAATGCTTGAACTGCTGCGTTACTCATGATAATTTCTTTAGATTTGTTTACTTTGTTGTCGATTAAGTGGTTTAAAGGTTGGGAAATTATAGAGCATTTAGGAATAAATCTATGATAAAAATTAGTATGTCCTAAAAATTCCCGTAAATATTTTTGCGTTTTTTTGTTGAGGAAATTTACGTATTTCGATTTTTTCTTCTAGAGGTTTTATACTATTTTTAGAAATGTGGTGTCCTAAAACTTCTAAACTTAAACATCCAAATTTTCACTTTGATTGGTTTATTATAATTCCAAATTCATCTAGCCTAGTGAAAACTTTTCTTAGATGTATTTTATGTTGCTCTAGTGATTTGCTAGCGATTAATAAATCGTCAATATATGCAAAACAAAAATCTAAACCTCTAATAACTGTATCTATAAATCTTTGAAATGTTTGAGCGCTATTTCTAAGACCGAAAGGCATAACTAAATACTCGAATAATCCGAATGGTATAGTGATAGCTGTTTTATTTATGGAAGATTTGTCCATAGGAATTTGGTGGTAAGCTTATATTAAATCAATTTTGGAAAATATTGTTGCATTTTCTAAATTAGCCACAAAATCTTGGATATAAGGGAGAGGATATCTATCAGAAACCGTTATACTGTTTAGTGCTCTGAAATCTGCACAGGGTCTCCATTCATTTGGCAATGGTTTCTTAACCATATGCAAAGGTGAAGACCAGTTGCTGGTAGATGGCCGAATAATGCCCATATCCAACATTTTGTCAAATTCCTGTTTTGCAATTTTAAGGTGATCGGGTCTTAGTCGGCGTGGACATGAAAAGACTGGTAAACCGTTGGTAACTATGCAATGAGTGCGTGTCACGCGGTATAATCCCACGCCGTATAAATGTCATGTCGTATAAGTGTTCGCCCCTCCACTGTTAGTTCCACCCGGTATAAATGCCATGTCGTATAAACGCTATCCCCACCACTCCAGTGCCACGCCGTATAATGGGGTGCGAATTGGAACGTGTTGAAATATTTTGGTAGCATCAAGTAAGAAATACAGTTCCCTGTAAATATTCACGTAAACATACTTGTATATTGACTACAGAAGAGTAGATGGCGCAATTAATACACATATAATATATTTCTTACTTAATTAAATGCCAAAAAAAGCTAAAGTCTTGCTTACAGTTGTATGATTAAGAGTAGTGTAATAAGTAATATAACATGTACACATATATTGCAAATAGGAAGTAATAAAATTAAATAGAAGGATTGGTAATATGAATACTTTACTAACAGTGTATTACAGGTGATTAGTAGAATTTCACATGTTAAATCAAGTGCTAATAACATTGTAATCACTTTGACTAACTTGTTAATCAAACGATCATACTACCTGGCTACTAGTCTTTTAGAAAAATTATAAAACCTATTTACGTATTATTAAAGAAATAAACTGATTGAGTTTATTAATGATTCACAATAGAAGTGCAAAGCAGTAAAATAAATTTAGATAAAAAGATGCATGTACGTATACCACGGACGAATATAAATGGGAAAACAGTTTTTCCTTCAATGAAACATACTTAATTTAGTTCCACATGAATAATAATGGAATCTACTTGGAGTTATCTGAAAAATCATCATCTAAAAAAAAATATTTCAATCAAAATTTGTGGTATTTAATATAAAATTGCAAACAGTTTTCCGATTTTAGGAATATAAAAAATAAGCAAAATATCATCAGTCCCATGGCACTTGGTAACTTGTTATGAATTATGAACATTATTTTGTATTTTTTTTTTATAAATATTTATTTTTAAATAATACTACCTATATTTTTACACCTTACCTATCTTATTAAAAGAGATATTTTTTCATCTTGCAAAAAGTCAGACAATGAGATTTGCGACATGGAAAAGTGAAGTTGGCAGCATATTCGATATTGCGATGTATATGTGAATTGCTGTTCGATATAATGGACATCTGGTAGAATAATTATCGTCTCCAGGATATCGTTGGACTCTATAATTATTAACACATTCGCCACATAAAACCAAATGTCGGCAATCGAGAAGTTACACATTACACAGCGGTGCGTAAGGGGCTGTAGTTCAGCTGTTGGCGGTGTACTTATTTCATCTTACACTGATTGCTGTTCTGGTGGGTGTGGTTTTTATAATGGTTGTGGCAATAACGCAGGCTGTGGTTGGGTTGGTAGTGGCAATAACGCAGGCTATGGTTGGATTGGTAGTGGCAATAACGCAGGCTGTGGCTGGGTTGGTAATGGCTGCAATACGGGCTGCACTTGAAGAAGTAGTGGAGCAGGTGCTAGTGGCTGGGCAGGCTGTGCTTGAGGTTGTGGAGGTGTCAAAGGTTGTACTGGTGGAACTGGTATGACTGGTTGAGCTGGTAGGATGGCTGTTCTGAATCTGAAACTGAAAATACGTTAGAATAATTAAATTAATACAGTTTTTTTATGAATTACCTGGCATAACATTTAACACGGTTTCAATATTTGAAATTCCGTGACTCATATGTAACACAAATCGGCGAACTTTACCGTCAGTCTGCAATCTTTATTCAGCTCGCCTTATACGCTGATCTAGGACTACATACCTCCGACGACGCTGATGAGTTAACATGACACCTGAACGGGCTCTTGTTAAATCAATAGATTTTGAATGCTCTATTGATATTAACTGCTGTGTGAATGTCCATATATTTGGATGACTCCTTCTCATTATGCTAAAAAATATATTAGAATTAAGTATATAATATAATAATAAGTATAAGCAATGCCGTATCTAGGGCAGGGCAATAGGGGCACCTGAACGGGCTCTTGTTAAATCAATAGATTTTGAATGCTCTATTGATATTAACTGTTGTGTGAATGTCCATATATTTGGATGACTCCTTCTCATTATGCTAAAAAATATATTAGAATTAAGTATATAAAATAATAATAAGTATAATCAATGCCGTATTTAGGGCAGGGTAATAGGGGCACCTGCATAGGGCGTAAATTCAAATTCTTTCCCGTACTACAAAAAGTCTCAAACCGCAGTGTAGAAATAAATAAGCAGCAGCGACACTCTCTCTCTTATATGAACATATTAAATAAAACTATCTAATAGCAAAATTATTTTAAAATATAGTATAAAACCTTTTTTGGAATAAATAAATTACAACAGAAAATATAAAATATCTTAAATATGATTGGATTAACATTGTCATGGTAATGTAATATTATTTTCTATCTATTAATTTCTGATTTGTTTTCATCGTTTAGCTTCAATAAATATAATTCTGACAAATACCTGATCCAATACTATAATTCTATATTATTCAAGCCAATAACTACGTTTGCTAAAATGCTATTTTTATAAATAATCTTCTGAGAGGTGACTTTTTAGGCAGGCGCAGAAAAATCTTGGGACTCAATTATTACCTGAGTGTCTCCACTGCTTACTTTAGTCATATTTTCTATGATATCACAAAAGTCTTAATTACAGCACAATAATTAATTATTTTGTAAATATAAGAAAGCAAAAAAGATTTAATTATAATTCTTTTTTTCTTTATACTTACTTCCTTTAATGAATGTTTTTATTTATTTCATTTATTCTGTTTTAGTTCATTTTCTTCCATCTTGCATTTTTGATTGATTTTATTTAATATACATATGTTTCATGTTATAAATGTTGAGAATTATTTTTTTGTTTTTGGTCTTATTGTTATTTATTTCGAACCAGGGCATGTAACCGAAAAAAATATTGGTTAACGGTTAACCCATATTGAGAACTTTATAAAAATAAAGATTTTAGTTCGAAAACCGGTTTTTAAAAATTGGAAACCGGTTTAAACCGATAAATATATCAGTTTATGAAAAAAATCAAAAAAAAGGTAATTACAAAAAATTGACCACAAAAAATTAAAATAAATAATATTATGGACCAATGAAAATCTATCAGGTTGCGGGCTACATTCAAGGTCAAACACGAATATTCACAAAAAATACCATAATACCTTTAGAGAAACGCAGATCATTTTCCAATTCTAAACTTGCCTAAGCTAACAAATACTTAGGTAGGTATAACAGATAAAAAATATAATTTTTTTTTCGTGCTATATGATAATAATAATAATAATAATAATAATAATAATATTTATTGACCATTTTATGAAATACATTTATGGCAAGTCACAAAATATATTAGCAGTATACATAAATAAATAAATTAGACAAAGTTAATCACAAAATAATTGGAGTTTTTAAAAATTCTTGCACTGTATAGAAGCACTGAGACAGCAAATAATTCTTTAGCCATATTTTAAATTTAATGAAGTTCATATTTCTAATATTACTAGGTAATTTATTATAAAGAGAAATGTTTGGAGAATTAATTTTAGAACATTCTAATTTAATAAGCGGGGGGCGTAAGTTTTCAGCATTTCTTGTGTTATATTGATGAACATCCTTATTTGATTTAAATAAGTTTTTGTTTCTGTGAATGTCAAGTAAGCTGTAATAGATATACAGACAGGGAAAAGACATAATTTTTAGTTTGATAAATATAGGACGACAATGTGTATTAATCGGAGCTTTATCAATTAAACGTATGATCTTTTTTTGGAGTACAAAAATTTTTCCTGTATGGGTAGAGTTACCCCACACAGTTATAGCATATGTCAAATGACTTTCAAATAGTGCAAAATAAGTTGATCGTAATGTGTCTGTTGATACGTATTTAGATAAGTTTCTGAAAAGAAATATTACTGATGAAAATTTATTTCGAAGTTTATCTATCTGATATATCCAATTTAAGTGGGGATCAATATTTAAGCCTAGAAGTACTACAAATTTAGGCTTGTCTATATTGAGTCTAGGTGATAAGATTAATTTTTGAGTTTTTTCTTGATTCAATTTGAGTTTGTTCAATGTAAACCAATTTCTTGCGTCGTATTCTAGCTGTTCCATCTTCAATTCAAGATTTTTTAAATTACTATCTGACGATATTAGGGTGGTATCATCAGCAAAAAGGATACATTCACCACCGATTACACTATAGGGAAAATCGTTGATGTAAATATTGAAAAGCAATGGCCCCAATATAGAACCCTGAGGCACTCCATAATTGACAGTTTGGAAATTTGAGCAAATGTTATTCATATGAACACATTGTTTTCGTCTGTCCAGGTAGGATTGAATTAGTTTGTGGGGAGATCCTCTTATTCCATAAGATAAGAGTTTATCTAATAGAATGGAGTGCGATACGCAATCGAACGCTTTAGTTAGATCACACAGCGTGATAGCAACTAGTTTCTTATCATCGTAACATTTGACAGATTTTTCAACAAGTTTTGAAATTGCTTGAGAAGTTGATTTAGATTGACGAAAACCAAATTGACAAGGGTTTAATATTGAGTATTTAGAAAAGAAATTATCTAGTCGTTTTTTAATTAGAGTTTCAAAGATTTTTCCAAAGATGGGCAGTATCGCTATGGGTCTATAATTGCTTAGATCGGATTTATCGCCTTTTTTATAAATTGGTAATATTTTTGCTACTTTGAAGACATCAGGAAAAATACTTTCTGCTATGCATTTATTGTAGAGGCTTGTAAGTGGAGAAGCGATAATGTGAGCAATATGTTTAAGTAGGAGACTATTTAAATCGTAAATATCAGGACAATTTGAATTTCTTAAATTTAAGATTGTTAAAGTAATTTCTTCAACTGTTACATCATCCATATAAAGAGAATTTGGGAGTACATCAGGATTATACATTGGGTTTCCTGTATCACTGCTTGTGTCGATAGCTGGAAGAGTTTTTAGAATATTTTCTGCAACTTCGGTGAAATATTTATTTACTTCATCAGTTGTATATTTATCAGGTAAAAAGATAAAGACACAGAATCTCTAAGTTTTTTTAAGTTTTCATCAAACCATTTGAATGGCAGTTGAGGTTTATTTGACTGCTTTAAAGGAAAGTTTATACAAACTGCTTCTTTTAACATAAACACGAGCTCAGATGCAAGCAAATTTACATCGGACTCTGGATTATAGATATTAAAATAAAGGTTTATGTTCGTTAAAACCGGTTTATTTTTCTTTTGGTTAACTGTTACCGGTATTTTAGTCTTTAAATTACGGTTAAAGTTCGCAATTTTCGTTCAAAATATCGGTTACCGGTTTTTTAACCGGTTGCATGCCCTGTTTGGAACATATTTTTTTGTTATGAAATGTTTTTATAAAAACAAATATATTTTCTTATATATTATTTCAGATAATCCTACTATACTTTTATTAGACCTGGGGTAACGGGGAACGCAAAGAATTAAGTTTGCCCTGGGCGCAAAATTGCCTAGATACGGCACTGAATATAACAGTTAAAAATACATTGAAAATGTTATACTTCCAGAAACATACCGATAAAGTTGTCTGTGGAAAGATTCTACAGCGTTATTTGTTCGGTGATACTGGCGATATACAGAGATTTGAAGGGGAAGCCATTGACGTCTTAAATAATCTATAAAGTTAACAACATTAATGTTGCTCTCTTGAGCTAAGGTTTCCACCCCATCGGCCAACATTTGTTGCGGTAATAGTAATAATACCATAGCAGTCCGTATAATTTTTAATGCCGCTTACCTTTGTCCCCGATGAAGAAGACCTTGCTGTTGTGCCTTCTTGTAAACGGCCCTGGCTTAATGAAACCAGCAACCACGTAAAGTTGTGCCACTTGAGGATGGAAATATTCTTACAACATCAGTCCTTAGGGCAATTTCATAATCTGCCATTACTGCATCTACAGTAATGTTGCCTAAAATTCTTTTTAAATACTCTACAATTGCTTCATAAGCCGCCCGTGACTTTCTTTCTATTAAGGCGAAAAAAAAAAGGAAAAGTCATGTCCTCATACATTACATGAATATTAAAAAATTGCAGTGCGCCGCCAGCAATTTGTTGTTGCTGTCTAATAAAGTTAAGAATTCCCGCAGACACAAAGATAACAGAAACACTATTGTCTCTGCTGGTAACATGTCCCCGAAAGAAATCGTTTTGTTCCGCACTAATGTCACGGACATAACGTAGGTACCATCTGCAAAAATATCGTATAGTATTTAGAGAAAAATAAAACATTAAATACATACTCTCGCTGTCTGATTAACTCAGAATATTAAATAAGCGTTTGAGGTACAACAGGAGTACCCATCCTTCTACTCCTGTACATTGTGGATCTCACACTATTAAAACCACCTATTAAATTTGCTGCTAGGGGGTACCGGATTTCTTCCTCGCGGAAAATGGTTTCAAGCTCTGTGTTTTTTTGCTGACTTCGTCTACGCAGTGAAGTTTTAAATCGCGCTACTGTAGGTGTCGCATTCAGCGCGAAAAACGGTGTTACAATATTTCGTTTCTTGCCTCTATTATTTAAGCTTGTACATTGATATTTTAAAAATTAATTCTTGGATAGTACTTCAACACTGCTACACAGAGATAAATGTAAAATTGTTAATAGAATTTGAATAACTAAATGGTAAAAGTGTCAAATTTGCCTTATATTATACCTATGTTATATTGAATTGACTAAACATTTTAAGAATTTTCTCTCTGTTACAGTGTGATGAATGAAGTAAAGAATCGTTTGCCCCAAAGAAAATTTATTACCTTACTTTAGTAAACTAATAATTCGAAATATTAAATTAATAAATTTAGTTCTACTTTTTCATAAGAGATGCCGCTAGACGCAGTCGATGCCACGCCTTTATATTCGTAGACCGAGTAGGGGTATTAATTTCCAAGAATTGGAAAAGCGAATGAATGATGAAAAAGTATAAAAATATTTTCATTCGTTTAGCACTGGTCGTTTGATTCAGAGATACTTTTCGAATTTGTCAGTTTTGTTAATTATTGTCTCGTATTTGGTATTTGTTATTGTTCGTTTTTGCATTTTATTGTTATTATTACGGTTGATATTGCTGTTATTGTTTATTATTATTACACTACTGTTGTTTGTTATTTCTTTGTTGTTGCATTATTGCTTGCAATTATTAAGGCGAAGGGCAATAGGAATTTAACTCGTCTTCCGACATTATCAAAAAAGCGCAAGTCGTTGACATTAAGATTACGTCATGCACGTAATAAACGTGCAGAAAAAATTGTTGCAGCCTTGATGGAGCATAGTTCTGATACTAATTTTTCTACAAAAAGTAGCGAAATTAACGAAACATGTTCCTCTGCATTTGAAACATCAGGGACATGTTTATTGGACTCCAAAAGTTTCCTTCGAAGGTAAAAATAAGAAACGTAGTAATGAAATCATTTAATAATTGGAACTTATATGTACTAATGTAATACATTCAATTTCAGTATTTCTGAGAAAGATTTAAGAGATGCTGGATGCAGTTACATTTCAGAAATAGACAACAATGACTTGATTTCTAAAAATTCATTGTATGATGATACTGATAACGAAATTCAAATTGATACCGACACAGCAAATTTTCAAACGGACTATGAAACTAACTATAAACTCGATAGTAGTAATACTAGGTAAGAGATATAATAACAATTAATTTTTGTAAGAATCTATAATACGGCCATATATGTTTTTAGCGCCGAAAATATATCACTTGAACTGAGCGGAAGAAGAATAATTATTATTAATACATTTTTCACGGGTTTGCAAAATTTCAATCACTGTGGTTTATTTTCCTGCTCAATTAAAGACGTTGAAATTGTAAATGAACAAAGAAGTGGATTTTGCAGCAATTTTTTTTTGCGATGCAGAATTTGTAAAGAAGATGACATTATAAACTGTGGCGACGATGAAGAAATGAATATAAATGAAGCCATCGTACTTGGGACTATTTCTTCAGGAAATATATTTGCACAATTGGAAGAAATTTCTTCCTTTTGTAATATTCCTTGCATGAATGAGCATACATTTGTAAAAATACAAAATGATATTGCACCACGCATTGCTGATTCTGCATTGAAATTGATGGAAGAAGCTGGAGTTGAAGAAAAACAATTAGCAATTGAGGCTAGGGACATTGACAAAGATGGTATTCCCTTTATTACGGTCGTTGCCGATGGCGCATGGTGTAAACGTTCATATAAAGTGAACTACGACACTGCATCAGGAGTTGTGAGTATTTTATTGTATCTTATTTGTGATAAATGGTGTTTCTCAATATTTATATACACTTGTACTGTACATGTATGTTATGTTAATGAAATTAAAAAAGTCTAGTAACTTTTCTACATATCAGTAAAATTATGTTTTCCGATATTTATAGTGATTTTTGTATTTTTAGGGAGTAATCATTGAAACGCGGACGGGCAAAATATTACACTTGGGAATAAGAAATAAATATTACTGTGTTTGTTCACGTGCTAAAATCCAGAACAAAAATCCTCCGGAGCACACGTGTTTTAAAAATTGGACGAAGACTTCGACAGCAATGGAGTCGGATATTATATTAGAAGGATTTAAAATGAGTATATCAACGCACGGAGTCAAATATTTATATTTAATAGGAGACGGTGACAGCAGCATTACCAAGAAACTACTGGAATGTAGACCATATGGTACAAAAATAGTGAGCAAAATCGAATTCAAGAATCACTTGCTTAGAAATTATTGCACACGTCTTCGAGATTTGACCAAGAAATGCATAAGTTCAAAGAGGCAAGCAGTACCAGTCAAACAAAGAAACCATTTAAATAACAATATTAGAAGATTGCGTCCTGCAATTCAGTGTGCTGTATTATACAGAATTAAAGAGACTAGTAATAATCGTCAAGAACAAATTAAAAATTTGACAAACGACATATATAACAGCATAAACCATGTCTTTGGAGAACACAAGAATTGCGACAGTTATTATTGCAAAAGAAATTATGAACATGAATATAACTGGATCCCTGAGATGAAAGAAAGTGGCTTATATGCCGATATATATTCACATTTGAATCGCTTAGCAAGAAATTCAGCAAGCCTTTTATTAAATATGGACAACAATTGTGCAGAGCGGTATAATGCAGTTGTTGCAAAATTTGTCGGTGGAAAAAGAGTAAATTTTTCCACTCGAGCATCGTACCAAACGATATGTCAAGCAGCTGCAATATCGTACAATATTCATTAATCCGAGTATCCATATTATATTTATAAATCATTAACGAACAGAAGTCCTGGAAAATATACAAAGAATTACATAAATAAAAAGGAAATTCGTCGGAAATGGATAAAGCGGAAGAAAGAAAATGCAAGTTCCGAAAAACCTAAGAAACGACTACATACCTCTTTTACCCCAGCAGATGAAGATTATAGTTCTGTTTTACCAGAAGAAGAAATGACAATCGAAGATTACAAATTGAAGGAAAATGATTTTCTAAGATCTATTACGTTGACAGAAGATGAAATACATATACTCCAAACTGAGACAATATTTCAAGCAGATGACCCAAGAGGAAGATGGCAAGAAGAAAGAAGCAAAAGATTAACGGCTTCTTGGTTTGGGAAAATTTGCAAAAGGAGAACAACAACACATTGCGCCAATTTAGTGAAAAATATTCTGTATTCAGAGTTTAAAGGAAATATTCACACTAAATGGGGCAAAGAAAATGAGAATACTGCAAGGGTTCAATTAGTAGAACAATTGAATACAAAAATAAGAAATTGCGGATTGTTTGTGGATCCCATCTCGTCGTATTTAGCTGCTTCGCCAGATGGATTAATCGGAGAAGATACCATCATAGAAATAAAATTCCCGTCAACCAGTAGATATATCACTCCATTTGAAGGTATACAGCAAAAAAAAATTAATTTCGCTGAAATAAAGGACGGAAAACTACATTTAAAACGGAATCACGAGTATTATTTTCAAATTCAGGGACAACTGCACGTAGCAAGAAAAACTCATTGTATCTTCGCCATTTGGACTACAAAAGGACTTTTAACCGAAAGTATATACAAAGATAATTTGTTTTGGAATACAAAAATGGAAAAAAAATTACAAGAATTTTATTTCAAATGTTTATTACCAGAAATAATAAATCCGCAAAGTACAAAAAATTTACAAATAAAAGACTTACGATAATTCCGGTGCATTTATTTTATATCATTCCTTTTCATTATATTTTACCGTTCAAAAAATTTTTTAAAAAAATTAAAAATTATAACATCTTTAAATATAATAAATTTTGTATGAAGGATATTTTAGGCTATATAAATATTTAGAGTGCCAACTGTTGCAGGTACCCGTGGCCAAGTAAATTGAATATCAAGTAGCTAATATATTTATAGGTATAGTTGATTTTTCGCTGTTGATCCTCACGTCATCAATTATTGTAACCATGTGATTCAAATCTCTGTGGGGGAAGGGGGATTGATAACATCATCTTGTCGGGTGAAATCTTGTGATTTCCGAAATAAATAAATGTCAAAACTGAGTATTATACACAAATATAAAAATTATTGATAGGTACATACGAAAAGAGTTGTAGAACAAACTAACGAAACTACCAACTCATAATGAAGCGCTATTTATCGACGCTAAAAATCACCTTAACAAATGACAGGAATGATATGAATGACATCTTCAAGTTTTCTAAATATTTGAAAATATCTGTTACCGTCGTTACGCTACTGTTCCTATTTCATTTTTGTCGTTGGTTAGACGCAGATAGCATACTCGTATATTACCCTCTGTAACACGTACGATAATGAGATAGCGAATAAAAGTCTCATCTACGCCATGCGTATACGACAAAGTTGCAATTCTTACGGCAGAACATTTTCGCGTGTTAGGTTAGAAATACATATTTCTGGAAGCTTATTTCGTAGAATGCATTCTGAACCTTGTACGAAACATGTTATCTCTCTCATTTCGTTTTTACACTTTGAGTGGGGGAATAGTTACGGTCCAACTCCCTAGCTACCTCACCCCTTACACTTCCAAAACCTTAGATGGTTTGGGATTGCTACATTACAGCCTTAAGGGTACGAATCCAAGTGCTAGTACTCGTAACATCCGTCGTACCCTATCTGTAGGCGCCACCAATACTTTTTCTCATTCGTGGCGAGCGATACAGAATAAGTGTGAATCAGTTACCAAAATTTACTTCTGTCTATCCCCACCTATTACGGTCTTAAAAGTGACGGAATGAAGGCGGGCGTAGAACCCTCGAAACATTTCTTTTCTATATGTATAAGCGTCGCAAGTTTAATTGTGATAAAAAAATTGTTTCAAAGATTCCCAAATATACAAAATGGAATATCACGAACTATAATAGATAAATAAAAATTCTGTAGATATGTAGGTACCAGAAAATAATATTTGAATGCAATTCGATAATTTAATAAATTTTTAATTTTCATTATCAATTTATTCCTATTTTCCACATACCAGACTTATGATAATAATAAACACATACTTATATACTCATTATTCAGAATTCCATCATCCAGTAAAAATAATGTGGCAGACGCTCTTGCAACCCGCGTTCAAATTTAATTATGACACTCAGGAAGTGGGATGCTAATGATACTTATGTAAAAAAATTCTGTCATTACTAAAATCTGCGACAATGCATATTCACACCTAGAATT
This sequence comes from Stenolophus ochropezus, assembly GCA_035578165.1. Lineage (NCBI taxonomy): Eukaryota > Metazoa > Arthropoda > Insecta > Coleoptera > Carabidae > Stenolophus > Stenolophus ochropezus. The sequence goes on along the minus strand of JAQOWZ010000008.1, from coordinate 9,276,120 downwards.
CTTAATAAGCCAGTTGCACTGTTTTCAAAAAATACTGTAATTCGAATTCATAATATCTGATATAATATAATAGTAAAATCGTATCTACGAGTATATATTTGCACCTGTAGGAACGATGTAATGATGTAAACGCGCGTCCAGCAATAATAGGACTCCGGAAATGTACTTTTCTTACATATTACAGACATTATTTTTTTATTCGATCGGACGAAACTATTGAATAATGTTTAAGACGGAAATGGTACTGTTATTTTTAGTTGTATAGCAATTTTATTTTAGTATATACTTGAATTTATAACTTTTCAGCTAGTAAACAAACCCGGAAGGTACATGTTTTCGTCCGATTACATAAATATAACATATTGTTTCTCAAATTATAAATCTTATAAAAAAATAAACTTACTTACGAATTATTGCACGTGGTTAATATTAAAATTTTCCGAACGCCTTCCAATTTCTCATAAATCCCATTTTTAATTCAACCCCATTTCTTAGAATCAAAAAATATTCAGGCAAAATATTTATATGTTTTTTAATTAGATCTCTCGTTCGTTGTCTCTGCTATCGCCTTCCACGTGTTGGTACTTTTCGAGATTGCGATTTGTGTTATTTTTTGTAATTTGCAAAATTCTGTTATTGTTTTTTATTGTTGTGCTACATATTTAATATAAATACGTGCGATTTGTTACTTGTGCTTTGTTTTTGTTATATTTGTTATTTGTTGTATTTGTTGTATACCTATAACCTAAATTAACATTTTTTTATAAAGAATGTTTATTGAAAAAAATAATTTGTAGAAGAATACCACGGGGTCTTTCTTGAGCCAAATCAATAAAAATGTTCATAAAATACCTATTGCTTCACATGTAATTGTAGTATATTTTTCCCTTATTACTAAAATACTATTTATAGAAACATAGATACTTTCATAAATTTCATTTGGATTTCTCAGCTTGTTTAGGCTTATACTGATTTATTTCGAGGAAAGAAACAATTTCTATAGTAAGTAAGGAGTTGAAATTTATAGGCTACTAACCAATCACAACTCATATAAATATCAGCGGTACTATGACTACCTCCACCATATTCGTGGAAGGTAGTTTTGAGTACATATTAATATAAGAGCCTCTAGCGGACAAACGCTGAAACTTTTAACATTGTAGTATATGGAAGGAACAAGAAGCTTGGCAAAACTGATAATTTTTCTTGTTGAATATTGCAATAAAAGTTATTTTCTATGTCTTGAGATAGAAACAAATACTTTTATTAATTTTCTTCGTAATGAAATATGATATCTAAAATCAGAAAAAAATGCAAGTAAAATATGAATTAATTATGACAAAGTGGTAAATAATTTCAACTGCAAATTGTATTCATGACATAGTTCAACCATCAAAGATTGTGCATACAAAATTTCGTGGAATTTAATCCAACCATTTTTGAGAAAACTGCGTAGAAAATTAGGTCAATTTTGGACTAAAATCATACACTAAAAGCAGTAAGGTTGCGCGCCCTTAATAACTGCACTTCTTCTAAACTAGGACCATAATTATGTTCTTGAGCCACAGTACGAAATCCAATTCCTCAATATTATCGCCCTTGGCATATATCGCGATTTCGGCAAAGGAAGTAAGAATTATTAGCAGCTTTACGAGAATTATTTCGACCATAAATAAAATTATTATATATAAATAACTGACTATTGGAACGGTTACCGTCTACTCGTTCCATATTAGAAATTAAAATGTGTCCAAAGACAACAATACAAATACAAAAATGAAAACAGGTGAAAAACGTAAACTAGTAAATACAATCACCTCTAACTAAACATGTATAAAACATGTATGAATAATAAGTACTTGCAAAGACAACAATGTTTAAACAATATAAAATGTTCAGGATGTCAACGAAACGTAACAAATCGTGTATAAACGCTGTTCTTTATTAAAAATAAAGACAAGTAAATAGGAAAGTAAATATTTCCTATATGAAACAGATATAAATATAAATACTGAAGTTAAAACGAATAATATTAATCATAAATCACGTTTAACGACGTAAATATGAAGAAAATAAACAGGACCACTATTAAATGAAAAACGTGCAAAATTTATACGAATACAAATAATGCAACAAAATGTTTTATAAACTAAAACTTAATATTTTTCCAAAAAAATACCACGCTACACTATATAACGAAAAGGTTGAAAACAACACAATTGCAATTAACTTTGCTGAGACACCCTGTTCAATATGGTAACCAAATCACTACGTGAATTGTACTGTAGCGATGTCAGGGTCGCGGCGCGGACGGCGGCCGCTAACCGACAGGTTACAACAAGTCCGTCCGCTCCCCATTGTTCTGATTTCCAGAAGGGTCGGCGAATATTCCAGAATGAAGCGTTTTACTTAAATACCCCGAGCAAGAGATCGCGAGGACAGTCTTATATTGATACGGGTAGTAAACAGATGGTGATATAAATAAATAGAGAGTGATATAAATATTGTAGAAATAAATATTGCGTAGTTTTAATTGTTTAAATAAATTATCTTAGTGTTTTAGTCTTTATTAATAATAATTAATCTTAAAATAGTGTTTATTTTTGTTAATTCTTAGTGTTGTTATTTTTCATTATTCTTTATAATTCATATTTCTTTTTATTAAACATGATTATATAAATATTAGTGTTTTAATCAATTTTACACTTCACCTAAATAAATAAAAACGTTACAGTACACTCGTATTTAACCCCTACCCTGTTGAAAGAGTGTATAAAATAGTTCACATATATTAGAATGAGGGCCTCTCCAAGAATGCCCGCCCTCTTTTTATTTTTTTTATTAATATTTACGGGTAAAAATATTATTCAGTGTCTATTTTTAAAACATCACACTCTTTACAGAAGTATGTATATTTTAATATTTTTTGTACAAATTCATTATGTTATACATAATTATATTTCGTTAGCATTTCTTATAATAATAATATATTTAATAAGGACTAAATACCAAAAATTATCGTACACGTATGATTTTAAAATTTTTTCTTGATCTCGAAAAATTCAAACCATCTGCAAATTCGTAATAGAATAATCTAAACTTCCAAAGTTTCTTTTTGAAAAAATATGTAACCAAACACATAAGTAACCACGTAATATGTTTTTAATTCTACCGACTTATGTTCAAATTCAAATAAATCTGCTTGGATGCTGAAAGAATCGAAGATTTCGTTTAAAGAATTGAATTCCGTTGTCCATCACTTTACAAAACATCGCTTTTTTGTAATGAAGTATGTACTTACCGTTATTTATTCATTTAAAGGTGTAAATATGTAGTAAGTACTCATATAAAGTAACTGATGATGTATTATGTATCAACAATTTTTTTATAAATGTTTAACAATAAATTTACATACTTTATGTATAAACAAGTTGTTTCTATTCAATAACTTCAAAATTCAAAACTATACAAAAAGTATTTTCATAATGTGCTATGTGTTAGTGTTAAATACCAAGTTTAATAATTTTTACTTACGTAGTCCTCTGTTTTACCATTTACCTATATTAATTACATAAGCACATACATTTTTACGTAATATTTAAGTAGTATTTGTATATGAACGCAATGTATCATATATTTAAGATGTATATATAATTTAAGTTAGCCCTGATCCAACTCCTCTATCCACATCGCGTGGTTTGTTCACATATACATCGCAATATCGAATCTGCTGCCACCTTCACGTTTCCATGTCGCAAATCTCATTGTCTGACTTTTTGCAAGATGAAAACATGAAAATATCTCTTTTAATAAGATAGGTGAGGTGCAAAAATATAGGTAGTATTATTTAAAAAAAAATATTTATAAAAAAAAAATACAAAATAATGTTTATAATTCATAACAAGTTACGAAGTGCCATGGGACTGATGATATTTTGCTTATTTCTTATATTCCTAAAATCGGAAAACTGTTTGCAATTTTAAATTAAATACCACAAAGTTTGATTGACCTATTTTTTTAGAGATGATGATTTTTCAGATAACTCCAAGTAGATTCTATTATTATTCATGTGGAATTAAAATAAATATGTTTCATTGAAGGAAAAACTGTTTTCCCATTCATATTTGTCCGTGGTATACGTACATGCATCTTTTTATCTAAATTTATTTTACTGCTCTGCACTTCTATTCTGAATCATTAATAATCTCAATCAGTTTATTTCTTTAATAATATGTAAATCGGTTTTATAATATTTCTAAAAGACTAGTAGACAGGTAGTATGATCATGTGATTAACAAGTTAGTCAAAGTGATTAGAATGTTATTAGCACTTGATTTAACATGTGAAATTCTACTAATCACCTGTAATACACTGTTAGTAAAGTATTAATACCAATCCTTCTTCTATTTAATTTTATTACTTCCTATTTGCAATATATGTGTACATGTTATATTACTTATTACACTACTCTTAATCATACAACTGTATGCAAGACTTGCGGTCGGTACGTATGTCGGCGGCATGGTGATGGTGGTATCAAGAGTCAGCGGCTACTGGATGGGGTTCACTCGAACCTTCCGAGCAGGTTAAAAAAAACAAATTTCCTTTTCTTTCAACGGTTCGTTGTTTTCCGTTTCCTCTTCTTCTCAATTCAGGTTAATAATTGAAAAAGAGGCAAAGTGAAAAACAGTTTTAAAATATTAGAGCTTATCAATGTGATCATTGTAACATTCCTATACTTATGTTAATATCCAATTACCACACATTTCGATGTTCGAATTTGGCAGAGATTGTTTTAAATCTTTTAGGCGAATCTTGGTAAGATCTTACTTAATGGATATATTACATTTCTTTAGGTTCCTGCTAGTCTTGATCATCTAATCACGATAGCGGTCAGACGTAAATTTGACAATCACTGGCTGCGGTCGGTTTTAGGAGGACGTAGGATCAGGTGGAATTTTCTTACCAACACGATAGCAGCAGTCGATAGATTTAAAAGATTAGTTTAAATGTAATTTTGATTTAAACAAATCCATTACTTTATCCTCAATATTTTTAGCTGGTAGATCAGGAATGCCAAAGACTGTTATGAAATGTCATTTAAAGCAGTGGTTCTTAAAGTAGGTGTCGCGTCACCTTGCGGTGCCTTCCAATACTTGTAGGGTTGCCGCAGGTGTGGTGTGAAATTTACCATCGTATGTATTTTGACAACTCTTTGATCTGACGACCTGAGCATTTGAACCTTCTTCTTTAAACTGATGTCAAATGGTTGTCGAAAGAATAGATATTGAATCGGGTTTACGAATTGAAAGTACTCTTACTCACTTTTTTCATGAAAAAAAACTTGAATTTTCTGAATTGTTGAATTTTGATTTAATAAATTTATTTATTGAATACTTTTAATATTGGAATGTCCGATTCATTCTATACAGGGTGAGTCTGGGAAGACGCCCCCCTTCCCCTTAACTTTTTTATTATAAGTAATAGAAAAAAATGGCTCATATAAAATTTTTATAATTTTACATATACTATTTGATGGCTGATGTAGATATTTTTTATAAAGCCAGGTTTACAAGATACGACTATCATCTTTTATTTTTCAAATGACAACCTATAATTATTTTAATAAAATAGACACCGCCATTTTTTTCTCTTTTCAACGATATATTAACTTTTATTAATGTATTTGAAAAATTTCGAGAAAAATGAGATCACACTATTTAAATACAAACATACAAGTAAATACAAAATAAATACAAAGCATACGAAAGAAATTAGAACAAATAGACATATTGCAAAAATTCAATGTAGAGAGAGATGGTTACACTAGATCGTTGTTACGACATGACTTATAGAAAAATATCAAAGCTCTCTTAAACACACTGTAAGAGTCATTGAAAACAGCAATGTTACATGGAAGAGAGTTTAACACAGTGCACATTTGTCTGATCGGCGACTTCCCTTCGTAGTTTGTCCTAATTTTATTACAACGAAAAGTAAATTTGCTTCTGGAAGTGATACGCGGAACAGAAAGAGGTAAGAGTGCAAGAATGCAACTATCAAACAGTATATTGTTTAATACTTCATAAAGAAATAGGCAAGAGTTGATTCTCCTACGAGTAAACAAAGAAAACATATCAAATTCCGAAAGCAAATTATTATAATCAATATCAAAACTAGGATACTCATTGTATTTCTTGAAATAGCAATATTTGATGAAGCGCTTTTGGACAGTTTCAATAAGGTGAATATATCTGCTATATATTGGATTCCAAACTTGACAACAGTATTCCAGTTTAGACCTGACTAAGGCATAATATAAACTTTTTAACTTTGACAAACTACGAAATGGCTTACACGTACGAATAATAAATCCTAGAATCTGAAAAGATGACTTAGTAATGTATTCAATATGAATGTTAAATGTCAATTTATCATCAAATATTACTCCAAGGTCTTTATATTGATGAACACGTTCCAGATGGATATTCTCCATAGCGTAGTAGTAAGTGTAGACAAATTTTTTTACAAGATAACTCATAATTTTACATTTACTGTAATTGAAAAATAGTTTAGAGTTCTGGGACCAAGTTAAAAGTCTTTCTATGTCATCTTGCAAGAGTTTACAGTCATCTAGAGAGTTTATAGTTTTATATACTTTCAAATCATCAGCATAGATCAACACCTCTGAATTCTTAACTACATCAGCAATGTCATTCATAAATAAAATAAACAACAAAGGTCCCAAGTTCGACCCTTGGGGAACACCAGAAGTGGCAATAAATGGAGCAGACTTGATCTTATTAATCCGAACTGATATTTCGCGATTTATTAAATAAGAATAAATAAATGAAAGTAGGTCAGGAGAAAAATTAAAATTAGTATTTAGTTTATGGAGAAGAATATAAAAATCAACAGTATCAAAAGCTTTTTTAATGTCCGTATAAATAACATCTACTTGTGAATTATCATGTAGTGTGTTAAGGGTATGTTCAGTGAAATTTATAAGATTGGTAGCTGTTGATTTGCCATTCACGAATCCATGCTGTTGAGAAGTTATGAGATGTTTGACATTACTATAAATATGTTTTTGGACAATAGATTCAAACAATTTGGAAATATTTGAAAGAATAGTAATAGGTCGGTAGTTGGAGATATCAGATGTATCACCGGATTTAAAAATTGGACATATAGAAGAGGATTTAAGAACAGAGGGGAAAGTATTATTTTTTAAAGAAAGATTAAATAGATATTTTAGAGGCTCAAGAAAAATATGACTACATGCTTTAATGATGTAAGATGGAATATTATCTGGACCTGGATTTCTGGATAACTTCAGGCGTTTTATTGCAGAAGTGATATCATCATCAGTGATGTTAGGCATATTAACCATATTAGACGAAGGATAAAGAGTATTGGTGAAAATAGTCGGGGGAGTCGAGTTATCAGAAGGAACATAAACGGTAGAAAAATAGTCTGCAAAGCCCTGTACTATCTCAGTGGTATTGGTGTAATTTTGATTGTTTAAATGCATAGTGCCAGGGATGTGAGAGGAACTTTTTTTATTACCAACGTACGACCAGAATTGTTTTGGATCAGATCTCAAGGTATTATCTATATTATTTAAATAATGTCTATGTGCATTTTTAATTTCTTTTTTGATAACAGAACGTAGACGTCTGAATTCCGAAAGATAGTGAGGAGTTTTATAAATTTTAAATAAATTATGATATCTGTTCTTACATTTAATTAATTTTATAATGTTAGCATTAAACCAAGGTGGATATTTAGATGGACGACTAATACTGATAGGAATACATTGATCAAAGATATTATAAATTATATCATAAAATTTAGCAAAGGCAGCATCGACATCATCATACTCTTTCAATGTGTCCCAATTTGCATCAGAAAGCATATCATAAAGTAAATCATAGTTAGCAGAGCGAAAATTGTATGAAGAAGCATTGAAATAAGAGGAAGAGTTTGGTATGTTAGTAAAGGAATCATGATTCAAGAATATTGAGAGAGTAGGATGGTGAGAATCTTCTTCAATAATTGGATCAGTATTCTCAACAACAGAACAAGACAGATTAGAAATAGCAACATCAAGCAGTCTACCATGTGAATTAATTATATAATTAAATTGTGTAGCATTTATAAACGAAGTAAAATTTTCAAAATTATTAGTGAAGTGATCAGTACGAAGGCCTTGGTAACTATTGATCAGATTCGGAATATTGAAATCAGCTAATATTAAGAAATTAGAGTCATATGTTGATATAAAGGATTCAAGAGCTTCAAAATATAATTTTGTTGAATAAGGGAAATAGGTGGAGGAAGGTAGATGACAATAATATAAACAAAAGTAGTAGGCGTTAGAAATAGTTTAGTGCAAACAAGATTAGCAAGAGAGGAAGAATGTAATGTAATATTAATAGGAATGGATTTAAATTTAAGATTGTTGACAGCACATAAGACTCCTCCACCGTGGGATTTGCCACTGCTGAGTGGATCCCTGTCACATCTGTAGACATCATAATGAGGTAAAAATAAGTCGGAAGTGTATATACTGTTGTTGAGCCATATTTCAGTTAAACAAACAATGTCCAGATCACAGGAAGCAAGATTATTATAGAATGTACTTATTTTAGTACTCAGACCTCTAACATTTTGATAATAAAGATGAGTAACCGACATTTAACTGTGTGACGAGTAAAAAGAAAGCAAAAATTTAGAGAACTCACAGAAAAGAACGTAGAGAAAGAGATAAAAATATATAAATAATATTAATAATAATAAATAAATGTGCAAGGTGGTAACTTGAATAAAGTTAACAATGGTATCAAATTTGATAACAATGGAAATTATGTAACAAGCAAAAATATAATATATATTGTTTAGAAAACACAAAAAATAGTATAATAATGTATGCAGGTATGAATATAAAAAAAAAAACTGAAATACTTGAAATGAATGTAAAATACAAAATAAACAAATACTGAAGACGGGCCTGTAGTCAACATCAGTTGTGCGCGCAAAGCAATTGTAGAAGACAGAGCAAGTTGAAAATTGTTTATATTAAACACAGAGTTCATTGAACTGCTTCATGGTAGATATTTTGTGAAGCCGGTTTGCACTTATTACATGGATAACTCCATCACTGGTCCATGTATTGCGAAGACCAAACTTATTTGTTGCTGCATTTAAAATATCTACCCTAACACGAGTTAAGTCCTCACGCATCACTATTCCCGTACCCTTAAGTTTTGATTTATTTTTATACACAATGGGTAAACTTAATAATAATGGGTCGGCACTTATCTGCAACATGGCGTCCAAGTCTATGGCAGCGGTCAATGGCAGTTGGATTGAGAGGGACGCCCAGCTTCTCCTGGCAAACCTTCTGGACGATGTCATCTACACACTCGTTCTTGGTCTCTGGCACTCCAAATACACGCAAACAGTTACATCTACTGTATTGATGAAGACGGTCAACCTCCTCACTAAGTGATTCAATAACAGCGTCCTTTGCTTTTAATTGTTGTTGTAGAACAGCAAGCTGATTAGTTAAAGCTTCAAAGTTTTTTTTCATCTCGCACACAATTTTGTCCGTCGCCTCTTTCACTATATTAGTGATCTCCTCTTTTTGTAGTCTAGTGGTCATGTTGAAAAATATAACACAGTAAACGAGGATTTAGAAAGTAAATATCAAGAGAGATTCGCACGCACTACAACACGTCTACTCAGTACGACAGATCATAGCAATTGTTATTTAGTTAACATACTCGATCAGTTTTATCACGAAAACCTTTTGGTAAATACATTAATATGTCCTCTTGAAGATGTCTATAAAGGAAAACGGTATTGATATCGAAAGTCAAGTTTGAAAGAATCAATACCTTCTCTTTGTTCAAATTTTCTAACTAGCTTTCAGTCTACCATCTGACTCTCAAAATCCAACGTCAGGTTAATGACTTGATATGATTCGGGACTTCTATCAAATTCCAAGTCTTTATTTTTATTAGCGAATCAAACTCTTCAGTCAGAGCTGCAAGTCATCTTTCATCTTTCAATGCATCGGTTACTAAAATATCTTCTACTTCACCTATCACAGCTATATTTGCCTGATTCAACTTAATTTATAGCACCCTCGTGGTCTTTCTAAATTTCTAAATTTTGATTGGAAGTATTCGAGTCTCCATCCTCCTCTCTAGTATCGATGACGATTTCTTATCCTGATTTCGATAACATGTCCTCTAGATTTTCTCTCATTGGGGTCTTGACATTTGTGTTTAACTCTAGCCCTTTCAATAAAGCCACGTCATCCAAATACATGTATTCACGTTCATTTGACATATATAACCTACAACAACGGGACTGCAGATCATAACCAACTAGTATATACTTTTTCGTTTTTTTTTTGTTTTTTTCCTAGTTTATTGTACGAATACATAAAATTCACTTCCAAAATCTTTTTATTTAATGATCTATCAAGTTTATCGTATAACCAAAACGTAGGTTGCCAGGGGTTTTACGTTTATTTTGTTTCACTGATTGATTCAGTGTAAATACTGAATAATTAGCAGCTTCAGCCCACAGATTTTCATTCAAATTCTGCACGTGTAATACAGTAGGACCTAATTCCACAACATCTTATTTACTTTCTATTCTTCCTTCTTTGTGGTGTGTACGCATTTGAGTTCTTCTATGAAGTTTTGAGCTGTGAATTTTAGATATCATTACCATTCTCAGATATTAAATATTTTATTTTTCTTTCAAACTGATTTTCTACAATTTTATGAATGCATTTAATTTATTAGCAGATTCATTTTGGTCTTCAAAAAATGTATCGTTCGAAAAGTCAGCTTTAAATAGCGGAAAATGTATTTGGCTCCCCTAAGGATGTTACAAAAATCTATTTTATTAAATCAAATATACTTTCAGCTACGATTTGCGGGATTGCTTATTATAAATGCAGGCTTTCTAAGCATCGACATATTTCATTCCGTGTCTTGCAAGAATATCTCTGACATAATTGATATCTTGATGTGTTAATCGTTCATGTCATGGCTACTGTCTGTTCACTATCCTCTGTCTTGAACATTGATAAGTCTGCTTTTAAGAATTGTAAATTACCCTCATATCTCATATATATATATATATATATATATATATATATATATATATATATATATATATATATATATATATATACAGGTGTTCCATTTAAGTGTGCCACCATTGCTATCTCGAGAACTATAAGAACTATGAGGTTGGTTAAATTAGCAAAGAACCACTATTTTACAAGACTAATGCAATGAGGAAAAAACCATTTTTTTTTCGACCAGTGGTTCTCAAAATACGGGACACAACTTTCTTATTTTAAATGAGAACATATGTTTATTTTTAGGTTATTCGATAGAGTAATTTTTTTTCTGAATTCAACGATATAAACAGATTATATACTAATATAACAAAATAACTGAGAAAAATGCTTGTTAGATTTATATGTATTTTATTTATATCTGGCTGAAACAAGAGTGCTTTGGATAGAAAACAATTCATTTTCTTCTTAAAACTGACAGTTAAAGAACATAAAATTTAACAAAAAATAATCAAACAATATTATACAGAACTTGTCTATGTTTTCTATAAATAAAATACATAAAAATCTAACATGCATTTTTCTCAATTATTTTGTTATATTAGTATATGATATGTTTATATCGTTGAATTCAGAAAAAATACTCTATCGAATAACCGAAAAATAAACATATGTTCCCATTTAAAAGAAGAAAGTTGTGTCCCGTATATTAAGAACCACTAGTCGAAAAAAAAAAATCCTCATTGCATTAGTCTTGTAAAATGGTGGTTCTTTACTAATTTAACCAACCTCGTAGCTCTTATAGTTCTCGAGATAATGGTGGCACACTTAAATGGAACACCCTGTATATTAAAGATCCAGTTGCGTCCATAATACGCTTCTAGCTCAATATCATCTATTTAAGTGGAATGACTTTCCATGAAGTCTTCAAATGTGGGTTCCTCAGCTATAACCTGGCGAACCGTCGCCCCACAATGATCATCATAGATATCACCAGCGAAAGAGGCTAATCGATTGAAGTGGACTATTCTCGACTTTCCCTTAGACATTTTCCTAATCCTGTAGATCACTTTACGTATCCTTTTGAGGATTTCGTAAGGGTCTTCTCAATTCCTTTGCAGCTTGGGCAATAAGCCGCGACGCCTCTGTGGATTGTAAAGCCACATCAAATTTCTCGGTTAATAACCATCCTTTTCAGCCTTTATGTCATACTAGTCCATCCGATCGCTGGCACCTTAAATGTTTGTACGGACTTCTTCATGGATGTCGTTCATTCTTCTCCTTAAGTCTGTTACGTAGTCCACCCTGGCTAGATCTTCACCGGGTTTACTGCCAAATACCAGGTCGCATGGTAAGCGCAACTCCCCCCCGAATACGATATTAGCTGGTGTCTGCCCTATTGTCTCATTTACGGATGGACGGTAAGCTAAGAAGAACAGAGGAAGATGTAGGTCCCAGTCTCGTTGATGGTTATAGACTACCTTCGACAAATACCGGTTTATTGTTGTATCATCCGTTTAACCATGCTATCAGACTGTGGATGTAATGCAGTTGTTCTAGTTTCCTTGATTCTTAATATCTTACAGATATTTTGGAACAGAGCAGACTCAAAATTCCTTCTTTGGTCGGAATGTATCTCTCGCGTTACTCCAAATCGGCAGATGCATTCTTTTACCAAGACTTCAGCGACCGTTACGGCTTCCTGGTTTGGTAATGGATAGGCTGCACTTAGTAAAGTAGTCCATTACTACCACTATATATTTATTTCCCTCGTCTGTTTCTGGAAATGGTCCGGCCATGTCAATCACATTGCGTTCAAAGGAACTTCCAACGTTATACTGGCGCATTAGAGCTCTTCTTTTCCTATGTGGCCCGTTACTTCCCGCGCAAACCATACATTTCTTGCACCACTTTTTAACGTCTTTCTTGAAATTTACCCAGCAAAATGGTAAGCATAATCTCTCGAGGATTTTATTCACACCAAAATGTCCTCCACCAGATCCCTCGTGGATCTCTTCTAATACTTCCGGTACTCTTTTCTTAGGGATTATCAACTGGATCCTACTCTCAGTATCTTCAGTATTATCTACGACACGTTTAAGGAGGCCCTCTTCAACCGCAATAGAGTCCCACTGCGCTCAGTACGATTTTACACTTTGTGAGTGTCGTGCAACATCATCCTAAACTGGTCTACTATCGCCACGTTTCCAATCCAGTATGATCTTCAAGTCCGAGTCATTCTCTTGGTCTTCCGTTTGCCAACTATAATTGACTAGTGTTGTTCTGGCTACGGTAGAGAGTTTTTCTTCTAGACGACTGCAATGCTTGCATTCGTCTTGGCAAGGTCTTCTGGATAATGCGTCAGGGTTACGATGGCTTGTACCTGTCCGATACTCGATAACAAAGTTATATTCTTGCAATCTTTCACTCCATCTAGCTGCCTGACCTTCAGGATTCTTAAATTGTAGCAGCCATTTGAGAGCAGTATAGTCAGTTCTAATGAGAAATCTTCTACCGTACAAATATTTGTAGAAGTGTTCCACGGATTTCACGATTGCCAAAAATTCTTTTCTGGTGACGCAATAATTCCTCTCTGGTTTTGACAAGGTTTTACTAAAATTGGGCAATAACTTTCTCTTGTCCGTCTTGTATCTGGGAAAGAACGCCACCAATTCCAACGTTGCTGGCATCTGTATCTAGAACGAATTCTCCTTCTGGTAAAGGATAACTTAGGACAGGTGCGCTTTTCAAGGAATATTTAAGTTGTTTGAACGCGGCTTGACAGTCCATCTCCCAGATAAATCTTCTGCCTTCTTCAGTAAGCCTTGTCAATGGCTTTGCTATGTTGGCAAATCCAGGTACGTCGGTAGTATGTACAGAGACCAAGGAAACTTCTCAATTCGTGTTTATCTTTCGGTACTGGACAGTCGCTCACAGCCCTTATTTTCTCCGGGTCAACTGCAAAACCCTTATCAGAAACTACGTGTCCAAGATAATGAACTTCTCTTTAGAATAAATGACACTTCTTTGGGCTGAGCTTCAGGTTGGCCTTCCTCAATCTTTGGAAAACCTCTTCCAAGTTCTTCATGTGGTCCTCGAACGTTTTTCTTGCCACAATAATATCGTCGACGTGAACCAAACATGTTTTCCACGACAGTCCAGTCAACACTGTTTCCATGAGTCGTTCAAACGTCGCAGGGGCATTACAGAGCCCAAATGGCATAACAGTAAATTGCTAAAGACCGGTACCGATGATAAAGACTGTCTTTTCTTTGCCTTTGGATCTATATCCACTTGCCAATATCCGCTCTTTAGATCGAGAGTAGAGAAAATCTTTAGTCCTGTCAGTGTGTCCCGCTTCGCCAGTGGTAATCTTCTTGCTGTTTGGCGAATGGGTCTTGCGTCTCCGGTATCTATTTTCGGATGGACTACATTGGTTCTTCCTTTGTCCTTCTTATCTAATTGGAACACATCTTGAAAGTTTCCATTTTAGTTCTTAGCCTTAGTTTTCTGATCTGCAGTCAAGTCCTGGAACGAAGTTGACAGCTCCTTGATTAGAATATCCGGAACTTCACAAGATGTGCTCTCTTTAGCCTTTACAGTTCAAATAATTGATGATAACGCTGAACATTCACCTACTATGGTTCCTTTCATTAATAAAACGGTATAAAAATTAATATTCATTTCTCGAACTGGGATTGGCATGTCGGTTTTTAGTAAGGATTTTCCAATTACAATTTCCGTACCAGTTTTGTCATCATTTTTTTGCTGGAGCATGAAAATATTTCCTTCAAGAAGGTACCCCCCTAACTGTGCTTTCACGATTGATTCACTCCGTTCTGGGAGGGTTACATCTTCCGTTATCAATACTCGCATGGCATTGTCTCGTGGATTTAATACTAATTCTTCATCATTGACCATCATAACTCCATTCTTCAGGTCAAGTTTAAATCCATGCTTTTTCATTATGTCCATGCCGAGAATGAATTCATTTTCTACGTCAGCTACCAGCGTATGATGTTATATGCACGTTTTTTCAACAGTTACGCTCAAATCTATTTCTCTAGATGCGGTAGGTTGTTCTCCTATGGCTGTGCGTACCTGCCACTTTGTTGAAAGTAGATGTTTTCTGCATATTTTTCTTGCTAAGTGGGGTCTGATTATTGCTTTTGTCGCACCCGTATCCAGCAACATTTTAAGCTGCCTTCTGTCGTTAGAGCCGTCTACATAGTTGCATATTAGCTTGAATATGTAGGGATGCGACATAACTAATGGATTCTGGGGCTACTGGATTACAGGTCGACGATTGCTCCTTCGCATCAACCCGACTTAGTTTCCCGACTCCTTTTCTTCCTTTCTTGGTTCTGCTTTCTTCTGTTGGTTTCTAAATTGATATTTTAGTTTCTCTTTCAAAGTTCTAGAATTTTGCATTAACTCTTCTTTCAATATTCTAGATTTTTTCTTTATAATTTTACCAAAATCGAGGAAGTTATCATCAACTATTTATTTATGTCATCTACGATCACTACACGTATCAATATTAGACTGTCCTCGCGATCTCCTGCTCGGGGTATTTATAGTAAAACAATTAATTGGTAGAATGTTCTCCAACCCTCTCGTAAACAGAACAGTGGGAAGCGAACGGACCTGTGGTGGCATCCCATGACACAGATAGCTATCTATTAATGTAGCATAGTTTTAGTGTAGCGTTTAAGTGCTACGATTATTTGGTACTCTTATTCAATAACGTTATCGATCCGCTAAACAATCGGCAATTTTCGTACATGTACTAGGTATTCTAATAACGTTTGCTATTCATGTACTTTGACATTTATAAAGTTTCACATTAAAAAAGTATACGATTAAAAAATTGCACTTTATTACTTTAAAGGTAAAATTACAAAACATTAAATATTTACATAAAATATAATTTTTATTATCTTTAGATGGTACCGGTTAATTTTGCAATATATAATGAAATAAGAATTGAAGAGTACAGGGAATTACATTTAGAAAATCGTTTTCTGAGATCTGTGAGTGATTCATTTGCACTACCAGATAATAGATTTATACAACTTTTTAGACTTAATAAAGATACGGTACATTACCTTTTGCAGCAATTGTTACCATTTATAAGAACTTCAAATAAATATAACGCTATAAGATCCAATTTCAAATTTTTTGCTGCTTTATCTTTTTATGCCTCTGGTACTTACCAACGGTATTTAGGACAGTCGTATTTAGTAAACATGAGTCAACAATCAATTAGTAGAGCTATTTATGAAGTTACTAATTGCATATACGTTCATCTCACAAGACAATGGACCAAATTTCCTCAAAATGTGCGTGAAAAGCAACAATTATCAGAATTATTTATGGAGAAGACACAGTTTCCAGCAACAATCGCGACAGTGGATTGTACGCATGTGGACATACTTTGTCCTAGAATAGAAGAACACAATTATGTAGACAGAAGAGACAAACATTCCAAGAATGTACAAATTGTAATTTTTAATATTTATTACATTTCTTATTTTATTATTAAAAAAATTATTTAGGTGTGTGATTATAATATGAGGATATTATCAATAAATGCAAGGCATGCCGGGAGTACACACGACTCCTTTATTTGGAGACATTCTCGAGTTCGGGAAGAAATGGAACAAAATTTCAGACGAGGAGAACAATATTGGATAGTTGCTGATTCTGGGTGTCCTTTGCAACCGTGGTTAATGACCCAATACTTGATGCAGTACCGAGATCACCAGAAGAACAGTATAATATTAGACATATTCGAGCTAGAAACTGCATTGAAAGGTGTAATGGAACTTTAAAAACAAGATTTCGTTGCTTACTGAGAGAAAGAAAACTACGGTATTCACCAGAAATTGTAGGAAGAATTATAACAGTTTGTGCTATATTACACAATATTTGTGTATCTGCACGTTTAGATATTCCTCAAAATTTGTTTGAAAATATTCCCAACAATAATAATATTGTACAACATCCTGTAGGAGTGAATGAAGACTTTTTACAAGAAGGTCGCATAGTTCGTAACAATTTAATCAGAAATTATTTTGGTTGAGTTATGTTTAGTTCGTTTTATTATAGATAACTTATATTTAATCCTCTTATATACGTATTACAAAAAAATAGATATTCTTTCTAACATAAATACTAATTTCTAATCAGTCTCATAACAAATTATACAAAAATTACAGATAACTACCTACTTTTGAAGTTTTAAAACATTATCATTTATATGACAAATACTTGCGTTAATGTTTTCTAAATTTGAATTCATTAGTGTTAAATTGTAATTAATTTTATTTAAAACTTCCAATGTCTCTTTATGCATAATTTCAAATGCCCTCTTTTTTCCAGTTGGTGTTGGAATATGAACATGAGTTGCATTTTGATCAGTTGCTTGATCTGTTAGTGTTAGAGGTGCTGTCGAAGTTA
Source organism: Stenolophus ochropezus (assembly GCA_035578165.1). Lineage (NCBI taxonomy): Eukaryota > Metazoa > Arthropoda > Insecta > Coleoptera > Carabidae > Stenolophus > Stenolophus ochropezus. The sequence continues at coordinate 9,258,551 of JAQOWZ010000008.1, read as the reverse complement.
AAAATGATGTGGTTGCCAATAAAGGTGTTGTCATTGCAGGTACTGTCGACGTTAAAAGAGGTGCTGATGAAAAATCTTGCTCAACCTTAAAATATAATAAACATTAATCATACTTAAAAACATAAAAGATACACTTACCACAAATACAGTTGATTCGGCAGTTATGGATTCATTTTCTATCTATATAAATTTTACAACTTTATATTAACATATCTATAGAATACATAGGTATTTATTTACCGTTAAATCTTCGTTAAAACCTGCTTCACTTGTAGCATTATCCCCTAATACTGAACTCCATCCTTTGAGGTTAATTAATCTTATTTCGAAATCATTCAATTCGGAAACGGACGCAGGACCTCCTCCAGTTGCACATTTGTGCAATTTTAATTTTCCAGCTTTGTTTTTTGTTTTAGTGATCCAGTCACTTACAACCTATGTAAATTCGAAGACAAATATATATATATATATATATATATATATATATATATATATATATATATATATATATATAGGAAACTGTATTTCAGGTGCGTGAATTTAGCGAACCAAAATTAAATAAATATATTTTCATTCACGAAATACATTAGTAAATCGTTTGTAAATATTTGTAACCTATAAGAAATCATTTGTAAAATGTTCAGTTACAAATTATTCAATAATGAAATTATACTCGCCAACTTCACGTTGCGAAAGCAAATTATTAAAAATGATATATTTTTTTTAGAAAAACGTTAGTAACTTGTTTGTAAGGTTTTGTAACCATAACAAAATGATTTAATTATTCTTCGTAGTGGTACAATTAATTACCAAAGGCGGTTCGCTAACTTCACGTTTGGAAAGAAAATTATTAAAAATTATATATATTTTTTAGGAAAACGTTAGTAACTTGTTTGTAAAGTTTTGTAACCATAACAAAATGATCTAATTATTGTCCGTAATGCTACAATTAAATACCAAAGGCGGTTCGCTAACTTCATGCTTGGAAAGCAAATAATTAAAAATTATATATATTTATATATTTTAATAAAACGTTAGTAACATGTTTGTAAAGTTTAGTAACCGTAACAGAATAGTCTAATTATTTATCGTAATGATACAATTTATTACCAAAGGCGGTTCGCTAACTTCACGTTTGGAAAGCAAATTATTAAAAACTATATTTATTTTTTTTAGAAAAATGTTATTAACTTGTATGTAAGCATTACAAGATGTTTTATATATTTTTCATAATGGTACAATTATTTACCAAATCAAATTATTAAAAATTATACGAGGGTGGTCCGATAAGTACTTAGCCTACAAAAGAATAACAATTTTTTTTGAAAAATGGCGATTCATTTTTCAACATAATCTCCTTTGAGTTCTGTACACTTGATCCAGCGATGCTCCAACTTCTGTAACCCGTCTGAAAAAAAAACATTTTCTCAAGGTCTGCAAAGTAGGCCACCGTGGCGGTGATAACTGCCCCATTCAACTGAAATTTCTGCCCAGCGAGTGACTTTTTCAAATTTGGAAACAAAAAAAAGTCGCACGGGGTCAAATCCGGAGAATACGGTGGGTGGGGTAGCAGTTCGTAGCCTTATTCTACCAATTTGGCTGTGGCGACGATGGAGGTGGGAGCCGGTGCATTGTCATGGTGGAAGAGTATTCGTTTCTTCGACAAATGGGGCCGTTTTTTCTGCAATTCGGCGTCGAATCGGCCCAGTAATTCGGCATAGTAGAGCCCTGTAATCGTTTTACCCTTCTCAAGGTAGTCGATGTAGATCACACCTTTTGAATTCCAGAAAACCGTGGCCATAACCTTTCCGGCCGATAGGACAGTCTTCGCCTTCTCTGAAGCACGTTCGCCGGGTGAAGTCCACTGTTTCGACTGTTCCTTGGTTTCTGGTGTGTACCAGTGTACCCATGTTTCGTCGACGATCACGAAACGACGCAGAAACTCCTTCGGATTGCGCCTAAACATCGTCAAATTCTGCTCTGAAGTGGTCTCACGGATGCGCATATTGTCAGGACCATCGCGCTGACAGCTTTCTCATACCCAATAATTCATGCAGGATATAACCCACGCGGTCTTTTGAGATGACCTACTGTATCAGCTATCTCGCGCATCTTCAATCGGCGGTCTGCCAATACGAAATCGTGGATTTTTGTTACGTTATCCTCCGTGGTAGCCGTTTTCGGGGCACCTGGGCGTGGCTCATCAAAAACCGACGTGCGACCACGTTGAAACTCGTTAAACCAATTTCTGACGGTCGCCATCGAAGGAGAAGAGTCACCCTATACAGCATCCAAGCGTTCTTTAATTTCGCTGCGCGATTTCCCTTCCAAAAACAAGAATCAAATCACCGACCGATATTGTACTTTTTCCATTTTTCTGAAATCTGCGGACACGCTCGCTTCGACACGCGGTCAAAACAAAACTTCGCGTTCGAATCGACTGAAAATTTGACAGTAGCTGTCTACGATGATGTTCTAAGCAATAAAAAATTGCTCTTGCGATTGTTGTGCTATAGGGCGGTGAGGCTAAGTAATTATCGGACCGCCCTCATATATATATATATATATATATATATATATATATATATATATATATATATATATACAGGGTGGCTGATTTTTCATTGTCCAGGCCATATCTTCTGAAATATTAAATATACAAGAAAAAGCTAAATAGGAAACGTCTGTAATAAGACCTTGCCTATAAAATAGCGTTAACAGATGTTTTCCAAGGCCTACTGATTTGGCGGAAATATATTGAACTTTGGTTTTTTAAATGGAACACCCTGTATGTTTTTACGGAATAAGATTCTACATCAATTTCTCTTTACAATTATGTAAAACAACTGAAGGTTTGCCTTTAATTTATGCTTAATAATGTAAAAAATAAAATTATGTGAGACGGCTGTGATTTGCAATTATTTTATTATTTATACCTGTAGACAACTGCCAAGAAACAGACAGAAGTATTTATTTGTTGAAAAGGTATTGTACTTCGTAATTACAAAAGAAAAACGAATTTCACAAATAGTGAAAATGTTAATATGCTCTGCTGTTTTCACAAATCAAATAATAATTAAATAAAAACCATAAAACACTTCTAATAAACACTTGTATCAGATTTATAAAAAAAATAGTGATTAACAATGAGAAAACACAGCCGACTTATATAATTTTATATTTTGCATTATTAAGCATAAATTAAAGGCAAACCCCCACTTGTTATACATAATTGTAAAGAGAAATTGATGTAGAACCTGATTCCGTAAAAACATATAGGGTATTCCATTTAAAAAAACAAAGTTAAATATTTTTTCGCCATATCAGTAGGCCATGGAAAACATCTGTTAACGCTATTTTATAGACCAGGTCTTGTTACACAAGTTTCCTATTTAGCTTTTTCTTGTATATATAATATTTCAGGAGATATGGCCTGGACAATGAAAAATCAGCCACCCTGTATATATATATATATATATATATATATATATATATATATATATATATATATATATATATATATATATATATATTAGTAAAAGGATAGTAACTTGTTTGTAAAGTTTTGTAAACATAACAAAATGATCTTATTATTTTTCGTAATGGCACAATTAATTACCAGAGGCAAATCTCTAACTTCCACTTTGGAAAGTACATTAATAAAAATTATATAATTTTATTAGCAAAACGTAAATAACTTGTTAGTAAAGTTTGGCAACCATAGCAGAATGTTCTAATTATTCTTTGGTTTAAAAAATTCTTTCACTTTCGTAATCTACACATGTCATACTACGTACCCTTAAATTTATGACATTAAGCTCATTTCCATCCTGTAACTATATTCAGAAAAATGTTAATATCTTGTATTCCTAATAAAACATTGTTATTATTCTTCGTAATGCTACTATGTATTCTTCGTAATGTTACTACATATGGTACAATGAATTACTTAAGTGGGTTTGCTAACAAGTTTGTAATTAAATGTATAATTATTTCTCAACTTTATAAGTAAGAAAAAAGTAAATAATGGCTATGGTAAAAGAAGTATTTAGTATTTTAAATTGTATTTTCCTATTATATATTGTAGCTATTAGTAGATGAAAACAGTTCTTTTTCACTTCGGGCCTGGAAGATTTTTGTCATCTGCCATGGAAAGTTTGTATCAAGAATGATAATTCATAAAAATTTCAAAATTTTGTTGAATAACTAACATAGGTAATGTTTAAATTATTGAAGTTAAAATTTATACTACATTTTAGATACTTTTTTAAACATTATCTATATCTTTAAATTTGGTTTAGTCACTAAATGTATGTTTAATTTAACCAAAAATATTAATCATGTAGCATGTCATTTAGTACAATTTGCTTTAAAAAAATTTATTTAGTGCATTTAATTTACTTTAAATTGTAATAATATTACATTCCCGACAATCTTTCTAACTTTGTATAAGAATACTTTCTCCACCATAATATTTCATGTGAATGTTATTAAGAGAAAATATTAATATTAAAATGAACTTGAACTACTTGCCACTAGATGTCAAATGTTAGCGCTTTTCGGCGTCAATATATTTTTTAAGTAAAGTTGCTTTTTTCGTAAATTATTTAGTTAAGTATTTTACCAACCTAATTTATTAATAATAATGATATTAATTTGTATTAACTTTTTTTAAATTAACATACAAAATATAGGAAAGCATTCATTTTGCGATTTTTAACTTTTTGAACACCACCATCTGGTGCTCATTGTATATAACACTTAATAATTCTTATACATTATGCGATGGAGTTTTTTGTAGTATTTCATTCGGTATCCATAAATTTTAAATCAAATTATAATATTTAAATAATTGTTTGACAATTATAATTTTCCCAATGTAAATAAAAAGCGTTATGATGCGTATTCGAGGTTGCGACATCCCGGTTTATGCGTTTTAAACACTGTTCTTATTTTAACATAATTTATTGTATTGGTTGGTTTAAATATTTTAAATATGTTTTTTTTCAAAAATTTGTATACAGAAGTATTCTAAACATCAAAGTTTTTAAAGTGAAAATTTTAACGATACTTTATTAATATATGACTTGCCAGCGTTGCCTCCTGCACAATAGTAACAAATGGAAAGTTGCTCTCTTATTTTAGACATTAAAACTGTATCATAGAAACATTAGAAATACCCAAAGTTTGAAAAATGTTATATGTTTTTTAAAGATTCGCAGTCATTATTAATTATTTTCTTAAAATGTTTACTATTGATGCAAATTTCTAAATAAGGAACACAAAAGTTATTTGAAACATATTTACATATTTTTATAACTCTTAAAATAGATTAATTAATGTAACAGCAATTAATAGAGAAAAATAAGATATATGATACGATTAAAAAATAGATATTATGACTTAATATATAATATCAATTTTGATTTTCAGAAACTATAAATCGCTTTCAAATTAGATAAAGTTTCATAATAAAAATATTGGAGGAAACTTTTGTTTTTCTTGGTTATGAACAGCATACTACAACAGTGGGGAAAAAGGAGGAAAACTTACTGCCCTGAAAGATACCTGTATCCACCAATTTTTGTATTTATAATTGGAGTATAATTAATTTTTCGGTTATAAATAAGGAATAATATGTAAGAAAAAATATATATTAAACATTATAAAAAATATAATAAAAACATGTTATAATAAAGTACAAAAACAAAAAATGGTAATAATAAAAAATAAACTCTGCATCACAGCACATAAGTTACAATAAATTGAATTCAAAAGAAAACAAAACAAGTTATTAATAACTAAAAACATAATTAAATTGTATACATAAGCAAATGAAAAATATGATATTTTTTTAAATTTGTGCAAATCGACACTTTCTTCTTTAAATCATCGTAACATTCCCAAACTGCATCTAATCTTCTACAATATGCTACGTAGTGACCAATTCCACTTGTAATTTTAGCTGGGATGAATTTAACAGCGCCCCGTAAAATATAATTTTTATCATCTATATTAAGTAAAACTGGTATTTCTTTTAAATGGAATGGATTGCAACAATTTGTTTCAATAAAAACGTTATTTTCTAAAATTCTAGTTACTTTTTCCTCGGTTTTACAAATTCCACAAATAGAGTTTTTACGAAGTCCTTATTGCATGTTTTATCCGTGCTTTTTCTCGGTCTTTTTCGGTTGAACTAAGTCCCCGCCATTCCGCATGTATTTTGTTTTCGTCTTGTGCAATAGGTAGTTCCGGTGCATATACTCCTTCATCTAACTCAGATACTAAAATACTTTTATCTTTAGAAGCATTACTGTGATATTCAGTTTTTTCCCAAATGACACGAGCGAGTTGTAACTGACCAGTTATTGAATTTATATGAATATTTAAGAATTTGTCTATATTCATGGGAGTTACAATGGTTTTTAAAGTTCTCGACTTTAAATCATTAAAGTATCCTTCAACTGAGGAAGAAGAACATGTAGTCTTACCATAATTAAACTCTTTAGGATAAACGTTTTTAACATTCTTATCAAGTATTTAGCAAAATCTGGGTTAATAATTCGGTGATTCTAATTCTTCCCCTATTATAGTAACTTGGTTATTTATATTATCAATCCAGTTATTAATATTATTTGGGGTTTCTGTTTTATTTAACATGAAATCAAAGTCATTATCCTTTTCTGTTTCATCAATACCAATAGGAATCTTATCAGCAATTATATTTTTTTTAAATGAACAACTGTTTTTTACTGTATCATGATCTTCGTATTAATTGTATGCAACATTCAGTATGTGCAGAACAATAATCTCTAATTCTGTTACCGTTACGCATTTAATTAATTTTGAAAATAATCTAATATAGAATTCTTTGTGTAATTTTCTTTTATTTTTGAGAGACGTCCACTGTGAAACTAATTTTATTAAATGAGCATGATCGATTCTTATGAAAGTCGATGGTAATTTATTATCAGTACCCATCAAAACGTTAAAACATTTTTCAATGTAACCTTGCAGATTATTGCATTGTGCAAAAGATTTAGATATTGCTCGTAAAAGAGCAAATGAAAAATCACAAACAACTATATTGGGTGTTTGGGCACCATTGTATATCCACTCATTTAACCATAAAGAAATAAAATTAATACTGTGTACTTCTGATAACATCTGTACCACCGGTATTTGACCATCAGATGTGCCCAGGTGGATTACTCCTGTGTACAAAAATATGTGCCCTGATAATTGATTGTATGGTCTTTCCAATTTATTGCATAAAGACCCTGTTGCATCTATTGAAAGTATTGTGGTATTATTTAATTTGCAGTAACTATTATACAAATGCAGCTGATCGTTTGTCCAATAATGAATATGGAACGGGTCGAGAGAAATATGTTTCAATATAGATATGTAAGGTTGCGTGTATTTCATTATGTGAATATTCTTAATGATACATTTATTTTTTGGAACATTTGAAAATTTTGTTTTATCGTTATATTCCTGTTTGCATTTTCTTAATGTGTTTAAATTATAAAGTACTAGTTCGTTTAAATTTTCTGCCATTTTTCTAGCTTCCTCACGACGCCAAGTAACTGATAGCTGACCGTCAGAAAGTGATTTACCAATTTCGTCTCTAATTTGATCACTAAGTGGCCGTTTATATCGGTTGATGTGTATTCCACTTTTATTACATTGTACTTTACAATATATTTCTACATTTTCATTTTCCTTTGGTTCATTACAGTTTATTAGTAATTTTGCATTGAATTGATGGTGGTGGTGGTGTGTGTGTGAACACGTGAGAATTTTGCTCCGTATAGAAATTGAAAAATAAAGGAAAAACAACTAAAATAAAGATTGTCAACAACGAAAGCAAAGGCGCAATAAAAGACTACAAAAGAAGATACAGATACAAAGATAAGTATCGTTAGAAAGAAAAGTAAAAAACAAATAAAAATTAACAGCTATTTATAGGTTAAGCACATGTGCTATCTTGGAAATCAGAAAGATTCATTACCGACAGAAATTAGACAGAGACATCTCTTGCTCAATAGCAGCCAGCGACGATTCAGTTTGTAGTGTTGGATGGCAAGATAAAGGATAAAAACGGAGACTATCTGTTTTAAAGTGACATCTGACCGACGATAACGTAACTTGACCAGCACTGGGGCCGGTCGGGTGTCGAATCAAGTAGGTATCCGATTCCACGGTTTGAGTGACGTCATAGGAGCGTTAAGCGTCGGGCAACCAGCAATACAGCAAGGTAAAAAGGGAAAGCGGAGATGGAAAGATCTCCAACAAGAAAGAGGAAAGATGCAGGTGCAACACAGGATGAGATTTTAGAAATGCTAAAGAATATGAGCAGAGAGATAATTGATCTGAGAAGTGACATGATTAAAAAACTAGAGGACTTTGTCAACGTACTCAAAGAAGATGTCAAGCAGTTAAAAATAAAAGTTGAGAAAAAAGACCAGGAAATTATTAGCTTAAACCGACGCATAGAAAAGTTAGAGAGATCGGATGAGGAAAAAGAGAAAATGGAAAAAAAGAATAATATTATAATAAAAGGAGCGACACTGGAAGATGCTCAAGAGGTTGAAAACTTTATAAAAAGCAGAATGGGAATAACAACGAAAGTAACAAAGGCGTACAAAGTCGGAAAGTTAAAAGAAAAGCAAGCGATAGTAGCGACTGTAAATTCATGGGAAGACAAGAAGCTAGTGATGAGTAACAAAAATAAACTGAGAGGCACCAATATTTACATAGATCACGACATGACGTACAATGAAAGGATAATTCAAAATGAAATCTCAAAAAGAGCTAAAGAAGAAAAAGAGCTAAAAAAATATAGTAAAGATAGGATACAGAAAACTAAAAATCGGTAGAGATTGGTATGAATGGAATGAAGAACAAAAAAGCTTAATTAAAAGTTCAAAAAACTAATAAATAGGAATAATAAAGAAGTAGTTAACATACAAATAGGCTTTTGGAATATAGCGGGAATAAAAAGTAAAGATAAAGATTTTTGGGATATAATAAATAAATATGATATAGTAGGGTTAACAGAAAGTTGGTTAGAGGAAAAAGATTGGAATAAGTGGAAAAATAAAATGCCCAGTGATTTCACATGGAAAATTAAATACGCAAAGAGACTAAATAAAAAGGGAAGAGCAAAGGGAGGAATGGTAACAGGTATCAAGAAACACATTCAAGAAGCAAAAGAAACCATTTTCAATGAAAACATTATGGAAAGAAAAATTAAAATTGACAACGAGACATGGAGAATACTCACGGTATATAATGACAATAGAATAAACGAAATTCTTGCAGAAATAAGGGAGAAAATAGAAGATACTAATGAAAATAAGTTAATTATAGGAGGGGATTTCAATGCTAGAATAGGCGAGGAAGGAGGGCTATGGAACTCCAAAACAGGAAGACAAGAGAAAAGAAGCACAAAGGACAAAATAATAAACAAATATGGGAAAGCTTTAATTGATGAATGTGGAAACAGAGATTGGACTATTCTAAATGGAAACATAAAAGGAGACGAGGTGGGTGACTTCACATACATAGGTAAAAGAGGGGAAAAGACAGTAATTGACTATATAATAGCAAATCAAGAGAGTTGGGGGAAAATTAGACACATGAAAGTAATTAATACAGTAGAATCCGACCATCAACTTTTAAGCTTAGAACTAGAAAACAGTATAATAGTAAAAGAAGATGATCCAGTAATCATTCGAAAAGCGGTATGGGAAAAAGAAGACATAGAAAATTACAACATAAAAACCAGAGAGATAGCAGTAAAAGAGAGTAATGTGGAGGAGCAAGTAAACGAGCTCATAAGTAAAATAAATGAAGCCACACGCAAAAAAGAAATAAGAGTGAACTCAAGAAACACAAACAGAAATGACTGGTGGAATAGTAGCTGTTTGGAAAAAAAACGAAAAATGAGAAAGAAACGTAAGCAATGGGAAGATGGGATAATCACTGAAGAAGAATACAAAAATGAATTAAAAGAATATAAAGAATTGTGTATAAAACAAAAGGAAAACAAAAAGAAAGAAATTGAGGAACAGCTGCAGAGAATAAAGACAGAGACGGAGGCATGGAGTTTTATTAGTAAAGAGAGGAAAAAGAAACAAGAGATATCAAAACAAATATCCGAAGAGGAATGGAAAGTCCATTTCTGCACACTTTTAGATGGGAAAAATACCAAGATACTAAGAAAAGAAGAAAATAAACCGAAAATATGTGGAGATGTAGAAGAGATAACACTAGAGGAAGTTAAAGTACAAATTAGTAAACTAAAAAAACGAAAAGCGGCAGGAGAAGACGAAATCACAAATGAAGCCTGGATATATGCAGATGAGAACTTACTAAGAATATTAACAAGTATTATTAACAAAGTATGGCGCACCGCACAAATACCTACTAGATGGAGAAAAGGAATTATACAACCGATTCATAAAAACGGAGACATAGACAAAGTAGAAAATTATAGAGGAATAACATTACTAGATACAGCGTTCAAGATCTATGCGATGATTTTACTAGAAAAATTGGAGGAAGAAATAAGAGTAAAAAATCTCATACCAGAAAACCAGGCAGGTTTTCGGAAAACAAGAAGAACAACAGACAATATTTATATACTTAATCTAATGATTGAAAACGAGATCCGCAAAGATAAGGGAAAGTTATACGCATTGTTTGCAGATCTGAGAGCAGCGTTCGATAATGTAAATAGAGATCACCTGTTTAAAACTTTAACAAATATGAATATAGATAAACAATTGTTAGCGAACTTAGAGAACATCTACAGAGAAACTATATCGGTGATAAAAGTAAAGGATAGAACCACAGAGGAGATCTGGACAGAAAAAGGATTAAGGCAAGGATGCCCATTAAGCCCAACTTTATTTTCACTATATGTAGCAGATATAGAAGAATTCCTCAGCAAAGAGCAAACAGGCGGCATTGTAATAGGAAGAAAGAAAATATGGTCTCTAGCGTACGCGGATGACATTGTCATAGTCGCGAAAGATCCACCTGGAATGAAAGCAATGCTGAAAAGACTTGAACTGTATTTAAGAAGAAAAGATATGAATCTCAACGCGCAAAAATCAAAAATTATGAAATTCAAAAAAGGTGGAGGTAGAGAAACCTCTGAAGTATGGAAGTGGAAAAATGAAAGTATCGAAGAGGTAAAAGAATTCAGATATTTGGGATATACATTCCAGAGGAATAACCAAGCCACAAAACACTTAGAGTACCAGAAAAGGAAGGCAATTGTGGCCATGAAACAAATATGGGGTATAGGCGAAAGGAAGTTCAAGACGAATATGCGAATAAGATGGATGATGTTCGAAGCAATAGTAAAAAGTATTTTAATTTATGGGGCGGAAATTTTTGGATGGACAGAGCACAAACTAATAGAAGATGTACAAGTACGCTACATAAAATGGATCCTGGGCCTCGACAAATGTACACCAGAATATATAGTACTGGAAGAAATGAAAGTGGCAAAACTTCGAGTGGAAACAGGAAAGAGAGCAGTGAAATACGAAGAAAGAGTTAGAAACTCAGAATTCAATACTGAAAGAATGCTGGAAAGTTATAAGGAAGGGAGAGGACGACAAAAACAAATTAACAAGATGGGGACACACAAGAAAGGTATATTACGAAAGGAATGGATACTCGGAAATGCAAATAGAGAGGAATCGAATAAATGAAGAAAGTATGATCCTCGCCATACAACAACGAGATTGGGATATACAGAAGCAGGAACAACAGAGCAGAATAAATCAATCCAATTACAATAAAAGATACAAACAGATACAAACAACAGAGATACCACGTTACATATTAAACCCAAAGAAAAACATCAAAATGATAGCCAGATTCAGATGCGGTAACGAAGAAAGAGACAACCAGTATTGGTTACCAAAGGAAGAAAGGGGGTGCAGATTATGTGGCAGAGAGGATGAAACACTGAAGCATTTAAGGGAATATTGCAGAGAAGTAAAAAGAGAAGATAGAGGGGAAATGGAGCTGTTAGACGATCTAGGATCAGGAGAGAAGTGGATGAGCGAAATCATTAAGAAGAGAACAGTAGCATAAATGTATTACACACACACAATGTAGAATAAAAATGTATATGTTATTTCTGTAGATTCTAAGCCACTTGGCAAGAATAAATATTAATAAATAAATAAATAAATAGTAATTTTGCATCACATTCCTTACAATATGCGTAAGCATTTAAAAAGTATATAGTTCCAAATGATACATAATTAGATTTAAACATCCAAATACAATCTTTATTTATTGGTATACGAATATCTGTTAATTTTTCGTAAAATAGATGAGACCAACCAGGTTTTAAACGAAGTCGTTTACTGCACTTGTTTTTATCTTCATTAGAATATTTCGGACGTATACTCATCCAATCTTGATAAGTAATAAAAAATGAAAAATCTTTAGTTTCTTCCTCTGAGGAGTTACTACTATCGCATTCGAAAAAGTCTTTGCTCTTTTCCAGGATTCCTAATTTTTCTAAACAATTATAGCGGTTACATTTTACAATTGTGTATATGGCAGCTGGTGATATTTTATTGTTCAGTTCTACACTAATTTCCCGCCAAATTTTTGCAGAAACAGAGTTCATACTTTTTTTCACATCTTTGGCACATCTTAAGAGAACACAAATATTTCATCTTGAGTAACTTTACATTTTCTCGGTATCTAAATAAAATATATTTTAAAATTATTTTGATATTTTGATTTATTATTTTTTAAATAAAATTTGCCATTCCAAAACTACAGAGTTTAAACCAAAACATGGATAAACTAGTTTAACATGGGATTTAAAATTAATAAAATGCAGTGAAAATAAAAAGAAAATATTATAAAAAATTAATCATTGTTTTGATATCTATATAATGTAAGCCTGTATATTAAAATATATATTATGTATACGCCTACGGCTTAAATTATAATGATATCAAAATAATAAATAAAAATGATATAGGTACTTACATTGAATGAATCTAATATTCTTATATGTATATATTTACGAAATAATTTTATGTTGTCAAACTTAGTGAGAATAGCGTCTCTTACATCTGGTAGGTAATAATAAGGGTAATAAAATTTACAATCAGATACACTCTCGGGAAGTTTGTATTATAGACGAAGAGCAGAATTTTTTCACATCTAGTGGCTGGTAGTTGAAACACAATTATATTTTGATTTTATAGTTCTGTTGTTAAAAGTACAACATTTTTAATTATAATTGTCAAATAATTATTTAAATATTATAATTTGATTTAAAATTTATGGATACCGAATGAAATACTACAAAAAACTCCATCGCATAATGTATAAGAATTATTAAGTGTTATATACAATGAGCACCAGATGGTGGTGTTCAAAAAGTTAAAAATCGCAAAATGAATGCTTTCCTATATTTTGTATGTTAATTTAAAAAAAGTTAATACAAATTAATATCATTATTATTAATAAATTAGGTTGGTAAAATACTTAACTAAATAATTTACGAAAAAAGCAACTTTACTTAAAAAATATATTGACGCCGAAAAGCGCTAACATTTGACATCTAGTGGCAAGTAGTTCAAGTTCATTTTAATATTAATATTTTCTCTTAATAACATTCACATGAAATATTATGGTGGAGAAAGTATTCTTATACAAAGTTAGAAAGATTGTCGGGAATGTAATATTATTACAATTTAAAGTAAATTAAATGCACTAAATAAATTTTTTTAAAGCAAATTGTACTAAATGACATGCTACATGATTAATATTTTTGGTTAAATTAAACATACATTTAGTGACTAAACCAAATTTAAAGATATAGATAATGTTTAAAAAAGTATCTAAAATGTAGTATAAATTTTAACTTCAATAATTTAAACATTACCTATGTTAGTTATTCAACAAAATTTTGAAATTTTTATGAATTATCATTCTTGATACAAACTTTCCATGGCAGATGACAAAAATCTTCCAGGCCCGAAGTGAAAAAGAACTGTTTTCATCTACTAATAGCTACAATATATAATAGGAAAATACAATTTAAAATACTAAATACTTCTTTTACCATAGCCATTATTTACTTTTTTCTTACTTATAAAGTTGAGAAATAATTATACATTTAATTACAAACTTGTTAGCAAACCCACTTAAGTAATTCATTGTAACATATGTAGTAACATTACGAAGAATACATAGTAGCATTACGAAGAATAATAACAATGTTTTAGTTAGGGAATCGCATCTGGTAATTAATTGTGCCATTAGGAAAAATAATAAGATCATTTTGTTATTGAAGCAGTACTGCTAGCATGTATAATTTTGTTATTAATAATATTAGAAATATTCTTTATTAAGATAAAATATTTTTAATATTATTGTGAATTTATCTGTTTTCATTTTTAAACTAGTCAAGGGTTGGATTTGTTTACATTTCGTAGGCCAGGTCAGAAATATTGTATACATTCCACTATCTGTATTTGGAGCATAGGCGTAGATTTCACAAAATTTCTATACGTTATTCATACTTTCGTAGATTATGATATTAAAATTATATCGTTGTTTAAATATGTTCGGATGTGCAGAACAAGTATTTTAAATAAAAGGAATATCGATTTCAGTATCATATTGCTAAAAACCATGTCCTTTCAGTTATCATTTAATTACAAATAACTTTAAAAATATAAAGTAGATAAATTATTATGTATTTGAATCATTCTTAAAGTCTCTAAAATGATGTGTTATTACAACACAGCAGTTCAAATATTCCGTAATAAAATACGCCCTAAATAAAATAGACATTAGATTTTAACTAATATAAATTTACCTATGTCCCGCTAGGACAAGTGTGACAATAAGATATTTGCAGATGGTACTGCTAATTTAAATAAATATGTAATGGAACAGAGAATAAAATGTTTTTGTTAGAAATGCACAAATGTACTAAAGGGATCATCCGCACGCCCATGGACTCCACGTCCTGGCGTTAAAGCCAGATGGCCCAACCACTTGAAAAGGGACGGACTGCGAGACGCTGAACCTGTACCTGTAGTTTTGATAAACAAATTCTAGAAGATTCCACGATCACGCGTCTGGATCGTGGTAGTGAGGGAAGACGCTACCCCCGAAACACCCTAGTTCTGAAGGAGTGAAGAGGGATATTTTTGTATATAACCCGGGTCCAAAGCTGTACTCGAGGAGTCGGATCCAGGACTCCCTTATCCTTGGCTTGTCCGAGGTAAGCCTCCTGGTGTCTGTAACTACACTCCTCTCCAACCCATACCTATGAACCCGCTGCTTGACGTTACTAGGCCGTTGTCTGGCGTCGTGGTGGTTTCTCCTTTCCACTAGGAAGTCTCTTAACGTTCGTAGGCCTAATGTCTGGCGTCGAGACGACCTAGTGCACTCTATGAACCCGCTGCTTGACGTTATTAGGTTGTTGTCTGGCGTCGTGGTGGTTTCTCCTTTCCACTAGGAAGTCTCTTGACGTTCGTAGGCCTGATGTCTGGCGTCGAGACGACCTAGTGTACTCTACGAACCCGCTGCTTGACGTTATTAGGTCGTTGTCTGGCGTCGTGGTAGGTTCTCCTTCTCTTGGGAAGTCTCCTGACGTTCGTAGGCCTGATGTCTGGCGTCGAGACGACCTAGTGGACTCTACGAACCCGCTGCTTGACGTTATTAGGCCGTTGTCTGGCGTCGAGGTAGGTTCTCCTTCTCTTGGGAAGTCTCTTGACGTTCGTAGGCCTGATGTCTGGCATCGAGACGACCTTAGAGATCCTAAAAATTCTTTCCATTCCATAATAACACTCGACCACCAACAATCCACCGAGGAATTCCATATCCATCGACTTCGAGGCTACTCGGACAAGCTAGGTATGTGTCTGTTATTTTCTTTATATAAATATCTCTAAATGGTTTATAGTTGTCACAATGATATCATATTTTTATTAAATATAACCGCTCTAATATTGGTTGTCTAACATTTGTAATTTGCGAGACTTTGTGCTCTGCACAAACTCTCAGGCTCAAGAATGTGCCGTATCAGCACGAACGAACGTTCACTTGGGTATAAATAAACAATACACAACCGTAGTGCCGCACCGGCACTACGAGGAGCGTGCGACCACTCAATGGTAATCGCTTTAGACTCGCCAGCTCAGCTGGGTGTCTATCCCAAAAACACTGGCCCTCAGGCAATGCCGAGCGCCCCCAGAAACAAAAGATATCAGAGCAACGGCATGCCGACTCTGAACCAATTAATAAAAACCCACGCAAACCAACACGCACACACCAACAACTGTCAATGACTTCCAATATCAGTTTGGTTGCAAAAACTCAATTTTACCATAAATGGTTATAATAAATTATTGGGACAACTCTTTATGAATTGAATGCAATATTTTTATATGATTGTTAAATGTTGTCTCTCTACCTGAGGTTTTGGCTGTGGTTTCCCTCAGGTTCATAAGGTGAATACCAGAGAGCATAATATTCCACAGCACTTTCCGATTTTATTTAATTATAATAAATGCACAAGTCAGATATTTTGTCTGTCTTTTGGAGTGAATATCATTCTTTTATTTTATCAAATACCTGTCCAAAATCCTCCACTTTTAACAGCTACTCTGTATTACGACGATGAAGGGTTACTTATTTAAATAAACACAACGTAGGGTAAGTTAAACCTTCCACTAGATGATCTGGGTAACGTACAGTTACATTATGTTTACAAAACTTTACAAACAAGTTACGGTTACTAAAGTTTACAAACAAGTTACTAACGTTTTTCTAAAAAATATATATAATTTTTAATAATTTGCTTTCCAAACGTGAAGTTAGCGAACCGCCTTTGGTAATTAATTGTACCACTACGAAGATTAATTAGATCATTTTGTTATGGTTACAAAACTTTACAAACAAGTTACTAACGTTTTCCTGAAAAATATATATAATTTTTAATTATTTGCTTTCCAAGCATGAAGTTAGCGAACCGCCTTTGGTATTTAATTGTAGCATTACGAAGAATAATTAGATAATTTTGTTATGGTTACAAAACTTTACAAACAAGTTACTAACGTTTTTCTAAAAAATATATATAATTTTTAATAATTTGCTTTCCAAACGTGAAGTTAGCAAACCGCCTTTGGTAATTAATTGTACCACTACGAAGAATAATTAGATCATTTTGTTATGGTTACAAAACTTTACAAACAAGTTACTAACGTTTTTCTGAAAAATATATATAATTTTTAATTATTTGCTTTCGAAGCATGAAGTTAGCGAACCGCCTTTGGTATTTAATTGTAGCATTACGAAGAATAATTAGATGATTTTGTTATGGTTACAAAACTTTACAAACAAGTTACTAACGTTTTTCTAAAAAATATATATAATTTTTAATAATTTGCTTTCCAAACGTGAGTTAGCAAACCGCCTTTGGTAATTAATTGTACCACTACGAAGAATAATTAGATCATTTTGTTATGGTTACAAAACTTTACAAACAAGTTACTAACGTTTTTCTGAAAAATATATATAATTTTTAATTATTTGCTTTCGAAGCATGAAGTTAGCGAACCGCCTTTGGTATTTAATTATAGCATTACGAAGAATAATTAGATGATTTTGTTATGGTTACAAAACTTTACAAGCAAGTTACTAACGTTTTTCTAAAAAATATATATAATTTTTAATAATTTGCTTTCCAAACGTGAAGTTAGGGAATTGCCTTTGGTAATTAATTGTACCACTACGAAGAATAATAAGATCATTTTGTTATGGTTACAAAACTTTACAAACAAGTTACTAACGTTTTTCTAAAAAATATATATAATTTTTAATAATTTGCTTTCCAAACGTGAAGTTAGCAATCCGCCTTTGGTAATTAATTGTACCACTACGAAGAATAATTAAATCATTTTGTTATTGTTACAAAACCTTACAAACAAGTTACTAACGTTTTTCTAAAAAAAATATATCATTTTTAATAATTTGCTTTCGCAACGTGAAGTTGGCGAGTATAATTTCATTATTGAATTATTTGTAACTGAAAATTTTACAAATGATTTCTTATAGGTTACAAATATTTACAAACGATTTACTAATGTATTTCGTGAATGAAAATATATTTATTTAATTTTGGTTCGCTAACTTCACGCACCTCTGTATTTCGTGGGAATGGCAGTCAATTTTGACAAGCTTTCGGAATCTCTTTATTCCTTCTTCAGGTCAAATTTTGGTAGAGTTATAATTTTGAAAATTGTCGACTCCATGAACATATTTTTTATTGACTATTTTTTAAATTGTTGTAATTATCATTGTTGATTTTTAAAAATGATTTTGTTATAATTTTAAAATAATAATTTATGTGACTTGTAATATTTTACTAAATTATTATTTTAAAATTATAACAAAATCATTTTTAAAAATCAACAATGATAATTACAACAATTTAAAAAATAGTCAATATAAAATATGTTCATGGAGTCGACAATTTTCAAAATTATAACTCTACCAAAATTTGACCTGAAGAAGGAATAAAAAGATTCCGAAAGTCTGTCAAAATTTAAAAAGACGTAAAAATTATTAGCCCGATTCCTGACTGCCATTCCCACGAAATACAGTTTCCTTAACTAATTGCAGTCACAATTACCTTCAACAATTTTAAACAACTGTTATTTTTTTTAAAAAACGGTATATCTCTGGATCTAATGATCGGATTTGAAAAATAAAAAAACTGTTGGATAGAGAATTGAAAGGCCTTTCGAACTGTGTCATGTTTGACAACCTTTGCCATTTATAATTTTTGAGGTGCAGTCCACACCCATTTTAGGGTTGAAGTTATGCCATTGGTACTAATCCATTTAGGTGTCCCCCTTTATACTAAAATTGACGTGTTCGAGCGTTTTTTGCAAAATTAATGTTAAGTGGCCAAAAAGTGTGCTGATAATTTTCGCTGGGCCAGCCTGTATATAGGTTCAGCACTCCAGGCCTAGTAGGCCCATGGCTTGATTGCACAACTTCTTCCATTCTTTTCTATTACTTGTTTTTCGTTTCCAGTTCTGTATTCCTAGTTCTTTTAAATCTTTTTCTACCGCCTCTATCCATTTTGTCCTTGGTCTGCCTCTCCCTCTTCGTCCTGTTATTCCTCCTGTTAGTACTTGGTTTGTTATTCTCTCTTCTGGTAATCTTGTGACATGCCCTAGCCATCTCATTCTTTGCGCTCTTATTACATTTGTAATTGATGGTTCGCCATACATTTGTAGCAGCTCATTGTTTGAACGCCTTAACCAAAGGTCTCCTTCTTTTTTCCCTCCATAAATTTTCCTTAACACCTTTCTTTCCCAAATTTCTAAGATATCTTTTTCTTTCTTGTTCATTTTCCAGAGCTCACAGCCATATATAACAATTGGTCTTATAATGGTCTTATATAAGCGCACTTTTACTTTTTTTGAAATATTTTTCGACCTTAATACTCTCTAATGCAGCCTTACATTTTGTACCTTTTGCTATTCTTTCTTATACTTCTTTCCCTTCATCACAGTTGTTTGTTATTGTTACTCCCAAGTAATTAAATTCTTCCACTTTTTGAAAACCATATTCTATTCCCCTTGTTGTTGTCCACTTTAATATTGCTTCTTGGTTGTTTCCTTGTTCCGCCCTCACTACCATGTATTTCGTTTTTTCTTCATTTATCTTTAGACCTTTGCTCCTTGCTGACTCTTCTATTCTTTTTAACGATGTTATTAAGTTTTCTTTAGTTCTGGCTAATATAACAAGGTCATCGGCGTAAGCCATTACTTGTGTTCTTTGGGAGTATATAGTTCTTCTAGTTTGTATTTGGCTATCTTTTATGGCTCCATCTAGTACGATATTGAACAGTGTTGTCGATAACGGATCTCCTTGTCGTAAACCTCTTTTCACTTTAAATTTTTCTGAGATATATCCACTTACTTGCACTTTATAGTTCGTTTCTTTCATGGTCATCTGTACCAGCCGTATTAATTTATTTGGTATTTTCATCTCCCTCATTACTTCATTTACTCTTTTACGTTCTACAGAGTCGTACGCCTGTTTAAAATCCAAAAAAACCATGTATACCGGTAATTTTTGTTCTATTCTATTGTCCAATATTTGCTTGAGGGTAAAGACTTGGTCCATTACTGATCTATTTTTTCGGAATCCACATTGGTATTCTCCTAGTTTCGGTTCTGTTATGTTTGTCAGTCTATTTTTTATTGCTATTGCGAGTACTTTATATGCAACGTCTAATAAAGCAATCCCTCTATAATTCTCGCATTTCGTTACGTCACCTTTTTTGTGCAGTGGGCATATTATTGCATCCTTCCATCTTCTTGGCATAACTTCTTTTCGAAGACAAATAATTAGATTAATTGCTCTTTCCTTTTACAACACAAGTACTTACTCTTTGCCATTGGCTAACATTTTTACTGCCTAAACCCATTGCATTTAAGGTATTTGTTAAGGATTCCCACAGCATATTATAATTTTGCCTTGCTTGTGCAGTAGTAAATTTTTGAGGTAACATTGAAGGATTTTCTTCAAGATAATTTATTATTTACTCTTGATGTTCAGAAGTTGTCCTTTTAGCACGTTTTAATTTTGGTTCGTCAACCACTACAAATTTGTTACTATAAGTAATGTATAACACAACTTTTAGATTGAGGTTATATTTTTATACATTCTGTAAATACTTCTAAATATGGCTAATAAACATCATTAAACTATTCATAATAATAAATGCCTCATTATTTGTACTTACTGTTTTACAATGTATTATTATTTTTATGTTAAAATATATCATACAGTCTTAGCGCTAACTCGGAATTGGTGCTACGCTATGTCTCAGTTGTTACAAATAGCAAATATTCGGAGTACCTATTTAGCGGTGCCGCTACGAAACATAGACGAGGGGAAGGGAAAAGTCAGGGGGAAATAGCTGTACGATAGCGTAGCGTATTCATGGGATTCCACCACTGTTGTGACATGTTCGCTAGCGGCCGTCGCCCGCGGCGTAACCTTGGGATCGCTACAATATATATGGAGTACTGCTCCAGACGATCGATGTTTTCATGAAGCTTAAAATTCTCAGATGTTATTTGGCTGATGATGGTCTCGTAATGTTCCTTTTGTTCATCTAGCTACTGGCTGAGTTTCTCGACAACTTTGTCCACAAGTTTAGAAATGAAGCTATCATCTGATAACAGAATAGGTAAACACTCAGTAATAATGGCAGCTGTACGAGCATTAGACATTGTTTATTTATTTATTTAATAAAATAAAAGATTTTGAAAGAAAATATTTCATTTTTTATTTTTAACAGTACTTATTCCGGATGAACAAAAAACGCGTCTACTTACGTACATATTTTACCTTAGGATTTATACATATGTATTTCTTTCTACTCTTGCAAAGCTAGGATATTTCGGGGACAGTATCTTCCATTTTCACATTGAAAAGTCGAGGATGTACTTCAGAGATGCGCCAATCTTTCACATCAGCTCATTGTAAATAGTTTTATATTGTCTCATATTTCAATTGTGTTAGTTAGTTTTTTGGTCATGTTGTTTAAACTGTGTTTATTTTCTCGAGATCGGATGACGTATACATATAATAGGTATGAAAAAGGAAACAAATATAATTCGTTAGTGGGATTTTATCATTTATTTTTAATTAAAAGTATTGTTGCAAATACCTACAAAATTATATATATTTGGGAATTTTAAACTCATTAAATTACGTTATTTCTGTGCATTTGAAGATTGCATTAAAGTAAAGAAGGAGAAGGACATACGCAATATCTGAAAACAAAGATAAACAATCATTATATATAATTGGGATTAATTACAAGGAATACTACATGAATATAATGAGTAGCTATATATTAACTGGTTTTGAGAAGTGGCACTCTAATAGTAACATGAAGTTATAGTTCTTGATACCTGATATCACGATAAAGTAGAACCTACGTATATCTACACCGAGCCAAGTAACAGAAACGGTATCAAATATATTGTTAAAATACTAGACCACAATAATTAAATTATTAGAAATAGCAAATATTATCATTTGCTTTTTTAAATAATTAGTTTATCATTTATAATTTTATTGTTGTTGTACAAACTATAGAATATAAATTTTGTTTTTATGTTGAAATAATTTCCTTGTCTGCATAAAGTTCATTTAGTATGTAATGTGTATTTTGGAACATAGTTATTAATTCTATTATCAGTTTTTTCTTTACTGTATATATAAACATTAGTACTCACTTCGTCATTGTTGTATTTGTTTACTACTTTAATGATCAACTCTTTTAGTCTAGACCTTTTTCGATATTGTTTTAACACTTTTTCAATACTTGAGAATGAAGATTCAAGTAATATTGTATAGTAATCATTTCATATATATATATATATATATATATATATATATATATATATATATATATATATATATATATATATATATATATATTTGAATTGTTCGTGTCTTTCAGTATTGAAATAAAACTGCTACTGGTAGAGACGGTGCAGCATTCACTGCATTGAGTGCGCACTGGAGGCAATATGCTTGCTCGCTTGCACTGGAAATGCCAATCGAATACGATAGTTGCTCGCAGTGCACACTCAGTGCACTCAGTGCACCCCAATCAAAAGCACTATTATAGAAATACTTTAGAAATATGATTGAAATGATTTCAATGTGTACTTTTTATACAAAAGCTCAATTGTTAAAAGTTCGATCAAAATTATATTTCTTGTAATGTACTGCTTTAAAAAAAGAAATAAATTTGTCAAAAAATAATTTTTGCTTTTTAAAAAAAGGATTAAAATATGCATTAATATACAAAAAAATCGAAATATGCAATAAAAATTATATGCAAAAAGAGCATTATTTTTTTTATATTTGACTTAATTTTTGACGAAACTTTAAACGTTAAATTAACTTTGATTATAACATCACATAGTGTACAGTGTACTAAACCTAATTGTTGAGTTTTTATGTGCAGAAGTTGCTCCAGATTTTGAAATTTAAACTAATATAATAATGATACTTAAATATTTGTACTTTAAGATCACTAATTGAATTTTGTTGGTTTACGATTTAAACTTAAAAGAAATTCTGCAAATCTTGACTTAAAGTAAGAAGTCATTGTCAGTAACAAAGCCAGATTAATTTTTACTATTCTAACTATCAAAAAATCGGTCTTCTGTCAATTATTTAGATCGTCAAATCATGTACTAAATGCAAAGCCAATGTCAACTGAATCAACCAAATGTTGTCATATGGAAGCCGCTGTCAATATTACTTGCATTACACCTTGTTATGTTATGGGGTTTAGTTATGAGACCAAAATAAAATTTGAATAATTATTATGTTGATAAGCATAATTACTACAAAAGTACAAGAAGCCGACACCGAAATACTCTCAAAACATTTCTCGTATCTATCTAGTGAAAATCTCTACAACCAAATGAAAAACTAATTTATCACTAGATTAAAATATGTAACATTCCGCTTTTCATCTTACATGTGTCTTGTCTTGGGTAGTATCTTCGAGTTTCTGAGGATGGTGCTGCTGGTGTTAGGTTTGTATAGCGCTGTTTGACGATGGGGCTTCATGGTCAGATTTTGATTGCCCGATGTTGATGGAATGATGGTTGTCTTCAGCATCAAATATGACTTGTTGTTGTTTACCACTATGTTCTATATCCCGCAAGTTTATTCTATTTCTCCGTAGGATTGATTCATTTGGCGTTTCTACTATATGTGTTTTTGATTCCTCCTCTATACCAGCAACGGTGGCTGGATACCATTTTTTTTTTGTTTGATCCTTTACTAACTACTTAATCGCGTAGAGGCGGGAAAATAGTAGCTTTACGGTTTTAGTACTTTTCCATGGATCTTTGTCGGTCTTGAAAACTGTTAAGTATCTCGTCTCTGTTGTGTTGGTTGGACGTGATATTTGGCAGATTTTGGTATAGAAATAGTTATAGTTGTCCGAAGCCAAGTGAGGAAAACCTTATAAATGTCTTCTTTATACTCAATGGGTTTCTACAGTATTTATTTTATGGTCGGGACATTTCTTTCGTTCAAAACTTTTGACTTTGGGTAGTTGGGTGAGCTAGTAATTGTTTTTGTTCCCCATTCATTTGCAAAACGTTTCAATTCATCAATTGAGTAGTGTGGTCCATTATCACTATATATTTTATCCGGGATCCCTTGTTCTGAAAAGTATGTTGTTATAGTTTCACTGGTATATTGACATAGCATTTTACGAACAATACTTAGAATTGTGATCTTGTGACGATAAGCTGGTTGTGTTCTTGCAAATAGAATAGATCTGTCGCTATTTCCTCCCAGGGACATGGTGAAATATCATAGAGTATTATTGGTTCTTTGTGTTGACTTCTTTGATGCTCTTGTCATATTTCATATCTGTTTACGGAATTTTCTATAACTTCGTTTATGCCTACCAAGTACACACATTCTTTGGCTCGCAATTTGTTTTCTTCCATGCCTAAATGTGCATCGTGAAGTTATTTTAAAATAGATATTGTACTCTGTCACAAGAATAAATCAATAAAATATAAAATAGACAAGTTAAGAGACCAACAAATAAAAGAAAAATATAAAAGTATCATATAGAATTAATAAAATAGATACAAATACCCAATATGAACGATGTAGAGGAAATATAGAACAGTTTCAAACACATAATAATACAAGCAACAAAAAATTCATGCGGAATTACTAGAACCACAAAGAACAGGAAACAAACCCATTGGTGGAACGAACAAGTAAAAGAAGAAATAAGAAAGAAAAAACTGAAGTGGAAGAAATATCTAAGCACCAAGAGAGAAAATGAATATGAAGTACACAAATTACAAAGAAAAAAAGACAGAAAAAACAATAAAAAAATCAAAGTACAGGACATGGGAAGAACTACATTAGAATTGTTTTTAAAGAAAAACCAAATGCTATTTTATAGACCCCTCATAATCTGCAAAAAGTAAATCCATGTATCATTAGAACAACTCCAAGATAAACACGGAAGAATTTTGAAAGATAATACAGAAATAATGAAAAAATGGAAAAAGCACAAACGAAAATACAAAACACGAAAATACAGAGACTGTGAACTGTGAATTAATGATGAAAAAGAAGTAATAATACAGGAAGGACTGGCTAGAGTATTGAGAAAACTGCAATAAATACAGAGGAATATCACTGTTATATAAAACTGCCAAAATATACGAGGCAATTTACGAAAGAAAACAGAATCATTAATGAAGAAAACACAAAGTGGATTCATAAAAACACAAGACCGTATATTTATTTTAAGAAAGCTAATCGAATCAACAATAA
The DNA here is from genome assembly GCA_035578165.1 of Stenolophus ochropezus. Lineage (NCBI taxonomy): Eukaryota > Metazoa > Arthropoda > Insecta > Coleoptera > Carabidae > Stenolophus > Stenolophus ochropezus. The sequence continues at coordinate 9,233,108 of JAQOWZ010000008.1, read as the reverse complement.
GACAAGAAGTAAACTTTTAATAATATTTGTAGATCTTGAAAAACCATTAGACGGGGTACCAATAGAAAAAATCTGGGAAATACTAACACAAAGAAAAATTAGCAAACAATTAATAGAAGCAGTGAAAAGTATTTACAAAAATACATAGAACTGTATAATTACTGGAAACGAGACATCTGAAGAATATATAACGACACAAGGACTACTAATATATGGAGGAGCTCTAAGCTTACTACTTTTCATTATGTTATTGGGCAACATCTTAAAAAAAATAAAGACGGAACAAAAATAGTAAAAGTAGGATACCACAATTCAATAGAAAAATATTATCAGAATGTACCTTAGCAGATGTACCGACACGGTGTTGTGAACAGTCCACTTGTATAATAGCGTACGTATTTGGGTTAAAATACGAAGAGGTTGATGCATCAAAAGATAGAATCTTTTGTATGTTTGTATGCGTTTGGTGAGACGGTGCCGTTTCGAAAACTGACTCGTTTTTAAATAGCTGTCGAAGACACGAAGTTTTTGTGTTCGAATGATGACATGTACGTTATTAGGCCAAGTACTTGATGCAATTCTGTCTTGGAGGTCGAATTGAAAAGTCTTGTGATGACGTCTACTTTCTCCGGATCCGGATGGATCCCTTTTTAGTCAAACATAGCACCAAAAATTTGATGCGGGTAGTTTAGATAGCACATTTACGACTGTTGAATACTAGGTCGGCTCCTTTTGCTCTCTGCATAAGATTTATGAGATTTTTGTCGTGGTCTTCTTCCTTTGCAGAAGGTACTGATAATTGATATAAATATAAATATGTAAAATAGCAGAGAATATAATGTTTTGTTAGATATTTTGAAATGCTCAAAAATTATTTAAGCCCGATGAAAAAACAACTTGAAAGGATAGACTTCGAGACGCGGAGACAGTACCTGAATGGTTGATATGCAGATTCTAGAAGATTCCATTATCTCGTGTCTGTGAGGGAAGACGCGATTGCCGAAACACCCTGGTTCTGAAGGAGTGAAAAGGGAGATTTGCATTTAACCCGAGACAAAATTTGCACTCGGAGAGTCGGCTCCAGGACTCCACTTACGTCGAAAATAATTATGTCATATGATATGTTTGTAATACCAGGGCTTGGATCAACTACCCCGTCCATCCTTTGTTGGAACTTATGCTTTAATATGCTCAGACCGAATGGTAACCGGAAGAATCGATATCGGCCTAGTGGCGTGTTGAATGTGGTTATACGCTCTCTTCATCTACAGATATCGACCAATATCCATCTTTCGCATCCAATTTGTTGAATTATTGAGCTTCGTATAGACGGTACGTTACTTTTCAAGTGCTGGTGATCTGTGGTGTGGTCTCATGAGTGCGCGGTTTAGATATACAGACGAATATCTACTGATTCTTTCATGCTGACCATCATGCTGCTAATTTCTTCTGCTAAAAGTTGTGACTTTGCGTATGATGCCTTCTCTAGCCAAAGAATTTCAGTAGATGATTTGTCTTCTAGCTGAATTGGGATTCTAACTGCATGTGCGATTGAATTATGACTTGGATCTATGATAATGTAACATAAACCCGGCATGTTTTCAATACTATTGAATTGTTCTGGATAAATCTTGCCTCCATCGCTTATTTGCTTTATTTCATGTTTTATCGCTCAGTGCAAGGTAATCAGATTCAATGAATTGGACTACGGAAAATTCTATGTTGTTCCAATGTTCTACAAAGAGCAAATCTTGTTGAAACATTTATGAGTCCTCCTGTCATGGCAATCTTGCTTGGGTATAAAGGTTTCAATATTCTCAACGGTATAGTAAAATTATCCTGATATCGACTTTACTTGACAATGTAACTTTGTTATGCAGTCAGACAGTTTTAGCTAAACATCGGTGAAAGCTTCATCTTTTACGTTTTATTTTCTGTTCTCTATTGATTTTTCTTCTTGTTCTTCAGCGTTCAAAGGGTTGTCGTAACTACACTTTGTATTATTTTTATCGTCGCACCATCTAGTGTTAAATGATTTAAACTATCCATCGCACATAATATAAATCTATCCTGAAATAGCTGACACGTATCTATATGAAGGACACCGGAATTAATTAAGTTTCTTCGTTTTCCGCCGTTCACAGCGAATGTTTCGTATGTTTTGAGTGTAACGCGTGATGAGCTATATTTGGATTTCGTATTGACGAGTTTACCTTATTTGGCACGCATGGTTGCGGAATATTCATCGATACATTGCACATACGTTTTACGACTTTTCGTTTCATACGGATTTTGCACCCACGTATTCTTTGTCGCAGACGTAAGTGGCATTTCTAAATGTCATTTGATAATTTGAGATAGTGAAACCATTTTTTTTTTTGGTAATTTACCCTCTTTTATTTTACATATATCTTTAGGCTAGCTATCTTTTTTCTAGATATTCTTAATACCGGATATCTTGTACCGAACATATTTTTACCACGTTATTTTATCGCCACGTTGAAAATCTGCTTATTATGTTGGTTATGTACCGAACTATTAGGAGCCACTTAAAGAAGTTGTAGGTATTCTCTCTTCAGGACAAGTTATGTGGAATCACCTGGAAGGAACCAAGACAACTGCCCAATCATCAACGCAGATCTGGTAAGCCTGTTCCGATTACTTTTTGTCTTGTTCGCCGCACACGACGTCGTTTTGTTATTTGCGAAAAAGTGCATAGGTAACTAGATATAGAGGAAAATTTAAATTTAGCGATTTTCTTTTTTTGATTATACTTTGTTATATGAAATAATAGGAGTTTCTGGTTTGCACTGTCTTAAGGCAATTTTGTATGGTGAATTTGCAGAAGTACTCATTTTTTTATATCTAACCATTTACAAGTTACTGATAGCAACTTTTATTTTTCATATGGAGGTCATATTAAGCTATGGTATTTTTAAATAGAGATTTTTTTTGCTTTACAATGATATTAAACAGTAAAAATTTATTTTTATAATTAACAGAAAAATTAACAAAAATTGTTATTTTTACTAAAATTTAATTGAAAAAACTAAATCGAGGAGTGCTATGGAAACAACGAACATCAAAAAAGTGCAACAATTGAATTCCTGTATTTTACTTGACACTAGTAATTTATTACGAGTAATAAAAATGAATTTTTCTCATTGGGAAAAATATGATCTGTAGAGTTGTTATATTCGTTGTCAAAGTAATGCATTTCATGCTGCAGAAATGTATTTTGACTTATATCCAGAAAGACGGCAACCGAATATACAAATATTTTCAAGATTACGTCATAAATTACTTGAATATGGATCTTTTACAAAAGCCTAAAAAGCATGCAAGATCAACGGATGAAGATCAAGAAAACACTGTGATTCAAGCTGTAGTAGAAAAACCGGAAACATCAGTGAGGAAAATTGAAAATAATTTTAAATTCACAATTTGTCAAGGACTTAGGCCAGGTGATAAAATAAGACAATTAGGTTATTGTCAGTGGTTTATAAAACAATGTGCAAACAATCCACAATTTAAATTCAATGCTTTATTTTCGGATGAATGCAACATTTCAAATAATGGCTTATTTAACAGACACAACAACCATAACTGGTCTAAAGAAAATCCTCATTTATTAAAAGAATCACGCCATCAAGTTAGATTTGGTTGTGATATACTAGGAACTCGGTTAATTGGCCCAATCATATTAAACGAAAATTTAAATGGCCCAAGATATTTAAATATGTTATAAAATTATATTGAAGATATTCTGGATACATTGCCACTTCGTCAAATACAGAATATGTGGTTTCAGCAAGACTGAGCTCCTACTCACAATTCACAGGCCATTGTATAATATTTAAATATTAGATTTGGAAGACCATGGATAGGGACCAGCAGCGAAATTAGGTGGTCTGCTCGTTCTCCAGATTTAACACCTTTAGATTTATTTTTATGGGGATATTTAAAAAATAAACTTTTTATTCGGGAACATCAGAATGAAAATGAATTACGAAATGCAACTGTAAGAATTCTAAATCAAATTTGGCCAAGAATGCTGAGAAAAGTTAATGAAGAAACAGAACAAAGGGCGCAGAAGAACGTGGAACAAAATAGCGGGTTAATTGAAAATTTATTGTAAAGTTTTTACGAATTATTTTTGTATTTTTAACTTTAATTAAATAATCTTGTTGCAATATATGTTATGAAATAGTTATTTTCTTCCACATCAGCCTTCGATTTACTTTTTTCAATTCAATTTTAGTATAAATAACAATTTTTGTTAATTTTTCTGTTAATTATAAAATAAGTTATTACTGTTTTATATCATTGTAAAGCTAATAAAGTCTCTATTTAAAAATACCATAGCTTAATATGACCTCCATATGAAAAATAAAAGTTGCTATCAGTACACCCTAGCAGATCACTATAGTTGTACGTTATGTCACAATATACGGATTACTTACCGAACATTATTTATTCAGTGAAAAAATTGTGTTTGAGTTATGTAATAAATTGCATAGTTCCATTTCCGGTTAAACCGGAAGTAGAGTCAATTTTAAAATCTTGAATAGGTTGTAGGTTTTTTCATGTATTCGAATTGCATTTTCCATTTTTCTTTCAACAGTACAAATTTTCCAATACAGCTGGCTGTGATATTCATTTTAAATTTATTATTGTTTTGATACAGACACTTAACTAAATATTATCCATTCTGATATTATTAAGTAAGAAAAAAAATTACAAATAGAATTGATCTCACAAGAAACATTATTTCTACACTTTATTTTAACAATAATGAGATTTTTATTATGTTTAATTTCAATTATTACTAATGAAATAATATACGATATTGTCGAACAGAGAATGAAAAATGCAATCTGAATACATGCAAAAAACCTACCGGTTGTACATATTTAAAATTTTAAAGTTGATAAGCAGTAATAATAAGCGAGATAAAGGAGTGTTTCCACTTTTTCAAACACTATATATATATATATATATATATATATATATATATATATATATATATATATATATATATATATAGGGTGTTTAACGGTCTTTTTATTTTATTTTTAAGAAGGCGAAAAACATTATAACACCTTAATAAAATATTTATAATAAAAGAGATATATTTTTTTTTAGTTTTATGGACTTAAAAAAATAACGTTAAGCGGTTTTATAATAAATGTTCAAAGTTAGCACCCTGCTGCTGTATGCAAAGTCTTGTTCGGCGTATCCATGAATTAAGGTAAGTTGTAAGGCCCATGCCTTGTCAGATTTCCTCCGCTGCTGCTTCCACCCGGTTACGCAGGTCTTCAGCGTCTACAATTTCGGTGGTGTATACCATGTTTTTCTTATGACGCCACAAATAAAAGTCCAGTAGTGTTAAGTCAGGTGACCGCGGAGGGCAAGAAACAGGACCGCCCCGACCAATCCACTTATTCCCAAATACATGGTTTAAGTGATGACGTACGAGACGACTGAAATGCGGCAGTGCACCGTCGTGGAGAAACCACATTTCTTGACGCACATTTAAGGGAACATCATCTAAAAGTTCTAGCAAATTATTTTGCAAAAAAAATAATCATCAGCATTTAGTCGTTCTGGCAACACAAAGGGGCCAATCAACTGTTCATTCACCAATTCAGCCCATACGTTCACAGAAAATCTGTTTTGAAAATGACCACGACGAACAACATGCGGATATTCGAAACTCAAGATATTGTGGCAATTGTTTATGCCATTACGAGTAAACGTAGCTTCGTCAGTCGCCAACAACTCAATGAAAAATTGGGGTCTTCGTCATTGTTAGGCAAAAACCATCTACAGAACCGTACGCGCTGAGGATGATCTTGAGATTGTAAAGCTTGTACTCGCTGTACATGAAACGGATGTAGTTGATACTCGCGTAGTGTTCGCCATACAATGCGATTTGAGACACCTATTTGCCGAGCAATTTGTCATGTACGCATCTAAAATTCGTCGGAACCGACCAGGACCTCCATCACGCCCTTGATTATTTCGCAGATCACCATTATCTCGAGCACGTATTATTAAATTAGTGAACTGTTCAGGTATAGGACATTGCCTATTTGGAAATCGCTCTCTGTAAAGACGACTTGCTGCAGTTGAATTTTGATGCACTTCCCCATAAATAAGCATCATGTTAACTAATTCTGTATTAGAATACCGATGATACATTGTTCAATTTTTACATACAATTAATAACAATAATCACATAGAAACAGACGTTGCACAATTAAATTGTAATAAACTGCAACTGAGATATAAACAAATTAAAAAACAAAAGAGAGAAATTTGTCATTGCATAGGTTACTACAACTTTTTTCAACATTAATTTACCTCCCCTTTATAAAAACTAAAAAAATTCATATCTCTTTTATTATAAATATTTTATTAAGGTGTTTTAATGTTTTTCACCTTCTTTTGACCTGTAGTAGCACCCATTAAAAATTATATAAGAAGACCGTAAACACCCTGTATATATATATATATATATATATATATATATATATATATATATATATTAAATTCAAATACTACTCAAGTCAGTTGACAGGACTATAACGCATGAAATTAGTTCCACGGATAAGCATACAAGGAAGCAAATATTTAAGTTAATATCTTGCATTAGGGAGCTAAGACACGCGGTATATGTATACACTGCGCTTTAAAATATAAAAATTATTATAATTCTAGCTTTGATAAGGCTACCTTATTTAAATAAATTGGTAAGTTTACTGACCGCAACAAAACTTTGCAAATCAAGATCTATCATGCCTCCTGCTTTGAAGGATCGAGTAATCTGAGCTCGCTGAGTTATCATTAATACAGCTAACTTCATGTCTTTGTTGGCAGACTCGCACCAAGCACTAGAATATATTGCTTCTGAAACGCTGTCCATCTGGAAACCATTTATTAAATTAATCTTATTTAAAAAACAAGAACCACTAAAAATAATATTATCTTTTATAAATTATTGATAAAAGAAAGAGTTGACCACTAGTTACAAATCGCTTGTTATTTTATCCAATCCCTCGCAACGATAATTTATAATGTATTTGAATTTGTTTTTTTTTTTTGAGTCTTTAAAAAACACTACAAAGATTTACTGAATATAAACAATAAGTAGCCGCTCATTACATAATTATGCAATCCAAGCTAATTAGGTGCGACGATTTAAAATTATCATTCCATTTTTGAAAGTATGATACTAGGTAATTGGAAGTTATCCTGTCTGTCTCTCGATGGTCTACCTTGGGCGCTATCAGCAACGGTATCTGAAAGACAAACGGGATGTCGCGAGTTGCTCTAGGTCGGTGGGCCAGGGATTAGCACTAAAATTCAGTTACTAAAAACAAATCCTTATTTAGACCCTAAATTGTCCAAGTAAGCTGACGCCAGGAAGTCAATGCTGGTGTCGCGGTTTGAATCTAAGGCTGTACTCTAGCAGCGGTCTACGACAGAAAGACGAATAGGGCCAAACTGGGTGCAAGCTTTAGGCGGTATCTTCGGGGCGGTCTACGATCTGACTCACGAAGATGAGTATCACTAAACTGAAAACCAGCTTAAAGTTACATACGTCAGGTTTAACGGTCAGGACGCTAATACGGTCTTACCTATGAAATTTTGGTCTGTGAAACGGTCTGTTTCGGAAAAAAATTGTCGGAGAATAAAATGGCGGTAAATTTGCACTTCGTTACAGAAGTTAAAAGTATAAATAATAGAGCTAAATAAATATATGATATTCCAAATCGCTACCGTAGGGTTTTGCAACAGATAGTCACCAACTATAATTGTTTATAAGTTCTGTACTCATTCGCATAAAACACATCTTACTCAATCTTACGGATTATTTATATTTTAACCCTTAATCGGCTAACACTTTATATCACCATCATTGTTGCATTATGCCTCAATCCATAGTTAAATATTGTCGACTAGTCTATTACGCTAAAATAATGGCAGTAAATCAAAATATGTTATAGGGAAAATGTTTGCCTGTACGGTGTTGTAGATTTGCACACTTTTTTGGCATTTGTGTTTTAGTTAAGATTTTTGAAGTCGTCAGTTTGATATAGTATAATTATTGTAAAACTGAGAAAAATACAATACCTCGAATATAATCACGATAAGGTGCCAATCGATCCACATGCACCACTTTCATTTTAGTGTTTCTGTTTCGTTGGATTTTATAAACAACATAATTGTACTGTATAGGGTTCTCAAGATGACTGCAGTTTTGGAGATTTCCCCTTTGTTGCACCTACATTATATATTGTTGCATTTTTCCAGAAGAATCGATCGCGAACCTGTGCAAGTGTTTTATTAACTCTTAAATTGGTTCAGTCAAATTACACAAAAAAAAATCGTCAAATAAGAGAAAAAAATTATACTTGACATACTTATTAATTCTGTACAGCGTACTAAAAGTTCCCATGGGTGTAGAGGGAGGAGCCACTTAAAGATCCATGTTCTCACTTTTTTTTTAAATATGTTGGGAAATATTTTAATTATTTAATTTAAATTATTAGACAAAATTTTATTTATTTAATAAAATCGTCGTTCATTATAGAACTCACATTGGATTCCTCCTCACCTAGCAATGGAAAATTTGTGCAGATTCGTTAGTAGCTATTACATTCAGAGCTATATTTCATATCAGCTTTTCGACAGCCACATATATCTCCCGTCGAAGGTACATATGCATGTACAGAAATGCTGGCTAGAACAGAATTGCGGGCTGATGAGTCTATTGTTTTCATTGGCTCCCCAGTGCTCAGGTCAAAATGTATTCCCCAGCCATTCTTGTCTTGCAAAAAATGATGCTTTATAGAGCGTAAAGTAAATTCAAGTTTGAGCTTTTTGAATTTTTTTAAATATCCATCCCTCCACCCTCTTACAAGACTCCAACACAATTTACTCTGGTTTCTAAGATATTTGAAAAGCTGATAAAGTAGACCTTTAAGTACCTCCCTCCCTTCTTCTATTTTTGGCTACTTTGAGTGGACTAAATGGCCTTCTGATGCTCCGTTATGAATTTCTTATGGGACAATCGGAAGTCTTGCCTTCGACGGCACTAATTCCTGTTGGTATGATTTATCGGCTTCGGATTTCAATCTTCTTTTCTGAATATGGTTTACCATGTGCAATGTTTCCTATTGTACCCAATAGATTTTTTACATAGGACTTTTGTCGGAGATATCTTGCCATGATAGACGAAAATCGAATTTTTCTCTCGAGACACCTTCGATATTTCCGTGGCAGCAAATTGATCTTCTCCGAGTGCCTTAATACCCCATTCGCCATCCTGACACTCTACATTGGTTCGAGTTACCGCTTACACTCAGTGTAATGCATAAGCATTACCGTGACTTTTCCCACGGCAGTGCTGCACAAGTATTATGTTTGAAGTTTCTGCATTCAAAATGCTAACTATCCTTCGACGTTCTTAATGTTAATTAACCATTTCAATGCCGCGTGATATGTTCTAACCAAAACTTGGTTCTAGCCGTAAAAATATTTATGAACTTGATCAATTTCCACTTAAGTAACCAGTTACATCTTCTTGGCCATTTTAAAGCTGCAATAAGACGCCTCCGATGCCGATGTTTATATTGTGCAATTTCATGTAGGATAGCTCAAAATTGGTGCATTATACACAGAATGTTTCAGATTATCAAACTTCGATTGCTGTATTTTGGTTCAAATAATTGGCTCTCTTTCTTGTATAAGAATCTTACGTGAATGCGCAATATCAGAACAGTACTTGACAAAATTGCGATAATATATGAATAGACCAAGAAAACTACGCACATCACTCCCTTGAAATAGACCAGTCATTTACTGCTTAAGTCTTTTCTTAAGTCAAGTGATATGCCGTTGCGGGGACAATGTGGCCAAGATATTTGACCTCTAGACAAAATAAATTGTATTTCTTTAGACTTGATTTAAGATTCACACTGTGTAGTTATTTCAGGTTTTCTTGTAAGATGTGGAGATGTTCGTAAAATGTTTTTCCAATCACAATTATGTCATCCAGATATAGGAGGCATGTTTTCCATTCTAAGCCTTTTAACATCATTTTGATCAAATTTGCATAGCCCAAAAGGCATTCGAAGAAACTGCTAAATGCCGCTTCCAATAGAAAACCTTGTGTTTTCATTGTCATCCGAGTTGAGGGATGGCCATTCAAGCGTAAAATAGTATTTGTGTAAAAAATGCGTAAAAAATGTAAAATAAATAAAAACGTAAATTTGTAGTTCCTTATTAAGACACGAGGAGCCTAGGTCTTGCTTATAAATATCAAATCATATCAAATTGTCAATATTTCTTCTGAAACGCTGTATTTTTTAATTTTTAATGGTAAATTTTCTGAAGTGTTTTCAATTTATAAAAAATAGGCGTGTATACTAGGGATTTATTTATTCTGATTATGAAAATATGCATATTTAATTGAACTTTTAAGTATACTTAAAATTATTTTAAATTGTGGCATATGAAGTTATATTTCATATTGAAAGGAATGTGAAGAAAAAGCAATCTGATTTTTAAATTATTTATTTAAATACTTATGGCGATCGATTTCGGCTTATAAAGCCATCCTCAGGCCACAACTGAAAATACATGATAAATAGAATATATTGTGTTGATTATATACTACTTGAAATTATGAAAATAATAGTGAAATATTTGATACGAATGGATAAAGAAAATATTTGAGTATTATTATTGTGAATATTTAAAGAATATTTGAATTGAAAAAACATGTGCTATTTTTAAAGTTATGATAACAATAAAATTTTGAAGAAATAGAGTTGAAAATTTTAGAAATTAAATCTGTGATGTTGTGGAACCAGGAAGATGAGATTGACCGAAGAATTTTGTAGGAAGTATAAATTTTAATATGTTTAGTAAAATTTAGTTTTTATGAATTTAATATTTAATTTTTAAAAGACGGTAAATGTTTAAAAATATGCTGTTCTGGAAAGTTATTGGTTTCGATTAGTAATTTGTGATTGTTGTGTAAATGTTTTAGTATTTCGTATTTTTCGAGTATCAGTAGTTTGTGTAACTTAGTCTCTGTATGTAGAAGTTGAAGGTTATTTACGAATTTATTGTGATTATGATTTTTGAGATGTGTACCTGATGCTGAAGGTGGGGTGTTTTTTAAATGTTCTTGGAATCGGGTTTTTATATTTCTTCTGGTTTGACCTATATAGATAGTGTTACAGTTGTTACATGTTATTTTGTATATGCCACTTTTATTCATATTATCTATTGTGGGTGTGTTGTTTTTAATTCTGTTGTAAATGTTTGGTTGGGATTTGGAAGTTAGAATTATATTATATTTTTCGGTTATACGTTTTAAGTTTTTGTATGTTTCAATATAAAAAGGAATTGAAATGAAAGTTTTCTTTTGTTTAATATGTTTATAGATTTTGTTATTTATTAAAAGTGAGTTTTTTATTTTATTAAATTGTTTGTTGATATATTGTAAATAGTAATTGTTATTTATGCCTATTGTGAATATGGTGTTGTATTCTATTTCATAATCTATGTCCGAAAGGGGAGTTGTTAATAGTCTGAAGAATAAAAAGTTGAAAGCTGTTTGTTTTATGAGTGGGTCGTGATATGAATGTTGAGGTATGATGATGTCTGTAGATGTTGGTTTTCTGTAGATGTTGTAGAAAATGTTATTGTTGGTGTCTGTCTGTCTGTGTAATGTAAGGTCAAGGAAGTTGATTTTATTGTCTGTTTCTAGTTCAACGGTGAATTTAATTTTAGAAATTTTCTTAATAAGTTTATGAAAGTTTTCTAGTTCTAATATAATTTTAATTCTGTTGTAAATGTTTGGTTGGGATTTGGAAGTTAGAATTATATTATATTTTTCGGTTATACGTTTTAAGTTTTTGTATGTATTAAAAAAAATCACTATTATTTTCATAATTTTAAGTAATATACAGGGTGAGTCTGGAAAGACGCCCCCCCCCCCTTTAACTTTTTTATTATAAGTAATAGAAAAAAATGGCTCTTATAAAAGTTTTATTATTTTACATATACTAGTTGATGGCAGATGTAGATATTTTTTATAAAGTCAGGTTTACAAGATACGACTATCAACTTTTATTTTTCAAATGGCAACCTATAATTATTTTAATAAAATAGAAACCGCCATTTTTTTCTCTTTTCAACGATGTAATAACTTTTATTAATGTATTTGAAAAATTTCGAGAAAAATGACATTTAAAAATATTTGAAATAATTATTAAATAAATATTATAGGTGGCTATATGAAAATAAACAAAACGTAACAATGTAAAACAATTAAATTAATGTCAAAAATGTATACATTTGTTTGTTACTTACTGAGAAGGATGTTTACCCGATTTCGAGAAACATAGCCACCTATGATATTTGCTTAAAAATTATTTCTGACATTTCTAAATGATCTCATTTTTCTCGAAATTTTTCAAATACATTAATAAAAGTTAATACATCGTTGAAAAGAGAAAAAAATGGCGGTTTCTATTTTATTAAAATAATTATAGGTTGCCATTTGAAAAATAAAAGTTGATAGTCGTATCTTGTAAACCTGACTTTATAAAAAATATCTACATCTGCCATCAACTAGTATATGTAAAATAATAAAACTTTTATAAGAGCCATTTTTTTCTATTACTTATAATAAAAAAGTTAAAGGGGGGGGGCGTCTTCCCAGACTCACCCTGTATAATCAACAGAATGTATTCTATTTATCATGTATTTTCAGCTGTGGCCTGAGGATGGCTTTATAAGCCGAAATTGATCGCCATAAGAATTTAAATAAATAATTTAAAAATCAGATTGTTTTTTTTCTCATTCCTTTTAATAATAATGCATTCTGAATGGGAGCCCTTCATCAACAAAATTATATTTCATATTTTTAATATTTTCCGCTATTAATAAGATAGTTTGAAGAATAAACTAATCGATGCCAACAGGTTCATCTCCACTGTGTCCTGAGTTAATTAATTAGCATTATTTTTTAATATAAATAAAGATAATATTTATTGTTTTAAATTTTATACATTATTTACGTAAAAATTCTAAAATTTTAACGTTGTAAAAAATCATTTTTACGAGTAAAAATTACGTATAATACTTATCGTATTTTACATGGCCATCCCTGCTTGCTAGTAGATGCTTTTTAAGTGTAACGTCGAAAACTATCTAAATTCGGAGAGTGCATCTAGTGTCTCGACGATTCTGGGTCTATGAATAAGTATCCTTTTTTGTCACTTCATTTAGTTTGTGATACTCTACTCAGAAACAAATTCTTCAATAAAGTTATTAGTCTTTATTTCTTTGATAATCTTCACGGCTTCGTCGCGTTTAGCGACCGGTATTATTCTAAACGATTGACGTATCGGAGCTACATCTCGTGTCTGAATTTGATGTTTTTGAGATAGTTGCCAAATTCAAAAGATAATTGCTTCACAATAAAGAATGGATTTATCATCATTCAGATGTTTTCCTCATGTGTTACCACTCTTATTTCGATTGGAATGAATACATAATTTACATTTGCAAAATGAAATTGCTGAATAATTTTCTGAATATGTTTTGACTGTATTACAAAAATACCTTGAGAACTTTTTACTATCTGCATTCCCAAGTAATTTCCCTCATATGTAACTTCAACTTTTTAATTTATCTCTTCAATAATATTTCTTTATAACAAAAGACACGTGGCTCGTCAGCAGTGCTTGTAAAGTAAAGTGTTTTCAAACATTTTGACACTTCGTTGTTCCACATCATTGATGTTTGTTTTAGTCCGTCAAAATTTTTATTTAGTTAAAATACTCGATCAGTTTTATCACGAAAGCCTTTTGGTTGATACATTAATATGTCATCTTGAATATGTCTATAAAGGAAAACAGTGTTGACATCGAAAGTCAACAATGGAAATCATTTCCAGGATTAAAATTTTTTAAAGAATCAATACCTTCTCTTTATTTAAATTCTCTAGCTAGCTTTCAGTCTACCATCTGACTCTCAAAATCCAACGGCAGGGTAATGACTTGATATAATTCGGGATTTCTATCAAATTCCAAGTCTTTACTTTTTTTTAGAAAATCAAACTCTTCAGTCAGAGCTGCAAGTCATTTTTCATCCTTCAATGCATCGGTTACTGAAATGTCTTCTACTTCACCTATCACAGCTATATTTGCCTGATTTCCTCTTCGAGGAAGATTTCTCGTTTGCCTTATCTCAGCTTCATTTATAGCACCCTGGTTGTCTTCCTGAATTTCTAAATTTTGATTGGAAGTATTCAAGTCTCCATCCTCCTCTCTATTATCGATGATGTCTTCTTATCCTAATTTCGATAACCTATCCTCTTGATTTTCTCTCATTGGGGTCTTGACATTTGTGTTTATCTTTTTAACTCTAGTCTTTTCAATGAAGCCACGTCATCCAAATGGATGTATTCACGTTCATTTGACATGTATAACCTACAACAACGGGACTGCAGATCATAACCAACTACCTTAGTATATACTTTTTATTATTATGAATACATAATATTCACTTCCAGAAACCTTTGATTTGATGATCTATCAAGTTTATCTTATAACCAAAACGTAGGTTGCCAGGGTTTTTACCTTTCACACTTTGTTTCACAGGTTGATTAAGTGTAAATACTGAATAATTTGCAGCTTCAGCCCACAAATTCTCATTCAAATTCTGCATAGGTAATACAGTAGGAGCTAATTCCACAACGGTTCTTATTTTCCTTTCTATTCGTCCATTTTTTTGTGTGTGTGGTGTGTACGCATTTGAGTTCTTCTAAGAAGTTTTTGGTTGTGAATTTTTGATATCTTTACCATTCTCAGATATTAAATACTTTATTTTTTTTCAAACAGATTTTCAATAAGTTGATGAATGCATTTAATTTATTAGCAGATTCATCTTTGATCTTCAAAAAATATATCGTTCAAAAAGTTATCTTTAAATAGCAGAAAATATTTGGCTCCCCTAAGGATGTTACGTTCATTTCACAAAAATCTATTGTATTAAATCAAATATACTATCAGCTACTTTCGGATTTTTAGGATACGATTTGCGGGATTTCTTACTATAAATGCAGGCTTTCTAAGTATCGACATATTTCACTCCATGTCTGTCCAGAATATCTCCGACTAGTGCTAGTCGTTCATGTCATGGCTACTGTCTCATCACTGTCCTCTGTTTTGAACATCGATAAGTCTGCTTTTAAGAATAGTAAATTACCCTCATATATATAATAAAGATCCAGTTGCTTCCATCATACGCTTCTAGCTCAATAACATCTATTTCAATTCCTTCCAATTTCATGGCATTTTCAATCATTACTGTTGTCTTCTCTTCTACTTCTTTAAAATCGGTCATCTACTCTCTTCTAAAATACATGTGTTGAGTAGCAGCACTGTCTTTATACCAAGAGTTCAAGTAGTCATGTATTGAATTTATATCTGTCAGTTGTACAGTTGAGAGTTCAATGGAGATACAGGTGCACGACGACTGACGTGCTTCTGATGATTTATGACTGTCTTGTCTCTGTTGTCCTTTACTGTGTTTCCTTATTGTGGCGGCTCGTGACTGTATTCGCAGGTGGTCCCAAAAAATAATTATTTGTTTAATTATCATTAAAAATAAAAGGTTTCGGGTATTATGCGATAACGTAATATATAACATAATTATATTGTTTTGAAAATAAAAATAAGAGTAACATTGCTATAACACTAACCCTTTATCCGGGTCTGGAGTTGGTTTGCGGAACAACTTCAAAAAAACATAACGTAAACAACTGAAAGGCCATGTTGTTCTGCCACTACTAAACTCATGCGCTAGAAGATAGTTTAAAATATCTGGAAATATAGCTTCGGACAACTTGACTACAAATATACGTTCAAAAAAACTGTCAAAATGAAACTGCGTCGTGACGCTTCAACATTCAACATTAATTGCAAAAGATAATACAAGAAATCTTGGAAAAATGTACGACACAAAATTACTTTTTAATTTACACTATGATATTTTAATTACGGATATTGCAAATATTTTAAAAATCCATATTCCATTATTTGCTTACATAATTCATTAATAAGGTTAAAGTTAGAATACTGATCTATTGGTGGAATCTATATTACTTTAGAAACATTAAGTTGTTGGAAAATGAACAAAAGAAATTTGTAAGACATTTTAACTTTAAACTTATTTTCCAAGTAGGCAATTGTACATCAGGGCTGCTATATTTTCATGTCAATTTTGGAAAATAGAAGAATCAACATAGATGTAGTATTTTAGGACAAAATTTAGAAATCATTTTGTTTCAGATTAATTTCAAAGCACCCAATAAACTTACTAGACTAAGACATTTGTTTTACACACCCCGTCACAATATAAACAGTTATAAAATTCTCCCATTATCAGAATCTAGTCATTATACAATTCTAAATTTAGTGATATAGACGTATTACATCTTTCATTTAATACAGTTAAGTACTTGCAGCATTGTTGTTTTGTTCATTATATAAATTATTTTTACTATTTATACTGCAAATTTCATTTTTATTACAGTTACGTAAGGCGAAATAAAAACAGTGAATCTGAATAAGCTGATTTTTTTAAATGACCTTTGTTTTTCACATTCAAAAGACGGGCCAAAATTTCGGCAATAAGACCGCAATTGAAAATCATGATATTAAAGGTCAAAGGTCACAAAATGGTTTTTTTTGTCAATAAAGATTTATAATAACGTCTAACAACGTGTGATACAGGAACCGAGATAATGGCAACCGATTTTCGTGACTTTTGACTTTCGATATCTTAATTTCAATTTGCGACCTCAATACCGAATTTTCAACCTGTCTTTACAATGTCCAAACAAAGGTCTGTGCAAAAACTATTTTGATACAACTTCAGCATTTTTTCTAATGTATGTTACTGGATATATATTATGTAAACATTTTTTTCTATATTTGTATACAATAGACCACGTTAGTGAGGTTAAGATTTACGTTTGGCGCGAAACCCTAATTCAAATCTGAGTGTATGCATTTCTTATGGGAGTACATTTTCAATTCACGATATTAAAGCATTTTGGCGCTTCTTAATTATAACATAGGGTTCTTTTATATTCTAAAACATTACTCTTTGCATTCGTACAAAAAAAGTACAAATAAAAGAATAAATTAAGAAAAATTTTTAAGCTAAAGAAAGTAATATCGCAAATAGTACCATATGTCGTTATTTGGTGCAGCAGGTTAAAAACGCCAAGTTAAAGCGACAGGTTCAACTGAATACTAAGACAGCTACGACATACGTTTTCAGAATTTTGCATCTACTGTTTAAATTGAAGTTTATTAAATAATATTATGTTTTTTGGGTGTGTATATTACATTAGAAGATAGATAAAACATTAGAGACTAGTATTTATAAAGTTTAATAGTTAAGATGTGCATTTTATAATACTTTCTAGCAGTTTAAAGATAGCATATTTTTATTCCCATAAGAATAACATGGGCGTATAAATCGGCAGAGGCGAGTTAGGGTTTCAGTTTGAATTTGGCGCCACAAAATGACCGTTACACTAATGCAGTCTATAAGTGGATATCTGTTATTTGTATTGTTGATTACACTTTCTCAATACATAAAAACAAATAAATAATGGTTACGCTGTCTTTCCAGGCCCTATCAGTTACATTTTTAAAATCTGTTAAATAATTTCAAATAAAAAGCAAATTGATTATTGGCTCGCGATTTTTTACAATATTATGGGGCAATTATAAGCAGATACGTATAAATAAAACTGCGGGCAACCTATGAAACGGAAGAGCCAAATGACTAGTCATTAGAAACAGTAGGAGCCTTGACACTTGTTAAAAACACAAATAAAGATCTGCGAAAATGTTAACAAAGGTCACGAATAAGTGACGTTAACTGTAAGCGGACAAAATGAAATGTGGATTCAGATGAAACGCGGAAGAAACAAGCAGAATTAAAAAGTTTCAGATTATTCCATTATTATTACCAGAAGTAATAATTCTAGCAACTTCTACATTGCGTTATATTTTACTTTCAATACAAGATAAAATAATCAAAAAAAAAATACTTACTTGTGATTTGATTGTAGTTCCAGTGAAGCAGTAAATGAAAATCTGTATAACACCAGCGACAGCAAATAAACCACATCTTGCGATAAACACATAGTCTGTCGTCCTGTAATAATATGTGTAGGTTGATTCAATCGTTTAAAAAATTGTAGCTACTTACCCTTGGCTGGTGGTTAAATAAATTGCCATGCAAACGCACAACATACTACTTAGAAATTGATTTAAAAGTAATATTGAAAATATTTTTCGCAATTTCTTAATAAACCTGTAAAAAAATTTCATGTACATATAATGTAATATATACATAATAAGATAAATTCGCTAGTTCAAGTGTCTGGCCCTCCAAGCATGAGCAGTTATATTCCAGTTGGGCAATATATTCAACAACTCATTTGTGTGTATAGAATTATTTTAATACTGAATAAGAAGCATTTTGAAAGAAAATCAATTTTGCTGACACTACTACTATTATTATTGATACGAGCGGATACAAATGCATAGAAAAAAAAGCATGTAAACCACAAAAATCTTTTGATAAAGTACGATTGTTTTTTCAAAAAACATTTTCAAAAGTTGTGATACATTTTTTTGCGATTTTTCATTTCCGTAACCCAAATATAACATTTTAAAAGTAAAACAATAAAATAATTAATGTCTGACTGATGTCAACAACCTCATGACATAAGTGATAATAGTCTTAGGGCTCTTTTCGGTGAATTGTGGTTTGGTTGGATTGTTTCACACACGTGATCAGTTATTACTGATTTCGATTGAATATTTTTAGGTAAAAAATTTCAGTGCAAATGTTTTTTGACTGACTATGTCTAACAATGAGAGTTAGCCTATCGGGTTATCGTCAAAGCTGACCAAAGTAACCACATACTCATGTTTCACCATTTTTGAGGCTCGTTAGTGTGGTGTAACACTGCCCTGTTTTTAAATAAGCACAAAAATCGAAATAAAGCAAAATAAGAATAAAAACATAAATTGCAATATTTTACAGAAATCATGAACATTTTATAAAAATTTCTTGATGATATCAATATTCAGCGTCTAGGAATCTGTTCCCTAACAATTTCTACCTACTAATGAAAAGAATATACATGAAGTAAAAACCATCACAAATTTTAGGGTGTCTTTATTCTGTATCAAACAGAAATTTTGTGGTGTACTCTGCTATAAAATTCTAGTTTTTCGGAAAATGTTACTTAACACTTGTACCTTCAATTATTAATCATTATTGTACTTAAGGATAAATTATCTGCGTGATACCATATCGGAGTTTGTGGATTCTAAATCAACCGTACCTCTGGAAATCACCCGTTAGCCCTATCCAAATCTAGTAATAAATAATAATTCGACCACTATAGATGCATGTATAACAAGAAACTCTGTAATAAAAATAACTTACTCTAGTATAAAATCATGATGTTCGACATATATTGGCAACAACTCTTTATAGTTGTTTGGTTCTAACCTAGACATAGCGTGTTTTAGCAGCACAAGTTGGCCAGCTGCTCCTGTGCATAGCGCCATAAACATTCCATCAAATCCAACGACAAAACAGACAATAATATATAGATAAGCTACATCAATCACATAAGCAATTTCATAGAACGGGCTCCTAGTTAAGTCGACAATATTGTACATAACTATTGGTAGCTCCCGATTTCCGCTGGTTACTGTAAAAATAAAACAATAATCAAATACATTTTTTGACATTGAAGTTCATTAAAAATAAACCTTAATTTTATATCTTATTTATATTTGTATATAATAGAATATGTGATCATAATTATTGTTTTACAAATAAGAAAATAATAATTATTTATATGCACAGCAAGGAAATTATTAATATAATTATGGTGGTACGAGGGCGAAGTTATTCGACGATATAACCATTAATAGTACAAAGTGTTTTGTACATTAATTTATGTCTTATTATCATGTTATAGTTTTTCACGCCACCGTTGACGTAACCACAACTTACTTCCATAGAAACATAAGGTGTAAGTTTCTGATAACTTTTATTATTTGGTTACCATTTTTAACGGAATGTTATAGAAAATAACTAGTAGGTAATTATGAAAATCATCCCAATTTCATATACATTTGGTTGTCAAGCTACGAGCAAAATTAGCTAGAATGTTATAAATAAATAAATATTGTAACGTTTGGGATATTTCTTGGCTAGGTGTTGATATTAAAAACGAAGATGGTTACTGGAAATCAGCCACTCTTTATTGTATTCAGCCTCTACAGTTTCGACCCCACATGGGTCTTCTTCAGGAGATGAATTTAAATATTTAAATATCAATTTATTACAAACATAAAACCACAAATATTTAAATTCATCTCCTGAAGAAGACCCATGTGGGGTCGAAACTGTAGAGGCTGAATACAGTAAAGAGTGGCTGATTTCCAGTAACCATCTTCGTTTTTAATTGTAACGTTTATTTATTTATGTGAAGTGTAGAATAAATGAAATACTAATATTTATATAACTAAGTTTAATAAATAAAATATGAATAATAAAAGATAATAAAAATGAGTAACATTATGGATAAACAAATATAAACACAAATTTAATAATTACACTACGCACTATTTATTTACACGATATTTATTTCCACCAACTATTTATTTTCACTAGGCGTATTAATATCAGAATGTCCTCCGGTGCTTCTGCTCGACGTTTATATTGTAGAACAATTAAGTATCGGAATGTTCTTCTAACTTCTAGACAACAGAACAATAGAAGCGCTGCGGACAAGACCCGACAGGTCTGCCAGCGGCCGTCACCCGCGACGTAACCTTAGAATCGTTATAATATGAACTGTCTACTTAATCCTTAAACATTTCTACCTTTCTAACGTTCTCGGAGTAGAGCGGATTTAGAGTAGTTTCTTCTTCCTAATATCTCTCTACTGTTTTGTGTCCTTTGCCAGCCTTCATATTTCATCCTACTTGATTCCTCTACTCTCCGCTGCCTTTCTTATATCATTTCTTATTATTAATATTATTATTTATTATTTGATTTCTCCTACTTTAATTTTTATTTCTTAAAAAATACATCACACATTTTGAGGGTTTGTGTTAATTAAAACTTCAATTTTACAATTAACGTTACCAGGAACATCTATTTTAGGAATAGAACCACAACTTGTATTTTTCTGTCATTATTATTTATTCGCGATTTTTGAGGGAGTAACTTATTTAATGCCTCAGACGCTTCTTCTTCTACATCTGATGGTAACTTTTTTTCATAAAATTCGTTGTCGCACATTTTTTTGAGTGCACTTTATAGAAAAATCATGAAGAATGAAATTTGTTATCAAACAAATTCCATAACAACCAAAACTACTTCTTAAATAATACTTTCATTTTTCTATATATTTTCTTTATAAATTCTGCTATAGAAAAAAATAGAATTTTACACACGACGAAATAACATGCGAAAATTAATTCACTCGCGATTTCATCACTCGTAAATTAACACTTTCCGCTAGTCAATAAAATATTATTTTGTCGTCTTATATATATAAAAATAACTATTGTTTCTTTCATTGTAATGGAGAAATTTATCTATTAACTGCATCAGTCGTTTACTCTACTTCATATTTAATTATAATGTGTAAGTATGTAAAGATACGAATTAAACACCGTAAATATTTTGAGCATGCTGCTATACTTCTGATTTAGCAAAGAAACTTCTTGTTTTAAAGTGCAGAATTTTGCTTCTCACTGCGAGGGCTAATGCTTGCGCCAGCATCGATTAAATTATCTTGCTGTACCATATGACACTTCGATAAACACAGTGCTGCTACCATTCTTGGCTCTTTTTAGTGTTGCTAGCTATATTTTTATAAACTTTTATACAAAATAAGAGAACTTTATACAATTGTTAATAATAAAATTAATTATTATAAGCAATTATAAATAAGTTAACAAACATTTATATATCGAGAAAAATTTGGGGGTGCTGCAGTTCCTCAGTGCCTATAGACGAGCCGCCCCTGCTTGTGCTTATCTTCAGTTTCATAGCAAACCAATTCATAATGGGTAAATCTTACAGTGTGGTAGCCCAAATATTTGGTAAGTCAAAATCGACAATCCGTCGTAATGTTAAGCTTTGGAGACAGACTGGGGTATACGTAAAAAGTAAAAATGATACATCTGATCTCTCAAAAAAATATTTCGTACAATTAATGAACAAACAATTTAACACCAAAAAATGTATATTATTTATTATCTTTACTCTTCCATTAATACAAAAAATGGAAAAATAATAATTAGAAATTTTGCATCCCTACACAGAAATAAATGTTTACAGTTTAGAGGCACACTGAAAATGATACACCTACAATGAATAATATCATAGACCTAATATTTAAAAGGGCCTCCTTTATTTTCTAACATCATTTTCAATCGATTTGGAGTTGAATTTACCAAATATCTGACGCAGGCAGGATTAATTTTTGTCCATTATTCTTTTAAAATATCTTTGTATCACTTTTCGTAAATGTTGGATGTCTCCTTATTTCTGTTTCCAATTATGACAATATTTTCTATGATATTTATGTCCGGAACTTAAGAATGAGTTTTTATAAATTTGGTCTAATTATAGAATAACCAGCAGTAACTACATATGTAAGATTAATGTATCGCACTGTTTTTTTGATAAAATTTAAAATATATATTTTTTTGTTGATAATACAACTTTTGTGGTAAGTTGGATTTTAAATTTTCAATTACATATGTCTGTCCGTATTACCTTTTATAAGAGTTAAATTTTCCATTCCATTTCATGAAATTCAGCCCTGTATCAATATGGGTTCGCCTCTGTTTTTTACACTTATATGGTTGTTAAATATGACGGGTGAAATTGATTGACAGCGTCATCAGAAGTATTAAAAACGGATAACTACAATCATAAGACTCGAGGGGAGGAACACACTTTTCTTTTAAATACTCCGTGTAATTTTCGTCACCCAGTATATGTTCAAAACAAACCTATTTTTTGTGATTAAGTTTCAAAATAATATCTGGTAAAACATACTGTATTTACTTAATTTAACTTTAATTCAATTGAAATTGATGAAAAAAAAATTTTTATTTCATACTGTGTCGCATTTTCGTTTTTACAATTGTGATTTCAGTCCGGTAAATGGGACTTTACGGTACTATTATACTTTACGGTACTGTATCGTTGCTAAGCTACGACTAGAACATTTTGTCAAAATATTCGTTTCTAATTAAACAAATTTATAATAATTTGTTATCTTTCAAACAAGAATACAAATAAAAAAACGAAATTAATTAGTAATATTTAAAGAAATAATTATATTTAATTATTTTATTTCATACTGTGTCGCATTGTTAACGTTGTTAGAAATGTCAAAAAAAAAACAAAATTGATTGCTATGCTATCATGACTATTTTATTTTTATTATAACCCGGACGACCTGATTGTTTTTAAAGTAAAATATTAAAGGTAAGCAATATTTCATCCAAAAATGCGACACAGATATGAAATAAAATATTGTACGTCATACGTCCGTTAAATAATTTTCACGGTACTCATTTCGAAATTCCAGACTCGGCTCCTTCGTCGCCTCGTCCGGAAACATCTTATTCGTACCGTAAAAATTCATTTACCGGACTTATAACGTAAATTACTATTATTAGGAAAAAAATCCAAATTTATTATCGTTACTTTAAATTTGCCGGTGTGTGTATTTTATGCGTTTTTGTAATTATTGGTTTTATAATACTTTGGGTGCCCATTTAAAAAACGGCCTGTACCCACCCAAATCAATTTGGTTCGCCACTTCGCTGAATAAACATAAATATACGTTTTTCTGAAGAAAAGTTACCTAAGGATATGGAAATATTATATCACTGTATTTGTTTTAAAATATGAGTTTTATTTCGTCTCATAGCTTTCATCCATAAGTTTCGTCTTTTCATTAGTTTTGGGCGAAAGGGTTACGAAATAAATATTTTTTGAAGAAGTTCTATTACAATTGTTTGTGCGCTTATGTACTAAACAATATTTTGAAGATTTTGAAGTATTAAGACCTGGACCTTCCATATTTTATATAGTATTTAAATATTAAGTGTGATTATTTAAAGAAGTTAAATTATTTTTGTATCACTAACTTTACTTGTAAATTTATATAAACAAAATACAAAAGCTTACTTAAGGCTGCCGTTTGAAGTGTTAAATTTGTAATTATTCTTATTGCATTAGAGAACTAGTGGATGAATTGTTTTGAAATTTTAATACGTAATATTAGGATCCTGTATCTAGAGGCAGACATATTTAATATATTTTTTAATTATGTATTTTGTCCGAAAACTGATATAAAAATTATTATTTGCGAAATTTATAAAAAATGAAACATGTCAGCCCCTAGAAAAAAATAATAGCAAATTCATCATCATCAAGGTTTTTAAATAATTATGTCTCATTATGAAATGCAAGTAGAATTACGATTTTCCCATAAGTCGCAATGTTAATTTAGTTCAGAGGTTTTGCGTGAGAGATCCTTTCCTTATAATATGGTTTCCTTATAATAAGGTGAGCCAATTGTGTTGCACATGTAGCTTCGCTTAAAAGTAAATAGTATTCAGTTGGACAATTACTTGCACTTATCGCAGTAAACGCAGAAAGTGGGATCTTCACCCTTATTTTTTCTAATACAATAAGGAAGAGTCAGATCCAATACTGTTGTATGTATTTATTTCTATAAGTAGTCCGTCGAATGATTATAAATTCGTTTTTTTATGTGCATTCTAGAATATTTCAATACTGATAATTTTATACTATTATTTATTTTTATTTAGACAAATTTATTTTATTACACCTTTCCTTTACTTAGTGGATTTTTTTAAACAAAAATATATTTTATTGAAGAAAAAATGAACTGTTTTTCATTCATTAGAAAATGAATTATAAAGTAAAATGTGACGATTATTTGTGTCATTTAATTACCTATCATTGTTAGCAAATAAAGCATGTTTGAATATTGTACTTATGTAATTAAATATTTTCATTTTAATATTGAAAGTTGTTGAAGGAAAAATAATGTGTGTACCACGAGTGCAAAATAGTATTGCCGCTCTAGCATAATTGAAGCTCTCAGCTGCGCTTCGAACTTTAATTTTTATACTCATATATCTTATATGATTAAAGAAGAATATTTTATAGTTATGTTTGATTCCAGATTGCGAAATGTCACTTTTGCATTCGAGAATCAAATTTTTTTGCGGGCACATCGAGCAAAAAAAATTCGAGAATGCAAAAGCATTTCGCAATCAAGTATAAAAAGACATTATGTCGAAAATTACGTTCCAAAATTAGTAAAAATTCAAAAAGAAAATTTTGAGATTTGTCAAATCATATATTTTTTGACAGCAGAAATCAAGCAAATGTTTTAAATTATATCACTTTTTCAAGTAAATACTTCAATACTTCGTTGCTTAATGCTATTAAAAAAATCAAAAAAATTCCTGGATGTAAAAGACTTTTTTAGGCAGCTGGTACATAAATTGTTGTTTTTCGTATCTGCTGACATCCTTAAAGTATCAACTTTTATTTGACATCTGTCAAAGTCAAAATTTTTGGCCGCTAGTTTGTTCATTATTGATTTACATAGTTCATATTAATGTGATTAAATATTTTAGAATATAATAACAAATGTAAGTAAAATTTTAATTATTCCTTTACAAATATTAATGAAAAAGGAATGAATTTGCGAGTAAAAATAGCGGCCGTAAAGTAAATGCGGCCGTAAGGTAAATGCGGCCGTAAAGTAAATGCGGCCGGAAAGTAAATTTTGACAGATGTCAAAAATTGATTTTGAATGAAAATTTATAATTTATTGTTGTAATCACCTAAAAAATGTTGTGTGCACCTCGGCTAAAAGTTCTTTTTGGGCCTCATCTGATTTGTAGCCCCGGCTTTGCCTCGGCTGCAAACTTCGATTTCGACCCAAAAAGATTACTTTTAGAACCTTGATACACAATACACAAATAACTATTTTAGGCGGCTGGTACATAAATTGTTATTTTTCGTATCTGCTGGCAATCTTAAAGCAACAATTTTTATCTGACATCTGTCAAAATCAAAATTTTTGGCCGCTTGTTTGTTCATTATCGATTTACATAGTTTATATTAATGTGATTAATTATTTTAGAATATAATAACAAGGGTAAGTAAAATTTTAACTATTCCTTTACAAATATTAATGAAAAAGTAATGAATTTGCGAGTATAAATAGCGGCCGTAAAGTAAATTTTGATGGATGTCAAAAATTGAGTTTGAATGAAAATTCATAATTTCTTGTTGTAATCGCCTAAAAATGTTGTGTGCACCTCGGCTAAAAGTTCTTTTTGGGCCTCATCTGATTTGTAGCCTCGGCTGCAAACTTCGGGTTCGGCCAAAAAAGATTACTTTTAGAACCTTGATACACAAATAACTATTTTTCGTAAACTGTCATGTGAAGTTATTATTTACATGACCACTATCAACCCACCAAATGATTGTTTTTTGTCGCATGTATCATCAATGGTTTTGTTTCTTACTTCGATTACCTTGTAATATTTCACCGTCACTCTCATTTGGACTCATTTTTACCACAAAACAACAATTTTTATTTAGAATTGACATTCATGTCAGAATGACAGATAATTTTATTTTTGTTTTCAGGTTCAATGGTGATTGTAGTCATGGAAACAATTTTAATGTGATTTTTTAAGATAAATACAAATCACGTCTACTGTCAAATAGTTTTAATAAAGAAATTCATAATAAATTATACAAAAAATATTGTATGATATACGTATGCCATATGCAATGTGTCTGTTTTACACTTGTACGTTTTTATATAATGCACGTGTATCATGAACTTCTATTTTCTATAACTGTCAAAAAAAGTTGTTGTTCATGTATTGATACCTGTTACCGAAAAATGATTGAATTTTTCATAGTACTATTTCAATAAATATATTATTGGTAAAAAAAAATGTTGTCTTTAGTGTGTTCGATTGACTTTTTCGGTGACATTCTCTCTCTCGCATTAAAGACACAAACTTGGAACATACAAAAATAATATTTTGTAATGAACCCCAGGCCAAGTATCGTCCTATCTTTAATAATTCAGGCAACGAAGGGTTCTAGTGCATGGAAATAATTTTGATGTCATGATGATGATAGTGTCGCCGCGTAGCGGAATAGTTTGTCAAGCACGATTGGACGGCAGCCTTAACAAGCTGATAGAATCGTTAATTGTTCGGGGAAAGCCCTGGTAGGGAATGACGTCAAATAGTCGCGGCCAAATTCTGTTTTAGTGCGCTTTTTGAAACTACAAATTTCAATATATTATGTAAGATTGTAAATTAAAAACTAAATTTATAATATATTTTCTTTAAGATTATATACTGGAAGAAGTATATAATAACCGAATTTCGAAAAATCATGCGTGTTCTCAATTGACAGAGATAATGAATGGTAAAAGAAGGTCTTTTTGGAATTGGTTGATAACTGTTAAGTAACATGAACGTGTGTTTCTTCTATCTATATTTGACGAAAGATTTCTGTAAAATAATGTACATGATTTACTTGATAATGTTTAATACCATTTATGTGAGTCTGTTACCTGATTTGAATGTATGTATGTATATTTGATTGTATGTTTTGTATGTTATCAGCACCCTGATGAAGACTGATTTACAGTCGAAACGTTGGTTTATGAATGGAATTTATTAAATGACTGCAACTCCAAAAGAGACCTTATTTTATTATCATCCAGTCGATAAAACCAATACTATAATGAAGGGTGCACAGTATTTTATTAAGTAAAAACAATAAGATCTGTTTTAAGGTTGTATAAATAAATAAATAAATAAATACAGAATAAATCAAACCAAAATAAATTATAGGCAATAAGAGAATAATTATTTCATAAGCAGTTTATAGTTATACGCTATTTTTTACCTAAAAGCATGATTATAGGTCGAATGGCCATGAGGGCTTCAGCAACAGTGGAACAGAGTAAAAAAACTTGGAAACCGCGTTTGACAGTAGTGAAAGCCCATGTGAGTTGTTTTTCTATTGTAGATCCTTCATAATCAAGTGGCCAGAAGCGTTTTTGGTCTGCTATTAAATGTAAAAATATTCCACGATACCATTTGTATATAATAAGCTTCACAATCCATTGATGAGATGGTCCACCAACTTCTAAAGCCCCAGCTACGGTTTCGGGACCCTAAATATAAGAAATAAATGTTATTTTTATTTGTTTATTCATTAAATATTGTATAACGTAGATCATTTTTAATTCTACCATTGTAATTTAGGAAACTATAAGAATTACCAACTGGGATGAACAGAACTTTTTATATGATACGTGGAATATTTATTATTTCTCTAAAATTTATTATCATCATACGTATGAAAGATGCAGTCAAGGAACTTGAATTTTTATTAAACTTATAATCAAATAAAATATTGGCAAAATTGTACACTTAACTCAACATATTTATTTCTCTAGTCCATTTGAAATTTTACAATAATTACGCGGGTGTACTTCTGTTCATCATTTCTTTCAATGCTAAAATTTAGTGCAATAAATAGTTTAATGTACACGAAAAACATAATTATTATTTTTCTATGACTATTTTAAATTATAGTTATCTACCAATACAATACAGATGTTTGTTATATGAAAAAAAAAATCCATAAAAATGATATCTTCGATCAATAATATCTGTGTTTTCGGTATTGACAATTTTTAATTAAAAAAAGAACTCCTTCTATATTTATTATTAATATTGCCCAATATTGGATTATTATTATGGAGCATATAAAAAAGAGAATACATGTCTATATTGCACACTAATTGCAAGTGCAAGAAAAATTGAAGATTTCGAATTTAGTGCAAAAACATTTCAATTACATTGTCAATATCCAAGTATATGAAAGTTATATGTGCCAAACATAAGAGGAACCTAAAAATGTAAAACTTTTCTGTTTAAACAACATTGATCAATATTATTCAGAGCATAGATTATTTTTAATATTATGCAAGTATTTAAGTAAATTAATAAATCCTTATATTGATATTTGTTACTTTCATCTCGGTACAGTTCACAAAACTAAAAATAAATTTCCAGTTGGCTTTTGCAGTCAAAACATGAACCTTAAAAATCGTTAGTTTTTAACATTCAAGAATTTAAAAGCATTTCGAAATCAAGTATAAAAAAATTGACGTTTATCAAATCAGATATTCTGACTAACAGTTGAAAACTAGTTACCAGCAAAAACTAAACAAATGTTCTAAATTATATTAAATTTCCAGGAAATATTTCAGTATGTCGTTATTAAATACCATTAAAATGATATTAGAAAGCGACGAAGATAATAAGGTAATAAGTTCCATGATAAATGTTTTGTGGCACGAGCTTCTGAGCTCCTGACAAAACAAGTTCGGCAACTAAGTCACGCAAAAAGTTTTTACAAAAATATCATAGTTAGTTTTTTTTTGTACAAATACTTTTATTTATTAAATCCACATTGTTTTGTGGTTATTTGTTTATATACTGCCAAGTTCTATCAATCTGTCAACATAACAGCTTTTGTTCCGAATATTGTAAACCAATACACTAAATTTATTACTTTCAACTCGAGTATCTATTAGAAATATTCATTTTCTATTTTGGTCGTTTATTCAAGGCGATATTGTTGTTTAGTTCCGTCGCCTATCGCTGGTTACGACGGTCCTTTTGGTCTTTTGGCTGACCAAATTTACATGGATTTTGACATTTTGGAGCTTGTGCTTCGAATTTTTCGTGATACAAACAAACTAGTTTTGATTTATAAAATTTCGTTGGTATTTGTAATTTTGTTTCTGTTTAATTTGCATTTACTCAATTTTCTTGGACAGAATAGTAAGTTAATCCAGCACATCGTTGCTTGTTGTAGTTTCGTTAATGTTATTTGGAAGTGAGCAGATCCTAGTATAGAATAGTCTGTCTGCTACCGAAGCCAGTTTGTCAACCTGCCCTTCTTGTACCATAATAATTTATCTGATGTAAAGTAGTAGTTGCTGAAGCCAGATATTTTTTAATATTGGCTCGGTGTATTCGTTCTTCGGTAATAATTATAGCATTTCTATTAAGAGAAGACTAGGTTTCTTGTAACTGTTTGTAAAATCCCATGTTGAAGTCCTATGTTCTGCGTTTAGTTGCACACACTGTATATTGGGTAAATACTAAAAACCTGGATATAGGGAATTAACATAGGAAAACAGTTTTTTGTAGTTTCCATCTATCCCGCTTCATATAATTCGGGGTATATGGTATCGATGGTTAGTTAATATAGTTTTGCGTATAATAATACCAAATGTTGTGTAATATGTCCTTTTTTTAACTGAAATATTTGATAAAATATATTGTATTTTGACAGTTACCCTTCATATTTTGATAAGAAATTTTCAAACAAAAGGTCCCAAAATTTAGTGGATAAGACGATAAATTTATAATACTACATAGACACCGTCAGAGCGCTCAAAAAAAAAAATGAAATACAAACTGAATTCCTTAAACATAAAAAATAATTCTCTCTCATATTATATTCAATCATTAAGATGTAAAAACACAAACATTTTAACACTTACACTCAACAATCAAACTTATTTTACAGATATTAAAAAGGCCAATGTAATTGCACACACACACACACAATCAACATGTCGAACACGTTACGCTATCTGTCCGTGATTTTATTGACACACCACATCCCGCAGACAAAAATTACACTTTATCTAAAAAATTACAAATAGGTAAGTATCAGAAAATAAAAAAAACTGCGGAAATTTAATGCCTGGGTATGTTACATCCATAAGCAACATTATTCGATTAAATTTCTTTCCCAAAATTTGGAAATTGCAAATATCATACCTATTTTAAAACCAGATAAAAATAGAAATTCACCAAAAACTTTTCGGCCAATATCACTTCTAAATTCTATATCAAAATTAACAGAACGTGTCATTTTTGATACTATTTGAAATTTTGTAGTAAAATAATATTCTTCGAGATTTTTAATTTAGGTTTAGACAAGAAAGATTAACAACACAACAAATTATGAGCGAAGCAATTAAAAATTTCAATAAAAACAGAGTCACTGTCATGTGCTTACTTATAAAAGCTTTCGAGTATGGGTAGACGGTTTATTATATAAATTTAAATTTTATAATATTAAGCCAACAATTGGATATTTTGAAAGGAATTAGATATTGGAGACTATGGCTTTGTTTAAATTAAAAATTTTTTATTGAAAAGACGACGTTTCGGTTCTGATCGGAACCATCTTTAGGTCTACAAATTACATCAGAATTACAATTTTTCAATAAGTGAATTTTACATAAGTTTTACATGTTATTTCTTACCTATGTTAACATTGATATTTTAGAAATTAATGTATAGTTATAAGTTTGAAGTTAAAATTTAAAATTTTTTCCAACATGTCGACATGTTTTAATTTAAACAAAGCCATAGTCTCCAATATCTAATTCCTTTCAGTTTATTATATAAATTAATAAAATTAAAATTTCCACTTGATATTATTAAAATTCTAAACTCTTATTTAGGCGACGAAGAATTTGGAGTAAAAATTAATAACACTTTTTCGGAAAACAAAATTTTACGGGCCGGGGTGCCACAAGGAAGCACAGTAGCACCGATTTTATTCATTATTTATTTACACGATCTTACATTTTCCAAATAGAAACAGCATTATTCGCGGACCGCACAATAATATACGAGAGCAGTCAGAGCGATGAAGTCGTAGATACACAGATCCAACTACACCTTAACATTCTACGCAAATATTAGGCCAAATGGTTAATAAAGAATAACACTGACAAAACATCACTATTTCTCGGAAATTCACAACCTCTACAATATACTTACCTATTAAAATTTATGGCGCAAAATTAAACAGTGAAGACTCACTCAATTTAGACTACAGTCTAAATCTACACAAACACATAACAACATTAATACAAAGAATAAATTTCGCACTAAAACAGAACTACTCACTATTTAAAAAAAGATACACTAGCGCCCAAAACAGGAAACATGTACACACCGCACTTATCAGACCATGAATCACATATAGAGCACCAGTCTTAGTACATTTCTCACTAGCCACACTTGGATCATTATAGGTGTTTCAAAACAAAGTTCTACGCTTAATCACAGGGCAGAGACAAATACACACGCATCACATTACTTCATGAAGAAATAAACTTACCGTTTACTGGTTTAAAAATTAATCATAAGTTTATATATATTTTAGCACTACAGACCAGGTTAACCTATGCCTTGTTTTGTAATAGTTCTCTACTGAGTTCTATTTTGAATTGCAATTTTCCAGTTTTTAATATTTAATTTGTCTATGTTCTCTAATACTGCAGTTTTCTACCTCTCCCTTGGGCTGCCTCTTCCTCTGTCCGTAGTTGATCCTCGTTCTAACACTGCTTGGCTTGCCCTGTTCCTTGGTAGTCTCACTAGGTGGCCCGACCACCTCAGCCGTTGACATTTCACGATGCTCACTACACTCGGTCACTTACTTATTAGTCCTTCTCACCCATAAATCTTCTTCTTTTTTCCCACCAAAAATTTTTCTCAGCATTTTCTTTCCCCCACCTCTAATTTATTTACACTAGATTTGTTTAAAACCCAGAGCTCGCACCCATAAACAACTGTAGGCATAATTATAATTTTGTAAATTCATATTTTCTCTCTTCATATATTTTTGTCCTTTAGCAACTTACGTGACAATCCTACACACCTAGAACATTTTTGTAAAAGAGCAGAAAATTATTTTTCTCTTTTATTGTCATTTGTAATTAATACACCTAAATAATTAAAATTCTTCGTTTTAAGAAAATTATAAATTTTTCCTATGTCCGAATTTATTTGCAGATATTGTTCCATATTATCCCCACCTCGTAAAACCAAATATTTTGTTTTCTCTTCATCGACGACTAGTCCTACTTTTCTAGCTTGTTCTTCCAATCTTCTGAAATCTTTAATCATTTCTTCTCTGAAACGAATGATTATTGCTATATCATCTGTATAGGCTAACATCTGATGCCTGTGGTCGTATATAGTTCCTTTGGTGAAAAGATCACTCTTCCTTATGATGCACTCTAACATCAAATTGAACAAGAGAGGTGATATGGATCTCCTTGTCTAAGTCCTCTGGTTACTGCGAAGCTATTTGATATTATATCGTCAACTAGCACCTTATATTTTGTGTTACTTTACGACGTTTTAATCAGGTTAATTAACTTGTCTGGCACGTTGAAAGCTTTTAGAATTTCATATACTTTTTTATGGTGTAGTATCGTATGCCTATTTAAAATCTATGTAATGTACGTACATTGGGAGATTGTACTCGTAACTACTTTCCAAAATTTGTTTCAAATGAAAATTTAGTTTACCGGGGATTTATTTCTTTTAAAACCCACTTGATAATTCCCTAATTTTTCTTCAATTACATCTTTCAGTCTATCTCTTATACAGATTGTTGTTGTTTTTAAATATTAGAAATATTAAGGACTCCTTCCATTTCTCAGGCATTGTTATTTTTTCCCACACATCTTTTATTATTTCATATATATATATATATATATATATATATATATATATATATATATATATATATATATATATATATATATGTTTCTGTAACTTTTTAACCGTCTTTTTATATAAATCTGCATCTATCCCGTTTTCTCCGTAGATTTTCTCATCTTTTAAGCTATTAATTATATTTTTGATCTCTATTAAACATGGAGTGTGACTTTTCACCATAGTGTTTGTGTTGTTCGGTGTGTTCTTGTCTCATAATTTCTTTATTCAAAACTGATAATTTTTTTTTATTTTGGTAATTCCTGTCTAAAATCAACAGTTCCTCTTTCAACATATCTCATTTTTTCTTTCTGCATAAAGCTTTTGTTTTTCTTTTCTCTTCTGCATACTTTGCCTTGTTTTGTGTTAATTTTGAGAACACAGATTCTTGCTTCATTTCTTTTTTCTGCAAGATCTTTACATTCCTTATCGAACCAGCTAAGTTTTTCGTAGTTTTTCTCTCTGCTTAATATTTCTTTTGCTAGTGTTTTTATAATTTCCTTAGTTTTTGTTCCCATTTATTTTTTATTTCCGCATCAAATTTTGAATGTATAAACTGATTTTATATACTTTCGTCATACAACTTCTTTTTATTTTCATTTACCAGTGCTGCTGTTTTTATTTTGATTATTCTTCTCTATTCAGGATTTTTGGGTCGACAAACATCCTGATTTATTTTGATTTCTACCATAATATAATCTGAATTGGCGTCGGAACTCCGTAGGGATCTTATGTTTCCAATAGAACTAAAATGTTTTTTCTCCATCAAAATGTGACATATTTGGTTTCATATATATATTTCCCCTGGGTGCTAACTATGTTCCTTTATAGATCTCTTTCCTTTGAAAATGAGTGCTAATTATTTAAATTAGAATAATCATTTATTTTCTTGTTGTGCATATTGTAAAATTTATAGTAAAGGAAGTTAATTTTCGTAAGTTTCTAATTTAGTGATATTGTAGCTAATAAATTTTATTCTATATATGAAATATTTAAAACTATAGGCTAATTAGTATATAGTAAAATTTATAATATTAATCAAATAAGAAATATAAAATAACTATTTTTTTTAAATATTGTAATTACTGTACTATACTTCATTTTTGAACTATAGACAGCACTAGACGAAGTCACATTTACACCACAGCGTTAGTGAAATACTAGTAGTTCTGAAAATAATAATTTTAATCGTGAAATATCACAAAAAGAGAAATGAAACAAAAAACACGTGCAAATTCAACAAGTGATTTGACAACTACTGAGAGTTTGACGTTTTAGTTACGTTTGAGAAAGTTAACTTGAAATTTTGTCTAGTTAAATGCGACTTCATTAAATGGTGCAGCAGCCAATCACAGGCTTTGATTTTCTCAGTAGAATTTCTAGTTACTGTCTATAGTTTAAAAACAGAGTATAGTATATAATATTTATTAACTAACCATTAGTTAAAAAAGATTAGCAAGCCATCTAACAGAGTGTAAACAATGCTCGTAGTGTTCTCATTCTCATAAACATTATTAGTGCCGATAAACATTGCTAATATAAACAAAAAGAAAAATAAAATATCGGTTTTTATTCTCCCCTCGGTTATTTCCGAAAATTCGCGTCCCCTAGTTTGTCTCGAGTCACCCTTCGAACTTTCCTCGAATTAACCAGTAGTGCAGTGTGATGCGGGAAGTGTAGTGCCCCGGCGCTGATTTAACCAGCTATGGGAGGAAACAAATCCGCCGACATCGCGACGACTACTGCCAACTGAAAAGGATCAAGTCAACAAGACAACAAAACAAGTTCGACCCAAACCAAGACGGCAAGCCGTTTAACTCGACGACGAGCTGTGGTCACTATTACTGACCAAGTATCAACACAAGTCACCAGCGACCCCGCTTCTCCAGTACAAGTGACAAATGACGCGGCTTACGTCAATGCTGCTACCCTCACTGAAGCGCTGCATACCATCGCAGAACTGAAGGCGGAAATGGTGCTTTTGCGCCAACAACGCGACGAGGCTCTAGAATGCATAAAGAAATCAGCCAGCCAAGCTTCAAACTGCACAGCTAGCAACAGCGGTGACAAGACAATTACTGCAACCAGTACTACAGCTGGGTTTAGCAAGTTGCCTACCACTCAGACAAACAAGACCAATAATCCGTTGGTCTGTAAAAATAAATTTGCTGTACTAGGAAGTGAAGACGAGGATGCAAACGACGATGATTCTGAACATGAAGCTGAATCAGAATCTGAAGAAACGAACACCATGCCAGCAACCACTAAGCCACAAACAAAACAAAAAATTCTGCCCATCCACTTGCGCATCAAAAATGGATGGACGGATATCCAAAAACAATTCGAAAATAGCGGAATAACTATAACGTCGGCTAAAAATCACGTTACTACCATTGAGATACGCACAGACAGCGTAGACAACTTCAGAGCAGCAACATCCAAGCTTGATTCGCTCCTAGTTCCATACCACTCCTATGCTTTACCAGAGGACAAGCTAGTCAAGGTGGTGGTTCGAGGCATTCCAGAGGGTGCAAGTGAAGATGACGTCAAAGAAGACTTAATTAACCAACAACTACCAGTGGAGGTTGTGACGCGCATGAAGTCGCGTAGGGACAAGGCGGTGCTTCCAATGATGCTGGTGCAGCTTAAGAAATCAGGAGGCAAGAGAATATTTGAAACCAAAACTCTCCTAAACCTGGTAGTAACAGTTGAAGCCCAACGCAGGCAAAACGTAATCGGGCAATGTTTCCGGTGCCAAGGCTTTAACCACTCTGCCCGTTGCTGCCGAGCTGACCCCAAGTGTGTGAAATGTGGGGCGTCGCACCTCACTTACCTCTGCACTAAACCGCACGGGGACCCAAAGTGCGCCAACTGTGGCGGTGGCCACCCAGCTAATTACAGGGGATGCGAAAAATTCCCTAAGAAGCCACCGAACAACAGGCAAACTACCAGGCATTCCACTGCTGCTGCACTATCAGCCAGACGAGTCACCGAAGGTGTCTCCTATGCATCAGTGGCTGCACCACCAGCTGCTTCAGTACCAACTGCCACACCAAGCAGCCAGACTGCAACAGATACACCCAGCAGCCCCAAGACAACTAAACCCAAGTCCAGCAGCTTACAGACAGCTGCAGCCACTCCCAGAATGCCAGCAGCCATTGCCAACACGTTGCTGCCACTTAGCTAGCATCCATTAACATGGAAAAGGTCCTCCGTGAAATTACGGAAGCTGCTCAGAAACTCATCACTGCCGAGTCGTCATGGGAAAAAATTAACATTTTAATTACTACCGCCATCAATATTTTCCATGATGACTCGAAGAATGAAACCAGCGTCTCTTAAGATAGCGTTTTGGAACGCGGAAGGCCTCTTCAATGCGAGGAACGAAGCCAGGCTGTTCATAAGCGAGAATGAGATAAATATTCCTCTCGTGAACGAGACTCACCTCAACGCTACCTAAAATGTTAACATCCCAGGCTACCGACTATACCGGGGTGACAGAAGAGCGCGGGGCGGCGGAACGGCGATCTACATACAAAACAATGTAGACCACTATGATGCCGGCCCTGAACCAACCCAAGAAATAGAGGCGAACTCAATAGTCGTTCACGCAGCACATGGGCCGTTACGTCTCTCGGCGGTCTACAAATGCCCCTCGAAACCCCTGATCGATACAGATATGGACCAACTTCTGAGCTCGCAGCTGCCAACCATCCTTGCAGGAGATTTCAACTGTAAGCACCCGAGCTGGAACAGCCGTACCACCAACGCCAACGGCCGTGCACTCGCCAAGTACGCCAGCAGTCACAACATCGCTGTATATGGGCCACAGCAACCAACTTTTTATCACCGAGCTGGACACCCGCCCGACGTGTTGGACATCTTAGTAGCTAAAGATGTTCGACACAACATCGAACTGGTTGCTGTTCCAGACAACAGCTCAGACCACGACCCAGTCATTGCCTGGATAAATGGTGAAGACAGGGACGTTCGTCAAATACAAGCAACAAGAATATGCTGGCCAAGATTTGCAGAGCTAATGGAGACCACAGTATCTTGCTCCCAAAGAATTCAGACCACGACAGCTCTGGAGCTTGCAGTTGATGAATTCACAAAAACCATTCAAGCAGCACTTCAAGCTGCTACAAAAAAGAAAAACAAACCGATGGCAGCGTACGAGATCCCACCAAAGATCAGGCAGCTAATCCGAGAGAAAAACCGAGCGAGGAGAGCGTGGCAACGGCATAGCGATGTAGCTGCTCGCAGAACTATGAACAGCCTGACACGTGAAATTAGATCAGCACTCGATGACCACCGGAACGAGCGCTGGCAGGAGAAGCTGGAGACCCTCGACGTAGAAGACAACTCCCTCTGGAAGATCACGAAAGTCTTCAGAAAGAAGAAAACCAACGTCCCACCGCTCCACGGACCAACTGGCCTAGTCTACAGCGACCAAGAGAAGGCTGAGGTATTCGCGGACCAGCTAGAGTTGCAGTGCAGCCCCAGCTATACGCACTGTGACTTGGACAACGTCGACGAAGTGGAAGCAGAAGTCGAACAATTGCTAAGTGAGCGAGATAGGTCCACCCCAGCACTCACCAGCCCAGCCGAGGTTGCAAGTATCATCCGGCAACTAAACCCCAAGAAAGCCTCGGGGCCAAATGGAGTACCGAATAAAGCGCTTCAACAGCTTGGGCGAAAGGGAGTTGTTGCCCTCACCATCTTCAACGCTGCCGTATGACTCCGCCATTTTCCACAGCAGGTGGAAGCTAGCAGATGTGTGCATGATTCCAAAGCCTGGTCAGAACCCCACTTACCCTCAGAACTACCGGCCGATCAGTCTCTTGTCTACGATTGGCAAACTGCTAGAGAAGGTGATTCTCATAAGACTGCAGTCCTGGGCGGATGACAACAACACCATCCCGGAGCACCAGCACGGTTTTCGTGCTAATCATAGCACATGCCACCAGCTGCTGAGGGTGACTGAGTATGTCACACAGGGCTTCAACTGGCGCCAGGTCACAGGAGCGCTTTTCCTGGACATCTCCAAGGCGTTCGACAAGGTGTGGCACGAGGGCCTGCTCTTCAAGATGCTTCATATGGGGGTCCCACGCTGGCTGGTACGCATCGTGGCCAGCTACGTCAACGAAAGACAATTCCAAGTGAAGCTAAACGAGGACAGGTCAAGCACCAAGCCAGTCACGGCCGGTACACCACAGGGAGACTTGCTCTCGCCGCTTCTCTTCACCCTGTACACCAGCGACTTCCCACAGCAGCCGGACACGCTGCTCGCACAGTACGCGGACGACACTGCGGTACTAGCTAAGTCCACGAAGCCCAAACTCGTTCATAAACGCCTTCAAGCCGCCGCGGAATCCATGGAGGAGTGGTTCTCCAAGTGCAGGATGACGTCAACGCATCCAAGAGTGCCGCGATGCAGTTCACCAAAACGCGGAAGAGGATCGCGGAACCAGTGGAGCTGTTCGACGAGCCAATTCCATGGGTGCCCGAAACCAAATATCTGGGTGTCACGCTTGATTCGCGACTCAACTGGCGCCAACGTACAACAAACACAATCGCCCGAGTCAACATAGCCATCAACCTTCTATATGCGATGGCAAATAGACGCAGCAGACTGTCACTAAAAAATAAGCTGCTGCTCTACAAGTCGATGGTGAGACCGGTTCTCACCTATGCACCACCAGTGTGGGGATACCGGGGCAGTCCAGTCATAAGAAGACTCCAAGTAGTCCAAAACAAGTTCTGCAGGATGATCACTGACGCGCCTTGGTTCATTAGAAACGCTCAAATTCACCGGGACCTTGAGCTGGATACTATTGAGGAATTTTTAAAGCATCTAGCAGAGAAGTTTTTCACCAATGTCGAGTCCCACCCGAACAACAGCATCAGAACAAGCGTAGAAGACTATGAGGCAGAAACAGTCATGAAGCACCCAAGGCCAAAGCGAATACTTACTTAAAAAAAAACGCTAGCAAAAACGCTAAAAAAAGTACAATCATGCGTAAAAAAAAGACGCTATAATAAAAATAATTAAATAAAAACATTGCTATTAAGCAAAAAAAAGGAAACATTACGAAAGTGTAGAAAGCAAATAGCTTGGAGCACTGGTGAAAATATCAGGAAAACTATATAATATTTATTATATTATATTATAATAATAAAACATAAAGAAATTAAAATATAAATAAAAACCTTATTCAGATAATATGAATATGCTAAATAACCCTGGTTCGAGACCGCCACGATTAATTTGTCTTTCGCAATTTCATAAAAATGAAAATATTTTAGTAAAATACGCTGATATAATACAATAAGAATATTTTAAATATAATGTAATTAAAGAACCAAAATTGAATCAAGGCGGTCTCGATCCAGAATTATGTAGTTAGTTATAGTTTGACAAGAGATCTCGAGTTGACGTTGAAATTGTTTTATGGTTGTGGTATCTATCCAAATCCAGTGCTTAGCTGGTTACCTGGAACAAATAATGTATACTAATGGATTTCGTACAATTATATACCCCGTAGCAAAATGCATAAAGGTCACATTTCTTTTAATTCTTTCACTCAGGGAAAAACTTTGAACAGATACCACGACCATAAAACAATTTAAACGTCAACTCGAGATCTCTTGTCAGACTATAATTAATATTATGAATCCATCGTCTTATCTACTTGGTTATGGAGCTTATTGTTTGAAAGTTTCTTTTTAGAAAAATATGAAGGGTTACTATCAAAATACAATTTATTTTATCAAATATTTTAGTTAAAAAGCCCAAATTACATATCATTTGGTATTATTATGCGCAAAATTAAATAACTTAACCAATGATACCAAATATACCCCATTTTCTTTAATTAATTCTTTATGTCAAGGTTTTCAGTTGGTATTCACCCTATATATACAGGATGGTGACTCGAACACCCCAACCTTCAATATGTAAAATCATATTTTCCTAATTTCCTGCTTTCCTAATAATTTTAATTAAAAATACTTTAAATAACGGTTGTAGAGCATAAACTTCTACAAGGGATTCAAAAAAAAAAAATTTATGTGACTTGCAAGCTTAGAAATTAGGTATGAAAATAACTTAAATCACTCGAAAATAGCAATAGTTCTGGAATTGACACAAAAATAACATATATTTAATTGTTTATCTGTGAAGTTAGCTGTGATTGTTTATTTTTATTATTATTTGTAATTGTTTTGTTAAGTTATGCTAAAAATATAGGCATTTAATTATTTTGTTTTTAGTTTTTAAATTAATAATTAATTTACGTCATATTGTGTACCTAATTCCTAAGAATACAAGGCACGTAAAACTTCACGTTCATTCTGATGCAAAATTTTGTACTTTAAAACTGTTACTTGATGCATTTTTACCTAAAATAATTAGGGAAGTGGAAAATTACGAAAATATAATTTTACATCTTTATGTTCGGGTGTTCGTAGGACGAATTCGTATTATAACCATGCCTAATTGCACTTGATTATTTTCCATTGGTAAAATAACGTAATTTTTCCGAGGCAATAATAGGTTCAATAAATCCACTATTATAACTGAGAATGTGTTACGTGGAGATGAGAATTTGTCTATGTATACAATTATTATTTAAGGAGTCTTTTATATTTCAAAAATTATTACAGAACAAATTTTAGAAGTTCAAAAATGTATTGCAAAAAATAAAATTTGTATTAAATAATACTTTTCAATAAAGTCATTATATTGATAAAATTGTAGCTAAATTATGGTGTTTGGTATAGGGATGGAATGAGAAGAGAAATCTTTAATACGTTATTCAAAAACTTTATTGTAGATTTGAAAGTATACTTGTTTAATCACTTTTTACTAAAACATCGATTTCTCCGGTCTTCTCAGCGAAAGTTTGATTATCTTCAAATACCTTAAGAATAATGTCAGAAAATTGGGTTTACGTTTACTTGATAAATCATATAATACACTATTTCACACAAAAATATAGCTATTCTTACGAGAAAGGTATTAACATCCCTGAAGATCAATATAAAAAGTATTATAATAGAGTATTATTATTATTTACCTGATAATGAAGTACTGGTTCTAAAAGACACAGAATAAAACAGCCACCAACTATTATGCTATCAAGTACAGTCCATACGATTGGATTCTCTGAAATATTTTGGCCAGCAAAAAATAGAAGTTTAAATGGCAAATATGTTAAATTTATATTTTTTTCTTTAATTTTAATCATTTTTCGTTGGCTATTGAATGTATGTTTCTGTATTATTACTGATTAATTTAAAAGAAAATATTAACCTAATTTGATAACTTTTTTGTAGTATTAATTAAATAAATGAGCTTTTAAAATTACTTCTCAGGAACTTTGTTCATCATAAAGTGAAAGAAATACTTTACTATAATTTTCTGTAAATACTTTAGTGCTATAAATATGTTATTATATATACGATGTTCAGAAAATGAACTTATTCAATTTTAATTTGCAATTTGAAGAGATAATTACATGCTACTCCTATGTGGTATCAGATAAGTCAAACAACAGTAATTATAGATTTATTGAATAATACTTAATTAATACTTTGAAATTTCATTTCTGACAATGAGATAGCATGAACGAGTATAATTATAGCAACAATATTTTTTACATCTGACATTATAAATATTTCTTTCAAATTTGCAGTTTGAATTATATCTTTTCAGACTAATGAGTTTATAGAGAATCAGAAAATTTAAAATACGTAAAATAAGTAGCAGATGTTTAATACTAAAGTTATTATATAATGAACAAAATAATATAAGAACACATTATACGTAGATAACGTTATTTAACTTTATTTTTGGAATGCTAATATAACAATAAAAAATACGTAATTTTTTAATATTTCATTTTACAAAGTATTAAAAGTAACATACTATGGCGATTAAGGCCCTTCGTAAAGTAGTATTTTAGTGCAAATTTACAATAATTGAAAATGTTGAAGACGTTCCTTCTCTTTTCTTGCTTTTGCAAATGTGTATCAACTTTCTATACTGAATATAATATATATATATATATATATATATATATATATATATATATATATATATATATATATATGCAATATGAAATACAAATCTATCTGTAAAAATATTATTTTTTCTATTACTGGTTTGTCTTCATAGCAAACTATCATTTTTTCTGATTTTCATTTTATGTTACTTCGATCTAATTATTGTTTTCACGACTCTGAACCAATTAATAAAACTCACGCAAACCAACACGCACACCCTTACAATTTTCAACGACTTCTAATATTGAGTTGGTCACTAGAACTCAATTTTACCATAAATGGTTATAATAAATTATTGGGACAACTCTTTATGAATTGAATACAATGTTTTTATATGATTGCTAAATATTCAAAATTGTCTCTCTACCTGAGGTTTTGACAGTGGTTTCCCTCAGGTTCATAACGTGAATACCAGAGATCTTCCACAGCACTTTCCCATTTTATTTATTATAATAAATGCATAAGAACAGATATTTTGTCTGTCTTTTGGAGTGCGAGTATCATTCTTTTATTTTATCAATTACCTGTCTAAAATCCTCCACCTTTTACAGCTACTCTGTATTACAACGATAAAGGGTTACTTCCTTAAATAAACACAACGTAGGGTAAGTTAAACCTTCCACTAGACGATTTTTGGTTAAAATATGAATGTGTGCGGAGGAGGTAGGTAACGTACTGTTACAATATATATATATATATATATATATATATATATATATATATATATATATATATATACCGGGTGTCCCAGCTCGACCGACACATGGGAGTTTTACATGGGAAATCAGTTAATTATGAATAGTATCTCCCCATTGCAAGATATTAACTTGAAATTTTGTATACTTATCGGAGAATATAAATTCTATGGATCTTACTCATTTGAAATATGTAATTTCGTCTGCAGGGCGAGATTTATTAAATTTAAAATCTAATATTTTCGTTCAAAATCAGACAGCCATGGAAATAAAAGAAAATATTTATCTGACAGTTTAGTGAAGTATCACTGATTTTAATTCTTATTCTCTGTATTTTAATATTATTTAAGTTGAATTTAGTTTCTTTTTGATAAATAATATACCAATATTACAAAAATATAAATATCTACAATGGCATGTTATTAACTGTCAGAACTGTCACATAGATATTTTCTTTTATTTCCATGGCTGACTGATTTTGAACGAAAATGTTAGATTTTATAATTTAATAAATCTCGTCTTGCAGACGAAATAACATATTTCAAATAAATTTGATCCATAGAATTAATATTCTCCGATAAGTATGCAAAATTTCAAATTAATATCTTGCACTGGGGAGATACTATTCATAATTAACTGATTTCCCATGTAAAACTCCCATGTGTCGATCGAGCTGGGACACCCGGTATATATATATATATAAGAAAATAATTTTAAAAATTCCTACCATATCGGAAGCTTTCTATCACTCCGACTCAAGTATAAACAGATATGCACAAGTGAAAATCTGACAAAGAATCAAATCAAATAGACAAACCAACATTAAAAATTCATTCAAATACTTTAAATGTTAATAATTTAATTTAAAGATACATGAAATTATCCGTAAGATTCTGAAATCAT
The DNA here is from genome assembly GCA_035578165.1 of Stenolophus ochropezus. Classification (NCBI taxonomy): domain Eukaryota; kingdom Metazoa; phylum Arthropoda; class Insecta; order Coleoptera; family Carabidae; genus Stenolophus; species Stenolophus ochropezus. Next base: position 9,188,575 of record JAQOWZ010000008.1, on the reverse strand, counting down.
TTTCTTTTCAATATATATTTTTATTGTTTTAACGTGGTTATTAATAAACACAATTCTTTACTACGTGTTCCGTGTTTTGTAGTAACGTATATATTTAAGGTCAAATCTTATTGATATTTGATTTATCCACCACCTTACTACCTTATTTTTTTAGTACAAAATTCAGCTTTGTTGTCACTTGTTAATTTGAAATTTAAATTGTGCATGTTGATCGTAATGCTTATAACACTTTCTGTTTTCAGTATATCCGTTATGAGATAAAGGTTGTAAGTAGTATATCTTACAGTGGCGCTTGTAGGATATAAAATTAGTAGTTCCTTGTCTTGACTCTCCTAAGTGATGCATTTGGTAATACTGATTCACTCTGATTTCCGTACTACCAAAACTTGTGAATTTTTTATTCAATTAATTGTACCATGCTAGTAGAGAAAAATATTTAATTAACGATTAATTTAATATTGTGAAAAACATTTATTTAAATTGTCATTTAAAATAGAATTCACTTGAGAATGTAGTGAAGGTAAAATTTGACAATTATACCATTTAGTAACGTGCAGTGTAGCCACCTTGGTTATTCACTAAAATTATATTGAGTTTCCGCTAAAACTCCGCTAGATGGATGCAGTTTTATAAGATAGTATGAGACATTTAAGTTAAAAATAAAGAAATTAAAAAAAAATTATTTGTTAATATATAGGATTAAGCTTACTTTCTAATTAAATGATTTACAAAACATTATTCCTTCGATAAAGAAAGGATTGTCTCGGAATCCAGATAATGATTTAAATGGAATGTACCTTTTTCTATTTTACAATTCTATTCAAGGTGACATTTAATGTGTATACATATAGTAAATTCAATAATATTATTGCAAACTACCTTATACGCATAAATGTAAAAAGTTGAACATAATGTTGATTAATTTATATTACCATTTTAAATCTTGGTAAGTATATATGATTTAGTAAGACACTTGGAACGATTTAAAGAAAAATACTGTTATATGTGTATTAATTAAACCCGTTTTGTTCAATTAAAAGTCAGGATAATATTGAAATACTTTAATAATATCATAAATTGTCAAATCAATCACAATATTCAAAATATGTTTCTACTTAATGTTTTGTCATCGCCATCTCTGTCAGTAAATTTAAAAATATAACACTATCTTCCGTGAAGAAGGAATTTGGATTTAAATAAAATATACCATTTTACACTAAATAAATACAAAATTTCCTACCGTATCGGAAGCTTTCGTTCACTCCGACTCAAATATAAACAGACAACGTACAGTGAAAACCTGGCGAAAAATCAAAATCACATCAACACAAAAAACAATTCTTTGAAGTACTTTATCAAAATACCCAAACATTAAATCACATCGTCACTATAAAAGCCAGTGAAAAACTGATTATTCTTAGTAACAATTCTTTGTGATTGCATTGTTGTACCATGGTAACCAAGAAGGTATTGTTGAGTAAGAAAAACTAGTATTCAATGTTAATAGTTTAGTTTAAATATACATGTAAATGTCGGTAAGATCCTGAAATTATTTTCTTTTCAATATGACGTATTTACTAGTACTGTTTCCCTCTGTTGTCTGTACTGCCAAAACTTGTCAATTTTTACTCAGTTAATTGTACCACGCTAGAAAAGAATAATATATCATTAACGAAGAATTTAAATATTGTGAAAAATGCATTATGTTGGCTTTTCATACATGGGCGTAGCCAGCCATGGGCTTAGGGTGGAGCAGCAGTCTAAAATAATATGTAACTAGCAAACTATACCCGCGGTCTTACCCCGGTTAATTTTTTCGTACAAAAAGGTTACACCCTATAGCACCCTGTATCTGTATGTATAATTGGAATTATCCAAAACACTTTCTTATTGCTCACCTACATACACCACGAAATCTTCCATCCAAAAATGTGTCTGTAACTTCAGCCGTTTGGGCTCTGGGCATATGCCAATTTGATAATCAGTCAAATTAGAGGTTTATATCTTTCTATAGATAGTACTTTCAGGTACAGTAAGTAAACAATTACACATAGATATTAAAATTTTATAGGTTGTTTATTTATTTAGGTATTAACTACATAATATTAGAAGCCGGCGTGGGTTCCGGCAGAACCTCCTTAGCACTTCGGATTTCAATTTATTTTTCGCTTCGGCGATCCTCACCCTGTGAATGCTGAGCATACAGAGATCGCTCAGACGATTTTCACTCATAGTGGAGCGAAGCCACGTCTTGACACGCCGTAACGTACTGAAAGACCTTTCTATAGTACAGGTCGTACACGGTTGGGCCAGGAAAATAGCAAGCGCAATTTTTATGCATTTCTGAATCCTTTATAAGTTCTGCCACTTCCATGTCTTTCAGAACATTCGACGCTATATGTTTTTCTTCCCACAAGTGGTACCACAGTTCAGCCTCACTGTGGAAACTACCACTTAAGTTATAAAATTTACGAAAAGCCTCTGTTTTTTTTCAAAAATTCTTTGAATGTCATTTGCAACATATTATATGGGTGCAATGAGATCAATGAATACGCCAGTAAGTTGTTCTCCGAGAAACGCTCTTCCAATGACATAATTAGCGAGTCTAGGTAGGGAATAATTAACGATCTTTTCCAAAACTGGGTCTTTTCAAGATGCGTGGCATTGTAAAGTCAACTTCTAGAGCGTCAGCGATCACTTGAGCTTCAGTTATGAAATTGCCGCTGTGATCGTCTTCATTTTCTCGATGTTTTTTTAATGTGTCGATGATTCTTTTATTGTGATTCGCACACTGGAGTAAGTCAATACTTTTTGACTGTAACACATTTACGATCGGTTTAAGCAGTGCGGAATATTTCGCAATAAGGCAAACAGAGAAAATAAATTCTGAATTTATAGCAGCGCAGTATAGCTGAAAAGCCGCTTTTATTGTAGCATTGTTGCTTTCTTTCGAAAATGTCAAAAGAGCCGAGGTCATTTGGATGTAATTTTCTTTGAAAATAGCAATGCACTTATATTTTTGAGACCAACGCGTTTCGCATAGCATCGGTATGTTAGGCACGTGCTTACGACGTTGAGGCGATTTTCGAAAGAATTTTATTATTTCCTTTATTATGCCGATTGTATTACGTATGATTTGATTTAAATCATGAACGACCAAATTTAATTTGTGGCTGGCGCTGTGAAAAAACAGGGCTTTTTTATATTTTTCTCTTAGTATCTTTCCCCGACATTGTGGAGCACCCATCATAGCCTTGCCCCACACACTTTTCTGGATCCAGGCCCACGTTCGTTATGAAGTTATCTATGGCAGAGGCAATAGATTTGGCATCCATGGTAATTAATTCGACGAAGCCTAGAAATTCTTCGTGAATCAACATCCTTTCTTCGTCAAAAAATCTGACGCCGATGGACAGTTGCTCCTTGCCTGTGATGTCGCAACTCTCGTCTGCCAAAATACTATATGCATGTGATTTTTTCACACCGTCTATGATATCATCTCTGATAACATCTCCAGAAATATTTATTATTTCATTATGAATCTGAGGCGATATATATGTTGCATTCTTTGCACATGATTCTGAGTGCTCCTTTAATGTTTTATCGCCAGACTCAATCTTAAGTTTGATTAGGTCTTCAAACAGACCTTCATGAAAGTCCTTGCCTCTTAATGGCAGATCGTGGGTACCACAAAAAAAAAACTGTATCTATTACAGATGCAACAATTTTTTTATTATCTTGTATGATTTTTTCATGAGCACTAACTAACTGCACGTCCACAGGCATATTCTGTATAAAAAATTTTGCGGACGTGTTTGAGGTCTTGTGACACTGAGACGCTGCATGTATTTTGGCGAACTCGTGCATATCTTTGTATCTAACGAATGGTCGCAGTGCGAATGAACCTGTAGCAAGTCGGCTTGGTTTGTTTTGATGAAGGGTTCAAGTCGGCTTGCGACAAGAAAAAACTGATTTGTGGTGAAGGTTGTTATACCAATAAAAAAGAAAATATCGTAACTATTCAATAACAAGTAACAACTAGCTCAAACAAGTTTAGACCCTTCTGCCAAAATCTATTTATAAATTATTTCTAATATATATAAAATTATTTATTTATAAATAATAATATATAGTGGCATAAGCTGCTATAAATTGGTGACCCCTAAGTGTGAGAATTTGTGTTTGTGCCTATGGAGAATTTTGGTCAAGATGAAGTTTCTATTCCTGCACCACCATTAGTTGCTGCTGTTTCTTCCTCGTTCAAGTTACCCGATTTCTACCCCGATGATCCTGAACTTTGGTTTGTGCAAGTGGAAGCAGAGTTTGACAGTCACAGAATAACATCAGAAATAAGTAGATATCTTAAATTAATTAATAATTTGAAACCGGAACAAGCAATAGAAATTCGAGACTTGATAATTAATCGTCCGTCGCAAAACCCGTATACTACAGTTAAATGTGAAATTATTAAACGATTTACAATTTCTGAAGAAGAAAGATTTAATATATTATTTTCGAAACTTGAATTAGGAGGAAGAAAACCCACCCAATTGCTAAGATATATTAAGCAATTATTAGGAAATAAAGTTATGGATCCTACTCTGTTAGAAGAATTATTTTTACAAAAATTGCCACTTAATATTCGAACTTCACTTGTTACTGCACAATCAAGCAGTTTGGAAGAAAAAGCGGAAATGGCTGATAAAATATTAAATTTATCGTCATGTCATTTATTCACTGACAATGTGAGATCTGACGAAATACGAAATTTAAAACAAGAGATGTTGGAAATAAAACGTTTACTCACAAACTTGTCTCCAAAGAAGAATATTTCTACTGCATCAAATGGAGATATTTCTTCTGATTCCTGTTGGTATCATTTCCACTACGGGACGAAAGCCAAGAAGTGTGTACCTCCTTGCAATTGGACTTCTACCTCTAGATCGCATACCGTTTGTCAAAATTTTGATTCTCAAAATTTTGAAGTTATTAATAGTTTGCCTCTTCTTTCCAGAAATAGACCTTCCTTTTCTCCTCACTTACTGTTCGTTGAAGACAGGTTCTCTGGTCATCGATTTCTTGTTGACACTGGTGCAGAGGTTAGTATCATTACACCAAATCCTACACAACAATATATTAAACAACCTTTTCTTTTGCAAGCAGTTAATAACACTCAAATTGCAACATTTGGTTCTATCAAAATTAATATAGACATTAATCTTAATAAAATTTTTAGTTGGAATTTTATAATTGCTAATGTTCAGTATTCTATTTTGGGGGCAGATTTTTTAAGTTACTATAATTTATTGGTTGATCAAAGACACAAACGTTTAATAGATGCAAATTTATCATTTTTTAATAGTCAAATAAATAATATATTTTCGAATAATGTTAATTTTTGTCCTTTTAAACAAATTTTATCTAAATTTCCATCTTTAACTAGTGAATTCAATATTCATCGTAAAATTAAACATAACGTAAAGCATTCGATTATAACAAATGGTTTACCAATTTTTGCTAAACCAAGGAGATTGGCTCCAGATCGGTTAAATGCAGCTCAAACTGAATTTAATAAAATGCTGAAGATGGGTATTATTCGAGCATCTAATAGTAATTGGTCGTCACCCCTTCATATGGTTCCGAAAAAGGAACCAGGTGAATGGCGTCCTTGTGGTGATTTTAGAGCTCTTAACAACATTACTGTTCCTGACAGGTACCCTCTTCCGCATATCCAAGATTTTATAAATAATTTACAAAATTGTGAAATATTTTCTAAAATTGACCTTGTTAAGGCATATCATCAAATACCTATGGAACCAGACTCAATTGCTAAAACTGCTATTACAACTCCTTTCGGACTATTCGAATATGTTGTTATGCCTTTTGGTTTACGAAACAGTGCGCAAACTTTTCAAAGATTTATTAATGAGGTAATTAAAGGTTTAGATTTCTGTTTTGCTTATATTGATGATATATTAATTGCAAGTAATAATGTAGAATCCCATAAAAAACATTTAAGTATTATTTTTAAACGTTTAGAAGATTATGGAGTATTAGTAAATATTAACAAATGCAAATTTGGATGTGATAAGATTGAATTTTTAGGCCATCGTATTTCAAATAACAAAATTGAACCTTTAGAAGATAAAGTTAACGCTGTTAAAAATTTTCCTCCTCCTAAAACACAAAAGGCTTTACGTGAATTTTTAGGGATGGTCAATTTTTATCATAGATTTATTCCTCATTGTTCTATTATATCAAAACCTTTAACTCAATTAATTGATAATCATTCGAAGAGTACGAAAGAAATTGTTTTGACAGAATTACAATATCAAGCTTTTTCAAATGTCAAAAACGCTCTGATTAATTTTACTACATTGACAGTCCCACGAAATAATGTGGAAACTAGTATTATGGTCGATGCTTCGGATACTGGGGTAGGAGCTGTACTGCAGCAATTTTATGATAACTCTTGGCATCCAATAGCTTTTTATTCAACATGTTTCCAACCTGCAGCTTGTCGTTATAGTACGTTTGGAAGAGAACTTTTAGCGGTGTATTTGGCAATTAAAAAATTTCGATATTTTGTAGAAGGACGTGAATTTTTCATTCTGACAGATCATAAAGCATTGACATATTCTTTACATAAAAATTCAGACACTTACTCCCCTCGTGAAGTACGTCACCTGGACTACATATTACAATTTACTAATGACATTAGACATATACCTGGTTCGGAGAATACGGTTGCAGATGCGTTATCACGAATTTCTATTAATACGTTAAACCATTCAGATATCATTGATTACAATGAAATTGCTAAATTTCAAAAGTCAGATAGTGACACTATTAATTTTTTTAAAAACAAAAACACATCTCTCTCATTCAAAGAAATTCCGTTGGCAGACAATCAATTGACTCTTACTTGTGACGTTACTACTGGAACAGCAAGACCTTACATTCCACTTCCTTTTAGAAAAGATATTTTTAATAAGTTACATTCCCTGTCACATCCAGGGATTAATGCTACAAAGAAATTAATTTCTTCTCGTTTCGTTTGGGAAAATATGAATGTGGATATCAAAGATTGGACTAGATCATGTTTGAAATGTCAATGTTGTAAAGTTATTAGACATTCTAAGGCAGAGATAGGTAATTTTATTGTACCTCAAAAACGTTTTGACATGGTACACCTTGATATAGTAGGCCCCTTGCCTTGGTCCTCGGGCTATACTCACATATTGACTTGCATTGACAGATATACCCGATGGCCAGAGGCAATTCCACTTCAAAATACCAAGGTAGATACAATAGCAAGATCTTTTATAGAAAATTGGGTAGCAAGATTCGGTGTACCGTCATCAATTACTACCGATCGTGGTGCACAATTTGGATCTCATTTTTTTCTAGAATTGTTATCAGTTTTGGGAACTAAACATATCAGAACTACATCTTATCATCCTGAGTCAAATGGAATTATAGAACGTTTTCACAGACAACTCAAAACTTCATTGAAAGCCTGTTCTTATCCTGATAATTGGGTAGAAAATTTACCTTTGGTTTTATTAGGTATTAGAACCTCATTCAAAGAAAGCATTCAATGTAGTTCGGATGAGATAGTCTATGGAACACGTCTACGTCTTCCTGGAGAATTTGACTCAAAACCGGATTCTACTGTAGACTTATCATTTTTCCTTAAAAAATTAAAAAGACATTTTCAATATCTTAAAGCTAGGCCTCCAAAAAACCAAAATACTAAAACATTTATCCATCCAAATTTATTCTCTTGTTCACATATCTTCATAAGACATGACGCTATTAAAAGACCACTACAACAAAATTATGATGGACCTTATAAAGTTATCAAACGTTTTCCAAAATTTTTTACCATTGACATAAATGGCAAGTATGAAAACATTTCCATTGACAGGTTAAAACCAGCCTACTAATACAATTTTTGTTCTTTTTACTCTACAAAAAACACAAAGTCATATATATTACTATGCAACTGCACCAGCTATATTTTCAGAACTTCGAGAATTATCAGCGAACAGGTAGTGAAGACAACGGAAGGATCTAATAGAGTTAATTTATGTTACTTTTATATATTTATATCAACATTTTGTATATTAATTAATTTAAAAATTATTGTTATTTAATGTATTCATATTTTGAAATATATGCATTTTTTTGGGGAGGGGTAATTGTAGCAAGTCGGCTTGGTTTGTTTTGATGAAGGGTTCAAGTCGGCTTGCGACAAGAAAAAACTGATTTGTGGTGAAGGTTGTTATACCAATAAAAAAGAAAATATCGTAACTATTCAATAACAAGTAACAACTAGCTCAAACAAGTTTAGACCCTTCTGCCAAAATCTATTTATAAATTATTTCTAATATATATAAAATTATTTATTTATAAATAATAATATATAGTGGCATAAGCTGCTATAAACCCATTGTGTTACTTGTCGCTGAAGGGAATAATACACAGTAAACGCAGAGAGCACCTTTCAGTTTGGCAGAATATGTTAGCCAAGGAGCATATTCCGCGAGCCAGGTATGCTTGAATTTTCTTTTTCGAAGCACAGCATCCTTGACGAAGTCATAACTTGGAGGAGGCACCCAACAGTTCTTTAAAATTTCTAGTTTTTGGGCTGAACTCATAGAAAATGAGCGACCTAGGAAATGTCCCACGTCATTTTCGGCGTAGTTCTGTTGCTGTGCAGTGGAAGAAGTTGGCACTGAAGCTGTAGGTCCTGTGTCTGTAGGTACAGTAGCACTAGTACTGGCTGTGGCAGCGTCATCGCTAGCCCCTGCTAAGCTCTTTTGTTTCAACCCTTCTCCATCGCTATCACTTTCACCACTGCTTTTTTTTTGGTTTCTTTCTTTTCTGGTTCGCTAAAATATGAGAAACGAAATCTCAGTAATAAATAGACTCATTCAACATATCTGTCACTCACGATGAAATCACAGAGCAACAAGCTAACTAAAACATTCCCAATCCAAGAATGTGATCTATTCTAAACGTTATTTTATTGAAAACTAGAGAGGGCGTTAAAATATACCTACCTATAATATTTTATCAAATCAACCAAAAAATGAGAAGCTCAAGCTTATTTTTAATGATTGGCATAACAGATGGCAATAGTAATAGATAGACACGTACATACCTCTAACAGCGCTAAAAAAAGATCTAATATCCATTGCAGATTGCAGGTCTCAGATCAGAGACCAGACAGATAAGTAGGTATTAATTAAAGTAGTCGGCACTTGGTTCCTATCTGTAAAATCTTCTCTAAATAAATATTTCACATAACGCCTATGCAAGTCTCTTTCTTGTCCTTTTCAATAAAGTATTAAGTATACAAAAAACACCGACCAGCACGAGACAAACGCCAAGTTCAGTGATATTACTTTGGTTGGGATTTTTATTTTGTGGGTTGGTATGAAATATAACTTGATGTTGGCAACATTGTTTAAGCTCAGAATATTCGGAGATACAATAGCTTAAGCTGAATGTTTAAAAAAAAAGGATAATAATTGCTCCTCGACTTTATTGCATTTCAGTGTGCATAAGTTTAAAAACTAAAGGTTTCAAATAAATATTTAGTAGAAGTTCTGCGCTGCGCGGGAGGAGGGTGGCGGGTCGCTTCCTGCTCTACTCAACCACTCACTTACACACACAAGCGAAAAACAAAAAGATTGCGTTTGTGTACGCATGACCGACCGCTGCGTGCAGTCAATCGCGCGCGCGCTTTTTGTTTTGATCGCATTTTTTTTGTGTCGACTGACGACTGTCGAGAGTGAACTTTCTTAAAGATATTAAGTATTGTAGTTAGTACCTAGATAATTAAGTTTTTAAATTTAATTAGTTATCTTACAGGTTAGAGTCAGGATGGGACAAGCGCCCCACCCTGCCCCACCGTGGCTACTGCCCATGTTTTCATATTATGTGTTTCTATAGGTATTATATTTATAATAAAACCAACAAAATCAATAACGAATATATTTTACATCCACATATTTCATAACAGACACTATTAATTAACAACAGTTTTACTATAACATAGTAACTATGAATAATAAAAATCACATAGGTGTTTAGGGGAGGCCTTACTGCCTACAGTTCGGCCTTTCCTGACCAAACATCGTCCTCGATCGAAGCTCTTTGTCGTCTTTTAGACATAATAAACTGGTTAACAACTTTTTTATTATTTATAATATTTAATTCATTTTTTCGGCATAAATTGGCACGAATTATTTAATTCAGAAAAAAAAGAATTCCACGATACTTTTGGCTAGCTTGACACCGGTATATATTTAATGGGTAATAACATTTTTATTAAAAACGAAGATGGTTACTGGAAATCAGCCACTCTTTATTGAATTCAACCTCTACAGTTTCGACCCCACATGGGTCTTCTTCATCTCCTGAAGAAGACCCATGTGGGGTCGAAACTGTAGAGGTTGAATTCAATAAAGAGTGGCTGATTTCCAGTAACCATCTTCGTTTTTAATATCAACACCTAGCCAAGAAATATCCCATCTAACATTTTTATTATTTATAATGTGTCACTTGTGTGGTCTAAGATGGATTTTGGTTGTGTGATCTACGCCATGGCGAAGAAGTCACATCTCTGCAAGCTTGAAACCGTTCATTCTGCAGGTGCTCGGCTAGTCTGTGGGGCGTTCAGAACCAGCCCTGTAAAGTCGCTATTCGTAGAATTTGGCATTTCACCCCTCTACTTAAGACACAGGATGCTGAGGTCGAACTACGCTCTAAAATTTAATGCCAATTTATGCCGAAGAAATGAATTAAATATTATAAATAATAAAAAAGTTATTAACAAAGAGCTTCGATCGAGGACGATGTTTGGTCAGGAAAGGCCGAACTGTAAGCAGTAAGGCTTCCCCTACCCACCTATGTGATTTTTATTATTCATAGTTACTATGTTATTGTAAAACTGTTGTTAATTAATAGTGTCTGTTACGAAATATGTGGATGTAAAATATATTCGTTATTGATTGTGTTTGTTTTATTATAAATATAATACCGATAGAAACACACAATATGAAAAGCCAACATAATGCATTTTTCATAATATTTAAATTCTTCGTTAATAATATATTATTCTTTTCTAGCGTGGTACAATTAATTGAGTAAAAATTGATAAGTTTTGGCAGTACAGACAACACAGGGAAACAGTACTAGTAAATGCGTCATATTGAAAAGAAAATAATTTCAGGATCTTATCGACATTTACATTTATATTTAAACTAAATTATTAACATTGAATACTAGTTTTTCTTACTCAACAATACCTTCTTGGTTACCATGATACAACAATGCAATCACAAAGAATTGTTACTAAGAATAATCAGTTTTTCACTGGCTTTTATAGTGACGATGTGATTTAATGTTTGGGTATTTTAATAAAGTACTTCAAAGAATTGTTTTTTGTGTTGCTGTGATTTTGATTTTTCGTCAGGTTTTCACTGTGCGTGTCTATTTATATTTGCTCACTTTGAATTTACTTTTTTATTTTAGATCAATTGTTTTGCAAAACCCGGTTGAGCCCCCAATTTTATTTGCAAAAGATAGAATTTGTTGCATTTGTATTATAATAAGTTTTATTATAGTTAAATAAAGTTAAGCCAATCTAGTTAGATATTAGACGTGGTAATGACGTAATCCCCACAATGCAGAGTATATTCGTATTGTAAATCGGCATTAACAACGAACGAAATCAGAAATACCGATATCGATAAAGATGAAAAAAAATAGAAATGAAATAAAATAGAAAGTCTGAAAGAAAAGTTAAAAATTAGGACCATGTGACTGGACGCATTACGACGAAGATTGCAACGTAACTATTAAGGAATAATTTACCTTTGGATGGTAAGCGGCTTGAAGTGAAACAATTGTTGAGGATCTTGACTTGTTTTAATTCCGGGTCAGGTCTGTAGAATTAACAATTCTTAAACGTTGCTGCCTAGTTTAAATCCCACAAAAGGGTACGGATTCTGCCACGCTTCAAACACAACGTGCAGAAATCACAAACGAATACACTAGGTCACCAACTGAACAAGCTCGAATCTCAAAATTAAAAAAAGAACAGAAAAATTCCAAATTCGCTAAGTCACGGCTCAAAACGAAAAAAATTAAGCCGCTGGCCAATTACAATGTTTCTCTCTTAAAACGAAGAAGAACAATAAGAAATAAATGAAGAGTAAGAAATAAATGAAAAAAAACGAAGAATAACAATAAGATATAAACGAAGAAAAATAATAAGAAATAAGACAGCAGTAAGTTCCTACGAGGTTTCAGTATCTCCCGTAGGTGGCAGCAGCTTCCGGGCTTCGCTAAACTAACGTCAAAGTCAACAATAACCTATGACTGTAAAAGGTCATAAACCAAACTTACCGCAACTAAATAAACGTCTAAATAAATAATCAAAGAAGGCGAGTTAAGTGTCTTACTAAATCATATATACTTACCAATATTTAAAATGTTAATATAAATTAATCAACATTTTTCTAATTTACTATATACCTACACATTAAATGTCACCTTGAATAGAATTGTAAAATAGAAAAAGGTACATTTCATTTAAATAATTATCTGGATTCCGAGACAATCCTTTCTTTATCGAAGGAATAATGTTTTTTAAATCACTTTATTAGAAAAAATTCTTTATTTTAAACTTAAATGTCTCATACTATCTTATAAAACTGCATCCATCTAGCGGAGTTTTAGCGGAAACTCAATATAATTTTAGCGAATAACCAAGGTCGCTACACTGCACGTTACTAAATAGTATAATTGTCAAATTTTACCTTCACTACATCCTCGAGTGAATCCTATTTTAAATGACAATTTAAATAAATATTTTGTATCACATGAGAACTTACTATACAAGATGCCAACAATACATTTTTCACAATATTAAATTCTTCGTTAATTAAATATTATTCTTTATTAGCGTCGTACAATTAATTAAATAAAAAATTCACAAGTTTTGGCAATACGAAAATCAGAGGGAATCAGTATTACCAAATGCATCACTTGGGAAAGTCAAGACAAGGAATTACTAATTTTATATCCAACAAGCGCCACTGTAAGATATACTACTTACAACATTTATTTCATAAAGTATATACTGAAAACAGAAAGTGTTGTAAGCATTACGATCAACATGCACAATTTAAATTTCAATTTGACAAGTGACAACAAAGCTGAATTTTGTACTAAAAAAATAAGGATAGGTAGTAAGGTGGTGGATAAATCAAATATCAATAAGATTTGACCTCAAATATATATGTTACTATAAAACACAGAACACGTAGTTAAGAATTGTGTTTATTAATAATCACGTTAAAACAATAAAAATATATATTGAAAAGAAAATGATTTCAGAATCTTACGGATAATTTCATGTATCTTTAAATTAAATTATTAACATTTAAAGTATTTGAATGAATTTTTAATAAATATAAATTTTTACCTGTTTTTCTATCTTTCTTTTTTCTCTACTTCGCAGTGAACATCCTACTGCGTTGAGTGTTGACTCAATACAGTAACCATGAGCTGCATCGAGTAAGTAGGTAGTAGTACCAGGCAGAGAATAATAATAATAATAATAATAATAATAGCATATATATATATATATATATATATATATATATATATATATATATATATATATATATATATATATATATATGTCGGCTGGATGGCTGAGCGAGCTAGCGCTCATCTCTAGCTCGCTGTGACGTCATACGAACCTGAGATCCTCAGTTCAAGTCCCAGCGACCGATAACGTGTGATAAAATAAAAAACACAGCTACTTGTGTATCATACTCGGATGCTATAGACTTGCCATCTATACATCTTAAATAGAAGTAGCAATGGCATTGAAACAACCGACAGTACGGCAGTTAGAACTGCGGCTCGGTGTGTTCGGTTGCCCTATGCTCCGCCTGGGAGATTCAGGGTCATATTATATATATATATATATATATATATATATATATATATATATATATATATATATATACAGACTGTCTACTGAACTCGGGCCACTTAAGGGAATTCCTAAACTAGAAGAGGTACGACTTCGGTTAAATTAGACAAAAGTTGCCTTATCAGGGGGCTATTCCTGTGATGTATTTGTTTTTCCAAAAATATGCATAGGTCACTAGACAGAAGAAAAAATATGAAATTAGTGAAAATTAATAAATCGTTTTTATTCTTAAACGATGACAAATAGAGAAAAATGTTCCAGATAAAACTTTTAGAAGATAAAGTGCGCCATAAAGAGAAATAATAATAAAAAAATTTTAGCCAACTGTTTGCGAGATATGGCAAGAAAAAATATTTTTTTAAATGGTAATCATAGGTGGCTATGGCATCGTTAAAAGTAGTATTTTTATCTCTTTTCAATAGTATGTATTTTTATATTATTCATTTTATAAATTATTGTTTTATTTACATAAATCATAAAACACTTCTTTTTAATGGCATTTTTAAAGTAGGCTTTGGTACAAACAATTTAAATTTTGTATTTATTTATTTTTAATCTAGGTTATGCCTTAATTACCTATATAAAACTTAACCATAATCTATTATAATTAATTGTAAACAAATTTACTTATTCCTAAGATAAGATTAATAACAAAAAATGAAACATAACACTAAATAAATTTTGTTAAACTAATGCAAATTTGGTTACTTAAACTGTAATTATAACAAATGTTGAAAATTTTGTCCATTTTGTTGTAAACATAATTCGGCTCTGCTTAAAACACTATGTAGAGTGTTTTCCAACATATTTTTAGAAATTAAATTACATGCCTCAATAATTTTATAAACATAAAAAGAAAGCATATCTGTCTTTTCTTCGAAAGTGAATCTGTCCATAATTATTTTTAATTTAACAGTTTAACACAAAAAACTTTAACAATAAGACATAAATATGATAAAATCAGTTGTTTTAAATTGTTTGTACCAAAGCTTACTTTAAAAATGCCATTAGAAAGAAGTGTTTTATGATTTATGTACATAAAATAATAATTTTTAAAATGAATGATATAAAAATACATACTGTTGAAAAGAGATAAAAATACTACTTTTAACGATGCCATAGCCACCTATGATTACCATTTAAAATAATATTTTTTCTTGCCATATCTCGCAAACAGTTGGCCAATTTTTTTTTATTATTATTTCTCTTTATGGCGCACTTTGTCTTCTAAAAGTTTTATTTGGAACATTTTTCTCTATTTGTCATCGTTTAAGAATAAAAACGATTTATTAATTTTCACTAATTTCATATTTTTTCTTCTGTCTAGTGACCTATGCATATTTTTGGAAAAACAAATACATCACAGAAATAGCCCTCTGATAAGGCAACTTTTGTCTAATTTAACCGAAGTCGTACCTCTTCTAGTTTAGGAATTCCCTTAAGTGGCCCGAGTTCAGTAGACAGTCTGTATATACAGGATGGCCCAGTGAAAATTATCAGCGCAATTTTTGGCCACTTAACATTAATTTTGCAAAAAACGCTCGAACACGTCAATTTTAATATAAAGGGGGACACCTAAATGGGTTAGTACCAATGGCATAACTTCAACCCTAAAATGGGTGTGGACTGCACCTCAAAAATTTTAAATGGAAAAGGGTGTCAAACATAACACAGTTCGAAAGGCCTTTCAATTCTCTTTTCAACAGTTTTTTTATTTTTCAAATCCGATCATTAATTCCACGGAAATATCGTTTAAAACAAATGTTATCAGGTGTTCAAAATTGCCATCAAGTAGGCTAAAACAAATGACAGAAACTAAATAAACAATTCTTTCGACAAGTTGTTTGTAATAAACAAATAATTTGTAAGTTGGATTTTTTTTGTGGGATTATTTGAAGTCTAAAGTTTATGCCACGCTACCCGAATTTTTAGAAGATTTACGGCAACGTACCGTATCTCCAAATTTTTGAGAAAAATCTTTATTATTGTATGGAAGTTGGAAATAGTCATTTTGAACTCCTAATAAACTGATATTTGAGTTTCTGTCATTTGTTTAAGCCTACTTGATTGCAGTTTTTCACACCTGATAAAATTTATTTTAAACGATATTTCTCTGGAACTAATGATCGTATTTGAAAAATAAAAAAACTGTTGAAAAGAGAATTGAAAGGCCTTTCGAACTGTCATATATGACATCCTTTTCCATTTAAAATTTTTGAAGTGCAGTCCACACCCATTTTAAGGTTGAAGTTATGCCATTGGTATTAATCCATTTAGGTGTCCCCCTTTATATTAAAATTGACGTGTTCGAGCGTTTTTTACAAAATTAATGTTAAGTGGCCAAAAACCGCGCTGATAATTTTCACTGGGCCAGCCTGTATATATATATATATAATCCGTCTTTAACTAAATAAATTATTTGACAAAAAAAAATTGAATTAGGTGGGTGCTATCTTCACATCTCGCATATAAGAAAAGATAATATATAATTCGTTTTTGCGGCACAAATTAGCACCAATGATTTTTAAAGTTAAATATCTCACAAAGGGAATGTGTAGCAAATATGTTATTGGCACAAATTAGGCCCTAATTTTTGGCCTAAGAAAAAATTTAATTCGAAAACACTTGGTGCTAGCGTAAAGTTGGCACCAAAATAATTTAAGCTTTTATATTTCTGATAGGGATAGGATGTTGACAATAATTTTATCACCACAAAGTGGCACAAATTAGAAACTATTTCTCACTGAGCGTGCTCCAAGCTATCTCAAACTCTTTCGCTGTCGACCAAATTGTACACAATATCCTGTCCCTCCTGAAACACCTCCATGATATAGGAAGGTTTTAAGGAGAGGGATGGATTTAAGTCATCCTACTTACCTTATCTTCTAAAATCTAATCGTGAACTATTTATCTCGAAATATTAGGTTAATTCACTGTTGAGACAGAATATGAGATTGATCAAACGGTTCACCAAAAACAGAGGCCTGAAATAACACATAAGGCTGCAAGGACGTACTTACCGTAGTGTTACATTTGTTATGTTAAAATATAATTTTTTGTCCAATCCGCTCCTGCTGCAGATCACATTAAACTTGTAAGACTGTAAGACATTTTAGGAATAATGGGGAAGTTTAGCGTGGTTGAAATTACATGTGAAATATCTTTTAGTCGTAAGTATATGAATAATTGTAACTTAAAATGTAATTGAAAGTTAAAATTATGTTGTCAATTATTTGTAATTAATGATTTATCTTCGAGCCACTCTGACGTCATAAGCGAGTTATGCGCTTGCGCAGAAGGTATGGTGAGACCTGACTTTTTGAACGTAGGTTGTATCTTGATGCATTCACCACACGCTTCTCTGTTGCCATGGGAACATAGCGCGCGCTGGTTAACACAGACGATACGTTCTCCGCGAGCCATTCTGACGTCTTTTTTGTATAAAATTTCATTTTTTGAGAAATCTAGACATCTTTGGGTGAAATAAAATGTAGAATATCACTTTTGGGGGCAATCTTGATAAAATAAAAATATAAAAAAAATACGCTAAACTTCCCCATTGTAAAAATATGATGACTTTTTTACAGTCTTACATCTCCGTAATTAATAGTTAAATCAAAATTTTTACACATTTTTTTATTAAATATTAATTTTATTCTAATACAACGGGTAAATATAAATATAAAATTAGCTACGTACAATTAGACAGCAGATCCTAGTGTGGCAACCATGCTTAAATCACCATTCTGCTAATTTGTAAGTTGGGAGTTGTCTAACTTTCAATATTAGTGATACTGTTAATTTAATATAAGAGAGCAAAACAAAGTATTCCTTAAGTCTGTATTTAACTGAGTTCATGTTAATATTTACTATAAATCCACCCAGATTATATTAACATACATAATCAAGTTTAAACATTAACATTTTGCGAGCTTTCCACTTAATCGACATCATACATATGAGTGATCAACTGCATGCATTTTTTACATAACAGTAGTAATATTTGCAATTGAACTTCTAAATATTATTCTTTATTAAAAGTGTTTCTTACGCTAAAATTATCATAGTAATATAGATATGTTTATTATTTTTATTAAATTTCCTAATGGTCCGAGTTAAGGTCAATATTATGGATGACCTTATGAAAAATAACTCATAGGCAGATTATGTATATTGTTTCAGAAAAGTAACTACAAAATTTGGTGCCCGTATTCTAACTTTACCTTCAAAATAGATTGTTTCATGGAATCCACTGCATTTTACGTAAAACTAAAGGGAAAATAGTAAAATCTGACAATCAGATTCGAATGACATTTGTTTTGTATCGGTTGGTTTAAATTTATCCATAACCATATGCATCCAGGATTTATTGAATAAAAAGCATTAAAAATAAATAATATTTGTGTTGGAGGTATTCCAAGTCCGACCGCCAATTTTTTTTTCCTTTGATTTTATGTAAAATGCAATAAATTTCACGAAAAATAGTCTATTTATATTGTGAAGTAGTACATCAATAATTGACTCAAAATTTAAAATCAGAATTTGAGATAAGGGAATTTTGAGTATTTTTGCGTTTTGACGAAACTTTCTCATTGTACAAGGAATGAACCATATTTTAATGGTACAAATATATACCTAGAGCAGTGCAAATAATCTAGTATATTGCAGGTCCATTACACATATTGTAAAGTTATTCTAAATAGAAATTAAAGTTTAAATTCGGCAGTATTTAGAATGTTTTTAAATATATTTTGTCGTACATTCATGTGCCACTATTTGGACCTTGAAAACTATAAGTTACGAATTTTGTTGTTATATTCATTACATATAAATAAATGTTAGTTTGAGTTAACGTGAAGGAAAAATATATGAGAAATATTTTATAAACACTTGTCCCTTTTCTTCACAATTATTTATTAAAACAAAATGTACATTTCAACTACACTGTAGTCATCTTCAGTTGTACAAATATACAAATTTGTTGGATACAGTTCAATTTATACTTTACTAAATCAAAATCAGGAGGGGGTGGTCAAGTGGGGAGAGATCTGTGTTAAGTAAATTGTTTTTGTGTTTTTTCATGAAGATGGCTTCTAACATATTTAAATTTGGATCTTTACAAGGTTTTTCACATTTTACATCTTCTATACTAAATTTATGTCCAGTATTATGAGTATGTAGGGCTATGGCAGAATTATATATGTTTTTACATTTAGTGTGATACATGTGTTCCTTAAATCTTGTATCTATTTTCCTTTTTATTTGTCCTATATAAATTTGTTTGCATGATTTACAAGTGATGGAGTAAATTCCTGAACATTCTAATTTATTGTTTTTATCTAAATTGTTATTAAGGTGGTTTTTAATTGTTTGTTTATTGCTAAATGCTACAGTTAAATTAAATTTTTTGAAGAGGTTTGAAAATTTGTATTCTATGTTTTTGTCGTAAATTTTATAAACAAACCTTCGGTACATCAATGGGAAATCCCTTATCCCCGTTCCTAGCAAACCTTTTCCTAGACCAGCTTAAAAGAAAATTAAAATCCACATTAGACAACTTCCCAAAAACATGGCTTAGATACGTTGACGACATTTTCGCTATCATTGATAACAAATTCGATGTAAACAAATTCTTAGAAATTATGAACTCTCAATCAGGGCATGTAATTGGTTAAAAAAACCGGTTAATAAAAACCGGTAACCGATATTTTGAACGAAAATTGCGAACTTTAACCGTAATTTTAACCGATATTTTTAAGGCTGAAAAAACCGGTAACCGTTAACCAAAAAAAAATAAACCGGTTTTAGCGAACATTAACCTTTATTTTTCATTTAGCGAGAAATTTTTTTAATATTTTTTTATATCTGTGTTTTCTACTTGTATTTGAATATGAGTCATGATAGTTTTTACAATTTCCATTTTATTGGAGAGTCATAAATATAGGTAGTCTCTTTGGCCGTTAAGGTTACTTAAAAAGTCCCAAATAAATACGGCTTTTGTCAACATAGGCAAGTTTAAAATTGAAAAGTGACCTGCGTTTTTCTGAAGATATTACGGGATTTTTTGTGAATATTCATTAATTAAATTGCTTTTTTCTATAGCAGATGTTAAAGTGTAATTTTATCAACTCAAAATAGTGGATAAAGTAGCACTTTAACCGCAAGGATAGATAAAGTAACACTTTAACAGCAAGGGTAGATAAAGTACTTTAACTTTTGTTTATTAGAAGTACATTTCCATAACAACGCAGACTACCGACATTTTAAAATTGTTCTTAAATAATAATTTAATTTTTCTAATTCTTTTCTCTTCAAAACCTGCTATAGAAAAAAATAGAATTTTATACACGACGATAAAATTAAATTATCGACTCGCGAAAAATAATTCACTCGCGATTATATCGCTCGTGAATTAACACTTTTCGCTTGTCGATAAAATATTATTTTATCGTCTTGTATAAAAAATAACTATTTTTTTAATTGTTATATTTTTCTCAGATGGTAACTTTTTATTATTTTTTTAAATTAATTATTCTGTTTTTTTTTTAATCAAATTTTTATAATTAATTTGTTTTAATTAATTTTAATTATTTTTTTAACCGATATATTAACCGGTTTCCAATTTTTAAAAACCGGTTTTCAAACTAAAACCGTTATTATTATAACGTTCTCTATACGGGTTAACCGTTAACCAGTATTTCTTTCGGTTACATGCCCTGCTCTCAATACACTTCCATTAAATTCACCCATGAAATCGAAATAAATAAGTCTTTATCCTTTTTAGATTTAAAATTAACACGTAGTAGTGAAAAATTAATTTTTGACATTTACAGAAAACCCACCAATACTGACATTTACATACATGCTTCCTCCCAAACCCCCCTCAAATACAAATTATCAGTTTTTCAGAGCTTTATACATACACTGTACAATGTACCCCTTGACCCAGCGAACTTTATAAGAGAACAAAATCACATATTACATTTAGCTAGAATCAATGGTTACGATCCTAAAATTATCCAAAAATTGATTAAAAAACAGAAATTTAAAAAGTTATTAAAACAAAGTACAACTTTTCAAGGAAATAAAACAGAGAAAAAATATTGTAAAGTCACATACGACAAAAACATAGAATACAAATTTCAAACCTCTTCAAAAAATTTAATTTAACTGTAGCATTTAGCAATAAACAAACAATTAAAAACCACCTTAATAACAATTTAGATAAAAACAATAAATTAGAATGTTCAGGAATTTACTCCATCACTTGTAAATCATGCAAACAAATTTATATAGGACAAATAAAAAGGAAAATAGATACAAGATTTAAGGAACACATGTATCACACTAAATGTAAAAACATATATAATTCTGCCATAGCCCTACATACTCATAATACTGGACATAAATTTAGTATAGAAGATGTAAAATGTGAAAAACCTTGTAAAGATCCAAATTTAAATATGTTAGAAGCCATCTTCATGAAAAAACACAAAAACAATTTACTTAACACAGATCTCTCCCCACTTGACCACCCCCTCCTGATTTTGATTTAGTAAAGTATAAATTGAACTGTATCCAACAAATTTGTATATTTGTACAACTGAAGATGACTACAGTGTAGTTGAAATGTACATTTTGTTTTAATAAATAATTGTGAAGAAAAGGGACAAGTGTTTATAAAATATTTCTCATATAAATAAATATGTCTGATGTAATTCCCGGGCATTTTGACTGTGGTGACGAGTGCATCACAAGAGCCATTTTAATGTAGGAAATAGAATATGGCCGAGATTCGAGCTTGTTTTGCCAGAACCACAACAAATCTCTCTTCCGAAAAGACCATTAGCCTACTAGTTTCATTAATATTGTTTTGTTTTATTATTATTTCAATTTTAAATCAATTACTTAATTCTAACGACCTTTTGAAGTATAGGACTTACTTTATCCGTCCATGTTTTTCATGATCTTCTTGTATCTTTTTACATCTACGTGCATCGTCTATTATTTTCTCTAATTTATCTGTCATTCTCTTTTTTTAATCTATATAAATATCTATACTCCTGACCCGTAAATTAAGATTGGCGTGGCTACTTTTTTGAACAATTTAATTTTTATATTCTTTATTCGCTAAAAGGTTTACTTAATGCTATTGAAA
This sequence comes from Stenolophus ochropezus, assembly GCA_035578165.1. NCBI lineage: Eukaryota > Metazoa > Arthropoda > Insecta > Coleoptera > Carabidae > Stenolophus > Stenolophus ochropezus. The sequence continues at coordinate 9,166,394 of JAQOWZ010000008.1, read as the reverse complement.
TATTTTCCGGTTTCTCCAGTTCTTTCTTTTATTTCTTCCTCTAATTTACAACCCTGAGAGATTGATTGAGCCTAGATATTTGAACTTGTTAACCTGTTTTAGTTCATTTTCTTCTACGTTTATTTAGCGTATTTTTTTTTTCTATAACAGACAACGTGATTATTTATCTTTGGTGCTTATTTTCGTATTCTTTTAAATAAGTTCATATTATCATTCTCATCTTTTGTTATTATTACTGTGTTGTCTGTCAGTGTAACATAATTCTGACAATTTGATTCTTTCCGTGTTCTAAAATCAAAAATTACTTCTTTCAAAGGCTCGTCTTGGATTAACGAATATAACAGCTGGCTTAGAATACATCCTTGCCTCGCAGTTATTTCAAACATAACCGATTTTTCTCAAATTTCGTAATACAGTTTTTCGTACTTTTTCACGAAATTTTCACTATTAATGCCTGTATTATTTCTCATTTTTCCTAGTAAGGAAAATTATGACGAATACTTTCTGCAAGTCAATAAAAAAAGTATACTTCTTCGACTCCTTTGATTGTTATTTCGCAGATTTGTTTTAATATAAAATTGGTCACTTACATGTTCTGGTTTTTGTCTAAAGCCGTACTGCAAATGAGTGTTTTAATGGTACTCTTTTATTTTTTTGCGTAATACAGTGCTTAATAGTAAAATGCTCCTTCAATTATTACACTTCCTTATATCACCACTTTGGATATTAGGGTAATAATTCCTATTTGTTATTTCTTTCATGTTTCTCCTGTGTTATTACTTTGTTATTATTCTCAATTATTTACCGTTATTGTTAAAACATATCCTCGTTTATTTGGCTAGGTCCTGGTGCTGCATCACATTTTCTGTTTTGACATATTTTTTTCAGTTCTTGTTGGTTTTCTGTTATAAAATTGGCTCTTACTTTCTGCTTATTTTTTATTTTTGTTGTAACATATTTTTCTTCCAGCAATGTTTTAAAGTATTGTCTGCACCTTTCCATAATATCTGCCTCCTCTATGATTGTTTCCATTTTCGTCTTATATAGTTCTTAGATGGTTATTGTTTTATTTTTCTTATAGTTCCAAAAATATTTTTTTCTCTCCATCTTTTATTTAAATTGTATCCATGATTTATTTTTCTCGTCAATTCTTTTCTTTCTTCTCTTATTCTTCGTAATCACTAGTTTTTGAGTTTACGTACATAACATGCCTGTTTTTACTGCATTTTTTTAATATTTTCTGTACACTAAAGTGTTCCGTGGAAGCCTTTGTTTCTTTATTATTCGTATTAGACCCGGATACTTTAAAGTTATCAATTTCATTTCCTGTAATAATTCTTTTTCCTTGTTAGTTAAGCGTTTAAAATGCGATGTTTCCTATATTTATGTATTTTCTTTTGAATTTATTGTTCTATTTTTGCATTGTCCTTCGTGTTGTTTACATACGCCTGATTTATTTTCTGTGTCTAGTTTCGTCTTTGTACAGTCAGTATTTTTAGGGCCTATGCTTTTGAATTTGGGATCGTATCGCTTTATTTTCAAATATTTATATTTATTATATATTCCCTTAGGTTCAAATTAGGTACTTATGAAAATAATTTATCTGTGCTACGTGGTACACATACCACATACTGTTAATTAAAGCATTTTTCCAATTTGATATTGTTTTGGACATGTTGTTACTTACCTATGAAAATATTTTGAAAAATAAAAACATCTTTATATGCTAAAATGTTCCATTTAACCGATTTCAGAATATATGAAAAATTATACAACATTCTTGATTAGGTCCACAAAAAAATATATATTTGTTGAGCGACGGCCATGTCGTCATTGCGAACATCATTTCCTGTAAATAATTACTAATTTGTCTTCACCGGCACTATTAATAATTGCAAGAGAGGTGGTTGTTGGTGCCAAATTGGTAGATATGTACAGGAAAACGCTACTTAAATCATTCCATAAATGTACTTAGTCTGATGATGTCCGCGAGAATGAAACAACCATCACTAAACAAATATTTTTTTGTGAAACTAATCAAGAACATTGTGTTATTTTTCATATATTGTAAAATGTTTCATCAAGCAACAACTACCACCCCCCTTCGATTTCAGAATATTTCAAGATCAAAATGGTTGCAATTAATATAGGATACACTGTGTATGAGACTATAACAATTCAGTAAATATTTCAATAAACTTATAGCTAGAATACATTAAGAAGTTAAAATAATGTACATTTCAGACGATTGTAATTGTGCGCCATGTTCATGAGAACAGATTGCCTCTGAATTCGGATTAGTTACAAATCAGCTTTTAAAGCTTCACAGGATATATTAACAGCTACAATGCGTTTCACTTCACTTGGTCATTTTGATTGATTTAATTTGTCACCATAAACCTAACAATACAGACATAGATCTTCTTACAGCTTACAAACTGACTATATACGGATTTTAACATTACTACAAATAATGTTTTCTTTCATCTTCAAATCGCGCCCCTATTTTCAAATTTTCAACAAAAGTTGATAACAATATATTGTTAGGTTTATTCGGACTACTCTCATATTTTTTTTTATAAAGAACAGGTTAATTCACACTTTAGCTGTTGTAGTACAAGTCATATTTATACATACTTCTAATAGTAATTTATCTTTTAATAAGAATAAGTAACTTATTAATTTTGACACTTTATCAGTAAATAGGGTTATTCCAAAACAGTGAAATAAAAATTTTACAGATCGCAACATAAATAATCAACTTTTATGACCCCACAACCGAATACAAATACATAATAAGCACACTAGAATTAATAACATTCCAAAAAAATTAGACAAATCTTCATAAACAAGGTATCGTAAACAACTCGGTTACAAATTTTTAATTATTACTATCACACTGATAGGCAGTCGCAGTAAGATAATTACAAATATACTAGTGTATGCACTAGGTAAATATTAAATAATTATGATCTTTTCGTTAAGTAGTGCCATTACATTTATATTACATTAATATGAAATTAATAAGAAAATTTATTTTTAAACAAAAGAACAAGAACTAATAAAGAAAGACACGTTCCCGCATCTACGTTTATAAAAAAAAAATGTATCCTTACGGAGGCTTATTTTGCAGACCTTCAGAAAATGTATTTTTCAGACGGGTTAAAGAAGTTGGAGCATCGCTAGATCAAGTGTATAGAACTCAAAAGAGATTATGTTGAAAAATAAATCGCCATTTTTCAAAAAAATTTGTTATTCTTTTGTAGGCTAGGTACTTATCGGACCACCCTCGTATTTTGCTACATTGCTAGGTGTTTCAATATCTAACTTTTTTTAACGAGCTATTGTGCAGTTTTTTTTTAATTTTAGAAATGTTACTTACTATCCGTCCTACATCCTACATTCATCCACTCCTGTCAAACCAATATTTTGGTTTTGCTTTGTTACTATCCTCCGTCATTTTGCATTTTTCGTGTTCTGATTTTTTATTTTTATTGTTATACCTATATGCCTTCTTTTTTTGCACACCAAACAGTTTATCAGGACCGGCTCAGAGGTCGAGATTTAAAGATTTTCCTGAGGCCCCGTGTATTCATATTTCTAATAATTATTGGCACATATTACAAACACAGTACCGTGTGAGTATATTGTATAACAAACAACAGGGATTGAAAAAAGTAATCCTGTGAAGTACTCGCTTTTTGGCAGCCGCGAATAATTGTTATTTACATATAAAGTGTGGGAACATATTTTCCTGGATGAGTATTTTCAATTAAAACGAATACGGGAAAAAGTTCACGCAAGAGCTTTGTACAATATATTTTATGTGAAAAACACAAAATGAAAATAAAAAAAAATTATAATGATTATTTGTTCTATGTAGGAAAGTTGTTCTTTTCTGGTTCGGAGAATATGTACACAGTTGAGACGCAGTCGATTCTGGATACTACTTTAGGAACAGAAAACAATTTTACTGCCATGCAGCACACATTTTTTCTCCTATAAAACAAAACAAGCTAATAATAGTATATTATGTTATTAAGAGTAAAAGTGATACTTTGTGTGGCGAGCATGGAAGTTTGCACGACGAGCGAAGCGAGTCGGACAATTGCATGCGAGGCACACAAAGACACTTTTACTCTGAATAACGCATGCTATTTTTTCTTCAAACTTAGGAATTTTAAAAAATAAACTACTATTTGACGTTTAGTAACCTGTCAGTTATTCATAATTTTTAGTTACTTTATTCTTAGGTTACCTAGTTTTTATAGTGACATTTAGGGCGGTATTACAGATTTCTATTGTACAAGTTACTTCTTATTGGCTGATTCTATATACGGCGACGAATAAATTAAACGGCGGCTAGAATAATAGTTATTTGTATATCAAGTGCTGGAAGTCTATCTTTGTCGAACCAAAACGAAAGTTGCAGCCTGAGCGAAGCGAAGGTTGCAATCGTTTGTGTTCGACAAAGGACTGTCAACACGTGTTATACACACTATTTTTTCTACTCCTGCAAGATAAAAAATAAGGAAATAAAAAAATATTTTTTAAACATAATTTGACATTTATTGCAAATTTTGTATTTGTGATGCGCAAGTGATGCGTATCCATGGCAGCAACAATACAACAAACATTTATTAGTGCTGCAAAGAGTCACTTTCAGCATGAAAAACAAACCAGAAAATTGTATTTTCAAAGCAGGAGTAGAAAAAAAATTATATTACGGAGGCATAGAAATTAAACTTCAACCTTGTCAATCACGTCACAGAAGATGTCACTTTTATGACGTTTGAAGAAAATAGTATTTTTTCAATGATGATGTTATGTGTGCTATTACTCATAAGAATGAATCATTTGAATGAATAATATCCATTACATGAGAAAAGCATGCTATACTTTATCCGCAACTGTAACATTCTGTTTTAAACATGTCACAGGTGCTTTAAATACCCTCTTATGCACTTGTATCATAACCAGGATGATGATACAATGTACCGGTATATGTATATGTATAAATTAAAATTCCAAATACCCGTCAATTCTAGACATTTAAATATGTGAATTCGTTTTCGCCTACGCGAGTTCCGATCCATTTCGATTATTGCCTAAGTGCAAAACTTGTCAGCAATGCAGCAAAGAGTTTTAAAAATATTATTAAAGAATTTATTTTTATTATTCTTGTAAACTATGCAATGGGGTATGTGACCATAATCGAAATCAATTAGAATAATAAAAATTTAACCTTCGCAATTAAATGTTTAAGAGAAGTTTGGTATCATAATGTAAAAATATAAATTTAGTCACATACCCCTATAGTCAGAATATATTGACATTATCTAATACATCTTATGAGATAGATATAATAATAATAACTATGCTGTGATCTTACTAATAATTTTTGACAAACAAATTTTGACCTGCTGACGGTAATTTTTTTTTTTGTATTTTCCCGAAATTCAATGGCTGACAAGTATGAAAGATTTGATTAGGTATTTTACATTTTTTCCATTTTCGAAAGAGTGCAAAACAATATGATATACAGTGTGGACTAGAAAAAAACTTATTTTCAATATGTGTGGGATAAAAATATATTTATTTATTATATATGTTACCATTTAAACCCAAAATCAGTAAAAACGAAGTTTAACAAGTTAAAATTCAAAATTACCAAATGCACTTTTGAAACTAGTTTCAACTCCACTACTTTTGGAGAATTATTGGCCATGGTAACACCAATTATACAAAAACAAAAACCGATATTTAGAGATGCGTTTTGCAGTTATTGCACAATTTGTCGCACAAAGCCCATATTTTTGCGCAACTTGGGCTGCTGTACAAAAATTGTATAGTATATAGTGATGTGACGTGTTGCGCAACTATCGTGTATGGGCTTTGTGCGACACATTGTGCAATATCTGCAGAACGCGTCTCTAAATATTGTTTCTTGTTTTTGTATAAGTGGTATTATCATGGCCAATAATTCACCAAAAGTAGTGGAGTCCATTCGTAAATATTTTTTATAGTCTAGTGGTGAACTTAACTGAAGTTCTCTGAGGAGATTTTCATGGCTAAAAAGAGATCTTTTCTTTAACCACTCTTTCATCCGTATTCTTTGCTTCCTTTTTCTTTTTCTAACACCAACATCTGACGCAATAGCAATTATTATTGCTAAACATGCTGCTTCGTTCGACATGTTTTCCCACGTACACAACAAAAACGACTGAAGTTTGCATAAATATTGTATAGTGTATGGGTAACCTTATTTGCACAACAATTTTTTTGTGCAATATCAGTTTGCGAAATTTGTTTGCAGGTGTATTTGGGGCTTAAAGCCCATACACGATACAACAGTTGCGAGAGGCCACTCGTTGTACAATTAATTTCAAATAATTTTGAATTTCTGCAACTAGTTGCGCAACACGTCAAACAACACCATACACTATACAATTTTTGTACAACAGCCCATGGTTGCGCAATTTGTTTGCAGGTGTATGGGGGGCTTTACAGTTTGTAAATAAATTTTGAACATTGTACATTCAAAAGGCAATTATTTGATCTTGCTGCTGAGGAAGTTGAATATTCATTTTGTATTTTATGGTCATACGTTTTTACTCTGAACGTTTTGAATTTTGATTTATAGGTATTTGCATAAGCACTGGAATCTGGTCATCAAGTCTTGCGTTTAACTGTTTATCGTTGTATTTTTAATGCCATTGAAAAATTTGGGGGTTTGCAAAAATTATTATAACAACAATATTGGCCGCGATGGATCCGAAGAAAATCAAACATTAAATATGTGGGCAGAAGCACTAAACTCAGTGTTTTCAACAGTTTAGAAAATAATCTGAATTACACTGTGGAAGAAATTAAGAAATGTTACGATCGTGATATTCATATCGATCAGACGTGTTATTAAACCCCTGATAATAAAGGTCCATGCTGAAGACGACAGCGATAAGAAAGACAGGGATTTAGAAGAAAGCGACGAAGAAGAAAAGCAACAGAGAATTTGTACACTTTAACAATTATGTTTTTTACAAATAAATAGTATCATTCAACATTTCTTATTTTTCTAAAAACCTACACGAAATTTAATAAAGCAATTTACAATGATATTTAATTATTGTTTGTCTAAAAAAATCATTTTACTTCATCATACTGCTGCATGTCATAAAAAGAAACACATATTTTAATGTTTAAAATTTGGCATTGCAATATGCAACAGGCAACACATTTTCTAAACTAATACACATATAAACTTTTTAATTCGTAATGTCATAATCTAGTTACAAATATTGATGACGTCGCTCCACTCCTTATATGTTTATTATAGACTGTATTTATTTGGTACCTTTAGATTCAACCCGGAACTCATTCAAATAAACGTCAAATCTTGTGTCGTTTATTTAATTTTGTTTGCTATATCACCTTTGAATATAAAACTTACTTACAAAAGTAGTTGTGCTGTCATGGGAAACAAGGAACATAAGTTGAAAGAAAGAGATAGGAAACGGGTGGAATTCATTGACCTATTATATAAATGGATTTAACATTGATGCTCCTTTACCCTAGAAGCATTGACGCACACCTTAGAAAAGGACAGCGCTACTTTGTGCAAAAGATTAAATTGCAATACACGCAACACACAGTACATAGGAGTAGGATGGGTAGGGATGTAATATTTCAAATTATAATTTTTACATTTTTTTTTTATTAAGGGATTAAATACTCACTCAAATTACTATTTAGAAATATATAAAAGCAAATCGTATTCCTACTAATATTGCACTTTTACTTCTATCATCTATCATAAAACGAAAACAAAACTAGACCGCAACATAAGTAGACGTTGCCCAACTTAACCCCACCAATACTCTTTCTTTCCTTTTCTAATGTGAGCGTCAATTCCCCTCTCTCTACCTATTAATACGTCAATGATCCAACCCAACTTCCACCATTGACGTATTAATAAATGGACCTAGCGTAGAGAGAGAGGAATTGACGCTCACCATACAAAAGGAAAGAAAGAGTATTGGTGGGGTTAAGTTGGGCAACGTCAACTTATGTTGCGGTCTGTAGTTTTGTTTTCGTTTTATGATAGATAGAAGTAAAAGTGCAATATTAGTAGGAATACGATTTGCTTTTATATATTTCTAAATAAGAATTTGAGTGAGTATTTAATCCCTTAATAAAAAAAATGTAAAAATAATAATTTGAAATATTACATCCCTACCCATCCTACTCCTATGTACTGCGTGTTGCGTGTATTGCAATTTAATCTTTTGCCCAAACTAGCGCTGTCCTTTTCTAAGGTGTGCGTCAATGCTTCTATGGAAAAGCAGCATCAATGTTAAGTCCATTTATATAATAGGCCAATGGGTTGGATCTACCAACCCTCCAAAATAGCTGGGGCAGTTGGATCAGTGCGGGAACTGTCCCGGATTACTTTAATAATACCAAGTAAACTAAACTATCCTACCAGGTTACTTTAAAAGTCCCAAATAAATACGGTCATAGCATGACCCCATTAATACAAATCAAACAAACTAATAAAGGTTTTATAATATTTATCTCTTAAAATATACAATTTTTATTGCATAAAGTAGAATATATTATAAAATTAAGTTACAGTACGATCGTAAATAAAATGTGTACGTGACACAAAATATTTTTAGCTCTTAATTTACAAATGTTTGCACATACAACGCTCCAAAAGTCATCACAAGAACTCAATGGCCCGTATTACGAGCTCACTTTTATAATAAAATCGCGATTTTAACGCTCACTTTTACATCAAAATCTTTTGTAAAAACGAACGTTAAAATCACGATTTTATTATAAAAGCGAACTAGCTCACTTTTATAATAATATCGTGATTTTAACTTTCAATTTTATATAAGATTATGATGTAAAAGCGGACGTTAAAATCGCGATTTTATTATAACAGTGAGCTCGTAATATGAGCCAATGTAATTATTGAACATTAAGTGGTCAAAAGTCAAATACTATTAATGAGAACATTGAAAAGTACATACAGAATAAGAGGTAATGTTTATTGGTGCATTGTATTATAAAATTGACTAAAAAGTTGTTCAAGAGTTCATGAACATAATAGCATTCACTTAACGAGGCCTCATATTTAACTTCAAAAATTGGGATTTCTAGCGACTTGGTGTTATACACATATCGCATTTAAATATGTAGGTATAAATAAATGCAAAACTTGTCTCTATCAAATGGACAATAATGATGTAGCTGATCAAGATGAAAGCGCATGCGTAATAACAAAATTTATGAACTACTTCAAAAAGTTTGGCACTTACAAGTTCTTTTCAAAAATTAAATTCTATTTTTGCAACAATTAAATTTACCAATAAAAAGAAAAAAATACTACTAATTAAAAACAAATAGAACGTACCACAAAAATATTCGTAGATTAACGATCTAATAAAAATACTTGGGCGTAGTGTGGATAAGCTACATTTTAGTTATTTATGATACAACATACAAGTGTATTATAATTGCAAGTTACTTAAAAAAAAACATGTAAGCGTGTGGCATACAAAATGTTATCAAACACCTTTTAATTAAATAGTTTAATATGTTTTTTTTAATAATACGTAATGGACTAGGCGTAATAATTATAAAAAAATAAATTAGTTTTTCTTAAGTATCAAACACAAATGTCTTTTTACAGATGTCATCATGACGGGATTTCAAATTTCCATGAATTAACACATTTTTATTTCAGACATAAGCTTCTTAAGTGTAAGGACAATGTTCCTTTATTACTTTTCGGTATTATTATCCTAATGTTAAAATCCTTTATTTTAAGTATTATTGGTTTCCATGGGTAAATAGTACCCGAATTTTGATAAAATTGAGACTTTTGGATCGCTGTACCTGACATAATTGCATTGAGAAATAAATATAAAAATCCATAAATAACTTTTTATAATACAAGTCCAGACTTAATGAGCACACAGATAGCTTGGCACGTATGCTAGGGGATTTCTGGGGCTCAGATATGGGTAGAATTCCCGTTGCGATTCCGCGTGGACATCTCTGACTCGGAGCCGTCGACGTCGGCGCTCGGTAGGCTCCCCCTGCGTCCTGGGAACAAGTCTGACACCGACACTGCCTGCAACATGAATTATCATGTCAATAATTCAATTCTCATATCATTACAAGCATTTTTAAAGCAGAATTACAAATATACATTTTTCTATTTTGCCTTCATTATATAAAGCTATAACATAATCCAAATAGAGTTCGTTATAATTCATTCGGGTGTTAATATAGCCTAATATATTTAACTTTAAAAAAAAAAATTAAATGTCAAACGACGTTAAATAAACGAATACAAACCTTTGTTAACAATGTTATTTTTAGGGGTTGCTTTAAACTTTAGTACTGGACATTTAAAAATAATTAGCCCAATAAATTTCTATGTTCATTCTGTTTTGTTGGCATTCGTATTTACTATAATAATTCTTACTGTAACATAACAAATATAATTCATTTACAAATATTTATTAATATTTTTAAATAATATACCTGTAAACGATATGTTAAATATATTATTTAAAGGAATTTTTTGAATAAATATAACTTATTTGTTCTGTAATTATATTTATTGAATTCATAACATTTATATCATTTTTTTATTAATAATTGGTATTAGATAGCTGTTTTTTCGCATTTACTTTATTCAGTAATAATAATTCAAGGGTAAGCATAGTCAAAATGAACTGGTTTAAACACTCATAAATTTGAAAACATGTCATCAATCGGATCCCTATATCTCTAGTCACGTGAGCAAAAGTAGACACTTAAAACATACTTACACTGAAAATTTTTAGCTTAATATAATATCCAATCGAATTCCTGCATCTCTGATGTGTACAAAAAAGGCAAATCAAAACATATTTACATTGAAAATTTTTAGCCTAAAAAAATATCCATGCGATTCCTTACATATCTGATCTCGTGTGCGAAACTTGCCAATCAAAACACACTTACACTGTAAAGACCCCTAAAGACTCTTATCAGGTTGCTAGGTAAATGACAGTTGTTGACATCTGTCAAACATTAATTAGTTTTACTTTCAAAATATCATATACCGGGTGTCCCAGCTCGACCGACACATGGGAGTTTTACATGGGAAATCAGTTAATTGTGAATAGTATCTCCCCAGTGCAAGATATTAACTCGAAATTTTGTATGCTTATTGGGGAATATTATTTCTATGGATTACAGTTATTTAAACTATGTAATTTCGTCTGTAAGACGAGATTTATTAAATTATAAAAACTAACATTTTCGTTCAAAATCAGTCAGCCATGGAAATAAAAGAAAATATCTATGTGACAGTTCCGACAGATAATGACATGCCATTGTAGATATTTATATTTTTGTAATATTGGTATATTATTTAACAAAAAGAAACTAAATTCAACTTAAACTAAACTTAAAATAAAGGGAATAGAAATTAAAATCAGTGATACTTCACGAAACTGTCAGATTAATATTTTCTTTTATTTCCATGGCTGTCTGATTTTGAACGAAAATATTAGATTTTAAATTTAATAAATCTCACCCTGCAGACGAAATTGCATATTTCAAATAAGTTTGATCCATAGAATTAATATTCTCCGATAAGTATACAAAATTTCAAGTTAATATCCTTGCACTGGGGAGATACTATTCATAGTTAACTGATTTCCCATGTAAAACTCCCATGTGTCGGTCGAGCTGGGACACCCGGTATGTGGAATCCGGCAACGTAGCAACGTGATATCCTGATAGAACAGAGGTAGCAGTGACTGTGAGACGATTATGTTTTCAGAATTCTAAAAATTGACATAAATGAGAATACATCATATTATTGTAATGCGTTAGTTGTATTTTTCCGTTAGCTAATTAAATTGAATTAAAACATTGTTTAAAAGTGATTTCGGTTGTTTCAACTACCAAATTTCCTATAAATTTAGGTTATGGTCTTAAAAAAATACAAAAAAAAAATCTCACCGAATATCTTTCGACCATCGATAAAAAACTTGTAATTTTATTACAACTTCCTCAAGCACGTTGTTTGTATGAAACAGACCTCCGCCTTAGGCCTCGGGCGGTTACAAAACAACGTGCTTTCGGCAATTGTCATAAAATTATTGCGTAATTATCAATAACCTAGGGATATTATAGCAGATAAGTACTCTAGGATACTTATCACTTGCGTGATGTTGTTGCTAGTCAAATCATAATTGCTGACATCTGTTAAACATTAGTTATTGTACTGTTTTATTTTCAAAATGTCATATTTAGGTTATGAAAATAGAAAACAATCTCAAAAAGAATTTCAAAGAATATCCCTCGATCATTGATAAATAACATAATTTTATGACTTCCTCAAGCATATTACTTGCAGTAGTCGAGAGGTTCCAAGCAACGTGATTACTACGTATTATCAATGATATTATAGCTGTTAACAGCCCTTCGCCTCTGGGTATTACCAAGCATTATTACATAAGTATGTTTCTCTCAGCTTTTCTGTTCTTTTTTATAGAGACCGTCATATGTCACCACAGCTAAATAGCAGTAAAATTCTTATAACCTATTGATTTAATATAAGTGAACTATATACTTTTTAATGAAATTATGCATTTCGTAACATTGTTTTGTATCAAATTTAAAACATATTCAAAATACGTTACGTTGGAATATGCAAAAAAAAGCCCATTGCTCGAATCGCATTCAACCGTGAAAATGAATAGGTTCAAACCATTATGAATCATAGTCAAAAGAGTATAATGCGAAAAAACAGCTCTAATACATGTTGTTATGATGAGTAGAGAGCGAACCCAATAACCAAACCCAGTGGCGTGCAAGAAATGATTGTTATTTGTTTAGAAGTGGCATGGATTCGGAGACAGAATGAGTCCTGGAACCGTAGGAGGCCATGCATCGATGCTACAACACAACAAGCAAATTATTATACCGCTAACAACAACAAATAAAATTAGTACAAACTACTGGAGGTCTATTCGATGCTATGTACTAGATTTACACTTAAGGAAACTCGCCTGCGTCACATTTCGTAATTTTCACATGCATTAATAAACCACCTTTGTTTCGTTAGTTCTGACATAAATAGATATTTTAATGAGTGAAGAGACATTATAGACGTTAAAAAAACATTAGAAAATGAAATATAATTTATAAAAATAACCCACTGATGTTATTTAAGGTGATAAGAAAAAATGGTACTAAAGAAAGATACATATGAATGATATTTCCAATTATTTTAAAATAAGGCATAATGTTTTCAATGAAATTTCAATTTATTTAAAATGATTGTAATGCTTCTTTTTTCTACATACGTTGGCTACGACTTAACTTGAATATGGTTACGTAAGTGATTTGTATGTCAGGCCGATCGGTGTAACTGTCAAATTATCTATGTAATATTTGTTATTGTTGTTGCTATTGTTCATTTTCGTGTTAAAAGCTCTTCGAGAAGTATGTTATCGTTATTATTTTTAGTTATTAAAATTTAAATCAATTATGCATTTGTACAAAGGAACAGATTTGGAATAATTACTCACTCCTTAAAAATTTTGACTATAATTATTACGAAGTCTCAAGATTTTTCTGCTCATAACCAAACAGTCACCCCTTGAGAAAACGGCGACCGTGAAACGGTTATTTTAAGTTGTTTGTTCATTTTGTTTTGATGAAACGTTTCTACTTGGAAAATAACTTATAAAAAAAAAAAATTGCGCCAGAAGCAAGAAATACTACTAATAATAAAAATTAAGGATTGCACTTTATAGGAATAAATAATTACATAGGCATTGTAAACATCAAATGTGTACATAGTTGAAATATAATATAATTTTGTAAAATATTTAGAAATATGTTAGGTTTTCTATTGTAATTTATTTATTTCAACAAATGTTTGGTACTATTTTTTCCAATATTTTTTTATTATACGAGTATATATATTTTTTAATATTTTATAATAATATGAAATTATTTATATGTTGTATTCAAATTGTTCGAAAGGGAGTTCCGCTATAGCTTACTTAAGTATACTGTGTCTGTAGTATCAAAAACTATAAATTACACTACACTTTTGTGTTTTAAGTATTTTATCGAACAGACCTTTCATAAATACAGTCAACATTAGTATTACTGGCCCTACTTGAGCTCATGTATACTAGCCATCAAGTCTAAAACCAAAAATAGAAAACATGCGACACAATGCAAAACAAAGTGGACACTACACAGAGTGAGCGACGCAAAGTAAGCAGGTGCAGCTGCAGCAGGAATCCTGCCTTCCATTCCTGCACCAGTGCCAGGACATGCACGACACTCACAAATAATGCTAATCCCACAAAAAAACAAAAACTTGCAAATAAGACATAATTAGTTAAATCTGTTACAATAATGATAAAAAGACTATTGTAAGAACTCAAGAAAACTACTAATAAATTTAAAGATGAATTAAAAAAATCAATATGAGTTAATTAATCAAGATTATTTTTATTATATCAATAAATATTATACAGGATCTAACAGTAATAAGTACGTTACATTTAAATGTAATAGAACGGATTCTGGTGGTTAACTTGGTTTGGGGCTAACTTAGCGGAGTATGAGATCTGGGAAATCTCAGTGAAACAAACTTATAACCAAAAATAAAAATCCGTTTTGTCGTAGTGGTTCGGAACCCACTTAATCCAGTGTCCTGTTACTGGACTGTGGGTTATTCACATTACCGTACGACAATAGTTGTATTAGGTACTTATATTCCGAATCGTTTATTATATTTTTCCCGTCACTACATTTAAATTGAAATATTAAAGTATTTGCAAAATATGGGCCACTTGTCAGTTCAGATTTATTTATTTACAACTTTTAACTGTTAGCTTTACACGTTGTTTTCATAATTATCCTGTTAGTACGACAGTCATTTTCTACGATACTCGGTTGACAATAGTATATATCACATAAAGGGTATGCGACGAAATACAGAATGTAGGACTTTAAAATGGGATTTCAAAAAAATGCTGATATTCTCTCTCCTGATATATTTAGAGCAAAACTACAAGAGTATAAAGATGTTCAAAATTAAATTCTACATCAACATCAGATAAGATCAAAATTGTTGCAACAGTAAAACTGCAGGACGAGATATAAATATAAAATGTAATATTTCCGTTAAAAATCAGACAGCCATTGAAATAAAGGAAAATATCTATCTGTTAGTTTAGTGAAATATCAGTGAGTATAATTCTTATTGTTTTTAATATTATTTAAGCTGAATTTACATTCCTTTTCTTAAATAATATACCAATATTACAAAAATATTACAAATATCATTAAAAAAGTATTAAATAAAAAGTAAGATAAATACATCACATAAAACAAATTATAATTACATTTATGGACGAAACATCCTTTTTTAACTAATTTTGGACTATAAAATAATTAAATAATTAATATCAAATTCCATTATCTATAATGACATGTCATTAACTGTCACAAATGTCACATACATTTTATATTTAATAAATCTCGTAGACGTGCTATTGCATCAATTAAGATATTATCTGACGTAGAAGTTAATTTGGAATATCTTTATATTTTTGTAGTTATGCTCTAAATCTATCAGGAGAGAGAGTATCCGTAATTTTTTGAAATCCTATGCTAAAGTCCTATGTTCCGCATTTCGTTGCACACAATTAAAAAACATATTTTTTTTTACTTTAATATGAGTGTAATATATATTTTATCAACACATAAAATTATTTTGATTTTTTTTTATTTTAATTTTGAGACAGACATTTACGAAAAAAATATATTATTTTGTATTTGCAGCAATTAATCAAATTGCATCCTATTTATATTAGTAATTTGTCAGTATGTCATGAATGTAAAATTTATAAAATTATTTTAACTAGGTACTTATTTTATTTGTACTGTGTTATTGAACGTAAACAAACATTCGGTACGACACATGTTAAAAAATGGAAATGATTCTGACAGAAACACGAATAAAGGTACATTTTGAAATGTAGCTTTAATAAGGTATTCCAAGTTTTTTTTCATTTTTTAATATTTTAATCTGTACATAAAAATATTAAATCCATATTTTTATTTTCACCGCAAAGCTGCTAACACGCAAGAAAAAGTTTTAATAAATTGCACCCTATAAAATCTGTACCTGTGATGTCAACTGCATCGCTGAGCCAATATCCCATAGCAAACCAGCGTGAGACGATGGCACATTAGAACAGCCAATAGCATTTGCCAGTGCTTGTACACCACAAGCATGGCTGAAAATGAATTTTACGCACTCGATTTAAATGCATTCATGTTTCATTTTGATATTAGGGTAATAAAAATCAGAAAATTAAAGATTATATTCACCTTAATATTACTTATTCATGATGAACATTGAAATCCAATAAGTATTTTTTTAAAAGCTGTAGACATGGAATACCCTATTGTGCGCATTAAAAAACCTCGGTAGCCTAGTAAAGAAAGGTTTTATGGGGCCGGGGATGGAACTTACGACGAGGACGGCGACGAACATGCCCAGCAGTAGGCCGGCCATGACGTCACTCCAGTGGTGCTTGTAGTCGGACACGCGCGTCATGCCCGTGTACAGGGAGAGCATGATGCACAGGAACTGAAAGAAGTGCCGCCACAGCTTCGACCCCCGCCACGTCCATCTTGCCTGCAGGTACATCTGGAAATATTTCATATCACATCATTACTACTCCTAGCCACAGTATAAATATAAGCAGTAGCGACTCTCTGCTTACATTTGGGTCGGAATTTTCTATGCGCTTGCGTGTAAAGTTACCTCGGAGAATGAGTACTGACCGCCTGGGCATGTGCAACAACTGTCATTTGGCATTTTGATAATCTTATAATTATTATATTTTCGTTCGATTGTAATGAATTATGTTCTATGTATTTTATTTATTTTTATTTTCGACTCATTTTGTAATATCTGCATTTTGTTGGTGTAATAACAGTCATCAATAATTTTGGTAATATTAAATTGATATATATTTTTGTTTAATTGTTTTCTATATCTTATTTATTTTTATATTCGAGATTATTTGCAATATTTGAATTTTATTTTTGCAACAACCGTCATCTGAAATTTAGATAATTTTATATTATTATTTTATTTATGTATATATCGTTTAATTGTGAGTAGTTCTATTTTCTATATTTTATTTGTTTTTTATTCTCGACTTTATTTGCAATATGTGCATTTGGTGTGCTTTTTTATTAAAATGGAAAAATTGTTATCCTGTAGAAGGAGATTAATTAATTTGATTATAATTATAAATCAAAAGAGTGAAACAAATTGTAGGAAAAATATTTTATTACACAATTAATAAAAAATAATAAATACCTACATTTATTTGTTTTTTTGTCGTCGAAAATACTAATACATTTTACTAATCGTGTATAATCCGCCTTGTAATGCATCGGATTAAGTTTGAAATTGGCCCGCTTCAGAGTGTCGCTACTGTTTATATCTATACTGTGTCCTAGCGGTCTCAAATTGGTCGCGCATCTTAAAATTGTGATGTGACGCATCAATAGTGGCACCTTTTTAAGATAAATAGTGTAATAAATCTTATACACAATTACATTAATTTCAATAAAGCTTCTAACAAATAAATAAGTGCAACAAAATCAAATGTTTAAAACATACAGAAACATTTAGATTTTCATAAAATATTTAATCAATTTGATAAAAGGATATTCATAAAGCTTATTATCAAAATTATTCAAAATTTATATGACATTTATGCAGTATTAAAAATTGGCGCTTACTTAATGTTTTTTGATTTACATTTATTTCTCATTTTTTCTTCATTAGACATTTAAAGCGATATTCATTAAATTTTATGAAATATTATTGTCAAAATGCAGCAATATTATTTAACGCTTATGTGCGACATTTATCAAAACGATATTACAGCCAATTTCATCAACATACCTCAACAGTAAAAGTTTTCTTTTTTCCTTGTACATATTATTGCACCAGAAGTTTCCTTCAAAACAGTACCTCTTATTCTACTTATATTACAAATCTCTTCTTTCACATGCCCTCAAAATGACTTAACTAACTTCTGACCCTTCGATATACTTTTTTTCTTCGAAAAATCAGGGTTGCATAAAAAATCGGATTTTTTTTTAATTTATACCATGAATTCGAAAATGTTTTTCATAAAATAGCATTAATTGTGAAAAAAAAATGTGAAGAATAAGTAAAAATTTAAAGAAACAATAAAAACCTGGAATAAAATCCGTTTATAAGTTATAACGACACCGCTTATAACATCGAAATTATGACCACATACGGTAACATTTTTTTTATTTTTATCGATTATAGCGACTTCCGATTATAACGACGAAATATTTCTACGAGATGTAAAAGTTGCGAATGGAACAAAGACAAAAAATCAGATATTAAATGTTCTGCCAGTAAAGTCTATTTGACCAGAGTATAGTAAAATGTGTCGAACCGAATTATTTGTAGAACACAATTGAGATTTAAATCCATCGCTTATAGATGTATAATTTTCTCAAATAATTAAATGAAACAAATTATAACCATATTTACTATTTTATTTTTAACGCAAATTTTAACTAAATTTTAATTAATATCATTATTTGATATTATACATGATACTGGGTATACTTGAAGCCATGGGTTGCGTGCAGCACGTGACTCGAAGTAGGCAACCCGCCTGCCTGGTGGACCAACAAACCATTTCACTCGCTTCGTTTCCATTGTGCAACAAGCTGTTTTTTGTGTTTTGGAGAGATTTTTCAAAGATATTATTTCATTTTTCAAATATGTCACATTTGTAGAAGTTTCATGATCAGTTTCAGTGTGAGGTAATGTTTCGTTAGTGCAAGAACTAGTGCTAACGATGTTAGTAATAGCCTGTTCCTCATTTACAGAAACAAGCTCCACGGAAGAACTTACAGCTTGTTTCTATAATTGTATAAATTTGTTATTTTCATGTATATAATAAAATCATTTACCAAAATAAATACATTTTTTATAAAAGGAAGAACATTTACTAATTATTAGTAACTTTAGTATTGACTGAATGATATATGATAAATGCATTATGAGTTGTTAGTAAAAGTTATTTACATGACATATACTACTACCATTCTATTCAAGTCAGTGATATGTATGTTTATAACTAAATGATAATAAATATAATAAACGACATATTTTTGTTAATAAAACTTTCAAACCTTAACATGTCGATCTGTTAATCTGTTATAACGCTGTAAACTTTTATTTGCATTATAACATGCTTTTACATAGCTCATATTTAACGATGGTATCCAATCGGGATTGTTTTTATCATCTAAATCAGCTGGTTTCCCTTGAATTTTGCAATAATTTTTAAGCATATTTGGTTACGATAACATTTATCACAACACAAGTACCTATTTAAAATTAATAAAAATATGGGTTTTATATAAATCATATTTGAATAATATTTTTTCTCACTTAGTATAAACAAAAATATATATAATAATTTCGAACCACCGGGCAAACCGGGCAACCTATATTTGTCATAATTTCGTTCGGTACCTTATGAGAATGCCAAATACTAATTTATATTTGTTTGTATTCAAAGAATTAAGGTATTAGGGACAACAAAATACCTTTAATAAAATGTCTCGAACATATTCTGCCGTATTTTATTTTATATTCTGTTAAGTGTTGTCTCTTAACCGCAGTTGTCCACTTTTTCCGTCTTTCTACCGCCAAAGGAATAATCCTACCTCTATTATCTTTTTCTGAGGGAAACCTATAAAAATATATTCCATCCCCAATTCCACTTTTTTTGAAAATCCCACAACAACACAGAATTGAGGCATTTTTGGCTATTTCTGCGTGGTGTACAATGGCATGTTGGTCCACCAGGCAGACATCTTTAAATGGCCGTGACGTCACGTGCACGCGACCCATACTCCCTAGGTAAATTTAATACTTTTTTATAAGTAGGAAGGTTAAGTTTACTGCATGCAATTATCATAGACATTTGACACAAAATCGTTCAAATTGATGCACTAATTTCAACACAATTATCACAAAATTTTATTCTAAAAATAATCATCGTTTTATTTTTATTAGTGCTATTTACATTAAGTCAAAATTCACATTTAAATATGTATATGAATTACTTATGTCATCATCCAGTAGTCATCGTCATCCAGAACCGATGTGTTGTCAATAACCTATATGCAACCATTATCTGTGTCATATTTTGATTGGTAGTGTAGTTTTTTATTTGTTATTATATTTTGCATTTTAAAAATTTGTTTACATGTTTTATTGTTTTACGGTGTTTTGTAAATATTTTAATTTTTTTAATTTACAGTGAATAATTTAAGATATAATGGACGTTACTTAGAATCCGACCGTCTCTAATAAACTTTCTATAAAGAAATCCTTTCTTAAATAATAATAACGAATTTAATTAGCAAAATACTAATTTTCGAGCAAATTTTTATTTGTATTTATAATAAAGTATATTATTGAAACTATGTAATATTAATAAAGAATATAAATTCAATGCTAATAATTACCTAGTAACAAAGAAGCAAAATAGTAAAACAACTACTAATGTAATGTAGGAGTCACAAGTGACTCCTACATGTCACCTAAAGAGGTAGTGACATCACCTGTAACTAGCACATGATATTTTTCACCAGAATGTGCTTAAAAATTTTACCATTGTGACTTTTTCATACTGGCGACTTGTGTACAGAATAATGACATAGAGCTCGGAACTGAATCACGTCACGTGTTACAAAATATTTGATCGGATCGGCAAAAAATGATAGAACGCCGTTCAATAATGTTAACAAAGGAATCCAACATTTTAGCTATCTTAAAATCACACGGTGATTTGTTTAAAAAGTTTTTATTTATATTAAAAAAAAAACTGAAAATAAAGAAACACATTAATTTTTATTATGAAATATATGCAGCAGTGAGCAGATACGATTAAGCTGTATGTTTCCTACAAAACAGATTTGTACTCCGTGATGTGGTACTGCTAGGCGTAGAGTTTCTTCATTTAAACTCAAATGAATATCCAACACATGTGAAAAGCTCTATTTCACATATTTATTTTTCAATGGTTTTGTTGCAATGCTATATATTTAAATAATAACTTTCAAAAATCGCTTTGTAAAACATTACATTTTAATATTAATTAGTAATATAGTTTCTATGTAATTTAAGAATAATTCCCAAAGACTAATCAATTTTATAGGTAATATATTTGGTAATCAAAATCATAATTATAACAACGCAGAAGTTTTAAAATGTATATTTATTTGGAATCCTATTTCCATTTTTAATTTCTTAGGAAGTAAAGGAAGTATTGCAATCGCGAAAAAATTCGGTTTTCAGATTTCAGCTGAAATATATATTTTGACTATCTCTGAATACATTTTTAACTAGTTTCCGCTTGAAGTCTGTACGTGTATATCGCGCAAACTAAAAACTGATTAACCGTAGAATGATGACATTTTGTATATGGTACTACTATAACATCTTGCTCTTTGCATTTCCTTTTTTTAGTGCAAAAGGGCACTTTAGTCGAAAGGTTTTTTTGAATTTTTCGCACAACTCGAAAACGATTAGCCGTAAATGTTGAAATGTGGGACTTCTAAACATCTAGTTGTGCACCTCTTTTTTTTATTGCAATCAGTAGTGCCAATTTTTAATTTTTCATACTAGTCAAAAACGATTAGCTGGAGAATGTTGAAATTTTGTACGTCGGACTGTTATAAAAGCTAGATGTGCATTTCTCGTACAAGGATGTCATGTCATTTTTATTATTGTTATTATTTTAATTTTTGTAAATAAAATAAAAATTAAAATGTTAAATATTTATGTATGCGCATTTTTAAATAATTTACTTACTAATTAAAACACTCTCTATACACAAGTCCGTATTATTATAATCTACATTTTAAGGTAATAATAAAGAAAATCTCACCGCTAAGTAGAACATGGTGTACATAGAGAACGAGGAATGTCCTGAAGGAAATGATAATCTGAAATATAAACAGAAAAACATTAGTTATGGGAAATGCGAATAAATCATTAATAAAAATGAATCCTCCTTATGTCACTTACAAAGGACCTATACCTATTTATATCGTTTACATTCGGTTCGGGTTTATACCAAAATTTATTGTTTTCGGATCAGGCTCAGCATCTTTGCATAGAAAACTGATTCTTTAGTGAATTTTTGTATGTGCGGGCTCAAATTCTGTCTCAGAACAATATTTGTACATAAGTGTACATTTTATATAAATTTAATATTAAATAATTCCAAACATGTCCTAACAAAGTTTAATCTCAAATGAATTCGTAAAAATAATTTCGGTTTATGGTTCACCGGCCTTGGAAAGTTTCTCTCATTTCCGGTTTGGGTTCGTTTTTTTATTCGGGTTTAGTTCCGTGGTGATATACATTACAAAGTTTGTAAGATATCCAAAAATTATGGCTTTACATTACGATTTGACTATTTTCATCTAAATATCTGTCCGTTCGATACACTAATGAAATTCTTGTTTATACTTTTTTTAACATTTACAAGAGTTTATTTACTTTCGTTAACAAATAATTCTTTCGAAGTGACAGTTATTTGCAAATATTTAAAAAAATAATTTAAATTGTATTTTTGATATTGACGAATATTTCGCTTTTCGTCAGAATAAATAACCCATGAAAAATCAACTCGCACGCTTCTATACTTACGCCTGAATGCTCATCCCTGATAATATTATAAATCTATGAACTACTATGTGTTATTTTTGACTCTATCTTATATGCTATCAAAAATGCATTTTGCATATGTACACGTGCAAGAAATTGCAAATAATATCCATGTGTCTACATTTTACTAATGAATAATAACTTTAATTGAGTACTTATAGATCATTATTACATATATCGTGTGTTCCCGGTAGCAGACTTGTTTACATTTTCGCTTCTAACTATACTTTTTCTGTCGAAATGTATATATTTAAGCACAAAATACAAATGTACCTTCTTCTGAAGATGGTGTAACGACAAAAACCGAATTGTACGAGTAGATATATCAATAATAGTAAATAAATTTGAACAAAACAGATAATTATTGTTATTAATTTTCATTTTAAGAATCAAGCATCTATATTTTAAATTAATTTTGAAACTGACTGCCAGTATTCACATTGTGTGAATAGAGGAATATATGTTATTTACCTGACTTCTTTGAGGAGTCGGCCATCCCGATCATTACTGCAACTGAAATCTTCGATATACCTGCAAAATAATCAAAATTATTATTCAACATACATAGTATTCTCAAGATCTCAAGTACTGAAGGAATAGTATTGCTGTCTTTATTTTTACTTCCCGCCACATTAGTATGGTTCACTGGTATAGGAATCATGCTAAAATTCGCATATCGAATTTTTAAGGAATAAGCACATTTCAAGGACCCTACAATCGAAATTTAACATATTTACGATGATGTGTGAAGGTGTGTAAGCATGGGTTTTATATCTACAATAGTGGCGGCTCGTACTACATATTTGTAGGTGCGCTGCATCAAACAAAAATTGGATAAAAAATATTAATCAAAGGAATTCAATTTTATTTACAGTTTTATTTATATTTAAAAAAAAAACGACTTTCTTTGTTTTCGGCAAACTTATCTATTAATTTTTCATTCTAGTTTTACGTCAATAAATTTTCTGGTTTCAGTTCATATTTCACAGAAAACAAAACAAAACATTCTTCTTGTTACACCGTCAAATCCAATTCTTAAATGTCTTTTTTATGGTTTACAGCGACTTTTTCTCGAAATTCCTATGTTTAGAACACGTGTTGGACAAGTTGTCCAACACAACCACAAATGACAGGACTTCGACATATTGCAAAATAAAATTAATATTTGAAATGTAACATGGAAACGGACTTTAGTTTTCTATTAATGAATTTTAATACCTCTTGATACTTTTTTTATATGGAGCGAAATTTAATTTTGATCATGTAAAATAATAGTGTAAGCTTCACGAACGGTAAGGAAATCCGTCTTCAGACAATAACTGGGAGTCCCTGTTTCACTCCTCTTCCAAACAGTTGTCTTCGATCGGTAAAATGTCCTTACCGTTATTGATACTTAATATACTATTTCGATTAGACTGTATGATCACTTGTTACATTTAGCAAATAAATATTTCCCTTGAATAATTTTAACCAATCAAGTTGCAGTAAATTTTGAACGTTCATAACCCGGGTATATTTGACGTTTATAGAGTAATTATATATTTATCATTTTTTTATTTTAAATTCATTAAGAAAGATTTTTTTATATGAAATTAAGCATTTTCATCGAAAAATGTTGATTTTCCAATTTTCGTAATAGTAACATTAAGTAAATTTAAACTGTAGAGGGAAAAGTATTGGATGCACGATACTTTGAAAACCCTAAGGGTATGTCAACAAAAAGTGTAGACAATTAAGAAAATAAGTAAATGTAGTTATCTGTGAGTTAATTTTTTTTATCAAAAATTACAATTGACTCAGTAGTCAACTTCAAGTAAATTCAAATAAAAAATCAAATATTTCTATTACAGTTGTAACAATAGGACAAAAATGATTGGCAACTTTTATTCGAAGCACCGAATTAATGGAAAGCTTTTACCATTTAGAATTTCCAACAGATGGAAGATGAACGAAGCACTATCTACAATATTATTAGAAAAATCGAGAATGAAGAAACGCTAGAAAGATATGCTGGTACTAGAAGTAAGGCAAGAAAAATGAAGGAAAGGGTAACACAACAACTTGAAGAGATGGCGATAGAAAAATTTAAACAACCTTACAGAAAACTTGGTAGGAAGTTTATTATTTCACATAAATATGTTCGTAAAATTCTGAGGAAGAGAAATGTAGTATTAAGAAAACGAAAAACAGCACTTAAGTAAATCTAAAGCAATTGCAAATCCAGAAAAAACATCTTCGAAAATTAAGAGAAAGTTATTTAACGCTATCTGATGATCGATTTGTTATCACAGATGATTAGTCTTATTTTACATTGGATGCCTGACAGCGGTGGAAACAATTCCTACTACTATTAAGAAATTGTCGAGCTTGATCATGAAGTCAAACGACATAGCAAATTCCCAAAAAAAAGATACAATTTGATGTGGGACACTTTTGAAAGACTAATGGCTAAACTTAAGACTAACGTTAGACAAGCTGACGTGATTATATTATTTCACATTTATTTAAACATGCATCTGCCAAAACATTATGATTTTCATGGTTGAATATTAAATAATGTAGTTCCAAAACCTGTTCAGATTTTTAGTTGACGTACCCTTATGTTATTTTCTGACGAGATAGGGTTATTTCCTGTTTGAATGAAAATATACTAAGGAGCATACTGCTGACAGTCCGTGACAACGGGTAACAAAGCTAATGTTACCTGTGGTGGTTGTATGGCAAGGAGCAGTTGACATTGGGCTGGCAGACGGAGAAGAAGTGGGGGCGCAAGCGGCCGACGGTATACTTCATGACGTCGGTGGAAAGCTGCGAGGCGGCGGCGCCAAAGCCGAACACCAGCACGGCGCAGTAGGCGGCCCACGCCCAGCGCGGCAGCTTCATGCCGCCCACGCAGAGCGCCCGGTCTTGACCCTCGCGGCCCCGGATCCACTCTGTCACCACCATCTGCAATACAACCAACATATTACTCTTCCAATCCCTTCCAGGAAAATTCCTTCTTCTTAAAATCACGTAACGTGCTTGAGGAGGTTGTAATAATATTATAAGTTATTTGTAAATGATCGAGGGATATTCGGTGAGATTTTTTTTGCAATTTTTTCATTTGCATAACCTTCTTATAACATTTTGAAAGTAAATCACATAGATTAAGGAAATATATTTGTAAATCAGTAAAATAATTAATGTTTGGCAAATTCCAACATTTGCTATTATATACCAAAGTCATGACATGGTATACGAGTTCTAATTTGTGATTATCCGACATTCTTTACTTTCACCAAAGAATTTTCGCAAACATGGTATTTTCAATTTATTTAGTTTGGATGTCACAATTTTCTGTAATTTCTTAAATCAACGCTCATTAAATGTTGTTAAACTTTTATGCGGTATGTTTGTTAAAAATATTAAAGCCATCGAAAGAACCATCAGATAGGAATTATATACTGAGAAAGTAGACACCCGGAAAAAATGATTTCAAAATTAGTACATTTTACACCGTTTGTACCAAGAAGGTAAGTTATGGATTAAAAACTATTAAAATTAAAAGGTTTTAAGTCTTTCTAGTAGTATAATATTTTGCATGTATGAAATGAAAAAACTTGTTTTTATTGTTAAACAAAAGAAAAAATGCAATAGCTTTCGTATTTCTTAAATAAAATTAGTAATACAATGCATAATATCAACTTTGGTCGTTGTCCACTTATGTTTATTTTATATTATAATATGAAACATTTCACATAATGGCAGCAAAAGTTCTTATAAAAGCATATTTACTATGTTTTTAATACCGCGGACCACGGCCGGCCGTATCAAACAGGTCAAGACGCGTTACAGTCACCCTTCTATTAGCAACGCTTATATTGTTCTGTCGCAACGAAGGTGCGAGATTATTCCCGAACTTAATTTTTCTGATATATAAACCGAGCAGAGAAGATCGTACGACAGTCTTAACTAATACGCATAGGGAACATAAATGGTAGGTGTAAATAAATATTGCGAATTGTTAAATGTTTAAATAAGTTTTTAAGAATATATTAATAGTTATTATTCTTAAATTAGTGTTTATATTAGTGTTACTTACTTTTATTATATTTTATTATTTATATTTCGTTTATTAAATATTCGTATTTCAATTATTTTTACACACCATCTACATAAACGTTACAATACTTTCAAAAAAATTAGTGCATATTTTCCGAACTGTAGTGATAAGTGTCCTAGCGCAGTTTAAATGTGTTTTGATTGGCTACTTTCGAACAATTTTCAGAGCAGTCTGATCGTGACCGCGCTAGAGACAGATAGTAAATAGAAAGAGATAGGTATTGAACAGTAAATATGGCTGCACCCAAATTTGGAGAATTGTATGAATAAAAAAAACACAAATTCTAAAAATTTAGGTATGACATATGGTATAGTTGGAAATAGAAACCAAGATTGAAAAAAGACAATAAGCAGTTTTAATAACATTTTTTAATCGAAGCAGTGAAAACTAACTAAATAAACATTAATATGACATTCTTCTTCCTCCTCCAATATAAATGCAATCAATAAATCCATATCCACTTTCAAAATAGTATGGTCGATCTATTGACTGCGAAATGTCAACAGCCGACCGTGGACGGCGGCCGCACGCAAAGAAATCACAGCAGTACGATCGGTCGCCGCAGCCGACCCAGAGATATAGAGGTAGGGAGAATACGCTTCGACGACTGCGCTTGCATTTTCGATGTACAAACTGGAGGTAGCCATTTTGCAGGTCATCTGTCATTGCTTTGTAAGCACGAGGTCAGGACTGTTTACTTCATCATTTTGTTTACTTGTGTTACTGAAATCGGTGTAATTTTTAACATGTCGTCATGTTCAATGCCAGGATGTACAAATAATAGAAGATTTAAGCCGGAAGGAATTTCTTTTTATACGTGAGTAATAGTAGAAAACAAAATTTAGTTGTAGACAAAATTTTTAACAAATTATAAATATCGTTAGTTTTGCGAAAGGAGAATTATTGAAATCATGGTTGAAGGCTTGCGGAAAAGAAGAAAATACTTGGACATGGTCAAAAAATAAAGTAATTTGTTCGCGGCATTTTCATCCAGAAGATATTGTGAAGAAAGGTTCGAAAATGTTTTTAAAATCAGACGCAGTACCAATTAGCATGAATATTTCCGAAACAAATATATCATTGAATACCACTTCAACAATAAGTTCTGTTACTTCTGTTAGCGAAACTTCAACATCAACGGAAAGTGGTGAACGAACATTATTAAAAAGAAAGTTGAGGTATATATTTCAGTTTGTATCACCACTGGGCGTAATTTTATTTTTATTTCAAATATTACAGTCATAAAAAAGTTGCTACTTGCGCGACTACCAAGACTGGACGAAAACAAGATACGTCATCCAGTACTGAAAATAGTGATTCTTCTGGTACTAAGCGGTGTAAAATAGAGTTTCTGAAGAATATTCATAGTTACAGGTAATTCATTATATTGTTTTTTTTTATTGTACCTACATTTTTTTTATTTGTAGTATTTCTCCACGAAAACTGAAAAAACAGAATATTCAAATAGCAAAGAAACGCCAAGTATACAGAAGAAAATTTTATGAGGCAAAGAGGCAAATTATATCATTAAAAAAAGAAGTAACAAATTTAAAAACAGTTGTCACTGATTTAGAGAAACAAAATATTCTATCTACTGATGCTTTGCAACATTTGGAGAAAAGCTATGAATCTGTTCCACAATTGTTAATATCTCGCTATCTAAAAAATATTAAGAATAATACCGTTACCCACGAAAATTATCCGCCAGTTTTGCGAGAATTTGCATCGACGCTCCAATTTTACTCAAGTAAAGGATATGAGTACGTGCGCAAAGAATTTGCTCTAGCTTTACCTCATCAGTCAACTGTCAGAAAATGGTGCAGTAACGTACACTGTTTACCTGGATTTATTACGCCTGCTTTTGAAGCACTTAAGACAAAGGTAACAGAAGCTGCTTCAAATGATCGAGAAGTTATATGCTCATTATTAATAGATGAGATGGCTATTAAAAAGCAAATAGATTTTGACGGTAAAAGAATGTGGGGCTATGTTGACATCGGAATTCAATCTGAAAATGAGCTACAGCCTGCCACAGAAGCTTTCGTAGTAATGGTAATATCTCAACAATCACACTGGAAGATACCAATAGCATATTTTTTAATCAAATCTTTGAATGGCAAAGAAAAAGCAAATATCGTCTCCGAGAGTTTGATTAGATTACATGAAATTGGAATTACAGTGACATCAGTAACATGTGATGGACCATCAGTTAATTTCACTATGTTGAAAGAATTAGATTGTAAAACAGACAATATTCATAATATTGTTCCTTGGTTTATACATCCATCTGATGCAAAACTAAAAGTTTTTTGTATGTTAGATCCTTGTCATATGTTAAAATTAATAAGGAATCTACTAGCGACTTATGAACAAATAAAAGATCCACAAGGTAATGTGATTAGTTGGCATTATATCAAAGAACTTCACAATTTGCAAGATAATGAATCATTTAATACAGCAAGTAAGTTGAAAAAATCGCATATCGAGTGGCACAAGCAAAAAATGAAGGTATTATACTAAACATTACATATGTATTTGTAGTTATACTTATTAATATATATTCTAGGTCAACTTAGCTGCTCAAACTTTTAGTCGTAGTGTAGCTGACGCATTACAGTTTCTGTGTATCGAATTAAAATTACCTAACTTCAAAGGTTGCGAAGCAACTATAAATTTTATAAGACAAATTGACTTTCTTTTCGATATATTAAATTCGAGAAGTCCATGGGCCCGAGAGTTTAAAGCTCCAGTTAAAGTGGAAAATGAATCCATTTGGAGAAGTTTTTTGCAAGATACAGTACAATATTTAATATATTGTACAGATGTTAGCGGAATACCACTCTGGAGTACTCCGCGTAAAACGCCAATTATTGGTTTCGTTATTTCCGCAATATCTGTTTGTGGTATATATGACGAATTTGTAAAATGTGGAAGACTGAATTATCTGTTAACTTACAAATGTAGTCAAGACTACCTAGAAACATTTTTCTGTAGTATAAGGTAAATATAAATGTTAATATATAAAATCTATAATATTAAGTAAAAAAAATTGTAGAAGTCGAAATGGTTGGAACAATAATCCAACTGCTTTACAATTTATGAGGACGTTCAAGAAACTACTTTTACATTCCAGTATATCTGGAAGAGGTGGAAACTGTAAAGTTTTAGATACAACAACTGTCTTAACAGTTAGCAGCACTAAATCATACCAACGAACGTACGATGTTTCTTTATATCGTCATTATAATTCAGATATGTTTGACAATGAATTGCTGGACCATGACTATGACATAGTTCCAAATTTTATTAATTTAAATGAAGTTTCTTCAAATGTTGTAACGGATATGAATGGTTTTGTATTAAAAATGTTACACAAAAGAAATAAATGTATATTTTGTTTCCAAGGATGTGGAACAAAAATGGACGATATATATGATAAACCGGAGTGCAAATTATTAATCTCAAAAAATAGAGGTACGTCTTATTAATATTTTTTTAAATTATAATATTACTTATAAACTACATTTTAGGTGGTCTTTATATTCCATCAGAGGGTGTGATATCTATCTGTTCCCGAGTAGAAACTCTTATTAGAAAAATAATTAACCATACGGAGTATAAATTGCCGCAAGAACCAGACTTTTTTTCTTACTTTGTCACAGCCGTAGCACAATCATTTTATTATAATATTAACAATCTTTTTCCTAATTTACATGACCATTTTCTAGGAGATTCAATAATAGAACAAAATCATGGTATTATTTTAGTAAAGGACATTATTTACTGTTATACCAGAATACGGTTTTTTAATCTGTCTAAAAGATACAAAGAACTTATTCAAGGAAAATTTGTTAGGAGAGAATTAAATAAATTAATATTATTTCACCATCAATAGGTACTAGTTTTTTTTTGCAAATACATATTTTTTTAATAGGTTTATTTTGAATTTAAAAATGCATATGTCACGATATCTTGCAAAATTTTCACGTTTGGTACCGATTGTTGTGCGTCTGATTTGTATTATCGTAATTTAATTTTGTTAATGTAAAAAAATATTTAGGATGTTGTAATAAAAATTTCTAAATAAAGATACATTTAGTACAATAATTATTGTTTTTTATAAACATTTATAATTTTTTTTATAAAAAACTGGTTATTCAATAAAATGTACAAATGCATATTTTGATTATATTTTTTGCATAAAATAATTACCAATGTTAATGCATAATTTTATAATAGTTTTATGCATAAATCTATCGATTCTAGTTATTAGGTATTATTTTATTGTTATGTAATTAATAGCGTCAAATTTAAATAAAGTTTTGTACAAATTTATGTCATAATTATATTGTTTTGTAATTCTACATTTAAAATTGCCGCCTGTATGAACCTGCAAAATGGTGTCCTTCTATTCTTATATACCCGCGCAGGGTGTACGATCATTCTCCCTACCTCTATTGGTAAGAGCCAACAAAGTGTCTGACATCTGATGGCAAAATAAAATATCTAAGACGTAGGGAAAACGTTTCACTGTCACATAGGGTTATAAGTAAACAACAACCAACAATGACCAGCAAGTGGAAGAGATATTGTTCTGTATTTGTTTGCAAGTGTTGACATATCCCTTCATTATTTCCCAAAAAGAGAAATATTGAAAAATAAGCCGAAAGTCGCATTAAAAATCGGAAAGCACATATCACCGTTCATGGACATTTATACACAATATTTTTTACCTAGCGATTTTATTCCATGTAAGTATTTATAATAATTTATGCTTCAAAACATTATTAGATTGTTTTGTAGTCAATAAAAAAAAACCATAAGTTACCGCAAAGAAAATTTGACAGAACCTCTTTACATAGAAGAAAATAGAGAGAGACGTTACATGTAAGTAGTAATTATTATTTTTTAACATTATATATTTATTTTAAATTGTTTATAGGAAAGATAGAGAAGAAGAAACGATAAAAATACCAAATATTGAGCCACATTAGAAGAATGACGTGTAAAACAAAGAACATGATGTACATGTTTATATTTATGTACCTATCGAATAAAATCTGTAACATTAAAAAATAAGGAATTTATATGTATTATGAAATTAATTTTTTATGGTGTATTTATATTAAAAATAAATAATATAATAAATATAATAACAAAACAACGATTGCTCGCACTACTCTCCATCTGCATTACAGATGAACACATTTCTCCGAAGTGACAATTGTATTTCATGTTATTACGATTAATTCAAATTAGATATTTGAAGACTCAGCCCAATTATTTCTATATTATTCC
Source organism: Stenolophus ochropezus (assembly GCA_035578165.1). Taxonomy (NCBI): domain Eukaryota; kingdom Metazoa; phylum Arthropoda; class Insecta; order Coleoptera; family Carabidae; genus Stenolophus; species Stenolophus ochropezus. The sequence goes on along the minus strand of JAQOWZ010000008.1, from coordinate 9,134,127 downwards.
GTTTGTCTGCCTTGTAAACGTATAAAATAATATGTCCAGCTAAAAATAATTAAATAAGTAGTTAACAAGCATCGCAATTGTGAATCTTATTTTTCTTTTATAATATGCTTCTATTTCGACCATAGACCGCACAGCATTATTTAAATAAATGTATGTATCTGAAATTGCGATAAACAAATTTGAAAAGAATTAAAAATAACAAAATATCTTCAAAACAAAGTATCAAAATAACACTAGCACTTATGTAAAATACAATGTTTTCCCTATAAGTCAGCCAGTAGTGCTGACATCTCTAGGATGTGGCTTTCGCGGATATCTCTGAGCCGACCGTGGGCTGCTCGGCGCAACGGTCGACAAGTCCAACGAAACCATACCTTTACCACCCGACGTCGCACACGTGATCAGAAATAGAAGGATTCGATTTAAGTTAAAAATTTTGAATGTAAATATATTTCGATTGTCTACTTTCGCACAAGTGATTCGATTGAAATTTTTTTTTAAATAAAGTATAATTAAATGAAAATTATTACAAAATGTCATATATTTTTAAATTAGTGATTTTTAAAAATTAGATAAGGAATGTGAACATTAAACGTTGCGCCCATCGCTTAAAAAATATATTCTTACTACTACTTACTAACCTAATGACTTTTACACCCTAAATAATAACAGGGCCGTTCCTAGCGGGCGTGCAGTGCGTGCCCCGCACGCAGGCGGCCAAGAGAGGGGGCGGCCGTCGGCCGTTGAACGAATAGATATCATAATATCCATATTATAATAATGTAATTCATTTATCACATTACAATATGTGCGAGAACGTAGCAATATTTAAAAAAAGTTTTATATTTAAATTACTATTCCGCCCAATTGTTTATTTGACCACGTATTTTTATCTTATACTGTACCGGAGTATTAATTGACTTTATACTGTGACTATACGGTAATCTTTTGATTGGCTGTATATTAAAATATTTTGCCGTTAGGATTCGCGCGCAGGGTCTGTCAGTTTTTAGCTAGCTTCATTGTTGTTAATCTTTGTTAGATTGGTATTAACATTGTTTATTCTATTATTTACAAAAGATGATTATTCAAGGTAATTTGTTTAACCAGTGACGTTGACAGTTAAATCAAATTAATATTCTATGATTTATGTCAAGTTTATATTTTTGTTTTATGTAAAAATATAGGTGAAGAGATACAATTTTGAGAAAAGCATTATTTAAAAAGAAACGTAATTTTCAAATAAATTACGTTTATTTTTTAACTTACATGTATCCGTAAATATTTCGTGTTGCATCTTGCATGCTTATGGGTACGAAAAGCAGTGAAGTTATCTGCAAGTAATATTAAATCAGACGGCTCATACCTGAACTTCATTAGTCATATTTCGTTCGAGAATTATACATTATTAGATTTGAAACAAAAACAAGAATTAAGGTGTACGTATTGTTGTTTCGTTTACTATATCTACAATATTATTATAATTATAAAGCATTTGACCTTGAAGGAAAAAAAAATCGCCTGCGGCGCATATCTTCCCTGAAAACTTTATCACAAGGGCGGAAAATTATATACTTGCACGCAGGCGGCAGTACCCCTAGGAACGGCCCTGAATAATAACTAAAAAATAATAGCAAGTAAGCAAAATAAGTAAATATTACAGTAATTACGTTCTTATCATAAAGCCGCTAAAATGTAAGCACATTTAAATCTACAATAATCCAACCCTGACTGCTAGGTACCAATCTACCCCGCGGAGTTACGATACACCTAACGATTAGAAAGTCAACGCCATAACTTTACAGTTCGGACCACATTATACCCAAATACCTAACTATTTTCGCCTCATGAAGTGTAAACATAACCATCAAACACCGTTTTGATTTTACGCAGTGCGGTAAAAGACCGACGTTTTTTAACTATTAGAGTATATTAGAAAGTAATTATAATTTGTAATAATAAAGAGTACTTTATTTATATATCGCTCTGTTTTATTAAAACACTCCGCTTCGCGTTGTACTTGTAAATCTTTAACCTTTTCTACCGGAAAAAATCAATGCTATAAAATTTTTATTATATTTAAATATAATTAATGTAAAAAAATTACCAAAAATGTAAAAATTAAAAGTGTTTAAAAAAATTAAACACTTCAAAATACTTCTTTCAGTTAGTTATCCAATATGAAAGTTTTTTATACCTCATAGGGTAGTTTGACTTTCCATTTCTGGTTAAATTTCCGGTTACCTTAACTATCAGTTAATAGAAAAACATCGTACCGGAATGGTAAATAACCTTTTTCTTCAAACGTCATAAAAGTGACATCTTCTGTGACAAGATTGACAAGGTTGAAGTTTAATTTCAACGCCGCCGTAATAATATTTTATTCTAGCCGCCGTTTAATTTCTTCGCCGCCGTATGTAGAATCAGCCAATAAGAAGTAACTTGTACAATAGAAATCTGTAATATCGCCCTAAATGTCACATTGTCACTATAAAAACTAGATAACCTAAGAATAAAGTTACTAAAAATTATGTATAACTGACAGATAACCTACATATTAACCGTGAAATAGTAATTAATTTTTAAAATTTCTACGTTTGAAGAAAAAAGAGAATGTGTTATTCAGAGTAAAAGTGTCTTTGTGTGCCTCGCATGTAATTGTCCGACTCGCTTCGCTCGTCGTGCAAACTTCCATACTCACCCCACGAAATATCACTTTTACTCTTAATAACACAATATACTATTATTTTGAATACTTACATCAGTTTTTCGATGCGACATATTTTAATTAACTGATGGTTAAGGTAGCCAGAGATGAGAAATTCGGCCCTTAACATTTATTTTATAAAGTGTTAAGTAAAAAGAATCACTGGTAAAAAAAATAGTTTTGTAAATTTGTTAATTTAACATCATTGTTGTAATTTATATGGTGACTAATTAGAAATTTATTATTATTCTTCGCAGCGAAATAACCACACTTTGTATCCAGTATCCGATATATTTTCTTCTCTTTACAGAAAAACCGAATATTTAATTGTTTGAAACAAAATATTATTAAATTAAAATGGCCACCTAACTTAACAACTTTGCCCCAATTTAACGAACTAACGATTATTTATGATTGCCTCGATATACGGACCCTTTATAATGGCACTTAAGGACACTCTCTTAAAACATTGGGTGGTATTCAGTAGGTTGTATTAACTTGTTTTAAGGACTTTATTTTAAACTTGTATTAAATATTCAATTCAGTTAGTTGTTTTATTATGTAATTCAGTGCTATCCACAGTGCTATCTATTTTCGTTGGAGAAAAAATTTAGCAATTGATTAAAAATGAACTACTGAGTTACAGAATAGAGGGTTTGACACTTATATAATACCTTATTTTAAGGTTCCATGACAGATCTGACAGATAAATTTTACATTTTGTTATTTCAAATTAAATTTTTATTTAAACATGGCAAAATTGAACAAAGTGATCGTGTTCAACAAGTTACTAGAGTTAGAAGGCGAAGAAGGATATATATTTTGAACAATATTCGAATATTTAAGAACACTTTGTAGGTCAATTTTAAACTGGTGTTATTTTATAAGTAATCCATTCTTGAATATTTTTTTATTTGTGTATGCAAGGATATATTATGTCTCTGTTTATGATTTATTTATTGTATAGATAGCTTCAATTCATTTAAAAATAATTAGATTAATCCGGGCCCGACAATCGATAATTTATAAACGGTGAGTATTTTTAACGGGAAACATGGGGATTTATCATATTCATGGTTACTACTATTTGATTAACAGCAATGTATATTTTCTTGTTTAAATTTAAAATGAACTATAAAACTTTTGAATTATTTGAACTTTTAATTGACCTAAATTTCGAAGATTTTCCCCAGTACCTACAAACTTCTAATTTTAAAAGAAAGAATCTAGATGTGTAGCCTAAAAGAAAAAATTTATAACCCAAAAAGCAAATGTTAAATTCGTTCCCAACGTTTCATTTTAAATTATAGAAGCAAGTATACATTGCTGTCAATCAAATATCAAGTAGTAATCATAGATATGACAAATCTCATGTTTACGTTAAAAATACTCACGGTATAAATATATCCTACTTCGAAGTAACTGTCAAACATGATTTCAACCAAATTCTTCACGGAGCACATGTAAATGATCGCTCGGACATCGGAGAACAAACGTTAAAATACGCATTTCTCGGTCAATATTTGGTTTTAAAAAGTGTTTCTTTTTAATATTTCTAATATATATGAATAAATGGAGTCCTTATATAGCCACACAATTTTCAAATTAAAAATTGAATCCCGTTTGTCATGTGACTGATAATACAGTGCTATCAATTTTTTTTAATACAACTATTTTAACTAAAACATACTTATAATCTACCACTGAATCACCCTTGTATAAAAGTATGTAAGTATGTTTACGGTAAAACAGTGTTTTAGCTAGTACAAGTCTTAATACAACTTCAGTAAAATCCACTGAATACCACTCATTGATATTATATTGTAGGTTTATTCTTATGCAATGTGTACCATAATTCGCAAACCTCCGTTACCAAAATTACATCCAGGGTTTTATTAAATTCAGTTTAATCGAGAACCGACTGTATCACATACCTACAAGATTAGTCTTTTAAATAACCAAAAAGCTATTTCCTTATTCTCCTATAAATACCGTAAAAGATTTATAGCATCGTTTGGATAATTACCGGAACGTATCGGTTTACGACTCTAGCGTCCTCTGTTGACATCAACTTCGGGCTTGAAGGCACGGAATGTGGGCAGGACTGTGTAACCGATACGGCACATTACCGCCATTAGTTCGATTTTATTTCTACTCAAGCTCATTATTGGGAGAATTTCGAAAGCGAGAATGCAGCGTTGAGTACCGCATTATTTTTGGGCATGACCAATAAAGTTGAGAAACGTCTATTTATAAAGCTTGGTAAATGGGTGACAAATATATACATAAGTAAATCATGCCTTGAAATACAAGTGCAACTACTACGAGCAAAGTAGATATGCAGTCAAATATTTATTCAGTAATAATTCTTTTAAGAGATGATGTGACACAAAAAAAATAAAGAAATTATATTATTTTAAAATGCTTATTGAAAATGGGCAGTTTCGTGAACTTAGTTTTAAATTAAGCACATAGCAAATAAAATTTTGCAGTATTCTATTTCGTGGCTCGAGTTTTGTTTAATAAAAAAAGAAAAGGTAAAAGCTAATTTACATAAAAAAAACTATTGGAAGAAATCTTGTCCTTACTTCATTTTTTATCGACCGTCACATATAACAACGGCGGTAATGTATTCTTACCAGTTATGAGATTTTGAAATTTTTTCGGATATCCACGAATTCTTTAGAAGATGTTTTGACTATTTACAGCGCAATACCTGTCCCGTACGCCCATTCGGATGTACCTGTAAATCAAATTTGACTTAACGAATTTTAAAGAAATGTTTGGTAAAAATTATTCGACCGACAGTGGCAGTTTACTATTGTCATTATTAGGTTTGAATACCACCTAAATATTTCAAAAAAATATTTGAAGAAAGTTTCTGTAAAATATAAAAGTGCGAAATAGATTTGAAATGAAAAAAATAAATATATTATTTAGTTAACGCTTAGCGTACTATTTCGTATGGGTATTTCAATGCTGGCCATAGGTTTTTTTATTCAATAAATATAAACTAACAGCACCTCTTTAAAATTCTTACTTTATAAAAAAGACAAAAAGTTCAAGGGATAATTAATAATGCTTATTTTAATACTTAAAAAAAATAATGAAATATTGAAATACTTGTGACTAATATTCAGTATTAGTTTCAGCAAAATAATAATATTTACATAATAACGTAATTTTTTTTTAATTATTAATAAATGACATGAATGAAATATTCACTTTTATTAAATATTTGAAAATATTTGTTATATCGGTTACACTAATATTTCTATTTCTTTGTTGTTGGTTGGACGCAAATAGCATATATGTATCATGGGCGCCCATAAGGGGGGGCAAGATGGGGCATTTGCCCTCCCTTTATTAATTTATTAATGTTTGTTGTACTTTAGGGCGTAGATTTTTTATGTATGAGATAAATTATTCCGGTAGTATTTGTGGTTATTTTAAGTGTCATTAGAAAGTCGAGATGTCTGAGACAATTAACTACAATAAACTTCATTTTGTCGAATAATTTTCCGAGGAATTTTTGAAAGGTTGAAGGAATTTGAAAATTGCCTTACAAACCAATCAAAAAATAAGTAAGAATCTTTCTTTATGTCTGTTTTGCCCCCTCTTGAAAAATATTTTATGGGCGCCCATGATATGTATACCCCTCTGTAAAACATATAATAATATGAGATAGCGAATAAAAGTGTCATTTATGTCCTGTGTATACGACAAAGATACTAGATAAAATTTTAATAATTCTTGCAGCAGAACTCGATGACATGAGTATCAACTGGGAAAAATCGGCTCAATGTACTTTTTCTATAAATTATGTAACAAACAAGAAATAAGTTTAATTATAAAATAAAGAAAATTCTTTAAAGAAATCATATACTGACCGCTATAAAAAATATATAATTTTTAAATGAAAATTATTTAAAGTATTAAAATTTAAGTATGTAATAGTGATGCACTTTTTAGGAATAAAAAATAAATATTTATATATATGTGTGAAGATTTGTCCATCAACAGATGTTATCCATTCCATTTCATTAGTACGTACTTGAGAGAAGCGCTCTGTACACATGCGTCTCTATTCCTTCGCTGCGCTGGTTGTTCCCACTAGTAAATGGAGCCACTTACACACTTCACACAAATATATCTCTTAATAAAAACCTTGACATATCAATATTCACAACCACAATATATGTTAAAAAAAGGGTCATCAACGTAAAGGACATAATGTAACAAAAAGTACATCAAGAATCTGGCAGTGGTATAGCTTGTCTCATAGGAAAGTGAAGGATTTTCATAAAACGCCTTACACTCCCTTACTTAGTTTACAAATAAACTTAAATAGCACTCTTCTTTAACAAAAATATTATGTATTAAAATAGAGCAGGTCTAAGCAAGGAGAAATTTACGTTATTTGAATTCTTATAATATAACACAATAATAATTAAATAATTTCCAATTTTTGTGGAAAGTATTGATGGGTTTTTTGGGTAGCGACAGTATCCTATAAGATGTTTAAATTATTCCTTTAATCCAATCGTGGAAATTGCAAATATTCTGAAAAACTCGAAGCAATTAGGGTATCCAGCATTTTCTGTTTCATTTTTTTCCTGAAAATTTACCTTCTAAAATATATGAGAATAATACCAAAACAAATGTAAACTAAGGTACTTTTATAATTTCTTCTTTACTTGTAATTTTAATTGTATTTTATGCTGTATCTATACACTAATAAAACATTTACAAAAAGCAAAACAATTGGAACACACTTCGTACTCCTGGGACACTATATAATTTTAGGTGGATTTACTATGACGTATAACTTTACATTTGTCCTCTGTATCATCTGTGTATGTGGATGTGTTACAGATGCCTTTTTATGATATTTTGGGATATTTTATATTGCAATATGCATGGTAAAAGTCGCAAATTCCATGCATGTAAAAAAATCGTAACATTTATTTTTTGGATGACTCCGGTGTACTGTGCTAAATTTTTCCTTTGAAGGTTTATGGTACGATCGCTCGATTTTCCATGAGAAAAACTATGCAAAGTGATTCTTTTGTAGGTTTACAATATGGGGATGTTTTATCGTTTTACACCTTTTATCCTGTAAGTTTAAAACAAAAATACTGCACACAGAAGTATGCGTGAACAGCCCTGAAACACAATATGGACCCGGGTGACCGAAATAGGAAACGATGTTGGCATAATGCACATTCTTGTTTTATCGCTGCGGTCATAAACAGATGTTTAGGGAGTAAATCACTTGGGAGAGTAAACAATTCCCTGAAACCACAAGCCACAGTTTAGTTTTCCTACGTAACAACCTACAGAGTACGAGTGACGCTGGGCTAAGCTTGTCGTAGATGGCAGCAGGTAAGTTCCCACTGTAATAGCATCTAAATTTGAACTTATGGCTGGTTTACGATGAATTTAGTTTACAAAATTAAACGCAGAAAGTTTATTTTCTATATCCTGGTTTATGATGAATGCACGAGCCCTCACAGTGCATTTCATTGAACTTATATTGGTTTGAAATGTAGCGATCTGTTCGATTAAATGTAAAGTACGTAGTATGGCCATTTCTGTATATAAATTTCCCAACCATACTGTGAACCGGTTTATGAAGATACGTATAATTTATATTTGTAAATTTAAATTTTTAACGTAGTCATACTTTTAGATTTTCGACGTAAGCATAAATATATGTCGAACGTGAACACGGCTGAGCATTCACACCTTTTAACTTTGTTTCTTTCGAAGGAGTATGTAATCGCTGCGTACAAGCGTAAAGCTTGACGTAGTTCGGTTGGAAAGCGTCAAAGCTCTCCTTTTTTATGAGCAGAACATGTGCGTAGTGTTGCAAAATCTATTTTCTTTGTAATTAAATATCTGTCCCCTCCATATTTTAACATAAATTTTTCATATTATTTTGCATTTGTCTATTAAATAAATTATAATGTTATTATAAAAATAATATTGTCATTAATACAGGAACATATCATTTCTTAAAAATGTAGTAAACTATTTATTACATTTTACAAACACTCACTGCGACGAATGTTTATGTTAAGAGCTATGAATGAAGAATTTTTTTCCGACTACGTCAAAAATAAAAGTTCAGTACGACCAAAAACAGTGTTTATGTTAGAACTTTGAACCTAGCTTAATCAGCTATGACAATAGGTTTGTATTTATTAAAGGACAAAAATCAAGTAATTGTTACCTGCGGCCATAACAACGAGCTACAATAGCAATAGTGAAAATCTGGGTAGTGTAATTTAAATAGGTGACATTTGGCTCGTTTTGTCCTGCCATATCTTGGTTGCTCCCCAGAAACTTAATAAAAATAATAATTTAATTGGCTTTAATTTTTGTACAAAACATTAGATTTCTTGTTAATAAATTACAACGTCAAAATATATTTCGTGAGGTGAAAATCAAAACTCTTTAGTGATAGCATTTTAAGAATATTTTGCTAATATATAATCCATTTGGAAGGGAAGTTGAAGTGATGAAATATCTCGCTAAAATTTTTTTTGTGATATAAATATTTATAACCGAAAAGTTAGATTTTGCTAGATGAATAATATAAAACATAAAGACTTTTTATTTAAATGATAATATTTTATTGCGAATATGCAATATTAAATTTAAAATTAAAAAACAAATATTTTTGTACCATAGCTTTTATATGATCCCTTACGTTAAAAAAGACTTAAACGATTATAAATTACAAAAGTTCGCAAACAAGTATGCGAATAATGATTTTTGATCACTGCCCTTTTGCAACGAAAATGTAAGAGAGAACTTAAGAAATATTTTGACGACAGAGATTCACATTATCATAAACCAAATCCCATAAGCAGTTAGAACATTTAATATATGAACGGAAATGTAATCCGAATTCAAAAACCAAATAGCTTATCTAATAAGGAAGAATTAAAATTACTTATGTAATACATATAAAATTAGGTGAATTAGATATGAATCTATCAAAAACAATATTCAAGTTTAGGAATATCAGAAAGAGAAGATTTAGATGTAGAGATAGGAAAAATAAAAGCATGCACAGAATATAACTATTTATAATAACAAAATTAAATAAATGAAAAAGAGCAATTAAATGTTTAACCTCGATATTATGGTTACAGAACATCACACGATAAACAAAAGAACTAATAACTACATACGGATCAGAAATTCGGGAGCTAACATAAAAACAAAGACTAAAAGTTAATACTCTTGAGATGGATTTTTGAGAACAAATTCACGAATATCAAGACTTGAAAGAATAACAAACATAGACCTTAAAAGAATAATGTAAATTGATGAAGATATATTTACTAGAATCTAGAACAAACAGTTGACATGGTATGAACATGTATGCCGTATGGAGAATAACAGGTAGCCAAAACGAATATTAAACTGGACACCAGAGTATAGAATAAAACGTGAAAGACCACGAAGAATTTGGTGAAATGAGAAAAAAGAAGCGATGAAAGTAACAGATCTAAAAGAAGATTTGGACGATAGAAACGTGTGGAAAGAAGGAATCGGCAGACAGCACTAGCTGTAAAAAACCGAAAGCTGAAAGAGTCAATCTACAATAACGAGAATATTTTTTAATAAATAACGCAGACAATCCTCGTTTTCTTTAATCAATTCACAATTTTCAATATTTTGTACAAATAAACGAAACAAGTTTCGTACAAAATCCATTTTGACTATTTTTGGCGAGACTTCTGTACGTACATATGTATCTCACATAACTCAAAAATGATTATCCGTAGAATGTAAAAATTTTGTATGCTATATCATCTAGTTGTAAACCTCCCTTTCGTATTTCTATCGGCAGTGCCAAAAAAGTACTTTGCAAGAAGGAATTTTTGAATTTTTCGCTTACTCAAAAACGATTAGCCGTAGAATGCCGAAATATTTTTTGTAGGACTGATTGATCGTATCTCACTTTCAACTCTAATAAGTTATGTGGTATCTACATCATATTTTTTTCTTAAGACATGTGATTTTCAAATTTTCAATTTTTCTCTTATTTTACCCTTTGAGCGACGCAGTTTAATGGGTTGAGCGAATTATCTGATAGTTGGTTCTTAAATCTATTTTGGGTCGCTGAACCTACTTAGATAGATTCGTACAAACCATTAAAATGCGTTGTTCAAAAGGTAAAATAAGCAAAATAACAGAAAAATTGTAAATTAAATAAATCACATACCTTTAAAAAAAGCAGGAGTTCCGATATAACTCTGCAACGGCTCTACGAGCAAAGCTGAGCCGAATCTAAACAAACATTATGTATGTATTATACAATCTTTACATTAATTTTTATTTATTTGTACAAAATATTGAAAATTGTGAATTGATTAAAGAATAGGAGGATTGTCTGCGTTATTTATAAAAAAATATTCTCGTTATTGTCGATCGGCCCTCTCGGACCAAATACATCACGCTCCAGTGGAAAATGTCTCACTATCCCACCGGCCCAGTCCGCTTCCTAGATGTAAACGTTAAGACAATTATGTTCTTAAACAATGGAGTTTGTTAATAATTTCAATTACTTAAATTCATGTATTTTAACAGTTATAAAGTATATAATAGTTATTTATGGTACATGTGTGTTACATTACAGATAAGTCAAGTGGGAAAAGTTTAGCTCACGAGGCCGTTAGGCCGAGTGTGGTATTTTTTCAAGTGACTTAAGTAATTAACACACGTGTGCCATACAACATTTTATCCAGCACATTTTAATCATTGATATAAAATACATATAAGATTTTTGACAGATGGAATTTCGAAATGACATTTAGGAACAAAATAGTGTAGAGAAGATTTTATAACGTAGTTACTATGATACGAACCAAAAAACAGTGAGCTAATATATTTAGCTCACTAGTGACTTATGACCTACTTTATTTATCTAAAAACAGCATACTTATATCGTTATAATTACACGGTGTTGGATAAATATATTTTTTAAATAACTTATATATTCCTTACTTGGAAAATACATGAAATATAAGCAATTTAATAAAATAATTAACAAATGACTACGAATATTATAATACGAGTTTTGATAGCCACTGGAAGATTTTGCTCCCTTTATCATCTGTTATTTTCTGCAATCATTTACTTGAAAATGAATTCCGGATTTGAAAAAGACGAAAGCAGTAATTTGTCTACTGTACATTGAAAAATGGTGTTTGATTTTTTTCTAGTGTAAGATTATTTTGCTGATTTTGGAGCCGAATTTCCTGTTTCATTACAATAATTTGATTTGATAAGAATGCTTGCTTTCAGCCGGGTTAGCGATATCTAGCTAGATTCTAAAGCTAGCGCCATTGGCGATGCCATTGTAGATCTACACACACAGCAATATTGGAACTCTATGTCGGAAATAATTCATTTTTCATTATTTACGATTTTATTTAATTGTATATATAGGTGTTCAAAACCAGCACAACTTGAACATCAAAATACACAAAATTACTCACGACCAATGTAAAACGTGAAAACTATACTCGCTATTAAGATTCTAAATTTTGCCTCCAGATAGAGAGCGCTTGGCTGACATCGCTTATAATCGGAAATCAAGCCTTTGTATCGTACAATATCTCAAACATTCAAAATTTACATTTTTCCGCAAAAAAATACACATTTTATTGATGTACACATTTTTTTGATTTATTTTTTTATATCTTGAAAGTTACTTAGAATATTTATAGTCATCATTTTGCACAATTAAACGAGAAACTTTTCATTCTGAAGAGTACTTATAGTATGATAGGAACCCATACAGGGTGACAATTTTTCTTATTTTTTTATTTAACTTTTTTTTTATTGCTCTACACATAACAGCTGTTAATACATTGTTTACATTTAGATCATCAAACTTCGGAATTTAAGATCTTCAATTCGATTCCGATTATCCGGAAATGGAAGGCAAAACATTTTTTTCTGTAAATTTCGCTGAATTACTGTATTAAAATTAAGTAACCTGTATTAAATCAGATGAAGGAATCCATGTATGAAATAAGGTAACTTAGTTATTAGCCGGATAGTTTTTATTCACAAAAAAATGTTATCCTGTGTAAATGTCTATGCCAACCTTTATTAGAGACTACTAATCAAATTTTGCTACTTTTAAAAATTCGGTAACACTACAAACATTCCACGCAATCAGTGAAGAGTTTTATTTTTTTTCACAACCTGTAATTTCGATGGAATGAAAGCGAATATACTAACTATGGAAACAGGCATGCCGAGGCCGAAAATGTAGAGGTAGAAGCTGGGCACGGTGGAGTCATGGTACGGGTGCATCAACGACTCATCGTTGCAGAAGAAGCCGCGCTTGTACGGCGAGCCAAGCAAGAAGAATAGTAGAATCGGGATTCCCACTGTAACAAACCAAATCCAATCAATTAACTACATTTACCAAAAATAATACTATTTTATTTGCATATTCATAAAAGTATCCCCATATATTTATTTGTTATCAAATGCAATCCCCTAAATAAATAGTCTATGGAAATATATTTTTAATGTTGGACTTACTGGGATTTGGACCCATAAAGAAAATTTATTTTAATCTGAAATTTATCAATATGAAGTAGAAAATCGTATGACTGATCGCTTGTTAAATACCCGAAATTATATTGACAAGTCAATATTTCGTATATTTACAGCATAAAAGCACACTGTTCGGTATCGAGCGGCACAGACCGACTGCGACCAGATTGGCAGAATCTGTTGTTATCGCACACTAGTCGGCAGTAATCGGCAAATAAATATACCCGACGGTTGATAAACAGTGAAAAACACACAAAAATATTAATTTTTCATATGAAGAAACAGTAATTGTGACTCTAGCTTGCAAAGAAGCTAAAATAAAAGAAAGGGAAAAAAACGGGAGAATAAAAAATAAAAAAAAAAATTAAAACAGTTTTCTTTCACTTTATGATTTGAATAATAAGGAACTAAATCAATGAATTTTTCTTCCTCGGCAGTCATGGTTTTAAAAATATAACATATTTAGAACTCAATATAAACGAAAATAAACAATTTACCTATCCAAATAAATGATTTTTATATGTTTTCCGCTAGATCGAGTTGAGATATATCACCGATCCGACCGTGGCCTTTCGTAATGTGACTCTTAGATAACCTACAAGTTGTACAATGAAGGCAATTTAATGGGAGCTTTCACGCAAAACTAGATGGCAGTATTGTTTCAGTTCCAAAATATTTTAATATTTTGAAGTTAACAGTGTAACACTATTATGAGAAAAGTATTGCTTGTTTATTACTAGTCAAGTTCTCATACATTCATTTTGCTGATTTATTATTACAATTTTCAATACAGCAATAAGGCATTTCAAAATTTTATATAGGTTAATTTGAACTGACAATAAGTTTTGACATTTTAATGTCAAATATAAGAGAAGGGGGAAAGTACCCATTTATTGGTCGTAGAAAAAACATAGAATAATGTAATTTAAAACTCAAAATTAAATAATAGTATATTTGTTTGAAAAAGTCATTTTCCGTGAGTTAGATATTTGTTTTGGCCCTCATATGAAACTGGCTCTTTTATGCCACATACCATTCTTCCCATAGTTACTAAATGTAAAAAACCTATTTTTCATTTACGTTAATAATAGATACATTGTTTAGTCACTTAAATATAGTAAAAATAAATAAAAAAAAAATCAAAACGAACCGTTTACAATGTTGTGCAAATATCGGTAAGTTAAACGTAAAATAACAGGAAGCAATGTACTGCACTTTTTTATTGTTGCTATTATATTTTCACATTAAATAAATCTAAATACTTACAAGTTTATTTCGCGTATAAATTGACAAGGTTTTGATGCAAGTCCTATATGTTATTAATATATCTGTATTGAATTATAACAACATAAACACAGAAGAGTGCTGCAAGAGGAAAACAAATTAATCGAAGCAGCCAAGGACGTCACATTTAAATAAGAATCCCACGTTGACATTGTTCTCGTTTACATATAATTTGGTAATCGTTATATTACTTGTAAATATTTCTCAATGTTTTTGTATTTACACAATACACATATTTCCTGACATGTTTACGAATTGTAATTAGTGGTTTCAAGATTCATTCATTCATAATAAGGTCATTTTTAAAAACACATTATTGTTGCCCAAAAACAAAAAAATAAAAATACCTGACCATAACTTATGCTATTACATATTTAATTTCCTGTTTTTCATATTTCTTTAAGATGTTTTTAATATAATAAAAAGTAAACAAACTTTCATTTTAAATATAAAAATTGAATATATAAAATGATTTCATTAAATGATTATAATAATTTGTCAATGCCAGACATAATCATTTGAATTTATAATATTAAATATTAATGATATAGAACAAAACAGTTATTGCTTTGATTGCAAAACTCATTTCTTAATATATGTAAACATAAAAATATATAGATACATCTGACCTTAGATATTACGTCATTGCTGTATATAATCTTTTCAGAAGTTGCACTTTTTGTTATCGAATTATATTTGATTATGTAGCAAAAAGAAAGATATTTACTACATTTAGTTAAAAGGTAGAATAAGTAATTGTGCAGAAAATGACAATGAAATATTGATAAGTAATCGTGTGGCATTTTTAAAGTTTATTATTATTCTGAAAAAGAGAGTATCAATTTATGATACTGGGTTATTAGAAAACATTTACAAAAGTTAAAATAAAACTTTGCTTTGTATTTATTAAATATGATTTCTATTTATTATCGATTTAAGTAGGATATGATCGATTATGTTTCGGTACCCGGTATTTGGGACTCGGTCTGGTGATACTTGGTACATCACTAATTGTCATTGTTTAGCGCTGTTTCTGTTTTGTGGTTTGTTTCGTTTATTTTATGTACTCTATTAAGGATGTGTTACAAATTAATTTTTTGCGATTTATGAAGCCGTGTTTATGAAGAATTTATATTTACTTATTTTTCCTACAGTACTCGTATATATACTTTTTAAGTTAGTGACTCTCTTTCACTCTGCATTATGTAGTGATTCTAGAAAGATTGGCATCCGTTCCGTCTAAAAATGAGGAATGTTACTTCATAAGCGAGAAATATTTTTCACATTAACTAGTTGCGGAAAAACATAAAAGATTACGAGGAGAAGATTGGTTGCCAAAACAATAAAAAGCTAGGAAATGATGGAAATCAATAAACACGTACGTGGAAGCGGAAGCTGCAAGTGGGTCAATGTCACGGGCGCCTGGTCATTGGCAACAGCAGCCCGCTCCCACATACATCATCTGCACATTCCTACATTTAGCGTTTTCTATTCAAATCAAGGGTAAGATTCTATAACTCATAACAACCACAAACATCAATTGCACTTCCAGTTGTTAAGTTATCAATTACAAATGTCAAATGTCACCATGGCGGAAATTCAAATTTGAAATGAGTTTAAGACATTTTCATATTAATGTAGACTTGTAGAGTGTTCTTTAATTGTCTAGGTACTTATGAACCACAAATAACGACTACTGTCATAGATTAGTAAGTTCATTTTTTAGTTTTATTGCAGTTGATATCATAACAAGTCCAAATGATAGCAACCAAAGTTATGGAATCCCAACCCAAATTTTTTAATGTTCCATATTAAACTTACAATAAAGAAAGATATATATGCAAAAATATTTGTTAAGGTTTTTTTTAATTTTATAGGTATTTATTTATTTTTTTGTTCAATAATTACTTCTTTTTACAGATCGAAAGATTTGGACTTATAGATGCATTTCTTTGTACCTTTTATACGAGATGGAATGTGAAATTGGAAACACTTTCTTTGTCGGAAGTTATATAACATATCATATACTAATATAACAAAATAACTGACAAAAATGCATGTTAGATTTACATGTATTTTATTTATATCTGGCTGAAACAAGAGTGCTTTGGATAGAAAACAATTAATTTTCTTCTTAAAACTGACAGTTTAATAACAAAATTTATCAACAAATAATGAAACAATGTTAGACAGAAGAATATTTCTATGTTTTTTTATCCATAGCACTCTTGTTTCAGCCAGATATAAATAAAATACATATAAATCTAACTTGCATTTTTCTAAGATATTTTTTTATATTAGTATATGATATGTTTATATCGTTGAATACAGAAAAAAATACTCGATTGAATAATAGTTTTATAATATTAAATATACTATTTCATGAAACAGAAAAAACCTGTGTATCGTGTTTCGTGACAAACGAAAGTTCTCGGTAATTACTAATAAGCGAAATTGTCAATATTGTAATAAGTCGATTAGTTCCGTTTGTAACACAGCAGAGTTTCGCCTAAGATAGCCCAGTATATTAATTACTGTTTTAAAATACACAGCGGACCATTTACATAAGTATTTTACTTATATGCAGAGTATTTATCAATTAACTTGAAATATCAAGTAAAAATTCTTAAATGAAATATACTTCCATTGAAGAATTCTTTTTTGCGAAGTTCATTAACTGGAATTTAAAATGATCCATTCCATTTCTAATAAGATGTTTTACCAAATGTGTTAAAAAATCTCAGGAATTACATGAATTATTCACAATACCATACAATATAAATTTGATAAGTAAGTACGGATAAATTTGTAAAAACAGAGATCAAAATTGCATGTACCTTACAAAACTCAGTCGGCCGAATATCCTAATTAAAATAGGAATGCCCTGTGTTGAAGTACCAGTAAAATTCATGCATTTTTGTAAATTAATTCATCAACATTTAATGTACATTCACAGCTTTTAAGGTAGTCCTACTTTTAGTTCTTCAACATAAGCATAAATATCTGTAATCTGAACACAGCTACACCTCCCATCTTTGTTTCTCGACATAGACGTAGTCGTTAACTCACAAGCGTAAAATTTGCTAACTTCATTTATACTCAACTAGACTTTGACCGGTTATTTTATGAGTAAACATAAAAAATACTTGTTCTGATACAAAGACTTTTGAGCTTTAATTTTTTTAAATGTTGTAATTAATTTTTTTTCTAAATTTTTACATTCATCTCGACCATCCATTGGACATTGTAAAAATCACATCGTTTTGAAATGAAATAAATTAATGCATATATTTAATTACTACATTATAATATTTACTCATGAAATAAACACTTTAATACATTGCTGTCAATCAATTTACACCGTAACTGTAATAATGATATACTCTACGTTTACTGATAAAATAAACTCCCGGTATATAATAAATTATAACTTTATTATTTCAGTAATGTCATCATTAATCCATGAACATGTAATTTCAAAGCTGTAAAAAAATTGTTTTTTTCACAACCGGAAGTAGAAATTAGTTTCTATGACATCAAAGTAAGGATTGAAATGTCAAATTATTTTCCACGGGAAATAATAATAAAAGAAATTTGAAAAGTTGTTTATTTATTTATATTAATTACAAAATTACTATTCATTTTTGTCAATAACCTGTAATTTCCGTTCCGATACTGTATAAAAAAAAAAGACGATGCATGATTATTATGAAGTGGCCGCAAAACGGTATATTTGCGGTATAAGTTAAGCATGTTCAACTCTTTATTATCGTTTTCAGTTAAAGTTCGCTAAATCTTAGTTTTTATTTGTCGCAATCTGATCTTAATGTAGATACTGTATATCCTGAATGTTGTCGACCAATAAATTTACTAGTTCGTCTCCAAAACAGGGTCCGACAATGCCCAATATCATTGCAACCTACATTTTATTCAATTATTATTATTGCAAAAATAATACGTATTATTTGAAACATATATTTATCATCAAAAAATCATGTGCTTCCAACAAAAAAATTGTTAAACTGTTCTCTCGTCAAACATTCTGACTTTTTGGCTTTATACCCAACCGAATTTCGTGTTACGAAAGCTATCAACTTATTATATATACATATGTCAACATCATCTTTTGCAATTAAGCACGATTTATTCCTGGAATAATGAGCCCAAATTGTGAAAGATTTACCCTATTTCAACTCTGCAAAATATGCCAAAAGCACATTCTCTGTATATTTTTTCTTCTTCTGTTTGCACCATTCGATAAATTTGTTATAGGCTCCTTTGTGTAACTCTTTAAACTTCAATGGCAATAAGTTTAATGTAGCTGCACTTGCTATTTCCATAATTCAGCGGGTTCTTCGAAATCAATTTCATCCATTTTTCACAAATTGGTAACTTGTTATTATCAAGAAATAAATGCAATTTTTTATAGCATTTGCAAAATAAAAGAAAACAAGGAATACTTAGACAACTTTAAAGGCACTTAATTTTATTTGATTGTGTAGAATTAATGTGTCAATATTTTATTTGAATATTCGTTTTAAATATCAAGTCGTGAAAAAAATAGTAGATATACATCAGAAGAGAAGTTCATATATTTGCTCGTCGTATTGTAGCCCTCGCCTACAACTCGTGCTACAAATTTATTCCGCGGGAAAAATTCATACACTTCTCTCCCTTAATGTATAATATACTATTATTACATTTTATTATAACATAAAAGTGAAGGAACAATCATTGTGATTTATTCTTCTGTTAAAATCAATGTGTTATACATATTTTTCTAACTACGTCGAAAACAAAAGTTCAGTAACAAAGACCAAAAACAATATTTATGTTAAGAGCTGTGAACTTAGTTTAACTGTGTAAAAACAGTTTATCAGGTAAATTTGCAGTATTTCACTTAAAGTGTTTTTGCTCCAAATTTGTTTGGTTAGTAAATTTATTTTCAGCTATGTATTATACTCTTTACGTCGCTCTTTTATCTTTTAGATTCTTAAGGTACGTTCACAGCTCTTAACGTAGTCGTAGTTTTAGTTTCTCGACGTAAGCGTAAATATATGTCGAACGTGAATACGGTTGAGCATTCACATCTCTTAACTTTGTTTCTCGACGTAGACGTAGTCGCTGCGCACAAGCGTAAAGTTTGCAAACTTCATATACTCGACGTAGTATCTCGACGTATTTCGGTTGGACAGAGAAGAGGCTATCCTTTTTCATGAGCAGTAAATGTGCGTAGTGTGACCAAATTTGTGTGTCATCAAATATCTGACATTTGTATTTTGCTTTTGTGAAAAAATGAATGCTAGAACAAAAATAATAGTAGGTTCTATTGTAAAAAGAAGGAGAATAGCTGAAATAGCTGCTCTGTCAAGAGAACCACATGTCAAAAAAATTATTATTTAATTTTAAATAAATATCATTTTATTTTATACATATCAAATGTGAAACGTAGCTACATTTTATTAATATAAATAAATATTTTGAAATTTAAATTGCTATATTAAAAACATTATGGTTTGTTCACCTCTATTTCTTAACATAATTTTTTGATATTATTTTGCATTTATATAGATTAAATAAATTATAACGTTATTATATTAGTAATATCATTATTAATCCAAGAACATATTATATCTAAACGTATTTATTACATTTTATTTTTATTTAATGTGAACAAACATTCACAGCGACGAATGCTTGTGTTAAGAGCTGTGAATGATAATATTTTTTATGCTTACGTCGAAAACAAAAGTTCAATTACAACGACCAAAAACAGTGTTTATGTTAGAGCTGTGAACCTAGCTTTACTCTCAAAACGAAAAACAAATAACTAGATTCACATCGATTTCACTACAACGCAAATAAATATATTTGTTTTTGTAATTATTATATCATTCACCGACACTCAAACATCAAGTATGTAATAAAACCCTGGTGAAGGAGCGACGTTAACCGTATCCCATATAAACATGTCACTAACTCTAATCAAACGCGATATATAAATCCCTAGACAGGAAATCGTGAGTGTACAGCGACGGAAACGGACGTATCAAGTCGCTTTCTATTTCTGTTGAACTTCATTTGTGTCGTCACAGTCTAGTTACGTGCAGCGGCATTTGAAGATGCCGAGAAGAGCGGCTCTAGCCTTCAGATCTAAAACAACAGCTTCTAAAATACATTGACTGATAGTACGAACACGTTTCTAAACATGAAACTAAATTTGAGGTTTTACCTTTATATACACCTACAATTTAAATGTTACCTATTGAGATATGTTTCAGTTGTGGTAATTTTATCTTTAAAGGTGTTTTTAGGATATTTTAAATATTTACGTTCAAATAAAGAATGTAACAGAAATAAGTACATTAATTTTAACTAGTGCTAGAATTCGTCGAGAGCAACAATATTTCTTAGTAACTTTTTATTCCGAATTTTTTTCAGCAATTTTAACATCTTATATAAGAACAAATAAATCGATTAATAGTCAAGTCCTATTACTAGTTAAATTTAATGTACTTATTTCTGTTACATTAAGAAATAATTACCAAAAACAAAAATTAATAATTTAACACAATTCAATCTCAACGCTACCAACTATTTACAATATAAAAATTTACACTCTGAATTACTAAAATTTTATTCTCTGTTTTACTAAACATTATAACAGCCGCTCATTAGACCGTGACTCCAACCAGGATACAGAAAAGTTTGCATGTTTTAACAGTAATAGTCAGATTTAAATATTTATCACAATTCTAATTAACTCAACCTTCCTCTACGGGTTCCAAAACGTCCTATTATTAGATATTCTTTTATAAACGCCATGTTTATCACATAACCCATTCGGAAATTATGTTTATTTTTAAATTTAACGTAGAAATTGTTAAACGTCAAACATATTTAATGGGTTTTGTTTAAGAATTGGAACTAGAAATGGCATTTAGAAAAGGACGATGTTTTTACCTCCTGAGCAATAGGTGAGAGAATAGTATATTGTGTTATTAAGAGTAAAAGTGATAATTCGTGTGGCGAGCATGGAAGTTTGCGCGACGAGCGAAGCGAGTCGGACAATTGCATGCGAGGCACACAAAGACACTTTTACTCTGAAACACTCTTAAAAATCATTACACCAAACTTAAAGATAGTGAAAACCCAAATAATAAAAAAAACATAGTATATGAAGTAAAATGTCTTGGCTGTGACTTATCATACATTGGTGAAACCACTCAAAAAATTCATTCCCGCCTTTACCAACACGAATATCACTGCAATTTATTAAACCCATCACATAGCGCACTCTGCAATCATCATCAAACCACTGGACATAAATTTGATTTTAATAACCCGACTATTTTACATACAAAACTAAATAAATTCAAAAGACCAACATATGAAACAATATATATTAATATTAATAAAAATAAACATGTTAACCACAAAACAGATTTCCATAATTTTGCATAAACTTCAGCACCCATCCTTCAACTCTTTTCCGACAGATGACATTGACATTCAACCTTCGCAATAATTTGTGAATTATTACTTATTTTTACAAAATTATTTTTTACTACTAAGTCAGAACTTGTCCTTGACGTATCTTCTTAGATGTAATTTTTTTTATATTTCAACTTTATATTGTTACATTTACTGTATTGTTAATTTTATATCACTTGTTCTGGTAAGAATTATTTCATATTTTGTATTTAAAATTTATTTTCGTATTTATCAAAAAAATTTAGAGCTGAAGATGACGCTGGTTGCGTCGAAACGTCCTCAATGATAATAAAAATTGTGTTTAAAACCATTCCTCACGCTTCTTCTGATCCTTCGCCACACATTTACCTACAACATATTCGGATGATAGATAGATGGTACATCTGAAATTTGTAGACTTGCCAATGTAAAACAAAAATATAATGCAAAATTTAAATCCGGCGCTCTTGTTGGGACACCTATATTATCATTGAACTTGTTATGAATACAATGCAATCACAAATATCAGTTATTATGTATATCAGCGGCTCACACTTGAAAGGTATGACATTAAAATAAATAAGTAAATACATATTTGGCACTTAACTACTGCAACTTTATTCACATAATTATTTATATTGTCATATGATATTATTTAAAGTTAATGGAGAACGCTGTCGGTTCTAATTAAAATTTTGTTTCGAATTAAAATAAAATATCCTTGGTTATTTATAAAATTAGAATTTTATTTCTATACGTATTTCCTGATAATGGCGTACAGAAATAATATCCCAGTTATTTAAACAACTTAGTATTTTTATTTTAATATGATATTTGAATGTAAACGCAACTTTATACAACACAATAGTAAAAGGACAAAAACATTATCTGCTTTCATTTATGAGTGAATTTTAGACAATGTAATTTTAGAGCACATGATACATCAGATCTCCAAGCCAGACAACAGAGGGAGATAAAAAGAAGAGCTGGGATGAGTTGGTCGGTTCTGGTTAGACAGCGCGCCGTGCTGTGTTGTCCACAAATAAAACAACAGCGGGACAAGTGAAGCGCAGGTTTTTGTTTTGCAAACCTTTCAGCACGTCGTTGGGGAAAGGATTATTCTGGGCGGCCCGGTCGGCCACAAGATTACCTGTATTTCGACACGGGTTGCGTTTTATATTAAATGATTATCACCTGTAGCCATAGTCATAAGCACCAATGCTTTATCATTCTACGATGAACGAACATTACAGGGTTACACTGATTTAATATATTGTATATATTGTATATATATATATATATATATATATATATATATATATATATATATATATAATTTTACCCCAAATACACCATAAATTCGATTTACTTAAAACATAAATATGTTTTTGGTTTCCGTACGTTGGTACGTTGATGTATTTACCCACGAAAATCGTATTGAAAATATTACATACCTTATTTTTGTCAGTTTGTCATAATTTTATCGGTTGTTATATTGTAAAGAATGTTTCTGAAAAATTAATAAAATATTTTTCAGAACGCATATATATATAAATATATATATATATATATATATATATATATATATATATATATATTGCATATTGGAATCTAGATAAGTTTACAATCACTGGTTAGTACGATATAAATCGTGAGTTGTAAGAAACTTTTTTTGTTTGGCCGTATAACCGGAGCAAATTTATCATTGAGCATCAGACTATAGCAAGTAAGTGATTACAATTAAATGATAATAATTCTAGTGATTATATTGTTATAAAAAGCTTTTGTAATTTTAAGCTATTACTTGATGAAAGAAAAAACAAGTTAGTCTTTCGTACTTGACATTTCAACAAAATGCCAGTCAAGAATTAAATGCCCTTTACGCGAACAGTGGGAATGTGAACATAGCTATATTTACCCTGTATTCTGGTATTACAGCCGCTCAATTTTCAAACATAAGTCAATCATAGCTACTACAAAGTTGTTGGTTTACAATACGACAAAATCTCACTATCCTCTAGGGAAGAAAAAACAGTTCGTATGTAGTCTAACAGACGGCGTCTCGTCTAATGCGCTAGAAATAACAACCATAACAAAATGTCAATGTGCTTCTAAAATATTTTAATTTTAGGTAATATGGATTATATTTCAGCTACTTTTATTACATATTTCATAAATAATCGGACTACATGGCTAATCTTGTTTATATGACAAAATAAAATGGTTGTTTTTACTTCTTATTCTATTTCCAATGTTGGTAAACAATTTCACAGATATCATTGGTTAAGTTAAATTTCAAATTTTTCAGTGTTTGTAAGATGTTTAAATTATTTTACTAAGTTGTTTTGTTGTGTTGGATTAAAAAGTTGTGTGTGCTACATGGCAGTAAAGTTGTTTTCTGGTCTTCAAGAAGTATCCCGCCTCGACTGCGCCTCAGCTTAAACATATCGTTCTAACCAGAAATGAACACTTTCCTACCTAGCAGCACAAATAACTATCACTTGCCGCCTATCAATATAGGTATAGATAAGAGACCTATTGTGTTTGAAAAAAATTTTGGAGTACGAATTTGCTACATATGAGCACGAATTTGAATTCCTAGAGTACGATTTTACTATTTTTACAGTGACGTTTGTATGTGTGGATCTGTGACGATCTTTCTTCCACGATAACTCCAATAAGATATATGAAAAAAAAAAACAAAATATTTGATATATATCTGTTACATTGAAATATGATTAACGGAATAGATTTTAATTGCAATTGGTTAACCGGAGGTAATACTTTACTTGAAGCTTTAAACCGCAAGTTAAATTCTCATGAATGTTTAATGACAGTTCATTTACACGACCCTTTGTCTTGCAATATGAAAATAGTTTAAATACATGTATAGACAAACCGCTACTATTCTTATACAGTGTGTGCAACGAAACGAGACACATAGGATTTTATCACGGGATTTCTAAAAATTGCAAATATTCTCTCTTCTGATACATTTAGAGCAAAATTACAACAATTGTTCAAAATAAAATTCTACATCTGATAATATCCTAATTCATGCAACAGCAAATCTGCAGTACGAGATATATTAAATATAAAATGTAACACTATCTAAAAAAAATATTATATTTACGGAAAAAACATCCATTTTTAAGTAATTTTAAACTATACTGTAACGTTTTATTTATTTAGGTGAAGTGTAAAATTGATTAAAACACTAATATTTATATAACTATGTTTAATTAAAGAAATATGAATTATAAAGATTAAATAAAAATAACTAACACTAAGAATTAACAAATATAAACACTAATTTAAGAACTAATTATTATTACTAAAGACTTAAACACTAAGATAATTTATTTAAACAATTAAAAAACTACGCAATATTTATTTCAACACTATTTATATCACCGTCTATTTATTTATATCACCATCTGTACACTACACGTATTAACACAAGACTGTCCTCGCGATCTTTTGGTCGGGGTATTTATATTAAAATACATCATTCTAGAAGATTCTTTGATTCCGTGAAATCAGAACAATGGGGAAGCGAACGGACGTGTTCTGACCTGCACGCTAGCGGTCGCCGCCCGCGCCGCCGCCCGCGCCGCGACCCTGGGTTCGCTACATTGCCCCCTCCTTAAGACTGTTTCGTCCCGGAACAGTTCGTTATGACGAAATCTGCATGCATCACCCTTGGTGCATCTGGAAGTCTTGAAGAAGTAACAGTCGACGGTCCGTTTGAGCTCCTCTTGGCCGGTAGAGTTGAAGCTGCAAACTAGAATTTCCACTCCGGTAAAGCGGAAGACTGTTTCTAACATGCTTCTAACAATCCTCCAATCCAAACCATCTAGTCCACAGCCTATCTTCGGTACTGCCAGTTTCATGATGTCGTTTTCCAACAGATGGTCCTTCATGTCGCACAGCGAGTCCCATAAATTGCGGTATGACGTGAGTATTGTTTCGTAACGAGATAGTAAATGTACCGCTTGTGTTCTACGTTATCATCCTTCAGTTGTAGCGTTTTCCCGACAGTTGGACGTTGGTTGGCCAGTTCTTGTACTCGTCCAAATTTTCTTTTAAAAACTGAAGCGATGCCGCGGGACATTTTAATGTCTTTCGCTACACAGTGAGCGAGGGAATATTCTGGGGACACGGTGAACAGATCTCGTTGTTCTTCTCGTGTCACGCCATACCGTGCTTTGTGACCAGTGGAATGACTTTCCATAAAGTCATCAAATGTGGGTTCCTCAGCTATAACCCGGCGAACCGTCGCTCCACGATGATCGTCAAAATTATCACCAGCAAAAGGGGCTAACCGATTGAAGTGGACTACTCTCGGCTTTCCATTAGGTGTTTTCCTAATTCTGTAGACCACATCATTTATTCTTTTTACGATCTCGTAGGGACCTTCCCAATTCTTTTGCAGCTTCGGTGATAAGCCACGTCGTCTTTGTGGATTGTAAAGCCACACCAAATTCCCAGGTTGGAAACCACCTTTTTCAGCCTTGACGTCATACTGGTCCTTCATCCGATCGCTGGCACATTGAATGTTTGTGCGGACTTGTTCATGGATGTCATTCATTCTTCTCCGTAAGTCCGTTACATAGTCCTCCCCGGCTAGATCTTCACCGGGTTTACTGCCAAATACCAGGTCGCATGGTAAGCGCAACTCCCGCCCGAATAAGATGTTAGATGGTGTCTGCCCTGTTGTCTCATGCACTGATGAACGGTAAGCCAACAAGAACAGATGAAGATGTCGGTCCCAGTCTCGTTGATGGTTAGAGACTACCTTTGACAAATACCGATTTATTGTTCTATTCATCCGTTCAACCATGCCATCAGACTGCGGGTGTAATGCAGTAGTTCTGGTTTTCTTTATTCCTAATATCTTACAGATATTTTGGAACAGGGCGGACTCGAAATTCCTTCCTTGGTCGGAATGTATCTCTCGCGGTACTCCAAATCGGCAGATGCATTCTTTAACCAAAACTTCAGCGACCGTTACGGCTTCCTGGTTGGGTAATGGGTAGGCCTCAACCCACTTAGTGAAGTAGTCCATTACTACCACTATGTATTTATTTTCCTCATCAGTTTCTGGGAATGGTCCGGCCACGTCAATCGCAATGCGTTCGAAGGGACTTCCAACGTTATATTGGCGCATAGGAGCTCTTCT
Source organism: Stenolophus ochropezus (assembly GCA_035578165.1). Taxonomy (NCBI): domain Eukaryota; kingdom Metazoa; phylum Arthropoda; class Insecta; order Coleoptera; family Carabidae; genus Stenolophus; species Stenolophus ochropezus. Next base: position 9,106,888 of record JAQOWZ010000008.1, on the reverse strand, counting down.
TTTCTTATGAGGCCCGTTACTTCCCGCGCAGATCACACATTTCTTGCACCACTCTTTAACATCTTCTTTGCAATTTACCCAGTAAAATCGTTGGCGCAATCTCTCGAGGGTTTTATTTACTCCAAAATGTCCAGATCCGTCGTGGATCTCTTGCAATACTTCCGGTACTCTATTTCTAGGGATTATCAGCTGATTCCTACTCTCAGTACCTTCAGTATTCTCTATGACACGTTTCAGAAGGCCCTCTTCAACCACAATAGAGTCCCACTGCGCCCAGTACGATTTTACACTTTGTGAGTGTCGTGCAACATCTTCCCAAACTGGTCTGCTATTTCCACGTTTCCAATCCAGTATGATTTTTAAGTCCGAGTCATTCTCTTGGTCCTTGCGAAGGTCTTCCGTTTGCCAACTATCATTTACTACTGTTGTTCTGGCGATGGTAGAGAGTTTTTCCTCTAGACGACTGCAATGCTTGCATTCGTCCTGGCAAGGTCTTCTTGATAATGCGTCAGCATTACGATGGCTTGTACCTGCTCGATGCTCAATAACAAAGTTATATTCTTGCAATCTTTCAATCCATCTAGCTGCCTGACCTTCAGGATTCTTAAATTGTAGCAGCCATTTGAGAGCAGCGTGGTCAGTTCTTATAAGAAATCTTCTACCGTACAAATATTTGTAGAAGTGCTCCACGGATTTCACGACTGCCAAAAGTTCTTTTCTGGTGACGCAATAATTCCTCTCTGGTTTTGACAAGGTCTTACTAAAATAGGCAATAACCTTCTCTTGTCCGTCTTGTATCTGGGAAAGAACGCCACCAATTCCAACGTTGCTGGCATCTGTATCTAGAACGAATTCTCCTTCTGGTAAAGGATAACTTAGGACAGGTGCGCTTGTCAAGGAATATTTAAGTTGTTTGAACGCGGCTTGACAGTCCATCTCCCAGATAAATTTTCTGCCTTCTTCAGTAAGCCTTGTCAATGGCTTCGCTATGTTGGCAAATCCAGGTACATAACGTCGGTAGTATGTACAGAGACCAAGAAAACTTCTCAATTCATGTTTATCTCTCGGTACTGGCCAGTCACTCACAGCCCTTATTTTCTCCGGGTCAACTGCAATACCCTTACCAGAAACTACGTGTCCAAGATAATGAACTTCTTTTTGAAATAAGTGACACTTCTTTGGACTGAGTTTCAGGTTAGCCTTTCTCAACCTTTGGAAAACCTCTTCCAAGTTCTTCATGTGGTCCTCGAACGTTTTTCCTACCACAATAATATCGTCGAGGTAAACCAAACATGTTTTCCATGACAGTCCAGCCAACACGGTTTCCATAAGTCGTTCAAATGTTGCAGGGGCATTGCAGAGCCCAAATGGCATAACAGTAAATTGCCAAAGACCGGTACCGATGGTAAATGCCGTCTTTTCTTTGTCTCTTGGATCTAAATCCACTTGCCAGTATCCGCTCTTTAGATCAAGAGTAGAGAAGATCTTTGATCCTGCCAATGTGTCCAGTGTATCGTCTATTCGGGGTAGCGGGTAGCTATCCTTCTTCGTCACGTTGTTAAGTTGACGATAATCGACGCAAAATCTTGTAGAGCCATCCTTCTTCTTCACTAGCACCACTGGTGAAGCCCATGGACTGCTTGAAGGTTCAATCACACCTTCCATTCTCATGTCCTCTATAATTTCTTCCGCTACTTCCCGCTTAGCCAGTGGAAGTCTTCTTGCTGTTTGGCGGATGGGTCTTGCGTCTCCGGTGTCTATTTTATGATGGACAACATTGGTTCGTCCTTTGTCCTTCTTGTCAAATTGGAACACATCTTGAAAGGTCCCAATTAAGTTCTTAGCCTTGGTTTTCTGGTCGGCAGTCAAGTCCTGGAACGATGATGACAGCTCTTTGATTAGACTGTCTGGAACTTCGCAGGATGTGTTGTCTTTGGCCTTTACAGTACGAATAATCGATGATACCGTTGAGCATTCTCCTACCATAGTCCCTTTCTTCAGTATAACGGGATAAAAATTTATGTTCATTACTCGAACTGGGATAACCTTGTCGGTTTTGAGCAAGGCTTTTCCAATTACAACTCCAGTCCCAGTTTTGGCATCATCGTTTTTCGGCTGGAGCATGACAATGTTTCCCTCACAGAAGCTACCCTCTAGCTGTGCTTCCACGATTGATTCACTTCGTTCTGGGAGGGTTACATCTTCCGTTATTAGTACTCGCATAGCATTGTCGTCTCGTGGATTTAATACCAATTCTTCATCATTGACCATCATCACTCCATTCTTCAGGTCAAGTTTAAATCCATGCTTTTTCATAATGTCCATGCCGAGAATGAATTCATCTTCTACGTCAGCTACCAGCACACGATGTTTAATGCACGTTTTTCCAACAGTGATGCTCAGATCTATTTCTCCAGATGCGGTAGCTTGTTCTCCGGTGGCTGTGCGTATCTGCCACTTTGTTGGAAGTAGATGTTTTCTGCATAGTTTTCTTGCTAAGTCGGGTCTGATTATTGTTTTTGTCGCACCCGTATCCAGCAACATTTTAAGCGGCCTTCTGTCGATAGAGCCGTCTACATAGATGCTATTAGCTTGATGATGTAGGGATGCAACATAAGTAATGGATTCTGGGGCTACTGGATTACGGGTCGACGATTGCCCCTTCGCATCAACCCGACTTAGTTTCCCGACTCCTTTTCTTCCTTTCTTGGTTCTGCTTTCTTCTGTTGTTTTTCTGCAGAGCCTTTGCGGGTGACCTAATTCACCGCAATTCCAACAGCGGAGTTTCTTTCTTCCAGCGCCGTGAATTTCAGATGAAATTCGTCTTATCCTGTCATCTAGATCCTCAGTGTCTTCATTCCTCTCAGCATCGATAATTCGCACTCGCGATTGGTTGCGTGAAGCTTGTTTTGCAGCTTCATGATCTAAGGCATATGAAAGTGCATCAACCAGAGTTTTTGGTCGAGCCAATCGTAGTGCCTGCTGAGTTTCATTGTCTCGGACCCCATAGATAAATGCTTGTGTAGCTAGGCATTCCAAGACGCTGTCAGGAGCTGTAGGGTGTGCAAGACGAACCAGGCGAGCTATGTCGGCTTCAAATTCTTGCAAGTTCTCTTTAGAATTTTGATACCGGTTTCTTAATTGTGTTTGGTACACCTGCTCCAGATGCGCATTGCCATATCGCATATCCAACCGCTTGACAAGTTGGTCATAATCTTCCTGTTCATCCTCTTTTAGCGTCTGGAGGATATCGATAGCTTCTCCACGCAGCGAAACTGTCAGCGCTGTAGCCTTCTCCTTGGAAGTCCAACCATTTGCTTTGGCAGCGGCTTCAAATTGTTTTAAATAATTCGGCCACGATGTCTTGCCGTCAAATTCTGGTGTTTTTATATGGATTCTGGAACTATTTTCTGTTTTCTTTTCCTGAATTTCATCAGTCTTAGCTGTATTTGAATTTGAAACCGCTGGTGACGTAATTTTGGAGACATTTTGCTGTAACTCTTCAAGTTTCTTCTCATAAGTTTCTATTCTCTCTTCTAATATTCCCAAACTTTCTTTTAATTGTTCTTTAAATTGTTCGTTTAGTTTGTCCTCCAAACCTCTAGAATTTTCCATTAGTTTCTCTTCCCATATTCTAGAATTTTCTGTTAATTTTTCCTCCAGTTTTTGTTCTAAACTTCTGGAATTTTCTATTAATTCTTCTTTCAAAGTTCGAGAATTTTCTTCAGATTTTCTAGAACTTTCCTCTAATTTTTGTTCTAATGTTCGAGAATTTTCCTCTAATTTTTGTTCCAAAGTTTTAGAATTTTCTAGCAACTCTTCTTTTAATGTTCGAGAATTATCTGTCAATTTTTGGTCTAAATTTTCTATCAGTTCTACTTTCAATGCTCTAGAATTTTCCGCTAACTTTTCCTCCATAATTTTACCAAAATCGGTGAAACCACCCGCAATTTCGAATACAAACTCATCTGGATTTTCACCAGCTTCTACTAAAGCTTGCCGTAGACGAAGTTGCAGAACAGCCTTGGATCCCGATGTCTCTAACTCTCGGTCTTCCAGCTCCCTCTTGAGATCGGTTACTTTTAATTCACTTAATTTTACTTGTTTACTCGCCATTTTATTTATTGTTATTTTACACTTCACAGTTTTTAATAACCCTCACACCTGACACCAATTGTAACGTTTTATTTATTTAGGTGAAGTGTAAAATTGATTAAAACACTAATATTTATATAACTATGTTTAATTAAAGAAATATGAATTATAAAGATTAAATAAAAATAACTAACACTAAGAATTAACAAATATAAACACTAATTTAAGAACTAATTATTATTACTAAAGACTTAAACACTAAGATAATTTATTTAAACAATTAAAAAACTACGCAATATTTATTTCAACACTATTTATATCACCGTCTATTTATTTATATCACCATCTGTACACTACACGTATTAACACAAGACTGTCCTCGCGATCTTTTGGTCGGGGTATTTATATTAAAATACATCATTCTAGAAGATTCTTTGATTCCGTGAAATCAGAACAATGGGGAAGCGAACGGACGTGTTCTGACCTGCACGCTAGCGGTCGCCGCCCGCGCCGCCGCCCGCGCCGCGACCCTGGGTTCGCTACAATACCAAAAATTAAAAATTAATACTAAATTAGTTATCGCATAGATATTTTGTAAATGTGTAAATCAACACCATAATTGTACAACGAGAAGTTATATGCTCATTATACCTACACTATTTTTTTATGTACTTCAAATGAAAAATAAATATTGTTTTAATACGCAACATAAAAGGTCTTATGAAAAATATTATTTTTATGTGATTCCACACCCATTAAAGTCTTTTATTTCATTTGGCGTTGTTGAGCGTAGAATGTGTTATTCACTGAAAGGAAAACAAGAAAACAAAGCGGAGTATTAAAATATGCATGGTGTTTATAAACAGTCTCACATGATTGTGTTAATTACATGGCGTGTAGCAAAACGAGCACCTCGAGTACCCTAACAACATTCCCAGGATAAGCCGGGTGATACGAACTCAACGCCTCGCTCAAATGATGAATGCTAATACAAAGAATCTATTCATGTTCAGCAATCGACGATCACCGATTAAAAGTATTACGTATATAAATGTTATTCCCATGTCTTACGAAATATACATAATGAATTATATTTTTAAAAATATTTTATGTGCAGTAACATTACCTTCCTTTATTAGACCATTATCTTTTTGTCCCTTACATATTTCTATTATTACCTCTTTGCATCTTATAGAACTAATGAAATAGTTGTACCTTTTAAAATGATAAGTTAAATTTGGTAAGAAATATTTTTGTTACAAATTGCATAGTCCGAATAACGAATTATACCAATATAAGTACTTCTAGTATTTTTTTATTTACAATATTGGTTGTGGGGTTCAGGATTAAAATCAATGGTTCACCAATCTTAAATCAAATGAAAATATATCACTGTGTGTCCCAGTGGTTCGGAAACCACTATAAGCTGTAGATTCCTTGAAGCTGTAGACTGGGCAGACTGACACTAATCCACTAAAATACAAGTACAACTTTCGTTAGGTACTTGAGACCCTGTTCTACCTAGTATATATGTTAAATTGTAGATATTTTATTAGCGGACATTATGCGTAAAAAGTATTAAAGCAGTCTCTTAGAAAATTAAATGAGAATTGTGAAAAAAAAGCTTCAAGTATCATTTCCAGTTTACTAACTTAATTAACTATTACTGTTATGACAAAACGTTTAAATTAAAATTGTCGATAATAATACAACCAGAGGTTTGATTTGGCGGAATATTTTTATTAATATGATCACTTGGTTGCTTAATGGTAGTGTCAAGATAATTCCACGATTAAATAGCATTTGGACCGATTGTGCAGAATTTAAACATTTAGAAATATCTTCAAATCGATAATCCATTTTATTTATTTGATATATGACATAATAAATATATTGAAAGAAATGCGTTATCAGGGAGAAGGTAAAGAAACAAAATGTCCAGTTTTTCCACTTGCATTTTTTCTTCCTACCTAACAGTAGGGATTATCATTTATAATAATGAAGAACATGTTTATTTTTTTAATTCATGGACCTTACTTTGATTTTAATTCCAGGCATTCCCATAGCTATTGTGTCCAATTGTCAGCAAGTATTCAGTGTAAAATTCATGCACTTCATGGTAGAGCATCCTACTAGCAATAAGGACGCTCTGGGTTCAAATCCCAGTGAGGTATATGGATGTAAGAAAAAATTCCCTATAACGTGTTTATTCAATAAAATCTGAATATTTTAGCACAAAAACTTATTAAAAAAAGAGGTACGGCGATAGCTAAGAAGTGATTGAGTGGAATGCAAGAGACGATTCATGTACAAGGACAAGACTTGCATTCCAATTACACGCCCGGAAAAGTGCAAAGTTCAAAACGCCAATCGTACTACATCCATCGTTTCAATCAGATCCACTGGATTTTCAACTTATTAAATTAGCAGGAGGTAAAAGTAAAAGTCGTCTCGTCTTAATCTCGAGTAACTTAGTCTCACCTTAGTTTCGACTAACCTAATCTTGGACCGGTTTTGTTTTGTTTTGAGTCTTCACAAAACTCTCGACGTGATTGTGTTTATTAACAGGTATTTGCAAATAATCAAAATTTTTGTGCAAAATATAAATTTAAATAATAATAAGCTGGTTTTTTAAATTTTTGTTTGAAATACTGCCTTTGTTAAAAAAAATAAAAGATGAGAAATATTAAAATAGCACCTACTTTGGAAATGCGATTGAACTAATATTAATTTGAAAATACTGTTTTTTACCAGAAAATAACTTAGGAATGATATTTGTTGTTGCATTAATAATAATTATTGACGACAATCAATTCTTAAGGTACATCGGTCTCAATTTTATTGTCGAAATTTGAACAGTGTTCTCTTCTCGATTTTTCGAAACGAGACGAGATCGAGATTATTATGGAGGCTGGAGACTCTAAACAAGTGTTATGCCGGCTTCAAAGAAAGTCATTTCGCACTAAGTAGGTATATTGAATTTCGAAGAGACTACATTTCAAAATGTAATATCAGATTTCACATTACCTCGTACTACACATAAAATAGTAAAAGTAAATTCCATGAAAGATTAAACACTTGTATCTGACTACATAATGTACCGACTGTGTACAAAGCACTAATATTAAATGGTTTACAGGTAGCAATCATCACATGTTTGCATGCAGAGTAAATAGTCCGTTATGAATGAAGAGCGAGAGCATCTAAGCGGTTTATAATTGCAGATCCCGGGCGGCCTGAGAGTATGTGATGATGCAGCGGGAAATTTGCAGCCTTGTTATCTCGTCATGTGCTTTATAGCTGCACGGCTGCACCTCCGGGCATCTCGCTAACTACTTCTTATTGAATATCAAATGAGATTGTTGAACAATACCTGCTTTGCTTTTATCTTTTACTCCCACATTTCAATTAACCAACTAAATTTAATCATCACGGGCATAATGTTTTTTAAACGAATAGTATTTGCAATACTGAGAGAACAGCAATATTTAATTGGAGACCAGTGGGTTATAAACAATGCTAGATAAAACACTGAATCACTATTTTGTTGTTGCTGATCCTTGTCTTCCGATTAAAGATAGTAGCTCTGTGGTTTACTAAATAAGTAAAAGAATTTTATTTTAAAGAAAGATTGGACTGTACACTGTAGTAATCCATAAAACTCTTTAATGTAATCACATTTATTCATAAATTAATTATCATAATAGAAGACGTTTCGTATGTGTAAATTCATCCATCACCAGTTTATTGTAATATATCAAGTAAGTAATTAACATTGTAATTTTTTTTATATATCATATTTATATTAATTGAACATGAAGAAAACCATCGTGAAGCTATTATTAGTTTAAATGTACATTGAACAAATTATATAAATCGTACTGTAATTTAACACACAAGAATCTTATGTTCGTCGCCAGAAATTGAAATGTTCCGTGTTTCCCCCGAACACAAGTTTGAGTTCGTCGCCATAATATTTATAACTAAAATCTAACACGCATGGATTGAGGCAAGATCATGTATCCAAACACTCAGATCTACAATCGGTAACATATGGAAAACATTCCATATTGTTACACCGATGTTCTGATTCTCAATCATTTTCTTTTCAAAATTCGCATAATTAAGGCCAATGTTCTTTATTATAATTTTTATTAAAAAAATGTTGTCAACCAATCTTTAAAAAATTATAATGAATTATTTAATCACCTATCTGATGTTAATAAAAAAAAATCATTTAATTCTAAAGCCTTATTACCAGTGGAAAAATAACTTACTTATAGTTAAACACATGCAAACAACAAACTTTTCATATGGATCTTTACACAAGTTCACATACCTTATATCTTGTACAGGTATCTAATAACACATAACCTTTATTATGCTTATATGTATAATATAGAATCAGAAATGACACTAGTGCCGAATTAAATGAAATAATTATTCTTTCGTAAGTTAAGGTATAACGCGTAAGGCTAAATTATAAATGCATGATAATATTGAAAAATTTATATCTATGTCTTTTAAAACCTTAAAATTTGTGACGATCACTTGGGCCGCTGCGACTTTGGCGGTCCGTGATGTCGTGGTTCTTCCCCAGGAAGTCGGGTTTTCTCGGGCGCCAATCAGCGGAACCTAGGGAGAGAACAAAATGCCACGGGAACTCTAGGTCGGTTAGGCCAGGGTGGTAACTAAAATCCAGAATTACTAAGAAAAACCAGTATTTATTGCAGATTCCTTTGGTTCCATACGTCGTTAACGCTGGGAAGTCACAGTCGTAGTCGCGGTCTGAATTTATCGCGGTCTGGAAGGAAGTACAGCCAAACCAGATACCAGCTTGAGACTGTACGGTAGGGATGGGTCGTTGTCGAGTCAAGGAGAGGAATAAAACCAAACTGGATGCCAGCTTCAGGAATCAGGACGGCGAGTATCACCAAACTGAAGCCAGCTTAAAGTTCTACTCGTCGGGGTTAGCGGTCAGGACGGTAATGCGGTCTTACCTACAAAAAGTCGGTCTGTAGATCTGTGGATCTCGGAATAAATCGCAGTTTGTCGCAAGTAAACTCAGTTTATGTCGCTATCGGAAGCTAGTAAACAAGTGATCAGACTCAGCCTCGGAGGCCGTATTTATACCCCGATTACTAATTAAACTTGTTTAAACAAATTGTACGACAAAGATAGAGAGTTTTAAAATATCGTTATTTTTGTTTAATAAAATTTAATTTTATTCTAGACGTCGTTCTTTGACTTCCCTGCGTTTTACAAAGTGTTATATTACATTTTATGATATTTTAGAATATTTCATAATTTATTTTGGGACATTTGAATTTCGGCTTCGGTCGGAAGTACGGATGTTTGCCGCATCTGCCCAGTGGCGTCTTAGTAGTGGTTTTGACAGCTTTCTGTAGAGTGAAATATCTGTGAAAATAAACATTTTACGCAGGGATGTTTAATGTGAGTATGATTATCAGTAACAGGGTGATGTTTTATGCACGTGATTTTGTAGGTGGCTCAGGAACTGTCACTTGGCCGAGCACGTGGTTTCGAAGTTGGGTTAGGCCGTGCGCTTGGTAAAAAAACGATATGAACGGCTTCCCTGTGGTCTGGAAGGCTTGTGATGATGATGATCGGATGACGGAACAGTGTTGTTTGAGTAACGGGGAGTATCCGTGATTGCGGACAGGAAGTCAGGTTAGTGACGCTTCGTCACAAATTATGAGACAATACAACAAATCCATATATACAGCAGTCAACTATTCTTCTTGTATTGTTTAAACAAATCATAAAGCCAGTAAAGTAATTTACTGTATGTTGAGGCTGGGTGAATATATAAAATCTATACAAATCAAAGAATTAAACTAGGTTAATCCAAACTAGATCAAACTTTACGTAAATATTTTTTGAAAAAATAGTAAAATGCTAAGACAGATTTTACACTTTATATTATTTTTCTTAACTTAAAATTATTCTAATCCTTAGTTTAATGTATTTGCTTAATAACGAAGTACTTGATCTCTTTATTGCTTCACATTCTTGTTTTACTATTTGTCATAATTGTCAGTATAATTGCTCAATTTGTTTGCCCCTTAATGATCCCAAGACATCTTTTTCACTAAAAGAAATCCCCTAATTTATTACTTTAAATGAATTTTAGTTAATTTGTGTGATATAAGAAAAATGTTCATGGTTTCTTAAATATTAAAACTATTATCTACCTTTTTAATTTACTTTTGCCATTCTGTTAAGATAAAATCTTGACTTTTTAGTTCGTATCAAGAGACACACTACCCAAGAGTTAAGTAGAATTTTGAAAATAAAGGGTAAAATTTTATCAAATATTATGCAATTTTAAAAAAAAAAGGTACGAGAATTTTAACATAAAGCGGATAAAAGAATAAATCAACAGTTATTAATAAACATGGGTCCGCAAAAGTGCTGTCCAATAATGTCGAAACATCTCATTATTGGAATAATAATATGTTATTTAAAAGAACAGTTTTGCGACATAAATTGGGCTAGTAAATATTGTAATACGTGTACCTACTTACGTAGGTATTTAAATGACACAAATACCTAATGTGTATATAGATATGAAGTATTTGTCCCACACAATAGACCTGTTATCTCTATTCAAATACACCATTCACACGATTTAAATGGAATATTTACATTTCCTGCTACTTGTCGTCGGCTCTCGTGTTTGAGTGCTCAAATATTTACATAGAACACACAAGATAAAAAATAAAGAGTTTCAATAGTTGCTCTATATCCTTGACAGAAAAAAATTGTCTCATCATGTTATTTTCTTTGACTTTTAAATTAATAAAATATTAGCACACAAATATCCAGGTATATTATATGTACATATATAATTCCTATCCTATCGGGAAGAAAATAAATAGAGAATACAGCTAAAATATGTATAGTCATCATGACAAAAAATTTACATGTTAAAATGCATTGCGAGAATAATCATTAATATAAGTAGCTTAAGTATCTGTTCCAATTTTCACAATATCGAGAGGCCTACTAAAACAACTACATCATTAATGATTTACAAATATGTTTGAATGTTAGGGATTTAAAGTCAAATAAATGAACTTTCTGTCGAGAATAAAATATGAAGCAACGAGTGAAACTTTTCATTATCATACATTTTGTTTGCTTGTATTTATTTTCATGTTCCTTTCATTGTTATTTATTTTATTAATATTATTTTGTAATTCTTTTTCTGATTCGCTATATACATAATTCTGCTGTATTGATAATTTGCAGATTTCTATATCCTATTTTAATAGGCTTAATTTATCTTTACATGTTTTTATTGCATTGTTGAGTATGATGTTGAAATACAAGGGGACTTCCAATGCACATTGTCTTAGGTTTATTGTGGGTTTAAATTTTTTGGAATGTCTCGTTTCTCATGTTTACAAACTCTTCTGTACCTTAATAACTTTTTTCCTCCCAGGGGCATAGGAACCGGGGGCAATTGCCCCCCTGGAGGGCAAAGACTATATTTTAGACAAATAGTTTTAAAATTTTCAATGTTTGATTTTGTTATTTACAATATTAATGCTTCATTCTTGATTCGTAACATTTATAATGTGACTATAGGTAAACCATTTTATTTTCTTATTACTTGAAACTAGAAAATAGAAATACTTCTATCTCTTGAGATGAAATGTGATGTTTCAGCATCCGACAGGAGGTATGAAAAATATCATCATTTCATACAAGTGATAGAAAAAAAAAAAAGTATATAGGTCAGATATTACATCCCGAAGATTTTTTATGCACGACCGAACTTAGTGAGCGAGGGCAGCAAGAACCCTGGGGATCAAGATATTTTTTCGTTCCTGTCCTTAAGTAGATTATGTTAAATGAAAAAGTTAATTTTGTAATGTAAAATTCAAACCTATGTCGCTTTTGTAATCATTATCGAAAACATGACAACAGGTAACAAAATACCTAATAAATAATTTAAAATTCTGAAGTTCAGAGAGTTTTGGTTTTTATAATTAACACGGAACATAATTATAGAAAATGATAGTGACCTTTCAAGTACCGGAATTGTTAGAAGTAGCAAATTCAGCATATCATTATTTATTACCTTCTAAATCAAAGTCAAGATACAAGAAATATTACGACATATTCTTCAAATGGAAGAAAGAAAAGAAAGTTAAGAAAATTTCAGAAAACGTTATTTTGGCATACACATCGGAAATATCGAAAAAGAAAATGTAGCTACGTTGGAGTGAGACTATAACTAAAGATATATGCAAAATTAAAGAAAATGGCGACATTAGAATATATATATGTTCCAAAGAAATCCCAGACATTCACGAAAGAAGAAAAAATAATATTTTGTATTTATATAAAATTAATTGCGACAATAAAATACCTAAATCTATTAATGCAACCGTCATTCCAAAGACGTTTTAGATATATAACATCACATTCAAAATATGTAATTTAGGTATTAATGATAATTTCTATAATAAATTTATGGGAAAATATAATTAATTAAAATTATAATGTAATTTAGAGTTAACATAAACAGCATTTGTGTACACTCAAATTATTTTTATTTTAAATTTTAACCCACAGCTGTTCATATCATCATTGTTAACTGCAAATAAAGTACATTATTTGTCACTTACATAGCATGGATACGGAAAAAATATTTTATGTATAACCATCAATTAGAATTAAAATATCAAATTTCAACCTTTTTGATTTTGCACAGCCAGATACTAACTTTATCCTAAAATGGAGGTAAAAAGTCGATAAGCAACTCTTACTTGTATTTTGCCTTCGGTGTATCCTATAATTAGTGACACTTTATGAAAACTGTATTTTATTGCTAAATAGAAAGGGTGTAGAAAAGTTAATCACATACAGTTAATTAATAATGAAACGGTTTCTGTAATCATTTTTTAAATTATAGAAACATATTTCAAATTTAATTTCGAATAAAACCGGTAGAAAGCTTCGGGTAATATAAGTTATTTAGCACTTAATAATAGTAGATTAATTCATTTCTTGTAGCAATACCCCAGGCTGACATAAAGTTTCCTAGAAAATAAGACGGCTCCTTTCTTTGCGGCATCTCGACAAAAAACTCCCTAACATTCCTCAGCACATCATCCATAACCCCGGGTATTACATACATCTTTATTACATTAAAATACAAGTATAAAAACGCTTGAAACACAAAATATATAAAACAAGAAAAAAAAATCCAAGTTGTTTGAACTATACATATAAAATTAGGGTATCATTACAATAATTTTTCAATTTCAGAAATGTCATGTTGTTAACTGTATTGAAATTATCACAAAAAGTGTAAAATTTTTATGATATCCATTTTTAACTCTCGACGCAAACATGGATTTTAAATTTAAACTGTGCATCTGTGTATCTGACATAGTAGCTCCCAAACGGATGAACCGATTTTGATTGTTTTTTTACTGTTTGAAAGGTGACTAGATCGACAGGGTTCTTAGCTATGATTTAACAAAATCTGTCAGCCGTTTGAAGATCATCAGCTCTCTGCTACTTGATGAAGTGATGAGAGCAAGCACAAATCTGATCGATTTGAAAATTGGTTTCAGGTTGTTTTCTGCCCGGAGTTTTTTAAGTGATAAATTATATAAACTTATTTAGTAAAGTTTGATCACATACCGTTTATAATTTTAATAAATTTTTGAAAAAAGAATTTATATTTTAGGATTATATCTCATTTTTCATCGGTATTTTTATCACAGGACTTTATGTAGAAAACAACAGATGGGGCAGCCCATGGCGTTAATTCCCGCTTTAAAATCCGACACGGACATGTACCCTGCGGATCTCGGAACAAGAAAAACACGTCTTTTCTGTTCCCATCTACATGAATTATACATGTAAGTATAGTGCTGCTATTGTTCCTACTGAGAAACGAACATACATAACCTAACAGCAGGTAATATATATACAGGGTGGGGACTCGAACACCCAAACACAGGGATTTAACATTTAAAATCATATTTTCGTAATTTACTACTTTCCTAATTACTTTAAGTAAAACTAAGTACGTAGATGCATAAATTGAGCATTGAAGAAGTTCCTGGTTTACTACAAAAGTATAAAAAATAAACAGGGGTCTAAAGGATATGGTGAATCAAATTTACTATAAATTCAACCAGTACCTATCAGTACCTAACTTAACTAGTAAGGAAAATTACTTTTCCTTTTCTAGAGATGAAAATGTACAGTGTTACTAACAGTATATTGCATGAATATTATTTTGGAATGAAACATTGGGAAATTTAATTATTACATTAAAATATTATAGTGCTTTTTATCTCGTGCTATAATTAAACAGTACTCTATTAAAAAATACTTACTTTACACACTAGTTGCGTAAATAACTATTGTGGGTATGTGGTCACAAGGACATAAACACAATAGGCTTGTCCAACAAATATTTAAAATTTATCGAAAATATAAAAGGTTGTATTTAAAAAATACGAAACACGTCATTTTTTATTTTACAAATTGCCTCTCTACAAGATATGGGAAGTTGTCTTTTTAATACCGTACTGAGCAGAAGTCCCGCATATTAGGGTTGGGATTCCATAACTCATAACTCAAATGTCACAACGGCGGTGACTATAATTTGCAATGAATTTAAGACACTCTCACTTGGGTGTAGGCTTGTAGAGAGTATTTTTATATATGTTGGTACGTACTAATCACAACTTATGATGACTGTTATAGAATTGTAAGTTCACTTTATAGATGATATTTGCAATTCATATCATAACAAGTTTAAATGATAGCAACTAGAGTTATGGAAACACACCCCAGATATGAACCCTACTCCTTCTCAAATGCTATTTGGGTTACTTGCTTATCTTTGCTTCTTTGTTTATGACATTGTGATCTGACAGCGTGACATTGATACTTAAAGTTGCGCTTGGAATTAATATATTGGTAAAATAGCAAGTGCACGTGAATATAAAAAAAAAATTAGTAGCCCAATGTAAGAATAAGTCAGTACCAGTGATATTACCAAAGATAATCATTATTAGTTCTAATATACTAGCGCGACCAATTTACTTTGAGATTGCGAAAATGTTTCTGTAAAAGAAGAAAAATTTTACCAATTAATTACTTACTGTAAAATCTTACATATTTTAATAATGCTGCAAGTAAAATATGATTGATCCGGCATAAAGAAAGGTCGGAATTCCGGTTCCGGCGATCTGGCCAAAATGCGATTCGTTCCATCACTATTTTATTTTGTAATTTGGTTAACATTAAATTAATACCTGCCTTTTGAAGGAATTTTTCATTTCATTTTTCTCAGGTGCTCTTACAGCCATATGAAACTTGAGATATTTTTTAAATATCGTAAAAAACCTATATTGAAAAAGGTTTTGTCTATACTTGGAAAATCATCGCCCTCAAAAGGCTAGTAAAGGTTATATCTTTAATTCTCAGTGTCACTTAAACTCATTTTGTTTTAAATTTGATGAATTAAACATGTATAAGTATAGGTTTATTGTTGTAACTGACTGAGTAAGTACTCACGACGTAATATATGAGTTGTAGGGTGCGTTATTATGGTAATAGCTACGTGTTCAACAATTACAAATGCTAATGTCGACAAGTCTTCTCAATAACAATACTGGTGCAGCACCGTCTTTCAAATATGTTACTTAATCAACATTATACGGCTTGAAATCAAGTAAGAACTGAAAAGGGGTAACCGTTTTTTTTATATTTCCCAAAACCGAAGATCAGGTTTTACTCGAAAAATCACGATTCAATTGTAATTTTTATTGTTATTGCAAAAATTTAATTTTTCTATTGATACTTGACAAGTATTACCGTTTAAATTCATTTGAATTGAGTCGTAAAATACCATATTATGAATTTGTTTTGGCGCGTTGCGCTTAGCATGTTACTTGACGGTCTTTACGAATTTAATTTTGATATTTATTAGTCACATGTTTCGTGTGAAAAAAATCAGAATTAAATTTTTTAAAAAAATATGTGTTCAGTAATACCTCCCGAATTGTGATTTATTTTTTATTTTAGCCTAAATATGAACAGCAAATTAAGATTTTTTACAATTCTTAACCTACGTACGTAAACCCTTTTGAACTGTGAAAGTAGTATCCAAGATAAATCCAGTTGAAATTTATTTTTATAATTAAATAAATAAATTAAAATTATTTTCGTTAATTTTACTTTATTATTGCAAAAACTAAAAAATCATATTTTCTTTATTTATATAAAAAAAAAATTTTATCAAAAAAAAATTTTTTTTTTCAACTCTCTCTGTGCCCATAGCTACAAGTACCTAATCTACGTATTACTCAGTTTTGGATTAATATGTATTTTATAAAAAATAATAACTATAGCTTACCAATTACGAAGCAAAGCATGCGAACTAAACAGCCACCGTGGTTTCAAATAAATAAATATTTGCAAGTAAATGACCGTTTATTGATATAGTGGTTTTTCCGCCTGATTACATAAGAATTTTAGGGCATATACAATTAAAAGTATCTTGTATAGTAAGGTTGAAAGCATGTAAACATTAGCATTTGTTTAGAATGGATCGGAATAAATTTGAAAATAAAGCATCAGGTTTATAAATAAAGCCAAGGTCAATATCAGGCACAGTAGCATGCGTGACGTTAATGTGTGAAAGGAAAAGTTTAAATAGCCGACCGATGTCACCGCAGTAGCACGGTAGCAGCTCTGCAATGCACATAGTATGAATAAGCTGTACAAATAAACAACACCTACTGATACAGCTCTAAAGTGTGTTCAACGTATACAATCTATTAATTAAAAGAGCAAGGATTATTAAGAGAAGAAATAAATAATCATGGCGACATAAATAAGTCAACACTGAATAATCCAAGCTTTACTTAAAAAATATATAATTTTTTTGTTCCTTAAATACATAATTATGGACCAATTCTGAATAAATCTGTTAGTCTTACAGATCTGTAAATCTGTAAAAGACTGTCAAAAACGCATAAATTTTTGTTGATTAATATAAATTTTGCATAAGAGCGAATGGTTTCGTTGCGATTTTGTTCATTATTTACAGATTTACAGATCTGTAAGACTTACAGATTTGTTCAGAATTGGCCTATTAGTTAATTACTAGGTTTAAACTAATTATAAGCGTACAATTTTTATAAACATGTGCATAAGACTTAACGTAGCCTGAAAATGTGGTCTATAGGACAGATGGACCATCTACGCTAAGGAAAGATGGACTACAGGATTTTTAATATTAAAAAGAGCAATTCAACGGGTAAACAGGAAAAAATTTATTCACACGTAGAAAGGCAGACGATTGGATTTTTGAAGTTTTCAGAACATAGTTTAAATTTTTTCTTTATTCTTATAAGTAAGTCTAGTTTATTGGTTATTATAAATAATTTTTATTTTTTAAATATTATTCCATATTATAGTGTAATAATTATTTTTTCAAAAAATGGTCCATCTCATATCACTTTTTACTACTCCTCATAAAAAGAGCTTCTGTAGGAAAAATTATCATTAAATGTCACCAGTTAACAAATACAAATTAATAGAATATTATTAAACGGGTTTTACAAGACGATATATTATATTATGAGCTTTGAGTTTTACGAATTGAACAATACATGATATAAAATTTATAAATAATCATTAAAAAAAAGAATAGAATATATTCTAGGGGTTTATGTGAAATATAGTAACCCAGATAAATAATCTTGGACACTATTGACAGTATTGTGAAAAAAGTTACAAATCTATATTTTATATCTTATATTAGCTTTTTTATTCGGCTTTTATAATTAGAAAATCTCCCAAATTATAAAAAAAACATTAAAATATATGAGGTTATCAATTTAGCATTTACCATTAGAGTGTGCCAATTAGTACTGTCAACTTCTTTCATTATTACCTACTACTTTATTACAAAATACTACACGTAATCTTATATGACGTATTTACATAGTCACAGATAGTATTGTCGTGACACATTTACGGTCATGGTCGTACATAAAGAATTAAATTTAAATTCGCGAGGCTCTCAAACATCCTTATTATATACAAAATCAGATGTCAAATTTTCAGTTGGTTGCTTTGCCCGTTACACCGTGGATCTCAGATTTCGAGTGACTAATATTTAATTTAAAAGTCGGACTGTGATCTCATTTTTAGTATGAAAATAATAACGAGATTACGTGTAATTTAAAAACAAATAGTGAAAAGTGCAATTTTCCCCGAATTCTCATACCTAACTATGGCAGACAGCCAAATAGTTAATTACCACCATAAATATTTTATGCAGACACAAAAAGTTCCTAAAACTGCTGAATGAATTACTGCATTAACAGATTTATTTAAAGGCATTCCTTCCACGCAAAAATGTAACTAGCTATTTAGAAGTATTTATGTCCACTTCTTTTATTCCCACATAAAAAATCCAATGAGAATAAATGATTTCCTGTCATTACTTCTTCACGGAATTATAACAGTACTCTCGGTAATCCGACCACTACACTCCCCAAGCTCATTACATTAGAACTGTTTCTCTCAATATTATGTAGCGGGTTTTTAAAAACATTGTTATACGTAGATAACAGGCATTTTAATTTCATAAACCTTTCATACTTCATGTACCTTATTAGTGAACTAAAGTAGGAGGGTCTTTCCCACCTCAAACTGGGTATATAAAGAAATGTAGTAATGAGTTTTTGCCACTTTCTTACAGTGGCGGAGGCGTACGACGAGACCGCTGTCCACTCACTAGAGTAATATTCACTTTATTGTTTAGTTTTTTTTTCTCCGACCGCGTTTTGCATGGAGGTTTTTCTGTACCTCGGCAGCACTTAGACCATTTGTAGTATTATCTTTTGTATTTTTTTGCGTTCCTCAACAGTATGCTGCTTCAGAGGTGTTACTCTACATCGGCTACACGCGCCCCGTTTATTTGCAGTTGTTTCTCGAGCCGCGCTGTCCACCACGCCTTGCTTCTGAGGTATCCGAGTATCTCGGCAATTCGCTGGTGACGTTACGATCCCCTTTGGTAGTTTTATTCCTTCTTTTTTTTTCATTATTTTAGCAATGCTTTTCTATGGCACCAAGACGTGTGAAGTCGATGCAATAAATTGTTGTTAGAAGGTTTATTTGTGTATATTTGTGTTACCCCCTGGCTCACACCGACCCGAAGTTCCCTGGCAAAGACCCGCTTTCCTACAGGTATCGCTGATTGGCACCCGAGTGAAACCGACTTCCTGGAGCAGAATCACCGAGTGACACGCACAAGCCACCCTAGTGCACATCATAAATTTGGACTACTCCGTCTAGGGCACTTGTCAAATTCCTACCAAACAAACTCATCCAGTTTCTGGGCAACACATATTTTCATGCAGAATTTTCGATCATTTTTAGTGCACTTATGCCCAATTGCACCAACAAGGCTTAATTTTTAAGTGATACTTAAACAAAAAAGCTAATCGAAATTTGATATTTTGTTCCAATGTTATATTGTCCATTTAAGGGATACTTAAAATTTAAGTACTGTGCAACCGGCCATTAATATATTACTACAGATAAGTTATAAATGCATCACGAAAATTTTGTTAATTTATTTATTACTATGGAATACTAATAGGATTTTTTAAAAAATTATCTCTGTACGGGATGTAACAGAAATACAAATATTAAATTAAACGAGTGGTTTAATTCCTTGATAAAAAAAATAATTATTTTCGTTTTCGAAAATTCTATTATTTTTTTTTGTACATTTCTGATCTAAATTTATACCATTATTTATTGTAGTTCCTTGTTATTTGCATTATTTATTTAGTCTGATGGACGAGCAGCGGTGACTTGCGTGATTAGGATGCACTCGAACTGAACGGGTTGTGATATCGGAAGCTCAAATCCGAAAGTCACCAATCAACCAACCAAAACAAAAATGCTGCTGTATCGGAACCCACTCCATTTGTACATCCCTTCTTATATTTATGTAACACCCACTCAAGAAGAATAATAATTATATATATTTGCAGAAAACCTAACACGCAAAGGTTAATAAATTCAATAAACTTGGGAATTAGTATACGTTAGAATTTGGGGTCATAAAATGAAACTTGATATTGTGTAATTAAGAATATTACTTTCAATGAAGAATTCTCATAATAATAACTCCCCGACATTTTTACCAACGAGTACAAAATTTCTCAAAATAATAATTTACCTGACTGCGATTATTCACTACAAAACAGACTGCAGTCTCAAATAAGTACTTTTTTATAATATCTGCATCAAAACCCTTGTTTAAGAAACTAAAAAGCATGCGAAAACGCAAGATTAAAACACGCCGTGATTCATATCAATAAAACTAGGAAATCTGGGAAAAGTAAGAAGTTTTTAAATAATTTATGTTGGGCTCAATTGTTCCATTTATTTGTTTTTGTTGAATATCAATATATTGGACGTTTCGGATTATAAATTAATCCATCATCAGCTCTGTATAAGAATATAACATGTGTTACCATTTTTTTTTATTCTTTGTTTAGAGTCCTTCAGTATCTTGGACTATTAAGACGGATACATTTTTTTTTTGACGCTGATGTATTAATAATGTATACATATATACATTTGGTGATAATGAGAATGAAATAGGAACATAAAGAAAAAAATACAAAAGTGCACAAAACAGCTATTGTCCATTTGTTAGTTACTGCGGTGTGGTTCATCAACCAACAAATGTGTCTAGTAGTCAGCAAGTATTAAATGCTCGAAAAGAGAGTATACTTGTAATACAGCTCAAAAAGACAGAAGAAAGATCATAAAAGTGATTTTTTATGACATAATTGACATGGTTGAAGATTAATGTCACGCCGCCAGTGTAGACATTTTAAATCTTACGTCGTCGGTGAAAAAGTAAAATAAATAAGTATCCATAAAAACTATGTAGAATCAGTGAATAAGAAATAACTTATAAATTACTAAAAAGCATCAACAATTGACAGGATTAAATTGATAATCTATAAATTGAAAGTCGAGTAGTAAATTATTTTGTAAAATATCTACGTTTGAAGAAAAACTAAAATGTGTCATTCAGAGTAAAAGTGTCTTTATGTGCCTCGCATGTAATTAACTTCCACACTCATCACTTTCACTCTTAATAACATTGTTGGCGCCTGTCGTGCTTTTCCCCTCTAAATAATAATAAATACACTTAGAGAATGTGTATGCATGTACTCATGTCCAAAGAGGTTGTTCCACAGAACTTCTCCCGGCCTTGAGAGGGGCGGATGTAAAGTTACTTTTGTTGTGTTATCTAAATTTACTATTTTTAATAAAAATATATTTATTTTTTTAAATTAAATTATATTTTATCACTTTCATTGTAATATAATAGAAAAAAAAAAAGATTTTTGACTGTGTAACAAAAAGTAAAAATTCTTTGTTACTTTTCCTAATTTTATTCAGATGAATCGCTTTGATTTGTGATTATAATATTTGAATAAAAATACCAATTTCCCCACTTGATACATTTTGTAAAGTAGAAATATATTAACTTCCAAATATATGGAGAAAACGCCACTGCAACTATTCCAAGAAATATTATGAAAATAATAAAACAGTTCCTGAAAGTGAATTATTTAATTTATACATGGCAATTTACAATTTCTCTTGCGTATGATCTATAACCTACGTACAGCACATGAATCATTGCCGTCCTCGCACGATACATTGCACTGGCTTCCTCCGGCCTTGGCCAGAATAGACAGCGCTGAGAGCTCATCACTAGGCTAAATGTCTGCTGCACTTAGCGCTCCAACATTCAATCATCATTACGCTATCTGGAGAGAGTAGTGTGACTTTACTCAGATTCCAAATCTGGAATTTAGTCACTGCTGACAGCTCAAGGTACAAACAGATTAATGATCATTGATTCGAATATAGCTGGGCAGTAGTGGGTGCATGGTAATGCAAGACGCATTTCTCCTTCTTAAGATTCTATTATTTACAAACATTGCTGTTCCTACATAAAAACAGAAGTCGATATGCACATATGCTACTTGCTTGCATTATCAACTAAAAAATAAATATCTATTATTAAGTTCAGTTTGTTTCAAGATTTTTGCAAATTGCATGACTTCGCAACGAGTCGGTGTACCGCGTCACAACGGGGTATTTATCCTAGGCATCAGGGGAGGATACTCAAATTTGTAAAAAAAAACTATGTAGCGGAACTTTGTCTCAAAATCTCGCTAATTAATAGACCTACTTTTATTTACAATTTATAAAAATTTCATATGATATTAATGTAACTTGTTGACGAGTTCAGTTGCAGATACAAGAAACTTTAATTTAAATTAAAGGAAAGCATATGGCAACCATGAAGCCGCATTTCGAATTTTTTTTTACAATCCTGTTCGGTGACCCTTATAACCTTATAATTTGTTTAAGACCAAAACTACCTGCTGCGTAAGTCACAGCAGGTTCGTTTGCAAAGAAATTGAAACAAATTGCAATAGTAATTTCGCGCATTATTGATGTTAATTTCTACTGTTATTTGTAGAGATAATATAATTAAAAATAGAAATAAAGTTAACTTAAAAATCGAATCAGTTCAAGCACAACGAAAAATATTTCATTAGAAGACACAAATTACCCACTATAATTACCACATGTTATAAAGTAGGTGATTATAAATAATGTAGATGTAACAGTAGGACATACCAAAAAACTTATAACAAAATTCAGAGGTCCAAATATTATTTAAAAAGTTTTACCAAACGAAAGATACGTTTTAAATGACACTGACGGATTTCATAATACTCAAATTTCATACAATGGTATTTTTGATTCATTACCAGAGAAATTAATTAATCAATAAAATATATGTATTTTGTTAATTATTTTAATAATTTAATTATGTTTATGTACATAATATATCTTCTATTTATGTGAATTTACGTTATTGTTATGTATTTATGAACGCATGATCGAGGCAATCATAGTGTCAGGTTAGCCGAGTTGTAGGCTATGAATGTTTCGTTTATGTATTAGTATGAAGGAAACTGATGGTTTTTGTTTATTATTATGATTGGGGAAACAAAGTGAAGTGAGAGAGAAATATCGAATAAATTGTTCTAAATATACAATTTGTTATTTCTTTCAAATTCATTTGAATTTTATTAGAAGGTCTACACTATATCAATAAACTATATTAGTTTAAGATAGGTAATAAAGTAATATTTATGTGTATGTATTGTTCCAAGAACATAATTGAAAGATAAGATAATGAATTAGAAGAATAGAAATAGAACAATAAACAATAAAATTTATCAATAAATCACATTTAATGAGTCTTATTCCTAATTCAATCAGTTGTAATTAATATTGATAAACAAAACCACAGTATATTATCAACTTCGCTATTGACGATATAGCTGACTATCAGTAGATTACACAATTTAGAATTAAATTTCCAAACAGATATACATTCAACTTAGGTAACAGACTTACATAAATGGTTTTAAAATATTATCAAGTATAACATGTAAATTATTTTACAGAAATCTTTCGTCAAACATAGATAAAACACACTTACATGGTACTTAAAAGTTATCAACCAATAATACAAGAAGTTTCTAGTTGAGAGACAGTCGAAAATTGTAAAATCCTACCGCTATCCAATCAAGGACTAGAGAACATCATAACAAGATTGTACAACTAATGTAAAAGTAATTAAATATCACAGATTAAAAAATCACAAAAACTACACGGGGAATAAACTATTGTTACAATTATCCATAAAGTTTTCTCAAAATCACAGAATATATGGGGCTGAGATTCTGAATATCGGTTTGTGAGTTAACAGATTATTGACCCCTCTGTATAAATAACATTTCAAGAGAGAGAGATACTTACTTACTTTAATTAGATTTTTCCTTATTTATGTAATAAGGAACCTTATAGGTCATTCAGTACTTATTAATTTGAATTACACAGGGGCATTGACCCATAAGATTTTCCTTTAATCTGATCCTGGAAACCGCAAAGTATTCTGACAAACCCAAAGCAGTTTGCGGTGTATTACGTGTTTCTTGCCGATCCTTCGACACATTTTTTAAAATTTAATTTAATATAATTCAATTGTTAATTTAAGGAATTTATGATATGTATAGTTAATCTGAGAAATTAATTAATTTGTGAGATGAAGCTTTCATTTATTTTCAACAAAACTTGTAAATGCGTATTGAACCCTTAAAAAATGTTAAGAAACTTTACAAACCTGATGATTATGAACCCATGTGTGATGATGGGAGCGGCTCACATTACATAACGTCGCGCGCTGTTACTGCGCCCATTACTCAGCAGCACCAATTGATTTGCGCACCGCGTGCCGATACATCATAAACTCAACCCGATAATAACCACGGCCATCACTCATTCGCACAACGTTGTCAGTATTATATGCTTCCGTACACACAATTCGGCACAATCATTCATAAACAGATTATTTAATTCATACACTACCACTAGAGTAAATCAAAAATTATCTATGATGAATTTATAATATTTACTCAATAAACAATTTAAAAACAATGACTGGTAGAAGTGGTGATTAGCAAGTAACGACAGCTTAATTAGAATATGACTACAGCTTGATTAGCGAGCGACTAGCACTAGATTTAATATATCACACCATAGTAGTCACTGCTAGAAATCAGGTAGTGCGAGTAAATTACTAATAAGCTATTGATTACTATCAGTCTCTGGCTCCCAAAAAAATAATTGTTTAACTATAGTGCCATCAATAAACTTTCATATTGTCAAAATGTTTCTGTAAAACGAGAGAAATTTTACTAAATAATTGACGTAGAACTTTTATTTTTCTAATAATGGCTTATACGTAATATTCGAATTCAAATAAAAATTTACCATTATTTGTAATTTTATTAACATTTTCTCTGATCCGCATTACCACTGTTTGAGTATTACTGGTATGATACCCAGGTAAGTCACACAAGAATTTTAAAACTTTAGGTGTTTTCTTTTCGCACAATTCATCAGACCACATTAACTACGTCAATTATCGTGTCCCTTCTTTTCGTACTAAATGAGCTATGAATTAGTGATGAAATTTCTTGTTATTATGCTGCCTGGTGTTTTGAGTTTCACTTGAAAATGTTTTGCTATCGTTATTTTATTTTATTAAAGTTAAAATTTTATTTATAAACAAATAATAAAAACAATGTTTTAAATTTATTGTTTATTAAATAATTAGATATATGATACGCATATTTTTTTCTTATTTATCTCTAGTTCGAAGGAATAGTACAGATTTTTAAAAATAATTCTGAGGTTGACCACAATCGTCGTTCTTTACACTTCTAAAAACTATGAGTTTCCGTCACATCAATTTAAATTAAAGTTATCTGACGAATTGTGCGAAAAGAAACCACCTATAATATTGCTTGTTTTGAGGTTCAACGTGGATTTTCAAAGGTGCCCTTACATTCTTATACTTTTTAAGTATTTTTTTTTTTAATATCTTGTACAATCCTATTGGTACGAGCACTCTCCACTAGAGAATTAGTAGGTGACACCTGATTAACATCCCCTATACTTAACATATATCTTTATTACCGGAATCTGTAAAAAAAAAATTGGCCCATATAGAAATGGGTATGTACTCGTAATACATTTTAATAATTATTTATTTTATTACTCATTAAAAACGTCAGTAGATAAAAAGTTTTATTATTGTGTGAATCATCAAAGCAATTCGTGTCTAACATTTGTCATATTTTTATCTTTATATAATTAGAAAATACAATTTTCCAATTATTATTGTCGGGTTTCACTGACGTTGAATACATATCTATACGCAACAGTTATCCTTAATCACCGATTATTTTTATCTTACTAACAATTGTTTCAATACATTCTAAAATAAATTTCCGGTGAAGTTAACTGGAGATTTTTCGGCAGTTTACTATTTGTTCGACAAATAATTTCATTAGCTTGTAACATATAATTTTGCAAATTAAAAGAAAAGTATTTATTTATATTAATATCGTACGAAATATCTTATTTTCGGGTTTGTAATTTTTGCCAATTTTTCGACATGCTTATACTTTTGCGAGATATAACATAATAATATAATAATTATTTGTGATACTAATGTGTGAAGAAGTACTTCTATACATTAATTACGGGGTTTAAAGCAGGAGCGAATGGGAATGTCTTAATCCTAATGAGTGCGTAAAGGTCCTTCACATATGAGTGTCGTACAATATTTTATCTACGAATCAATTAGAAAAATAAATAGAAATGTATGTGAGGTATAGAATTTCTTCATCCATTATAAAATCAATTCGCTGTCTAGAATAACGAAATCTAAATGATAAAATATTTTTAAATCTACAACAAATTCTGTAATTCATTTTCTTACCGATATGATTGAAAAACACCCAACGCATACAATAACACAGAACACAGGTTCTTCTTGGCGGCAAAACAATATACTGTGTTGCGTTCAATGTTCCTCAGTACTGACAATGTCACAACTATATATGTAGTGTTACCAATTTGAAAAATAAAACTATCGTACAATTTTTTTGCATTTAAAATATATTATATACAATCTAAATGTACAATAATTTGTTATATATTTTTTTACGATACTGTATCTTTGGTATCACTGACGGATGTGGTAAATGATCATTGTGTCAAAAACATGTTTTTCATGTTTTTGACAGATATCGTTTAATAGTGAAAGTCCTATTTTTTTCTTTTACATATGATGTGGTTTGTCTCACACACATAATATTTTCATTATATTTATAATAAAAAAAATTAAAATTTTAAATGTGACTGTCTACGACGTCGCGTCTGGGATAACGTAGTTTGTCATCTGCATCTGGTGTCTAAATGAAGACATGACAATTCACTGAAATAAATTGTGAGAAGAATATGTCAACTGTCGGGATTTGAACCCGAAACTTACACCTTGCCGGGATGTCATCTGACCTACGGCTCACTATGGCTATCCTTATCACGTCGGTTGACATACAAAATGCAAGACAAAAGCTACAAATTTCAAAGTAAGACAAGGCAAGAAATGTGCAAGAATAGTAAGAGTTTCTTCAATTCTTGTACTTTCGTTTTTTTTTTTGCTAATTTTAGATCTAGATTTATTATAAGAACTTACCTATAAATTAATAAAAGTACATAAATATGCAAGTAAAAAAAACAATACAATTTTTTTACATATTTATGTAATTTCATTTTCAAAAAATATATATATAATAGTAATAATTACAGACTAAATAATATAATAATTCTTTGAAATCATGTAACCAAGACTTTCATATAACCAGGTATGCTTTGAAAATAATATATTGTGTTATTAAGAGTAAAAGTGATACTTTGTGTGGCGAGTCAGACAATTGCATGCGAGGCACACAAATCAGAAAGCACTTTTACTCTGAATAACACATTTTATTTTTTCTTCAAACGTAAAAATTTTAAAAAATAAATTACTATTTGACGTTTAATATATAGGTTACCAGTCAGTTATTCATAATTTTTAGTAACTTTATTCTTAGGTTATCTAGTTTTTATAGTGACATTTAGGGCGATATTACAGATTTCTATTTTACAAGTTACTTCTTATTGGCTGATTCTACATACGGCGGCGAAGAAATTAAACGGCGGCTAAAATAAAAAATTATATTACGGCGGCATAGAAATTAAACTTCAACCTTGTCAATCACATCACAGAAGATGTCACTTTTATGACGTTTGAAGAAAAAAGCTTTTTTGTTTGTACAGATGTCACTGTTGTGCTAATATATACGTACAGTATGTGCAGCTATAAGATTTTTGTTTTTATAAGAATTATTTAATAATAATACATAATTGTATTATACGAAATATATTTGATAATTGACGTTGATATTGTCTAAACAAAAAAATGTATGTGTGATACGAAATTATTTCTATATTCAAGGTCACTTGTGAATGTTAACATATACAAGACAAGAAATATGCAAGAAAATGACGATCAAAACAGGATTTTTATATACAAGAAGATTTTAAAAAAGTCCTGTTCATTATTCAAAGTTTCAAAATCAGAACTTTATCTTCGTTATGTACCACGATCACTTCGAGATTATAAGCTATAGTAATTATTTATCTTATGTGATAACAAAATAGATAATAATAGTACAAGAGGTATAATTTTCATATTTTGTAGATAGCTAGTTCAACGATAGAAATTGTTTTATTAAATACTGCACGCTATCTATTTAATTTGTCTAGATTACATCTTGTATCTTTAATTATAAATTCATAGAATAATTTTAGCTGCACATACTGGTCATCTATTCTTCGTTTAATATGCAGTTTATACTCCGATGTCATTATCAAATTATCATATTAAGTGCATTAAAAATTTAATCGCTTTCTATAGAGACGTTTAAAAATAAAACTGCCGTTGTGTCCTTTTTCTGAGTTATTTATTATAATATCCATACGTAATTTATTTTAAAACATGAAAAAAAATGTGTTTAGCAAATAACATCATACTATTATATATTTAATTTTTTATATTTATACAAACTACAACCAACTATATTTCGTTATGATATCTTTTAAATGAAATATGTATTTTAATAATTTAGAAATTTTCGCAAATATTTATATAATTTTGCTATTTATATGTTCATAGATTATTGATTGGAGGCCTGTATGTTCCTTGTATAGGTGTTTTATTTTTATGTGAACATTTCGAGCTTAAATTAGATCATCTTGAACTGTATTTAAAATTGTGTTATAAATTACATTATATAAAATTATTTACAAATATTCAGGTTACCTAAGCAATGTTTAATTTACAAAATATTTTTTTTTAGCTTCTTAATTCCCAAATTAATTAATGTAAGAAACTTCAACCATATTGTAAAATATAAATTCAAGTTAATAAGTTACAAATTACACAAAAACATTGAATAGTGGTATTTTTCAGTTTACAGCTTTAAAATAAACCATTTTACATATTTTCTTAATATAACAAAAGTAAAAAATTTCATAATTTGATAAAAAAAGAAATAGAGCTCTTGACACTTGCTTACTAACAAAAATTTTAATATGTGATTTTTAGCACGATCCCTAGACGTCCTTTACCTAGAAGGCAGAAGATAAAACAAAATTTTTCATAAGAATCAAGATGATTTCCTTTGTTCTCCCAAAATTATAAAAGCCTGTTGAGACTAAAATTGTTCATTATTTAATATATTAACGTCAGCATTTTCATTCATTGACTTTTACGTTAAGGAAACCAGATATATTATAAATATTATTAGTGAATGAATATTTGTCACCAATTATATAACTTAATAATAAAAACGTAAATATGAATTCATTGTTATATCCGCTGATAACGCTCAATAAAGCAATAACCTCTGAGGAGGAAATGTTATGTGGAGCGAACACGCGATTTCGTACTTAAACAATATCCCGCATTTGGTGCTATTAATACAGCACACAAACCTGATGGACTCATTTCCTCCTGAAAAACTCTTCCGGTATCCGGCTTCGATATCCCGTGCGCGGAATTCCCTGCCACATGCAGATCTACCGGTCTGATTCAATTGGGAAACTTTTATCTTTTACACACAAAATAAATAGATAAAATAGGAAATTTTTATCTTTTACAAACCAAATTCAGAGAATAATATAATATTAAAAAATAGCAAGTGTACTACTATTTATTTGTAAAGGAAATAAGGTAATGACGAGTTCTCATTAAGTCTGATAAAAAAATATCGAACATTTGGCAAAAACACAACGAGATATGTAACCATAATCGACGTTCAGTATAGAAGTTATAGCATATAAAAACTAACCACTTCTCATCATAATAACGAAAACCAAACATTCGTTTGCAATAACATAGTTATTAACCAGGTTAATATTTTATTTTTATCTAGTATCATATATGTAAAAATTAAAATTTAATCACATACTGCATTATTAATTTCGAAATATGGAATATTATTATTATTATTATTATTATTATTATTATTATCTAATACCATATCCAACAGGCATTAGCCCAATTAGAGGATAGGAATAAAAAAATGTTTACATATTATTAAAAAAGTTTTGAATCGCGCGCTTGTCAGTAGAGAATATATCTACGCTGTTTTCTACTAGATGGTACGAGGTGATCATAAAGTGTAGAGGTGACCTAGATAGAGAATTTGATTTACCGACTTGTAAATAAAAAGTATTTGCGTGCCTCGATGATATTCTGCGGACATGAATGTCAATTTCAGTAAGAAGGTATGGACAATCTATTTCATTGTTGATGATCTTATGCAGTAAAATAACAGCATGCATATTACGTCTTTTTTGAAGCAGAATAAGATTAAAATCATTCAACATATTTTCCTGTGGTGTTCCCCTGGTGGGATAGATACCAGTGATTAGAAAAGTAGCCGATTTTAAGAATCTCCTTTGAACTTTTTCAATTGCAGCGACAGAATTAGAATGAATGGGATTCCAGATGACAGAACAGTATTCTAAGTGAGGGCGTACTAACGATATAAAAAGTAGTTTAATTATTTCTACATTAAAGTTACTGGCGTTTCTAATAATAAATCCTAAATTTTTTGTCGCACATGAAATTTTGTTTTGTATGTGCATTGTGAAGGTCATTAAAGGATCGAAGATAACTCCCAGGTCGTTTATAATAGCAGGTCTGTCTAATATGCAGTTGTCACAACAGTAATCCTGTATAACATAATTCGTTTTTCTAGTGAACGTCATAACTTGGCATTTAGAAACATTTAGTTCTAAATTATTTACTTTACACCATTCAGAAATAGTATGTAAATCCTGCTGTAAGTATTCGCAATCTTCAATATTTAATATTTTACGGAATAATTTTAAATCGTCCGCATATAATAGGTACTCCGAATGTATATTTTTGACAATGTCATTTATGAAAATATTAAATAGTAAAGGCCCTAAAACCGAGCCCTGGGGGACACCTGATTTTTGCAAAAACATCTTTGAGTTATGGCCATGACAATGAACATATTGCTGTCTATCATTAAGATAACAAGAAATAAGTTTTATTAAGGAATTTGACAAGCCAAAAGAATCCAGTTTTGAAATTAAAATGGTATGATCAATTCTATCAAAAGCCTTTGACAAATCTGTATATATAACGTCGACCTGGGCACCTTCTTCAAAAGCTCCGAGAATAGATGATTTAGCAGGCTAATTTCCTTATATGTTAAATTGTACTAATCCAGTGAAAATGATTACAAATCAGAGGTATAGCGTGTCAAAACTTTTAACTTTCGTAGCAGGTAGCTTCTTAAATGGATTATAAGGATCACCGTATAGGGTATAGGATTGTAACAAAATAATCGAATTGGGGCTTCATGGTCGCCACATATTTGTATTCAATTCGGTTTGGATTTGCTTGAAACCACAATGGAACATAAATACCCTACTGTGATGCGGTACAAACTATAACCTTGTTTTATTACTCCATCCCATTCCAGAAATTCTTACAAATCTCTTATACCAACTGTTATATTTAAATAATTTAATTTATTTTTGAGTACTTCATATCTAATAAGATTAAATAAATTGAAATTTCATACATCTAAACTGATCCTTTCTTAACATAACTCAAATTGACTATAACGTAATATTCAAAAAGAGGTAAAAAAAACTATATTTTAATCTCCTTACGTAAACATAAAAATATTTTCCTTCAATCGTCATAAAAGTGACATCGTTTGTGAGGTGCTTCACAAGGTTGAAAATTAATTTTTACGCCGACGGAGTAGTAAAATAAATAAGTATCCATAGAAACTATGTAGAATCAGCGAATACGAAACAACTTGTACAATAGAAACCTATAATATCGCCCTAAATGTAGTATGGACTCAAAATTTAAATATGCCAGCTAAATTAAATAATTAGCTAATTCAAATAAAACCAAATTAAAAATCAAAAGTGAGGTTGACAAACTGAAACGTCAGATATAAAAACAAAGACAGCCTACTTTATTTTTGTGAAAATTAAGAAATACCTCGGGACACAACTTGGTATGCTAGGTCAATAATCACAATCTTCTCAATCTTGGTGTACAATATAATATTAAACACCCTAACAAAAAATACGAAATGTTATAATATTTTACAGTATTAGCGAAGTAAAACACTTTTTACTAGTGATCTGAGAAAATGACTGATAAGTCGTCAGCCGACAGTTACTGCTGTTACGTCAAAAATTTGTATGACAGGGACAAAACACAGTTTTCAACAAAGAAACAATGCAACTACTAACCAGTAAAACTGACACATACTTATTCACGTCAGTAGCTCGTAAATGTTACTTAGTTTGCCTAGCAAAAAAAAAACAGTTTAAATAACATACGATTTAAAAATGAGTTTTTATTCTTTAACCATCACAGTTTTGATATTTCGATATTTAGATATGTCCACAAATTACAAAAAACTTTAATCAAACAGCCCTTAGTCTATTATTATAGTTCCTCATGTCACATCACATCTATTTTATGGCAATGACAAATTTTACTTGCACTTTGATAGCAAAAGTTTTACGCTAATTCCAGATTATCAAAAGACCTTGTATCCTTTACTCACGTTTTAGTTTCTATAATTTGCATATTTTGCAACCCAGCACAAATTATATTTGTTAATCTCATTTAGTTAACCTGAAATTCAATTACAGTTTACAAAAATGCGTTAATAGGATAATTTCCGAGTAAATTGTCCGTTACAAACTTATTAATTTGGCTGGAGAGGCTTTCTCTGGCAAGAGAAGTGCGTGAGGGTTTCATTAGTTGTTGGAGGCTGATATTAAGTAAATTGGCGGCCTGGTCGGTGGTATGTGCAGTAATTGCAGTGCGAGGAGCCCCGATATTCGCGCATTGTCTTCCCAAGTGACTACAAACTCGTGTTGAGCAATGCATTCTTCTAGTGGGAAATTACACACTATTACAGCTTGTTACGATAACTTTCTGTTATATAAAACGTAGCCCGTGGTTTCTATCTTGTTATGTGGTTAAATTATTGAACAAATCCAATCAAATATTCTGCTATCATGGAGTTTTTGACAAAATCACAAAACAAAGTGATAATGCAAAATTACATTCGATACAAAAATCTAATGTGTATAACAAATTACCTCTCGCTATTAGGCCTTCAATTTACTTTTTCTTATATATTTCGTTAATCGATTTTGCGTCAACAACTAGAATAATTATTAAACAGATCAAATTTTGTAATTACGCATTCTTCCTCATTTCATCTTTTAAACTTACTTAAGTCAAATTTGTTACGTCTCTTCTTATGGCACAACATTCCTATGTAGAGATGCTCAAGTTCTTGTTTCATGGCATTTTACTTACATTTTTAAGAATTTTGTTGAAGACTATATTCAAACAGGATGTACATTAAGATTTAATTGTTTTATAATTGGTTCCAGACCATTCGGACACAACTGGCGAAACTACAATCTGTGTCCCATATAATGTTGCCAAATGACAAAAATTAAACGTTGCCAAATGACAAAACTTGAACCTTGCCAAATGACAAAACTAAAAGTTGAAGTTATTAAATATTTTAATGTTAAATTATGTTCACTTGGTACAAATAACAAATCGAACTATGTGAAATGTGGTAGCATTCGCACTTTAGGTACCATGTTCTGAGTTCGAATCGGTATCGCAATTATTGTAATATAGCAATGAGAAATATTATAAAATAAATCCAAAAACTTTATCCTCCATCAAAATATCACCGATTAAGATATGTAAATTGTATAAAAAAGGTGTAACAAATATTATATAAATACTACAAGTTAATAAAATTTGAAATGTACTTACTAATCACATAAAATAACCGCATTTATTAAAATACAAATTCCTCAGTCAAGAATAAACCATCACGTGATATAAGTAATGAAGACAACAATAATAAAATTTGATTAAAATTGTAAGGCAAGGTAATGTGTCACGAAAATATTTTTTTGTACTTTATTGCATGTGTCTGACTCCCGCTGTCAGTGTGAATAATAATGACCGTGTTGAAGCAGACAGACTGCGCAGGACACGCGATGTGACAGGCTGACACCTGGCGTCAAGTACGTCTGACACTAAGCACTAAGCACCGCGGCTGGAACGCTGCCCAGCGGGTTGTTTGTTTGTACACACTGCACATCGCGAACATAAACGCGGAGGCTCGACACCGCATACATCACAACTACTACATGCAATATTTATACTTAGACGCAGGCGCAAATAAAACACAACAGTCTGGAGCTGTATTGCTGAAAGATAATACCGGGACCCTCCAAGTTGCACGGGCTGATTCGCGCCTGCATTTGCAATTGCCAATTCAACTAGTTTATCAACTTTTAACTTTTCAGAAGTTTAGAGATTAACATTTTTTATAGACATATAGCAAAAAACTTTATATTTGACTCCAAATATCATCAACATTTAATTATACAGGGTGTGTAACGAAATGCGGAGCATAGGACTTTTACATGGGATTTCAGAAAATTGAGGATATTTTCTCTCCCCACAAATTTACAGCAAAACTACAACAGTATAAAGTTGTTCAAAATTAAATTCTAAGTCAGATAAAATCTTAATTGTAGCAACTGCTCTTTTGCAGTACAACGTATATTAAATATAAAATGTAATATTTTGTTAAAAATCAGACAGCCATGGAAATAAAAGAAAATATCTATCTGTCAGTTTAAAGAAGTATCACTGATTATATTTCTTATTGTCTGTATTTTAATATTATTTAAGTTGAATTTGTATATTTTAGACTATAACATAATTTTATAATTAATTTATATTTATTAAATTTTGTACTACAGTCGTTCTATTGTATCAACTTTGATCTTATCTGATGTAGACCTTAATTTCGAACAACTGTGTACTCCTGCAGTTTTGTTCTAAATGTATCAGAAGAGAGAGAATCTGCATATCTGCAAGTTTTTGAAATCCCATGTTCAAGTCCTATGTTCGGCATTTCGTTGCACACACTGTATATGTACGTATATTGTTAATTTTGATTATTTCGAAACCTATTATAATCCGTCTTTTATTCAACAAAATACAAGTAAAATTGTTATGTAAAATGCAGATATTGTAGGATCAAATGAAGGAGTTACGTACCTCAGTCCCTGAGAAAGGGGTACCCTAGTATTTGATTTGGGGGAACTCTATTCACAATTTTAAAATATTTTCTCTGTACGCACTCCTCAAAATCGTCACTTTGGGGACTATTTTGAAGAACTGAATCATATAAGGGTCACCTAGCAAACAAATCATTTGTGAATCATATGTCGTTTTCCTTTATCTTCCTTTTATATAGGTGAAATGTAATGTCACAAAACACGAATAATTATATTACAAGTTTATTAAATAACGACAAAATTAAAAAACACTTTTATATACGAAAATAACGCAAATTAAACGCTAACACTAATTTATATAAATAATAATATAAGTAAAAGAATAAAATAACTTTTTTTAGTTTTAGTTCTATAAATTTCTTTAACCCAACGTTCCGACAGCATAAACTGCTGCCTTCTTCAGGGTAATGACAATAAAAACAAAGTAAACAAGTAACTAAGAAACGAATTGTAACATACTTAATATACGAAGCCATGCTTTTCTAATTTCCAAACCATCGTTGTTATTGGAATGTGAAAATATTCTTAGTTTAAAAAATCTCAATGGCTTTTCTATTTAATCATGTGTTAAGAGATGCAGATCTTGAAATAATTTTCGTGTCTTGAAATTTTATTTCATAAATATCTCCGAAGCATGCTCAGCGACTGACGATTTCTCACTCTGGTTCAATTTAATCGATCGTTGACGTTCATTTAATCTTTTATAAATAGTTCTACTAGCCTAATAATGTACACCTTCCCTCAAATGCATGGAATTTGGTAAATTCGTTAAGACTGAAGAGAGATTACTAGTCTCAACATATGTTTTAGTTTTACATATGGACAAAACGTTATTTCTATTCTATATTCTATTTCAGGGTTGGTTTAAATGAAGTCATCATTTTTTATACTGAACTTAATTTATTGAAGCCCATCTCGATTTCATATAATAACATTAACCTTATTTATATATCTGTATCAATATTTCTGCGCATAACACAGGCTCCTTGCTTTACTCACACTCGGTCTCCCACTGCTGTCAGCACTTCCCAAATCTGGATGTTTACATGTTGACAAATCTAAGCGAGGTCCCACTGTGTGTACGCTGCGGCTGCGCTAGTGTTTGCTGTGGTCAGTAATTGCGCTTGTGGAGATATAGCGCCTGATAGCAGTCTCGGCGCCCAGATTATGCACACAACTATCACAACTGACGTTGGATTATGCACATCATAGCAACGCAAATAAATAACTGACGCCTGTGATAAATTGCTGGGAACTGAATATTATGTTTATTTGCTTTATATCTTCATTCGTGTCATCAAATGTAAATATAAATAATATTGCCGTCTCATTTCTATAAATAGTAACAAATTTGTTGTATCATTTGTAATACATTTTAGAGATAACTTTTTTTTTACAACTAAGACTGCATCTGTTTAATCAAATATTTATGTAATTACCTTTCGCTACGATATTATTCATTGACTAGTTTTTAATAGAGTACTGAAAACAATGACAGAGGGCCTGTAGTAAACACTGAAATGTGTATGTTTCGTGATTGCTACTTTACAATATCTGTCATTTTAAAGCGTGGGATTGATAATAGTTTATTAATATGTAGTACTAGTACCTATGTATATTTTTATTTGTATGTCCCTGTTATATGCTAATATGACTAATTGGCAGGGCCAATATTTATTCCATCTATCATTTCATTATTACTTTCAATTTTACTATAGGTATTATTTTGTAGAGCCAAATGTAACTCACATTGCTCGACAAAAAAAGGACACTTATATTTAAAAAAAAAATTCCATCGTTTCCATCCACTAAATTATGATATACATTTGAATTACAAGGTAAATATAAATATATGTTTCTATTTAAAGTTTATTTCAATAGAGCATGTACGGTACATGATAGGTTAGGTTGTCGCAATCGAATCTAAGGAAACCCTACCCCATAGAAACTATATTCACATTTCATTTCACTATTCTTTCACAGTTCTACTTTTCAAGGGTAAGTAATTATATTATCATTTGTGGTTAAAGATATTGTTAACCTAATGCTAGACATTTTATACAACACTGTGTAATATAAGACTATAACTATAGTTATTTTAGAGTTATTTAAGTGCCAAGGGCAATAAGTACACCCTACTGGTTGACGATGATTTTGGAGATCTCGACATCATCTCGAAGTCCAACAGTCCGAAGCCGGTAAAACACTTACCTACTGCCCATAATGCTTACTAGATATTTTTTTTGCACAATCAAAAATTAATTTCGTAGTACTAGTAACTGCACTTTTAATTTTAATAACAATAAATGAATGTACTAAATCAGTTCTGTGTAGTTGTACTAAATATGAATTTACTTATGTTTCAGTTACCATAAGTGAAATACTGACAATTCTGTTAGACCAAGCAACTAATAATACATGGAATTCACGTCATTAAAACAAGCATAGTATATGAGCACAAAATACTGATCATGGCAAAAAATCCGTAACCTACTTGTGAAAAAATCTGCTATTTTTAAGAAATGTCAAGTTAACATAAATTCAAAAGACTTTTAAGTGGACTACGTAATATGTACGTTTCCATAAGGCCTACACGCTTTATAACCTTGCTTACTAATAGAATATAAGGACACTGCAATTCTGTATGCTTCTATAGCGACTATAGTCTTATAGAATTTCTGTAAGATTTACAGCGTGTATTTTCTGGCCGGAAGTCGTTATAGAACTCGATAAGAGATAACCTTAGAAATAGTCATTTTATAAACTTCAAAATGTCAATTTAAAATATTATACAATGTCCATTTGAATACAATTATTAATGTAAAAAGATAAGTACATTCATATTTATCTTAGTAAAGAAAATATTGTTAAACTATTAAAAATATATGAAACAAATGAAAGACAAGATTGTGAAGAGATCAAGAACATATATTTGATTCCCGATGATTTTATTGTTGCTATTATTATTATTAATATAAAATTCAAATTTATTATTACTTTTAATGTAATTAAATTAACTCTAGATTTAATTTTTTCTCTTCGATGTTCAAACTTCTATTTAGCAAAATAGGTCTAACCTGTTTCATTTTCATTTATGATATAATTCTTGCAATTCTATTCGCAAACATGAGATTGACAATTCCACTATAGAAAATAATCATTTTGCATCAGTCAATTTTTCTTTATATTGATTTATTTCTACAAATAAACTAAATATTAGTTATTTACCTACTTTTACTATAAATTTTAAAATAAATAAAATCCAGTAGGCACAAATTTAGGAAGAAATATTTAATATTTTACTTAAGTTGTCATATTTTATAATAAATAGGTACATATTTCATTTTTATCTTCTATCAAAAAAAATATTGTTCTGAAAGTATTATAATTTGCTGACAATTTTAAGTGTCACAACATACCTGAAGTTAGTTACTCTATAAAGTCGTTGCATTAGAGAGGTCGGTTATTGAATGAATTACAGAATACCAAAATCGTCATTCTATAAGAATCTAAGTTATAGAACTCTATACCTTACAGTGTCAATATGATTACAGTGCTATAGAGGAATAATACAATACAGAATGGAACCGTAAGTTTTCAATAAAATTTTGTGTGAACTTTATCACGTGACTTTCTTGCAATAGTATAAACTTCTACCATAAATAACTACAAAATGTTTATCTTATATATTTGATTGCTTCAAAACGCAAACCCCATTTCTTGTAGAAATATGTCTAATGGAATGAATTATGTTTTTATCAAAAACTCGATATGTAGTTATTTACTTTACTTATTTACTTAAAACTTTAAATTCTGCTTAGTCAAAAAATCATAGAATATATTGGCTAGCTAGTAGCTCCGCTCCTGATAAAAACAAGTATACTTAAATAATAATACTAATACTCCTACTCTGATTGAAGACCGCATCATACGCATGGAAACTGTATACTGAATTTTACATTGACCCACAGCCAGACCCCCTATCCAAACATTTCTGGAAGAGCCGCTGCACCGTACCGAGAGTTGCTAATGATCGGAGCTTATGCCTACCTTGCTAAGTTTTCTCTCTGTTCAACTCATATATTTCATCTTTCTTCTTGAATTGATTCAAGGTCAAAACTAGCTTTCTCTTTGCCTTAAAGGTGGATAGGTGGAGACAAATTTTAAATTTGTCTCCGGCTCATTAAAAAATATTTATTTCTCTCTTTGAACAACCCATAAAATTGAAAGAATGTCTCCTAATTTATTTTTTTAATATAATAAATAAGTCTTCATAATATTCCATTTATTATTTGTAGAAAAATTTTAAAATATTTATTAAACGTGCACATTTTCTTTATTTTTTGAGAGGAGGCAGTGCCTCCCTTGCCTCCTCTGACGAGCCGCCACTGGTACTTATAGTACAATATCTAGAATAAAAATATTAAATTAAATAGTAAGATGTTGTCCTTGTTCTTCTTAAAATCCATAACAAAGATGTTGATAACCAAAAACAAACGGTGCATAAATTTGCAGTATTGAAGTAAAGAGAGAATGTTGGTTGCGGAACGTGCTTATCGCTGCTGGTGCTGTAAACAGCTTGACAGACACTGAGGAAATATTTTAGTAATGATTATGAACTTTCCACTCATTACCGGCTACGTAATGACAAATGAGGCTTTTAGCCACACGACGTATCTCAACTGAGACATCGCGAGTATTTTTACCTGTACTATCAACTGATTAAACGCAAGGCCAGGTTATCAGCGGCCACCGACTGACAATACTGTCTATTTATATCACGCAATAAAAAACAAATGCACACATTCTATTTATACTTCATTTACTTCCGCTTATCACATATTAATATTTTATTATTTATTTATTTATATATATGAGATATATTCATGAGAAAAAAGTTATACTTTTGACACAATTAACACGTTAAGTATAATGTAAACTAGTATTTGCTATATGAAAAGAACACACATTTAAAATTGATTATATTGTTTACATATTTACTATTATAGTTAATATTTGGATTGTTATTGGGTCGACTTAATGTGAATTTACTGAAATAAGAAAGAAAATAAATATTTGAAAATCCAATTTTAATTTCTTCTGCGTATTTTAAAATTATTTTAGGAATAAACCATTGCACATTTTTTAAAATACAATACAATCGCATTATTGTAAACAACGTGTGAACTAGTCGGTAATATGAACAAGAAATTTTTAACATTTTAATTTGTGCACAGACTTTTCCTATTTTCTTGAATACCGCAGAAATAGCGTAAAAGCCTCGGTAAAAGCCTATAGAAGTAGTGTTGTACTAATAGATATTAGTATATCGAATATTGTTTTTTAATTTTTTTTCAAAATGGGTCTAAATTTAAACGAAAAATGTCATAGCGAAATCCACTATTAGCGAAAATAAACGGCGTTAAATAAAATTGTAAGTCTGATGTTCAAACCTTATAAAAACATACCTACTTTAAAATAAAAAGTGCCAAAGATGAAAGCACCGTTATAAAAATGGGTTCTTCGACTTGTAATAATTAATAAATATATGTGTGTATTTATTTAATAAGTGTATATGTTTTATTATTCATGTTATCTTCAATTTGAGACAATTTTAAATTAATAAATTTATCGTTATAGAGAGCACTATGAAATATTTTTTATTGAATTTAAATATTAAACATTTACTGTCAGATTTACAAGACAGTTTTCGTTGATAATAAACCCATTGTTGTAAAAAAATCAATTTTTTTTTAATTTTTATAAAAAAAAATCATAACTCAACCATACATTCAGTGTATATTAAAAGTACTTGTATATAGAAATTAAGAAAAATATAGTAACAAATAGAGATGAAGCCAAAGCCGTATAATAAATAATTCGGTATTATGTCAATTCGGCCATGTTTTAACTATTCATTATTCAACTGAATATCCCTATATAAGAAATAAATGAAGTAAAGCGCTGTTTTCTATCTACATTAGTGAAGTGACGTTCAGCCGAATAGCCAAATAACGAATATTCGGTGAATTTTAAAACCGAATATTCGGCATTACCCAATAATATATTTTTCTACAATCTACAAACGAAAGCGAAATCTACAATAAAATCAAAACGATTCATCTGAATAAAACTAGTAAAAGTAACAAAAAATATTAAGTAGTAAAATAGGGCGAATAAACCCAATACCGCATAGTAAAAATGTAGCCGAATAAACCGAATACAGAATAATTATTCGGCTTCGGTCCCATCTCTAATCTTTATTAACAGTAAAGAATTTACCAAGATATATAGTTTAGCGATATATCAGTTATTTTTTCTTGAAACAAAAATAATTAATTTTAATAATATTCAAACAACAATTACTGCAACAAATGAACGAATAAAAAATGAGAATTTTAGCATAAACAAACCCCACTGACAACCACCAATCACCGTCTCGGATTATAAAAAAATATACAATTCGGTAAAGCCGAATATGCGGTTAAAATTTGATCGAATATTCATCATTCGGCTATTCGACTGAACTACTATTTTCACAACAATACTAATAAGTATTTCTTTATTAAATATTAATAGTAAAAAGGTTGTTCGCTTCTGATTTTTGTATAATTTATTGCGAAAAAACAATTTTTAAGGTATTTACCAAAAACAATATTGAATTTTCTGATATCAGCAAAACGAATAAACTGCGCAATTTTAAATTAGTTTACATGACGTAAACGGGATTTTTTATCTTCACATATTACAATTCGATTATAAAAAAATGTTTTTTTTTCTGCTTAAGTAACTAATTAGGAAAGTTGTAATTTAATATAGCATAATTTACAATTAGGACAGATAAGCAAAAATTTATTAAAATTGGCTTATCTTAAACCGTTGGTTAAATAAAAATTATTTTATCTTTATAGCAAAACAAATTCAAGGAACTTATTTACTGATATCTCTTACAAAATTAAACTGTATTAAAAATGTTAAATGCTATATTTTAGTAGGGTAAAATTTAAGTTGACCCGGGCAATAAACTATTTGGTTTCTTTAATTTTCAAAAAAGCCTTTCTCTGAAAAAATAATAATAAGTGTAGCTTCTACTTATTTTATGTGTTTGGATGAGTGTAACAGTGACACTAAAAATTACTTTTGCTGTTCAAAAGGGTGCCTTTTAACCGATCTTTTGTTTATATTATATATAGGTACTTCAGAGATTTTGAACAATAACTTTAAAAAAACAACCAGCGAAGAATCAATATTAATTCAAATATAGACATTGTGGATCTTTTATTTATTACCTTATATATTAATTAGAATTCACTAAAGCGTCCAGTCGCACCAACAACTACAAATATCTTTTAAATAATGCCAATATAGATTTTATATGCAGTAGATCACAAAATTATTCGTACAGCTAAGTTTTATAGTTAAAAAGTGAAAAATAGTGTACTTCCAAAAATAATATTGATATATTACTGACGGGATCATCTCATATTTCAGAAATAAAATGCAATAGCCAATTATGAAAAAAATATTATTTTTCTTATGTAAATTAAATAAAAACAAAATGTATCTAAGAAATAAGGTACACACAATAATTCGTACACTTATGATATCTTTGAATTGATAGAGTCAATATTTATAAATATAAAACATCTGTAATTACGTAATTATCATTTGTCTGAGTATTTTGTAGAAGGTTTTTTCAAAAATATTTCAATACAAATAATATTTTAACTTGCACATTATGGAGACACTTTTTAACGTCGAATTCACTGCAGTACTCAAAATTTTTGTTTCTCATACCGAAATTGATATCAACTTTCAATTTTCATATGGGCCTCAAAGTAGGCTGTGAGACCGTTACATAGAGTTTTCTCTCTTTTCAACTAGTGCTTGAAAACTAACCGTTGCTAGACAACGTAAACACATTTATTAATGGTTTCATTTTCTTTTGAAATTAATTTTTATTAATATCTGTAACGTAGTGTTTTTTCTATCTCATGCTATAATTTCCGCATTCGGCTGTAAAAACTACTTACTTTATATACTAGTTGCAAAAATAACTATTTATTTTTAATTTATTAAAATATTTATTTACAACTAGTTAAGAAAACCAACAAGCAAATGTGATCAAATAAAATATCATGCGAGAAATAATTTCCATTGAAGTTCTTTGAGCCAGTTCAGTGCTAAAGAATCTTGCTAAAACTTTCGTTGAGAGTGGTTTCGGCGGCATCGAAACTTGAACAATAGTCGAAAAATCGAGACGAAACGAGACCGAGAGTGGTCTCAAATCTCGTAGCAAATAAGTGATGTGCGAATATTTAGAAGATTGATTAAATACTAGGAACTGTAGATATACAGTTCCATTCCAGATGTTCTAAACGAAAACTGTAAAAATGCGGTAGTCATTACATAATCAGACAATAAAGAACCATAAACCTTTGATCCATAATTAATATGAATTGTTGGCGGGGAAGAAAGATAGGCATATGAAAGCAACGAGTACGGCTAGCAATGACCTACATCTGAACCCGTGAACTGGAGCGCGACCCGCACAGCGCCGACATTGTACGCGGCTTCTCCCGAATATAATTAGGCAGTCATTGCCCCGGGACACTTCACTCTCTATGGTCTATCATCTCATAAACAACGGATCAATAAATATATCATCGGGAACAACAAGTATTTTCAGAGGTTTTAACAAATATTTTATT
This sequence comes from Stenolophus ochropezus, assembly GCA_035578165.1. Taxonomy (NCBI): domain Eukaryota; kingdom Metazoa; phylum Arthropoda; class Insecta; order Coleoptera; family Carabidae; genus Stenolophus; species Stenolophus ochropezus. The sequence continues at coordinate 9,062,783 of JAQOWZ010000008.1, read as the reverse complement.
GTTTCAAAGAGACAGTTTTTAAAAAATTGTAAAGCTGACATAATAATGGTACAGTCATTCCTTGATAACAGTGATTCACGTCATCCATAAAAGGTCATAAAATCAGTTTTTTTAAGGTCATATGCAGTATAAGAAGGGTGATACAATCAAATGAAATATTCGATCCCGCAGCAACAGTTACGAAATCTAATAGCGCATTCGATTAGTAGCACCAGTGCGCAATGAATTTGAATATTTGCGTTCGGCTGGTTCGTTCACACAGAGTGTAGCAAGCTCAAATATTTTAATCGGCTGACAGGCGTACATGCTCTGAGTTCAAATTTTCTTGTACTGAACTTTTTGATGGTACTTCTCATATATCTACTAGCTAGTTGAATCTCTTATAAGCTACCACAGTTACTATTTACTTGGTCCGTCCTACTGCGTGTGTTGTAATCGCTTTCCTCACATAGACGTAACGCTTGCGCACAACGAGTCAGGTAGTTAGAAAGACATTTTTTGTTCACTTTCATTCTGACCCTTCTACATACAGGCATTTGTAATATAGGAATATTAGATATATATAATGCGTGTAATTATGTCTTTCTATTCTTCATTTTCAGAGGTTAGTTGTTATTTTGAAACATTGTTTGAAAAAAAAGTTACTGACAATGGTATATTTGCTATCGAGTATCAGTGATGCAGCAGTGAAGTGCTACTTCTAGAGTAATTATTTTCAGACAAATTCTTTAAATACAATCGACATTTTTATAAAATGTACCTATATGATGTTGTTTATATGTATATTTGTTAGAATGTCTTTTACTAGTAGGTATTCCAGCCGAATAAAAGATTGCTTGTGCTCGGAGCGAATGCACTGGCGTATTCGAGTCCGTGTAATTGTTGTCCGCACTGGGAGCGAATTTAATGCGAACGAACACCGAACAAATGCTTGTCAGTCGAATACGTCCTAAGTGCTTGCTACCAAAAGGTACAAGAATTAAAACATAAAATACATTAAAAAATTCATATGTTTACTGCATCTCGCTCAGATGTCGAGAATTTCAGTTAAATTATAAAAAAGTTGCCACACCAGTAGGCTAATATAATCATGTTACGCTGAAGTTCTAATAATTTTAATTCCAAAGTAGTGAAAGACATAACAAATATTATTACTTCCATACTTCCAGATTATTTTTTACATATATAATAGGTATTTTTAAATAAAATTAGGTATGTTTTATTTACAATTAATATCAATAATGTTCAAGATAAAAACAAAAACAGAAAAATGATTATAAATCATATTTTATTTCTACCAGGCCGTGAATATTTTTCCGTCTAAAAAAAGGTTGAGAAACTCTGCTATAAACCAAAGTATAGTTATTATATTCGTTCCATTATATCTATTAACATCGCCCATAAAAAAATCGTAAATTTATTGACGATTAAATAACGTCTTTATAATTTATTATGCTAGCTACCTACATAGTTTCATAAAATATAACCGATAAACCGATCCTAGAACTCTTGTAGTTTCCGAAATACCAATAGGTGGTAATCGAAAATGCAAAACTGTGTATAGTGTCCACAGATTTATTGGCAAACGAAATTAATAATTTTGATAGTTTCAAATTTTAGAATCAGTATTGACAAGAATGCTGTTTAATCCCTAAAATAACGTCAAATCATTGATTTTATTGATAAAAATTTTGTGTATTTCTCAAAAAAAAAAAGAAATCATTTAGATAAATAGGATGTTTCACAGCTTCAGAAAAAAAATGGCTGATACTACATAAGATAATATTTATTTTTTATAAATATTAACAAAATTAAGGGTGGTTCATTTGAAATAATCACATTTTGTAGCACTGGTTTGATAAGAGATTTTAATATTTTATTTAGATATTAACAATACAACGAAAAATCAAGCCGATAAATGTCTAATTTAATAATTAATTTCAATTAGTTTGTTGTGTCATATTTTAAAAATGTAATTGAAACCAGTGGCAGTAAATACGTTTTCAGTACATCATGTAGTATCTGGCATATTTTACCAAAGTTGTAAAACAACCTGTATAAAGTTTTGTATTTATTTTTATGATCCCTACTAAGTTAGGTTCCATAAGGAACAACCATGTTTAATGGTCTTGTTAAGATGTGTGGCGAGCACTTTCTAATTTCTAATGTCCACAACACTACAACAAGATCTCATAACCGCATCACCAGTTTTTGTCTTTTGGGAATGTAGAAGAAACTCTGGAGGTACTCTTGAAGTTTTTTTATTAGCCTACCCGTTACTTCATTTTGAATGTTCCGTAACACTTACATTCCAAGCACGTCCTTCATTTAACAATTCACCGACTAAGAAAGAGAAGTCGTTACAAGCTTTCTCGGAGAGTTATAGATTTCATAATTGCATTACCTCATTGCATCGGCTTATTGTATTCCATTCATGTCAAATAAAAACTCTTTATCCGCGCAGTAAATAAATGCAACTAAAATATTATTGTTGTATTTTTTAACAGGAATAACCGGTTATTTACAAAGCATAATTAAATTATAGATTATTCAACGAGTGCTCATAGCCAAAACAAATTTTCCTGAAAAATAGCCTTCTTTCGTTAAAACATACTTTTAAGTTTTCTTGTCCCTTTTAATGTTTTTTCTAATGATTCATGATTTGCTTTACTGAGATGGTTAATATTCGAGTAAAATACTTTTATCTACGACTATCCCTATTATACATTTGATTTTTCTCCACAACTGTCAAGTACTCTATTTTATTCGTAATTATGAACACAAATTCATTAGACGACAGTTCAGTGATGTGAAGTGAGAGATCTGTGTATTATAACAGTATAACAAGCATAAATACAAGATACATGACAGAACGACTGTATAATTCAATTGGAGCTACAGCATTAAAAAAAAATCCTATAGCGAAAGTACCAGAAGTATTTATAATACTATACTCCTATTAATTTTTGCTCAAAACAAAAATGAAATAGCAAATGATTTTGTACAAGTTTCAGAAAATCTTGCAGCTTAATAAGAAATAATATCATAATATTAAGTTTTTCAAGGAATAATTTAGGCAATTTGTAGGAACAAAAACTCACTTTAATTAATACTTTGTCTCTTAAAAATATATACCTATTTTATATAAATTGATATATTTAAATATAAGCTAATTAATATGTACAAAATGGCTTTAATTATGATTTAAAATTATCTTTTTTTTGTTGTTCCCCTGAATTTGTAAAATTTAATTCGGATGTAACTCGCACCAGATTCATGGTTATCACTTAGCATACGCAATGTGACATCTTGCTAGAAATATCAACATGGTTAATAATAAAAGGAAAGTCGTTTTTAGAATTGCAGTCATTTAATAAAAACCACTACATCATGCATACAAAGATATATTAGTGGATTTTATTAAAAGACTGGATATTGATAAAAAGAAAGGCGTTTTTGGAGTTAATAAAATCCACTAATACAGCTATGTACGCATGATGTAGTGCATGTTATTAAATGACTGCAACTCCAAAGATGCCTTTCCTTTTATCAATATTCATCCGATAAAACCAATCCTGCATTGAGAATAATTGTCAAATTAGTAAACATACTGGTTTGTAGAATTCTAAATTTGTAATACATGTTTAACTAACAAGGCATGTGGTACGTAGCAATTGCAACTCTTAACCATTTTCTTACAGATTAAGGCCGAATTTATCTCATGGATAATGTCTTATTTCACTCACTTATAAAATAATGTACTATTATTCCGCATGAAATAAAAAAAAACACATACTCTTTTATAATCTTGATAACAATAATCGAAGGAAACTTATAATACTATGTAAACACATGTACATACACGCGTATGAATACAGTATTTTCATTTTAAGTGAAACACTATTGATATATCGAGAACTGTAAAAGCTACGAATTCGGTTAATTTAACAAAAAAATTCTAATTTAATATACTATTTCAATTTTTCAATAAGCGCAAAATAATTTTTTTCAACCAGTGGTTCTCAAACTGTGGAAACTAACTGTTATTTTAAAAGTAACAATATATTTAATATTACCTTATTCGATATAGAATTTTATTAATTCAATTTTAATGAAACATATTTTCAAAATATTGTAGAATTATTTATCTTATACCTACCTAAGATTAAATATAAATTATACAAGGACGTAACACGTGCTTATTGATATCATATCTCGATATGTAATTGTTATCACAATTCCAATATTCCCCAGTATCTAACTTGCGGGAAATATAATCATTGCAAATTCCTAAGTATACATCGTAAAAATACAAACATAACTAATTAACAATACAAAATAGCGAAACATTTTATCTATAGACACCGATATGTGTATAAAACAATAAAAAAGCAATAATACAATTAAATATATCGTTATAACTTAGTGCTCGTTGCTGAATATAACAATTATTTTTCTCAAATTTTGCTATAGTTGTTTAGAATAAAAGGCGTTTGCCAGACGTTATCTGTCAAGCACTTATATCTGAGGGAAGGAATACAAAGGCCAAATAGGTGACATACAGTTTTCTCCGATGTTGTTGTAACCTAATTTTCCTATATTTATTATTAGTTCATAATTTAAATTAAATCTATTTACTCGTAGGTACACTTATAGAAAACAGTAAAACTGTTTAACTAATAAATTACAATAATCAATTTGAATATCCAGTAAAAAAACTTGGTATATTTAGTTTAAGTGGTCGTTATGCACAGAGAAGTAGAACACTTTCACAATATAATAGTTAATGGTCTCCTACCGTTTGACCCACGACTCTGTAATTACCGCCTAACCTAGCCGAACCAGAAACAGATTACACCGGCGGAGGAAGATATACTGTACAGCGTCATCAAAACAATATCTAGAAATCATTTGAACAATGACTTTTAAATATTCCGTATTAATAATAAACGTTGCTACTGTGAAAATTTTAGCATTTCACGCAAATATAATTTTTTTTCAGTTTACAGCATGTGTATGAAAGTTGAAAATTGCTTGGAACAATGCTGTAACCACCTGTCACTATAGTCCTTTTAGTTAATAAAATTTAAATCAATTATGCAGCAGATTATTTTCTCTATTCCTAGAGCCTTGCGACATCCAGGGCATCCCTGGCAGTAGGCTAGCTAGCTTCATTGAAGCAGCGGGACTCTGTTAGGACTCTGTGTACACTCGGGTAGCACAATGGGCCTTCAGGCCTAAGTGCATGCGGCTTCTTTGAGGCCCCCCGATTACAACAACAACAACAACATGCAGCAGATTTCGAATAAATTAATGCACGTATAAACGTTGTACTTCGTGACGACATAATCTAGTTGCAACTATTGATGACGTCTCTTTACTCCTTAAAATTTTTAACTATATGTAATCGGTCAGAAATTTGTACGAGCATTTAATTAACGATCAGAGTTTGCGTTTGAAGTTTGTTGGAATACACTTTTCATACTGCGCATGCGTCATACTATCCCAAATTTAGTTGGAAGGAACCTGTTAGATACATTCTTTTCACACATATTATCACATTAGTTCAACTGTGATGACGTGTAAAATATTTTCCCCTCCTTATGTACGCCGCCTCATCTCGACAGGTTGTGTTTGCTGACATGTTGCTAATGTTTGAAATTTCACTTGACTAATTGGATTATGTTTTGCTCACAACAAACAAAATTGTTCCATTATTGAATTTATAATAATGTTATTTTATTTGTAATAATAATAAAATTGCCAATAATATTAAGTATATTGTGTTAGTAACTTTTAATTTCATTTATACAAACAAATATTAAAAACGACGTTTTTATTTTTATAACAATGTTTTAAATTTATCATTTGTTAAATGAAGATGTAAATGATACAGGCTTTTCTCTTCTCTTCTATTTTCTAATTTATCTCTAGTTGTAAGAAATAGCAGTGAATTTTAAATATAGTCCTGAACTTGACCACTATTATCGCTCCTTTTACTTTTAAAAACTGTGACAACCACAGTGCGCGCGTTGAAGCAAGAGCTACCGAAAAAAAATTAAAATCACTGTAACAGCACAATTTTATTTTACGAGTACAACTAATGAAATATAGAGACAGCATTTATTGTCGGTAATACTACTGACAGTTTGACTTTATTCAATAAAAATATTTTCCTAAAGCACTGGCAGCACAGCTCAACTTTTATTTCAGATACTATACATTTGCATCGACTTTTTGTGCTCTTCAACGGATTACTTATTTAACATCAAAAATAGTATGATGACACTGACATTTAGTCAGTCCGTAATATCATAAAAATGGCGTGCAGTTGTGTGCGTGGCGGTTTATATTTAGCTGGGTCCATGCTAATAATAAACTTGCATTATTGATTTGGGCGCCACATCTGGGTGAATCAGCCGGACAGCATTCGCACATCATCATGCCAATCAATATGTGTTTGTACTACCCTCTGATTCACTCAAGAGAATGGAAGTTTCCGTGATAAACGCCGATTATTCTTGAATTACTAAGTGGGGTCTACGACCCCTACAGTTATGACAACATTTTTTTATATTGTATAACTTGTCACGCCTTATGAATCATTGGGAGTATTTTTGTGATACATTGCAATTACTGATCGACTCTACAGCAATATTCGTGGTTATCTAATTTTAAAATGATAAGCCTTGTTAATGGTACGAAATTAATGTTTCTTTTTACTGGTCCATCGGTCAATGTGCTGCTCTGACGGTCCCGGGTTCCATCCCCGATCGCCGCAAAACTTTCAACTCGTGTAAGCAACATGCTCACTCATTCCACAGATTCAAATCTGGCATCTTCCACAAGAAGTATTATTTTATATATAGTATAAATTACTACAAGGTCTCGAGTACATAAGGCACTCGTTCATGACTTGAATTTTAGTGGTATGATTATCCTACAGCTTATAGTGAAATTCAAAACATTCGTACACAGCGATTCTGTTTAAGATTGATGTTTGAACCTCAAAACCGAACCTTAAATTCCGCTCAACGAGTCGCTAACCAAGTAATTCGCTGCTGCCCGTAAATAAATTACATATGTACATAAAATTCGTACATATAAAAATAACACATACAATTAAAATTACATGATTATTTAAAGAAGCTTTCAGAACTCATAATTAATCAATAGACAATATTTGGGTTTAAGTTCTGTAATATTTTTATTAATTACAACGTTTCGACAGCTCGGTGCTGCCTTAGTCAGGTAAATAACAAATAAATAAGTTACTTATTTATTTATTATTTACCTGACGAAGGCAGCACTGAGCTGTCGAAACGTTGTAATTAATAAAAAAATTACAGAACTTAAACCCAAATATTGTCTATTGATTAAAATTACATGGTCTGATTTATTCGTATTTCTTTATTTACATCCTAGTCATTCCTAAAAAGTATTAACGCAATCCACCATAAAAATACGATAAGTATATTGAGAATAAAAGTTTATATGAAATAAATCTGGCTCACGAATTGTATTCAAAATTTTATAAACGTTCTACTGCCTTTGTCGTATCGACAGCGCCGCAGTAGATATTTTGTACCACAAAACAAGAAAATGAAAACTATTATGTTAAAATATGTAATAAACAAGAATAATAAAAGCATAAGAATAATTACATGTCTTCCTGTGGACAACGAAAACAAAATGTTTTTGTGTGTTTACAAATGAAACGTCGAACTTCTGCACTATGTTATATATTCGTCTCTCTCATCGTGTATGTCTATTTCTATAAAAGCACTAATATGAAACAGTGAAATACTACTACAACTATATACTTGAAATTATATATTTCTCAACATTGTTTTGTAACAAATTATTGAAAACATATTTCAAATATGTTGAATTTGAATATGTGGAAAGAGCTCATTAAACGTTTAAATTCGAATTATTATATTTTTTCTTTTTAATAAAAACAAAGGTATAGTGTAAATGTGACCCTCGCATACCCACCATAGACATCTTAAACATTTAAAAATCGAATACAACTAATATAGGCTCGTCTTATATTTTAAATATTAATTACCTAAGCACTCTATTAACTATATCTACCATAAAGCACATTGACACACTCAACAATGGGATGATAAGCAGTGAATCTTATATTTATATATAAAAATACTAATAATATGAAGTTAACACACCCACAATTTAATCATTCATAAAGAGATTAAAATTGGTATAAAAATAGATTTAGTGTCTAGTCCATTTTACTAACGTATTTCTTAATGACTAACAATGGTTAACCACTGCCCAAAACCACTTGCTAATATGAAATTAATAGTTTTAGCGTTAGTGATAAAGACACTGGAAAATAACTTACACAAAATCCGAAATTAGTGTTAATGGATTAAAGTTTCTATTCTTTGTATTGGTAAACTAGGTTATATACATTAAAAAGAAACATTTTCTCAACTATCGCAGTTGTCGGATTTTTTTTTAATTGAACCGCATAATTTATATTTTTTATAAATACTTTATAGAAAGATGTAACTACATATTACGATTATGTATGATAATAATAATTATATACAATCAAAACATAGCAAGCATTTAAGTTTAACAAGGGAATATAAGTAGTTTGTAATGCTGAAATGTTGTTCAAATTTAGTTTTATAGCTGAATATTATGGCTTTAATATAACATAAAGTTTGAAGTACATACTATATTATATATTAAGTGCTTAGGAAAATACAAAACTTAAACAGGCTATAAATACCTAAGTTATATACACTGTTATTCCAAATCATTATCAGAGATTAATATACTACAAACGAAGCACGCGCCACTAAAATAATAATCTATTCCAATGTACGCTTGCAGCTCTAATGGCTTTTAAATTAATCATTAGGTCGTTACGAGCGCCTCATTTTATTAACTAAATAAATTCAATTTTTATTTAATTAAGTAAGTAATGAAGTGTTAATACCATTCTCCGATTTTTACCATCTACTAATTAATATCTTCTAGTTTTATAGAACTTATGCCAAAATTTCCATTATCAAGATTTTATAAAGGATCTCATTTTAATTACTCAATATTTTAACACTATTATGATATCTCTGGTGTTAAAGTGTTAAAAAAGTTGAAATATAGAGCCATCTTACAAAATAATGTATATTTTTACCTCGATTTTGACATTGGAGGAAACTTCAATCCATTACATTCTAATAGTCTGCCCTTTACGATTCAACATTTTGTACCATAAACACACTCCTGTGGGACGACTAACATTAATTATCGCCTAAATTAAATTCGTTGAATAACACAATTAGCAAATTATGTGTTTCTCATAAAAAAAGCGATAATAAAAACTTACACAATCGTAATTCAGATTTATTTCGTAAAGACAGTAAAACTTGTAAGCATTTTATTAGTGTTAGTATAACAAAATTATCAGTCTCTTCAAACTGACAGTATCAAATTTTATATTCTTTCGGTAGATCGTCCATCGTAGCCATACAAGAACAATCATACATTAGTCATTTCCAAAGCTATACATACATACCTAAATATGTACATACATATATTGAGCAATTTAGCATATAAATTTTTAAAAGATACAATTTTTATGAAGCTTAAGGAAACAGCTGAGTTTTAAAATGTTTATAAAAACTAATACGAACATACAAATGTCATTGTTGTATTTTAAATATACCTTTGAAACACATATTTAAATACTGTTAACAGAAAATAAAAAAAATTGTTTCAAAAAAACATTAAATATATATTTGCAAGCAGTTTTTCAAATTTTCCCATAAAACATATTTGAAAATTTGTTATCTGTTAGTTCAATTTAAATATTTTCCTAAGAACATGTTTATATGAAAATTGTTTATTTATTTAATTTACAGTTTCTTGACTACTTCTACAAATATGATATGGCAATTTACTTAAAATGTAAAAATTATATTATTCACACATAAAACACGTTTCTCTTAAATAAAAGATTTTACAAGCGCATAAAACTAAACCATAAAACTGTAGGAAGATTTGTTTTATGAATAGTGTTTATTTTGTTTGTACGGCATTTTTGATATTATAAATATAATAAAATGGTATGGAATTCCGACAGTTAATTCTCACGTCATCAATTGCAACCATATGAATCGTTGGGGGGCGAGTAATGACAACATCATCTTGTCAGGCGAAATCGTGTGAAGTAAATAAATGTCAAAACTGACAGTATTATGTACAAATATAAAAATGAATGAAACAAGAAAAGAGCTGTAAACTAAAAGCTGTTTTACACTTCAGAATAAATTGCACAATTTTGTGACCTTCAATTTATTGTCGAAATATCGGCAACTGTAATACAGCAAAATTTGCACAATTTATTTTAAAATAAATTGTACAATAAATTGTGGAAATTAGGACGTGTTCTATTTTCTACAATTTTTCTGACAATTTTTTAGTTACTTTTCCGGTGCCAACTGTATAATATTTGACATATTAAACTATTTCTATTTGATGTTTATATTTGTGCGTATTGTGCGAATCACACATGTTTTTCTTTTTATGCGTTTTGTTTCATTGTTGTGAAAATGTTATTGATTTCGATGTTTGTCGCGTAGAATGAGAGTAGAAAATTTAATTTAACAAAGTAATTAATAATTTTATGTTTTCTTTATTGAATGAATATGGCATTTTAAAAAAATGAAAACAACAATCTTGCAAGGAAACATAACACAACAAAAAGTTAACCTTAAAATACTTCAAATATCACCAAGCGGTTGGTAGCCCTTCTCCCAACAATAATAAATTGGTAGAAAAATCGTGAAGTGTAAAACTGCAAGATTTTCAAAATAAATTGCGCAATTTATTGCACAATAAATTGTACAATTTATTGCACAATAAATTGTACAATTTATTGTTAAGTGTAATACGGGCTTAACCAAACTATCAACACACAATGAAGTATATAAAAATTATCCTTGCCAAAATCACTTTATATTATGTTCGAAAATAGAACCACGGGACCGCGGTTACTTTTTTCAGGAAACCGGTACTGTTTACGAACACGGTTCCTAAACGCTGTGGTTAAATCTGCGTACCACAGTAACCACGATCTGAGCTCGGTTTCGTGGTTAAATATTATAACATAACCTTAAAATTATGTGCAATTCTGTTACTGATAAGAAGTAAGCAACATTTTGCAACATGTAAAATAACAAGGCTTCCTTAATTATATTTTTTCACAACAAACTAGACACTACTGCGCGAAAGGGTGGGGTGACAGATATTTTATAGGTTATCTGTTCTGTAACCAAACCACGCCGTAGTAACGTAAACCGTAACCATTCAGGAACCACGAACCGTAACTGCGAACCCGTGGTTCTATTTTCGAACATAATATTAATAAATGAGAGGAATGAAATGAATGAAATATTCAAGTTTTTTAAATATTTGCAAATATCAGTTACCGTGGTTAAACTAATGTTTCTATTTAATTTTTGTCGTTAGTTAGATACAAATAGCAACCCACTGTAACACGTACAATAATGAGATAGCGAATAAGTCTAATCTATGTCATGCGTGTACGACAAAGATACAAGATAAAAGTTTAATAATTATTATAGCAGAAATTCAGGACTGAAGGATGAATTACGAGAAATGTAGTGTACTGAGTGTTACCTTGATAAAATCTGTCTTGCAGTATATCTAATTAAAAAAATAGAAGTGTTTTTTTACTCGTATTTTTAGACAGTGTATATTAAATAGGGTACAAAGTCATGTTTCTTACTGCTAATTCATCTACAAAATAGACAATAAACTTATAATTGGCAATCAGAGTTCCATCTTACAAAATTTCCTATTTGACCGCCAGTTAATTAATTTACTAATAATTAATTAATTTTAAGGTAATTAAACCTCTCCTTACCAGTAAAAAATATTATGGGTAAGATAGTTTTTAAATCATGAAATGGTGGTTTTAAAAGCACAACGCGAAATCGAAATTCTGCATTCCACATTTGTTATTATGCAGATAATTAATTAGATAGCGTATAATACTCATTAGTCTTATACAATATACACCGGTGTTATACACATTTTTTATTGCCTGCATCATAAATGATCAGGAATGCAGAACTTTAATTCATTTCATAGTTTTATGTATTTGATAGTGATGTTTTGTCGTCATAGAGTCACAAAATAATAACATAAGCTTCATTGGATTGATGTTGTTGCTCAGTAAGTTTAATGTACGGGCCTGTTTTAATTTTACGTTTTCGCAGATTTTTTTTTTTCAACAAGATTATATAGATATGTAATAAAAAAATCTCTGTTAGAACGATATTGCAAACAGATTATTTACGTTCAAAAAACTGTTTTCTTTAATATCAATTCGTGTTGAAAATTCAACATGTATTACCAACAGATATAATTGATAATTTTTATCATATTATGTACCATGGGATGCGGTTTTGTTCACTCGATTTCTAATCTGTTTACTATTTCTATTATGTTTAGTTATATTTATCATATTATCAGTATCAGTAAAAAAAGTAGATTAGCAAATTGTGTAATTGATAATAAGTTGTGACATACCTACCTATTACGATTACTAAAAATAAAATATCTTTATTTATTGCTAAATATACCTATGTTTATAGGAAAAATACTATTTTCGCTAAATATCAATGTAGATCCATATCTACACATCTACAATCTTGTACAAATAATGTGAACAACAGGAAATTGTTGGTTGAACAAATTTATTTTTTACTCCTATATAAATATATCCCCATTATTTAAATTTTTTCGATTCATCATAGTAGACATATTTCCGAAGAGTAAAATATGATTCATAATTCACTCTTCTTGGCCAATCACAGAACCAGAAATAAATTTTCGTTTATTTTATACGTGGACTACCCTTTTTACAGCCGTCTGACAGCTGACGGTAAAGTCGTTTGTTATTGTGTGTTTTTATGTTGTCAGCTTCTAAAATATATACGCGCTTTTCCGAATGTACAGGAGTGAAAAATACTCAAATGATTTGCATAAACTACATTTTCGCAAATAATGACTATCATAATCTCTTATATAAAATATATTATTTTTGTTTACAAACTACAACCCCTTTTTACCGATGTCCCCACTTTGCCTTAGTAATAGTTTTAACCTGCTTTGCTATTAAATATATTTCATTTTTACAAATTTCTTTGATGTCCATATCATGAAACCTTATGTAAATCATTTTTCTTTGGTAACAACCATCTGTTTCCACAGTTTTTTTTTTAATACGATCCACAAATTCTAAATATGATTCAGATCAGAACAATACGAGAGCCATAATTTAAATAAGACTGAAGAAAACAATCTGCAGTAACAAAGGAAATAAGACGAGTGAAGTTATTTTTTTCACGATACCTAGCAATAAATATTAAGGATATAGGGGTACGTAAGTATTATAATACATAAAAAATTTCCATTGATGTAACTTCGCTATTTTAACCTGAGTCAGATTGTTGTCATTACTGTTTACAGGTGATACTGATCACAGCCGAGATCACAGCATTTCATTTTTACGTAACCTCAAAACTGAATGTCATTCCTTCAGAAATTATATGTGCATGAGAGATAAAATGCAGCATTGATACACATCTAAGCTCTCACTTTTACCACAATATAAAGATTATATTCTTTATACTGTGCTTTTACTATTATCATCCACAGACCTTTTTTACCTGAAGACACGTTACTAGAAATGATATAAAGATCGTGCAAAACATGCATAAGGTAATTGATGAATGAGTAAGTTAAAAAGAGTCTTCAATCCGATTTTCACATTTTTGTCGATGATTTGTGTGTATGTGTATGTGCATAATTATGTAAAATTCAATTTTTATCAAGCATAAAATTATTAAAATGAGAATTTAAATGTTTTGTTATTTTCGGAAGGAACAAAATGTGCAAAATGTTTAAAAAGTTTGCGCACAAAGATATTAAATCTATGCACAATAATTTTAAAGACATTCATAGTAGATTGACAAAATATCGACTAGACTACATTCGTTTACAAAAATTAAAACTTTGGAAATCGAAATTAACATGATTATTGTGTTCCTGCGGTTAGATCTATATAAATAAAAATGAAAGATACAATGTGTTTCAAAAGTATTGTGAAAAAAAAGGGGAATATATAATTTAATGTATTAATTGTAGTGCAACAAGAATTTTTTCAAAATTTCACATTTTTGGGGCATTGAACTGAACAATAAAAGTGAATAAAACATTACACAATATAATTAAATAACATTAATTTTAATATTTACCAATTTGTATTCGAATTCGTAACCGAGTTCGTAACCCATCAGTTCAGTGGCCCAAAAAGGTCAGCTCCAGGAACCGTTTGATCATTTATGCGAATTTTGAAAAAATATTTTTGCACTACAATCAATACATCAAATTCTATATTCTTTTCATTTTTTACACGCGTATTCGAATGCAACGTTGTGTCAAAATTTCAAAGCAATCGATAAAGAATTTTCGGAGATTTGAAATTATTGTAGAATTGAAAATTAAGAAACGCAAACCAATTACTACCTACGACTTTTAAAAGGGCGTACACAAAAAAATGCGGACATTAACAAGAAAAATTAATAAGAACATTGATCGAAAAGATTTAGCTTTGATCAACCAAAAGAGGTACTTCACTCTGAACTGTACTCTCTTTAAAAATACTTCTAAATAATTATTATTTACATTTTTTTTTACTGAAAATAAAAATAATAAGTTATTATGAAGTTTAAAGATTTTTATTTTTCTACCTAAAACTTCTATAGGTAAATAGGTAAAAATTAATATAAATTGATTTTGCTGTTTGACCCAAGTTTTGAATTATGATATTTCAATAAAGCATATTTTTACAAAAATTTTCAAAAAATATTTTAAAAGATAAAATGAGGAAATATTGAGTGTTTTATTGCAAAATACAAAAAGATAAAAACAATATGTAAGGAACAGTAAATTGAACGCCGAATTGGGGCAGAGTAATGTACGGTTCACAAACAAGAAATTTTTGAAGGATACAGTCACTAATGAATTTCTTGAAGAAAAACAAATAAACATCAAAATGTGTTTAGTTGTCAAAATCACATTATATCATAATAACCTAGGTACATATCTCGTAAGTTGTAAATATATTAATATTAGCTACACTTTAAACTTCTAATCTTAAGTGTAATTTAAAAAAATAAAGAAATATAAATACAAAGTTGTCATTCCAGTCTAAAAATAATGTCGTGTATTTTTGCTATTAGCATTGACCCACATCGCGCCTGTCTTCTAACCTCACTTACATTCCCACATAACCTAAACATGTGTGAAACTCACCGCAGAGCAACAAGATGATGTCGATGACCAGCTTCCTGGCGATGTACTTGCCGTCGTTGTCCATGTCCGGGCGCTTGGGATACATGCACTACCGGCACATTCAGTCACACTCACGAGCGGCCCGGCGAAATACAACGCGATGTATTGACTCGGCGGTTGAAGCAACACTGAGGCGAGGCGGCTGCGCGCTCTACGCTCGGCTTATCTGGCCGCGCTGGTGGGGACGAGCAGGTACTGGATTAATTGATAAATGTGATGGAATTATAATACACTTAAACAGGTAAAAATCTGATAAGCACTAGAGGTAACTACCCGATACAGTTTTATATATAATCAGAATTAAATGTTCCTAATTGAACAAGACAATTCATAGGAATTACGATAATAATCTCGAAAATTTTATTTTGGCCTAATTCGCTATTCGCTACAAAACTCGCGGCACGTCGGATGGTGTTGAATTAGTAGATTATAGAATTATTTTCGAGCATACATTAACTAAATAAAAATGGTAAATATGGCATACCTGTTAAGAACCACGGAATATACAGTAAACATAGAACGTATAATTACTTTAGTTACAGTGTAAATTTAATGACAGAAATATATTAAAGCGTTTATTTTATGAGGAAACAAAAATCAAATTAACATAGACTAAAAAAGTATGAAAAATTAATTAAAGAAGTTATTAATTATTTATTTATGTTTAAAATATTTCTAAATATTAAAAAATATATATGTCATGCATGATAATATTTAGTTGATATTGCCGTTTTGTGTTTCATTTTGTTTTTGTAGCTTCGTTAGTTTGCTCTCGAACCCTTTTTATATATTTGATCCATTATTATAAGTATACTTGTATTGTAATTCGTAATTATTCAATTCATTTATTATTGCTAAATAAATGTTTATTATTTCAATTTTGTTATTTATCAGAATACATTGTATTATAATATTCAATTTTGACATTTGTTTACTTCGGAAATCACGCGATTTCATCCAACAAAATGTCATCATCAATCCTTAAAAAATTGAAAAACAAACTAAAGTTACGATATTTAAAGTCGTAGAAGTGAACTTAACGAAAACTATAATTCTGAATTGATTTTGCAAAGGGCAATGACTCGAATTTTTGTTATATGTGACCACAGGCGCCGACTACATGGGGGCTTCTGGGCTCGAGCCTCCACACGAAAAACTCTGCGGAGGCTTTGCCCTACACGAAAATTTTTAATATCAACCAAAAATAAAAAATACATATAACTAGCTGTATTATCTTTAGTTTACATAGACTGAGATCTTATATAAGATCAACTATGGGCCAAGAAAGGTTGAACAGCATAGCAATTCTAAATGTAAAGAACAATATCTTAATTAATATTAATCACATTGCAGAAAAATTTATTAAACGTACAGCGATTCGTCAAAATACTTTTTTTTTTAAACTATAAATGTTTTTCTTATATTAGTAATATTACCTTTATGTATTTTTAATTTTTTAAAATAAAATGTACAGATTTTAAAAAATAGAGTATTTATTTTGTAAATTTTCTTTTTAAGCCCTCACGAATATATAATATATAATATACCTACATATATATACAGTGGCTCACAGAATTATTCGTACACCTAAGTTTTCTGTTTAAAAAATGATAAATAGAGTACTTTCAAAAATAATATTGACATATTATTGACGGGATCATATTCTCTCATATTCCAGAAATAAAATGTAATAGCCAATTATAAAAAAAATATTATTTTTCTTATGTAAATTAAATAAAAACAAAATGTATACAAAAAATATGTACACAAAATTATTCGTACACTTATGAAATCTTACATATAGCGAGTCAATATTTATATTTATAAATATAATACATCTGTGATTACGTCATTATGATTTGTTTGAGTATTTTGTAAAAAGTTTTTTTTTAAAAATGGGTCGCAAAAATAAGAAATTACGGTAGTTGAAAACCGAATCTATTTTAAATGACTTTGCCAGTGTAACTCTTTGTGGGAGGTTGTCAAAATTGTATGAATATTGTTCTCAATTGTTAAGAATATTAGAAGTAAATATAAAAATGAGGAATAGTTGAAAAATAATAGCCGTGGGGACCGTAAGAAAATTTTAAATCAGCAGAATGAACGATTTATTGAGTATTAAATGAAATTAAATACTAAAAACCCCTGAATAAATTAACAAAAAATGTATCTGAAATTTTTGGAGGATATATTGAAACATAGACTATTCGAAGAACTCTAAGAAATTTTGATTTTAATGGCCTTATATTCATAAGCAGCCCCTACATATCACCAAACTATTATGTGCCAGCCGCCGTGTTTCACTATTCTACGTAAATTGCAGTTATTAAGCTCAGAATTTGGATTTCTCCAATCAAAAGATTTGCCATTCCACTCAAATAGGTACAATTAACTTTCATCCGCAAAATTACCAATTTCCAAAAAACACAATCCGTGCTAATGTTCTATTTGCAAATGCGAGTCTGTTTATTTTATTTTGTTTGGAATTGTAGGGCCCACTTTTTACTATAAGACCATTAGAATCAAAAGTTCTTTGAATAGCCTATGTTCTAATAGACCCATAAAAATTTTAGTTATGCCTAATGTTAATTTATTCAGGGGATTTTTAGGATTTGATTTCACTTAACGCTCAATATATAGTTTATTCTGCTGACTTAAAAATAATTTAAGGCCTCTACGGGGAATATTTTACTACTGGTTCTCATTTTTATGTTTACTTATAAGGTTCTCAACATTTAGTGCGATTTTCGTTTAATTTTGAAAACCTCCCTTAAAGATTTACAATGGCAAAGTAATTTCAAGCAGATTCGCCTTTCAACTACCGTAACTACTAGTTTTTTGTGACCTATATTTGAAAAAACGTGATACAAAATACTGAAACAAATGATAATCACGTAATCACAGATGTTTTATATTTATAAATATAAATATTGACTCGTTTTATGTAAGATTTCATAAGTGTACGAATAATTTTGTGTACCTATTTCTTGTATACATTTTGTTTTTATTTAATTTACATAAGAAAACTAATATTTTTTTTATAATTGGCTATTGCATTTTATTTCTGGAATATGAGAGAATATGATCCCGTCATTAATATGTCAATATTATTTTTTAAAGTACTCTATTTTTCACTTTTTAAATAGAAAACTTAGGTGTACGAATAATTCTGTGAGCCACTGTATATGAAATCTCATTTCCATTGCTTTGTATTATTTTGATGAAAATTTGATTGTATGGTAAATTGATTTAGTTAGAGTTCTAATTTAATATTTTGATTGCGGACCGACTTTTCCAACGCCTTATGGATAGAAGTCAAACCGCGTCAACACTTCCAAATCGATTCTTCCCATGTCCTATGGATAGAAGTTAAACCGCGTCAGCAGTTATGGACCGACCTTTCCTACGTCTTACAGATCAAAATTTTTGATGTTTTACTTTTTTTATAATCATTATGTAATGTAATGTATGTGATTCAACCGTAAATTTTAAATACAAACAGTTATTAAATAAATATAAGAAATACTTAGTTGTTTAAAAAAATATTATTTTATTTTTATTTATATTTCGACTTTTAAGTCCATTAACACGAAGTACTAATAAATATAGTTCACAGAAATTTTTTAGTATTTACACGTAGAAGAACAAAGATAGAAACTAAGTATTAACCACCTTTTCAATGGTAAGAATATCTAAAAAGGATTATGGTTCTAATTCTAAATGTGACTATATAAATATATGTATATTTTATGTTAGTATAAAGTGTTGTTTTTTTTTGTTAGATTAATGTTGATATTTCTAAATGTAAAAATATGTTTCTAAATCTGACTACACTGTTCTACATACTTTCTATTGAATCTCTATTTTTTTAAAATGTGTTGTTTTTTAATTAAGAAGTGTATATAGTTTTCGTAGTATATACTTAATTTTATGTTGTTTTTTTTGTTATAGGTATATAAATATATTTCTGTAGTTAACTAAAATTATGTATTTATTGTGTCTTATTTCTTATTATATATTTTCAGTTTACAAAATTTGTACAAAGTAAGTACACTATAAATTTATTTAATACGGACCTGTTCTTACTTTTCAAATGATACCTGAGTTGGGATAATTTATAACTCCTGACCACAAGCTTCCTATCCTTCCATAAAAGGTTGTAAAACCCGCATAAGTCAGTTTCATATACCTAAACTTCTACTCTAATGGTTATTTCAAAAGATCTGGACAAAGCCGAAATCGTGCAAAAACCCTTGGTCAATATCGTTTCTTCAAAGTTGTTACCTTACGGAAATAAACGATATTCTAAGTGTATTATTAATAGAATAACATCATAGTAATTGAATCTGTTAACTACATATATCTTTTCCAATTATATTATATTATTGTATTATTTTTATGGACAGATTTGTTAGTCTTTCTTGTCCAAAAGATGAGAGAAGCTAATATTCAACAATTTTCAATTTGCTAAAAGAGCTTACACAGGAAGCTGTAGTTACTAATTAGAGTTGCTGTTATTTGTAGATAATTATTTTCAAAATTTAAGAAATAGGTGTGCCATATTTGACACTTCCTAGTTAGAGCACAATCTGCAGTGACGTAGAATGAAAATAATATACACAACCTAATTCGAATAAGTATTTTTCTTTCAACTAAATTTTCTTTGGTCCGCACCTTACACTCTAGAACGGTAATACAACTCTTGAACTTTAGTGAGAGTTACAATCATATGAAATAAGAATCTCGGAGCAAAAGAGTGCGAGTAATAAACACGTGTGTTGGAAATGTAGAAACCTGTTTCCGTCTCGTGAATCTAATGGCTTCGCTATTTTTAGCAGCGTGACAATACCGTCCCTACCTGTAGGCTGTAGGAGGCCGAGCTACCACACCATTGTTTCTTCCCGTGACTACCACGGAGGTGCCGAAACATCGCAGAAAACATTGACAGCTCGTTACGGCGTACCAACGAAGAAAAAAAACAATTTGTATACCCGTGACTGCAGTTCGATTTCCACTCTCACTATGTAACAAAAAATACACTAACATAGTGGGGAATATCCTTATTTTTTTTAAATAGCTTAATTGATAATTCCGAAAAAAAAAACAATAATACAGGAGATGGGATATGTGACGTCAGGTAGGAAAATTTTGATAGAGAATTTGAATTCATTCGATAAAAATCATCTGTCATAGAATAATTTACATTTGGCAGATTACCCAGGTTTCATTTTTAAAACGATGTTGACAGTTGACATTTCAATGCCAATCACATTTACACCAAAATAATCTGTTGTGTAATATGAAAATATTTTTATTGTATTCTATGAAGTGCCTATATTTATTCGATATCATTAAGTAAAAAAATAGGTTCATTTAATTCTCACTTTAGCATTGCTAATGCTCTCTTATTCTTACGTGACGTCAAAAATGTGCTAATTTCAGTGAAATTATAATATAATAATATACATATACATTTTGTCAATATTATTGGTAGTCACAATGGTTAATTTTTAGTTTTTATACATATAGGGCATTGTAGTGGTTTAGTAATTAAATTTTACAAATTAAAAAAATCTTCATGCCTAGGATGACGTCTCTGAGGATAACGATTAGTGCTGTAGATTCGTAATTTCATTGGAAAAATAATTCGAAATTCAGAGATTCAAAAGGAAGTACGTAATAAAAAATAAAAAAATAAAAAAGATGTTTTTTTTTTTTAATTATATAATTTTGAGTAGAATAATAGAATATGTACCACACTTATTTTATTAAAATGGTATCTATTTTAGTAATTAATGTTTTTGTGTTACGAATGTTAATATTACCAAGTTCCCCAAAAAGACAATTTTATTTCGCGGTTTATATATTTATATACAAACAAGCGAAACCAAATAAAACCGAAAACAATTTAAAATTCAAAATTAATTTTTTTGAATTTTATCAACAGTACTAATAACGATCTGCATAAATTTTCTGAATGTGCAATGAATTTTGCCCTGATTCTCCGTAAATTAATAACATATCAATAAATTCAATATTGCTATAAACGTTTGCCATTGTCAATTAATAAAGAATGAGAATAATTCTAAATCACATAAAATCGAATGAAACATTACACAACTTAATTAAAAAAAATAATTTTAATGTTTACTAATTAGTATTCGTACTAGCGAATGCTCAGCTACGCTGAGCGTTCCCTAGGCCTCCGGCGTCAGTGAAATATTAACATTTGAAAGCTAATTTTATTTCTGCAAGGCAGGTCTTGTCGAATGCTTTCATTTAATATCAAATACGGTGTACTTCCGGCAAGTAATTGTAAAAAAACAAATGCAGAACAACTTGGCAATTTTTTGTCACTTCTGCACATCAGCCCTCATCAAGACATTTAATTTGATACCAAACACGACATATTTCTAACAGCTTTTTCCAAAAAACAAAAACGGATCAACATGAACCATTTCTGTTAATTTTACATGTCAGCTCTCATCAAGACCTTTCATTTTATACCAAACACGATATACTTCTGACAACTTTCTGCAAAAAAGAAAAGCCGATCGACATGAAACATTTTTGTTAATTCTCGACATCAGCACTCAATGAGACCTTTCATTAGATACCAAACACGACATACTTCGATTAACTTTTTGCATAAAACAAAAGCCGATCAACATAGACCGATTTTGTCAGTTCTGCACGCGAGCCCTCAACAAGATCTTTTATTTGAGACCAAACATGTTATACTTTATACAACTTTTTGCAAAAAACAAAAGCCGATCGACATAGATCATTTTTGTCAAATTTCTACGCTAACCCTCGCCGAGACCTTTCATTAGATACCAAACACGACATATGTCTATTAACTTTTTGCATAAAACAAAAGCCGATCAACATGGAAAATTTTCTTTTTTGTACACCAGCCCTCACCGAGACTTTTCATTCGATACAAAACACAACATATTTCTGATAACATTTTGCAAAAAACAAATTCTAATCGACGTAGAATATTTTTGTCATTCGTGCACACCAATCCACATTGTGTCGTTTCATTAAAATCCAAGGACGACCTACTTGTAACAACTTTTTGCGCAAAACAAATGCAGATCGACGTGACATATTTTTTTTGTCATTTCAAAACCGGCCCATATGATTTTTTTTCTTTTGATATCAAACACAGCAAAGTGTACAATTTATTTTATTTACGAATATTTTATTTTTATTTAGTTACCTACTTCATAATTTGGCAACACTGTTTGTGTTAAAAAGTAGTAGTTAATTCTTAAATTTATAAATTAATATTGTCAATCCTAATACAACTGCCACCGTCTTCACTGAAGTTAGTTTAGGAATATTCGGTTTTAATTTAGTTACTTCATCACACATTTGCCAACATTGACTTTTGACATTGGAAACGTCAAAATTTATATTAATTAAATACGTTATGTTTCAAACTTAAATTAATTGTAACACCTTTGCTCAAGACTATTATACATGATACTGTATTTACTTCTTTAATATCAATGTTCTATAAAAAGTTATAATCGTTTAAAGTTCATAGACAGATTGTCAAAAGTGATGGATGACCTCGTGACTTTTCTTAAATTTAAACATGGCTACTAGGATCCATTGTTTCAAGTTATTAATTTTGAACAGTTTTTATTTTTATTTTTAGACTTTTTATTTGATACCAAACACTCTATACTTCTGACAACGTTTTGCAAAACAACAATAGCCGATCGACATTGACAATTTTTGTTAATTCTGCACACCAGCCCTCATTGAAACCTTTCATTTGATACCAAACACCATACACTTCTGACAACTTTTTGCAAAAAACAAAAACCGATCGACATAGCACATTTTTGTTAATTCTGCACGCTAGCCCTCAACAAGACGTTTTATTTGAGACCAAACTCGACATACCTTTGAGAACTTTTTGCAGAAAACAAAAGTCGATCAGAATGGAACATTTTTGTCAATTCTGCACGCTAGCCCTCAACAAGACGTTTCATTTGAGACTAAACTCGGCATACTTTTGAGAAATTTTTGCATAAAACAAAAGCCGATCGACATAGATCATTTTTGTCAATTCTCTACGCGAGCCCTCGCCAAGACCTTTCATTCGATACCAAACACGACATATTTCTGACAACTTTTTGCAAAAAACAAAAGCCGATCGACATGGAACATTTTTGTCAATTCTGCATGCTATCCCTCTACAAGACGTTTCATTTGAGACCAAACTCGACATACTTTTAAGAACTTTTTGCAGAAAACAAAAGCCGATCGAAATAGAACAATTCTGTCAATTCCACACGCTAGCCCTCAACGAGACCTTTCATTTGAGACCAAACTCGACATACTTTTGAGAATTTTTTGCATAAAACAAAAGCAGATCGACATAGATCATTTTTGTTAATTCTCTACGCGAGCTCTCGCCAAGACCTTTCATTCGATACCAAACACGACATATTTCTGACAACTTTTTGCCAAAAACAAAAGTCGATCGACATGGAACATTTTTGTCAATTCTGCACGCTATCCCTCTACAAGACGTTTCATTTGAGACCAAACTCGACATACTTTTAAGAACTTTTTGTAGAAAACAAAAGCCGATCGAAATAGAACATTTCTGTCAATTCCACACGCTAGCCCTCAACGAGACCTTTCATTTGAGACCAAACTCGACATACTTTTGAGAATTTTTTGCATAAAACAAAAGCAGATCGACATAGATCATTTTTGTTAATTCTCTACGCGAGCTCTCGCCAAGATCTTTCATTCGATACCAAACACGACATATTTCTGACAACTTTTTGCCAAAAACAAAAGCCGATCGACATGGAACATTTTTGTCAATTCTGCACGCTATCCTTCAACAAGACGTTTCATTTGAGACCAAACTCGACATACTTTTAAGAACTTTTTGCAGAAAACAAAAGCCGATCGAAATGGAACATTTCTTTAAATTCTGCACGCTGGCCTTCAACGAGACCTTTCATTTGAGACCAAACTCGACATACTTTTGAGAATTTTTTGCATAAAACAAAAGCAGATCGACATAGATCATTTTTGTCAATTCTCTACGCGAGCCCTCGCCAAGACCTTTCATTCGATACCGAACACGACATATTTCTGACAAATTTTTGCAAAAAAACAAAAGCCGATCGACATGGAACATTTTTGTCAATTTTGCATTTCAGCCCTCTACGAAACCTTTCATTAGATACCAAACACGACATACTTCTATTATCTTTTTGCATAAAACAAAAGCCGATCAACAAGGAAAATTTTCTTTTTTGTACACCAGCCCTCACCGAGACATTTCATTCGATACAAAACACATATTTCTGATAACATTTTGCAAAAAAACAAATTCTAATCGACGTAGAATATTTTTGTCATTCGTGCACTCCAATCCACATTGTGTCGTTTCATTAAAATCCAAGGACGACCTACTTGTAACAACTTTTTGTGCAAAACAAATGCAGATCGACGTGACATATTTTTTTTTGTCATTTCAAAACCAGCCCTTATGGTTTTTTTTCTTTTGATATCAAACACAGCAGAGTGTTTAGGAATATTCGGTTTAAATTTAGTTACTTCATCACACATTTGGCAACATTGACTTTTGACATTGGAAACGTCAAAATTTATATTAATTAAATACGTTATGTTTTAAACTTAAATTAGTTGTAACACCTTTGCTCAAGACTAATATACTTGATACTGTATTTACTTCTTTAACATCAATGTTCTAAAAAAAGTTATAATCGTTTTAAAGTTCATAGACAGATTGTCAAAAGTGACAGATGACCTCGTGACTCTTTTTAAATTTAGACATGGCTACTAGGATCCATTGTTTCAAGTTATTAATTTTGCACAGTTTTTATTTTTTTACACAAGAACCACTCACAGTAAAAATATGAGACCCCCAAAAGGCACAACTACACATTATTCCCTGCAATCTAAAAAAAAAATTACAACAATCCCTTTGATGGTTCAGGCAGTTTGGCTTTTGACAAAATTTGGCGATCGTCGTGATGAAAATAAACATCACGACACATAAATACGTTATGTTTTAAACTTAAATTAATTGTAACACCTTTGCTCAAGATTATTATTCATGATACTGTATTCACTTCTTTAATATCAATGTTCTATTTGAAAATACAATCATTTAAAGTTCATAGACTGATTGTCATAAGTGACAGATAACAGCTTGTTTCTTTTTAAATTTAGACATGGCTACTAGGATCCTTAAACAATTTTTTGTTTCAAAATGAAAAAAATGTGTGGTTTTTATTAATTTACGCAAAAACTGCTCGACGTAAAAATATGAAACACCAAAAAGGCACACCTACGCATCATTCTCTACAATTTGATATTATTATACATAACAATTTCATAAATGGTTAAGGCTGTAGGTTTGTCCGAAAATTTGGCGATCGTCATGATGAAAATAAATATAGATTGGGACACATGCCTTTTAGTATATAGGACTAGCGAATTCTCGGCTACGCCGAGCATTCCCTAGAGCTCCGCTGTCAGTGCAAAAAACAAATGCCGATCGACATGAAACAATTATTTCATATTTGCACTTCAGGCCTCTCCAAGACCTTTCATTAGATTGCAAACACGATATACTTCCAATAATTTTTTGCAAAAAACAAAAGCCGGTCGGCATGAAACATTTTTGTCATTTATGTACCCCAGCCCTCACCGAGACCTTTTATTTGATACCAAAAACGACATACTTCTGACAACTTTCTACATAAAACAAAAGTCGATCGACAGGAAACATTTTTATCATATCTGTACGCTAGCCCACACCAAGACTTTTCATTTGATACCAAACACTATATACTTGTGACAACCTTTTGCAAAAAACAAAAGCCGATCGACATTGACAATTTTTGTTAATTCTGCACACCAGCCCTCATTGAAACCTTTCATTTGATACCAAACACCATACACTTCTGACAACTTTTTGCAAAAAACAAAAACCGATAGACATAGCACATTTTTGTCAATTCTACACGCAAGTTCTCAACAAGACGTTTCATTTGAGACCAACCTCGACATACTTTTGAAAACTTTTTGCAGAAAACAAAAGCCGATCGGAATGGAACATTTCTGTCAATTCTGCACGCTAACCCTCAACGAGACCTTTTATTCGATACCAAACACGACATATTTCTGACAACTTTTTGCAAAAAACAAAAGCCGATCGACATGGAACATTTTTGTCAATTCTGCACGCTATCCCTCTACAAGACGTTTCATTTGAGACCAAACTCGACATACTTTTAAGAACTTTTTGCAGAAAACAAAAGCCGATCGAAATGGAACATTTCTGTCAATTCTGCACGCAAGCCCTCAACGAGACCTTTCATTTAACACCAAACTCGACATACTTTTGAGAATTTTTTGCATAAAACAATAGCAGATCGACATAGATCATTTTTGTCAATTCTCTACGCGAGCCCTCGCCAAGACCTTTCATTCGATATCAAACACGAAATATTTCTGACAACTTTTTGCAAAAAGCAAAAGCCGATCGACATGGAACATTTTTGTCAATTCTGCACGCTATCCCTCAACAAGACGTTTCATTTGAGACCAAACTCGACATACTTCTAAGAACTTTTCGCAGAAAACAAAAGCCGATCGAAATGGAACATTTCTGTCAATTCTGTACGCTAGCCCTCAACGAGACCTTCCATTTGAGACCAAACTCGACATACTTTTGAGAATTTTTTGCATAAAACAAAAGCAGATCGACATAGATCATTTTTGTGAATTCTCTACGCGAGCCCTCGCCAAGACCTTTCATTCGATACCAAACACGACATATTTCTGACAACTTTTTGCAAAAAACAAAAGCCGATCGACATGGAACATTTTTGTCAATTTTGCATTTCAGCCCTTAACGAGACCTTTCATTAGATACCAAACACGACATACTTCTAATAACTTTTTGCATAAAACAAAAGCCGATCAACATAGACCGTTTTTGTCAGTTCTGCACGCGAGCCCTCAACAAGACCTTTTATTTGAGACCAAACATGATATACTTTATACTACTTTTTGCAAAAAACAAAAGCCGATCGACATAGATCATTTTTGTCAAATCTCTACGCGAGCCCTCACCGAGACCTTTCATTAGATACCAAACACGACATACGTCTATTAATTTTTTGCATAAAACAAAAGCCGATCAACATGGAAAATTTACTTTTTTGTACACCAGCCCTCACCGACACTTTTCATTCGATACAAAACACATATTTCTGATAACATTTTGCAAAAAACAAATTCTAATCGACGTAGAATATTTTTGTCATTCGTGCACTCCAATACACATTGTGTCGTTTCATTAAAATCCAAGGACGACCTACTTGTAACAACTTTTTGCGCAAAACAAATGCAGATCGACGTGACATATTTTTTTTTTTGTCATTTTAAAACCGGCCCTTATGGTTTTTTTTCTTTTGATATCAAACACAGCAAAGTGTTTAGGAATATTCGGTTTTAATTTAGTTACTTTATCACACATCTGGCAACATTGACTTTTGACATTGGAAACGTCAAAATTTATATTAATTAAATACGTTATGTTTTAAACTTAAATTAGTTGTAACACCTTTGCTCAAGACTAATATACTTGATACTGTATTTACTTCTTTAATATCAATGTTCTAAAAAAAGTTATAATCGTTTAAAGTTCATAGACAGATTGTCAAAAGTGACGGGTGACAGCGTGACTCTTCTTAAATTTAGACATGGCTACTGGGATCCATTGTTTCAAGTTATTAGTTTTGCATAGTTTTTATTTTTTTACCCAAGAACCACTCACAGTAAAAATATGAAACCCCCAAAAGGCATAACTACACATTATTCCCTGCAACCTAAAAAAAAAAATTACAACAATACCTTTCATAGTTAATGTAGTTAGGCTTGTGACAAAGTTTGGCGATCGTCATGATGAAAATAAATAAACATCACCGACATGTTTTAAACTTAAATTAATTGTAACACCTTTGCTCAAGATTATTATTCATGATACTGTATTCACTTCTTTAATATCAATGTTCTATTTGAAAATACAATCATTTAAAGTTCATAGACTGATTGTCATAAGTGACAGATAACAGCTTGTTTCTTTTTAAATTTAGACATGGCTACTAGGATCCTTAAACAATTTTTTGTTTCAAAATGAAAAAAATGTGTGGTTTTTATTAATTTACGCAAAAACTGCTCGACGTAAAAATATGAAACACCAAAAAGGCACACCTACGCATCATTCTCTACAATTTGATATTATTATACATATCAATTTCATAAATGGTTAAGGCTGTAGGTTTGTCCGAAAATTTGGCGATCGTCGTGATGAAAATAAATATAGATTGGGACACATGCCTTTTAGTATATAGGATTCGTAACCTCTCAGTTTGCTAGCTCAAACATGTCAGCTCTGAGGACTGTGGGATTAATTTTCCGTATTTTGAAATAATTCTTTTTGCACTATATAATTATTACATCAAATTGTATATGTCCTTTATTTTTTACAGTACTTTTAAAACATCAGTATAAGGTTTCGTCATTTAGAACGGGAATTATTCAATGATTTTATTTAACAAAAAACTAAATTTCTTCGCATTCAATATTTCTTATTCAAACGTCATAAAAGTGACATCTTTTGTGACGTTATTGACAAGATAGAAATTTAATTTCTTCGCCGATGGAGTAAAAATGTAACCACTTTTACGCCGCCGGAGTTGTTGTTCTTTAATTTCTGAGAAGACTATTATAATTTTTAAGGCTGATTTTTTTACTTCTAGTTCAAGTGTGCTGGTTAATTTAATCATCTTTTGATAATTCGTTATTTCTTATTTCGAAGCAATACTTTTGTATTAACTGAAGATAAAGGTAACCCAGACATGAAAAAATCGGCCCTTAGTATGTTAATTATAAATTTTGTTTTTTATATACGATGCTTAAACATTTTCTAATACTATATCATTGAAATGAAACAATATTTTCCTCTTTACCTTTTCCCTTGTAAATCCATTTTAACCAATATATACGTATATATATATATATATATATATATATATATATATATATATATATATATATATATATATATATATATATGTGTGTTAATTAAAAAATTGTGCCATAAGCGTTAAACACGAGAAATCAGATTTTTTTTATTCAAAAGTCCCCAAATTATTTTACACAAAAATGTTTCAAATAAATGCTGTAAAAAAATATAAATCTACATCCATATTAGTACCTAATCACATTTGGTTTATGACATTTCATAACTTCGCAAAGTGCAACCAAATAAATGAAATCTTATCTGTCAAAAAAATTTGAGTTGTGATTTTCGGTCGTTACACAATAAAATTTTAAACGTATAGAACAATTTTCTCACGAAGAAAAGCTTCAGATTATAAAATGGTGCTATTCTGGACAAAGTTACAGAAATATATGTGATTTAATAAGTGCAGCTTGGACACACCGGCAAATACCAACTTAAGAAAATATGAAGAGACAGGAACAATAAATTGTTAGAATCAAGAAATTAATCATGTAGTTTTAATTAAAGCAAATCCTACTCTCAGTTTAAGGGAAATCACCAGATAAATGGGAATTAATCATGTATCAGTTCATAAGGTTTTAAAAATATATAATTATTGCCCATATAAGTTTTATTGTCATCAGGAATTTTTTCCAAATAATTTTGAAAATCATACCATCTTCTACGAAACCATAATGGAAAAGGCAAATGAAAACAGGAATTTAATAAATCCTATTTTTTTACGGATGACTGTACTTTTAGTTTAAACAAAAAGTCAAATAAACAAACTTATCGGTATTGGCAGAATCCGCACAACATATCGGAAAGAAATACAAAAAGTAAATGTATAAGTTGATATACTTGGTAGCCAAAGGGGCGCGCCAACAGAGTTTGGCGTCTGTGTGCAATATCTTAATTTGCGCTCCTGTAAACAACCAAATTGTGTCAAAGTTTTCTGCAATTAATTTTGATTATTCTATAATTCCCTTCAAATGTTATCAGACCTATAACTATTTAAAAAATTACATATAAAGCAAGTTAGAGATTCATTAATAAGGATTGCATTATTTTGCTAATAAAATTTTCCTTATTTAAAATGTCAAACCACTTTCGAATGGAATAGATTGTTCGTCGATTTCAATTGATTAATATTTAAACAAAACTATATTGATATTGTGAGCCAGGTACCACTAATAAAGCGATTCGTACATCATACAATTAGTGATCGTTGATAAAAATACCTACGCCAGAATGCGGTACAACGACTGTTTTCCTACGAAACATAAAAGAAACCAAATATGGGGTACGAAATTTAAAATGAAATTAAAACGACACTGAACACTTTGTATAAATTAAAATAAGAGAGATAAATTATTTTTCCTACGACCACTGTTAAAAATAGTATTTTTAACGGTTGCTTAGCAAGTTAAAAATAACAGTTTATAACACAGTAAATACTTTTATCTACAACTATTGAAATATCTGTACATTATACGTGTGATACTACATATAATATACTACTCATATTACACAAGTGTAATATGAAATGTCATGATACACGCTACACTTTTCTGTAATAAATAGGGCATATAATTTAACACATAATATTTTATTAAACTGTTAATTTATTAATAACACATTTTTTATTATAAATATCAATATATATGCTTATAAAAGTATAATAAATACAATTTGAAAAGTTATTTTGACATTTAAGGCTACTGTGGCGCCATCTGTTGAGCTATATATGAACTACTCACACCTAACAATATTTAACAAATAATATCAGATTTTTTATATGCCTGCTAGTTGTAGATAAAGTATAGTATTTGACTCGCATAATATGGCTACATTACACGCGGATGATTAAAAATACTCGCTACCGCTCGTATTTTTAATTACATCCTCGTGTAATATAGCCTACATATTATGCTTGTTAAATAATATACTATTAAAACGTTGCCATTGACAACGTGTTAAAAGTAAAAAACAAATTTACTTTTAACACGTCTTATGTTCAGTTGTTCATAACAAATACATCATGACCTGTCATAAATGTCATTCTAATGCTTAGTTTTTATTTACTAATAGGTACATAACTGTGGTCGTAGGAAAAATAGTGTATGATATTTGTGTTAAAAGTGATTTTATTTCGTTCGTGGGGTTTGTTAAACTCGGCTTCGCCTCGTTTCAAACTTCCCCACTCACTCATAAAATGTCACTTTTAACACTTATATCATAAATAACTATTTTCTACGACCACCATGAAAAGTTGATATTTATGCTCTCTTTTGTCATAGTAATGTCAATGATTACTGAGGAACGAGCAAATAAATACTTTACCGCGCGTCTCCATTAGCAACGAGTGGTAAAGTACTTAATTTGCTCGCTTAGATTATTTATTTACTCATATCGTCATGGTTACAGCAACACAAAACAGGAAATTGGTCAAGATTGAATTGAATTTTTATTTCGTTAGTAAAGTCGTAGAAAAAATTATGTGTGCATCTCTAGCGTAAAGTATCTTTATTGCTCTAGCTCGATTGTAGCGCTCGCTACGCTCGCGTTTCAATTTACGAGCACGAGCAATAAAGATACACTTTACGCTCTTGATACACAAATAACTATTATTGCTTGTAGGAATCAGGGTTGTTTTGTTTAAAACAATTTGTTTTAAACATGGCCTAATGTTTTAAACTGTGTTTTAAATCAGGTGTTTAAAACTGTTTTAAACGTGTTTAAAACGAGTCAAAAAATCTGTTTTTTATAATCTATAAAAAATTATTTCTAACATATTTTTTTACAACAAATTATTTTAGTAGTAAACATACGAGTAATACATAGGTATTTAATATTATATAAGAAGTACAAGTACAAAAAAAAACCTAAAACAAAAAAAACATTTTTATATTTAAAGAAAAAAAAGTTTTTAGGTCTACTAATCTATATTATTTAGGTATTACTTATTAGCAGTATTAATATTAGTACTAATATTCGTTGAGGAATTGTTTAGTTCTCTGAAAACACATACTAATTTCGTAATAAGTAATGACTATTGTGACACAAACAAAACAATATTTCGGGTGATTCCCAGCTGCAGCTAGAGTAGTCACCATTCGTACTGATTTTGTCAGTACAGTACTGATTTTCAGACCCTTGTACTGATAAACAATTTGCAACATAATTTGTACTGATTTTTTACAGACAGTACTGAATGTACTAAATATCGATTTTTTATAATTATTAATTGAAAGATATTTACACGTTTTTATATAAGTAATTTAAGTATTAACTTAAATTTCTATCTATCGGTTCAGTAATAAAATAATTGAGATAACGTTGGACTAGTATAAGTGACTTGGTTACAATGTTTCATTTTGAGAAAAACTGTAAACTGCAATAGCAATAAAATTGTAGTAATAACAATGTAGAGAGATAGACGTATGCAAACATGTAAAGCTATATTATAAAAAGCAGAACTTTTGTTTTCATCAAATAATCTACTTTTAATCAAAAAGAAACGCAAAACTCAAGAATTGATAATAGCAGCAAATAGTAATATAGGAAAAGTGCTTTTACACATTAGAAGAATTATTAAATATTAGTCATTGTATAGTGATTGTATATGACATCAAATTTCATTTTTCTTTTATCATATTTTTATGATATATACCTAATATTCAGGAAAACAGACACCCTGTTTAAAACCATATTTTAAACAAGTTTTTTTTTTGTTTAAAACTTGTTTTTAATTTTGCAATAAAGAACATGTTTTAAACAAAAAAAAACTGTTTTAAACAATAAAAAACAAATGTTTTGTTTAAAATTAAAAAACAACATGTTTTTTTTCAACCCTGGTAGGAATTGTTTTGCACCCATCAAGCTCCCGCCATTTTATAGCCATCAATTAAAAATTGAATATATAATTTATTTCATTATTTTCATATAATAATTGTTTTTTATCTAAACACTCCTCGTGAGGTGCCAGTGAATGCCGCATATCGCACAATTGCACACTGTACCGGCGCACCCCTGGTTAGCCATATTATTGGACTGTTTTTTATCGACAATATCAATACTGAAAAATAATTAGAAATTATTTTGGAGAAGATAGAACCAGGGATTGTCAATTTGAATTTGGAAACAGTGTTGTTCCAAAATGATGGCTATCCTACGCATAATGCTCACAAAATAAGATAGTATTTGACTGACACATTCCCGAATAGTTGAAGTGGCAGAGGAGGAACAATTAATTGGCCTGTACGGTCGCCTGATTTAACACCGAATGATTTTTTTTGTGGGGCCATTTGCAAAACATTGTTAACAGAGAAAGATTTGAAAATATTGAACGACTTAGAGCTGCAATTTTTAACGAAGGCAGAAAATTAAATGCTATGCAGCTGTATAATGTTAGGGATAGCGCGACATTAATTGCCTTATAATTTTTATTTTAGTATTTGACAGTTAGTGACAGGTTTTCAAAAACGTTATTAAATTTATTTTATTTTCGCGCCTCCGTCCCATTATGAGTAGTATTACAGAACTCCAGATCGTCCAGAAACTCTATGTTTGCCGACCTAAGCCGAAACATGTAGAGATACCAACTTAAATATTTTAGCGTTACATTCTGTTAAAATTTTTAATTCAATTTTATTGGAAATGTAAAACGTTAATTAAAACATCATTTCTTGATTTATTATTCATATTATACTCGACTTGTTATGGTTATGATTACGGTAATTGTTGAAAAGTATCAATTCGCATTCCTTTTATTTTATAGGTTACAACAAATGTCACTAAATTGTTTGAATAAAACAAATGAATTGTTTATATATCCATGTAAACCGAAATAAATTTATCACGCAATGTATCCACAAGATCTACTTTTCAAATTTCCACTGTTTTCCTATCCTATATATAATGTCGAATAAAACATTCGTATGCCCAGCACTCTAGAGCACTGCCAACTACAGAATTGCAGAGGAAAAATTCTCCTTCTTCAAACTTTATCACTGTGTGTACGAATGTACTCTTTTTACAATGCTTACAACGTTTATCGATTTTTCTGTCACTGCACTCCTTGTTTCCGAAAAGGGAGTATTGAGGCATGCCTTAAGTACATTCTGTTTGGCCTGTTTGCACGTGGATAAAGCAAACTAAATACTTCTGAAATTTTGGCTGTTGCATTTGCAGTTGTTGAAATGTAGCATAAGTGGTTGCATGTGGATACTGGATATCTTTAGATATAAAGTTAACTTTTAAAAAATGGCAGCAGATTCTTCTGGTATGCAGTTTCTATTGTCTGCCTCACCAAAATTTTAGTTCACAAATTGCCACTACGAGGGGGTGTTGATAAATACTTAGCCTACCATATAAAACGCCACAATAATTCAAAACAAAATTTTATTTATTCAACATAATCTCCTTTAAGACTTACACATTTAACACAACGTTTATAAAATAATTGTAAACCCTCTAAAAAAATTTTTTGTATTGGTCTGCAAACCACTCCTCAGCGGCACGTATGGCTTCATCATTTGTGGAAAATCTTTTACCTTTCAAGTGTTTTTTAAGATTTGGGAATAAATAATAATCTGATGGTGCTAAATGCGGAGAATAGGGCGGATGGTTAACCAATTCAAAACCAATTTCATGAATTTTGCGCATTGCAATCAAGGACTTGTGAGCAGGAGCATTGTCTTGCAAAAAGAGAACACCTTTGGTAAGTTTTCCGCGGCGCTTTTCCACAATTTTCTTGCGTAATTTAGATAGCAACTCAGCATAATATGTTCCCGTGATAGTTCTGCCCTGTTCCAAATAATCTGTCAGAATTATCCCATCTTTGTCCCAGAAAACTGAAGCAAGAATCTTACCAGCGGATTTTTGAACACGGAATTTTTTTGGTCGTGGAGAACCGGAATGCTTCCACTCTTTCGATTGTTCTTTAGTCTCTGGGTCATATTGATGAATCCACGTTTCATCCATAGTAACAAGCCAATCCAAAAATGTTGAGGGATCTGCTTCAAAACTACGGCAAATTTCCTTCGACGTTGTCAAACGAAAACGCTTCTGATCAGCATTCAAGCATCTTGGAATCCATTTGGGCGAAAGTTTTCTCATATCCAAGTCGTGATGAACAATATGAAATACACGTTCATAGGAAATGTTCAATGCTTCCGCTATACGTTTCAGCCCAATTCGTCGATCTGCTAAAATCATATCATGGACAGAATCAATGTTTTCCGAAGTGGTCACAGAAATTGGTCTTCCAGCGCGGTGCTCATCTTTAACATCTGATCTTCCTCTCTTAAATTCCGCAACCCAGTTTTTAATAGTTGCATATGAAGGACAGTGATCACCTAAAGTGTCTGTTATATCAGCAAAAATTTCTTTGTCGGATAATCCTTTCAAAAATAAATATTTAATAACTGACCGCAACTCAACTTTTTCAAATTCTAGCTTTTTCGCAAACATGCCGTTTTCAAAAATTCCCAGTTTAATCACCGTTCAACTTATAGATGCCAAACTTTGTCAACTTATTTATAAAACATCATAGTTGTAAGTTGTAACCATAGCAACCATATTCACTTTCAGATATTGGAACCATCCAAGGCTAACTATATATCAATACCCCCTCGTATTACCATCTATATTTAATTATTATGCTAGTACATTATTTTAATTTTAGAGCTAAAACTACGTAATTATAAATTTTTGGTCGATACTACGGTTCTCCTATCCTCTCAAATCCGCCAATGCTTATGGTTTATATGTATATATCTGAGTCTGAGAGTATTTAAAAAGTAATAACAATTTTGAAAAGTAAGTTTTAAAAGGCATAGAAATTAACTTAACGAGAATTATAATTTTGAATTGACTTTGAAAGGTTAATGACACTAATTTCTCTTATCGTAATCCGAGTAAACGTAAATGAAATTACGTGCATCCAACATATCCAAATTATAAGCATTAGCTATTTTGCGAAAGTAGTCAATAGTTGCAGTCGACGTCTCATCACAATATGCAGTGATGTGACGATGTGAGATGAAAGTGATAGAGTTTGTCCATAACTACAACTGTAATGTTATTGTCGTCAGTAAACCTATACAGCAGATATATGTGTATAGTATGATTTATGAGCAAAAAAATATCATAAATATTATAATTACATATTTTCAAGGGAATTATAAAATAAATATATAATTTTTTACTACTAGCCTAGACACCAACTATTATTAATCTTTATTCGACAAGAGAAATTGTTTTTCTCTAGCGATTACTTGGTAACCCCGGTCAATAACATTATTATTAGCCATGGTCGATAATAAAAACTCACTTTTAAAAGAAACTCAAATCTCCAAATCCAAATATTTTTTGAATCATTTAACTCAAGAAAAGTGTAAAGTACGGATTAAAAATTTAAATATGCCGTCTAAATTAAATAATGAATTCAAATAAAACTAAATTAAAATTCAAAAGTGAGGTTGACAAACTGAAACGTCAAATATAAAAATAAAGTCAGCCTACTTTATTTTTGTGAATGTTGTGAATTTTAAGAAACCTCGAGATACAACTTGGCGCTAAGACAATACTGATAGTCTCTTCAACCTTGGTGTTCAATATATTATTGTTTAGTGTTCTATCTCTATATAAAATTTAGTATTTTATATTTTGCAGTGTAGTAACTATAGGGTAGGGCAAAAGTGGCGCTTTGCACAGTCGCAAAATTCGTAGGGCGCAAAATTTGTATGGTTCTAAATTTTTTGAAAAATAATTGTCTACAAATAGCTGCAACAGTTTACAAGTTACTACAACCTGTTGTCTTGTGTTTGCTCTTCTAGCAAAAAGAAAATTGTTAAATACCTCCGCTCACCTATTGAACAAGAAATACTAACAAGTATAGCTATAATAAGTACGAACACTATATACAAAGTCCTTTTAAAATAAAATAAGTACCTGAAACAGTAATTAAAAAAAAATAATTTTAGGTGCGTTAACTTTTTGGAACAATGTATGTTCAAAATAAAATATTTCTTTATAACATGTTGATATTCTTTGTAAATTTCTTGATATGTAGGGGTGCAAATAAAAATTTTACCACATGCGCTCAAAACCGTATTTACGGCTCACGTATTTTGTAGAATACCATAAAAATAATTTCTAGATGATTATAATACTTAACTGTTGTAGTTCTATTGTATTTTTTACGACAAATAAGATATTTACTTGTTGTATATTTGTTATTGTTACGGATACATAGTATATTGTAAACACATTTTCATTTTCCAGGGAAACCATAGATAACGTTAATGTATAAATAATAATAAAAAACCTCATACTGTTCTTCACTGTCGTCACCAATGGAGGTTGTACGGAAATTTTCATAATTTTCTAGCTGGAACCTTACCAAAAAATAATGTACTTTTTATATTATTTAATAATTATTTATAGTATTTAAGTAAAAATATTAAATGTTTGAGCTAGAGATACGTGACGTCATTATGGGTAGTTGAAAACTAGAGCTGGCACTTTAACTTGATATGTAAGTACCTACACAAACAACTGTCAAATTATTTTTCTGTAAGATTATGTAGTTATGCTTTTGTTCAAAGTAATAAGACTAGAATTCTGAACAAACTATACAATATCAGAGCGCCGAGGAATGCAGGGAACTGCTGCCGGCTTCACAGCTGATTAGGCACGCTATACGCTTCAGAGCGATAGCGAGATGGGATTGCTATTCTAAAATTACGACACGAGTGTAATACGTTGTAGAATTGTAATGGAATACAGGCACCGTTTCATCTTAGAATGATACATGGAGTAAATAAAAAGATACGGCATCGTTTCCAGGAAGTATTCATATTAGATCATACATAAAGTTATACACTCAGGGCTAGTGGCGTACGTAGGGTTTTGTTATGAGAGGGAATTAGTTTCAAAAAGAAGTAAAAAATTACCGTGTAAATTGTTGTTATTA
Source organism: Stenolophus ochropezus (assembly GCA_035578165.1). NCBI lineage: Eukaryota > Metazoa > Arthropoda > Insecta > Coleoptera > Carabidae > Stenolophus > Stenolophus ochropezus. The sequence goes on along the minus strand of JAQOWZ010000008.1, from coordinate 9,024,294 downwards.
TTATTTTTAATTTACACACACACACACATATATATATATATATATATATATATATATATATATATATATATATATATACAGGGTGATCATGCGAGAATGAACCAGCTATTATCTCCGTTATTAAGGGAGATAGCGAGTATCTTCTTATAAGCTAATTTACTATAGATAACATGGGCTATAAGATGCGGTATTTAAAAGTGTTCTATTACTTCCGGTTCCGGAGTATCTGATATCAACTTTGAAATTTCAAATGGCACATACTATTTTTTTTTATATTTTTGAAAAATACACAAAATTTTGTTTACAATGGTGGTAAATAAGTAGTATGTTATGTTACTAAAAAATAAAATGGCGAACGTTTAAAATATTTTATTAAATTAGTGTTTACTGTTTGAGATTTGGTTGTTTCTAGTTCATGGATGATGTGATATTTAAAATTAATTTCATTTATTCAAATTCATGCAATTGAGGAAGAAGAAAGTCGTTGAACATGGGTCTGTAGCACTCGCCGTCCACAGTAGTCGTCTTCAGCCACAGTCGCGAAATTCTGAGCAGAACGGCTCCTCCGGGGCCGGCCAGACCTGGCAGCATCTCGTGTTGTACCATATTTTTCTAGGCGGTTTAATTTTAGTATGAAATTTTCTTTTGTTTAATGTACCGAATAAAATGTGAAAATAAAATTGAATATAGATTCTTTTTATTATTATTCTGACCATCAAGATTTGTATTAATTGCATATCCGCATGCAATTTTGAAAATAATGCTTTTGTTTATTTTATAGGGAACTAGTAGTAGAGGTGCCAAAATAGCTATATGGGTTTTAAGTGCTGATACTATTGAAAAATCTTTCGGAAAGTGTTTGTTGTCGTTCTTGTTTGTTTTGTATTATTTAAGTTAGCTTTGTAAATTAATAGTTTTGTCATGACTTTTTTATTTTTGTAATTAGTTACGAATTAAAACAAAAACAGTACGTTAAAATGTCAATGTAGGTTTTAACTGCTGTGTTTCTGTGTTTTACGTACATAACAATAAATTGGCAACGAGATATACGACTCAGTGCGTGATTAAAAAGTCAATAATAATAAGTAGGTATAATCGTTATCAACTCTGTGTCAATTTATATTCATGATTTTGAATGACATAAAAAACGTTTTTTTATTATTAACAAAGTGAAATATAATTTAAAAGTGTCAATGTTTATAACTATAATGGAATCAGAGGCATATGATGTATTGAAGAATATCCTCGTTCGTACATTTATAACTATTTAAACAAAATTGTAAGATACTAGTATACGCGTTCCAAGGATATTTCTCACCTAAACGACTTAGTAATAGCAGAAAGATTCTAATTCTATAAAAGGGTGCAAGCAGAATCAGAATATGTCATTGAACTGAAACGTTTAGCTAAAACTTGTAAATTTGGTTCTTTCTGTATGATGCACTTCAATGTCATCAATATAATTTCATTCAGTGTCTGTGGACAGTGCTAGATCTATAATAAAAGTTAGAATGGGCAAGATCTAAAAATGGAGCCCCATCTCAGACATATTTTTTTTAATCTTGCTTCGTATTTCAAACAATTTTATTAAAAGGAAAAATCTATCTCTACGTGTTTTAATATTCACGAAATTACGAATTATTTCACCCATGCTTAATATGTCCCACATGTCCCTTTCAATTATAATCATTACAAGATCGACGAATCTATTTTGAGAGATGGTTGATCTTAAAAAAATGCCACTTACTTTACTAACAGGAAGAGCTAATAATATTCTGAAAACAATACCAAAATTTGAGAAAGACAAATTATTTGAGTGAATAAATTTCAAAGTTTTATAAGGTAAACGTAACTTAATTAGATAGGATGCGTAAAGATGTTTGAATAGGCAAATATCTTTCTTTATAATTTATTGTAAACGATACGCCAAGATCTGATTTTACTCTATATCCCGCTGTTGATGAACACGTCATCAATTGTATCCCTGTAATTCAAGTCGTTGCTGTGGATGGGGGATTGATGATATTATCTTGTCGGGTGAAATCGTGTGGTTTCCGAATTCTGGACCTTTTTCGTTGGTATTGCGCGCATGGTTAGAGTGCGAAATCAGAACTGCGCTTATATAAATTAAAAGTGTACATTAATTGATAATTGAAATCTTAAAATAATATTTAGTATATAAGTACATCAGGCAAGTATTAATATGTTTGATAAGTGATAATTTGAACCCTAAAAATTATACGAGTATATGTAAACTATTTGTTTAATTATGTGAATAGCCGCCCCTTGTAAACTTACAATAAGTCAAATAATAATCGATAGAAAGAAGCTGGTCCAGCTAATAATGGTCAATTTAAAAATAACTGTTTTGTATATACAAAACCTATTCGAGTGAATTCGAGAATAGCACTCCTGAACGACTGGCGAAAATATATGAAAAAAATATATTGTTACTTGTATAAATAGGCGAATAGTATATTGCGTACCTAGCAGGAAAAGTGATATATTCCCGTAGGGTGCTGGAAATTGCGGATAACACCAGAAGTCCTACGTGGTATACATACTATTTTTTTTAACAAAAAAATATAATAACAGCAGGACGTGAATGACTGTTTTAATATATCGATTTTAATGAACATAACAAACAAACTATTTCCGAACAGTATGAACATTCAAATTCACGTGCCTACAAAATTTTCATTGTCATCCCCGGAAAAATTTCCATTGACTTGTCGTTGCTCAGAAATATTTTCGTATGATATTACGTCTGCAAAGTTTCGTGGCATTTAATTTATGACAAAGTTAAGTAATCTTGAAAACATTATAAATTATATTTCAATTGTTCATTTTATAATTTTGTTATAAATTCAGGTGCAAAAAAATTGGCCTCATAATATTTATTTAATTCTATCATTCTTCTACTACTGGGTAGAACTTTTTTTGTACTGCGATTATAAGGATTAATTAAGACTTAGAAAATTATACCTATTTGTTAGTATATTTATTGAACAATAATAATAAAAAGTTTAACTTACCGATAATGGAAATTAATATTGAAAAAATAAATTTTTGCAAAATATATTTAACAAGCAAATATCTTTTTTAATAAGATTGACAGTGTGTCTTAAATAAATAATTGAATCCAAATGTCGGATAAGGCATATCTTAAATTACATTTTATTTTATTATTCTTTATTAAATATGTCACGTACTGTTGTATTGATCATCCTAATATAATCTTAAATCACAAAATACAAAAATTTTACTAAAAGTAACACATAAAAGCGGCCACGAACAAAAATTAAAAAATAAATGATGGCCCGTTTTTTTAAGCTAAATGTACTCGTACTTGCAGTAATAAGAAACTACTTCTAAGTAATCTGTAATTTTGTAGATTGTCAGTAAGTATGTGATGAATGGTGTACCTAGAAAAATTCATCTCGTATATGTAAGTCAAACAATTATAATTTAGTTAAGAAATTATTTCAATTTGTTAATGATTTCTAATATTTTAATTAAAAATGTAATGCAATTTTTGAAGGTGATATATATATATATATATATATTAGTATCGCTATATACGCCTTGGTAATTATAAACGAAATTTTAGAAAATAAATTTAAAAGAATGGTAGTTAAATTTGTCCTTGCATTGTGGAATAAAATTACAGTAATTTATTCTTTGCAAATAACATATTTTTTACACAAAACTCCGAAATTTAAAATTTTTATTATGACATAATACGATGCCTATAAAAAATAATTCGTGATATATTTATTGCTCCATACTTTTGCTTCAGTACTTCTTCTTATTTTTCTAAAAGTTGGTTAACTTACAACTTTATGACTTAGTTTTAAATCTCTTAGCGAAATGGCGGTTGTGTGACAAACGTCAAACTAAAACTTAACTCGGACATAACTTGTGGATTATATTAAATTATATAAAAAATTTCTTCTGAACCTTAGAATGGTTTGTCCTGGATTGGTATCCAAGAAATCTGCTCACTATATACTTGCCTATTTATTATAAAAGAAATATGTTGTGGACACCGCATGATTTCCTTGTACGCCTATTAAATTATTATTATGTGCAACATATCATTTAAACTTATTTCATTTGAAAGTGAAATACATTCTACAGTGTCTTCTTGGCACTGTCCATTGCAGTAAAAAAGATAGGTGCCCAACTAGATGTTTCAACAGTCCGGAAACAATATTTCAACATTTTACGTGATGAAGTTATGCGAGATATACGTATTGTATCAGCGAAGAAGAAGCACCCCCCTCCCCATAACTTTTTTATTATAGCAAACAGAAAAATTTTCTTCATTTAAAAGTTTTATTTTATAAAATGTAGTTTGTGAAGACCTACCGTAGGAAAAACTATAGAGAACGACTATCAATATTTTTTAAATAGGAACGTAGAATTATTATGATAAAATTAAAACCACCATTTTTTGTCTTTACAATAATGTATTAGCTGTTATACATATATTTGAAGAAATTCGAGACAAATAAGAAAATTTAAGAATATCAAAAATATTATTTTTTTTAATATTCTAGGTGGTTATATTAAAATTAACAAATTGTAACGATATAAAACAATTTCATAACGTAAAATAACAAACTCAATAAGGTAAATCACTGAAAACAAATGTTTGAAATTAGAACTGAACCCGTCTTTCGAAATAAGGTGATGGTTCTTCTAAGAGTTTGCAAACTTGTTTGTCAATGGTTAGGAAAATGTTCTTGACACATTATTTTGCCCTGCTTGAGATTCTAGTTGATTTTCCGATTATTAGAATCATTAATTAATTCATTTTTGATGACAATTAAAAAAAAAATTCTAAACATATTATACTGATCACAAATAAATATGACAACCAGTGCATCATGGAATGAGGCAAAACATGGCCATTTTCATTTTACCAAAATAATTCTAGGTACCCATTAAAAATAAAAATTGATAGTCGTTTTGTGTAATGCAGGCTTTCAAATTTTTTTTCTATGTATGTCACGAAAACTCGGTACCAATATCGGAATAATAAATAAAAACATTTTTAAATAACCTAAAAATATTATATCACTTCTTTTACTCCTATTTTTATTTTTTCAATTTGTCAGCATAATACCTGTGTGGTTAAGCTCAAAATTATTCTTAATACTACTCTTTTTCCTAATTCTTAAATTTTTTGGATATAAACACTTTTATTTGACCCATTTATATGCCACAAACTGTGTTCTAGTTATTTGATGTATTAACGTATTAACTTTTCCCCGAAACACACAAAAAATGCTAATAAACTGTGTCCCACGCATCAAAATCTTTAAATCTGAATACCCACCATGGTTTACTAGAAAAATTATTTAGAGCCCTCAGATCTAAAGTAAAAACTGACATTTCTTTGTCCCATAAACAAAATTTGGCTAATATTGAGATTAATTTATCTCCCAATCCTCAACAATTCTGGTCTTTTTTTAATTCACCATTTACGATAGTACTCCACAGATTGTAGAAGCATTCGCAGATTACTTTTCCAGTGTTGACAGTAATGATAACAAACCATTCGATACAGCAAGTGAAATACTCATTTCTCATAATAATATAAACCTTGATCCTATATCTAAATCTGATGTCTTCGCTGCTATTAATAAATTAAAACCTTCACGAAATCCAGGCCCTGATAATATTCCTGGACATATTGTCAAAGGATGCAGTAATATATTTGTTGAACCATTATATTATTCAATCTCTCAATTGTCCAGAACACATTTCCTGAAAAATTAAAGGTTACTTGAATTTGTCCCATCCTAAACAGTTCCAACATATCCAATTACCGACCTATTGCAATCCTACCAAACTTAGCTAAAATATTGGAAAAAATAATCTACAAGTCACTATACTCCTCCGTAATTAACAATATATCGATTCACCAACACGGATTCACCACTGGCAGGTCTACTACTTATGAATTGTATAGAGTTCACACTTTACTCATTTCATGACAATATACAAATCCATGTTATTTACACGGATTTTGAAAAAGCCTTTGACAAAGTCAGTCATACAGTTTTACTAGGCAAACTTAAATGTTATTTTAATATTTCTGATAATTTAGTACAGCTCATAGCCTTAATACTTGTAAACTCTCTGTTCATTACAATAATTACTCTTCACAATAAAACATTGCCAGGTCAGGAATTCCACAGGGATCGAATTTAGGTACTTTGTTATTTCTTCTTATTATTAACGACATTGTTAATCATATCCAGGACTTATTATCTTATTATATGCAGATGACATTAAACTTTACCACGTCATAAATTCATCAATAACTGCACTAAACTTCAAAAAGACATAAATAAAATTCTAGCTTGGTCTTCTACTTCTAAACTTTTGTTTAACTATAATAAATGTAACATTATGACCTATTCTGTAAAAAAAGAATCCTGCGTGCACTACCAATATCGTATGTGTAATAATATATTAGAACCTGTAACTCAAATCACTGATTTAGACTTACTCTTCGACAATAAATGCAGTTTTGTTCCACACATTAATAGTCTTCTTAAAGTTTCGCATGGAAACCTCGGCTTCATTATTCGGAATACTCGTTCATTTCATCACCAGCATACTTTAAAGACTTTGAATTATTCTTTTGTCAGATCAAAGTTAAAATATTGTTCGCAAATGTGGAGTCCAATCTGTAATAAACATATAGATTTCATTGAAGCTTTACAAAGAAAATTTGTGAGATATATGTACTACAAGGTGGCGCAAAAGTAATCACCCTATTGAAACATGCTATAATTTTTGCAAATAGCGGCAAATGTCAAATCTGCTTTGACATTTGTGAAGTAAACAAATGCAAAATACATGTCCATAAAACATGAATCGCTATATTCCTCAAAAACGCGGTTTAATTACTTTGATTTTTTCGCGGAATAATTCGTCGTTGGTGTTGGCGCAGCGTGAATTTACGCGCAGATTTCCCGGTCGCCTGACACCAACTGGGCAAACACTGCGGCGTTCAGCCGCTCGCCTAGAAAAATATGGTACAACACGAGATGCTGCCAGGTCTGGCCGGCCCCGGAGGAGCCGTTCTGCTCAGAATTTCGCGACTGTGGCTGAAGACGACTACTGTGGACGGCGAGTGCTACAGACCCATGTTCAACGACTTTCTTCTTCCTCAATTGCATCAATTTGAACTGGAGAACATGTGGTTCCAATAGGATGGAGCAACGGCGCATACTGCACGAGCCACAACGGAAATTCTGAGGGCTACATTTCCGGGTCGCCTAATCTCTCGTTTTGGTGATTTGCACTGGCCGGCAAGGTCGTCCGATTTAACCGTTCCAGACTTCTTTTTGTGGGGTTTCTTTAAGTCACGAGTTTATGTCAACAAGCCTCAGGCTTTTCAAGCCCTCAAAGAGAATATCCGTCAAGAATGAGAGAACCTATCGCCGGAAATTCTGGCAAGAGTAATGGAAAATGCTATAAATCGGGCCCATATGATCTTCTATTCTGGCGGCGGCCACTTGGCCGATATCATTTTCTCGACTTAATAGGAAAAAAATTAAGACATCAACTAAACATAATCAAAAAGCAGAACCAAAGTTTTTCATTCATAAAAAAAATTGCAGCCAAAGAACATCGGGTGACAACTTTTGCGCCACCCAGTATAAACGATATCATATATACCCTACAAATAAGTTTAACTACAATAACTGCTTAATTGAATTTGGAGTTCTGTCCTTTCTATTTCTAGGTTCAAGAAAAATTTAATTGTATACTATCCTTCTTGCAGTAATCAATAATATAGCACTTAGGTTTAATATTAGGTTATGATGATTAACATGTATAATTTTTAATTTTAATATTTATTTACTGTATTCACTAGTCGCACGACAGTCATAATGTACGCTCTTGTTAACAATTCCTCTGTAATTGGGATTTTTTCTTGTAGACTGAATTTACAATTAAATAAAATAAACATTAACAGTTAATAATTAACTTAATGTGTTTATCACGTGTCATATGATCATTCAAATGATTGTCTTTTCAAATTTCATCACGTGAAAAGTGTCGATGAAATTTAGAATCTAAAGACCGGAAGTGTTCAATTATCGCGTAAATTTTTAACTCGAAGGACAATTGAGGTTATTAAAGTTAAAGTTATTGTTGCTATCTATTTAATCTGTTCTTTAGATTCTATGGCTGTTTTTCAGTTATAGGAAAAAATAAAAAAAAATCTTTCTGGAAAAAACCCCTTTTGCATAGCAATAGGCGTGAATACAAATACCGCTCCAAGATACAATAATATTCTCGAATTTAATTGGTCTACTATTTAAGCATGAGCAGGGGAGATCGCGAGGACAGTCTGATATTAATACGTGTGGTGAACATGAATAGTTGGTGATATAAATAAATAGTTGAGAAGACAAAAAATGGTGGTTTTAATTTTACCAACATAATTCTAGGTTCCTATTTAAAAATAAAAATTGATAGTCGTTCTCTGTAAATCAGCCTTAAATTTTTTTTCTACGTAGGGTATCAAATAGTACATTTAATGTAATGAAACTTTTATTTAAAGCAAATTTATCTCTTTGCTATAATAAAAAAATTAAAGGGGTGTGTCTTTTTCGCTGTATTTCACTTTCAAATGAAATATATATATAAATGAAATGCAGCACATAATGTTTATAGAGTAATAGAACAAGAAAATCATGCGGTGTCCATAACAGATTTTTTTTATAATAAATAGGCAAATAGGGTGAGCAGATTTCTTAGATACCAATCCGGGACAAACCATTTCAAAGTTCAGGAGAAAATCTTTATATAATTTATTTATGTTTGTACCCTATTAAATATCTGCAGATAATGTTATTATTTCCTCGACTTTAGAGTATAAGAGATATGTATTTTATTACGCAAATATGAAAAGTTAATACTTAATGTGTTTACATATACATGTAGATGTAGAATAGTAAAGTAATAAAGAAATATTTATAGAATCAATTAGTACCTTGAGATTCGAATACATAACATACAAATTTTTATGATGTGAACCTGTCAAAGAAAAAAAAATACTAAAGAAAAATCTGTTGTACAAAAGTGATTTAAGAGTTCGTTCATAGAACTAATTAAACTTGTATCTCAAAATAGAAGATACTAGAGTACGTAAAATAAGAGTGATGACATACGATCCTGGTGGCCATTTTACTTCCAATTGAACATGCATTTGTATAGGACTAATAAAAAAAACATTATTTTACAAAATTTTATTTAGAATTAATATAATTACATTTATAATTTTTAACATATAATATATTTTTTTAAAAATATATGGACTTGCAAATTACCTTTAGAAACATATTTAAATAAAATGAACACATATGTACATATTATCTCAAAAGAGCCTATTTGAATAGTAAATAAGAAATTAAAAACTATGTCGTTTCAAATCATTTGAATATAAAATTAATATTAATTTTAAAATTAAAAGCAAAAATGTATTGATTATTCCGAGGAAATATTAATAGAATTTGAGGCTAAGCTTGTGAGTTCCACCAAGTCAAGTAGCTTGAGGTTTTTGTCAGTTACTTTAATTGACTTGAATATCAAGCTTTTTCTAAATTCACTACTTAACTTGATTTGATTTTCTATCTTGTCTTGATATCAAGTAATTTCAAGCTTACATAATAATAGTACTTACTTGTTTTATTATTACTTTAAAATAGCAGGCGTAGTCATGCTTTTACTGTAATTTGTGCAATGCGACAAAGAATAACAAGGCATTTTTAAACGAATTTCATGTAAATGGCCAATTATTTCATTCATACCAGCATCCTCAGCTTCTATTGAAAAACAATTTTCTAAGGCTGTTCTAACTACTACAAAAACTCACAATAGTCTAGGTGATAACTTTATTAAAAGTCTCATGTTTATTTGTATTTTCTTACCTTTATATTATTTTTTTATTAAGAATGTGCAAATTAGAATTATTTATGATTTGGTTGTTTAAAGAAAAGTCTTTATTAATAATCTCATTGTGATTTCTTTAAACTACATAATAAAATAGATGAAAAGTCAAGGAATCTTGAAGAACTACTTGATTTTACAGGGGCGGATCAAGACTTTCCATGGGACGGCGTGATCACGGAGTTATTTTTTAGAGGGGGGAGGGGTGTATTAAAAACATTATGAACATTTAAAAATGTGATATTATCTATTTAGATGATAAATTCAACTCGTCTTTTAAAACTTTTCGTATGATTTTTTTCTACGTCAAGTTAAATCTGGCTCTGAATATGCAGCAAAGCTAGACAAGTGCATCTTTCCCTCTCCAAGGTTGTTCTCAGCCAAATTTTGAGCCGCGATTTTTTTCCATCTCACAAATACTTTCTCCACATTCCCTAATCCCTAACAGCGCCAACAATACTTTACTTTTATTTAATTTTGCATAGTTTTAATATAAATCAGAAATCTAGAATAGTGAACCAAACAATAATCCTTAATGATAATCACTTTATCACCGGTTGTACCAATATTTCTTGAACTTTTAGTTTCCCTTAAATGGACAATATCACATTGAAATAAAATGCGCAATGAACTATTCAACATTGCTGTCAAAATTTTTTTGTGTAGCTTAAAATTTAAGCCTTGTTTTGGCTTTGTTCACCGTAGAAAGTGTTACTTTAAGACAAATAAGTTATGACAATATTGTCATTAGCTTTATTAGTATTAAGTGAACGCGCAAACCAATTAGCCCCTAAGAATATTTGATATTTTCATTATTTGATTATTCCATTACTGTATTACTCATTAATGATATTACAGTTTTCAACGGAAATATACGTTTTGACCATCCCTGAATTAATTTTGAGCAGTTTTAGCGTACGTACATATGTACCTGTCTCGTATAACTCAGAAATGATTAGACGTAAAATATTGATATTTTGTATATGAGATTGCTACAACATCTAGTTGTGAATCTCCCGTTTTTATTGCAATCAGTAGTGTTAAAAAAGCACTTTACTCGAAGAATTTTTTGAATTTGTCGCATAAAAACGATAAATTTTAGAATCAAAATTTTGTAAGAGAGGTTGCTATAATATCTAATTGGGTGCTGTGAAGGTGGCACAGCCATATTGGCACAATTTAAAAAAAACTATCCTATTATTTAGTACTAATTAATTACTAATTAATTACCGCAAAAAAAAATTTATTACCCTTGCCGTTTAAAAAAAAATGGTGGCTGTGCCAGCTTCTCAGTGAAGCTAGCACACCACCGAAAAAAAGAGTAATTTTTATGTTATTATTTAGTACTAATTAATTACTAATTAATTACCATAAGCTAAAATTAATTACCATTATCATTAACGAGAAAACGCAACTTTTTCAAATTTCCAAACGAAGCTAGCGCACGAACGCGAAAGAACATATTCCTATGTCAAAATGCTTCGAAAACAAAATAAATCAAGTTGCTAAATATACCTAACAATAATAATTGTCGATATAAACTATTTAAAAGAGATTGTGCCGAAGTAATAAATTGTTAAAAATAGTTTAGAGAACGATTTCCTTGGAATGAAAGATTTTCGACGAAATTTTAATCATAAACTAAATTTTGGCAATGGTAATTTTTATAAATCAAGTTGCTAAATATACCTAACAATAATAATTGTCGATATAAACTATTTAAGAGAGATTGTGCCGAAGTAATAAATTGTTAAATATAGTTTAGAGAATGATTTCCCTGGAAAGAAAGATTTTCGAAGAGATTTTAATTTCTAACTAAATTTTGGCAATGGTAATTTTTATAAATCAACTTGCTAAATATACCTAACAATAATAATTGTCGATATAAACTATTTAAGAGAGATTGTGCCGAAGTAATAAATTGTTAAATATAATTTAGAGAATGATTTCCTTGGAAAGAAAGATTTTCGAAGAGATTTTAATTTCAAACTAAATTTTGGCAATGGTAATTTTTATAAATCTAGTTGCTAAATATACTTAACAATAATAATTGTCGATATAAACTATTTAAGAGAGATTGTGCCGAAGTAATAAATTGTTAAATATAATTTAGAGAATGATTTCCTTTGAAAGAAAGATTTTCGAAGATATTTTAATTTCTAACTAAATTTTGGCAATGGTAATTTTTATAAATCTAGTTGCTAAATATACTTAACAATAATAATTGTCGATATAAACTATTTCAGAGTGATTGTGCCGAAGTAATAAATTGTTAAATATAATTTAGAGAATGATTTCCTTGGAAAGAAAGATTTTCGAAGAGATTTTAATTTCTAACTAAATTTTGGCAATGGTAATTTTTATAAATCAATTTGCTAAATATACCTAACAATAATAATTGTCGATATAAACTATTTAAAAGAGATTGTGCCGAAGTAATAAATTGTTAAAAATAGTTTAGAGAACGATTTCCTTGGAAAGAAAGATTTTCGACGAAATTTTAATCATAAACTAAATTTTGGCAATGGTAATTTTTATAAATCAAGTTGCTAAATATACCTAACAATAATAATTGTCGATATAAACTATTTAAGAGAGATTGTGCCGAAGTAATAAATTGTTAAATATAGTTTAGAGAATGATTTCCCTGGAAAGAAAGATTTTCGACGAAATTTTAATCATAAACTAAATTTTGGCAATGGTAATTTTTATAAATCAAGTTGCTAAATATACCTAACAATAATAATTGTCGATATAAACTATTTAAGAGAGATTGTGCCGAAGTAATAAATTGTTAAATATAATTTAGAGAATGATTTCCTTGGAAAGAAAGATTTTCGAAGAGATTTTAATTTCAAACTAAATTTTGGCAATGGTAATTTTTATAAATCTAGTTGCTAAATATACTTAACAATAATAATTGTCGATATAAACTATTTAAGAGAGATTGTGCCGAAGTAATAAATTGTTAAATATAATTTAGAGAATGATTTCCTTCGAAAGAAAGATTTTCGAAGATATTTTAATTTCAAACTAAATTTTGGCAATGGTAATTTTTATAAATCTAGTTGCTAAATATACTTAACAATAATAATTGTCGATATAAACTATTTAAGAGAGATTGTGCCGAAGTAATAAATTGTTAAATATAATTTAGAGAATGATTTCCTTCGAAAGAAAGATTTTCGAAGATATTTTAATTTCTAACTAAATTTTGGCAATGGTAATTTTTATAAATCAATTTGCTAAATATACCTAACAATAATAATTGTCGATATAAACTATTTAAAAGAGATTGTGCCGAAGTAATAAATTGTCAAAAATAGTTTAGAGAACGATTTCCTTGGAAAGAAAGATTTTCGACGAAATTTTAATCATAAACTAAATTTTGGCAATGGTAATTTTTATAAATCAAGTTGCTAAATATACCTAACAATAATAATTGTCGATATAGACTATTTAAGAGAGATTGTGCCGAAGTAATAAATTGTTAAATATAGTTTAGAGAATGATTTCCCTGGAAAGAAAGATTTTCGAAGAGATTTTAATTTCTAACTAAATTTTGGCAATGGTAATTTTTATAAATCAACTTGCTAAATATACCTAACAATAATAATTGTCGATATAAACTATTTAAGAGAGATTGTGCCGAAGTAATAAATTGTTAAATATAATTTAGTGAATGATTTCCTTGGAAAGAAAGATTTTCGAAGAGATTTCAATTTCAAACTAAATTTTGGCAATGGTAATTTTTATAAATCTAGTTGCTAAATATACTTAACAATAATAATTGTCGATATAAACTATTTAAGAGTGATTGTGCCGAAGTAATAAATTGTTAAATATAATTTAGAGAATGATTTCCTTGGAAAGAAAGATTTTCGAAGAGATTTTAATTTCTAACTAAATTTTGGCAATGGTAATTTTTATAAATCAATTTGCTAAATATACCTAACAATAATAATTGTCGATATAAACTATTTAAAAGAGATTGTGCCGAAGTAATAAATTGTCAAAAATAGTTTAGAGAACGATTTCCTTGGAAAGAAAGATTTTCGACGAAATTTTAATCATAAACTAAATTTTGGCAATGATAATTTTTATAAATCAAGTTGCTAAATATACCTAACAATAATAATTGTCGATATAAACTATTTAAGAGAAATTGTGCCGAAGTAATAAATTGTTAAATATAGTTTAGAGAATGATTTCCCTGGAAAGAAAGATTTTCGAAGAGATTTTAATTTCTAACTAAATTTTGGCAATGGTAATTTTTATAAATCAATTTGCTAAATATACCTAACAATAATAATTGTCGATATAAACTATTTAAAAGAGATTGTGCCGAAGTAATAAATTGTTAAAAATAGTTTAGAGAACGATTTCCTTGGAAAGAAAGATTTTCGACGAAATTTTAATCATAAACTAAATTTTGGCAATGGTAATTTTTATAAATCAAGTTGCTAAATATACCTAACAATAATAATTGTCGATATAAACTATTTAAGAGAGATTGTGCCGAAGTAATAAATTGTTAAATATAGTTTAGAGAATGATTTCCCTGGAAAGAAAGATTTTCGACGAAATTTTAATCATAAACTAAATTTTGGCAATGGTAATTTTTATAAATCAAGTTGCTAAATATACCTAACAATAATAATTGTCGATATAAACTATTTAAGAGAGATTGTGCCGAAGTAATAAATTGTTAAATATAATTTAGAGAATGATTTCCTTGGAAAGAAAGATTTGCGAAGAGATTTTAATTTCAAACTAAATTTTGGCAATGGTAATTTTTATAAATCTAGTTGCTAAATATACTTAACAATAATAATTGTCGATATAAACTATTTAAGAGAGATTGTGCCGAAGTAATAAATTGTTAAATATAATTTAGAGAATGATTTCCCTGGAAAGAAAGATTTTCGAAGAGATTTTAATTTCTAACTAAATTTTGGCAATGGTAATTTTTATAAATCAACTTGCTAAATATACCTAACAATAATAATTGTCGATATAAACTATTTAAGAGAGATTGTGCCGAAGTAATAAATTGTTAAATATAATTTAGTGAATGATTTCCTTGGAAAGAAAGATTTTCGAAGAGATTTTAATTTCAAACTAAATTTTGGCAATGGTAATTTTTATAAATCTAGTTGCTAAATATACTTAACAATAATAATTGTCGATATAAACTATTTAAGAGAGATTGTGCCGAAGTAATAAATTGTTAAATATAATTTAGAGAATGATTTCCTTCGAAAGAAAGATTTTCGAAGATATTTTAATTTCTAACTAAATTTTGGCAATGGTAATTTTTATAAATCTAGTTGCTAAATATACTTAACAATAATAATTGTCGATATAAACTATTTCAGAGTGATTGTGCCGAAGTAATAAATTGTTAAATATAATTTAGAGAATGATTTCCTTGGAAAGAAAGATTTTCGAAGAGATTTTAATTTCTAACTAAATTTTGGCAATGGTAATTTTTATAAATCAATTTGCTAAATATACCTAACAATAATAATTGTCGATATAAACTATTTAAAAGAGATTGTGCCGAAGTAATAAATTGTTAAAAATAGTTTAGAGAACGATTTCCTTGGAAAGAAAGATTTTCGACGAAATTTTAATCATAAACTAAATTTTGGCAATGGTAATTTTTATAAATCAAGTTGCTAAATATACCTAACAATAATAATTGTCGATATAAACTATTTAAGAGAGATTGTGCCGAAGTAATAAATTGTTAAATATAGTTTAGAGAATGATTTCCCTGGAAGGAAAGATTTTCGACGAAATTTTAATCATAAACTAAATTTTGGCAATGGTAATTTTTATAAATCAAGTTGCTAAATATACCTAACAATAATAATTGTCGATATAAACTATTTAAGAGAGATTGTGCCGAAGTAATAAATTGTTAAATATAATTTAGTGAATGATTTCCTTGGAAAGAAAGATTTTCGAAGAGATTTTAATTTCAAACTAAATTTTGGCAATGGTAATTTTTAAGATTCAAGTTGCTAAATATACCTACAAACAATAATTGTTGAAATATACTATTTGCGATGGATTGTGCTGTTGTAATAAATTGTTAATTATGGTTAAAAAATCGAATGAGCGCTATGATTCTTCATAAATCAAAAATAAATGTTACTACTCACAGTATTGTTCATAATCATTACTTTAGAATTAGTAATATAAATGTCAAACATTTATGCAAAAAGGGATTAAAGATGAAGTTTTTTGAACCCTGGAACATATAAAGATCACAGAACGAAAAGACAAGAAATTTGAATAAAGAAATTGACCATGTCTAATCTCCGGTTTAATTCCTTTTCCTTTTGCTACCATAGTAGATAACATATAATGCATTTTATATGCACCTTATCTAATTTAAATTTGTCAATTAAGAAGAATAAATTATTAATATAAATTCAACTATAAATTTTAAATACAACTAGTTATAAAAATAAATTTAAACATACTAAGTTGTTTAAAAAAATGAATTATATTTAAATTCGTATTTCGGCTTATAAGGCCATTGTCAGGAAATCAGCTTTGCAATTATAGGAAAAAGTAAAAGGGATTAACGCGGAGAGATCAAGGGAGATTTGACTAAGTCAAGTTGTTCATTCATAAGATGACCCTTTCATGGTGATATTTGGATTTCGAACTATTCTAAGAACTCCATTATACGTTATTAAAACATGTACCTATATTTTGTGTTGATCTTTTGTTACAGGTATGTAAATATTTTTCCGTAGTTAATAAACTAAAATTTTGTATTAATTATGTCTTATTTTTTATTATATATTTTCAGTTTACAAAATTTATGCAAAGTAAGTATAGTTTGAATTTCATTAATATGGCCCTTACAATCAATCTCGCCCTTCCTGCTATTCTTTAATTCATGTTACTGTGGAAAACGGAATGTGTAATAGATGATAGATGGAACTGTTTAACATTGATATTTTTATAAAATTGTTTAAATATACCTACCAACAATAAATGTTGAAATGAACTATTTAAGAGAGATTGTACTGGAATAACAAATTGTTAAATATTGTGTAGCGAATGATTTTGTTAGAAATCTGAAACTTCATTTTGGCAACTGTTTTTATATAAATTTGATTGATTCTACTGTCGGTTCTCGTTGAAACATTATTATAAGAAGGTAAAAAAAAAATATACTTGATATATTGAAAACAGAAAATAATAGGGCTGCTTTTTATAATACTTTTACATTAAAAAATACTTTAGTGAACAATAAACTAAATGAAAAAAATAATTCCGAAAAAAGCGGCATTTATGAAATCAAATGTTCGGATTGTGATGCCGTGTATATAGGTCAAACGGGTCGTAGTTTTAATCTAAGATTTAAAGAACATACTAACGCCATTTCAAATAATAAATGTAATTCCAATGTTGCAAAACACTGTTTGTTAAAAAATCATTGTTAGTCTAAACAATTTGCTTGTTAAACATCAATGTTCTAAGGGATTAAAAATGGACTTCTTGGATCAATGGAAATCCAAAAAACAGTGAAAGATGGCAAAAGCCTACTGAATGAACAGTTAGACCTTTATAAATCTCCATTGGTTTCTCCACTTTAATCCCCGTTTTTTGTAATTATACCTGTGTCTTATATATAAATTCATTCTTATTGTAATGTACTTCATTCGTTTATTTCCTGATGATTGCCTAGTAAGCCGAAATACGTATAGAAATAAATTCAAATTTTTGAAACTAACCAAGTATATTTTTTCTTTTTTACCTTGTTCTTATATAAATCAAAATGGTAGATATACCTGCTATAGTTTAGTAAACGATTATAACATAGATTTTCTAAAAGTTTTTAATCTGAAACTACATTTTGGTAGCGGTTATTATGAGAAATCAAGTTGCTAAATATATTACATAAGAACAATAATTGTTAAAATAAAGTGTTTAGAAGAGATTGTGCTGGAGTAATCAATTGAGTATTGTCTAGCGAAAAATTTCGTTGGAAAGATAGATTTTGTTAGAATTTATTATCTGAACAGCAAGTATTTTTTAGATTAAAGAACATGAAAGATCCTTCCGTCTAAGAAATAATGTTTCAAGGTAGCAAAACATATGGTATATTTAAATAAAAATTGTTAACAGACATTGTAAAATACCACATTTAAATTATTAGCAAAGTTTTGAGAAAGCCGATTATACAGGTAACCCTAATGAATGAATGACGAACTTCTCTTATTTCACCCCTTACCTTAATGGTATTACCGAAAAATAGATGTTTGTTTCTCCTTCCCCTACATTATGGTTAATTCTAAGAAATTTTGTAATAATTTTGTATTTAAGCCGACATCATTTTATAGTATTGTCTATTCCCTGTTGATGGTTCGTAGCCGAAACTAGGTGAAATAAATTATTGTTTTTGTGAATATCAGTGTGTTTTATTTTTACAATTGTTCGATTTTATACTATATTTTATAAATCGTGTGATTTGTTTTAATCATGGCTTGTACATCAGAAGCTCGAGGAAGAAAAAGTAAAATAGACAAAAATGTGATTTTAAAAATTTTACATGAAAATGAAGATCGCATATATAATAGAGAAAAAAAATCATGCATTGCAAAATCGAACCCGGTATGGAGTGATTTGGCAAAAGAATTAAATAATTTGATTTTGCCAATGTCATTATACGTATATGCATGCAAACATTTCAAAAAACAATCAGCTGCCCATAGTGTTTGTATTGAGGAGAGCGAGGATTATTCCCAAACAAACACAAGTGATAACAGTTCGGATTCTTCGTTAGATTTATGCAACGACGATGAGGAGAAATTCGTTATTTATTTCGAAAAGGAGGAGTTCGAAAAATTAACGGAATTAAAATATTATAAACGTTCGGCGAGAAATAACAAATCATGTAAGAGATTGTGGAGAGTCTTTAAAGCCGGCATCTGGGAAATGGTGATTTCGGACAAAATCTACGATGCGACGAAGATGCCCTGTGGGTTTTTATTTAAAACCCATTACATAGCATGCAATGGCAAGACAGGTTACATTAAAGGTATGTACGATAATAATATCACCAATGTTAATGTTTATAAATATATTCATTGCAATAAATTTGTGCAAAAATAATTTTATTTTGTACATAAATAATTTTTTATGGTTACTAGTGTAATGTAATTACATATATTGTATTAACGCAAATAAGAATCATGATTTTAAATCTCAAAAGTCTTGTTTTGTTTTGAAATTTATTTTTCTATTGTTGTCTTGTTTTGTTTTGAAATTTATTTTTCTATTAATATTTTTTTTATTATAACTTGTCGTTAACTTATGCAATTTTAACGCTGATATTCTCCCTTATCATGGCAAAATCATGTAATAATTATATTTAAAAGTTCTGTTTCCAAATATTTAACAAAAACTTTTTTTAATTATATAATTTATATTTTTAGGAAAATGCAGGTGTGGCAGCATTTTGTTTATTGAAATACAGTTTAGCGAAAAACAAGTTGCTATGTTATGCACAGTTATCCAGGTTGTCCGCAGAAAGGATTAATCCTTTTTATCTTCCAAGTATTGGGAAAAAAATAGTGCAGCATGCAACTCTTCTTCCTCTTTGGTCGAATTGTAGAACGACTGATTTTGGATATGGTAGAATTCCAGCATCTTCTGCAAGTTGTGAAAGCGAATTCAGCAAATTAAAAAACATCGTTTTTAAAAATGATCCACGATTGCGGGCTGATGTATTTTTACAACGTCACCTGGAGTACCTGTCGGGTAAAATGAAAATTGCGAACGCTAATTTTCAAAATTGTGTAGAAGATGCTTCGACGGAACCAGACTCAAGAACGACGGAAGATTTGGATGACGCATTCCATGAAACGTGTCCAGTGTGTGCAGACGGCCATTTACCAGATGGTGCACATACGTGTATTGTATGTGGCAAGGCAGTACATGGCATCGACCTATGTTCTGCACCATACAATGGAGAAGAAGGGTATGGATCGCGACGTATTTGCTACACATGTACAAAGGGAGGAACTGCGCGAGAGGTAGTAGCAGCTCGAGAAATGGAAAATTGGCGGAACCTGGCTGGTGAAAGTAGCAGGAAAAAACCTAATTTGTACTTGGGCCAAAGTAAGGAGAAAATTAAAGATTCGTTGGCATGGACGGCCCACTCGAAATTACACGAGTATAAAATTGGCAACGAATTAATTGTATTATCGAATACGTGTGCATTCGATAGTTGCTTTCAAGTCTTACTAGTCGGAGCAGTTGACAACGAAGATTTGAAAGAAAAGGTTATTATTTATTTATATCTGTCTTTTTTAGCGTTTATATATATTCATATCATTTAACTTCAGTAATAACAAACGATTGCTATTTTTGCTAAAATTAGTTTTTATAAAAAAAACATTACCCTCTAAATTAGTTATGCCTAATAATAAAATTTTTAAATTCATGTATATAATACTATTTATAATAAATGATAATCTAAATGTTAATGTCGGATGTTTTGTTGCAGCTACTTACTTGTGAAGACGACCCTTTTTTTTCATTAATAGAAAAAGTCATCGAAACAAAATTATCAGGTCACATCTATAGACTACGGACAAAGCTGCTTTTAGAGTTCGGGCATAAGACGAAAATTGGGAATAGCAATACATACCACTTGGTATGTAGTATAAATGTTGGAGGTCTTATCGAGCGCCTATTACAACATCATCCAACTTTTACGGAAACAACAAGGTGCAATAAAGGTTGCGAACGCCGAAAAACCTTTGGCCGTGTACAAATTAATATTAATTTATTACTTACTTCGTCGGAAGAACAGGAAGTGTTAGAAACGGCGATGAATAGTATACAAAATACACCATGCTCCAGTGACAAATGTGATGGTATATGCCGCACACAAGTAGATAAATTAGGTAAGACTCGGTCCCGATATACTTGCACTTGTGTAGAAATATTCCATAGAAATTAGACTTTTCCGTATAATATGTTTCATTTTACTAACTTTTACATAATATATTTTCTAAGTCATGAAATCTACTATTTCCACAATATTTTGTGACTATTTTTTATTATATACAACAAACATACGGATTCAACATGTACAATCATATTTTGGTAATTTCCTGCTTCCCTAATTATTTTAGGTAAAATATATTTAAATAACAATTGTAGAGTATAAAATATTGCATCTGAATCAATAAGCAAAACCAATTTTACTTGCTTTGTAAGCTCAGAAATTAGGTCTGAAAATGACGTAAATCACTTAAAAAATAGTAGCCATGGAATTGAGACAAAAATGAACAAATGTTTAACGATTTATCCGTCAAGTTTGCAGCGTTAGTTTATTTGTATTATTATTTGATATTACATTTATATATTTATATAAATTAATTCTGAATTAAAAAATAAAAACAACATAAAATTGATCTATTTTTTAGTATATATTGACGAGACAGTAATTACAAATTTTAATTAAAATAAACTAACGCAACTAACTTGAAAGATAGACCGTTAAACATTTCTTACTTTTGTTTCAATTTCATGGCTACTGTTATTTTTTGGGTGATTTGTAATTTTCAAGCTTACGAGACATGTAAAATTAATTTTGCTTATTGATTCAGAAGAGGGATTTTATACACTACAACTGTTATTTGAAGTTTTTTTTTATCTCAAATAATTAGGGAAGCAGGAAACTACGAAAGTATGATTTTACATGTTAAATTCCTATGTTCGGGTGTTCGAGTCAACACCCTGTATACATATATCTTTTTGTAGGGATGATAATTGCTGTAGAACCATACAACGAGCAAGGGAATTACAGTGTTGTACCGCTAAAGAAAATTAAGCAAGAACTGCGGCATCCGTTCAATACAGCAAAAGACGTAAAACTAATAGGAATGGTAAATTACCATGGACCCACTACCGTCACAAGAAGCACCCACATTGCACACTACACAGCATTGTGTAAAAGAAACAACCGGTGGTATGAATACTGCGACCTCAAAGCCACAACAACTTCTAAAAGCGAAAACTCTAAAGTCATACCTGCTTTATTGTTATATTTTAATGATAATAATTTGAACTAATTTGTAATGTACATATTTATATATATATATTTTTTTTGACAAATAATATAAATGTTTAAGTTGAAAAAAATTGTTGCATTTTTTCTACGCCAGTCTAAACATATCCCCAATTTTTTTTTCGAATAATTATAGTAACCAAAATACACGACAGTGAATTATAGACATATATTTGGCTGTTATGGACTAATCACAGAACTGGAAATAAATGATTCCCGTTTATTTTAAATCTGCAGTTACATTTATTATTAGTTACATTTAGCAACTTGATTCATAAAAATTACCATTGCCAAAATTTAGTTTGAAATTAAAATTTCGTCGAAAATCTTTCTTTCCAAGGAAATCATTCTCTAAACTATATTTAACAATTTATTACTTCAGCACAATCTCTCTTAAATAGTTTATATCGACAATTATTATTGTTAAGTATATTTAGCAACTAGATTTATAAAAATTGCCATTGCCAAAATTTAGTTTATGATTAAAATTTCGTCGAAAATCTTTCTTTCCAAGGAAATCATTCTCTAAACTATATTTAACAATTTATTACTTCAGCACAATTTCTCTTAAATAGTTTATATCGACAATTATTATTGTTAGGTATATTTAGCCAGTTGATTTATAAAAATTACCATTGCCAAAATTTAGTTAGAAATTAAAATCTCTTCGAAAATCTTTCTTTCCAAGGAAATCGTTCTCTAAACTATATTTAACAATTTATTACTTCGGCACAATCTCTCTTAAATAGTTTATATCGACAATTATTATTGTTAGGTATATTTTGCAACTAGATTTATAAAAATTACCATTGCCAAAATTTAGTTTGAAATTAAAATATCTTCGAAAATCTTTCTTTCCAAGGAAATCATTCTCTAAACTATATTTAACAATTTATTACTTCAGCACAATTTCTCTTAAATAGTTTATATCGACAATTATTATTGTTAGGTATATTTAGCAAGTTGATTTATAAAAATTACCATTGCCAAAATTTAGTTAGAAATTAAAATCTCTTCGAAAATCTTTCTTTCCAAGAAAATCATTCTCAAAATTATATTTAACAATTTATTACTTCGGCACAATTTCTCTGAAATAGTTTATATCGACAATTATTATTGTTAGGTATATTTAGCAACGTGATTTATAAAAATTACCATTGCCAAAATTTAGTTTATGATTAAAATTTCGTCGAAAATCTTTCTTTCCAAGGAAATCGTTCTCTAAACTATTATTAACAATTTATTACTTCGGCACAATCTCTTTTAAATAGTTTATATCGACAATTATTATTGTTAGGTATATTTAGCAAATTGATTTATAAAAATTACCATTGCCAAAATTTAGTTAGAAATTAAAATCTCTTCGAAAATCTTTCTTTCCAAGGAAATCATTCTCTAAATTATATTTAACAATTTATTACTTCGGCACAATCACTCTTAAATAGTTTATATCGACAATTATTATTGTTAAGTATATTTAGCAACTAGATTTATAAAAATTACCATTGCCAAAATTTAGTTTGAAATTAAAATATCTTCGAAAATCTTTCTTTCCAAGGAAATCATTCTCTAAATTATATTTAACAATTTATTACTTCGGCACAATCTCTCTTAAATAGTTTATATCGACAATTATTATTGTTAAGTATATTTAGCAACTAGATTTATAAAAATTACCATTGCCAAAATTTAGTTTGAAATTAAAATCTCTTCGAAAATCTTTCTTTCCAAGGAAATCATTCTCTAAATTATATTTAACAATTTATTACTTCGGCACAATCTCTCTTAAATAGTTTATATCGACAATTATTATTGTTAGGTATATTTAGCAAGTTGATTTATAAAAATTACCATTGCCAAAATTTAGTTAGAAATTAAAATCTCTTCGAAAATCTTTCTTTCCAGGGAAATCATTCTCTAAACTATATTTAACAATTTATTACTTCGGCACAATCTCTCCTAAATAGTTTATATCGACAATTATTATTGTTAGGTATATTTAGCAACTTGATTTATAAAAATTACCATTGCCAAAATTTAGTTTATGATTAAAATTTCGTCGAAAATCTTTCTTTCCAAGGAAATCGTTCTCTAAACTATTATTAACAATTTATTACTTCGGCACAATCTCTTTTAAATAGTTTATATCGACAATTATTATTGTTAGGTATATTTAGCAAATTGATTTATAAAAATTACCATTGCCAAAATTTAGTTAGAAATTAAAATCTCTTCGAAAATCTTTCTTTCCAGGGAAATCATTCTCTAAACTATATTTAACAATTTATTACTTCGGCACAATCTCTCTTAAATAGTTTATATCGACAATTATTATTGTTAGGTATATTTAGCAACTTGATTTATAAAAATTACCATTGCCAAAATTTAGTTTATGATTAAAATTTCGTCGAAAATCTTTCTTTCCAAGGAAATCGTTCTCTAAACTATTTTTGACAATTTATTACTTCGGCACAATCTCTTTTAAATAGTTTATATCGACAATTATTATTGTTAGGTATATTTAGCAAATTGATTTATAAAAATTACCATTGCCAAAATTTAGTTAGAAATTAAAATCTCTTCGAAAATCTTTCTTTCCAAGGAAATCATTCTCTAAATTATATTTAACAATTTATTACTTCGGCACAATCACTCTTAAATAGTTTATATCGACAATTATTATTGTTAAGTATATTTAGCAACTAGATTTATAAAAATTACCATTGCCAAAATTTAGTTAGAAATTAAAATCTCTTCGAAAATCTTTCTTTCCAAGGAAATCATTCTCTAAATTATATTTAACAATTTATTACTTCAGCCCAATCTCTCTTAAATAGTTTATATCGACAATTATTATTGTTAAGTATATTTAGCAACTAGATTTATAAAAATTACCATTGCCAAAATTTAGTTTGAAATTAAAATCTCTTCGAAAATCTTTCTTTCCAAGGAAATCATTCACTAAATTATATTTAACAATTTATTACTTCGGCACAATCTCTCTTAAATAGTTTATATCGACAATTATTATTGTTAGGTATATTTAGCAAGTTGATTTATAAAAATTACCATTGCCAAAATTTAGTTAGAAATTAAAATCTCTTCGAAAATCTTTCTTTCCAGGGAAATCATTCTCTAAACTTTATTTAACAATTTATTACTTCGGCACAATCTCTCTTAAATAGTTTATATCGACAATTATTATTGTTAGGTATATTTAGCAACTTGATTTATAAAAATTATCATTGCCAAAATTTAGTTTATGATTAAAATTTCGTCGAAAATCTTTCTTTCCAAGGAAATCGTTCTCTAAACTATTTTTGACAATTTATTACTTCGGCACAATCTCTTTTAAATAGTTTATATCGACAATTATTATTGTTAGGTATATTTAGCAAATTGATTTATAAAAATTACCATTGCCAAAATTTAGTTAGAAATTAAAATATCTTCGAAAATCTTTCTTTCGAAGGAAATCATTCTCTAAATTATATTTAACAATTTATTACTTCGGCACAATCTCTCTTAAATAGTTTATATCGACAATTATTATTGTTAAGTATATTTAGCAACTTGATTTATAAAAATTACCATTGCCAAAATTTAGTTTATGATTAAAATTTCGTCGAAAATCTTTCTTTCCAAGGAAATCGTTCTCTAAACTATTATTAACAATTTATTACTTCGGCACAATCTCTTTTAAATAGTTTATATCGACAATTATTATTGTTAGGTATATTTAGCAACTTGATTTATTTTATTTTCGAAGCATTTTGACATAGGAATATGTTCTTTCGCGTTCGTGCGCTAGCTTCGTTTGGAAATTTGAAAAAGTTGCGTTTTCTCGTTAATGATAATGGTAATTAATTTTAGCTTGTGGTAATTAATTAGTAATTAATTAGTACTAAATAATAACATAAAAATTACTCTTTTTTTCGGTGGTGTGCTAGCTTCACTGAGAAGCTGGCACAGCCACCATTTTTTTTTAAACGGCAAGGGTAATAAATTTTTTTTTGCGGTAATTAATTAGTAATTAATTAGTACTAAATAATAGGATAGTTTTTTTTAAATTGTGCCAATATGGCTGTGCCATCTTCACAGCACCAATTGGATATCTAATTGTGTAAATCTCTTATTTATTGCAATCGGCAGTGCCAACAGGGCACTTTACCCGAAGCGTTTTTTTAATATTTCGCGTACCTTAACAACGATTAGCTGTAGAATGATGAATTTTTGATTGTGGGACTGCTATAATATCTAGTTGTGCACCTCTCTTTTTTATTACAATCGGCAATGCTTAATAGCCACTATGCTCGAAGGGTATTTTTTTTTAATTTTTGCATAAATTAAAAATGATTAGCCATGGAATGATCTCACTTTCAAATAAAATAAGTTTAAAAAAAAGTGCAGAAAAAAATATGTACAATATAGCAATATAGGTAATAGGCATACAAGGGAGTAATATGGTATCCAGATTTTGTATCTTACATTTTCCTAACATGTTTATTTAAAGTTTTAAAATCATATATAATATAATGCTATAAATACGTACTTCCTATTCAACACAAAGTAAACCAAAAGTAGAATGGAAATAAAATGGCGTCCAAGTGAGCTGGCAAATGAAAATAAAGACCACCATTGTTTGTAAAATGGTTCACAACTTGAATGCAAAAAGAACAAGTATATTAATATATTTTTCAGGGTTCACACAGTACAGTATTTTTTATTTAACTAGTATTAAAATAACAAGATCACACATTCCAGACATTATCTTTGAACAATAACAAGATAATACGTTAATACCATCTAAGTATAACATTGTATATCTCTCCCTGTGTATCATATACGTTATCTTAATCCCCATCTGTATCCCGGGATCACTTCCACACCTCTGCGTCTGCGGGTAATGCGTCACATTAGCTGAGCGTGTGTGTGTGTGTGACATTGCACTTCAATGCACATGGGTGTTGTACCGACATCGTAGGGTAGTAGATGTGGATGGTAGGGTATTGTGCTGAGGTACTCACGTGTGAAGTAACCGAGCATGAAGAATGAATATGAATGGATATTGTTGGATATATAATCTAATAAAATTAGAAAGGTGACTGTGAATGACTGTGAATGTTCAGCTTACAATTTTCAACAAAAAAATATATTTGTATAGTCGATCTACTAACTACTGAAATGATTTCGTAATTCATGTCATCACCTTGAGTAGTATTTGATCAATTTAAAATCAAAAACCATATTTCCTTATTGTAATTTATGGTAATAAGAAATAGCAGTTTACTTTGTGCGTTTTCTGTGTTATTTCTTATGTATTTATTTTATTTTTTACGAACAGTATTTTATAAATAATCAGCTGTGGCCGTTATCGAACATAACGAATATATTTGGTGTCATTTTCACCCATTAAAAATGTGAAATAATTGATAAAATCATTGTAGCATCGTTATGGATAATTTTTTTTCATATAAAACAATGTTTATACAGTTTTCATTCATGAAATAATAGATAAATTTCGAGCTATGAATTTAATTGGTAAAATTCAAGGCTCTTATTACATTACTTACGAAAATATTTAAATGAACTACATAAATATTCAGAAACATTAAATAAAACTGACTTCAGTAATCTCTGCTCTATACGTGTAAACATTCATTTATCTTGAATGACAGACGGACCAACAGACATCGTAAATAGTAAAATAATATATTTGAACACATTCGACAAAATCTTAAAATGTCATAATAGTTAAATTATCTTTTAGTATGCGGCGGTCAATAATTAATAAAAGTATTTGGCTTGTATTTTACAGTATTTTTCAAAGTAAATAAATTAAATTGCTGCGTATAATATTAATTTGCAAAGTAGATTTTATAACTATATATTGAAGTAGGATGTACGCTAATATAATATTCTCAGTATGTTAATACTTTTTGCCAAGTATGAAAATTTGACGCTTAGTAAAAGTATGACTATATAATAATATTTTTTTTCAAAGTATTTAAATAATTTTACTCTACACAATTAATGAACGCTTGACAAATACTTTTTTTCGCATGGTAAAAATGTCAGTAGCTATTTTTAAAAGAAAGTAAAGCATGACTTAGGAATCTAACATGATCTAATTTAATCTAACCTATTATTTATTCAACTGTGCATCTATTATATATACATATATATATATATATATATATATATATATATATATATATATATATATATATATATATTATTTTAATGAACTTTCTTTGTATATTCTACTTAGCATTTATTTATTCAACTCCGCTTCTATTATTATAAACAAGTTAGTTCAACATTTTTTAATGTGGGCACTAGGGCACTTAAAGTATTAAAAAAAACTAATAATTACTAAAATAATTGCTAAATCATATAAAATTCAATTAAGTAGTAACAATAATTAATATTGTGTTTTAAAAAAATAAATGTTATTTAACAAAAAATTAAATTACATTATGAACAACTTTTAAAAGCTAATTTAAAAAGACACTCAATAAAAGAAACAAAGAACAAAATCTTAAATAATAATTAATATAGAATTACAGGTCTAGGATGTCTTGAAGCAATCGTCCAAATTATATTTTTTGCTTACAATATTACCTTTCATGAGTCACAGTTTTACTTAAATAAGTCTTTATTCCTCTTACTTTACTGCCTTTGATAAATAAATTAAAAAAATGCATTATATTTTCTATTTTAGTAGCTCGTTTTGTAGGAAATTTATATCAATTTTGTAATATTCAGCCAAAGTTTTAATATTGTCATAATATATTTTTTTGTACTTTTAAAATTCAATGAACTTTATCTATTAAAATATTTTCAGTAAACCGGTAATTATATTCCCTTATAACGCATGGAAAGTATGAATGCACAATTTTATAAACGAGTGAATGTCATCCTTAAAATCGTACCTTACGTATCTCCAGTACATGTCGCTTCACTCGTATAAAATCTTTAAATTTTGAAAGAAGTTTTCTTCTTCGTTTCTCTTCCATTGCAATTTCTATATTTGTCTCATTACAGACAGTTACTGCTTCTTGATATATCAGATCCTAGTCATGTTTCCCCGTTTTAATTAATTCAAGTTAATGTTAATTAGTTGGGTGGGCACAGCTGTTTTTAAGGTAGGCAAGTGTCCACTTTGACTCACCCCTCGCGACGGCTATTTCACTGAGCATTCTATATACAGGTTGTGCAACGAAATGCGGAACATAGAACGTTATCATGGGATTTCATAAAATTGCGCATACTCTCTCTCTCTCCTAATAGATTTAGAGCAAAACTACAACAGTACAAAGTTATTCAAAATTAAATTCTATGTCAGATAAGATCATAATTGTTGCAAAAACTCGTCTGCAGTACGAGATATATTATATATAAAACGTAATATTTTAATAAAAATGAGACAGCCATGGAAATAAAAGAAATATCTATCTGTCAGTTTAGAGAAGTATCACTTATTATAATTCTTGTTGCCTCTATTTTAATATTATTTAAGTTAAATTTATATTCTTTTTTTTAATAATATACCAATATTACAAAACTATTACAATATAATTTAAAAAAGTATTAAATACAAAGTAATATAAGTACGTCAAATTAATCAAATTTTTAATATATTTTCGGATGACACATCCATTTTTGACCAATTTTAGACGATAACTTAATTTAATAATTAATATCAAATTACATTATGTACAATGACATCTCGTTAGCTATCACTATACTGACACATAGATATTTTTTTTAATTTCATAGCTGTCTGATTTTCAATGAAAATGTTGCATTTTATATTTAATAAATGTAGAATATAATTTCGAAAAACTTAGTACCCTTGTAGTTTTGTTCTAAATCTATTAGGAGAGAAAGTATCCGCAATTTTTTGTAATCCCATGTTAAAGTCCTATGTTCCGCATGTCTTTGCACACGCTGTATAAACCTATTGCCTGTTATTTCTACGGAACATTTTAATTTTTTTTTAATAAGAGAAATTATTATTTACTCTGTAAAACATAAAAAGCAAATTAATATCTACAATAAATATTTAAATACATAGTTATAGAATTATTTACCGAGATTCAAATTTTTTACTTAGTATTGTGAAATTAATTCTTATGCACAAATTAGCCATATAACTTTGCAAAAATATATAATACTGGACGAATAAATTGTTGCGAAAATTTTTAGTATTCCGAAAATCTGTGCAACTGGATTTAATTTGATATTTTGAGAGTTTAACTTGATTTGTAAGCACCAAGTCAATCCATAATGCCGAATGAGTGATTGTGTAGCATTTTTGGTAAGTTCCCCTAATAGTTCCGCTGCGCCCTCCCCAGCTGGCAGCTGTCAGCAGCCGCATGCGATTAGAGGTGATATACGACTGTACCTGCAGCGCCGGCCTGTAATCGATACCGAGATCTCGGCCACTTCTCCACCGCAACACTCCCGCTGAACTTAACTCCGTACTAACTTGGCACAATGATGCATTGTGCTGCAACAACTGCATGTAATCGGGGATACCATCATCGGATCACAATACATGTTTGTATCACTGTGTGAGTGACTCTGTATTTGTGTTTGTTTCTATTATATACACTTACAGAGATGGATTTAACGGCGGACGCTATGAGTGCGCGCCCTGGATCCTGACTTCCAAAGGGTTCCATAAAATTCCAACTTTATACTTTTTTCTAATGATTTTATATGACTGACTTTAATAAGGTATCAGTTTATAATCTATGGTAAAATCTGATAGTATATTTATATACTATAATAAATAATTATGAAACTGCTGCAATAAAAGAATATGGACTAAAATATTGCAAAGAATGAATGCAACAAAAAACAAGTAAGTCTTTATTATTGACTGCTCAATTGTTGAAGGTACATTTTTATTAAAAAGTCTAGAATTTTTTTTACTAATGAAAACATAGACATTACTTTAACAAAGAACAAATAGATAAAACATTTGAAGATAATCCCAATTGAACAAGTAAAGAAAATCCAAACGATGTTTTGTTTATTACCTAGTTATATAATATACTCTATACTCTATGTAATATGCGATAATTTAATAGATTGTACTGAACATTGGAGAAAATCTATGAAAAAAGTAAAACTGTTTTTTTTTGTGTTTAAATAGAACAAAAGGAAAAATATGTGGTAATAATTTAACAGACATGACATTCAACTAATTTTAAAGAAGTGAAACTTTTTTTGGCCTTTTTAGATGTAGAAGACAAGAGATCAAATAATAACATATATAGAATATAATTAGATGATATGAAAGCAACATTTCCAAACTTGGAAACAATTTAAAAAAATTTTAATGCCAATTTGAAATTGAGGGATTGCTCATGTTTTTCTCTAAAAAGAACAAAAATTTTCTAAGAAATTAAATGTCAGAGAAAAGACTAAATAATATGACTATTTTATATACAGGTAGAGATCGATTTATTTAAAATTATTGATAGTGGTGAGATTTGTCTACGAGTATAACAAACTTATAACTGTATGCAAATAATTGGCGGATCCAGAAATATTTTTAGGGTAGGGCAAATTATAATAGTATAAAAGTACATAATAACAATGAAATATATTAGGCAGAAAATTCTATAATTAACATAAAATCATTGAATTAATAAAAATTATTATCGGATAGACGAAAATAATATTTTGTATAGGACAGAATAACTATATAATATAATAAAATTTGAGCGACGGCATTTCGTCTACGCAAATCAAGTCAAATCTTCTTCGAATTCAACTCCTATAACGAGTTTTAATTGCCTTATTTATATAAACCATGTTCAGTCGTAGCCACATTTGCAGGCTATTTTTTATTTTATTTACTAAAAAATTAATATCTATATCACATTATTTTATACTTCATTTGCACAGACAGAAAAATCAGATTCAATTCCACAACAATATTTCGGAAAATAATATTTATTCCTGAGAATTCTTCTACAAATGAGACAAATCTTTAAATGTGTATTTATATAAAACGCCTTTAGAGTCCAGGTTCATTAAATATTATTTGAAAAATTAAAAACTCATGCCTATCTACAGGATGGCTGGTTGACACATTTCTCCCCATCCTCAAATCTGCCACTGTCTTGAAGTATCATGTTCTCAATGTTCCTTTGCTTATTTTTCTCAATATGTATTCTAGAGCGAGATTGAATAATGCTGCTGATAATGAGTCACCCTGTCATACTCCTTTATTTATTTCAAATTCTTCCGTTTCTTCTTTTTGTGTTTTAATGCTTATTGTTGTATTGTTCGTAGCCATTAGAATCAGTTTTCTTAGTTTAGTTCTTTTAGAGCTGATATTATCTTGTCTCCTTTAATGGAATCGATTGATTGTCTAAAGTCAATAAAATGCATTTTTATTTCAATTTTTGTTTTTGTTTTAGTATTGCCGTTACCATAAAGTGATCAAAGTCTGCACAGGCTCCTCTGTATGATCTTATATCTGTAATTGATGATTGTTTTCTTTTCGTGATTAAAATGTTTGTGTTTTAGTAACTTGAGCTGGGGCTGTCCATGTTATCTTATGTAGTTTTTAATGTTTAAATTTAGTGCTACTTATAATCAAATTGTCGTCAGTCTAAAAATCTTTATCCATTATTATTTGTTTTTTCATGAATTTTGTGCTTGCCTGCTACTTGTTGTCTTCCTTTCCTATTTGTGCGTTGAAGTATTTTAATATTATTAATGTGTCTTCTTTAGGATTGTTTTCTATTTCTTCTTCTAACTTTTCGTACATATCCTCTTTTTCCTCTGCATGTTCTAGCATTTTCTGTAGGCGCATATACATTTATCAGAGAAAGACTAAATGGGGTTGTATTGAATCGTAAATAAACCGTTCTTTCATTTATTGGTCTGAACTCTTGCACTTTATCTCTTAAATTTTTATACATTATTATAAATGCTACTCCATATTGCCCTTGTTTCTCTCCTCCTGAGAATAGGAGTGTAAACTCGTTTTGGTCTATTGTACCTTTCCCTTCTCATCTTATTTTTTGTAAAGCTGCTACATTTATTTTTGTATCTATGGAGTTCAGACGCGATTTTCTCCATTTTCTCTGGAGCTAGCATTGTTCTAACGTTCCATGTTTTGTTGCAGGTGTCAAAATTATTACCACAAGGGTCAAAATTATGTACGGATAAGTTAGTTATAATGGAGTAAAACTATGCAACATTTATAACTTATGTATTTATCTAAACTCTAGTTCAAGGTTTAACTAAAGTTATAATTTATTGTTTACTTTGCAACTGGCCTAACTCTAAATAGAAATAAGCTTAGTATTTGCGTGGGTTTGTTTACAGGAAACATCTGAAAACGATCGGTATGGAAAAGGACGATTTTTTTTATGATTGTGTGGCTCTCACGACCACCAGAACCGGGCACTTACAGGCTTCTTTTTTAGAGCCATGTGATATCCAGGATATCCCTTGCTGCAGACTCGCTAACTTTATTGAAGCGGCGGAACTCTGTGCCTACTCGAGTAGGTGTTGTTCATTTTATGTTTCATTGACCACTGAAATATAGTAATAGTTAAACGTGCACTGCCATATGTTCCCTGTATATAAAAAGCGAGCCGAGGGAGTCACTTCATGGAAGGTATATCCATCATTCTCCAACACATGTTCGCATGCGTATTTTTAATGCAAACGACGTGGTGTACATTCTGATGCAGAAGTTTTGTATTGTTGTTCATGATCGAAGAAACTGTGCCTTGTTAATTTCGAATGTCAAAATTTTAAAATAAAAAGTTGTTATGTAAAATAATACGACATTGCTGTGTCAAGGTTTGCAAATCCTTTTTTAGGTACGTAATACATACGGTCACAAAACGTCGTTTTTCTTTGCTCTTCTGATACAAAATATAGCATTAAGAATTGCAAATTTGACGATTTCGTACTCGTGCACTCAAAGTAGTGCACTGCAATCAAGTTCTGAGTGGATTATCATGATTTTTGAGAATAGTAAAAGATATGTAATATAATTTGTTAATTTGTTTGTTAATATTGCAAATTATACTAAATAAAATTTGAAAATTGCATGTGTAATTAGAGATGGAGGGGATGGGTGCTAAATAATTTTATACACCAGGCACCCATTTATGTTGCGGCACTGCCGCCACCACAGAATGTGCAAATAATTTCTGTAAAATTTTTACGAACTTAAAAAAATCAACTGGGGTCACCACAAAATCAATCATCACTACCGAATGTGTACTTTATAGGACTAAACTTTTTTTTTGTTTTTAAAATATTTATCTGTCACGAAATATTCGCAATAAACCTAAAAATGACAACAGTAAAATGTCACTTCCGGTTGATCGAAAAAAGTTGAGCAACTCGTACCGTTGATGTCAGAAGTTTAAATATGAATATTATTTCAAATCTGTCCAGTTATTTAACTACGCCAACCCAGTTCCTTTTTATGCGACGTTAATGCTAGCCTAGTAGCAAAATGCCGAAATACTTGGCGTGCAGTTTCAAATTTTCGTTATGCTTGTACAATAGTAATGTAAAGCTTTGCAGAAAACTAATGAAATAAACTATCGAGTTACGTATATTTCGCGACAAAATAATGAAATAATTAGAAAAGATTGTGATGTACAATAATTTCTAGTACATAAAACTAGGAAAAATCAATATTTTTATAAACCAAATACTAAAGTAATCATATGTATAATAAATTGAAAAAAATGTTCGCAACTACCGTAAAAATCGCATATAAATTCCGTCAAGGGAAAATATGGACGTTACATGCGAATGCCACAGACATAAATAATACATATTATTAATCAGGAAAGTTACATTGTAAAGCAAATAGACAAAAATTCCTGAAAATATATAAATATGCATATGTATGTTGGATAGTAAACACACAAACTCAGGATGTACGACGCTATATCTGTTCTTAGCGCTAAAGGACGCATAAATTCTTTAAATTACAAATAATTGTAGTTACATTTTTTAAAATAAAATATTGTTTTGAAGTGCAATGTGAATTTATAATATTTATATTTCATTTAAATAAATAGATTGCTTTTAGTAGGTAAATGCAGCAAGATACAGATTGTAACTGCAAAGGCGGAAAAGGATATTGTAAAAATTTAAAAATTACTCACAGAACTTTTTTTATTGACAAAAATACTATTAATAATGATTACACTTATTGAAAATTTAAAAAAGAGCAATAAAATAATTTGCATGAAAAAATGTTTCTAGTAATCAATTTTTGTGCATAATAATAATTTTTTTTGCATTATGCTCAAATATTTCACAACATTATTTTCGGGAATAAAAATTATAAAAGCCTTTTAAATTTACTAAATGACTTATTTTAAAATAATTTAACATAAATTGGTACTTAGGAATCTCTTCGTACTCTAGCGATCTAAGTTTTTTTTTCTTTTCACCTCGTACTCTCGATTTGGAAATGAACAAAAACTCAAATCACGGTTAATTTTGCCATGGGCATAGCCAGACGTACAAATTAATCTTCCAGCTTCTATCTCACTTTTTCCAATATTTTTATTCATTTACTATTATACTTTTAAACGTCCACAATCAATTTTCAGTTGCAACTCTTATGACTGCACGTTGACAAGTTTTGGTCGCCGTAAGGGGGCGTTCTTGGCGTTACATGGTTGGCGTATTTACTTTAGACGTTAAAACATACATTCGGACGGATGGGCGGATCCACAGACGCCATAAACACTAATAATCATAGTATTGTAAAGTTCTTAATTCAAGGAAATACGTTAAAATCTCGAAATGTCAAAATAATTAAGATTATAATATTTATCCAAACCTGTAATTATAACACTATAACCACAGAATACTTATATGCAGAGGCGACAGTAAGATAGAGAACAAAAAATTAGAGAGAGATGGGGAATGCTAACAAAATTAAAAGGCTCATCGTTTAAAATCGGAAAGTTTCGTCACATATTCGTGGCTCGAATTTTCGATAAGGGGACAATAATAAAAATATGAAAGTAAAGAAATCCATTTTTAACACGCAACAAACATGTTAATACTTTGATAAAAGTTACTAAAAATAATTATTAAAAAGAAATTTTTATATTTCTCATACTCCATAAGGACAGAACATCAGCTTTCCACGCTTTGCCGACGTCCATGTATATGATGATACTGGCTGATCCAAAGTTGTATTTGTTAAAAAATTGTTTAAAAATACACAAGTATGAAGTTTGTAAGACGATTTGTCAACAACATTTCGAATTAGATAACAATATATTTATACATTAGAAAGATTATAATTTGGAGAATTCTGGGTTTGAAAATTTGAAAACAACACAGGAATATTTTTATAATTACATACTTTGTTCAAAAAATACTTTTTTTTTTAAATATTGAAAAACTAATTTGTACTAAAGGTGTATCCTACGCTTACATGAGTTAAGTAAAAAAATTGGGTTTCCACTCGCTATTGCATTAATTAATAAAAATATTTTTTGCTTTAAAAAAGTTTAAGGGTTCTTACATTGTAAAATTGATTGTTTTTTATACGAATAAATTTTATACAAGTTTTTAAGATATTAATGAAAATATTTAAATATCTGTTATCAAAATTAAATGTGCTTTGAAAAGAAAATTACAATTGAAAATAATGTATAAAATAAATAATAGTTTTATTACCATAGTAGCTCGAAAATAAGTACAAAATAAATAAATCAAAGTACAAATAATGTTCAAAATTCATTCTAATGAATACAAAGGTTTGGGTAAAAGCGATCCGGATATTGTTGCCTGTATAATTGTAGGGTTTGTCTTGAATTATTATTTATATTATTATAAATAATAATATTTTTTCATATCTAACTTCGCATTAATTGAATAATCTGCCATTATTGACATGAATAATTAATATAATT
This sequence comes from Stenolophus ochropezus, assembly GCA_035578165.1. Lineage (NCBI taxonomy): Eukaryota > Metazoa > Arthropoda > Insecta > Coleoptera > Carabidae > Stenolophus > Stenolophus ochropezus. The sequence goes on along the minus strand of JAQOWZ010000008.1, from coordinate 8,987,259 downwards.
GTAGGTATGCAACATTAGTTATTTACATGCCAGGTAGGAAATGTTTCATTCCAGCCGAGGGCTTATATATATATAGGTATTACCGAGAGGCGAAGCCTCGAGGTGAGATATAGCGCGAGGCGAAATGAAACTCCCACCGAGGTATGTATACTATTTTATTCACAATCATCCTTTTTTTAATAAGTAATTATTAAAATAAATTGCGCGATTCAATATCGCTTTTGTTTCAATAAAGTTAAGTTGGCGTAGTAGGATATGAAAACAAATTGTGTTTTATTTGTCATTTAGTGACATTTATGACATTGTTACTAGGCAACCTCTACATAAATACTTCCAACCCAAGAGATGGAAGTGCAATTTGTTACTTCCAACCCAAGAGATTTGTCAATACAGTTAGGAATGACTAACTTCCAAACCTCCAAAAAGTTAGGAATCGGCATATTACTATAATGATTGTGAATAAATATTTTTTTAGTGCAAATACAACAGAAAATAACTCAACAAAATTTGTTTTCAACGCACACTTTATTTTAAAAAGAAACATTTAAATATTTTCATGAAAATCTCAAAAGCTTTAAAGTTTAGACGGCAAGAACACTTAAATTTTTTTAAAGCAAAAATTATTTTTATCATTAATGCAATATTATACAGAATGTACTATTTAAAAAAGTACAAATATGGTAATATCTACAAAAATTAAACTTTTTTTGCCAAATTTATAAAGATTTAGTTAGCTTTTTAAAAATACTAAAAACTTTAATCATATTTTCAGTATCTATAATAACTTCCGAGAAAAAAGGTGTTTCCAATTTCACATTCCACCCTGTATGCTGTTTTTCGCTATTGTCATATACGAGTACGGACGATTGAAGAAAAACTAATTGTTTTAAATTATTGTTAAGTCGTTGTTACTTTAGAAATCCGTAAATCACTCCCCTTGTTGATAACGTCGTTGTACGATTTAGTGTAAGGCAGTATAGTAGAGGAAAGTGGTTGTGGTCTTGTTTGTGGGAGAGGTGATCAGTTACGTTGTCCCAGATCAGCAGATAACTCTAAAGTTACTCTTTCTCGGAAGAAACTACACCATTGCAATGTTAACGACTCATGCTGTCAATACGGACTTATACAAGAATGTTAAAAATGAAGTAGTGTTTTCAAAATAAAGGGTTAAATAATGTTATTATTATTATTTTAGTGTTAAATATATAATCATTAATGAAGTCTGTAACGACGGGCAGCGATGGCTCTCTTGCTTTCCACGCTACTAGGGGTGGGCGATATGGAAAAAAATATCGAAAATATCGATTTATTGGATTATCGACATATCGAATTATCGATATATCGAATTATTGACATATCGAATTATCGATATATCTATTTATCGATATATCGATTTATCGATATATCGAGTTTTCGATACCTACATTAGATTATCGATATATCGATTGTTGTATACTGTTATATTAATTCGAATTGATTAAGGGAGATTTGTATGTGTAATGTTGTATTAACATCGAATTCTGAAGTGACAGTTATTTAATTGTAATTTGAAAGTTAATGTATATTTTCATTTTTGAACATAATTTTCTTAATTCAAGGTAACAGGTACAGTTATAATAGAAAAAATAAATGTTTTATATACATATTATTATTGTATTCATTAAATAAAAATAGATTTAATAAGTAAAATAAATTTATAAGTTTTATTAATGGTGGCCGATGAAATCTGGACAGACTGCATAATAATTCAATATATCAAATTTATCGAATATGCGATATATCGTATTATCGAATATGTGATATATCGAATTATCGAATATGCGATATATCGAATTATCGAATATACGATATATCGAATTATCGAATATGCAATATATTGAATTATCAAATTCCTATGCGATATATTGAAATATCGACTTATCGATATATCGATAGTTATTTTTTTAAATATCGGTATTCGATATATCGACTATTCGATAAAGTAATCGATATATCGAAAAAAATACCCAGCCCTACACAATACGAACTAAACAAAGGTTCAAAATTTAGCTTCGCCAATTTTTATCCAGAATAAAATACCGCTGTACTTGAGTTGTTCGTAAGCTGTAGGCCTTTAAGTTCCTTGCAAAGGTTGTAAGCAAATAACCTGTACCACTGAAATGCAAGAAATATTTGTCATGAAATAAGTGCTTTTCGTTCCATCTAGGAAAGATACTTTTTATCTATACACGCGCAACTTAAATGATTGAGTAGTTTATAGTTTAAAATCTAGTATAAAGAAATGATAAAAAAGCAAAATAAAATTTGAGTAAATAAAGAAATAAAAACTTTAATATAAAGGAAGGAAAAAATTACAAATATATTTACACCATTAAAATTGTCAATATTTAACAAATTTGGAAATGGTTTTCCGTTTCTTTTTTTGTAAGGCGATTTCTCTGACCCTTTCTCATGTATTTATTTTAAAACCTTTCGTATAGTCGCTCAAGTAATACGCTATTGCGTTGCTCCGATTTTAACGAATTGTCATTCATTCTGACAATAAATGTCAAAAATTCTATATAAAATTATTGTTTTCTACGTTACCTTTCATAATTAAAATTTTGCGTATGTAAATATATTTAACATTTTAACCAATCACAGAGCCGGATTCGTAGTGTTGATACTAGCTTTACTCTTAACTTAACGTGAACAGAGTATATAAATGTTTAGTTACGATTACGACTATAGCTGGACATTTATATGTGTTCTGAAGTTTCTCCCTCCTCTTCGCTGTCATCATCATCAATGGCACAACATTCCTATGTGGAACAAGGCCTCAAGTACCTGAAGTACTTGTTTCGTGACATGTTTTACTTGCATTTTAGCGATGCAGGTTGTCAGCCTACAGTCTCTGCAAGGCCAGCACACACCGAGCCGTTGTGCGGCAACCCATCCAATAGGACAGGGCGGGCTATGTTGCTTATCTACACGATCAGACAAGACACGCCACGACCACACAACCGTACTGGCTGTATCGATAGATATTATTTCTAACTTTACTAATTCTGGGTAAATGGTATTTTAGAAGACAATGACCAGTAAAAATATCCTTTTGACGTTTGTCGATGACGGAGAAATGAACTTCTTGGCAAGGGGTCTGGAATGTCGCTACAATTTATCTGAAAGGTCACAATAAATTTCTGTCCTATTGAACGAGAGTCTTCCTCCCTTTACAAATTTAAAGGTCCACAATTCTCCAAGGTCATAGAACGGAATACAGTAACGTAAGCGGCTTCCATATTTTTCCTGCAAGGTTTTTTAGATGTCTCCTAAGTGATTTTAACACACATTTTCTTTATTTTCTCTTAGGTTTGCCCGTGCTTAGATTATACCCGCGAACACTTGAAATTGAAAATGGAACACGAAGATCCCAATATTTTTTTCTATACTGTGCTAATTTGTTACAAATGTATTGATGAAATGGACATCTTTCTAGAAATCTAACTAATTTCTCATATTGATCTCAATTGCATAACTTAAGAAAAATTTCAACTTATTTATGCCACAGGATTCGGCTAAAGTATTTAAGTATTCTGGCCACTGAAAATAATGTAACAAATAACTTAAAGAAAATTGACATCATCAAAATCTTCGTTGAAGCGAAAGTTCGTCGTGTAAAATTCTAAACTGTGAACAGAGTTTTGAACTGTGAACTGCTGATCGAAGTTTACATGAATAGATAAATATAACTGTTAATATGCAGCCCTTGGGCTAACAGTTTAGCACGCTTGATACACCATACATGGCCAGTTGTACTAAATAAAATTTAATCATCAATTTTCTTTTGTACATATGAACATATGTATGTATGTTGTATGTACATTATATTTTAAATCTGTTCTATTTTATTTTTATTATGATAACGTCAAGTTCAGTTTAAATAAATAAATGATAAATAATTTTAATTCTGTATTTAACAAAATCACGATTCACTATGATATCATATTTGTAGAAAAACATCACATTTGTTTCAGTGATACATTATTGTGCAATACATTTTACTAGTCATTTAAAATTTAATGTTCATTTTTTTTATTGTCTTTAATGCTCTTTGCTTTATTTTAAAATATACGCAGTTTAGCTCTTTAGAACAACTATGAAATTTCCTTATAAACATAAGAAATATTAATATTTTATCTCGTAGAATGGTAATTTGCAACACTGAACTATAATATTTAAACAGCAGTTTAAGTATATGCAAGTTGCACACTTTAATTTCCCTCGGCTTAGTGTGTCATTGCTGGAAATGAATCAATATTATCAATAATATCGATATTACCGTTAATGATATTTAAATTATAAAATATATATGTATCGATAATTTTTATATTATCGATAATTCCGATAGAATACTTTCGATATTATCAATAATTTTGATACCTATTATCATTCATTTCGATATTTTATATAATTTCGATATCGTTAATTTCGATATTATCAATAATTTCTTTGACAGCAAAGCATGTTAAACAATCACTCTTTTAAGCTCAAATATATACATCGTGTACCGTGTACCAGAATCGTAAATAATATGTTTGTATCCACCAGTGGCGTAGGTAAGGGGGGGGGGGGGGGGTTGACGGGTCTGGACCCCCTCCTTGAGGAATTTAAAATAAAATATTCATATATATATATATATATATATATCCATTTATTTACATTTTCTTAATAAATAATTTGATATACATACCTAACCTAATCTAATTTTGAACCCCCCCCCCCTTCCAAAATTCCTAGCTACGCCACTGGTATCCACTTATATACATCATTTTCATTTGAAATATAGCACTCGACAGTAGATATAATGTATTTTATACAAGATTTTTGATTATTTAAAATGTACATTCGTTTTATTAATTTATATGAAATTAATAATTTATTTTATGAGTACTAGTATTTACTTACATTTTTTAAAATAATGCTTATTCATATTACTGATATAATTTACTATGATATTATTAAAATTACCATATTAATTAATATAGATATAATTAATAACATAAACATTCTAATTCTATAATTTCGATAATATCGGTATATCGATAAGTTATTTAATTCAGATACATTGATTATTTCGATTATATCGACAATTTCGATATATCGATATTATCTATATTAAAATATTCGATATTAATTTTTCAATATCGCCCAGCCCTAGTGTGTCTAGCCTATATTAATATAGTGGAATTGATTTGTATTATTATTACTGTTATTATTACTAGTTTTATTATTATTATCATACAAGTTTTGGTTATATCGGCTTTTTTCATGCCACTTCCATTGAATATGATTAATTTGATTTGTAACACATTTTTACTGTTTTCATCTCAAAAGTATTTCATTTTCGTAAATCTTTTCATTTTCATGAGGAATTTATATTTATCTTCAGAATTGTATCTGATATTGATTTGTAGAAATTCTTTTGTGTCTTCTTTTATTTTTTCATATTTTTTAGCACATATTTTAGTCAAATCCAAAAATTTTAATATACTTACCTACGTTTGTCATTAGTCATTAAGAGTACGTTACGTCGCATCCTAGATTATCTATTTAAAATTAGTAATTCATTCTATGCATGTATTATCAACTTTTGATATTATTGTTTTATTTCCCTAGAAAATTATGATCTTTGTTAGAGGTGTCCTTTGTGTTGGAAATACGTCGACTTTGACTTCTAGATCAATTGAATTATTATTATAAATGTATCAAGTTTTCTATATCTTTTGAGTTTTTTGTTAATCTTGACAGTTCATTCAATTTTATATAAGGTGTTTTTTGTACTAAAGTCTAAAATAAAGAATTTGAACTTTCTGCCGTTAATTATTAATCCACTGCCGAAGATCCTATTTAATTCAACTTACAACGGGTTATGGGCCCAGGATCTAAGATAAATGTTTAAAATTAAGTTTTTGAAGATTCTGTGGCATTTGTGATAGCAATGACGGAAGCAATAAGAATTTCCATTGAAAAATTAAATAATGAAAATTATCAGATATGGAAATTTAAAGTAGAATTATTGCTCATTAAAAAAGACTTGTGGGATGCAGTAACTCCGAAGCGAATAAAATTTGACAATAAGGCACGGGCTATAATCTGCTTACTAGTTGAAGATAATCAACTTCTGCACGTAAAGAATGCTAGTTCAGCGAAACAAGCATGGAAATCACTAAAATAGTATCACGAAAAGCCAAATTTATCAAATAAAGTATTTTTATTGAAAAATATTGTTAATTCAAAGTTTCATGATAATGACAATATGAAATTCATTTAGACAGCATTTTTAAGAACATAGATAAATTGACAAATTTGAGAGAGATAATTGCAGAAAATTTAGAAATAGCAATTATTTTTGCAAGTTTACCCGAATCCTATAGTACTATAATTGTGGCTCTAAAAGGTCGAACAGAAGAAGATTTAACGATAGAATTCGTCAAAGGAAAATTGATTGATGAGTACAAAAGAAGAAGATTAAAAGTGACGACAGAAACAGAAGAAATCGCCATGAAGGCTGTTGGACACAATACTTCAACGAAATGTATTTTCTGCAAGAAAACAGGTCACATAAAGAAAAATTGCTTGAAGTATAAAAAAAACAAGAAAAAGCAAATAAAGTAACAGAAGCTAATAGTCATGACAAAGAAGATTTAGTACATTTGGCATGCGGTGCATCATTAAACAGTTTCAGTAATATGAGGTGCATTGATTTGGGGGTGGAAAATGGGCTCTGCTCTTAAAGGAATCCCGTGCATAATGTCTAAGATCGTCTTTATGAGTTTGGCAGGATATATTCTCCAATTTATTAAAGAGGTCTGATACAGATTTAATATAAAATCTATCTTTAAACTGCAAAATCTATCAGTTTTAATTATAAAGCGTTATGTCGTTAGATGAAATGATGATAACACACGTTAAATCTGAATTCTTATACTTTTTAAATACCATCGTACTTCTTGTAGTCACTTAGATCTGGGTCTGCGTCATCTTCTATTCCCTTCTGGTTCTCAAAGCAATATTGATTTTATTATACCTACTTCTTTTGATCTGCAAAGGTATTCAAGACATTTGACACCCTGTGGCTTTATTTTCTTCACTATGGCTGCTCCTTCTAATTCTTGTTCAGTTTCATTTAGACCTGATAAAGATACGGTAAAAAATTAATTTTAACGTTCAAAGAAATCTCAATTCTGTATTACACAACTTAACTGCTTTTAGTGCGAACGTTAAAAACTAGTCTCACCTAGAAATACTCCAGTTAGAGTTTGGCCGATGTCGTTGAAAATGTGCGTCAGTTTCTGATTGGCTGCGCCATTAATCTCTACAACTATCAGTTTAAAAAAAACGCGCGAACACAATTTTGTGTAATTTAGTTTGTTAATTGTTATTGACAACTAAATTAATTGCAAAGAGGTAAGTATACAGGGTGAATACTGAAAACCTTGACATAGGGAAATAACATGGGAAAACAGTTTTTTGCTGTTTCCATCTGTCCCGCTAAATAAAATCGGGTGTATATGGTATCGTTAGTTACATTACTTAATTTTGCATCTAATAAAACCAAATGTTGTGTAATATGGCCTATTCTAACTGAAATATTTGATAAAATAAATTGTATTTTGAAGGTTATCCTTCATATTTTCAAATAAGAAACGTCAAAAACAAAATGCTCCATAGCCGAGTGGATACGAGGTCGGACTCATAATAAAAATAATCTACAAGACCTGGTTCGAGACCACCTCAGCCCTATTTTTTTTAAATTAAATTACACTTAAAATATTTTTATTATATCAGAATGTTCAAATTTTGATACTAGGTTACGAATACCAGCAAAAATATTTTGAATATCTCTTAAACTTTTGCCCTAATAATAAAGTTTTATAATATTTATTATATCTTCTTATACCTACTAAATCCATTTTGAAACATAAAATACAAAATTATACACCAAAAACTAAATTCGAATTAATTTTAAAGTTTGACAGACAGCAAATAATAATTCTATTACATATTTGGATTTTTTTTATTTATAAAATTATGAATATTGCTATTTTGTTAAAATAGTCTGATATAATAAAAATATTTTAAGTATAATTTAATTAAAAAAAAAATAGGGCCGAGGTGGTCTCGAACCAGGTCTTGTAGATTATTTTTATTATGAGTCCGACCTCGTATCCACTCGGCTATGGAGCATTTTGTTTTTGACGTTTCTTATTCGAAAATATGAAGGATAACCTTCAAAATACAATTTATTTTATCAAATATTTCAGTTAGAAAAGGCCTTATTACACAACATTTGATTTTATTAGATGCAAAATTAAGTAATCTAACTAACGATACCATATACACCCGATTTTATTTAGCGGGACAGATGGAAACAGCAAAAAACTGTTTTCCCATGTTATTTCCCTATGTCAAGGTTTTCAGTATTCACCCTGTATTGTAAAATTAATAGTATCTATGCAATTTTATCAAGTACTCTAGAAATATAACAACTGCATTATTAAATTATTTTTTGACATTAATACTGTGGGTATAAATCGTTCTTATTAAACTGAATAATAATATTTTTATTTATTATTAACCTTGAAATGCCGACATGTACAGCACCTGGGTGTTCCGTTTCTTCTGGACAGGGTAAGAAATTTAATTCGTTCCCAAAAGATGAAGAAAGGAGGAAAAAATGGATCCAAAATATAAATAGATCTAAGTGGGAACCTAATTCAAAATTAGTTCTATGCGAGGTAAAAAACTTTTTAATACAATTATAAAATATTGTCATATTTCTTTCTCCGTTAGATCCATTTCGAGCAGGATATGTTAGAAAAGCTACGCAAAGACAACAAAAAAAAAACTAAAGCGAAAAGCTGAACCAACAATTTTTGCTCACAGAGAAGCGGAAAATGTTACCAGCGTTTTGCCAAAAAACACGTTATTCCAATATTAAGGAGAAGTTTAATAATCAACAGAAATCAAAATTGTAAGTAATACTTTTATGTACATACATTGTATCACTGAAAATTTTTGCAAAATCATTGGTATTTGATAATAAAATTAATTTATGTAATTTAAATTTCTTTAATAATAATTAACAGGTTGATATAGACTATATAGACTATCTACACTATCAATTTTGACATAATTTGAATTTATAGAAACATGCATTTAATGTATCAAGTTTTCATTTTATTTGTATATATTTGTATTATTTTCGAGAGAGTATAATCAGTTTATGTAAAATAAATAAATAAAAATATAATGTTTAACTGTGTATTCAGGTCGACAGAAAAGTATATTCACGGGAGTAAAACCGAACACCCTTGCAAGACAGAAAATATCTACTTTGTCAATAGATCAGAAAGATTTGTTCAACGTTACAACAACGGACGTAAATGTTGAAAAAGAAAGTGTGACCGTTAAAAATATCGAAACTCGATTTTCAACTGTAAAAGCGGAAAAGATTGGGGAATTATTTTTCAAAATACCTGAAGAGAATAAAGAAGATGAAGATGAAGATGGACATTCGGCGAACGATGAAAATTTGAAAGAGCAAGAAAAAGTTTTTCAGTCTCTAAAAACTATAAATAAAACGACTGGAACAACATCTATCCCAGAAGGGACACTGCATAGATTTCAGCAAACTTTGCGGGCGAGTAAAAATTTAAGAACAGCTATCAAAAGACGTTATAAAAAAATTCAACAACAGAAACAGTCGCTGAAGAAGCAACTAAAACGTTTGCAAAACGAAGATAGTATGTTTTCAAATTTGCAAAAGAATATAGGGAAAGTTTTTGAAATTGATCAAATGAATTAGAAATTAGCTGGGACTTATAAGAAGATTCCAAAATGGAGAGATTCAACGTTGGTAAAGGCATATAAGTTAAAATTTGCATGTGGGCGCAATGGGTACGAAGAGCTCTTAAAACGAGGACAACCTTTACCAGCGTTAAGAACTTTAAGGAAAAATATAGAAAATTTAAACATTGAAAATAGTATCTTGGAAGATATTTTCAGTTTTCTGAAGATAAAAGATGATATCTTCTTGAACGAAATCGACAAAAATTGCATAATCGTTCTGGACGAATTATCTATTAAATCTGGTGTTGTTTATGATAATGGTACCGGTTCTATGGTCGGAAATGTCACATTACGTGATCACAGTGGACTTGTGACTCATGGTTTAATATTTATACTTGCAGGGATTGCAAATCGGTGGAAACAAACTGTGGCATATTTTTTTACCGGTGACAAAGTTAACGGCTTCGTCTTAGCTGTAGGCTAGGTTTCAGACATGGGAGCAGCAAATCAGGCAATGTGAAAGAAATTTAAAATAAATGCTTCGCGATACAGCACGGTTGAATCATCTTGTCCTCATCAGTGTTGCCAGCTGGGTGAAATGAAATGTCGCAGAATTTAAATAAAAAAACCGCTAGAAGTCGCTAAAAGCAATTTAAAAATTGCGAATATTTTGATTGTTAGGTATTATTTTATTATTAAGAAATTAAATTATATATAAACCTTAAAAGTGAATACTCTACACCTATACCAAACGCCATCTATTACATAGAGGCATAACTTTTGGAGATGTACACTCTCCGTAAAAGCATGTTTTGTCTGGTTTTGCATTCCAAAACATCATATTTTTTCCTATGCGTGTAAATATAGATATTTGCTTTAAAAAATAAAAATCGCCAAATTTTTGACAAAAACGTTAGAATTCCGACTTGTCGCAAATAAACTTCAAAATTCTCAATCGCCTAATCAAAAGATATAGATTTAGCGATAAAATCGCTAAGTTGGCAACACTGGTCCTCATCCGTTAAAAAAAGACAGAAGACTATACTTTTTCTAAGATGCATGCCATGCTTTTAAAAACTTAAAAAAAGAAGGACAATAATGTTTTTATTATTCCAGATAAGTTTGTTAAGGAAAATAATTTGCCAACAAATGTTGTCAGTTCGAAACATTTCGAAGAAATTTTGAAAAAAGACGAAAGCCGTGACTTAAAATTAGCTCCCAAATTACGTTTTGAACTTTTGCAATCCAAAAATCATTTTTAAAAAATGCGCGTTAGTTCAGCCACTCATGTTTTAAGCAATGAAGTAAGTACGGCATTAACTTTATTAACAGAAGAAAACGATAAAAAAAGAATATCTTACAACATCTTGGTTCGTAAAAACTATCGCAAACTGGTTTAAAATTGTGGTCGAAATACAAAATTGACTTTGAGCAACTTTAACTCTTTCAGTCTCAGAAAATTTACCATATTTATCACCTGTGCGTCACAGAAAAATAAAATAAGTTATTTTAGAAAAAAAATGCTTTAATAACGATGCATGCTACTGGTAAGAATGGAAATAACATTTATGTAAGTGGTACAATTTATGTACCACCATGGCGCGCTTGATTTAAAAAAAGTGGTACAGACACTGTACCGCTAAACCTGAAAGAGTTAACCCGGAGAAGTATTCTAAAGTCCAAAAATTACTTTTTGATATTATAGACATTATGCAGAATTTGAAAGTTGGAATAAGAGAAGACTTCAAACCATTTTAAAGAGGCATTATGATAACAACAAAATCAGCTCTTGATATATCTCGGCAATTATTACATAACAGTAACTATAAATTTGTCTGCTTGGAACGTTTGACTCAAGATTGCGTCGAAAATTTATTTTCTGTGATTAGAAGTAAAAATAGTACTCCGAATGCTGTTCAACTAAAATATTGTTTAAAGTTAGTCACAGTTATGAAGAATGTTTCTTCCAGCAACTAACATTACGATGATCACGATTATTTGTCTGACTCTTTGTCAATTTTACGTAGAAAACCTCGTAATGTAGCAGCTACAAATGAGAAAATAAATTGTGACACAGAATTGCCTAATTTGACTGAAGCAGTCAATGTTACAGGACAGAACTGTTTGTCCTCTACAATACAGCTGGTTACATTGTTTCTAGTATAATGAAAAATCAAAAACAGAAAAACCTCTTAACTTTAGTAAAGTAACTAGCATTAGAAGTTATAGTAATACATTATTTTACGTTACTGAACAAACGTTCAGTTATTTTGTTCAGATGGAACAACTGTGTAAATTGTATATTACACCAACAGCAGTTTTTAATGAGAACATTAATCTAAAAGATGTACTGATTAAAATTCTTAAACAGATACCACTTACTATTCCAAATTGTCACAATTTAAAAAATAACATCTCTAAAAGGTTAATTATTTTTCGATTAAGAATTAGTTCCAGAACTTCTGGTAATCCAAGTGCAACTTTTGTTAGCAAAACCGTAGCAATGCACCACTTGATAAAATAATGTCGTTTCTCAAATTGCTGTGAACGTTTGTTGACTAACATATTGTTCTATTAAAATTACTGTAAATATTGTATGTATTTTCAGCGGTTTTAGAAGCAAAACTGTATATTTAGATTTAATATAATTCGTTAAATAATGATACATGTTTATCGAAGCAAATAATATTTAATTTATAACCAGAAAATTAATCATTATATTTCCTTCGCAGGTAACAGCCCTCAAAGATGAAATAATTTCCATTTAACCTTTCATCAGTAGGCAAGCAGTACAAAGTAAAAAATTAAAATTTAAAAGGCGAGAAATTACTGTTTTTTTTCCAATGCACTTAAATTTTTTTCACTAAATCCAACCATATCCATAATCCTCCTCCTGTAATATTTACTAATCAAAATTTTCATAGTATCATGTCCAATATTCTGAAGCATGTCTAATCTATATAATACATGTTATATTTCAAGTTGTAACTTGTAAACTAACATTTTTATTTAAATTTTAATGTATTTTTGTTTTAATTTTACATATTTTGATCTAATCACAGATAACATTATGTTATTAATATATTACAAAAACTATTAAACAATTTTCAAATGAAATATTTATAAAAAAAGATTTCGCATTTATACGTGTTCAATTTCATTCAAATTTTCCCGCCAGAGAAAAATGGCGGCTCATCGGCCAAACTCTGACTGGAGTATCTCTAGTGTCACCATGCCACATACGATACGTCAAACAGCTATGGAATGTACTACTTAATATTTAGGTGAAGGATGACTCGTGATGAACGACTTTAAGATGTGACTACATCAATATAGAAATATCGAAGATATTCTATATAGCTTTAATATAGATGACTGCAATCCCGTTCTTACGTTAGAAGATCCTAACCACAAGCTGTCAAAAGAACAATGTCATACCGACGCAGAACCTGCTGAAATGAAGAACGAGACGAATCTCAAAGCTGTTACTATATTTGTATATGTAAGTTAGGGAAATCGGCTAGACATCTTCCATTTTCAGGTATCAGCATGGTACATCCAAGGCAAAGTTATAATTCAGCCATGAGCATTGAAGGTAATGTTGATGCGGACTGGGCAAATAAAAGTATCGATAGTGTAACGTTTATTTACATGGATGAAGTGTAAAAAGCCACAAAACACGAATATTTATATTACAAATTTATTAATAGTACGGTCCGAAACTTCAACAAACTAACCACGGTTAATTTTATCAGTACCCGGTTACATGCGGCGGTTAATGTGGTAAGTTGGGTCAGCAGTTTGAAGCGAATCACATTAATTCAAATTATTTGGAATTTGTTTCTTTTTAATATGAAAGTAAAAATTAATTGGTTTATTCTATAATTACTTTATATTTGTATTATTTTTATGAAATATAAAATTTATGGATTGTTCTTTAATAGAAATAAAAGGTTATGTTTCCATATACAAAAGAATATAGAAATAAACATAATTAATGAAAATATTCACTCTTAAACAATAGAGTAATCAACTAACACCTGTCAGATTCATGGCTTACTTGTAAGATTAACCGGAGCGTTCCGAAGGTTATCAGAAATTTCAATAACTACAAAGGTTTCGTGGTCACGGTTACTTTGTTCAAGTTTCGGAACATACTATAAATAACGATTAAAATAACAAACCCCGATTTAAACAAAAAATAACACAAATTAAACTTATAGATTAGTATGACACACTTAACATACTAATAAATAACTAATATTCATTTCTTATACGCTATCTGTATTCACGCGATATAAAAATATATTTCCATTAACTATCAATATTCATTTCTTCCTCATATGTCGTCTTTCTAAACTGGAAAAAATGACTAGAGCTCCGCGGGCCACGAGAATTTATACCTGTGGGTAGTACCGAATAGCGACTTCGCTCTTATCTCACTTGACCTTTTTAGCGTATCTACTTGATCAGATAGGTTGGCCGCGATGAATCATCGGCAGTGAATCATGCTCGTTACATTGCCTCCTTCTTAACAGTCTTGTTTCGTCCCGGAACAGCCTTTGGTCAATGACGAAACCATGACGAAATCTGAATGCCTCACCTTTGGTGCATCGAGATTTTTGTACAAGTGGCAGTCGACGGTTGGTCCGCTGTTTGTACTTTTCTTGGGGTTGTAAGCGCAGTCAAGGATTTCGATTCTGGTACAGGATCTCCAATATATTTCTCATTACCCTCCAATTCAATCCATCCAGCCCACAGCCCAAATTTGGTACTGCTAACTTTATGATGTCATTGTACAATAGGTGTTTTCGCAAAACTAGCAGTGTCCCATAACGTGAGACAGATCGGCTTCTGGTATAAGCATGACTTTGGTGACCAGATAGTAGAGGTACCGTTTATGCTATGTGTTCTTGTGGTGTAAGTATATTTTTTCATTCCTTATGTCCAAAATCTCGTCCATAATATACACACAATTACAAGAATCTAACCCAAAAACATTTCATTTAAACAGCCTAAAACTGTCGGGAATGTATTAAGTAGGTAACTTGGAATATGCAAAGATTTCAATAAGATCTACATTGGTCAGATAAAAAAGTATCTTGAGAGAGAGAAATTAAAGGAATGTAGACGGAATTGATTAATAGTGAAATGTGCTCACAACGAAAATCACCATTTCGATTTTAAAAAATAAAATTAGAATAAACGTCTGACCTTAGAAATGCTTTGCATACACAGTGATAAAGAAACTCTTATTTATAGACAGACATACAACATCTTAATAGTATTTACAAGGGGGTATCAACAAAATATTACTATACTGTGAATTTTTTGTATTATATTGCCAGTGATTTTTCTCTGTGAATTTATAATTGTACAAACATGTTATTTAACTCCCTCATTGAAATTGGTTACAATCTACTTCTAGTAAGTATTTTTTTATATTTCATCTTGCATAATCCAGTTGATTGTATAAGTTTGAATGAAGTGGATGTGTTTTAACTTATTTTATTCCTTGATGACCAGTTTCTTTAATTACATTTATACTGCGATTTCTTTTGTGTATTTTAAATTTGAACAATTATGTAGGTCGTACCTGATTGATGTATATTTGTCTTATTATATAGTCCGAGATACTGAAGAAGAGGTTGGCAGCAGTGTTTGTGACTGGTTTTCTCAGCTGAGATAAAATATATATGCAGTTCTTTTTTATTAATCTTTTTCAGTAAATTCATTTTTCCAGGTATTTATAATTAAATTAAATTATCAATTTCACTTAATTTAAAAAAATATATATTCATCATTTTCAATTTTTTCGCACACGTGCACTGCACATAACCTCACTTATAAAGCATATGTTGCTGTGTCAATATGACACAATTTTTAATTAATTCTTGTGGTTTTTATGATGAGTGGAAGTCAAAGAGATGTTTCTCTAGATGTCCTAAGGGATTCAAGTCCCAAGGACGTCGTGACTATGGAGGAGGAGCTCCTACGTAGCCCAACTCCATCCACTTCCAAACTCGAGGAGTCTATCGGAAAGCTCCAACTACTAAGTGAGCAGAGAAGTAAACTGAGCGGTGCCGCCAGAAAACGCTTTAAGTGGCTCATTAAAAGTGGGCTTAGTGCTGACGAAGCACGTGTCAAAGCCCTACAACCCATGAAGGATAAGGGTCCAAAACGGACCCGGTCCGAGGAATCAACGCCCGAAATGTTTGTTAAAAGGCAAAAAACAGATGCTAAAGGCCAACCCAGCAGTGGTGCTCCGCCACCACCTGATAAGGCTACGCCGTCTGTGAGCTTTAAACAGGCAATCCTGGGCACACGCGTCGGCATCCTGCACTATAATTATCCGGAGGATATTTTAGAAACAGGACAGCTGACGAAAATTCAGGATGCAATCCTGGATTTAATTATTAAAGAGGCTAAAGGCTCTGTGAAGCCTAAGTTTCTTGGGACAACCTTTAAGTCCGGATGGCTGAGCGTCAACTGCGCAGACAAAGCCACCGCCGAGTGGCTACTAGGCAAAGTCGACAGCTTAAAGCCTTGGGAAGGAGCCCATCTAAAAGCTGTAGAGGGAAAGAATTTGCCGAAGTCCAGCATCGTAAATGCATATTTCCCTAACAGCAAAAACAATTCAACAGACCAGATATTGAATCTGATAGAGGGCCAAAACGAGGGCCTGGATACGCAGCAGTGGAGGGTTTTAAAGAGGACAGATGAGGGCTTGGCAGTGCTTCTTACACTGTCCATAGACTCGACGTCCTTAAGCACCCTTAAAAAAGCTGATTTCAAAATCAGCTACAAATTTGGCCAGACAACGATTAGGCTAAAGGGTAAAAAACCCAACAAAACGCCTACCGACGTCACTGCCAAAAAAGCCACTACCAGCACTGCTACAGGTAAGCTTAACTTAAAAAAGGAGGCAGGGAGTAATGCCACCAATATTAACACTGGAAATTCCAGATTAAAAGTAGGTAAAGGTAAAGAGGCTGCTTTAAAGCCTCTACCCAATCCCACACCTACACTCTCCAAGACACCACGGGCCGTCGGAATCACGCACAAAGGGAAACAAGTTCCTAGCTGCGACGTGGCTCTGAATAAAACGTGATGTCCAGCAGTAATATAAAGATGCTGCAAGTGAATCTTCAACACTGCAAAACTGCCTCTGATGTGTTGAACAAAACATTCACCACCACTAACACCGATATAGTGCTAGTTCAAGAGACTTATGTGTATGGAGGCGTAGTAAGGAAACTTACTACACCAGTAGGTAAGTTAACCTACTGTAACGAACCAGATATCATTCCAAGAGCAGCATTGCTCATTAAGACATCGATTAAATTTGTTACATTAAATAAATTTATATCTAGGGATTTGGTAGCTGTGGAAGCTACACTGCCTATATCAGGAGGTATGCAAGAGGTAATCATTGCATCTTCATATTTTCCGAGAGAAACGATGGAAGCCCCACCTCCGCTGGTAAGGGACCTGATGTCCTACTGCAAACATAGAAACAGAAACCTCATCCTGGGATATGATACAAACGCACACCATACAGTTTGGGGAAGTACGGACATAAATACAAGGGGTGAGTAACTTTTCGAATTTATTTCTAGTACTAACATAGATATAATAAATAGGGGTAAAGAACCCACTTTTATAACAAAAACAGGCGTGAGGTATTGGACATTACGTTAACCACCCCTCAAATTAGCCCTGAAATATATAATTGGCATGTCTCAAATGAAGCCTCAATATCGGATCATAGATATTTAAGGTTCGAGATAAAGGCTAATAAAGAACTAAAAACTCCGATTCGTATTCCGAAACTAACAGACTGGGTCTTGTACGAAGGCCACTTAAAGTGTGAAGTGGAAGAATTTACGAAAATTAATATAAACACAATTGAGGAACTGGAAACAGCCTCTATTGACTTTCATAATGCGCTACTCACAGCATATGAAAACAGTTGTACATTAAAGCTTCGACAAAGTACTAGGAAAGTACTATGGTGGACCGAGGAGCTAAGTAAACAAAGAGTCACTGTTAGAAGGTTATACAATAAAACCAAAACCAGTGGCAGCGATGAGAGCTGGGAGCAATATAGAAGTGCCCTAACCTCATATAATAAAAAAATTCGCAGATCTAAAAGGAATGCATGGCGTAGTTTTTGTGAGGGCTTATCAGAAACGCCCACGGTAGCTCGCCTTCAGAAAGTCCTATCAAAAGATCATACGAATAAAATAGGCTTACTAAAGAAATCAGACGGGGACTTTACGACAGATTCAAGGGAAACATTGGAGCTTCTTTTAAGCACACACTTCCCAGGATCGTCGTGGCCAGTTGAGGAGGAAGACAATTCCTCCGGAGCTACAACTAAGCTAAGCTTAATTAACAGTCTTAACACTGCTAATAATATTTTTACAGAAAATAGAGGTGAATGGGCGATAAATACTTTCAAACCCTACAAGACATTAGATGGCATTTTTCCGGCACTTTTGCAGAAATGCATAAAGGATATACTGCCAATACTCTGCGAACTATACAAGGGAAGCCTAAAGTTAGGATACATTCCCACATTGTGGAGGAAAACTAATGTAGTCTTTATACCTAAAGGCGGAGGACGTCCAAGCGTCCAGCCTAAGTCATACAGACCCATTAGTTTATCATCATTTATACTGGAAGGTATGGAAAAGGTCTTATATCAATACCTTAGGAATGAAGTGATAACTGCTTCACCACTAAACGGAAATCAATTTGCTTACCAGGAAGCAAAATCGACAACTACGGCTCTGCACAGCCTTGTCAATAAAATAGAGAAAACCTTCATGGCAAAAGAAATAGCTCTGGGAATATTTATAGATAATGAGGGTGCCTTTGATAACACCTCCTATAAGTCCATTGAAAGAGCTGCTAGGTCAAAAGGTTTCGACCCAGCTGTAGTGCAATGGATAAAAGCCATGCTGCAAAGTCGAACGATTACAGCCTCGATAGGAGGAGAATCAGTAATGATAAAAACCAACAGAGGATGCCCACAAGGTGGGGTTCTATCACCTCTACTCTGGTGTATTGTCATTGATGACCTCCTAAATAGGCTCAATAAAGCTGGCTATTTTGCAAACGGATATGCAGATAACGTTGCAATTATGGTCAGAGGACGTAGTGACACCACTATCTCGTACCTTACACAAAAAGCTCTAAATCTAGTGCATGAGTGGTGCCTGGAACATGAACTTAGTGTAAACCCTACCAAAACTACAATCGTCCCCTTCACAAAGAGAAGGAAGCTAAATCTTCAAGCTCCCTACTTGAAGGGTACAAGAATTGAGTTTTCTACAGAGGTTAAGTATCTAGGAATCATTCTAGACCAAAAACTCACATATCAACAAGATTAAAAAGAAATCAGCAGTGGCGTTAAACACATGCCGTCGGCTTCTGGGTAGAAACTGGGGACTACAGCCAAAAATGACCCATTGGGCATATACTAGTGTTGTAAGACCCATGATCACCTACGCGTCACTTGTATGGTGGCCAAAAGTGAAACAAATCACAGCACAGACATCACTGCGGAAACTACAACGCATGGCCTGCCTCAGTATTACAGGTGCTATGATTACCTGTCCGACTGCAGCAATGGAAGTGATTCTGGGGCTAGCACCTCTACACATTCAGGTGAAAAAAGAAGCGATGCAACAGGCACTGACTCTCTGCAGAACGAAACACTTTATGCCCGGAGATTTCGTAGGCCACTTGGAAATTCTAAGGGAAGTACAACCAGATAAACTGGCCTTGTCTGTCTGTGATAAGATGACAACAAAATACAATTTTGACCAGAAATATAAGGTTGTTATTGGTAATCGCCTTGAATGGACAACGCAAACACCTGTTGAAAGCGATTCTTTATCCTGGTTCACTGATGGTTCAAAATTGGACACAGGAGGAACTGGAGTAGGTGTGCTTGGCATAGATTGCCGAATTAAGGAATCCATAGGCACCTGCTCCACAATTTTTCAGGCTGAGATTTATGCAATAAATCTCTGTGCTCACATAAACCTAGATAAAGGTCTAAAAGGAGCATTAATAGATATAATGTCAGACAGCCAGGCAGCTTTAAAGGCATTGAATGCCTTCAAATGTAAATCAAAGCTAGTCTGGAACTGCAGGGAGACCCTCCAATTGCTATCCGAAGCAAACCAAGTCACCCTACGGTGGGTACCAGGGCACGAGGGAATCCTAGAAAACGAGAAAGCTGATGACCTTGCAAAAAAAGGGGCTAAACTTTCATACCACGGGCCGGAACCTTCATGTGGTCTTCCACAAAGCCACTATAAGAAGGTGGTCAAAAACTGGGAGGAATCTGCCATATCCTCATATTGGAAAAATATTCCAGGCCTCAATCAAGCTCAGAAATTCATTTCCCCAGCTTCGACAAACGCCAAAGAGTTACTAGCTCTCAGCAAAAAGGACCTTAATATAATGACAGAAATTCTCACTGGCCACTATCCTTTAAAGTACCATTTGCACAAAATTGGTATTGGCGATGCCATCCTAGCGCTCGCTATCTAGCGAGAAAAATTGGAAGCCTAATACCCGGTATTCGTTTTGTTAGGTTACAGTTATTTCTTTGTTGAAATAGACTAATTGAAGTGATTTATAAGTTTATGAAAGTAGTAATTGATTATTTTGAACTCAATATTATTTTATTGCATCTATATAAATATGAGTAACATGTACTGCTGTGTTCTGGGGCGTAAATGAATGCAAAAATGAATAAAGACATTTCATTTCATGAATTTCCTAAATCTGGTAAAAGTAGGGTGACCATAATTTAAAAATTTGGGTTGGAAGAAAAGATAGATAAACAATTAGCATGGATGTTAAAATTACGAAATGGAAAAAAAGTACAAATTAAATACATGTACGTGTGTTCCCGTCATTTTGATGATGATGCCTATTTTGCAAGGATAGATAAGTGAAGTGAATTATGATGAGCATTTCATTTAGTTGAAAGATAGTAACAATAATATCATTATATACCTTTTAGATATTCAAAATCATAAAAAAGTTTTGAAACGTAATGCAGTAAGTACCTTCGAAAAATCTGCCGTCTAGCGTAGTTCCTTCAACGTCAGCTTTAAAATATGAACAAAACAATACGATGGCTTACGTTAACTATAAAATATCAGTTTTCACTAAAATCAGTAAAATTATTTATATGAAACAGTAACTAATGTTAAAATCATAATCTTTAACCTACAGTGCATATGTCAAATAATGTACACTATACCGGGTATTGAGCTTTCAATATTTGCCGCATACGTCGCTGACATCTACGATGGCATCGCCAATAGCTGAAAATGAAACCTGTCGACTCTGTGAAGAGGACGAAGAATCGTCGGAACACATACTGTGTGAATGCCCAGCCGTAACTGTGCAAAAACTCAATCAACTAGGTATGAGGTATTTTACGGCAGATGAGATCAAGAACTTGACTCCTGGAGCCATAATCGGCTTCATCAAAAATCTGGATCTACTTCCGGAAAACTAAGTAAGGGCTATGTCACAATAGATCTTCTAGGTCGCGTTCACAAAAAGCGACAAAACGCTTAAACCCACATATACATACAATACAATACAATGTAGTCCGACGGTATCGTGAACGAATCTTGTTGTTCTTCTCTCGTCACATCTTACCATACTTTATGATCGGTGGAATAAGTGGTCATAAAATCTTAGAAGGTCGGCTCTTCTTCTAAAGTCCGACGAATCTTCGCTCCATGACGGTCTTTATGGTTGTCATAGATAAATGGGGCTAGCCGGTTATTGTGGACTACATTGGTGATTTCCATATCCAGTAGACCAAGTCGTTATTTTCGTCATAATGTAGTAACTACCTTCCCAGTTCCTCTGCAGTTTTGGGTGATAACTACCTTTTGGGGTCCTGATGTCGTTGTGGTCATTCATCTTCAATGTTTGAATGAACTCTCTGGCGTATGTCGTTCAATTTATTTCGTAGATCAGAAATATTGTCTTGTCAAGCCAGATTTTCTCTAGGTTCGCTTTCAAAAATCAAATCGCATCTCACGGCCAAACAAGATATTTGCTGGAGGTTTCCCAATTGTTTTTTGTCGTTGTCATCCTCAAATAGATGAAGATGTCAATCCCAGTATCGTTGGTAGTCAAAGACAACTTTTGATAAGTATAGTTGATGGTTCTGTTCATCCGTTCAATGATGCTGTTGGACTGCGGATGTAATGCAATCGTTCTCTTTTTATTGATGCCCAGTATCCGGCTGACGTTCTGGAAGAGTTCCTTCCCTGGTCAGAGTGACGTTCCCGCGGTAGTCTTCAACATCTTCTTTGCAATTTACCCAGTGAAATCGTTGGGATAATCTCTCAAGGGTTTTATTCACTCCAAAATGTCCTCTATCAGACTAGGAATTATTGGAAGGGTCCTATACTTCCAGTACGTCGTCATCTTTTTCTTCTTCTTTTTCAATCTTCGCCGCGGTCTTCTTTTTCTGTATTTGTATTTTAAGTATCTTTATTCATCTTGGCATCCTTTTCGGACGAGGCTATCTTCATACTTGTTGTATCTTATTGTTCCGGATTTCATAAATGAATGCCTGTGATGAGAATGAAGCTAGCGGCCGATTCGATGAGAAGCATACTAAGCACAACCTTGGAGCTAGCTACAGAGCTGCATTTACTTATAAAAATCGAATAGCTTTGAAACAATGATTATTATATTAAGGTATTTTCTAACATTCAGTCGTCAAAACCAATCCTACATTTATACATTACACATCCAGTAACAAAATAAGGAAACTTTTAGATTATCTAGGGATGAGGGTTACTTTAAACGATTTACATTATTTTAAATTTGCAGATATAGTAGTTAACTAATCTTATAGCCGGTAATATTAACTGTACCAAAAACATATTTATTGCGGTGGTTCACTCTACCTCCCTTAATAAAAAAGTATAAATATTATTGAAAATTTCAGAGAATAAGAGTAACTTAAATGAATTTATATAATTCAAAACATGCAAGTACAGTACTTTAACTATCCTATTAGGCAGTAAAGTTAATTGTAACAAAACCATATTTTTTAGGGTAGTTCATTTAACCTTCCTTCATAAAAAACTATAAGAATTATTGAACATTACAGAGGGGGAGGGTGACTTGAATCAATTTATAAAATTCAAAATATGCAAGTACGGTACTCTAACTACCCTATTATCTAGTAATATTAACTTTAACATAACCATATTTTCCAGGGAGGTTCAATGAACCTTCCTTAACAATAAACCATAAAAATTAATAAAATTTCAGGGGATAAGAGTGACTTAAAAAATATATAATTCAATATATTCAAGTACAGTATCATATTAGTCAGTAATATTAACTGTAACAAAATCATATTTACTAGGGTAGTTTACTGCACATTCCTTAATACAAATACATAAAAATTATTAAAAATTTGAGGGGATGAGGGTGACTTAAATCAATTTATATAATTTTAAATATACAAGTACGGTATTTTAACTACCCTGTTGGCCTGTAATATTAACTGTAATAAAACCATATTTTCTAGGGTAGTTCACTGTACCTACCTTAATACGAATTCATAAAAATTATTAAAAATATCAGGGGATGAAGGTGACCTAAATTAATTTATATAATTTGAAATATGCAAGTACGGTACTTTAACTACACTATTAGCATGTAATATTACCTGTAACAAAACCATATTTACTAGGGTATTTCACTGTACCTCCCTTAATGCAAAATCATAAAAATTATTAAAAATTTCAGTGCTCTCTGAAAATGCATAATTGATTTAATTTTAATAACTAAAAATAAAAATTATAACATACCTCTCGAACAGCATTTATCACGAAAAGGTATAAAAGCAACAACAACAAAAAAGATTGTATAGATAATTTGATTTACTTTTCGAGACGCAGCCAACGTGTATGGAAAAAAATGCACTACAATTATTTTAAATAAATTCACATGTCATTAAAAACATTGACCCGTATACTCGCATACATTAGCGCAACTTCAAATTTTCACTATAGCAACTATCAAATGTCAACTTTCAATTAAGAAATACTGAATTATATCATATATATAATAAGTATACTAATTGATATTTCATTTCAACAAATATACAATCTATTTATGAGATAATTATATTAACTGACATCTCGAAATTTGATATTTTTGAAATAATGCTACTTCGGATGTGAGAATTATTTTAAAATAATTGCAAATATCATTCATTTGTACCTTTCTTATAGTATTATATTTTTCAGCTGTGTGCCTTCGTGTTTGTTGCTAAGCAAAAAAAAAATAGTGCAAATTAAAGGGTTTCTAGGTTTGTATTCAACTAAGAAACAGCTTTCAATAGCTGGATTTTCACCCACAATAAAAAAAGGGTTTCTAAGTTTATACTCAAATAAGAACCAACAACGTTCAATAGCAGGATTAAAGAAATAATGATTATCCTTGATTAGATAAAATCGCAGCTTTATACTTTAGCTAACTAAAATTGGACCGGTCGGAATCATTATAAAATAATAAATAATAATTTAAAAAATATTTATTATTCGTATGTTTTATTATTATTGAACTATTTGCTTATTTATTTTCTTTTATTTTTATTTACAAATTAAATAAATTCATTGACTAGCCTATAAATATTTCACTTCATTCGCTTCGGCCCACAGCGGCTCAGCTAATTCCTATTTCATTAATGTTATGTACAAGTGAATTGTATTTAAAGGATCTTACCTGAGATCTTACCTCAAGCATTTGGTTATTGGCGTGGGTACATGTGATTTTTACATTTTGTTTATACATGTAGTTAATCGTTTGTAGGAATTTTATTATATTTTTGATGGTATTTTTGTCATTGTATAGGGCTTCGTTGAGTGTAATTGGTATTTTGTGCCTTTCAGGTTGATTTTTTTGGTAATCGGTTTTTAAATGTTGGATTCTTAGGGTTCTTTTACACTCTTTGCATTGAAGTGGTTCTGTACGTTGCAATAGATGTTGACGTGCAATAGTAGTATGATGCCCCGTCAGTGCCGGATTAAGCCAGCGCAAGGCCTGTTCAAATATTAGCAAGAAGTCATAGGTATTGTATGATAATAAGATAAAACACAACTTTTATAAACAAATTTTTCGCGATTTAATATGATCATTCACTAAACAAATAAATTTCTCTTAGTAAATTGCATTCAATGTTCATAAGCTAAGGTTATTCAGACGACCTTATTCCATCATATTTTTTCAAATAAATTATCTGTAACTGATAAGGTTAACAGGGCCGTAGCTGTAAGTAAAATATAATACTTGTAAGCAACGTCACAAAAAATCAGGAAAAATATAAACTCTATTGTTCACAAATTTTTATTCAACACTCAACACAACACTTTAACTGAAGAAAAATTTATTGTAATGGAATATAAAAAACCCACCATCCACTAGAAATAGAAAATATATAATGACCTTAACATGTCTTCAGTTGCGCAAAAAAAAATATAGGACACACTGAGAAAAAAGGGATATAAGTAAGTAATACAACGACAGTCATGAATTTATCGACAAATTTTACGAATAATTGTTGCTTAGTAACAGATAACGGAATGCGAAAACGCGAGGCATTTGCTATTTTTGCTATATGGCACTGTACCCCATTCTTAATCTGTTGGTGAAGAAAAAGTTTAATTTTTAATCTTCAAAAATATTAATATAATTTTTTTTTCAAAAGGGGTTTTTGATCTGGGCCTGTCTGCCACTATTTGCCCGGACCGGCGTTAAATGTCGTATCCGGGCCTGAATCTAGATCATGTTTTACTTGTGCAAATAGTTTTAATTAATTTTTATCAAAACATTAATTTTATTAACGTACAAGAAGCCAAGGGGCAGACATGCCAGTGATGAGTGGTCATCTAGCAATTCTAGACCTGTGTGTTTTTTTTAATAACGCAATTGTTTCAAAATATAGTATATTATTTAACAAGCATAATATGTAGGCTATATTACACGAGGATGTAATTAAAAATACGAGCGGTAGCGAGTATTTTTAATCATCCGCGTGTAATGTAGCCATATTATGCGAGTCAAATACTATACTTTATCTACAACTATCAGGCATATAAAAAATCTGATATTATTTGTAAAATATTCAGTGAAGTGTGAGTAGTTCATATATAGCTTAACAGATGGCGCCACAGTAGCACTTAAATGTCAAAATAACTTTTCAAATTGTATTTATTATACTTTTATAAGCATATATATTGATATTTATAATAAAACATATGTTATTAATAAATTAACAGTTTAATAAAATATTATGTGTTAAATTATATGCCCTATTTATTACAGAAAAGTGTAGCGTGTATCATGACATTTCATATTACACTTGTGTAATATGAGTAGTATATTATATGTAGTATCACACGTATAATGTACCCATATTTCAATAGTTGTAGATAAAATTATTTTCTCCAATTTTTTTTGTGATGCCAGAGTAATAACTAAGAATTAGAGATTTTTATCAACAACTCAGTGCTGAGATGGGAGACAAATTAAAGCTTGTTTTCACACGTCGAAATATGAAAAACGTTTAAACAAGGCACATTTAAATTTTGTAGGTAAGTTATATGCAAACTTCTATTTTAGAAAAATAAATTTAAAAAAATTATTGTACGAGTACAACTGATTCGTTTTTGTGTGCCGGGCGCCGACTTTTCCAAATTTTCTTGAAAGCAAAATTTCTTATAATTTCCGAAATCAAAACATACAAGAAACATGAAATACTACAGCAAACATTTTAGAATGCACTAATTCTTGATTCATTGAAACCAAAGCACAATCCAGAGTAACCAAATCTGCTCCAAAATGTGCTTTCGTTTCAGCAAACCTAGAAATAGAGGAACCACTTCTGAGTACTCTAATTCCTGACCCACTGGAACCAGAGTAAAATCTAGAGCAGCCATAATTGCTCAAGTATGTGCTTTAGTTTCAATAGGCCAGGAATCAGAGCATTCTGAATTCTTGCTCTAATTTTCGGCCCACTGAAACTAGAACACAAACCAAGAATTAGAGCAAATACTTCTGAGTGCTCTAATTCCTGACCCACTGAAACCAAAGCACAATCCAGAGCAGCTAAATCTGCTCCAGAATGAGCCTCTGGTTTCAGCAGGCCAAAAGATACAGCACACCCGAAGCGTGCTCCAATTCCTGACCGGTTGAACTAAATCACCTTCAGGGCATCAGGTGCCCTGGAAGACGGTCCAGCTACGCCATCAGGCGGGGAAGAGGCCCAGAGGCCAGCTGCCTCCCCGGTGCCCCGCAGAGCGGCACTGAGTGCTAGTGTCTCAGGATTGCCGGTATATCCTGAGACGCGCATTATTACTGGTCATATGGATTCCTATTGGCTGATATTCACTCTGTAATTTTGGCTGTCCTAGTACGTATTTTAAAATGAAAATTTGTATACATACGTACATTAATGAGAGGGATTTACTGGTAATATTTTAATGGGTTACTTAAAAATAGAAGCAGATAGAAATTAATAACGATTCAGGGCTTTATTACTCATGTAAAAAATCTGCGCTGAAGAAAATTCTCCTTGGAGGCATGAGCCTCGATGGCGCCCAGGCTTGTGTGTTCATTATTTCTCCATCAATGTTTGTATTACATATGCATTTCTTTTACAAAAATGATTGATTGAACCATGCAACTAGAAAGTGTTTATTATTATAAAGACATTACTTTTTATTTTGTAGAACTTACACTGTGCACATTCTTTAATAAATCTTTGTGAAAATATTTTTGATTCTAAGAACTCTTAAGTTTTTTAACCGTATAAGATTGAGAACAAGTGGTATTAAAATATACACATAATAAATCAAAATAAAAAACAGTTGACGTTATGAAAAAAGTTCTCAGCCACTTACTGATACGGAATGTATTGAAGAATGAAGATGTTACTTTGAATGGAGTCATTCCAGAAAAAAAAAACAAAAAGAAAGTTCCACTTCTTTCGCAAAAACCGAACCTAAAATAAATTATTAATATATTTATAAATATTTCTTACAAATTTAATAAAATTTTATTCTAAATTTTGTTAAGAAAGTTTGGCGGTACGGTGTCACATTTCTTATTTCAAATTTTATATTACGATCAAAACAAATAAAGTAGTCGTAATATTAATTACATTTCATCTAAGGATAATCATTCCTAAATAAAAACCAAATACATTTGTATTTAATCAGAGTCGTCGGTAGGGTTTCAAACGAAGTGGGGCGTCACTGAGCTCATTTCAGATAAAAATTCAAATCAATAATAAATACGTATTTGAGTTTATTAATTAACAAAAATGTAATCAAAAATAACCACTACTTAGAATTAACAATAATTTTATTATACAGGGTGTCATCGAAATTCCTTCTTCGATATCTCCTGTGTCGATAGAAATACAGTATAAATTTATCAACAGAAATTAATTAATTGATTTACAATAGCGAAACTGAACTTATGAATAAAATATAAACTATCCAATAATATAATTTACTAACAGAATAATCCCTTTTTTATAAACTTTAGGAATTTTAGGTTTTTGCAGATCAGAGTTATCCGATTGTAGACTTTGTTATCATTTGAAAATATACTCTTTGCTCTACCATAAATAAGCGATGTTTTTTTTTACAAACATTTAAAAAAGTAGCAAATTTTTAATTTATTTTATCGATACATCATTGTATTAAAGACTGTTTAATATATTTTCGCTTTTAAATTAATAAAGTTGTGAATTTGTGCTTTATATAATGTTAAGAAATTGTAAATTTGGTTGTTTTACATATTTTATATCATCACCCTCACTGTAATCTCTATTAATACTTAATAATTCTTTCTGGTTCAATATATTTACTTTTAATTTTGATGAGGTACTGATACAACATTTATATTTTTTTATTTATATTGGAAAAATAAAAATGTATATCCTGGGTTGCAATTAATTATATTTTTTCATGTAATGAATAAAGAAAGAATAAATATGTACCAGGAACAGATTAAGATTTATAAAAATTTTAATTAAAATTTTCATTCATATAGCAAATTAAATGCAGATATAAAGAAGTAGGTATGTTTCATATTTTTTGACTTGTACTGTGTTTGTGTTCAACCGCTGTGATCCCTCTGTATCAATGTTTATTTTATTCCGTGGAACAAGCATGCATCTGATTAAGTAATGACGAACGGTTTTGAAGATATTCAACTATTTTAGTTCCGTTCCCGGTAAAGAGATAGCCAGGGGCGCGATAAGCAAGTTTATTGCTTGGGAGCGAAAAAAAAAATTGCCGGCCTTTAATAATTTTAAATTAAGTAGGCATCATAAATTATTCCAACTTGAAGGCATCACTTGAAACGAAATAATTGGGCCGTATTGAACAAATTTCATAGTAAGTTTTTAAGAACTGTTTGTATTTCTTTATCTCTACTATATTTTATCTCATTTGAAGTTACAAATTAAAGTATATTTAAAATGAATCATTATTAGAATACTTTGATCTAGATTTCAAAATTTATACATAGTTAGAAAACATCTTGAACACAAATTTAAGATATGGTTCATATTATTATATGATACTAGAAAGTACCTGTCTAAAAGAACATACCACAGGTCCATAAAACTTTAAGGATCAATCGGCTTATTCAATAATGAGATTCAAATATTTTTTCATACAAATTATAATTATAATAAATGTCACATCTACTAAACATCAGGGTTGGCAAAAATGATTTTTTTAAGTTTTAAAGATATCTAAAGTGTTATTGCACATTATAATTAAATAATTAAATAAAGCAATATAAATATTTTATTTCATAAACGAAAACGAAATCTGTACCAAATAAAACCGAAAAGGCGAGGAAATTGGTCTTCCTATTTTCTTATTAAAATTAGGAAAAGAAACAAATTTTACGTTTTGTATCACAATTAAATACATACTTTGTACTTCAATTATATGACAATGAAGGTGATAAAATAAAATGTATTTTTTAAATTTTATTATCAACAGAATATATTTTTTAAAGCCGGGCACATGAGTAGAGACTAGTGATGGGATAATTCGAATTAAAAATAACCTATCATCCGATTATTGAAATAACCTGTATAATTCGATTATAAAATTCGGTAATTCGAATTAAAAATAATCGGCTAGTGCAGAGATAATTAAAATATTTCCAAACAACATAATTTTTTTAGAACCTGGAGGACTCATTTTAATATAAATTTTAGTTAAAATAAAATAATGACAAGACTGACATAATCCTCCTCTGACTTGAACGAGCAAGTTCTCTCTTGTTCATTCATTGTCGATTATACCCGAATGCAGCCGATTCAAAACTAGCGATATTTAGCTCGGCTGCGCCTGACCGAATGAAAAATAATTCGAATTGTCATCCGATTATTCACTCGGCAACGCTTAACTTGAGCTCGAGCGTTTTCGGGAAGACCGAGTGAAAAATAATTCGAATTATTATCCGATTATTGAGATAATCGAATCGGTAGAATTTCGATTATTGAAATAATCCGATTATGCCCATCACTAGTAGAGACTGTAGATATAAACGAAAACCGAAAGCAGATGAATCGAAAATGGGCGATGCAATGACCGCGATCGCGTGTAATGCTGAACTGATCGGAAAGTCAGACGTTTGGTTTCTTGACAGCGGAGCTACGCGTCACATGTGCAATAATAATAGAAATTTCTCGAATATGAATGACAACGAACAACTTAAAGTGTTTACGGCAGCGAATCAATTTATTGAGTCAACCGGATCTGGTGATGTAAATTTAAGAGCAAAATTAAATCGCGATAAAACAAACCATGTTAAGTTGAAGAATGCGTTGTTTATACCGAATTTGAGAGACAATCTTTTATCAGTATCGAGCGTAACAGATAATGGGTATTCAGTTACTTTTTTGAAAAATAAGGCGACAGTGAATAGACATGACGGGTCCGTGGTTCTTACGGCAACGAAACGTGATAACATGTATGTGGTAAATGAAAGTTCAACAGGTGCTGCATATGCATATGAAAAGAAGAACACAGATCTGATCAAGTGGCACCAAAGATACGGCCACCTCAATGTTAATGATTTAAACAAAATGAAAAATAATCAGATGGTGTATGGCCTAAATTTTACATCAAAAATTGACAGACTAGATTGTGAAATATGTGCGAAATGTAAAATTCACGCTTTACCGTTCAAACGCTCTGATAATCGCGAATCAGAGATATTAGGTTTAATTCATTCAGCTATTTGCGGGCCAATGAAAACTGAGTCTCTCGGAAGAGCTAAATACTTTGTCACCTTTATAGATGATTGTACCAGGTATACAGAAGTAGTCATGTTGCGAAATCGATCGGATGTTCTGGAAGCATTCAAAAATTACAAGAAAAAGGTTGAAAAACAAACCGGACATCACATCAAAAAGCTTCGCACTGACAACGGACGGGAGTACTTATCGAAGGAGTTCGACAAATTTCTTGAAGATGAAGGCATCTCGCGACAACTGACTGTCGAATACACCCCGCAACAGAATGGAGTAGCGGAGCGAACCAATCGAACGCTCGTGGAAATGGCTCGATGTTTGATGTTGCAGGCCAGTTTCCCAGATTCACTGTGGGCGGAAGCAGTGAATACCGCAGCTCATCTACGGAACCGATCAACTACCTCGTGCGACGCGTCCCGACATAGCGTTCGCAGCTAATGTTTTGAGTCGTTTTTGTGCAAATCCCGGGAAGGCTCATTGGCTCATTGCAAAACGAGTATTACGTTACTTAAAAGGGACAGCAAATTTTGGCATCACATATGTCAAAGATGAAAAAAAAATCAAAGCGTACACTGATTCAGATTGGGCAGGTGATACGGACGATCGAAAATCATGCTCAGGGAACGTAGTAACTTTAGCTGGAAGTCCAATTAGCTGGAAATCCCGAAAACAAGCATCCGTAGCATTGTCAACTATGGAGGCGGAATATGCAGCACTATCTGAGGTAGCTCGTGAAACTGTTTATCTTAAGAGACTTTTTATTCATATGGGTTTTAATGATATCGTTAAAGCACCAGTCGATATATTTTGTGACAATCAAAGTGCAATAAATCTTTCTAAAAATGCGGTACATCATAAAAGGAGTAAACATATTGATATCTGTTTTCATTACTCTCGTGAATTGATAGAAAAAGGAGAGATCGCGGTTCATTACTTGCAAACTGATGCTATGCCTGCAGATTTGTTAACGAAATCATTAACCAAATCCAAACATAATTATTGTATGGAAATGTTAGGATTACGTAATTACGTAAAAATGTCATAATGCGCATATCGATAAGGGGAGTGTGAGAAAGTATCGAGTAAGCGCTTGTAGTTTGACTGTTTTGTGTTGTCCTAGTTTTTCATGTTCCTATTTTTTGACAGTTCAGTTTTTGTATATTTATATCAAATAAATGTGTTAAGTTAAACAGCATTTTGGTCTATTTATTTAGTAATAACCTGACAGTTCTTACTAATAGTTTTGAAGCAAATAAATAAATCTTTATTATAATGTGTATTCTATTTTATTTTTCACTAATTATTTTTATAAAAAAAAATAGTTGATTTTAAATCATAATTTAAATCAGGTCAATCCTGCTAAACATCAAACCTATTGTCAGTGGTTGTCGTTTCTCTTCTGGAGTTTTTTTTTGTGATTTAATAGGAACACATATACTAGAAATATTTTTTTATAAAAATAAAAATGTGGTTCCGGACACTAAAGAATGTACTGTCACAAGTAAGTGAGGTCTTGACCTCGGGAATTTAAAAATATTTGAATTTGAGGTAGTTCCATATGAACTTATATATGATCAGAATACTGGAATTTATTTAATTATTATCTTAGAACAAAACATTGTCATGTACATACAGGTTGTAAATGAAACTAGGGAACGCGATTTTTCTTGGAAGTTTTAAGAGATACAAAGAAATCTATCAAATAAAATTATTAGTGTTTTTAGTAAGCTACATAAAATAATGTATATCAGAAAAAAAAAATTTTCATTTTCGGAGATATACCTATTTTTGACTTTTTTTTAAATGGTACGCCCTGAATATTTTTATACTATTTAGTACGAAATAATTTTTGCTTTAAAAAAGTTATACCTTCTAAACTTCATAGAATTCAAGATATTGAAGAAAATATTAAAATAGTTTTACTCGAAATTAAAGCTGGCTATGAATACAAAATTATTGAATTACGACACATTTTAATTTACAAATGTACATCAAATTTTTCACATTCTCGTTAATTGAGTATTCTTCCATTTTTACAACAAATAATAGTCTAAGTTATCAATCTTTTTCACAAACTTATAAAAATAAACTAATACAAATGTCAAATTTTGTTCCATAGCCAGCTTATTTTCCAGTAAAATTATTTTAATGTTTTCTTCAATATCTCGAATACTATTAAGTTTAGAAGGTATAACTTATGAAACTTTTTTAAAGCAAAAATTATTTCGTACTAAGTAGTATAAAAATATAGAGGGCGTACAATTTAAAAAAAAGTCAAAAATAGGTATATCGCCGAAAATTAAAATATATTTTTTCTGATTTACATTAATTTATGTAGCTTACTAAAAACACTAACAATTTTATTTGAAAGATTTTTTTGTATCTCTTATAACTTTCGAGAAAAATCGCGTTCCTTAGTTTCATTTACACCCTTTACATTATCGTACAAATAGGTCCCTACAACATGTGTATTTACCAAAAAGTCATGATAGACAAATTTGCCCGACAACTAAACCTTCCTTACCTATTGATTAGTAGGAAAAAAAGTACAAGATTTTAGTTCTGTTTACACGCATTGTCAATTTTGATGGGCCCTGACAACCCCTGGCAACAAGTTAGAGTTTTTGCTTGTCATGCAATCATCCGTCACACACACAATTAGGCATGAATGAACCCTTTCTCTCTACAGAATGCGAGATAGGACTTGTTGAATCGTCGGGGGCTGGAGCACAGGTGACAACACGGTCCGACAGGCATTGACAAAGCCAGGTTCTCCGTTCCCACACGCTGCTGCATCACATGTCGTGACGAATTTTCTTAGTCTTGGCTGTCAGCGCTGATGCAACGTTTATTAATCTGTTTATAGTAAACTCGCAGCTCAGGTAGAGTATAGTCTGCTCATACAGGACAAAATTATATTCCAGATTAATTTATGATTAGACTACATACCGTGTGTGCCAAAAAGATATTGTCATTGTTATAAAAACTGTCCGGCTAATAACTAAGTCACTATATTGCCCAGGACAATAATTAATGTATATATTGATGTTTCGTGATCCTAGTTTTGAAATCAAGTATATAATATATCAATATAGTTTTGAAATCAAGTATATAATATATCAATACGCTTTAATTAGCATATAAGAAAACTAAAGTATGATAGAAACGATATATATTCAAAAATATAATACAATTCATAAGCATATATATATTATTTCATTTTAATAGCATAATTCAACGAAATATACATAAAAGAAATACTATGTTCGCGTGATGTTTTTATTGCTCTATACGGCAAGTTACAGAGTTAGAATAATGGCCTACAGGATCGTTTCGTAATTGTGCGTTTAAAGTTTATTACCAAGTATTCAATAAAAAGTTTCATATTTCTTATTATTTTTTTATTATAATTTTTAGATGAGCCTGATTATACGATTTTATAAAAAAATAATAACCCTTTTCTATTTATAAGACTATTTTAATAACCACAAAATTAATTGTTTCTACCAGGGATTCTCAAACTGTGGGGATCAACTTTTTTATTTTAAATAGCACAATATATTTTTATTTGTGTATTCGACAGAAAGTTTTATTCTGTTTTCAGTGCCATAATAGTTACATACCAGCATACACGTAGATGACATTTTATTGAGGAAAATGCTATACCACTATCATTTTAACAACAATTTCATCTTTTTTTAATTATTCTCCACCGTGACGAAATAGCTGCAACAGAGCAAATAATAAGTATTCAATAACTTTAATATGTTTGTCATGTTTTAACGAGATTTCTTGTGCTCATATATAATTAGGTTTTTTCTTGTTAAGAAGCATAATTATAATAAATAAATGATATTTTTGTAACCACTGAAACTTGAACAACCTATATCAGATTAATTCTTGTTAAAGCGGCCGGTATCAAACTGCTACCTGGAACGCAGCTCTCGGCTTGGCTTCCATCTGCTTAGCTTTGTTGTGGTAATTTTATTTCTATCATCTACTTTCCACTTCATAAAGAAGGATTATGTTACTTTATAGAATAACTGTTTCTGGGGACACTGTAATAGGATACATTTACATTCTATATTATACTTGCATCATATAATAAATTATTTCTCAAGTTTAAGTTGACAGAAACCAACAGGAAATAATGTAAATGCATTGTGTTCGTAGATTGAGTTTTTAAGATTAAATTTATTATGTCATATGTAATTTATCAATGTCTCATGATTCCACAAATAGAATTTTGCATTTTAGACTTTGTCAGACTTTCGCACAAGCGGCGGGGGCGCCCTTTTTGAACTTCACAACTCAATTTTTTTGACAAATTTGCTAACAGTGACCATCTTCCTGAATAGAAATACCAGAGCCGGCCCGAGACATTTTAGCCCCTAGGCGATAATTTTATATAGCTTCGCTTTTGTAATATATATTTTAGAAAGCTTGTCATCCATATTAATAAATTTGAGAAATATTATTTTTTACATTTTTTTATTTGAAATATTGTTTTATTTATCTACGAAGTAATGTAATTTGTAATTAGCACACTAATTTGAGTGTCATTATGAGTTGCAGCAACAAGGCTTAAATTTTAAGCAACACTTAATCAAAAAATGCTAAACGAAATTTTGACAGCAATGGTGAATACTTCATTTAACATTTTATTTTGATGTGATATTTTCCATTTGAGGAAAACGTAAAATTTAAGTAAAATTTGTGCAACGGGACATGAGGGTTATTATGACTTATTTATTTTGTAAGATACATAAGCATAACAATAGGAAATCAATCAAAATTTATATTTTCCGTGTAACTATGAAACAATATCTGACTCAGACTCACTCATTTTATCTTGATAACTGAAACTGAGGTAAAATTTACCCGTTTTAAACAATTTGATGCAACTAGAGATTTATTTCTTCAAACAAACAAATTTAGTAACCATAACAATGAATAAAATGAACATGTTTCGCATTATGTCAAAAATTATAAAAAAATGTATTTCTAGTTTT
Organism: Stenolophus ochropezus; assembly: GCA_035578165.1. Taxonomy (NCBI): domain Eukaryota; kingdom Metazoa; phylum Arthropoda; class Insecta; order Coleoptera; family Carabidae; genus Stenolophus; species Stenolophus ochropezus. The sequence goes on along the minus strand of JAQOWZ010000008.1, from coordinate 8,951,049 downwards.
CAGGATCAATTGAAATTGTGAATAAAATATTGAAGGAGATATATTTGATATAGCATTATACTTACATGATTAAAACACACTGCTCATCGCTTCGTGATTTAACATTAAACATGTTTCAGTATTCAAACTTGCAACCTTATTAATATCTATTATAAAACATAATATACGTATATAACACAAGGCGAACAACATACTATTTTTGTTTGTCCTTTATTTTATGAATTGCGCTCCAGACAGTAGCCCTTAGAAATACACTTGTAGCACGAGCGAATCATAAGGAATCATTATTGTAAAAAAATAGTAGAAAGAACTTGATTGTTAACTGATTTTTACCTCTTTTTGTATAAAATACAAATAAAATCATGTAAAAACCATAGGTAACAAAAACAAGATCGACTTAACCAATAGACAATAATGTCTAGCAGGGCCCTTATTTTGGAGGGGCCACAGTAATATGGTATTATTGGAACGCTAACTTGTAGGATATTATACAAACGAGAAACAAGCCTGAGAGAGATAGTAGATAGGGCCATCCTTTTTTTGTCTAATATTTCTGCGCATGCGCATTATCACCAAAACCGTATGTCGTGAATATTTTATAATTACCAATTTTTTAAATTCCATATTCTGTAGCCTATTACGGTTTCCCTTGAAACTATGGTAGTGGTGGATCACTATATCGAGCGCTTGAATAACTTTCTAAGCGGACTGTACGACAAAGACAGGTGGCCAAGCGATCGCCTGTCTCTCTCGACTCGCATTTTATCGTCATTTAGCGTTCCAATATTAATAAATTTCGGAGATCGGGCCCCGGACTTGTGACAATAATATAAAAATATATTTTTAAAATTTTTATTACATATATCAAAATGACAAAATTATGTTGCCGTACTAATTTTGAAAATCGCTCATAATACTACAAAGTAGATGAATGAGTAATATATTCAAAATATGTAGGAAAGTAATAACTATGTGTAAAACCATAATAATCTGATGGGGACATCACATGACTTCCCTATACGCTTATTAATAGTTTGTTCGAAAATAGAACCACGGGACCACGGTTACTTTTTTCAGAAAACTGGTACTGTTTACGAACGCGGTTCCTGAAAGCTGTGATCAAATCTGCGTACCACAGTAACCGCGATCTGAGCTCGGTTTCGTGTTAAATATTATAACATAACCTTAAAATTTTGTGCAATTCGGTGACTGACAGACTGACAAGAAGTAAACAACATTTCTTGTAAAAAAAATCATTATGGAAGTAAGTATCATGTTATTATTTACCTTTTATATATATATATATATATATATATATATATATATATATATATATATATATATATATATATGATATGTGGTTAATTTAATATATATTATTATAATAAAATGTACATTTATAATAAATATTTCAATTTATGTGGGTTAACTCAAAATGAAATTAGCCGTGTATTTTGTTAACTATTATAAGTAATTATAATTGCTTTGTTTATGTTGCAGAATACAATACAGGTTGGCCCAGCGAAAATTATCAGCGCAGTTTTTGGCCACTTAACATTAATTTTGCAAAAAAACGCTCGAACACGTAAATTTTAGTATAAAGGGGGACACCTAAATAAATTAGTATAAAAACCAATGGCATAACTTCAACCCTAAAATGGGAGTGGACTGCACCTCAAAAATTTTAAATGGAAAAGGGTGTCAAATATGACAAAGTTCGAAAGGCCTTTCAATTCTCTTTTCAACAGTTTTTTTATTTTTCAAATCCGATCATTAGTTCCAGAGAAATATCGTTTAAAACAAATTTTATCAGATGTGCAAAACTGCAATCAAGTAGGCTTAAACGAATTAAAAAACTTGTAATTTTCTGATTTTAGGATTTTATTAATTGTCGAAAAATGTATGTTTAGTTCAGAAGCAATTTGACGCACACTAAAATTTGGATTTTCGGTTATTTTTAACAATACATTAAGCTTGTTTTCATTATTATTATCATAATTGTTCCCCGGTTCTTGATTTCTCCTTTTACACTTTTTACACAATGGTAAAATACTACCAGTGGTCCTAAATTTGTGAATAATTCTACGAATTGTTGTTACTGAAAGAATTGGCCGGTCCATATACGCAGTGCTGAACAAATCTCGTACTTGTACAAAAGAATTTCCCGCAAAATATCATTCTAAGCATTGAATTTTCTCTTGGGTAGTCAAATTTGCCATTTTCAGAGTCAATCAAAATTTTCTATGTCAAGTAATTGTCACTGTGAATAATTTATTCAAAAATTTGTTTCATTTATCAAGGCAATCTTAATTTTTTTTTCTAAAAAACCTTAAATTTTATTTAATTAATAAATCGTTAAATATGAATAATTATGAAAGTAAGTTGACTTTATAGGATGCCTTTTTAATTTCAGAACAACTTATACTCTTACGCTTTTTGCGCTAAAATGATTAGGTAAAGAGATACAGCAGTTGAAAAAAAAATAACATTGAAATCGCTATGCGCCACTTTCCATTTCTACACCCGGTATATGAGGTTCAATTTATATTTTGTCCAGGTATTTTAATCCGGCTCTGAACAAATATAATGTGCAATTCATTGGATACTTCTCTGCTGTGTATATTAAAGTTTCATATAATAGAGTATTCTTATGAATACTGTAGAGTGACCACATAGGTAAACAATGTAATGTAACAATCAAGTATTATTACACCACACGAACACAACTGAATATGTTAGATATTATTCTAATCGCAGCAGTGGCGACGCTAAGTGTACGCGCGATTGGGCAAGAGCCCAACCAGTTCTTCTCGCCCAACTTATATTAATGTGAAGGTGTAAGGGAAATATACGAATGTTACAAAAACCCAAAAATTCTGTCGTCTCGGGCTCCTTTCAAAAAAATAGCTTCCTTCCATGATTTCTCGAGCCAATAAATCATGGTAAAAATTTGTTATTGGAAAAAAAAACATATAAGCCAGAGAAAACGTCAAATTTGTCAATAGTGAATTTATTGTAAATTTAAAAAATTCAACAAATAATCACAAAATAAGTACTGTATGTATTTAAAGCCCTGTATACCATCTACGAGTATTGTGCCATAGGAAAAATAATTTTGGTAAACTTCACTTTAGTCACAATTATATAAAAACAATAATTCAGAGGATTTATGCGAAACGTATACTTTTTTTTTCTACCAGTACAAATTAGGAATGCAGAAATATAGAAGTAAAAATTAATTATAGTGAATGAATGAGTTTATTTTATGTAAAATATATACATAATTTTACAAAAGTGGTTGGTTGTAAGAAATTATTTATAATTATAATTTACAATTTACGCGCCTATCCTAATTACATTGTTACAATGTGACATATTGCTACCCCACAAATAAATGACCTAATTATATTACAAATTATTATATAACTATTATTACAAAAATATGTATATGTTAAAGTAAAAAGTATTTTAAAGTGCGAAAAAATATTACTATAAATACATTTGCTTGATTACATACACAGAAAATAAATATTATATAAGCATCTTAAAAAGGATGCAAAAAGTTATTCTTCATTTATAAATTGGCGTTCCTTCAATGCTAGTTCGGCATATTGAAAAATATCTTTTAGTTTTTTAATACTATTAATGTCAAGTAAAGTTTTAATTAATGTTTTTTATCATTAAAAAAATTTATGTATTTGCTCAGAAAATATTTTCTAATACCCTTATGTACTGGGCACTCGAAAAAAAAGTGAAAAATATCATTATTATTGTTTAGGTTGCAAAATGAGCAAGGGCTCTCTGCATCAAACTTATATATAGTTTTGTTGTAATAAATTCGAAATTTGGGAGTACTGGCTGTTCTAAATTGACTTATTAACCTTATATTTCTTATATCAGTTCTATATTTTAACAGTGAAGTACCCCAATTATTTTTAATGATTTTATAAAGAGGATGACGAGTTGAGTTATTCATTTTTTCATAATCTAATTCTCTAAATTTACGTTTAATAGTTTCTAGAATAAACTCTACGTTAGTTTTAATAAGTTGTAAATTTTTTGATTCCCATAGTGCTTTAAAACCAAAATTTATAAGAGTATCCCGATGATGACAAATCCAGTTTTTTTTATTTTTTGTTAGACGTTCTGAAAGATTTATTAATCGATTAAGACATACCTTTGGGAGCCTATCGTCTGGCATTTCCATAATTTTGATCCATAACTTTAACATTGCTTTATAAACAAAAATTTCTAGAGGATATCTTCCTGTTTCAAGGCGCACTAACCAGTTTGCTGTATTTCTTGCCTAGTTATATAAGGATTTAAAGCAAGACATCTGGATTGTTTCTAATTCTGATATATACTTATAAGCCCAAATTTCTGAGGAATATAGTAACGTACTTAAAATAGTTGTAACAAATAGTAGATTTTTGTCCTCCCACGAGTTTGATTTACTATTGGCCAATGTTTTTTTTTTAGTTCATATAGAGCTTTGTTACCTTTTTGTTTCGAGACAAGAGTTTGATCTTTTAAATTAATTATTTGTGAGTTTAATATTATTTAGTGCCATACATGAAATGAATGCGTAAAGATAAAGTTTTTCAAAAGGAGTAGAAAAACGTCCTAATGGCGTTGACCATTTAAAAATCAAATGATAACTTTGTAATTATTATTGCAACTTTCAACTTTAACTATTCAAAAAAATATATCAGTTGCATAAGACAAAGCCTTAGTGAATTTTAACAGAGCTGGCAAAAATCCATAGGCAATGAATATATAATATCTCTATTATTTTTCCATGAACGCTATTATAGGTATCTGGCAAGGAACAATGGGGGATTTTTGTGCGCGTAACGAAGTGAGCGACGAATGAATAATAAACAATTCCACCCGGCATAAATAACACATTGTCCGTGCATGTGTGGGTTGCAGGAAACCCAGCCACTAATGCCAAGTGACTCACTACGTACAAGCACGCAAATATATTTTTCTATGACCATATTGATAAATGCTTATTCCTTCATAGACCTAGGTAAGGCTACGTCAAGTCTAACGATCGTCAAAGAATAATATAGCTAGCTATAACAGCATTCAACGAATTTGTTATATCCTATATTCATTTTTTTAATGCACTATGAAGACTGGGAGTATTTTAATCTTGATTATTGATTGTATAATATTGAGGTTTTATCCAACCTAGAAACAAGATCAAACTACTGGTATCTTATACACACTTGTTTAATAAAAAAATGTAATATAAATCAAAATAAATTTTAAACAAGACATTCAAGATACAAACTCAAAAAAATGAGGGAATTTATTTCATTATCGTTAATTATTTTGTTCGAAGGAATAGGCAACTCCATTGTAGGTCGTGATCCAAACTCCCATGTCACAAAATTAAATGACTATGAAACTCGTTATTTTATGTAAGAGTAATATTTTAATAACAAAGCATTATAAATTTTACAGTTCCTCCAATAAAGCCATACCACCAGTATTGCATAAAATAATTTTAAAAAGTATTTCACATACAAAGTACAAAATACCAAACAAAAGCATTACAAGTCTATAGTAAAATACTTTATATTTTTTGTATTTGAAATATTCAGTATTTCAAATAATAAAATACGTAATGTTGTATTTCAAATCCTTTTAAGTGTGTCAAATATTTTTAAATATTACAAATACTTTTTAGTATTTTAAATACTTTTAATTATTTCACATAAGATTTATTATATTATATTATACAATGCAAAGATAGAAATAGTTAAAATTTAAATACAAAATTTAGATTAATATAAAGATCTTATTTGGTAAGTACATTCCTCAATCCATAAATTGCATGTATCTAAAAACATTTATTTTTTTCATTCATAACCTCAAATTCAAATGAAATGTGCTTTTCTGAATCTACAGAAAAATTAAAGAAGCAAATGACTTGATTCCTGTCTTGTGAATTGTTACACATTATCACAGTAACTTTTACATTTACTCATTTTGAGTATGATAGCGGAACAATAAAGAGCGGCCATTTTATTAACGAAAAACGTCATGCGCAAAAAACCTGCACAGTTCTGAATTTACCCCAGCAAAGTCCAAGAGTGTCGTATCTGGTTACGCAGTATAAATACTCTGTGCTATGAATAAAAAAATATAAAAACTAATTTAAGAATAATAATTATTAATAAAGACTTAAACGCTAAGTCCTTCATCTGATACCTGGTACCTTGGATACTGGTTCGTGGATGTCGTTCATTCTTCTCCGTAAGTCCAATACGTAGTCCTCCCCGGATATATCTTCACCGGGTTTACTGCCAAATATCAAGTCGCATAGTAAGCGCAACACCCGCCCGAATAAGATGTTAGCTGGTGTCTGCCCTGTTGTCTCATGTACGGATTAATGATATCCCAACAAAAACTGATGAAGATGCCGGTCACAGTATCGTTGATGGTTAGAGACTACCTTTGACAAATACTGGTTGATTGTCCTGTTCATCTGTTCAACCATCCCAACAGACTGCGGATGCAATTCAACCTAGCCAACAGACTGCGGCTGTAATGCAGTTTTTCTGGTTTTGTTGATTCCTAATATCTTACAGATATTTTAGAACACAACAGACTCGAAATTCCTTCCTTGGTCAGAATACATTTCTCGTGATAATCCAAATCGGCAGATGCATTCTTTTACTAAAACTTCAGTGACAGTTAAGGATTCCTGGTTGAGTAATGAATTGGCCTTAACCCACATAATGAAGTAGTCCATTACTACCACTATGTATTTATTTTCAACGTCAGTTTCTGGAAATGGTCCGGCCCCGTCAATCGCAATGCGAAGAGACTTCCAATATTATACTGCTGTATTGAAGCTCTTCTTTTCCTATATGGCCCGTGCAGACAACACATTTCTTGCACCACACTTTAACATTTTCTTTGTAATTTACCTAGTAAAATCGTTGGCGCAATCTCTCGATGGTTTTATTCACTCCATAATGTCTTCCACCAGATCCGTCGTACTTTATTTCTAGGAATTATCAGTTAGGTTCTACTCGCAGTGTCTTCAGTATTCCCCACGACACGTTTAAATGGGCTCTCTTCAACCACAATGGAATACCACTGCGCCCAGTACGATTTTATAATTTGTGAGTGTCGTGCAACATCTTTCCAAACTGGTCCGCTATCGCCATGGTTCCAATCCAATATGATCATTCTCTTGGTCCTTCTGTAAGTCTTTAAGATGCCATCTCTCATCGACTACTGTTATCCTTGTGACGGTAACAAGTTTCTCTTCCAAACGACAACAGAGCTTGCTGTCTTCTTGGCAATTCTTCTTTTGCGTCATGCTAGAAGCATGAACTACTTTCTTCACTCCTGTTTTCTTAACTGCAAGAGGAGCTGTTGCTACCTTTTCACGTGTTTTCTTTTTAGGCTTTTTATCAATCTTCGCTGGAGTCTTCTTTTTCTGTAGTTTCTCACATAGCCTTTGCGGATGGCCTAGCTTTCCACAGTTCCAGCAACGAAGTTTCTCTCTTTCAACAAGAATATCCGAAATGACACGTTTTATCTTGTGTTCGATTCTCCCAGCATCGATATTTTGCACTTGGATAGGTTACGTACAGCTTGTTTAGCAGCTTTATACCCCAATGCATATGACAGTGCATCAACTACAGTTTTTGGTCGAGCTAATAGCAAGGTTCTCTTTTGAACTCTAGTATCGGTTTCTCAGATTCGTCTAGTACACCTGCTTCAGGTGCGCATTGCCATATCGCATATCTAATCGCTTGACAATTTGGTCGTACTATTCCTGTTCATCCTCTTTTAGCATATGTAGAATATCGATGGCTTCTCTATGCAGCGAAACTGTCAGCGCTGTACCCTTCTCCTTGGAAGTCCAGCCATTTGATTTGCCAGCGGCTTCAAATTGTTTTACAAAATTCGGCCACGATGATTTACCGTCAAATTCTGGTGTTTTATATAATCATTTTAGAACAATTTCCTTTTTCTGGTTTCTTTTCCTGAATTTCATCCATTTCATCTTCATATCGTATTCTTCTTTAAAAATTTTCAAATTCTCTTCTATTTCTCCTTCCAATTTATCTTCTAAAATTTTAGATTTTCCATTAATTTTTCTTTTAATATCCTATAACTTTCTTCAAATTCAAATTATTCCAGAATTTTATTCGAGAATTTTCCGTCAACTTTTCTTCTAATTTCTGTTACAAAGTTCTTAAATTTTCTTCTGATTTTCTAGAATCTTCTTCAAACTTTTACTCTAATGTTTTAGAATTTTCTGTCATTTTTTTAAGTCTTCTAACAGTCTTTTATATCCAGCTTTTTTTTGATAAAATAAAGGATCATAATATAATGAAATCTATCATTTTAGTGTGTTCATTGCTTTTTGATTTAATTTTAATAGTATTGAACGAAGAAGTATTGAAATATGTCACTTGAAAATTGATATGATATAAAACATTTGTTTGATCAACTATCTGTTAGCTGTTAAAAAATATTTGATTTGATAAACATCAAAATTTTCTTTTTGAATTTTTGCTAATTTTGGGACATAGTTTTCGAAAAATTGTTATTTGATATTTGATAGCGAAATGCTTTTGAATTACTGTGCTCGCAAAAAAAAACTCATTTGCGAATGCAAAAATGACATTTCAAAATCTAACATCAAATGTAACTATTCATCACACAAAAACTTGCTAAGAAAGAGATATTGACATCATATATTTCATACATATTTTTCACGAAATATATTGTGATAATTACCAATGTCAGTTTATTATCAAATGTTTCCTACAAAACTTAAAAGCCAACTAAATTATTATTTTTATTAAGTTTCTGCCAAAAGTAAACTGTCCTTTAAAAAGGCCGATTGGGACAAAAAAATGGAGGTGCATAACTAGATGTTATAGTAACTACATATATAAAATTACAATATTCTACGTCTAATCGTTTTTGAGTTATGTGAAAAATTCAAAAAAACACTACTAACAAAGTGCTCTTTTTGCACTGTCAATAGCAATGAAAAAGGGAGGTGCACAATTAGATTTATAGCTGCCCAATATTCATAATATCAAAATTTTACGGCTAATCATTTTTTAAATATGTGAGATACGTACGTATGTATAGACGTCACGCCTAAACTAGTCAAAATGGATTCAAGAAGGGTCAAAATTGATATTACCATTGAAACCTGAAAATCTTTACAGTAAAAATTGTTTACTCCGATGGTGCATACATACTGTAACGTTTTATTTATTTAGGTGAAGTGTAAAATTGATAAAAAAACACTAATATTTATATAACTAAGTTTATTTAAAGAAATATGAATTATAAAGAATAAATAAAAAATAACTAACACTAAGAATTAACAAATATAAACACTAATTTAAGAACTAATTATTATTACTAAAGACTTAAACACTAAGATAATTTATTTAAACAATTATAACTACGCAATATTTATTTCAACAATATTTATATCACTCTTTATTTATTTATATCACCATCTGTTCACTACACGTACCAACATAAGACTGTTCTCGCGATCTTTTGCTTGGGGTATTTATATTAAAACAGTTTATTCTAGATTATTCTCTGATTCCTTGAAATCAGAACAATGGGGAGCGAACGGACGTGTTCTGACCTGCTCGCTAGCGGTCGCCGCCCGCGCCGCCGCCCGCGCCGCGACCCTGGGTTCGCTACAATACGTTTCCCTGGTGAATAAAGAGTTGAAATACACGATGGTTTACAATAAGTAACAAATCAAACTGTAAGTAAGCTAGAAGCTAAGTCATAACAGTATCTGTAGATTTGTACGGTAATATTATTGCCATAATAACTCGTCAAAGTTGCATAAAAGAATATAGCTAAGGCGTCATATCAACCAATACAGATTTAATCACAAAAACGTTATTCATGAAATTCTTCAGTTTCTGAAACTAGTAAACTGTTGTATAAACGATGGATGTTTTGAATAATACTAGCCTTTCGATGTCTTAAATCTGAATTAGTTGACATCTGCGGCGAGTTGCGGCTATGGTACTCTTAACAATCCTAGATATGTAAATAGCTATTACATTTTCGAAATACAATATTTAAATTAAGTTTTTAAAAAATCTTCATTATAAATTGTCGAAACCTGATACGTTCCTGAATGTTGTAAATTTTACTGCGTAAAATAATTTATAAGGTGTTTATATAAATTTTATGTTTGTCAGAGAAAATAAAGTGCCTAAATAAAAAACAAGAAGACAGAGTTTGCCTGAATATTGTTCCGATATAAATCAGACGTGTCGGTTTTCCCATGGCTGGTATACAAGCGAATTCTATTTAGGTATGTCAGTTGTCCGGACTGACAGGAGAAAAAAGCCAAAGGAAGAGTTGTGTCGTCTGTCCCTCCGGACCACCCACGAGCTTCTCGGCCAATGCGTGTGTATAAATAAACACTGCACTTCTCGCCATCGACTATTTTAGGCTGGATCACACCATTTACACATTCATTAATACACTACAGTCATAGTGCGGTAACGGTAAATGTAATTACCGCGAAATTATTCTGGTATTAAAATATACAAGATGTTCATTTTAAGTAAAACATTATTGCTATCTTGAGAACTATAAAAGCATTAAAGCCAGTTAAATTAGCAAATAACTTGTATTTTCCAGAATATTCCATTGAGCATAAAATTATAATTTTTTCAACTGGTGGTTCTCAAACTATGGGGACCAAGTTTGTTATTTTAAATGGGACCATATATTTTTTATTTACTTATTCGATAACATTTTTTTTAGAAAAGTGCAAGTACAAATCATTTACAAATAATTACTAAAAAAATATAATCATTCAAATACAACATAAATTTATGCTCATTGACTAAAATGACAGAACCCTTCCCCAATGGGGTATGTGACCATAATCGAATTTTGATATAAAAGTAATAAAATATCAAAACTGACCACTATAGCTTCTCATTACAATAATAAAAATTAAACACTAGTTTGCAATAACAAAGTTATTAGCAATTTGATGTTCTGGAGAAGGGATATGTGACGTCATCGGGACGGAAGAAAGAAGAAAGATAGCCTCAGATCGAAAGAGAGATAGCTATATGTTGTGGTAGGTTATGGAATGGCGAAAGTGACAGCTGTTTGACAGGTATATAATTGACAGTTATACATCACACGATTTAAATTTATTAATTTAGTAGAAAATGGATACAAATTTTATCAAGGCAGATTCTGGTAATTTACCAGTCGTAGATTATTTTATGATCGATGCTTTTTAGAGAAGTAATTCTGATTTCATTAGCGCCGAAACGAAAAATGTAAAAACACAAAGGTTGGTTTCAAATAATTTTGTATTGTATTACATTTCAATACCTATTATATATATATATATATATATATATATATATATATATATATATATATTATATACATAAAATCTTAGATCAGGAAGAGAACATTATAGTGACGACGCAATCGGCTTTGTGCTGATAAAGCGAGATGGTGATATTTGTACTGTTAAAAGCAAAGTAACGCCCGAACACAAAGTGCGAGAGCAAGGATATAACGTTACAGTCAAGGTAGACGAAAAAAATGAAAGTATAATCAGCTGCAAATGTCACGACTGCGTTGCTTCTGCTGGTAATAATAAATAAATATATACCTACCTATGTGTATATAATATATAATGTAAGAACATTTTTTTTTATTTACTCGCGATATTTGCAGGAGGCTGTAAGCGTGGTGTGGCGTTATTATTTTGGCTTCTGAGAAAAAGTGATCAGCCTTCCGTAACATCGACTGAATGTTACTGGAAGAGTTTAAAGCTTTCAAAAATTGGAAAAACAATAAAATGTATGAAACTTGATGAAATGTGTAAACAAACAACTTCTGATTACGTTGAATTAACAGTGGTGAATTTTTAAAAGCTGTTATTAAAGATGGAAAAGAATGTGGTTCTAATATAGAAAATTCTCTTATTCTCCTAATTGTTCGTTCGACATGTACTCTTAATGCTGCTATCCTTTTACATTCTAGAACTTCCGCCCTTGTACATTGTTCACCAGATTTCACAGATGGTGGTCGACTTAAAGAACATTTTTTCTTCGCTAATAAGCCTTCCACATTCTTAAATCCTCTGTCAGCCATTATACAACAATTATCTGGAAGTGAAGCAAGGTATCCACAATTTTCTAAAATATCCCGGTCTGTACTACGGCCACAGTAACCGTGAGAAATATAATTTATAAGGCCATTAGGAGTAAACGATATCAAATATTTGACAGTGTTACACTTTTTATACTGGCTCCATGTAGCAGCTTGGTGAACTGCATTTGTAGGGATTTGGATTTCTACTTCGTAGCAATCAATTATTGATTGCACATTGCTGTATCGCATACGGAATGGCCTAGGTAAATGTTTTTTAATTAAATCCCTTGGTGGCCAATAAATTAATTCTCTGAATTTTAATGCAATCTGTGGTAATGCTTTATGGAATGATTTTATCGCTGTTGTATGGTGCACTCCAAAATCTATTCCCAATCTTATAAAGGAATCATTCAATCGAATTTTTTTACAACAATGTGTAAATCAATAAGGCGAATATTTACATTAGACAACGTGGTTTTTATTAAATAATATTCGTTTTCAGGTATACCTAGATAAAAGAGACTATTCGCTACGATTTTCGATAATGTATCGCATTTCCTTGACTGCTTTGTATTTATAACATCATATTTTATTTTTTCTTCTTCTGCTGATGAAGATGATGACTGAAAGCCAAACTGAGCACATTCACTGAGGGCTAAAGATTTATCGCTACTTGAAGCAGATGCAGGGCTGCAGATAATATCAGTCTGTTTTAAGACTGTATTTGTTCCAACATCAACATCTTTGCTCGATATTTTTAAATTAACTTGTATGTTTTTGTCTCTTGTTCCACCTGTTGTTTCCACATTAAAAATTCCAGAAGAACTCTGTAAACTTGTGGAACAAGATGGTTTATCATCCGAAAATATTAATTTTCTACAAGTTTTCGTTTCTTTCCAATTGTCGATATTTTCTTGTTTTCTTTTCTTTTGTGATGACGATATTTGAGATGTTGTTATCGAAATTGTTGTATGTAAGTCTTCTTTACTTGGAGTAATATTTATGTGTGGTACAACGTTCTTCTTAATACGTAAATTGTCTCCCATTGTTTTAAAGTACATCCAATTCTCAGCGTTCTCTTCAAGCTAAATTTTTAATTAATTAAAATTTATTCCCTTGTTATATTTTAAAATACTTACACAAAAATAATCTTCACAAATATATATCTGTTTTTGATTACTTCCCACATTTATGGCTTCCAACCATTTTCTTTTTGTTTCTTTATTTTTCGGAAATCGAAGAAAATATTTATTTGGGGCAGAATACGAATTATTTTCGCATTGGGGTACAAAATAATATTTAATCATATTGTACTAGTTCTGAAAAATGAAGAAATAAATATCTATAATGATATTCAAAAAATCACAAACAAAAATTTGACTTTCATAATAAAAAAAGTATCTAATATATGAATTGATCGATAAAAGATGTATACACTTACCCTTAAATAATCAAAAAGGGCAAAGAATATTCCTTGGATAATTTTTAAATATACCTACACGTTCACCCTTAATCAAAGCTGCAAGCATTGGTACAGTAAATGCAAGAGTATATGTAACTAAAACCAGCTGATTGTCACAAGCCATTAGTAATCAGATAGTAATCTATTATAAATATTTTTAAAACAAATATTTATTTTCAAATACTATTGTTATTATCAAATATCAATGATGTGTATTAACGACTAGTTTCATAATGAATTTTAAAGTTACTTTAATTTAAAATAAACTTTTTATTCATTTGATTCATATGGAAAAAAATATATTTTAAATTAATGTGACTTTTAAATTCATTATGAAACTGGCCGTAAGTCGTTTATCTTTTGCATGAAACGTATTTTTAAATAAAATTCACGGTCACATAATATCTGTCAACGTGAACAACTGTCACCTTCGACTATCGACCTTATACACTAGTGCGTAAGGTTGATGATCACGCCATTCCATAAACCTACCGCAACATATAATTATCTCTCTTTCGGTCTCAGGCTATCCTTCTTTTTTATTCTGGCCCGATGACGTCACAGCATCCCCTCCCCAAATTTTTAATAATTATTTTCTCGTAAACTACACATAATAAATCGATTTAAAAAAATACGGGTATTTTATCTTTTTGTCTAGTATCATATATGTAAAAATCAAAATTTGGTCACATACCCCATTGTAACGTGCTTACATATAATTACTGTTCCTAATTCCAGTATTAACTATTTTTTTCATTGCACCACATTGACCCCTGAGAAATGTTTTATTTTTTTATTATATTTTTTTATTTTTATTTTATACATGTTTTTCAAAGTAAAAATTGCCATGTTCTTTTGTTGTTGCCGGCTTGTGGTTCCTGTTATTTATTCTCCTATTTACTTATTTATTATTTTATTCTCTACCTTAAAAAAATTTCTTTCTCTCTCCATTGTAGTATCCTGGTTTTATCTGAAGATGACTATTGAAATAGTAGAACCCGGTAATAAAAAAAAATTACATTATATCTCCACCTTATCTTTCATTATTAATTTCAACGCACTTGGGTTACTACTTTGAAAATTTAAAAACAAATTTACAGCTTCGAAGATTCCTGAGTTTTCCTTTTTTTCCAGCGATAAATAAAAATAAATTTCGCACTGTATTTGTAATTCAGTATTTGATATTATGTTAAAGAAATTTTAGGACCAAATTTGGATATATTAAAATCCTAAGTTGATAAACGAGCTGTGTAAACTAAGTAATAGGACTGACAACGTAGCATTCGATCTAGCATTACTTAGGGCCCGAAACTTTTAGGGGCGGTAGATGAACATATGATAAGCCTTCACTATGAGCATAAACAATCTAGTGTCACTTGGTTGTCGGTATCGTTTTTTTTGTGAATTGGTTTTTTCAAGTACGTTCTGAAAATGAGTGATATAAATTTCGAGCAACGTTGTGCTATCAGGTTTTATTTCAGACTTGAGCACAGTGCAACGGAAATTTATGCAAAACTACAAAAGGCTTACGGATACAGTGTTTTGTCAAGGGCTCAGGTTCTTGTCGATTGATAGTACTGAATGATCGGGGAAGAGTTGAATTTTCTCACACCACCTTTCATTGGATTTTAACAAATTCATTGCAGATGAGAAAAATCTACGCAAAAATGGTTTAAAAAGACATTCATGTGATTTTTAGCTTCCTTATTCGCCTTGATGAATTCAAAGGGCAATTTGTTAATTATATATTTAAAACTCAAAATGTAACACAATATTCGAATTATATATGACAGTATTTTTAATACAATTTATTATTCAATGACATAGATACAAAACAAATACTTATTTTATGTTTTAACACATTTGATATTATTTTATCTTTAACATTTTCCCTTGTTAAACATAAAATAAGAAAATGTTTTGTTTACAATTATCCCATTTGGGTACATAGTATCTGTAAACGTGTCTTCGGCAGTGGTTTAGTCATGATGTCCGCTACCTGTTGATCAGATGAAATATGTTGAACTCGAAGTCTTTCTTCAGTTACTTTTTCGCGGATGAAAAAGTGTTTAATGGCTATATGTTTGGTTCTACGATGGAATTCAGGATTCTCCGCTAATCTTACTGCTACTGAATTATCGACTTGTAGAACTGGAATATTCTGCAACTTAATGATTTCATTAAATAAACGAGATAACCAAATGATTTCTTTTGTAGCTTCATTCGCAGCCACAAGTTCAGCCTCTGTAGTTGAGGTTGCTACCATAGCTTGTCTCTGACTTAGCCATGATATGACTCCCCCTGCGTAGCTAATAACAACACCGGATGTTGATCTACCTGTCTTCAAACAGCCTCCAAAGTCTGCATCACTGTAGCATTCCAAACTCACTCCATTTATACTTGATCTCCACAAAATTCCATAATTAATTGTTCCTTGTATATAACGAAACACTCTTTTCAATTTTTGTACATCTTCAACTGTAGGATTTTCGAGTGACCTTGACAAAAAACTTTTACTATAAGCAATATCAGGTCTCGTTCAAGGCATTAAATACATTAATGCCCCAACTGCTTCTCTATATGAAAATGATTGTTTCTCGTTGCCTTCTTTCCCTGATTGTAGATCTTCTCCAGTCTTCATTATCGGAGTAGACACTGCTTTGCAATCCATAAAATTAAAACGCTTCAAAATACTCTTTGCATATGCCTCCTGATTTTTGATCCCAATATCTTTTATTTTTTCTATTTGTAGGCCTAGAAAGTAAGCTGCATTTGAATTTGTTTTAAACTTTAGCCTCAATTCTTCAAAAAGATGTTTAAATTACTTTGATCAGTAGCTGCAATCAAACCATCGTCTACGTACAGCACCACCAGCAACTCTCTGCTATCTTTGTTTTGAACGTACAGACATGGGTTCCCTTGGTTTACTTTGAATCCAAGACCAAGCAGATAATTCCCAAAGTGCTTATTCCAGGACCTTGAAGCTTGCTTTAAGTCGTACAAACTCTTTTTTAATTTACATACCCTGTTTGTGCCATCTTCAAAGCAATATTCATAGAGCAGAACGTAACTGTTGACTTAAATATACTATTCTGATTATGATCTTGAGCGGCTAATATTAAAAGAAGATTTTTAGAAATTTTTGGTACATACCAGACATCCATCAACGTAAATTCTTCATTTCTGTTTCCAATCGTTGACAAGAATGGAATTAACCCTTTTCATATTGCATTTAGAGACTCTTGTCCAGCAGCTTTGATACTGTGAGGATAATCAAATGCTTTAAAGGTGACAAAATAATCAAAACAATTTGTTACGTGCCTTGTTGTACCATTGTCGATCCACCAGTTGTTCACATCAACCTCCATTGAACAAACCTCACTGCAAGTGGTCAGTAATGTCATATTTGTCATTACAGTTTTGTCCTTATTTTTCTTTTCGTTTACACTTTTTGGCGGTCTTCCATTGGCAATCCACTTGTGACAGTTAATCACCCAATGGCCCGGTTTCTTACAATAATTGCAAACGCCTTTGTTTTTGATGTTCTTCTAAATTGTTTTACCGTGATTTTCGGAATTTCATTATGCTACTAAAGCTTCTTGTTCGACTTTTTCATTATTATCATTTTTTGTGAAATTCCGTTGAAACATACGCAACTGTACTTAATTCGTCAAACGTTTAATCATCATCTTTTGCGAGCAACATCCAACTAGATTTGAATGTCTCAAAAGATGCTGGCAAAATATGTAAAACTTTACATACCAACATTAAATTTGGTAAAACATTCTCGTCTCTTGCTTTAAGGCCATTATTCAATTCATTCCATAAACCTGTCAACTTTGCAATGTGTTGAAACATCTTCTACTTTTGTCCAACCAAATGCAAAGAAATCTGTGCATATTAGATGTTCTTTAGACGATGCTTCGAAATTCTGCTTCAACGCTGTCCATGCCTCATGAGCTGTTTCCTTATCCATAATCTTTTGGTTTACAGTATCGGTTACTGCACTCGTAATTATAGACTTAGCGTAACTATTTGCTTTTCGATACAAATCAGTCTTTGTTTTGTGTTCTTTCACTGCTGCTTCACTGGCACTTTCTGCCAAATCAGCCGGATTTACTAACAAGCCGTCGATTGCATCCAAAGCTCCTTCATAGTAGTCTAGCAAATCTCGAATTTTTCGCTTCCACATCGGTCAATCAGCTTCACTGTTCAATGGTTTTATATGCTTAACAAATTCTATATTTTGTATACGTAACTAGTCCCATAACCTGATAAATTCAAAGGGCAATTTGTTAATTATACATTTAAGACACAAAATGTATCACAATATTAGAATTATATATGACAGTATTTTTAATACAATTTATTATTCAATGACATAGATACAAAACAAAAACTTATTTTATGTTTTAACACATTTGATATTATTTTATCTTTAACACGCCTGACTTTAGTTTTGCCGTGATTTTTACCTATTTCCGAGATTGAAAATCACCTTAAGGGATCTCATTTTCGGTTTGGAAGCACTGTGTGGGTTCCCAAAGAATGTATTTTGAGGAAGACAATATTGATCTGTAATAATATTCGATTAAAACATTTTTAAAAAATCTGTCTTATTTCTTAATTTACACACCTCGTATAGTTATAAACAAATTTTTCCCATTCTTCAAAAAATATGTGTAAAAAAGAATTATGTACTTATGAAATAATAAAGGCAAAATTTGTATTTCTGATGAATTTTAACATATAAATTATAAATTGTAAACAAAGAAAGGATGTTATGATTTAGAAAATAGTACTCATCAGAGTTTTAATTTTGTCACATTTACACAAGTATTAATCTTAAAGTTAAAGGCCCGTATTCCAAGCTCTCTTTTATGAGTACTTTTGTTAAAAGTGGCATTTGGTAACGTAAAATTAGGCTTCTTAAAAGTGATTTTATTATAAAAGTGAGCTCGGCATATGGAACATAATGTTTATTAATGTGATAAAAATTCCTGACTTGCAGAATTCTCTGATTTCCTCTAACTTTTCCCTATCCACTAAAATCCTTGACTTTTTCAGATTGTCGATGCAATTATCGCTGTAAGCTTCTACTATGTAATATTTGCTGTAAATATGTTCTGATTGGTCCTTTTAAAATCTTAATATTTCATTAGTTATTAAACAATGAAAGAAATATGTAATATACCATTGCATAACAATCAATCCTAGAATTTTTCAGTTATTATTGGTAAATCTTAGGGCTTTTACTGTAACTTAACATATGCGACGCGCCATGAACCGAGCATTGAACTTAGTCATCTTGATTCAATTACAGTTGCATTGGGAATTGCATTGTATTCAACGTATTGTATTCTTCTATCTAATGTCTATTAACATTTGTTACACTCAATCTCCAGTAAACATTAATTTAGTATTCATATTATTCATCATTATCTTAACTATTCTTTTATCAAATTGTCATTTGAAAATACCATACTAATTTAAAACTCTATCATCTCAAATTTTGAATTAACGAAACCGGGACAGTTGATTTAAGTCCCATAACACAAATAACATAAAATGATAATATAAATTATATGTTTTTTATGACTACAAATCATACAAAATTTTGAAAAATAACGTATTTGTAAGTAAAGTAACTTCTGTGCATATAATTATAATTATATCTCTAGTGAAGTGGCGGAATTGGGGGATGTAAGGAGTGGTAGTTGCTCCCTTTAAAGTTTGGACAACCAAGATAAAATTGTTGAAGAAGGTTATATTAAGGTCCAGATTTAAAGAGGAGCAGACTAAATTGCAGTCTAGGGATCCCTACTAAGTAAAAAATTTTGGCTGAAAATAAATACTTGTTACGCCACAAAGTGACTCGCAACTTTGCGCGCAACTTCTCCCGCTAGGGTTTAACCAGGGAGGTATTACTGTCCTAGGTTGGAAGGTACAGGCCGCCAGCCTTTAAACAGTGGAGAAAGGTGTGGGTCGGCTTCTTTAATAACAAGTGATATTTGGGGCGCCACGCAAGAGAGATAAACGCATCAGGTTAAGTGTGAACCCTGAGCGTTGAGGGAAATTGAACTAACACACAATAAAGTATTACAACAAACGTTGCCGTATGTTGTAATACTTTATTGTGTGTTATATCATAAATATCAATGGCAAGATTAACAATGTCTCGTACAGTGGCGGCGCTAGGGGTGGGCGCGGGTGGTAAGAGCCCACCCAAAATTCTTCTCGCCCAACCATTCGCCCAACCTAAATTAATGTGAAGGTAAGCGAAGTATAGAAAAATGAGAAAAGATAAAAAAGTTATGTCTTACAACATATGAGTCATCGGCCAACGTCAATTATTTGTGTTTTAAATTATTAATATTATTATAAAAACTGCACTGTATTTTGTCCCATAGGTAGGTATCTTATTGATATATCTATACATACAACACAAGTATGAAGCCTATTAGTGCCACATAATAAATTAATTTGTTATACTTTCTATAAATCCCCAATTATCCCTCATTTCTCGGAACTTCGTGATATCACAGCGTTAGCCAGGGGGCTTCAGCCTTTACGAAGAAGAATACAACACAAGATTTTAGTTCAACCCTTCCTACTTTATGGCGTTAGCTCGAGCGCTGGGCTGACCAGTCCAGCTGTAGTAATTGGAAGGAAGTGGTTATAATTTTATTTGCGAATATTTATTTTTTGTTCAAAAATGAGTACAAAACGTTCCATAAGTGACTTTTTAACCCAGATATAGCTACTGTCCTTTTAAAAGGTCCATGGTTTTATCTAAGTATTTTGATTAGTTAGCATTTTAATTAATAGATGTCGTATGTAGTATGTTATTGTTTATAGTACATGGTTAAGCAATTGTAGTGAAGATTGTTTTGAGAAAAAAATTGTGATTTGTTTTAAGAAAAATCCAATTTAAGAAAGGCCGGTTTTAATCTGCCAAACATGGATAATTGGAGGTAATTTTTTTTATACTACGACTAATTTATTTCAAATATTTTTCTAAAATCTGTATAAACATAACCTTAAAGACTTACATATTGCAAAATTGTTAAATTTTGTTGTATGATTTTGGTAGCAGTAAACAACAAACTTGAATGTCCTTTTAAAAGTACAGTAGCAAAATGGACTGCTAATACTTTTATTTTTATCAGTGAAGTTATTTAATTCTAAAAGTGCTTGAAATACACTACCTTCTTAAAAAAATCTTCCTGCGCCTATAAATATTAACAGGGACTACAAGAGACCTTTAAAACTACATAAGCTTATTATATTCACAAAAAGAGAAAAAACAAATTGCAGTACCACAACCAAATATTATAATAAAATATAATGAAAATATGGGGGGTGTCGGTAGATGCGACCAAAACATATCTCAGTATCGCGTTTCTATTAGAGGGAAAAAATGGTATTTCCCACTGATTTGCCATGCCGTTGACATTACATAAAATCAATGGAGGTAAATTTGATTATTTAGCATTCAGAAGAAATATAGCAACTAATCTGCTAGAGAGTAATCGAAAATTAACAAAAAGAGGACCGTCTAGAAAATCTGTAAATTTCTGTGAAAATTCAAGATATGATAGACTTGACCATCTAGTTGTCTACAAAGAAAAACAAACCAGATGTGGCTTTTGTCACAAAAAAGTGCAATTTCAATGTCAAAAATGCGAAGTTGCTTTGCATCCCAAAGAATATTTTGTAAAATATAATACCTTATAAATATTTACACGTTAAAATATATGTTTTTACTAGTCATATAAATTATAAGATGTAATTATAATAGTTTTTGTTAATTTAATATAATACAATTGTTAATTTTAATTCTGAAGTAATAGTAGTATATAAGGCTACTGTCCTTTAAAAAGAACAGCCGTTTTTTCAAAAACTACTGGTCTAAATACGAAAATTTCACCATATATATATATATATATATATATATATATATATATATATATATATATATATATATATATATATATATATATGTAAGCCTTATTATACTAAATAAAAACATATTAAAAACTATAATTTTGCATTAAAAATAATTTCAGCGTTATCTGGGTTAAACCAAAACAATCGAAAACACCTGAAAGCCTAATTACTCATAAAAGTAATAGTGACTGACAGTACTACTGAAGCTATTATAAGCAGCAA
The DNA here is from genome assembly GCA_035578165.1 of Stenolophus ochropezus. NCBI lineage: Eukaryota > Metazoa > Arthropoda > Insecta > Coleoptera > Carabidae > Stenolophus > Stenolophus ochropezus. The sequence continues at coordinate 8,929,250 of JAQOWZ010000008.1, read as the reverse complement.
AAAAAGAAGATTACAGGAAGATGACACTTTTCAAAATGATGAATTTTCATCTTCGTCCACTTCGAACGATAGCGATGACAACCGTTATGTTCAGAGTTTTGAAGAATCAAAAACGTATAAATATTTTTGTTAAAACTATTTAATGTATTAATTATATATTTATTGTCTGATAGGGTATCAGCACTGTCAGCCAATGATATTGATGAGGATCCCACTATTGATTTGGCTCAATCGTTAGATCAACCTCCAAGACAACCGACCCTAGCAAATTTTCCGAAAACAAAATACGGTTCTGATTTTCGTAGTTTTAAATCAGATTACTACAAGATTTATCCTTGGATTGAATACAGTATTCTAAAAAATGCTGTATTCTGTTATCCTTGTAAATTTTTTTCCAAACAAGAAAGATCAAAAACTTTTGTTACTGAAGGCTACAAAAATTGGAAAAGAGCATCAGAAACAAAAGCTGTATTTAAAAACCACGACAATAGTATGCAGCACAAAAATTCTATGGTCGCGTGGCAATCATATAAAAATAGTCAAAAGCAACAATCTGTAGCTGCTCAACTAAGTACTGCACATTCCGAATTTATTAAAGAAAATCGAGAATACATTAAAAGTATTATTCAGAGTATAATTTTTTTATGTACGCAAGGTCTTGCTTTACGGGGACATGATGAGTCAAAAACAAGTGAAAATAAAGGGAATTTTTTAGAATTATTAGACTTAATGTCCTGTTATAATCCCATACCTACAAATAATCTACAAAATGGACCAAAAAATGTACGTTATACGCATCATTCTATTCAGAATGAACTTATACATAATATCGGTGAATTAACTTTAAAACAAATTAGTACTGAAGTTAAGGAAGCCCAATATTTTGCTATAATGGCAGACGAAACTAAAGATTTGAGTAAAACCGAGCAGTTATCGATAACGATAAGATATGATTTAAATGGTGTTTTATATAAGCGTTTTTTGGGTTATGAAGCAGCAGAAAAATTAGATGCCATGTCTCTTTTAAAGTTTATTAAAAAACGTTTAAGTCAATGTGAAATTGACATCAATTACTGTGTGGCTCAAACATATGATGGGGCTAATGTCATGAGCGGAAAAATTAAGGGTGTACAATCTTTATTTAAAAAAGAAGTCCCACAGGCAATATACGTGCATTGTTTCAATCATGCCTTGAATTTAGTAGTGGTAGACGTTTGTAAAAATTTAAAAGATTGCAATATTTTTTTTTCTGTACTTGAAAACTTGTACGTGTTCCTGTCCGGATCAGCAGTACATAGTACCTTTTTAAATATTCAGAACCAATTAGATCCGGAAAATAAACCTGTTGAATTAAAGAGAATTAGTGATACAAGATGGACATCACAAATATCAAGCAGTTTGGCTGTAAAAAAAAACATTACCTGCTGTATTAGTTTTATGAATGAATATGCAACAGCAAATAACAGCCGATCTCCTGAAGCAAATGGACTTTTAAATAGTATTAATTTTACCTTTGTGTTCAATTTAAACGTTTTTTGCAAATTTTTATCAAAAATTAAAAATGTATCTGATTTTTTACAAAGTAAAGACAGTAATATTTAAGAGCATGACGTTGATAGAGTCAACGAAACAATTATTTGTCACATATAGACAAGAGAGTGAATTTGTGAAATTATAGAATGCGACAATTGCATATTGCGCCTCTAATGATATTAACCAAGATCAAGAAAGCTGCCAGCTAAATTTAATAATTCCGTAATAGTTCAAAAATTATCTCTCTTGAAGATGATAGCGTTAATGGAAAAAATGAATTTAGAACTAAATTATATATTCCCATAATTGATAAAATTACTTCAGAAATTTCACGGAAATTTGATGAAAATTTCAACATATTGTAGGGATTCAGTACTTTGAATCCATCTAGTTCTATTTTTTTAAATTTGGAGCAATTAATTCCTTTAGCCAACCATTATGATTGTGAGTCAGCTTCAATTGAAAACGAATTGAAATTATTGCCAAAAACCATTGAGAGATATGAAATAAACAATAAAATTAAATTAAAATGTTTAACTGATCTTGCTGTTCTTTTACATGAATTTAGGTTTGTCTTTCACGAAATTCATAAATTATGTAATATCGCAATGACAGTACCGTCTTCCAGTGCGAGTTGTGAGAGAACTTTCAATAGTATAAAAAGGAATAAAGATTATTTAAGAACAACAATGTCCCAAGATAGACTTACTGATCTAGGAATATTATATGTTGAAAAAAATATTGTAAAAAATATAAACTTAGAATTAGTTGTTGATTCCTTTGCAATTAAACATAATAATAGAAGAATAATACTTTTGTAAAAATATTTTATGTATCTACAATGTTAATTTTGTTAGAAATATACTATTTTATTTCTGGTTTATTTCTTTCTTTAATTTTATTTAATATTTTATTTGTTGCTTGAAAAAGGAATAAATATATATATACAGAGTGTTCATTTTAAATGGGCCACCATTGCTATCTCGAGAACTATAAGAGCTACGAGGTCGGTTAAATTAGCAAACAATTTCTATTTTACAACACTATTAACATGAGATAAACAAAATTTTTATTAAACCAGTGGTTCTCAAAATACGAGTCCCAACTTTTTTATTTTAAATGTGAACCTATATTTTTTATTTGCTTATTCAATAGAGAATTTTATTCTGAATTCAATGATATAATATTATCATATCCTAACATAACGATTTTTTTGAGAAAAATTCATCTGAAATTTTATATTAATTTGATTAAAATATGACAATAATAAGAGTGCCATGACGGAAAAAACGGAATACAAGTCTTTTTTTAACCTGCAATTATAGAGTGCCTTGACAGAAAGAAGTGAATAATAGTATATTATTTAACAAGCATAATATGTAGGCTATAATACACGAGGATGTAATTAAAAATACGAGCGGTAGCGAGTATTTTTAATCATCCGCGTGTAATGTAGCCATATTATGCGAGTCAAATACTATACTTTATCTACAACTATCAGGCATATAAAAAATCTGATATTATTTATTAAATATTCAGTTAGGTGTGAGTAGTTCATATATAGCTTAACAGATGGCGCCACAGTAGCACGTAAATGTCAAAATAACTTTTCAAATTGTATTTATTATACTTTTATAAGCATATATATTGATATTTATAATAAAAAATATGTTATTAATAAATTAACAGTTTAATAAAATATTATGTGTTAAATTATATGCCCTATTTATTACAGAAAAGTGTAGCGTGTATCATGACATTTCATATTACACTTGTGTAATATGAGTAGTATATTATATGTAGTATCACACGTATAATGTACCCATATTTCAATAGTTGTAGATAAAAGTATATTCTTTCTGTCAAGGCACTCTAATTGCAGGTTAAATTACTTATATTCGGTTTTTTTCCGTCATGGCACTCTTATTATTGTCATATTTTATTCAAATTAATATAAAACTTCAGATGCATTTTTCTCAAAAAAATTCTTATGTTAAGGTATGATAATATTATATCATTGAATTCAGAATAAAATTCTCTATTGAATAAGCAAATTAAAAATATAGGTTCACATTTAAAATAAAAAAGTTGGGACCCGTATTTTGAGAACCACTGGTTTAATAAAAAATTTGTTTATCTAATGTTAATAGTGTTGTAAAATAGAAATTGTTTGCTAATTTAACCGACGTCGTAGCTCTTACAATTCTCGAGATAGCAATGGTGGCCCATTTAAAATGAACAGCCTGTATATATATATATATATATATATATATATATATATATATATTTATATATATATATATTATCACAAATACTAATAAGAATAAACTAACGCAGCTAATAAACCGTTTAATATTTGTTAATTTTTGTCTCAATTCCACGGCTACTGCTATTGATGGAGTGATTTGCGTCATTTTCATACCCAATTTCTGAACATATAATGCACGTAAAATTAATTTTGCTTATTAATTCACATGCAGAATTTTATGCTTTACAACCTTTATTTGAAGCTTTTTTTACATAAAATAATTAGGGAAGTAGGAAATCACGAAAATATGATTTTACAGGCTATATCCCTATGTTCGGATGTTCGAGTAAACATCCTTTATATATCGCCAAACCTTATTTTTTTTCAATGGCTTCCGCCCAACTGGGAAATAATGTTTGCGCCGCCACTGGTCTCATAAGAAGAACTTGTCTCCTTGGCGGCTCCGCAAGCTTCTCCGTTCCACAATCCTTTGTATAGGCTCCCAAGATAGCACGTATAGTATCCCTAGATCCTTAGGGTTAATATGCGTCCAATATAGGCACCACCGGGAGGCAAAGACGACGTAGAATATATCCAATAAGCGACGAACGCTAACGTAAAACGTTATACGATGAGAAGTTCAAAACAAGGATGAAAACAAAAAAAGAAAAGGGATGGAAAGAAAACAGGCTGAAATTCGAAAATATAAATTAATTTAGAGCAACATAATTATGTAAATTTGCTTACGTCAACTATAGACCCTGTTTCCGATATTGAGACGGTGTAGAACAAAATAGTAACACTTAAAGTGAATAAAAGAGGCTGAAATACGAAGATATAAATTAATTTAGAAAAGATAACTATGTAAAATAGCTTACGTAAAGTTTCGACCCTCTTTTCGATATTGCAAAGGTGTTTGATTTTTCCCAAATCCGCAAAATGCGTTTCATCCAATTATTGGGACGTTGGCAGAAAGGTATCTCCGCTTTAAGTGTGTTTAATAACGAAAAATCTTCCAAATAACGAAAACTCGAACATTTTATCCTTCCGCAACGATATAAAAATCAACTCTTACCTCCCGTATTCTAATGCACGTGCTAAAAAGAGCGCGAAAATCACCAAAATTCAATTGCTCATAACTTAACCAAAAGTACAACGTAATGATTTGTTTATACATAAAACATGATTATATACAATAAAATATAATAATAAAAAATAAATAAGTCACAACATTGTAACTTAGTGTAGGAAGCTTAACAGTTTGTAGGAGAGAAAACTGATTGCATTTAAACAGTGTTTATTTCGAAATAAATCATGAATATTAACATAAGTAGTACAAAATGTCTGCCACGTTCGCTATGGTCGTCTCGTGTCTGTTGCTGAATTGAGAATCCGAGTTCCTCGACTCGCCGTGCTTCTCCCCCAGCGTTGCACGAGTTAAAGCGCAGTTTCTGTTGCCTGGTGGTCCACACCGTGCGGTGTGCGCTCTAGTGAACGCAGGAAATATTATTCGCTACATTAGTAAGTGTACAAGCCAGTCGCCAGTGCCACATTAAGCCTCCAGCGGGCCCTAGTGAAAATATAAATCAGGCCCCATTTATATTATTATTATTTTTTGTATTGACAATAACTTACGCCATTAACCAGCAGAATTTTTGTTGTCAAGTAAAGCCATGCCTTTGCTGGGATTCCCAATAATAGTCGGTGTTGTTCCCGTATATCGCTTATTATAGGACGTACCCTGTATTTTCCTTCTTTAGTTTAAACTTACTTAATCTTATAGGAAATTTTTCGACAAGTTTTATTATTCTAATCACAATATTCTATATCTTTTTGAAACTTGATTTTTTTTCACTTTATTTTACTATATTTTCATTTTTAACTGTGATATAAATACTACTCCTTCGGAAAATAATTCATCCATGTATTGTAAGTAACAACTTTTACTAACCATTTTTATTATTATAGCTCAATTCTATCATTTGTTATTAACAATAGAGCCATCTCACATTTTTAGATTTATTTTTTCTTGAAAGAATGTTTATGTATTTTTAACACCTTACACAAGTCTTTAGTATAAGAGACATGATTTTGAAAAAATTGCCTTCAATTTTAAAACCTTTAACACTGACGTCGCACGGTTTCACGAATAAGGCAGCCGTCACTCAACCGGTTTAGTTTGGGACTACTATAATTCGGTTTGAATGGGGTAGATGACCAATTTCTAAATTTTATAGATATAATAGAAAAAATATATTCTCTACATATCTTATATAATAATAATATTTTTCTATCTTTTGCTCAGCTGTCAAGTAGCGTAAATAAATGTTTGTGAACGAAATGTCTGTGTAGGTAGGAGCTCAAAAGTTTATTAGCAAAAATTACAATATGGTATTTATAGGAAAATGTTATTTTGTAGTAAGTAGCAAATTTATGGTTTGCTTAGGATGCAGATTTCCATAAGCCCCTAATAAAATCATTCAAATGAAAATAACGTCATGTTGACGTGAAACAAATTTAATTATGAAATGTTATATTTAGAACACTATAATCGATATTGGGAGCAAATTCGTTTTAGTCCTGCCTTTTATGACCAATTAGTTGTTCAAGCAATTGGAAATTGATTACAGCGTATGAATATAATCCCATTGGGCTTTAATAAAAATAGAGCTAATTTCAGAACTATTAATAATTGCAGTGTTGACAAGTGAAGCGGATTAGGTATAACATGTCCATTGCAGGCTACTACAATATTAGTATACATTTTTATATATTTAATTAATTATTATAAATTACTTTATTACTTTGATGTTACTCTAATTTTCCCATAATTTCCTGGATATGTAGCATTGATTTTCACCTTTGGCCACGTGTTTCGTAGTCCATCTGAATCCACTATTACTATGATGTCGATAACTTTAATATCTCTTCCTTGGACTCTATTTTATTTACTTCTTCTAATTCGCATAGCCAACGTGTTCAAAAAATATGAATTTTTATTTTGATAATAAACATAAATTATTATCATTTACCACTTCACAATACAAAGCAGCATACAAGGGACAAATTATAAAATGGTTTGGAGTCAAAAATTCATCATCTTCTGTCTTTATAAACGGTCTAACAATCTTTTCTATTCTACAGTTGGATAACTGTCCCATAAAACTTTCCTATATTTACAGATTTTACAATTTTCTCACATTTGAGATCCAAAATTTCTATCGAAGTTCGTTGACTGTTTCTCGTCCATAATAGGTATTTCATTTTTTCATGATACATACGAATTAATAATTTTGTAAGCTATGTTTGGGGTCCGAAACAATCAAATTCTCTCAAACCTCTTTTTCTGTCGATCGTTTTATTTCAATCATTACTTCTTTCGGTACTTTATGAAATATTGTTAAAAATTGAAAATTATCTTCTTTAGGATTGCACTACATTCGTTTAAGTGACATTTCAAATCCAGTTTCTATACATTTTTCACCGCAGGCTCTTAGATTTTTCGAAGTATATTTTCAGAATTTGATATCCAATTACATATGATAAATCCACCTTTTTGTGTACAGTTGTTACATCTCCTACTAGTTTTAATGCCGCGTACATAATCATCCATATAGTGATTTTTAGTGATTGCTTTTGCTGCATCTAGATATTGAGACAAAAAATATCGGGCATTTTTATTTTTAGCTTCTTGATCCAAGCAAGGTACACTTGTCGAATTGAAGAAAACAACTTCAATTTTGTATTCGTATGTTTTGTTGCTTTGTTCTGATTAACTACACCAAAATGAGGTAGATACCATATTTTCGGACTTGAAATAATTTTTTTTTCTTTAGTCAGTTATTTATGTAGCCTTTACTTAATAAATCGTCCATTTTGTCGCAATTTACTTTAGCATACGCAGGAGTTTTATCTATTTTTCTTTCTAAAGATTTTACTTTCATCTTTGCATTTTCTATACTTTCTGGATATTTCACATTATACTTTTTCCACAGAAGTGAAGTTTCATATTTTTCTCCAATTCGTACTAATGCAAATCTAAAATCTCTTGTGCACTCTTATCTTGTCTAGAGAGAACTAGGTACTGATTTCTGATTACTGATTTACTGATTTCATACCAAAATGATCTATTTGCCATTACCAAGTGTTACCTATTCAAGAGTGTATTACTTAAAACTGGTCCACTTCAGGGTTTATTTACTATTTTTCTACTAACTAGTAGTGCCCAATGGCCTATATGATCACTGTCAAATTGAAGGAATAAAGTTAAAAAAAAACCATTGTAAATTCAAATTCTCTTACGTGGCGCTATATATCCCCTCTCCAATATTTTATTATTGTTTGTCACCGGAACTATCAATAATTAAGCGTTTTAAAAAATACGGGTATTTTTATTGTTTGTAAAGAATCAAGAAATGGTATTAAAAAAATATGCTCATATACCCGATTGTCTTATGTCTTATCCAATAAGAATTTTGGGTCTTGCTTTAATGAATAATTTGTTATCATTTCAATAAGGATATTTTTCTTTTAATTGCACAACAAACAAAAAACTATTGTTTTGGTAGCGTAAAACCTTCAGTGTTCTAACATGTCTCAAAAAAACGATTTGAATTTATACCAGTTACTGCTAAAGTAATTTTTTTATTTTTCTTGTTTCTCGATTTCATTCGTAATCCCACTGTATACGAAGATATTTAAGGAAACCATCCAAGTTAATCTCTTCTGCTAGGGATTTATCCAGTAACGTAACTGTTGATGCCTCGTCTAATAATGGATATGTTTCTATTGTTTTAGGTTGACTAGAAAGTTTTACTGGTAGGATTTCAACAATACTTTGTTGTTCGTCGGTGTGAATATGGCAACTTGTTTCTACTAGTGCTGTCGATTTTTAGAATTTTGGTATTCGAATATTCGGATACAAAAATATTCGTATCCGGATAATTCGAACACCGAATAGTTAAATATTCGAATAGCCAAATATTCGATTATTCAGATATTCGATTAATCGACCATCCGGATATTCGATTATTCGGTTAATCGAATATCAGGGTATTCGAATATTCGGATATTCGAATATTCGGATATTCGAATATTCGGATATTCGAATAATTCAATATTCGGATAATCGAATATTCAATAGTTATACAACAAGAGGTTCGAAAATAATCGGATATACAGTTGAGGACAAGATGTGTTGCCTTGGAAACAAAAGGACACCGCAGGTGGAGTTATGTTTTAAAGGTAACACATCGAGTCCGCAAACTGTATATTCAGATTATTTTCGAAGCTCGAGTTGTATATATTAAAACTATACAACGAATAAATCAACTATACTAAACAAACTTGCTCCAAATCGATTCATTTTTACGAAATGTCAAAAACTGTAATTCTTTATATTCACGGATGATACGATTAAATATGATTCGACTGTTTCCGGAACACCATTAGTGGTGTTCCGCGAAAACACGACTTAGTAACATAAAGAACCGATGTTATACATCGTAACTAAGAAAAATTCAACTATCTGATTGGTCCATTTTCCGATGAGTTGTATAGTCAGATATATAGTGGCGGGACGTTTGTGTCGGCATCTGTGGTGCCGGTACAATATTGAAACTAAAATTACCTGAAAACAGAGCGAAATCTACAAGAATTTACGAATGCATGTAAAATCTTTCGATCGGTTACCTGATGATGATCGAAAGATCGAAACGCAAGTGACTCAAGAAGTGCCGAGTTTTGTATTCTGCTCAGTGTCATATTTGATTTATTGCATTGAATCTTATTATACATCGATCTTTGCATTAAACATTATATTGTATACTGCATTATATTAATTAATAATGCAAACGACAAATAACGATTTATTATTTTTACTATTTTTTTGTTACTAATTCGTTCAATTAGACGTTACATCGTAATAAAAATTTAATATTTTAATAAACCTGATTTATTTATAATTTTATATACCTAGTTTCATTATCCGAATTTCTAATAATCGGATATTCGAAATATACGGATATCGCAGTTACTTGTACATCCCAGTTTTTATTATATCCAACATATTTGTATAGCCGAATTATTCATATATCCGTATTATTCGTATATTCAAATTATTCGTATATCCGAATTATTCGTTTATCCGAGTTATTCGAATATCCGAGTTATTCGTATATCCGATTTAATCGAATATCTGAATTATTCGTATATACGAATATTCGAATTATTCGAATATCCGAATTATTCGAATATCCGGATTATTCGTCTATCCGAATTATTCGGATAGCAAATTACGAATATTCGCCAAATTTTTATTCGAATACTCGAATATTCGAATATCGTTAACAGCCCTAGTTTCTACTACTTTCTAGGATCAATTTCTTCCCTTTCAGGAAGATTTATTACTTCTTTATGCAATAAATAATGATGACATTTATTAATATCATTCTTGCCACAGTTTTTTCTGTTTTTACAATTTGTAACACAATGATATGTTGTCATACATGAAAAACGTAATTTATTTTTTGACACATTCTGATCTTTTGTCAATGTCACTTGCTTGGATTTTTTTACATTTTCTTAAATGATTATAAATTATAACTTTCAGAATCACAAAACGAGCAGGGTTTTCTTAAATAGGTTTTCATATCAGTAGAGACTAAAACGTGGCTTTTAGTTGATTTTGATTTGACGTTTTCAAAATTCTACTTTCGGAATATGTAATTCAAACGCTATTTCCGTTTGTTTCTCTAACCAAGCTTGATTGGTTCTACTAAATTTTTACTAAATCTTGTCCACATTCATTTATAACTAATTGACAATTTATTTATAAATTCTTGTAGCAAAATAAGATTTCTTAATTGATTTACATTTAAAGCTTACATTGTCAAAACAAGATTTTGAACAGTATTCAATTAAACTTTCTAAATTTTCGTTTATTGAAATAATTTTTCTAATATTTTCTAACTAACAGGATGACACAGTCAGGACAACCAAATCTTTTGTCCAAAGTTTCGATAATTTTATCGATTTAATTTTTTTTCTGTAGAAAATTCATATATTTTGTCGAATTTCGAAATTTTATCATAAAGTTCGGCCAGTGTGTAGAATTACCATTAAATATGGGTAAATCTTTAGGCAATGACTGCCTTGATATCATTTTAGAAAAATGAGAAACTGTAAATTTAGTTTCGCATATCGAGTCATTTTTCTCTGAAATATATTTTTTTTCATTCCTTTGTGAAGTTAGCCATTTATTGATGTCATTGCTCTTATGTAGTTTCTTTGATTTGCTTGTTTTTTTCTTTTTGATAATTTACTATTGTCGGATAAAACAGTTTTTTTACTGCTAGTTCTAAATCAAGAAGTTTTTGGTTTTTTATTCGTTCATATTCTAACTGTACTTCAAATTTCGGTCTGTGATAATATTGTAAATGTAATCAAATAGTTTAATATATAAATGTAATTTAATCAAGCAATCTAAAATGAAAAATGATTTTGATGAATGACATGTAAATAAAGATCATTGAATAAACTTGTTCCAAATATAAAATAAAATTTTATTACATGGTGACAGCGGTATACAGGTATATAATAAAATAAGTTGCTAATTTAAAACCACCGAAACAATTTATTCCTGGATCTACACTTTCTGAATGTTGGTCTAAATGACGACATTAGATTGAAATATATTGGATTGCTGCTGATATTAATAATGTACCAATAAATAAACAACGAGCTATACTGTTACATTTGTTAGGAGAATATGACATTGAAATATATAATACAATGATTTTTCAGAAACAGAAGATGAGTTGATAACTTTAGATTAGAATGGGAAGCACTTTATTTATTTAACTCTAACGTATTAATACACAACACAAATTATATATTTATTATTTTGCCATTTTACAAAATGATTGATTTTTATTCAACAACTTATGACTACTAAAACATGCACATTTATTTTTTCAAAGCATGCATGCTTCTTTCAAAATGCTTTGAAAAATATAAATTCAAAATAGTCTAATTTGTATTCCTAATTGTAAAAATCTGGGCCCTGGTATAGCTTTAGTGAAAATATCCGCTTCCATTATTTCGGTAGGTTTGTATTCAAGCTGTACCTGTCCATTAGCAATCGTTTCTTTAATGAAATGTTCTTTTATATTAATATGTTTGCTTTTTGAATTTATAATAGGATTTTTAACCATGTTTTGTGCAGCTTGATTGTCATTTCCAATCTTTACAAACTCTTGTCTTATGCCCATATCATTTATCTGTTGCAGTAGTTGAATTGCTTCTTTCGCTGATTCAGTCATCGCCATGAACTCTGCTTCCACTTCCACTGTTGACAGTGCAACAGTACGTTGTTTTCTTGACTCGAAGCTAACTGTACTTCCTCCATTCAGAAAACATCAAAGGTTTTTTAGTTTTAGTGTAGGTTAGTGCAATTTTTTTCGTACCTTTCAAATATTGGAGAATTCTCTTAGCTACAGTCATATGTGATGGTCTGTGGCTACAATCCAATATTCTTTTCCATAACATTCGTTAAATTGATTTAAATGTGATACTGCATAGAGAATATCTGGTCTTGTAGCGACCGCAAGGTACATGAGGGCTCCAATTAAGTGTTGATATGGTAATTCTTCACATTTTCTAGCATTTTTTTAAAATTTGTTTCTATTGGAGTATTTACTGCTATGCAATTTGTTATATAATATTTGTCTAATAATTTTTTAATATAGTTGCTTTGCGAACCTTTAATTTCGTTTTCATTTATTTCAAATTGTATACCCAAACAATATTTCAATTTTCCAATGTCTTTCATATCGAGTGTCTTCTTTAAACTACTGTAATTTTAGACAAATTATCTAATCATTTCTTTGCCTATAAAAATGAAACATACGTGAGATATATATTTTTTACCTACCTTCAAACTGAGGATCAAACTGTTGATCAATATGTGACTACCCTTTAAAGTAAAGCATCAGATTGTAATTTTGGTGAATAAGCGGAGTCCCTGATAAAAGACAAAATTGTTTGTGGAATTAAAAATAATTCTCCAAGGGAAATATTGTTGAGGGAAAGAAATTTAGATTTAGCTAGGTGTATAGAAATATGCAGAGCTGACGAAGAATCAAAACGTCAGATACAAAAAATGTCTGGAAATTAAATGGTATGTGCTATTAAACATGATAAAAACAATATAAAATATGATAAAAATTATACAGACAAATACATCAAAGCTTAAGTATAATAAACATAATAAACAAAATGTTAATGGACGTTGTATGTCAACCTATATTTTTGGTCAGTGTCCAGCTTAGGAGAAAACTTGCGCAAAATGCAAAAAGAAAAACCATTTTGCAGTTTGCATGCAAAAGCAAACGTGAAAATGAAATTGAAGAGCAGGATGATGATAAGAATTTTGAAGAAAATCAATTCATTGATATTGATCTAATCAAAGTGTTCAAATTGACAATATATGCAACGATGGGAATGCTATAAAGGAATGGATAAAAGTAATAATGATCCAAAATATAGCTGTAAAATTTAAACTAGATACAGGCAGTGAAGTCAATATTTTGCCAAACCGATCTTAGAAAAGTCAACTAATATTTTACATGGTTATTCAAAACATAAATTGAATGTTATTGGTCAATGTAAATTATTTTATAAAATTAAAAACATAAAGCAACAATTATTATTCTACATTTTATATGATAATTTTCAACGAATTTTTGGATTAAATGCATGCATAGAATTAAATCTAATTCAAAAGACAGATCTAGTAAATTTGGAAAATAAAATTGCACCTGCAAGAGAAAAAGCAGAAAATATAAATGTTTGAAGTTATACTGGAGATGTCTTTCATACTGATTTATTACAATAAATAAATACAGGATTCAAGAGTAAGGGAGACCGGTGTCAATTGTTACAAAAAAAATGTTTTTATTTTTCATAAGTTAATGTTATCTTTCGAAATTTTGAAGTTACCTGTATGAGAACTTGTCCACCTTTGTGAATAATAATATGAATTTAAAACTTTTGAAAATGTAACGCATATAAAAGTATAAGGATTTTTAGACCGACAAAACAAATGTTACAATTGCCACCAAACTGGTGTCAATAGTAACAGTAGTAACATAAAATAATAAATACAAGGTTTATTCATTACTTTAGAATACAAAATGAAATTGAATTAACTAAAAGTAAACAAAATACATATTCTGTTGGTGATCGAACATTTTATCAATGGCTTTAGTCGTCTAAAGTATAATGGGTCATTATTCGTACAATTTAAATGTGCCCATTTTTTACATTCTCTACATTGCAACCAACCTTCTGTGCTTGAAGAATATGGGCCACTACATACCAAACAGAGAGTTTCCTCATCGGATTCATCAGATGCGACTCTTACTTTCGAGGCCGTTTTCTTTTTTTTGCTTTTGTTCTTTTGTGTTTTCGATAACGGCGGTTTTTTCTTCAAATTTTTATCATGATTAAGACTGAACTTCATTGAAATTTTCTTTAAATTTTGTTCTTCAATTAAGAGTTTCTCCGGTGTATTCGTCAGTATTGCTGTTTTTCGTGTGATACCTCTTCCTTTTTTTGGTTTATTGAAATCTGCTTTAGGTAATGGCTTCAAATTTTCAGGTGTAATTAATTTTGTGGAACTATTACTGATCGGTAGGGAATGTATCGAAGGAGATGCGTACCTAGCAGTCGATGATCCTGGTTGCCTTTCTGGACTGGTATGTCTTATTGTTGATTGTTCTGATGGACTAATATTTGGAGTTCAAGGTATATTATTTTCAGTAGTTGAATTCTGGTTATCTAGCGGTCTGTCGGCTACATCTGATGGAGAAATATCACTATCATTAAAAATTTCTCGGTTAAAGGGTCATATCCCAATGCAAGAGAAAGAAACAAGTTGTGATTCCTGGTAAATACCTTATTGTAAGGATTGTATCCTACTTTAGGCTGTAAATTGTTACGCAGAGTGTTCACATAACAATTTAAAGAAACATTACATTTCTTGCTGCTACTTCATAAATTATTTTAGGTATCAATTCCCTGTCTGTCTTTCTTGGTCTGGGCTTAACCATTTTCATTATTAAACACGAGATAATGAGATAATTTTATTAGAAAAGAGTAAAAACAGGTGTTAATTGTAACACGTTACAGTCGACGCCGTGGTATGTGTTACAACGGACACCGCTTAACCTATAGATATTATTTGTTTTTTATATTTATTAGGTAATGACTCGAAATGTTTATTATTGAGAAATAAAAGCAAAAATAACTAACGAACTGATACTTAGCTTCATATATTATCGACCGAAATGCTTTTAGGGTTTTATAAAGAATTTGAATCAATATCAATTATTACTTTTTTTCTCATTTACAGACATAAGTGTATAACATACGCCATATGCGCGCGCATTCATTATCACTGTGTACCACAGAATAGTTACATACAGAAGCGACACTGCGTGTCGGCACCTTTCATGTTCCCCTATTCAGTTCTATGACCTTGAAGAATTGTGTAGACCTTTAAATTTGTGCTCTTCCCCTATCTCTCTGTAAGATGTGAGGAAACTTTCCGATTTTAAACAATGAGCCCTTTAAATTTGTGCACATTCTCCATCTCTCTCTAATTTTCGTTTCTCTGTCTTACTGTCGCTTCTGTATAAACCTATTCTGTGCTCAATATATATAGGAGCTAGGACTCTTTTTGCTTCTATCTTCAAGTGCATTTTAATTTAATTCCAAAAGATGGCCCTGTTATGTGTCTTTGTAACAATTGATACCTGTTACAATTGATACCGGTCACCCTCACTGTCAACTTGTGAAAAACAACAAATTAACTGAATTACTACTTAAAAAACAAATTCTTTTCATTTATTAAGAGAGGCGGAGATGAAACTATAGTAATTTCATATAATTTTATTGCATTCTAACACCCTCTCTCAATAAAAGAATCTCTAATCAGGTTTAACATTTTACAAAAAAATATTAAAACTACCCTTACTTAATGGTTTTGTTAATACGTCGGCTATTTGAGTACTAGTTGCAATGTATTTAACATCTACAATTTTATTTGCTATCTTTTCACGAATAAAGTGACACTTGATGTCTATATGTTTTAGACGTTTATGATTTTCTGATTTTTTAGCTACTCAAATGGCCGATTGATTATCCTCGAATATTACAACTTGTTCAATACAATTAAGTCTAATCTCCGTCATTAAATTTTTGTTCCAACATACTTATTTATGACCATGATATGGTGCAACCATACAACTACATCACGTAGCCAGACGTTGATTTGCGGTCGTTTTTATCACCGGCCCAGTCGGCATCAGCGTACTCAGCTAATGTCACACAACTTTGCCAGTACTTTCCAAAGTTTTTCTGAAAAAGATAAATCAGGTCTACAAGCTAACATGCAATATATTAAATATCATATTTGCTGTCTGCATCTAGTAACTATTTCTTAATCTGTCAATATTTCCTTTTTAATTTCGGTATTAGGTTCGATTGGTGTAAATACTGGCTTACAATTTTCCATATTATACTTTCTTAATACATATTTTATGTATTCCTTCTGATCTATAATTATTCTATTATTGTCTTGCTTTATATTTATACCCAAATAGTTTGATACTTTTCTCAAATCTGTCATTTTTAAGGTGTTATTCAATTCTTTGTTTAATTTTTCGACTTCTGTTGGATCTTCCCCCATTATAAGTAAATCATCGACATACAGTAAAATATAAAATTTTTGTCCTTCTTTATAATACAAGCAATAGCCAGATTTACATCTCTTGAAGTTTTGCTTCATTGTGAATTCATTGAATTTATCGTTCGCCCATATAATTATTTGTTTAATATTAGTAGCTTATTATCTTGTTCCATACCATCAGGCTTTATTAAGTGTACTTCTTCGTAAATATTTCCGTTTAGAAACGCACATTTTACATCCATTTGGTAAATAGGTAGGTTAAACTGTACTGCTAAGGCTAATATAATTCTTAGAGTGTGTAACTTTGCAACTGGTGAATATATTTCCGAATGATCAAAGTTCTCTTTTTGCTGAAAGCCTGTCACACAAGTCGAGCTTTATATTGTGCTTTTTCTTCTGAACCTCTTTCTATTTTAAACACCCACTTAGTATCTATTGCCTATTTCCCTTTAGGTAATTCAATTTCGGTCCATATATTGTTTTCATGTAATGCATGTAATTCTCTTTTAATTGCTTCTTTCCATTTGTTCCTCTCTGGTCCATTTATCACTTTATCATAAGTAGGTTGATTTATTTCCTTTGCCATGTAACACATGGCCTAGTCGTTACATATACTTGGTAATCTTTTGATGATTCTACGTACATTTTCATTTGTTTGTGGTTGAGATTATATTTCACTGCTTATATCTTCCGTTTCTATTTCTTCATAGTTACTACTTATTTCTTCATGGTTACTTCTTGCATCATCTCTTTCTATTTCTTCATTTATGTCTTTTGCGTCTTTTATTTATATTTCTTCATTTATGTCTTCCATTTCTTCGTTTTGTCTTTGTCTACAAATCTTTCTATTTTTATTTTTCACTTCCTCGTTGTTTATTTTATCTTCTGCTTTCACTTCCTTCGCTTTAAGTCAGGGCATGTAACCGGTTAATAAAAACCGGTAACCGATATTTTGAACGAAAATTGCGAACTTTAACCGTAATTTTAACCAATTTTTTTTCAGGCCGAAAATACCGGTAACCGTTAACCAAAAAAATAACCGGTTTTAGCGAATATAAACCTTTATTTTAATATCATTTAGCGAGTAAAAAATTTAATATTTTTTTTTATATCTGTGTTTTCTATTTGTTTTTGAACATGAGTCATGACAGTATTTACAATTAACATTTTATTGGAGAGTCATAAATGTAGGTAGTCTCTTTGGCCGTTAAGGTTACTTAAAAAGTCCCAAATAAATACGGCCTTTGTCAACACAGGCAAGTTTAAAATTGAAAAGTGACCTGCTTTTTTCTGAAGATATTACAAGAATTTTTGTGAATATTCATTAATTAAATTGCTTTTTTTAATTGTTATAATTTTCTTAGATAGTATTTTTTTAAATTAATTATTCTGTAATTTTTTTTCAATCAAATTTTTATAATTCATTTTTTTAATTAATTTTAATTTTTTATTAACCGATATATTAACCGGTTTAAACCGGTTTCTAATATTCAAAAACCGGTTTTCGAACTAAAACCGTTATTATTATAACGTTCTCTATAAGGGTTAACCGTTAACCAGTATTTTTTTCGGTTACATGCCCTGGTTTAAATACAACATTTATTGCTGTAATTAAGGTTTGTTATTTCTTTAAAAATATCCTATATCCTTTTGTATTCTCTGTGTATCCAACAAATATACCTTCTTTTCCTTTATCATCCCATTTCTTCCTCTTTTTCATCAGGTACGTAAGCATAGACAGTCCTACCAATGGTTTTGAAATAACTTGTATCAGGTGTTTTGTTCAACCATAATTCATAAGGTGACATATTTTCTACTGTACATGTACCTGTACGATTAATAATGTAAGTTGCTGTATGCACACATTCAGCCCAAAACTTTTTATTAAGATTAGCAGCTAACATTATGTACGGGCAGATTCCACTATTGTTTGCATGTTGCATCTCTCGTTCTATTTTACCATTTTGTTGTGGTGCGTAATGCACTGTTTGTTGATGTCTACTGTCTTTGTTATTTAATATTTTTCTTACCTTACTATTTACTATTTCTGTACCATTAGGATTATTCGGGCAGCAGTTTGTGATAGTTTTATGAATTTTTCCATTGCGCATGCTTCTGATTCTGACTAGTTTCAAATCAGTTGCAAATTTCAGCTGCTCGAACGTATTAATTCATGCAAGTACCGTAGAGAGCGTAGCATAAGCATCACCTGTTATTTATTTACAATTTTAGCTAGGTTAAGGAAAAAACACCAAAACCAAATCTACAAAAATGTCAGGTAAGACGAAATTATTTGTTTTTTTTGCATTATAATTCTACTGTATAAAACATTTAATTACAGAAAGCTGCAGAATTGACGACACAGAATATAAAACATGGTCTTTCAATGCTACAAAAGTCTTAATTGATTATTATAAGCAGTACAGAAACAAAGTAGGGAGTTTCGATATCAGAAACATGAAGAAATTATGGGAAATAATAGCAACAAAAATAAGTAAAGAAATGAAAATGAATGTAACGGCAGCAAACTGCGAGAATAGATGGACAACAATTGAAAGAAATTATAAAAAATATGTGGACAACAACAATAAAACAGGCCGAGGAAGAAAAGATTTTGAATATTCGAAGGAAATGGATGAAATATTCGAAAAGAAAAGAAATGTAAACCCAGAAATATTATTATTTGCAGCTACATGTTGTGAACCTTTGATGAGTAATTTACAAGAAGAAAATTTTACACTAGCACCAGATACATTTCTTCAAGAAGAAAATAATACATCAAATGTTGAGAAACCAACAAACGAGAAAAAGAATGACTCCGATTTATCCCGAAGCACCTTTAAAAAATCATCGTAGTAAATATTCTTCCCCAAAATCCAGAGGAAATATGGCAGATAATAGATTGGCCCATGAAAAGGAACAGTTTGCTTTTAAGAAGTCAATTGCAGAAAGAAAATTATTATTAGAAGAAAAAAACACTGCAAGAAAAAATAAAAAAATATTATTTAATTGAAGAGAGAAATAAAATATTAATTTAATTTAACCTCCCCTATTGCTTTAAAAGACTGATAAAGTTCGTTATATACAAGAATTGTTATTATTTTAATTTTTTTTATATTGTAGAGTGCAATTTTATTTTATATAATAGTATGTGATCACCTGTACCTGCAATTTTCATTAGTGAATAAGAAATAGTGTTTACAGAATTATGTATTTTATTTTTATAATATAATCTACACTTCCATTTTTATTACAAATTTAATATGTTATTCATAACATTTGTTCTTATTGCATTACTATCCCTTTCATACACATTTTCATCATCTTCATCATCAACACCTTGAATATCTACATTATTTTGTTCAACATTTTCAATACAATTAAAATCATCTTCCAAAGCAATATTATGAAGAACACAACAAACTCGTATAAAATGCACAATATCGTGCACTTTTCTAAGTTTTATGTGATACAACTGCCTGAATTTTTGTTTAAGAATTCCGAAGCAATGTTCTACTACATATCTGTTGCTTGATAAATTTACATTAAAGTTTCTCTGGTTTCTATTTAATTGACCTCGGTCACGAAAAGGTGTTATTAAATGTCTCAAACAAGGGTATCCGCTGTCTCCTAGGTTGTAAAAATTCCCACATTTTTCGGCCAGTGTATTTGATAAAGGTGATGTCCTAAATGTACGACTGTCATGAGCGGAACCAGGATAACCCACAAATATGTCACGTATTTTCCTTTTATGGTCGCATACTACCTGTAACTACAATTTTTTTTTAATTATTTTACAATTTGAAAATATTTTCTTTTTACCTGTATAGAAAAGAAATGTTTTCTGTTAAGGTACGAATCCTAAATGTACGACTGTCATGAGCGGAACCAGGATAACCCACAAATATGTCACGTATTTTCCTTTTATGGTCGCATACTACCTGTAACTACAATTTTTTTTTAATTATTTTACAATTTGAAAATATTTTCTTTTTACCTGTATAGAAAAGAAATGTTTTCTGTTAAGGTACGAATCAGGATCATTTTTGGGTCTGTCTATTTTTATATGCGAACCGTCTATAGCGCCGATAACTCCTGGAAAATTGTTTTGTCGAAAATGATTTTCTATGTCGTTTTTTTCTTGTTCTGTAGGCCATTGTATAAATTTGTCAGCAATATTACTTAGAAATTAGGTTATTCTTCTAATCACAGCAAATAATGTACTGATGCTTATATTAAACCTGTCTGCCACATCTCGAAAAAAAAACACTAGTGTATGTTGCTCAGGTTTAATTTTCCAAAACTACCGGACTGGTAATTAAAATAATTACTGTTTTTGTAAAATTCATTAATGGACGCAGTAACATTCCTGCTAACGCGAAAATGTTCGAAAAATACAGTATCTGTATAGTTTGGCACAATATTTTCTATATAATTTTAATTTTTTTGCCTTTTTGACACAATAACATCTTCATAATCTTCCTCTGATGAAAATAGCAATTCGCTGGAACTAGTATCGCTACTTGAGCTGCTTAAATCTGACATCTAAAAATCAAAAATTAAAATTATATTTTATTTATGAAAATTATTTTAAATAATACTAAAGAAAGAATTGTTACCTACCTTCACAATTTTCTTAGATGCACTAAAAAACAACAGCTGATTTCAAACTGCGCTACTGCGCATGTTTCAAACTTAAAATTTGTAAAGAATCCGCAAACTTTTCCAACGGGTTTGAAATGATACCAAACGGTTTCTAATTGCTGCTCGAACATCGTACTAATAGTCAGAATTTGAAATTGTTCGCTGCCCGAACGCCAAAATAGTACTGCGCATGCTCCTGACGGTTTGTGAGAGTTTCTGACTGCTGCCCGAACAAACCTATTGTCAGATCTCAGGAGTTTAATTCTTTTACCAGTGTCATTTTCTACTGTTTCAAGAAATTCTTTAAACTTTTCTGGAACTTCGCTCTTTTCTTAATGTAATTACGAATCTGAAATGTGAATAATCATCTTTGAAAAGTAAGAAATATCTACTGCCACCGATACTTTGCTTTTCCATCGGTCCATTGAAATCAACGTGAATTATTTCACATACCTCAGATGATTTTTGTGTACTACTTTTGAAAGGTAGTCGATCCATTTTGCCTTTTTTATAGATATCGCAAAAACTATAATCTGAGCCATTCACTTGATTACCATATTTATCCAATATTTTCTTACATTGGACTATATTTTGATGTGCTAAATTTTCATGACAAGAAGATAAAGTTTCACTTACCACAGCAAGAGATGTTTTGATTTTTATCTTCATTATGTATATATTGTCTTCTCTCTCTGCCATAACATTGCAATATCCTTGCTATTGACAATTTTGCATACTTCTGAGGATCCATTTACTTTGTAACCTTTTCTTAATACCTTGTTAAGCGAAAATAAGTTTGTTTTTAATTCAGGAACATATAATACATCGAGCAAATCCTTTTCATTCCAACTTTCTCCGTTGTAAATTAAATAGAAATTTTACCTTTTCCTATTCCTATAATTTCTCTCCCATCACCTATGGTTATTTTTGTACCTGTTTCTTCATATTCTGTTAACCAGTTTCTGTTACAAGTCATATGATGACTAGCGCCGCTGTCCAAATACCACATTTTCTCTTGTAAATTCAAGTTACTGTACAAAGCTAAACTGACAAAGACATTTAGTTTTTGACTTCCCTCTTTTTCTTTCCGTAATCTAAACCTGCAATCTTTCATATAATGTCCTGGATTTTTGCAGTAATGACATAATCTTTGTTTATGTTTATTGTTGCCTTTATTTTTATAAATCCTTCCTTTGTATTTATTTTTATACTTACTCATAAAACAATGTCATTGCATAAATTGTTTGTTTCATTTGTATTATTTTATAAATGAGATCAAATTCTTTCTTAAGAGGTAACACTATAGTAAACTGAGAATAATAATCTAATGTTACCTGAAAATATTTATAACCTTCTGAAGTTTCTCATGTAATTGATCCGCACAGATTGGTATTTGTCAGTTCTTCCATTTTATGTGAGCTTCTTGTATTATTGTAAAATGGTAATTTACTTGCTTTTCCTTCTATGCATCTTTGATTTTTTTTTTTGCTATATGGTAAACCCAATAGCTTTAAACTTCTCCTGTTTAAATGTCCCAACCTCTGATGCCAAATTTTAGTATTCTAAGTGAATTTATTATATATATATATATATATATATATATATATATATATATATATATAGCAGTTGAAGGTAATTGTGACTGCAATTAATTAAGGAAACTGTATTTCGTGGGAATGGCAGTCAGGAATCGGGCTAATAATTTTTACGTCTTTTTAAATTTTGACAAGCTTTCGGAATCTCTTTATTCCTTCTTCAGGTCAAATTTTGTTAGAGTTATAATTTTGAAAATTGTCGACTCCATGAAGCATATTTTCTTTTGGTTATTTTTTCAAATTGTTGTAATTTCCATTGTTGAATTTTAAGAATGATTTTGTTATAATTTTAAAATAATAATTTAGTAGAATATTACAGGTCACAGAAATTATTATATATTATATTAAAGAATCACCATTTTACGAGACTAATACAATGAGCAATAAAAAATTTGTTTTTGACCTAATCGATGAATGATATTCAAAATGACTTAAAATTATCTCTTTTGAAAATTTTCTAAAGGATAGAAAGTTATTCAAACGACTTACATTTCTCATATAGGGGAAAGTAGCCTAATTTGGACCAATTTTATAATATTCACTATATAAAAGCACGGAAGAAGTGTCAATAAAAATTAAGTAGTAGAAAAGAAACTTACTAAGTGTACCTTCAAAATAAAACCATTTATTAAATTTTAAGTACCATTTTATTAGTAAAAAATAAATTCAAAAAAATCTTGTCATCGGTCCAATATAGGAAACCGGTTTCCTTATTTGGACCGATAGCTTCCTAAATTGGACCATTAGCTTTCTTAACGAAAATTACAACAATAGAACCTTTTAACTACAGCACTAATTTCAGCACACTGAGAATGAATCCAAGTGCGACATTTCATATATTGTATCATATTTTCTTCCTTGGTTTCTTCACACAATATACAAAACCATGAATCACCATTTTCTTTCTTTTTTCTTTTTTATGTTTCGCATTTTGTCAGAAAGATGGGGAAAGGCAACAAATTTAAAGGGCTAATTATTTAAAATCGGATAGTTTCGTCACATCTTAGGGAGAGATAGAAGAAGTCAACAAATTTAAAGGTCTATACAATGCTCCAAGGTCATAGAACTGAATAGGGTAACGTGAAAGGTACCGACATGTCGACGTGTTGCTTCTCTATGTACTATTCTGTGCCGTAATCACAATTTTTGTCGGTCCAATTTGGGCAACTGTTTTCGGTTCAACTTGGGCAACTTGAATATTTTATACTTAAAATTATACAAAAATGTCAAAGTAACATAAACTCATAAAATTATAACAGGAAATTATAGATAGATAAGTAAGCTTTGTGATGATATAAGAGGACCTGTAATTATTTACGTTTGGACGAACTAACGGCTTTCACTCTTACATCAAAATAACAAATTTTCTTCGTAGTCAAACAAATAACCCTTCTCCTAATGTAACCATGAGACATTTTTTCACAAACACGATTACATTAATCTGGTCTACCTCTACGTATAACAAGTAGTCTATCTAAAATCGCACAGATTTTATCAATCTTTGGATACCACAGCGGTCCAAATTAGGCTACGGTCCAAATTAGGCTACTCTCCCCTATATAGGGGGTTTGGAATTACATTTTCAGTATACAGCGTTTTGCGATTCTGTGTATTATCTTCAATGGCCTTCAACAACTCCACCATGGACTTCATATCTTCGACGCCGTTTTCTTCTCCAGTACGTGACCAAGGGGAAGACCCCGACCTCATCTTTATCGACGAGTTGGTGAACGACGCTGCGGAGGTTTTGCTGGACAAGCCGAAACCGTTTTCCGCAAGCGACAGCATGGAGTCTCTACCGTCTCCAATATTAACTCAGATGGAAGCCCCAGAGGAAGACCCCGACATCGTCATCATCGACGACCTGGTGAGCGAAACCGCGCCGGCTTTGCTGGACAAGCCATTAAAAAGAGCCCGAGAAGAAGACGGCGAGGTCTCTGGTTTAAAACCAGAAAAACAACGTCGCCTGTCTTCCTCAATAGATGAACCGTGCGGGCAGCAGTTCATTGAAGAAGACGCAGATGATGCTTTGCCTGGAAACTGTTCAACAGGCTCGACTTCGAGCATACCGTGCGGGCAGCAACTCGTTGAGGAAGACGCGGATTGTTTCGAAGGATGATGTTGGGATAGAGACGTCGACATGGGGTTGTTGTTAGGTTCTGCGGAAGCCGTTCGTTTTGAATTCCCACCCGCCAGGCATCTGCACGACAACAACGACAGACTCCTGGATGTGGCGGTTCTTCCTCTCGGAAAAGAGAGAAGGAGCTTTATCACCGTGGGGGTCGATCCAAATGGTGTTAGAGTGGCGGCGCGTTTTGTTGGTAGTGTGGAGAAAAAACAATATTTTAATATTGACTCATTTTCTAGACTAGTGGAATTTTGTAAAAAGTGAGTAGCAATAAACTTAGTACAAATATTAGCTGCTGGGTCGGTAGCGTACATTTCACAGTTTTACATAAAGGACACTTAAAGTATAGATTAGGGAGTAAGTATTTAGTAATAAGAAAAGAAATTATTGATCAAATAATTAGTTTAGAATTAGAAATAGAAAATAGAATATTACAATATAGTGTTAAATATAGGCAACTTAAAAAAATTTATAAAAAATATATTCAAGATGTATGTGTACATAGTTTAAGACATAGTGTAGATTTAGATGTATCTTTATATGATGTAACGTTTAGATATAATTTAGTTTTTAAGGAATTATTTAGTGATATGTATACATATTATTACAACAAAACAAAAAGAGATGTAAATAGTGCTTATGTATTTATAAATAGGAAAAAAAATATATAATTCAAAGTAAATATATTATTATCATTTTATTCCTAAATGTTATTATTTGCAGTGAGAATTAAATAAATAGGTGTGAAAAAAAACCTTACATTCTTTCGCATTTTGTAAAATATTAGTAAAATGACTTGTTATAAAAAAGGGCAGGTAATTCGCAAATATAATCCGTATACCTGTACTTTCTCATTTTGTAAGAACTTCATTGATAAAATCAGCAGGCCTGTTATAAAAGGGGACAGGTACTTCGCAAAGTCAGTCAGTTTACCTGAATTAGTGCTAGTGGAATTTTCGTTGTGAGTCGCAATGGATCAACAATAACAACAATACGATGCTTTTTTCCGTATTTGTGACGAGATGGTTGAATCTTCTTTGCAAGAAAGTAATTTCAACGCATTTTATGAAATATGCGAGGAAATAATAGAATCTAGCACGAGTCAACGAGGTAGTGGCATTGAGCGATACTCAATTGTGTCGGATCAAGAGAGCCACTGCAAAAGATTTAATTTAATGGGGCGTAAAATAACCTTCACTATGAATGACCCTCCAAGAGACGAAGACTCCATACAATGGTTCTACAACTCTGTAAAAAGTGTTACAGAATTTGTAATGAAATCCACAGAACCATCAGATTATGTGGGATTCGTATTTCATACACCGCTTCTTGAATTGGGACCAGCATGGTTAAGTTTTCGCCGTGCAGATCAGCTACATGTCGATGTTGTGTGGGAAGCTCTGGAGAAAATTCTTCAGAGCAATAAAGAAATTTTTTCCAATGGTCAATTTATCATAGAGATGACCAAAGTTTCTATGCCAGCAGGACGTGGGAAAAAAAATAATCATGGATTTTCGTATGCCGAATTCTGCCGAAGGAAATATGGTATTGTAGAGATTGTTAACAGAGACAATTTATGCTTACCTCGTGCACTAATTGTTGCAGAATCATTGTGTAAGAAAGAACAGTGTTTTAAAAACATAGTTAATGATAGACATGGTATTCAAACTTTGAGGGCACGCGAATTATGTATAAAAGCAAATGTAAATATTTCTGAAAACGGTGCTGGCTTAACTGAACTTGCAGAGTTCCATCGCTATTATTCTCAATATAACATATGTGTATATGAGTATAATAGTCGCGGAAAGGTGATATTTGAGGGTGCAAAAGAAAAAAATCTTCCACGACTGAATCTTTTGTATCATCAAAATCATTATAATGTAATAAAAAGTTTAACAGCAGCGTTTTCTTGTAAATATTTTTGTGAACAATGTCACGTACCTTACTATGTAAGAACAAGACATTCTTGCGAAAATATTTGCTATTTTTGTAAACATGCTCCGCAGTGTCCTCCTACTCTTGATCTAATAAAATGTGATTTGTGTGACAGAAAATTTCGGGGACAAAAGTGTTTTGACAATCATATAAAATCAACATGTAAGACATTGAAAAAGTGTGATAAGTGTTTAAAATTATATCTTATTGAAAGAAAAGACCGTCAATATGTGTGTGGTAAGTCATATTGTAGACTGTGTGAATCTTTTGTAAACCCAGGACATTTATGTTACATTCAAAAAGACAATTCAAAAGTTAAAGACAATACTTTGTTTATTTACTACGACTTCGAAACACGTCAAGAAAAACCTAGTGATAGCGGTTTCGAGCATGAAGTTAATTTATGTGTGGCACAACAATCTTGTTCGGCTTGTTATAACATTTTTGACATAACAAAATTTTGTAGTTCATGTGGTATACGCCAACATATTTTTACAAAAGATCCAGTTAAGTTGTTTTTAGAATATGTAGTTTTGCCCCAAACATCGTTTTCTTCTGTGGTATGTATTGCACATAATGCGAAATCCTTCGATTGCCAATTTATATTAAAATATTTAGTAGAAGAGCAAAATATCAAACCAAAAATAATTTTAAACGGTTGCAAAATTTTAATGTTACAATTTAATCATATTAGATTTCTCGATTCTCTAAATTATCTACCGATGCCATTATCATCATTACCAAAAACCATGGATTTGCCAAGTACAATTAAAAATGGTTATTTTCCTCATTTTTTTAATAAAGTAGAAAATGAAAATTATGTTGGTCCTATGCCTTCTATGGAATATTATGGTATATACAGTATGTCTATTTCTACACGTCAACAATTTCTGGATTGGTATAGTAAACAAGTACAGGAAAATGCTATATTTGACATGCGGAAAGAGATCATAGAGTACTGTATAGCGGATGTTGATATATTACGTAATACTTGCGATAAATTCCGCATTAATTTCGTGCAAGACTGTAAAGTTTGTCCTTTCACACAAGCGGTTACCATTGCCTCGACATTTAATCGCGTATTTAAAACCAAATACAATAGGTATTATACCACAAAAAGGTTATCGCCTAAAAGATAATCAATCAAAAATAGCGTTAATGTGGTTAATACAACAGGAAAATATAAGAGGCATATCTATTCAGCATGCAGGAAATGGTGCGGAAGCTGTAATTGGTAAGTTATTTAAAGTTGATGGTTATTGTGCAACTAATAATTAAGTGTTTGAATTTCTCGGTTGGTTTTGGCACGGTTGTACTGTTTGTTATAAAACAAAAAGAAATCAACCAATATTTAATAGTTCAAAAGAATGGATGATAGATATCATAGAACATTAGAAAAATTAGACAAAATTCAAAATTTGGGGTACACAGTTATAAAAATTTGGGAATGTGAATTTCGTAAAGAGTTAAAAGATGATAAAAATTTAAATAAAATGATGAATAACCATGAAACTTTAAATAATTTACCTCTACAACCACGCGAAGCTCTATTCGGAGGCCGCACTGGTAATACGGTGTTATATAAAAAAGCTAAAAATAACGAAAAAATAAAATACGTAGATGTTTTTTCGCTCTATCCGTATGTTAGCAAATATAGTAAATTCCCAGTAGGCCATCCAAAAATTATTGTGGGTGCTGAAATTAACATATTGTGTATTGACAATGTTGAAGGATTAATTAAGTGCACTGTATTACCGCCTTCTGATCTTTTTCACCCTGTACTGCCGCGAAAAGCACATGGGAAACTAATGTTTGCTTTATGTCGAACATGTTGTGATGAGCTGAAGCAAGAAGATTGTTGTCATTGTGATGCCGAAAGACAGTTTATTGGAACTTGGGTAGCGGATGAAGTGCGTTGTGCGGTGTCTGCGGGATATAAAATCATAAAAGTGCACGAGGTATGGCAGTACGAAATGACAATCTACAACAAAGATACTGGGACTGGGGGTTTATTCGTCAACTATATAGACAGTTTTTTAAAAATGAAACAAGAAGCTAGTGGATACCCTGCAGAATGTACAGACGAAGAAAGTAAAGCTGCTTATATCCACTGTTATAAGGAAAACGAAGGTGTTGTGTTGGATCCGACCCAGATTGAGAAAAATGCAGGAAAGCGTTCTATAGCTAAACTAATGCTAAATTCTTTCTGGGGTAAGTTGAACTAGCTATAATGTGTATTTTCGTAATATCTAAATTTATTTTGATTGCAGGAAAATTCGCACAAACAGAAAACAGATCAACTACAACTACGGTATCTTCAGCAGAGGAATTGTATGATATGCTTGTAAATCCAGCATTGCAAATCAATAGAATTATCCCTGCTGGAGATCAGATGCTGTACGTGAACTGTGTGCGTGAAGAAGAAGCGGTAGAACAATTAAAAACAGTGAATGTTGTTTTTGCCGCGTTTACCACCGCTCAGGTACGGTTAAAGCTATATGCATTTTTAGAATCCTTGGGTAGTAGAGTGTTGTACTACGATACAGAATCTATTATATACTCTCATTCGACTGGTGACTATGAACCACCTACAGGAAACTATTTAGGTGATTTGGCAGATGAATTAGAAGCATTTGGCCCTGAGAGTTATATAATAGAATTTGTATGCGGGGGTCCTAAAAATTATGCATATAGAGTATTTTCGCCCCAGTCCAAAGAAATAAAAGAGGTCTGCAAAGTGAAAGGTATAACCTTAAACTATAAAACCAGTGAAATCATAAACTTTAATTGTTTAAAAAATATAGTTTTTAATAGAGATAGTGATAACCCCGTACTAGAATATAATAGAATTAGGTGTACTGAAAAGCATGAAGTTTTTACAAAAAAAAGAAAAAAAAACATTTAGTATTAAATTCATGAAACGTAGATTAGTGGCCGACATTAACAGTGTACCTTATGGTATAAAAAAGAAAAAGTTGTTTTAAATGTATATTTGTTTAAAGGTAGTATATTTTAGTTATGTAAATAATAATAATATAGTTATAAGTATATTAGTTTGTAAATTTTAATAGTATATGTATGTTAGTTTTAAGTTTATCGTGTAAGTAATAATATTTGTATATAGGTAGTGTGTATTTAAGTAATATAAATGAAATATATCAATTTGTAATTGTTATAGTAAAAGTAAATATTTTTTATTGTTTATAAAGTAATGTCTTTTAATTTATAATTTAAATAAATATTTATGCAAGTACTTATTTAATTATTACTTAGCAGCAATTAAAAACCATTTTCCTAATTTCAAATATTTCAGGTATAATTAACGAAGTGAAAGTATCATTTTTGTGCATTATGATAAATAGACAGGTATGTTAATGCGAGTACTATATAAATATATTTAAGAAACCAAACTGTTCACAGGTCATTGTGAATCCATACGTTGTTATATTCAGTTCTAGTAATTTTCAAACATGACATCGGTAAACAAAATGTTTGTAGTCGAGTCGTCCGAAAATTGGGATAATGAGGATTGTCCTACCTGTAAGCCGACGCCAAATAAAATGTACATAGTACAATCGTCAGAAAATTGGGACAATGAAGATAATCCTACGTACAACCCGATGGAACATTTAAAAGATAAAAAGATTATTCTGACACTCAGTGAATATCGGATGTCGAAGAAAAGTAAAAAAAAATTCCGTATGGCCGAGAGAATTCGATGGAAGAATCTATCTTCAACTCCGACTTCAACGACCGATAGCGATAGCGAGGCTTCGCAAAATGAGCAGGGGAGTAAATAAAAAAAAACAATATATATATATATATATATATATATATATATATATATATATATATATATATATATATATTTGTAATAAATAAATAAAATAGTTATTAACATTTATTGATTTTTATTGAAGTAATAATAAAACATATACTTTACAAACTGATCATTATCATGTTTATTATATTTGTTAAACAATTTTATAAAATCATTATGTTTGTTAAAGTTCATTCGAAATAACAAATACATTATGCAATAATAGCCACAAACCGATGATGTGTAATATTACAAAATGTGTGTGTTGTATGTCCATGTCTTTGTATTGTTTTCGAGAAAATCCCTATGCTGTTTTACATATGGCGGCCTTCCATAACTATCAAAGTAGGTACCATATCCTTGTCGGTCAATGAAAATTGCAACCCAGTGTGTTCCAGGTAAAGTATCGGGATCCGTATTAACAACAATGGCACATGGAAAGTTAACATGCCAAGGTAAATTATTTGCTGCGTATACTCCATAGTCGCATGTATTGTTGAAGTATTTTCTAAATATATTTTGTATAAATGCGGCATTCATTTTTCTTTAACAATGCGAATGCTTTTGACGAAGTAATTTTAAAATCAGAGTTGCAGGATTATATATAGACGAGGACGTTAAAACAAATAAGCGTCATAATTAACATATACATAATTTTATTACATATTAATAAATACAGATATATTTCATATATTTAACTACTATAATCTACAATAACATTTCTATTCTTATCTATTTCAATAATATTATCAAATTCGGCGTAAATGACACAATTTACTGTGCTTGTTAAGGACGCTTTAAAACCAACTTCAATTCTTAAAGAACCATGACGAGTCAAGTTCCAATGTAGCATTGAATTTGCAGATAGGTCGGGAGTTAAATCAAATGCTGCTAAACAGTAACCGTGTGGATAACTGTTTCTATCAATCTCGTTGCCGGTATTTCCAAAGTGTATGCCAGTTCCAGAAAATAATGTGTCGTACATTTGAATGTATGATATTTTATCATCAAATGAAGGCTGTAAAGGCCTCGACGGTAATTTCTGTCCATTTACATACAGGGACAAATAATTTATTATAAAGTTCTCAAAATTAAACGGATTACTTTCGTAGTTCCCATTGAATGCTTTATTAGAAACAAATCCAATTATACATCTCTTAGGTAACTGACGTAAGAAGATATTATCCATAGTTTTTCCTTGGACCCCCGTTGGTATAGTAACTACTTTCACTTCGGCTCTGGTAATGGGATATTTAGCAGTACACATTTCCAAAGCCTTATTATGGGCTAATAAGATGCTTGGATTTAGTTTGACACGCCGAACAAGTAAAGTAGCTTCATTAATTTGTACTTTGTAATTTGAGTCAGTTCCTATTAAATTAAAACTATCCCTCGAACGAACTAATCTTACTCTCATTTCAACGCCGTTCAGTAAAAATTTTTCTTGATTGAATGTATCAGCATGCAGATGCCCAATCATATCTACATTTTTACTCTTCTCTGTAAATTTTTGACGCTTATCATACCCTACATTAGCCCCCGCATCTGTATTATTCATTTTTCCAGCTACATCAGAATACCATAAAGATGAAGTCAGATGAGATTGTTTCGCATCTTTACCATAATTTAATAAAGTTTCAATATATGCTCTGTAAGCATAAGTGTTGTTAGGTGGAGATATAAGTTTTTGATTTAAATATATATCAACTTGACTAAAAATTGAATGAAGCCAATTATTAACAGGTCCTACATTATTCGTTTCACCTAGCGGCGAGTTATCGGATTTAACAATTTTCGCATTTATATAAATCATAGTTTGAGATAAATCAAGATGATCTTCTCCATGCCCAGGTATTACAAATTCGATAGGTCCATCTTCGGTTATTGAAGATAAAGGTTTATAATTTACCCATTGACCACTTTCAATACTAGTTTGAGTTGGAGGTAAAGCAAATAAATCTAGTTCAGTTTTTATACATTCACAAGACTGTGTATGTAGAAATGCCATTTTAGTCAAATATGTCTATTTGTCTAGCACGTTTTTTGTTCTTTACTGTATCGAGCAAACGTTTCAAATGAGTAGGTTTCTTACTTTGTCGTTTCTTTTTATAACCTGAACCACTCATTAATTTTTCAATTTTATCGTCTGCTTTGCGTTTTAAATTAACCCCTGCTTCTGCAATACGTTTCTTGAATGATTCTTTGGGCGACTGATTTTCACTGAGATCACCTAGGAAATGAATTCCTGTATTAAGTGCTTCTTTACCAATGGCTCCGACACCCTTTCTTATTAACGGTAGAATACTTCTAAATAATCCACTAAAAAAACTTCCTATACCATGACCCCTTTGATATTGATTCCCTTTATATACAGTTCCAATACCACTTCCTGCTTGTACTTTATAATATTCTTGATATGGGCAAGTTTTCATGATGTTCGTCGAAAATGAAGTTTAACGCACAACGTTCCAAATTGAAATGGTGCTAAATAACCATCATTTGTCCTTTTATCAATTTCTATGTTTGTAAATTCACTTCTCAGGACAGGAACGAAATGAGGCTGGGTGTATGATATCATTTCATTAGAGCCAAAATCATATTTTTCTGTTTTTATATGAACAATTCGTAATAGCTGAGTAACAACATCTCCAACTACTTGAGGTTCAATGATGTCACAATAAATGAATAATTGTGGTGGAATTCCTAACATTAAATTAGGTAAATTTATTGATAAGTTCTGTTTATATATATCAGTGAATGGTGGATATCCAAGTTGTAATGCTAATCTTGGAGATAGTTTTAAAGATGATACATTTGCATTTTTGATTTTTGCTGTTACTCGTTTTTCTGTCTTTTCATAAGAAAATGCCACATATTCATTAATTGTATTATTTTTATTTAATTCATGTAACACGCTATCAATGCTATCATAATTCTTTGAGGGAATTTTTGCTTGTTCAATAATATCTATTGTCTGGGTTTCAAGTTTCTTTTCTATTTTTATTTTAACTTTGTTTTCTCTTTCATTAATATTAAAGGAAAAATAATTTCGGATAATGCTACTTCCCAAGATCCATCTAATTTTATATTCTGAGGTAATTGTGTAATGTAATGTGTAGTTTTATTATTTGGAAAATATTGCATTGAATTATTACTAGGTAATGTTATGAAAAATTCTTTGTCATTCATGATTCAATAAGCAAAGCGAACTTGCAAGTACCCAGGAATTAAACTTATCACTGTAACCTTTCCACTTGACCAGTAATTTCTTTCTGTTGCCAGTTCCTTTAGAAGCTAGTACTTTATCTATTTTATACATTGTACCGGATTCTATATAAAATTTTTGTAGTTCGTTTTTGTAAAAAGTGCCCTCTATAATTTCATTATTTAAATCTTTTAGTTTATAAACAATAGGAACTCTATTAATAACAGCATATATTTTAAATAATTCTTCACTCCAGTTTGATTCATACCCTTTTTCAAATACATTTTTATATTTCGATATTCGCACAATATCTCCAATATTAAGTTTTTTCTGATTATCATTTATTTTTTTCTTATTTTTATTCTGTTGTCTCCATATTTCTAATATATTAGTATCATTTACATCACGCGGAGCCAGTTTTATTGAGCGATGCTTTGTTCTATTATAAGCAGTAACTAGATCTTGTAATACATCGATATATCTATATGTGTTTTTATATGTAAAATAGCGATACATTTTTGTTTTCAAAGTTCTGTTAAATCGTTCAACAATACATGCTTTAATATCAGGATTATGTGTCACATAAAATTTAACATCATTTTCTTTTAAATATGTTTTTACTGATTTTGCAATAAATTCGGAACCCTTATCAGTTTGTAGATAAATAGGTTTTCTTTCTTTAAATATCACTTGCAGTGCTTGAATAACTGATGAAGGTTTCTTATCTATCAATGGTATGGCCCAGGCATATCGGCTGAACACGTCAATAATAGTTAATATATGCTTATGATTATAGTTAAAGCGGCTCAACTTTCTCATGTCGTTAAGATCTGCTTGAAACAAGTCATTTATATTTGAAACGTTATAAGTATTTCTTTGGAAATGTTTTCGAACTGGCTTATGTAAAGTATATGCATCTTGAGAACTAATCCATTTTTGTATATCTTTTGGTTTATATTTTCCTTTCATAGAATTTATAATATTATTAACTCCTGAAAACCCTGCTGGATTTGAAACATCAAAATAAATTTTTGATAAACTCTTATCCATTTTACAATGAAAATCGTTTCCATTCAATTTTTTTAATTTTTACTGTTTCCGATGGATCGTCTTGTATATATTTTTGTTTTCTTATATGTTTTATAGGAGATTGATTGTCGAATATCGAATTCAATTGTTTTTTTTCTTTTAGGATTATTAATTAATTCTGTTGGAATATTTATTTCTTTTAGTGTATCTAAAAATTGTTCCCAGCCTACAGGATTGCTACGCTTTTTACGTCCTACAATATCCACAACTAAATCTGTTATATTTGAATTTGGAATTTGTTTATCACGAATTGAAATTATACCAGTTTCATTCCACGTAATTGTCCCGTCTAATTTTAATTTTTGTAGTAGCTGTCGTGCTTTTTCTTTTTGAGATTTAGGAATAATATTTAGTATATTTTTGAAATCTTCTTGCTTTTCATTAGAAATAATTTCAGATTTTAGATTTCCTGTATCATCTTTCTTCTCCAAAGATAATATTGAATCTGAAGTAAATTCATGTTCTATAGGTAATTTTATGGGTTCTCTATTTTGTTTTTGAAAATATAAATATCTTTGTAATATTTCTTGATATTTTACCCATTTTTCATATTCTGATATTTTTAAATTTAAAATATTTTCCATGTCTTTATCCAATTGACTAGTTATTGTTTCTTCATTAATATTATTATTATTATTATTACGTAAACGACTTATATTTTCGGGAGATATTAATACCATCTTTTTAGCATATTCCATTTTAATTTTTAAATAAACTACTTAGAACACCAGTTAATAGAGGGGCTAGTAGAAAAGGTAAAAATGCTCCGCCTGATTGTACTAACACACGTTTTTTAGCTTTCCAACTATCACCAGATTTTATAAGTTTCCGTAAAACCTTTTTATGTCTTACAAGTGTACCCTGTTGTTTACGACTGAGAGGCACTGTGCCATGTAAAATATTATAAACACATTCACAAATACATTTAACAGAATTACAATCAGCGCTTTTTAATAATGCTAATCTATCCTTTGATTTTAATTTATGCAGCGCTCGCAGATATTCTGCGTTGTTTATTACTGCTTTACTCATTATTACGAAATAATTGCAGGCATTTGTTTGCTATTGTATTTATACTTGTTTTTAGGTAGATAAACATAAGTAAATCCGTCACGTGACGTTCGAAACCGTAACCAGTCTGGAGTATTTTGTTTCAGATCAAAAATTAAATACCCATGTGGTTCTGAAGTTGCGTCACGGTAGGCTTCTTGTATAAATTTTGAATTTTCTGGTAATACCTGTCTTGATAGATTCATTATTTGTGCTTTATCGCGAGGGTTTTTAAAATAAATTATGTAATTAGCATTCAGAGATATGTCTCGCTGACCCTTTCCTTGATGAAATATATTTTGCGTAAGAAAAAACACAGATAAATTTTTATGATGAGACCATTTTGTAAATATATCTACAACTCGCTGATCTGCTTCAGACATCAAATCATCTATAATAATTAACTGAGGATATTTGCCATCTATGTTCTCAATATCAGGCAAACCTTCAACAAAATCTACATTATTTATTGTAGTGAATAATTTTTGCCATGCTCCGTAATGCCATGATATTTTCATAAAATTAGTATCACTCATTATAGTAATATTATTTAAAAAGTTTTTAACAGAGTACGATTTTCCACTGCCTGAGGGGCCAGCAATTATTGCAGAAAAGGGGTGTTGAAATTTGGAACACATGTTGTCTGCAAGGAAATAAAAATAATACTAAACTTTCATAAACTTTTACATTGTATTTATTATCCAACATATGTATACAGTTATTGTTACTATTTATACATAATAGTAATTAAAATATTATATTTCTACATATTTTATTAATGTAGTCTGCTTTCCCCAGGATCCATACTGTTTATTTGTTTTAATATTGTGTTATAAAAATAATTGTTTGATAAGACATATTAATTTATATTATATATCCGTGTGAGGTAAATTCCATGGGTACACGGTTCTTTCAATATATGTTTCGAAATTTGTTTTTATTTGAAGACACATACGGCCTATTAAACTGTGCCAATTTTTTGTCTTACACCAATCTTCATGAAATTTATTTATTGCTATTTGATCCGCTACAAGAATATCATTGAAGCTTTTAGCTTTAAAATAGGCCATGTCGTGTTCTCTTGCTATCTCGTCGTCTTTGTCAATAGGTTTCTTACAATTCATTTTATTTCCGGGTCCAAAATAAAAATGATTAGGAAAATTCATTTTAATATATTAACATATATTTATGTAACTGTGTTGTTAATACTTGTTGTCTGCAAGGAATTTAAAATAATACTAAACTTTCATAAACTTTTACATTGTATTTATTATCAAACATGTATATACAGAGAATATTAGTTATTGTTACTATTTATAAATAATAATTATAGTATTACATTTCTACAAATTCTATTAATGTAGTCTGCTTTCCGGAGGATCCATACTGTTTCATTCAAGTATATTTAATACTTCATTTGGTAACAGATTCCTTAAGCTGCGATATATCTTCGTCTGTTAAATTATCGAATCGTGCAGGTAGATATGTTATAAATTCTTCGCATTCAACAATTATTTTTCTACCAAACGTGGTTTTAACAGCTTTTATGTCAACCAGTTTATACAGCGTATCTTTTTCCAAATCTGATATCTTCTTACGGGGTTTTAAGTCTGACAATCCACCTCTCTTGCTAATGCTTTTGAAAAGTCCATGGCTGCGCATTTACAAATAAATAAATTAATAATAGTAAATATAAAAATAAATAAAAATTTTCTTACTCTAATAATTTTAATGGTGCTCCACAGCTCTCTTCAACGGGAATAAAGTGTAAGAAATTTTCCCTTATTTATATGGTGTATATTTTGCTCCTTTCACTTTTAACCTTCAAGTGTAATTCTTTTGAAATATTTTCTAATATTTAAAAATATTTATTTAAATATTTCAAATACTTCACATTACTAAAAATATTTTTAAAATAGTTTGAATTATCATCTAGCGTTTAAGCAAATTGCATTTCATTTACCTGATATTAGTTACCATTTGAAAAGCAATTATCACTACTAGAAATAAATTTTTAAGTCCTTTTGAATATCATCCATCGCTTAGGAAAATTGAATTTCATTTACTAGATATTAAGCTAATTTACTATAATTAGAATTCAAGGCTACAAATATTTTAAAAACATTATTTGAAACTCTCCAAATATTATGCACACATACTCCAATTATTTATCAAAAACTTTCATCAGACACTGGCGCCAGTTAATTAGTTTTTAATTACTATCCGGGGTGCGTTGAATAGGTCATCACACACTACTATTATTATAACGTTCTCTATAAGAGTTAACCGTTAACCAGTATTTTTTTCGGTTACATGCCCTGATTAAAAGTGACCGATCTCAAGAGGGAGCTGGAAGACCAAGAGTTGGAGACATCGGGAACCAAGTCTGTTCTACAACTTCGTTTACGGCAAGCCTTAGAAGAAGCTGGTGAAAATCCTGATTCGAAACTTCGGGCGGTGTTACTAACATTCTAGAAAAGTTAGAAAAGTTAGAAGAAAATTCTCGAACATTGGAAGGAAAAATGATGAAAAATTCTAGAAGTTTAGAACAAAAATTAGAGGAAACTTCTTGAAAATCTGAAGAAAATTCTAAAACATTGAAAGAAGAATTAATAAAAAATTCCAGAAGTTTACAACAAAAATTGGAAGAAAAATTAACAGAAAGTTCTAGAATATTGAAAGAAGAGTCAATGGAAAATTCTAGAAGTTTGGAAGAGAAACTAAACGAACAATTTAAAGAACAATTGAAAGAAAGTTCTGGAATATTAGAAGAAAAAATAGAAACTTATGAGAAGAAACTTAAAGAGTTATAGCAAAATTTCTCCAAAATTACGTCACCAGTGGTTTCAAATTCTAATAAAGCTAAGACTGATGAAATTCAGGAAAAGAAACCAGAAAAAGAAAATAGTTCTAGAATGCATATCAAAATACCAGAATATGACTGTAAGACATCGTGGCCGAATTATGTAAAATAATTTGAAGCCGCTGCCAAAGCAAATGGCTGGACTTCCAAGGAGAAGGCTACAGCGCTGACAGTTTCACTGCGTGGAGAAGCCATCGATATCCTACAGACGCTAAAAGAGGATGAACAGGAAGACTACGAACAACTTGTTAAGCGACTGGATATGCGATATGGCAATGCGCGTCTGGAGCAGGTGTACCAGACGCAACTGAGGAACCGATATCAGAGTTCAGAACAGAACCGACATATCTCGCCTGGTTCGTCTCGCACACCCTACAGTTCCTGACAGCGTTTTGGAATGCCTAGCCCTTCAAGCCTTTGTTTATGGAGTTCGAGACAGTGAAACTCAGCAAGCACTACTATTAGCTCGACCAAAAACTGTACTTGATGCACTGTCATACGCTTTAGTGTATGGAGCTGCTAAACAAACTAAACAAACTTCACGTAATCAATCACAAGTGCAAAATATCGATGCTGTGGGAGTTGAAGACAAGATAAAAAAAGTCATTTCTGAAATTCATGCTGAAAGAAAGATACTTCATTGCTAGAAATGTGGAGAGCTAGGCCACCCACAAAGGCTGTGCGGGAAACTGCAAAAACAGAATACTGCAGTGAATACTGAAAAGAAGTTTAAAAAGAAAACGGGTGAAAAAGTAGCAACATCTCCTTTTGCTGTTAAGGAAGTAGGAGTGAAGAAAGTAGTTGCAAGCACTCTTGTCATTTGGAAGCGAAACTTGTCAGCGTCAAAAGGACAACAGTAGTGGACGGGGGATGGCAACCTGAAGATTTACGGAGAAACCAAGAGAATGATCCGGACTTAAAGATCATACTGGACTGGAAGCATAGCGATGGCAGGCCAGTTTGGGATGACGTTGCACGACACTCACAAAGTGTAAAACTCTATTGTGGTTGAAGAGGGCCTCCTGAAACGTGTCGTAGAAAATATGGATGGTACTGAGAGTAGGACCCAGCTGATAATTCCTAGGAACAGAGTACCGGAACTATTGGAAGATATCCATGACGGATCTGGTGGAAGTCATTTTGTGAGTGAATAAAATCCTCGAGAGAGTGCGCCAACGATTTTACTGGGTAAATTGCAAAGAATATGTTAAAGAGTGGTGCAAGAAATGTGTGGTCTGTGCGGGAAGTAACGGGCCACATAGGAAAAGAAGAGCTCCTATGCGCCAATATAACTTTGGAAGTCCCTTTGAACACATTGCGATTGACGTGGCCGGACCATTCCCAGAAACTGACGAGGGAAATAAATACATAGTGGTAGTAATGGACTACTTCACTAAGTGGGTTGAGACCTACCCATTACCCAACCAGGAAGCCGTAACGGTCGCTGAAGTCTTGATTAAAGAATGCATCTGCGGATTTGGAGTACCGCGAGAGATACATTCCGACCAAGGAAGGAATTTCAAGTCTGCTGTTCCAAAATATCTGTAAGATATTAGGAATTAAGAAAACCAGAACAACTGCATTACATCCGCAATCTGATGGCATGGTTGAACGGATGAATAGAATAATAAACCGGTATTTGTCGAAGGTAGTCTCTAACCATCAACGAGACTGGGACCGACATCTTCATCTGTTCTTATTGGCTTACCGTTCATCCGTGCATGAGACAACAGGGCAGACACCAGCTAACATCCTATTCGGGCGGGAGTTGCGCTTACCATGCGACCTGATATTAGGCAGTAAACCCGGTTAAGATCTAGCCGGGGAGAACTACGTAACGGACCTACGGAGAAGAATGAACGACATCCATGAACAAGTCCGTACAAACATTCAAGGTGCCAGCGATCGGATGAAGGACCAGTACTACGTCAAGGCTGAAAAAGGTGGTTTTCAACCTGGAAATTTGGTGTGCCTGTACAATCCACAGAGACGTCGCGGCTTATCGCCCAAGCTGCAAAGGAATTGGGAAGGCCCTTACGAGATCGTCAAGAGGATAAATGTTGTGGTCTACAGGATTAGGAAAACACCTAATGGAAAGCCGAGAGTAGTTCACTTCAATCGGCTAGCCCCTTTCGCTGGTGATAACTATGATGTCCCGAGGCATCGCTTCAGTTTTTAAAAGAAAATTTGGACGAGTACAAGAACTGGCTAACCAACGTCCAACTGTCGGAAAAACTCTACAACTGAAGGATGTTAACGTAGTACACAAGCGTTACATTTACTATCTGGTTACGAAACAATACTCATATCAGAAGCCGTCATACCGTAGTTTATGG
Organism: Stenolophus ochropezus; assembly: GCA_035578165.1. Lineage (NCBI taxonomy): Eukaryota > Metazoa > Arthropoda > Insecta > Coleoptera > Carabidae > Stenolophus > Stenolophus ochropezus. Next base: position 8,888,053 of record JAQOWZ010000008.1, on the reverse strand, counting down.
GACTCGCTGTGCGATATGAAGGACCATCTGTTGCAGAACGATATCATGAAGCTGGCAGCACCGAAGATATGCTGTGGACTAGATGGTTTGGATTGGAGGATTGTTAGAAGCATGTTAGAAACAATCTTCCGCTTTATCGGAGTGGAAATTCTAGTCTGCAGCTTCAACTCTACCGGACAAGAAGAGCTCAAACAGACCATCGACTGTGCTTCCAGATGCACTAAGGGTGATGTGAGCAGATTTCGTCATAACGAACTTTTCCGGGACGAAACAGTCTTAAGGAGGGGGCAATGTAGCGATCCCAGGGTCGAGGCGCGGCCGGCGGCCTCTAACGGACAGGTTACAACAAGTCCGTCCGCGCCCCATTGTTCTGTTTACGAGAAAGGTAAAGAACATTCTAGCAATTAAGTGTTTTACTTTAAATACCCCGAGCAAGAGATCGCGAGGACAGTTTAATATTGACATGTGTAGTGATCGTTGGTGATATATATAAATAGTTAGTGATATAAATATATAAAACACCGTGAATAATTTCATTTAAAAAAAATGTGAGAACATAGACTCTAGTTACAGTGATACAGAAAAAGAAATATTTTTCTATTAAACTAACTTGAGTACCTACGTGTTTATAAAGCAATACGTGTATTTGGTCTTTTTTAGAGAATAAACAGAATAACTTGACAACGCCGCGGAATACTAAAACAAAATTCATTTGTCCGTGTAAGACAATAAAATACAATTGAAAAAAGATAAAAATATGGTGTTCTATTTAAAAAAAGACGTACAATCATTATCATTACCTACATTTATTCTGTATATAAAATATTAAATAAAATCGTTATCAAAATCACCAAGGCAAAAATTCTCTCCCTCCTGTTAGAGCATGAGTTCATGTTGAATCAGCGCGTGTGACGCTTACATGGATGGTGATGTCACCGGTGAGTAACTCGCTGTCCTTGCACTCCACGTCCCAGTCCCACAGCATATGGTAGAGCGACGGGGGTGTGTAGGTGCGGGTGTGGCCCGCGCCCTCCAGACGCACCTCGCAGCGGTACCCAGACAGCTGGTGGCCCGCCACCGGGGCATACACCTGCAGCTCTAACCTGTCCCCAGGGTACCCGCACCAGCACAGCACGTCCTCCACCCGGAACCACGACCCTGGGCCGCGCGGGACGCGGTGGCCGGCGCCGGCCGGGACCTCCGGGAGTCTCCCGCAGGCCTGGTAGTGTTGGGTCAGCGTGCCGGGCTGCAGGGTCGCGTCGCACACCCAGCACTGGTTGCGCTGCTCGCACCAAAACCCGCTGTGTTTGCCTCTCTTCCAGGGGAAGTCCTGCACACAGAGAACACGTTCATACTCTTCTCCACACAGCGGTCCCATCTGCGCTTTATTTATCACTAACTATTTCAACTATTATTATCGATACAATAAACTATTGTTTTATATTTAATATATACCTCGCTATTTCAAGAATAAGCCACAAATTAATACGGTTTCAATATAATTATACAGGGCGACCGTTTTAAGAGGGTAAGCATTGGAATATGGAGAACCGTAAGAGATACGAAATCGGCTAAATTGGGACAAAGTTTCCGCTTTAGTTACCCATTTTAATGCAAAACATTGATTTTATTATTCTGTATTATGGTTCATTTTTAGTTTTTATACTTTTTTCCTTGAATTCGACAGTGGGCATATAGCCCATTGAGGACGTGGAAATCAGCCTAACCTGGAAGTCGCAGCCGTCATTGTCGCAGGTCTCCAGGGCCGGGGCGCAGGCCTCACACAGCCAGCCCTGGTCCTCGGCCTGGTACAGCCTAGCCGTGGGAGCCCCACAGCGCCCACACTCCTCCAGCGGGGCCCCCGCGCTGACGGCGTCGGGGTGCTGCGCCTCGCAGTGCTGCAGCAGGGCGTCGCGGCGGCCCGCCCAGTCGCAGCCCTCGGGGCCGAGCACCGGGCACATGTACAGCCGGTACTCGCAGGCGGCCTCGTGTTCCGGCCCGTCGGCCCCGGCCGGCTTGAAGGGCACGCTGGCCGGGCAGCCCTCCTCGCGGTAGCGGCAAGGGAAGGCGAGGGCGCGTGCGGCCGCCTCGTACACGTGGTTTCGGAAGGCGGGCGGCGCGCCCTCCTGCTCCTGGCATGGGCTGCACGCCGCCCCGTCCTGCCGCTGGAACACGGGGCTCCGGCGCAGCTGTGAGCCGCACTGCACGCACACCAGCTCCTCCAGGATGTCCTGCGCTGGCTCCATGACTGCAACAAACTCCACTCTTCAGCTGCAACTAACGAGTATGACAGTGAAGCTAGCGGCCGATTCGATGAGAAATATACTTTGGACAACCCTAGACCTATAAAACTGCTACAGAGCTGCATTTACTTATAAAAATCAAATAGCTCTCGACCAATTATTATTATAAGTTTAAGACGTAACCACTTGAGAAAGAAACCTAAAGGTGGTGATAAACATAACATTCGCTGGCCCGGGGCTTAGTTAGCCAGTGCGTGCCAAATAGTGCGGTCGTTATGCAGTGATAAGTGAACTCAAGACTATGACTTGTGACCTGATGTCAATGAGCAAGGATGTAATTAGAGAAGAGTGGCAACTCACGATTATTCTAGTTATATGTATTGTTGATGCTCATGGATGAACTACTGAGTGGTCAACATATTATTCACTGTTTGTGTATTTATTGCGATGGTATAAATGTATCAAGATGTACTATTTGTTTGTGGCCGCAAACGTAGAGAATACCTTCCCCTACCTGGTGGGTGTTTAGGACGCCCTCAAACCTACTAACCCATGAAGAGAGACTTATGGTGAGAGAGAGACTCACAGGAGTGTCTGCAGCGCTGGGTTATGAAACGAGGATTCATTAGTAGATCTGGGATCGACGTGTGTTAGGAAGTCTAGGACTTCCGTGGTTGTAAGTCTCTCGGAAGAGTCGTGGGACTCTGCAATTGGTTACAGTACTCATGTGTGCAAACAGTGGGTATTGGTATTGGTATTGGTAATCACGAGATGCTAGGCTGCATTCGTTATGGAGTCTGGGCTAAGTACTGGAGGTCCCGCGTCCCGGAGAGTGAACATGCCAGGAATGCGAAGTACCTCCCCACTTCTAGGACTTGGGAGTCACCTGTCCAAACTCCTTTCTATGTCATAAGTTCATGCGCATGTTTTGTACGCATGTATTAGCGCTTTGGATTCTTATTAATAAATAGTAATACTATAATACATTATACAAATAGATTTGTCACCCTCATCCCCTGAAATTTTAAATATTTTTTGGTTTTTTGTTAAGGGAGGTGCAGTGAACTACTCTAGTAAATATGATTTTGTTACAGTTAATATTACTGCCTATAAGGATAGTTAATCTACTAAATCTGCAAATTTTAAACAATGTAATTCGCTTTAAGTAACCCTCATCCCCAGATAATCTCAAAGTTTTAACTCAAGTGGAACTGTGTATGAGTTTTCATTTTACAATATGGGCTGGAGTGGAAGTGTGCATGAGTTTTCATTTTACAATATGGGCTCGAATAGAACTGTGCATGAGTTTTCATTTTACAATATGGGCTCGAGTGGAAGTGTGCATGATTGCTGATTGGTAGCAAAGAGAAGCGTTGTTTACATCTTAGTTTTATAGAAGTTACACGTGTTTTGCTGTTTGTGTCATTTTAGTTATGTCTTTGTTGAGTAATTATTTCAATAGTCTTGAAAGTGAAGCGAAGGAACGTTATTTGGAAAATATTTCATTATTAAATAATGTAGATCCGTACACAATTGATAAAAAGAATTTGATAACGGATGTGAAGAATTTACCTCAAATAACATATTATGATATATATACAGAGTGTCCCATTTAAGGTACGAATGCATTAGTATCTCGAGAACCGTAAGAGCTACGAGGTTGGTTAAATTAGACAAAAGTTGCTCCGTTAGGAGGCTATTTTAATAGTGTTTTGTTATTTGCGAAAAAATGCATATGTCACTAGATATAGGGGAAAATGTAAATTTAGCAATTTTCTTTTTTTGCTTATAACTTTGTTATATGAAATAATACGAGATTCTGGTTTGCACTTTCTTAAGGCACTTTTGTATGGTGAATTTGCAGAAGTACTCAATTTTTTTTTATATCTAACCACTTACGAGTAACTGACAGCAACTTTTATTTTTCATATGGAGGTCATATTAAGCTATGGAATTTTTAAATAGAGATTTTTTTTAGCTTTACAATGTTATAAAACAGTAATAATTTATTTTTATAATTAACAAAAAAATTAACAAAAATTGTTATTTATAATAAAATTGCATTGAAAAAAATAAATCGAAGGCTGCAGTGGAAGAAAATAACTATTTCATAACATATATTGCAACAAGTTTATTTACTTAAAGTTAAAAATACAAAAATAATTTGCGAAAACTTAACAATAAATTTAGTTATTTTCTTCCACAGCAGCCTTCGATTTACTTTTTTCTAACTAAACATATGTTTATTTTTAGGTTATCCGAGTATTTTTTTCTGAATTCAGCGTTATAAACATATCATACAGTAATATAACAAAATTACTGAAAAAAATGCATGTTAGATTTATATGTATTTTATTTATATCTGACTGAAACAAGAGTGCTTTGGATAGAAAACAATTCATTTTCTTCTTAAAACTGACAGTTTAAGAAAATAAAATTTAACAAAAAATAATCAAACAATGTTAGACGGAACAATATGTCTATCCTATATACTAAAAGGCATGTGTCCCAATCTATATTTATTTTCATCACGACGATCGCCAAATTTTCGGACAAACCTACAGCCTTAACCATTTATGAAATTGATATGTATAATAATATCAAATTGTAGAGAATGATGCGTAGGTGTGCCTTTTTGGTGTTTCATATTTTTACGTCGAGCAGTTTTTGCGTAAATTAATAAAAACCACACATTTTTTTCATTTTGAAACAAAAAATTGTTTAAGGATCCTAGTAGCCATGTCTAAATTTAAAAAGAAACAAGCTGTTATCTGTCACTTATGACAATCAGTCTATGAACTTTAAATGATTGTATTTTCAAATAGAACATTGATATTAAAGAAGTGAATACAGTATCATGAATAATAATCTTGAGCAAAGGTGTTACAATTAATTTAAGTTTAAAACATATCGTATTTATGTGTCGTGATGTTTATTTTCATCACGACGATCGCCAAATTTTGTCACAAGCCAAACTGCCTGAACCATCAAAGGGATTGTTGTAATTTTTTTTTTAGATTGCAGGGAATAATGTGTAGTTGTGCCTTTTGGGGGTCTCATATTTTTACTGTGAGTGGTTCTTGTGTAAAAAAATAAAAACTGTGCAAAATTAATAACTTGAAACAATGGATCCTAGTAATGCCATGTCTAAATTTAAAAAGAGTCACGAGGTCATCTGTCACTTTTGACAATCTGTCTATGAACTTTAAACGATTATAACTTTGTTTAGAACATTGATATTAAAGAAGTAAATACAGTATCAAGTATATTAGTCTTGAGCAAAGGTGTTACAACTAATTTAAGTTTAAAACATAACGTATTTAATTAATATAAATTTTGACGTTTCCAATGTCAAAAGTCAATGTTGCCAAATGTGTGATGAAGTAACTAAATTTAAACCGAATATTCCTAAACACTCTGCTGTGTTTGATATCAAAAGAAAAAAAACCGTAAGGGGGACAAAAAAAAAATATGTCACGTCGATCTGCATTTGTTTTGCACAAAAAGTTGTTACAAGTAGGTCGTCCTTGGATTTTAATGAAACGACACAATGTGGATTGGAGTGCACGAATGACAAAAATATTCTACGTCGATTAGAATTTGTTTTTTGCAAAATGTTATCAGAAATATGTGTTTTGTATCGAATGAAATGTCTCGGTGAGGGCTGGTGTACAAAAAAGAAAATTTTCCTTGTTGATCGGCTTTTGTTTTATGCAAAAAGATAATAGAAGTATGTCGTGTTTGGTATCTAATGAAAGGTTTCGTAGAGGGCTGAAATGCAAAATTGACAAAAATGTTCCATGTCGATCGGCTTTTGTTTTCTTGCAAAAATTTGTTAGAAATATGTCGTGTTCGGTATCGAATGAAAGGTCTTGGCGAGGGCTCGCGTAGAGAATTGACAAAAATGATCTATGTCGATCTGCTTTTGTTTTATGCAAAAAATTGTCAAAAGTATGTCGAGTTTGGTCTCAAATGAAAGGTCTCGTTGAGGGCTAGCGTGTGGAATTGACAGAAATGTTCTATTTCGATCGGCTTTTGTTTTCTGCAAAAAGTACTTAAAAGTATGTCGAGTTTGGTCTCAAATGAAACGTCTTGTAGAGGGATAGCGTGCAGAATTGACAAAAATGTTCCATGTCGATCGGCTTTTGTTTTTTGCAAAAAGTTGTCAGAAATATGTCGTGTTTGGTATCGAATGAAAGGTCTTGGCGAGGGCTCGCGTAGAGAATTGACAAAAATGATCTATGTCGATCTGCTTTTGTTTGATGCAAAAAATTCTCAAAAGTATGTCGAGTTTGGTCTCAAATGAAAGGTCTCGTTGAGGGCTAGCGTGTGGAATTGACAGAAATGTTCTATTTCGATCGGCTTTTGTTTTCTGCAAAAAGTACTTAAAAGTATGTCGAGTTTGGTCTCAAATGAAACGTCTTGTTGAAGGATAGCGTGCAGAATTGACAAAAATGTTCCATGTCGATCGGCTTTTGTTTTTTGCAAAAAGTTGTCAGAAATATGTCGTGTTTGGTATCGAATGAAAGGTCTTGGCGAGAGGTCGCGTAGAGAATTAACAAAAATGATCTATGTCGATCTGCTTTTGTTTGATGCAAAAAATTCTCAAAAGTATGTCGAGTTTGGTCTCAAATGAAAGGTCTCGTTGAGGGCTAGCGTGTGGAATTGACAGAAATGTTCTATTTCGATCGGCTTTTGTTTTCTGCAAAAAGTTCTTAAAAGTATGTCGAGTTTGGTCTCAAATGAAACGTCTTGTAGAGGGATAGCGTGCAGAATTGACAAAAATGTTCCATGTCGATCGGCTTTTGTTTTTGGCAAAAAGTTGTCAGAAATATGTCGTGTTTGGTATCGAATGAAAGGTCTTGGCGCGAGCTCGCGTAGAGAATTAACAAAAATGATCTATGTCGATCTGCTTTTGTTTTATGCAAAAAATTCTCAAAAGTATGTCGAGTTTGGTCTCAAATGAAAGGTCTCGTTGAGGGCTAGCGTGTGGAATTGACAGAAATGTTCTATTTCGATCGGCTTTTGTTTTCTGCAAAAAGTTCTTAAAAGTATGTCGAGTTTGGTCTCAAATGAAACGTCTTGTAGAGGGATAGCGTGCAGAATTGACAAAAATGTTCCATGTCGATCGGCTTTTGTTTTTTGCAAAAAGTTGTCAGAAATATGTCGTGTTTGGTATCGAATGAAAGGTCTTGGCGAGGGCTCGCGTAGAGAATTGACAAAAATGATCTATGTCGATCGGCTTTTGTTTTATGCAAAAATTTCTCAAAAGTATGCCGAGTTTGGTGTCAAATGAAACGTCTTGTTGAGGGCTAGCGTGCAGAATTGACAAAAATGTTCCATTCTGATCAACTTTTGTTTTCTGCAAAAAGTTCTCAAAGGTATGTCGAGTTTGGTCTCAAATAAAACGTCTTGTTGAGGGCTAGCGTGCAGAATTGACAAAAATGTGCTATGTCGATCGGTTTTTGTTTTTTGCAAAAAGTTGTCAGAAGTGTATGGTGTTTGGTATCAAATGAAAGGTTTCAATGAGGGCTGGTGTGCAGAATTAACAAAAATTGTCAATGTCGATCGGCTATTGTTGTTTTGCAAAACGTTGTCAGAAGTATAGAGTGTTTGGTATCAAATAAAAGTCTAAAAATAAAAATAAAAACTGTTCAAAATTAATAACTTGAAACAATGGATCCTAGTAGCCATGTCTAAATTTAAGAAAAGTGACGAGGTCATCCGTCACTTTTGACAATCTGTCTATGAACTTTAAACGATTATAACTTTTTATAGAACATTGATATTAAAGAAGTAAATACAGTATCATGTATAATAGTCTTGAGCAAAGGTGTTACAATTAATTTAAGTTTGAAACATAACGTATTTAATTAATATAAATTTTGACGTTTCCAATGTCAAAAATCAATGTTGCCAAATGTGTGATGAAGTAACTAAATTAAAACCGAATATTCCTAAACTAACTTCAGTGAAGACGGTGGCAGTTGTATTAGGATTGACAATATTAATTTATAAATTTAAGAATTAACTACTACTTTTTAACACAAACAGTGTTGCCAAATTATGAAGTAGGTAACTAAATAAAAATAAAATATTCGTAAATAAAATAAATTGTACACTTTGTTGTGTTTGATATCAAAAGAAAAAAAACCATATGGGCCGGTTTTGAAATGACAAAAAAAATATGTCACGTCGATCTGCATTTGTTTTGCGCAAAAAGTTGTTACAAGTAGGTCGTCCTTGGATTTTAATGAAACGACACAATGTGGATTGGTGTGCACGAATGACAAAAATATTCTACGTCGATTAGATTTGTTTTTTGCAAAATGTTATCAGAAATATGTTGTGTTTTGTATTGAATGAAAAGTCTCGGTGAGGGCTGGTGTACAAAAAAGAAAATTTTCCATGTTGATCGGCTTTTGTTTTATGCAAAAAGTTAATAGACATATGTCGTGTTTGGTATCTAATGAAAGGTCTCGGCGAGGGTTCGCGTAGAAATTTGACAAAAATGATCTATGTCGATCGGCTTTTGTTTTTTGCAAAAAGTTGTATAAAGTATATCATGTTTGGTCTCAAATAAAAGATCTTGTTGAGGGCTCGCGTGCAGAACTGACAAAATCGGTCTATGCTGATCGGCTTTTGTTTTATGCAAAAAGTTAATCGAAGGATGTCGTGTTTGGTATCTAATGAAAGGTCTCATTGAGTGCTGATGTCGAGAATTAACAAAAATGTTTCATGTCGATCGGCTTTTCTTTTTTGCAGAAAGTTGTCAGAAGTATATCGTGTTTGGTATAAAATGAAAGGTCTTGATGAGAGCTGACATGTAAAATTAACAGAAATGGTTCATGTTGACCCGTTTTTGTTTTTTGGAAAAAGCTGTTAGAAATATGTCGTGTTTGGTATCAAATTAAATGTCTTGATGAGGGCTGATGTGCAGAAGTGACAAAAAATTGCCAAGTTGTTCTGCATTTGTTTTTTTACAATTACTTGCCGGAAGTACACCGTATTTGATATTAAATGAAAGCATTCGACAAGACCTGCCTTGCAGAAATAAAATTAGCTTTCAAATGTTAATATTTCACTGACGCCGGAGGCCTAGGGAACGCTCAGTGTAGCTGAGCATTCGCTAGTGTTTTCTATATTATATTATATTTTATAGCTAAGTTTAGGATCATCATCAAAATGTAGTTTTACAAAACGACACGAAATTTCATATAATTTAAAAATAACATAAAAAGTTAAAATATAAAATCATTTTCATCTGTACAACATGCGATAAGAACACGTTCTGATTTAGAATAATTATAATGCATATTTAAGCTGAGTAAACGTACGGATGCAACAAAAATCTTGAAAATTAAGTTCATTCTAACCAATGTCATTGATAGAAAAATAAATGTACTATTTTACAAAAGAACCAAAAAGATAAATTATTAGAAAAATTTATAAAAGAAAATGCAGAGTCAGACTTAGCCAAACATATACAGGGTGAGTCATCGAAATGCCCGTCTTCGATATCTCCGTTGTCGTTAGAAATGCAGCATAAATTTATTAACTGAATTTATTCGTCCACTCAAGGAGCATAACGTAAAATTATTTTCACATATACAGGATGTTGCATTACAGCACGGCGAGAATTGTTTGCTTTTTTTTAAATGGAACACGCTATATATTTTTACATTTTTTTAATTGTATTTTATTGTCCTATACGGACATATGAATTTTGTTTTAGTTTTCCGCGGCGTTGCCAAGTTATTCTGTTTATTCTCTAAAAAAGACCAAATACACGCATTGCTTTATAAAGACATAGTGTAGTTTTTTTAATAGTAAAAATTAAGAATTTTTTTTTCTGTACAGTTGTAACTATACTCTATGTTCTCACATATTTTTTTTAAGTGGAATTATACAGAGTGTTCAATAAAGCGAATCAAATTTACTCAATTTCAAATGACTATAACTCGCCATTTTCAAATGGAACAGCCTATATTTTATAATTCAGTTGGGTGTCTTTTTGTATTATCTTCATATGTTATTAAGGGTATCCTATATCTAAAACCAATAATTTCAGAGATTTTTACATTTTTTCTAAAATTATTTATTCAATTAAAAATTAAATCTAGTATACCATGGATATTACCTGGAGATTGTGGTTCTAATATGCTAGTTCCCCAGCCCACAACAATCTTAGGGTTAGGAATTATTTAAATGAAGAATTTCCTAATAGATGAATCGGAAGAGGTGGTCCAAGAAATTAGCCCGCTAGATCTCCGAATCTTACAAAATTAGATTAGAAATGATACCTTTTTGAAACTGTCGACGCAAATATCTGCGAAGAGCAAATTACTCTTTTATAAACATGTTTCCGTGGAAATGTCGGTTACAATGAAAATCTTTTGTAATTTAATTTGTAGAAATAAATTTAAAATGGTGAAATACTGCGAAATTATTAGTTTTAGGCAATTGAGCAAATTTGATTCGCTTTATTGAACACTCTGTATAATTACACTTGTAACAGGTACGGTCGCCTATGACGAAATCTAGTACCTGACATACAAGGGTTTTAATTTATGCAGTCTTACTTGCCTCAAAAGTAATCCACGAATTATATTAATGAAAACTTTTATAGACAAGGGTAACGATAGTCGCTGCCACCACTATCACTTTATTTAAAAGTCTGCCGTGATACAAGCAGACAAGGGAATATTAATAATGATAACAGACGCGGTTTACTATATGGTCAAATTGGTGCAAGGTAGTAATTTTAGAACAATAGAATTTTACTTACGCGTTGTGCTACTACGGGTTGTTAATAGGATGGGCTGAATCAAACACGATATTCCAACAATAACAAAATTAGATAAATTTTAATAATCAACCGCGATCAAAAACATTTATATAATTCAAATAAACTACAACGCGTAACTTGATTCTATATAAACTCAAAATTCTTACTTTTTTAATTTACAAACAATTTTGAAAACCTTTTTACATCGATCTACAAATCAATATTAGTTCACACAGAATATAATAAAAACTACTTACAAATTTACACCACGATGAGAGAGCCTTTACACACAGTAAAACAACTAATTGGTTATTTCACTAAGAAATACCAAGGTATGTCTGACATTCAGTCAAGACATCCACAACAGTCGAATGTTACAACACGAGAGAGAGATTTCAAATTTCGAAGCACCATATAATAGTAAAAATCCAGAAGTTCTCAACCGATGTTTATCCGGCTCTTCTCATCCCCTAAGCATAAACTATGCTAAAAATAACCCAACTATTGATGTCCACCGAGGGCATCACGTACTAGAAAGAGACAGTTATTTATTTGAAACAAGCTTGAAGGCGCAAAAAGTGCGTCATTAACAATAAATCTGTCCATTTCGTAACATCTGGAGTACTTCTATACCAAAAATTTACCAAAATGCACAGCCGCCAAGCGACTGTGTTACACACTCAAAAAAAAATATGTGAGAACATAGATATAGTTACAGCTGTACAGAAAAAAAAATTCTTAATTTTTACTATTAAAATAACTACAGTATGTTTTTATAAAGCAATGCGTGTATTTGGTCTGTTTTAGAGAATAAACAGAATAACTTGGCAACGCCGCAGAAAACTAAAACAAAATTCGTATGTCCGTATAGGAGAATAAAATACAATTAAAAAAATGTAAAAATATATAGGTGTTCCATTTAAAAAAAGGCAAACAATTATCGCCGTGCTGTAATGCAACAGCCTGTATATGTGAAAATAATTTTACGGTATGCTCCTTGAGTGGACGAATAAATTCTATTAATAAATGTAAGCTGCATTTCTAACGAAAACGGAGATATCGAAGACGGGCATTTCGATGACTCACTCTGTATAAAATAAATATTCATTTTTTAAAATTTAAATAAAATAATTCCCGTGTAAAGTTACTTTGTCAAATGCCATTAGTTCAGTTTTTATCTTATAATAATGATATATGAAACATGAACAATAAATAAATTTGTTATTAAATAAAAAATAACACTAAAGTAGCAAAGAAGATAGTTTAGACCTAAATAAAATCGAAAAAATGGAAATAGAAAATAAATATTACTTTCCATATATGTAATCTTGAATGATAAGAATACAAGAACACATTGAAATTTGGACTATAACATTACGAGGAAACAAACACAACTACATAAAATAACAGCGAAAAAATATTAACTTAAACGAGTTTACATGAAAAATACGAATTTGAAGGGTTTCTTAATTCAAACCTAGCACCAGAGAGCTACGAGTTAATTTCGTTCGCGAATACCGAACGCACCTACGGCCCCTAACTAAACAGCAAAAGTTTTAACTTCATGTAGCCCGAACACTCCACGTTTACCAATTACAAATATTATGAAAAGATTACTTACTAATTACAAGAGCTGTTTTAAAGGCGAGTCCTGATTTATTCCTTTGGTCTTTATGTACTGATTACACGAGAGTGCGTCACAGACCAATGTTACTATCACACTGGTTGACTCACAACAACGACTAAATATAACTAGACAAAACATTCCCTATCCTTCCGTATTGAATGTTTTGTTTTCGGTAAGCCAGAAAGAAAAAATAGAGATAGATATATAATGAAAGTATTGTTCGAGCATTGCTCGCTAGAGGCGTCACTGTAGTTGTCATTATTTTTTGTTATTTATCATTATTTACATTTTTGTTTTGTCAATGACGCGTTAGATTTGATTATATTTGAAACACATAAATTTAAAACTTCCAATTATAATGTTAATCATAAAAGCACGGGCGCCTCTAGTGAGCAATGCTCGAACAATATTTTTATTTTATATCTATCTCTAGGTTTCTCTTTCTGGCTTACCGAAAACATAACAAACCAACAGAAGTTTTCTCTAGTTATATTTTGTCGTTGACTCACAAAACACAATTGTCAAACCAAGGTCATATTCAACAGCATAAATCGCCAGCAGAAGTTAATAATAATAATATTTCTTTATTTCATTAGACATGGTACATGTATCGAAAACGTCAAGATAAAATACATCTGTAGAAAAACAAAATACAAAAATAAATTATTTTACATGTTAGACAGCCATGGTACAGTAATTAAGAAATTCTATTTCTGTATAAAAACAGTTATTGACTAAAAATTTCTTTAATTTAACTTTAAAAATATGTAATGTTTTAGTGAGCTTAATATCTAACGGTAGGACATTAAAATATTCTAAACCCTTACAATCAGGATTTTTTTTTCTAATTTCTAAATGTTTGTACGGAATTCTGAAATTATTTTTGTTCCTAGTTTCCATCTTATGTATGTCACCATAAGTCAGAAATCTATTTTTATTTGAATATATATAAATACTTAAATGATAGACATACAGACAACAGAGTGTCATAATTTTAAGTTCTTTAAATAATTCTCGGCAAGTACTGTTGAAAGAAGCATTGGCCAGGCATCTTATAATTCTCTTCTGTGCGACGAAACATTTTTTGTAGCCGTAGATGAGCCCCAGAAGCAAATACCATATGAAAGAATCGACCCGACTTTCGCATGATAATAGTTACATCACTAGCTGACTCGTACTTAGAATAAGTCTCAAATGTCTAATTTGGAAGCATATTGTGTTTAGTTTTGGAATGACGTAATTGCAATGAGAAATCCAGTTAAGATTTATATCCAAAATTAAACCCAAGAATTTAACATTATTTTGCATGGAAATGACTGAATTATTTGTATATAAATCTAGGTTTAAATTCGCTGTGTTTTGTGATGTATGAAATCTGATATAAGTTGTTTTGTTGGGATTAAGATATAGAGAATTATTATTACACCATTTTGTCAAATTAATCATTTCATCATTGCATTTCTCAGTAAGCACAATATCATTTTTATTAGATATAGATAGTGATGTATCATCAGCATAAAGTGTTGTATGACAGTTATCACTAATATATTCACTCAGATCATTAATATACAGGGTGCTCCATTTAAGTGTGCCACCATTGCTATCTCGAGAACTATAAGAGCTACGAGGTTGATTAAATTAGCAAAGAACCACCATTTTACAAGACTAATACAATGAGCAAAAAAAAAAGTTTTTTCGACCAGTGGTTCTCAAAATACGGGACACAACTTCCTTATTTTAAAAGGGAACATATGTTTATTTTTAGGTTATTCGATAGAGTATTTTTTTCTGAATTCAGCGATATATACATATGATATACTAATATAACAAAATAATTGAGAAAAATGCTTGTTAAATTTATATGTATTTTATTTATATCTGACTGAAACAAGAGTGCTGTGGTTAGAAACAATAGACATATTGTTCTGTCTAACAATGTTTGATTATTTTTTGTTAAATTTTATTTTCTAAACTGTCAGTTTTAAAAAGAAAATGAATTGTTTTCTATCCAAAGCACTCTTGTTTCAGTCAGATATAAATAAAATACATATAAATCTAACATGCATTTTTCTCAGTTATTTTGTTATATTAATATGTGATATGTATATATCGTTGAATTCAAAAAAAATACTCTATCGAGTAACCTAAAAATAAACATATGTTCCCATTTAAAATAAGAAAGTTGTGTCCCGTATTTTGAGGACCACTGATCGAAAAAACATTTTTTTTTTGCTCATTGTATTAGTCTTGTAAAATGGTGGTTCTTTGCTAATTTAACCAACCTCGTAGTTCTTATAGTTCTCGAGATAGCAATGGTGGCACATTTAAATGGAACATCATGTATATATATATATATATATATATATATATATATATATATATATATATATATATATACCGGGTGTCCCAGCTCGACCGACACATAAGAAATTTACATAGGAAATCAGTTAATTATAAATAGTATCTCCCCAGTGCAAGATATTAACTTGAAATTTTGTATGCTTATTGAGGAATATTATTTCTATGGATTACAGTTGTTTGAAATATGTAATTTCGTCTGCAAGACGAGATTTATTAAATTATAAAATCTAACATTTTCGTTCAAAATCAGTCAGCCATGGAAATAAAAGAAAATATCTATGTGACAGTTCTGACAGTTAATGGACATGCCATTGTAGATATTTATATTTTTGTAATATTGGTATATTATTTAACAAAAAGAAACTAAATTCAACTTAAATAATATTAAAATAAAGGGAATAAGAATTAAAATCAGTGATACTTCACTAAACTGTCAGATAAATATTTTCTTTTATTTCCATGGCTGTCTGATTTTGAACGAAAATATTAGATTTTAAATTTAATAAATCTCGCCCTGCAGACAAAAGTACATATTTCAAATAAGTGTTATCCATAGAATTAATATTCTCCGATAAGTATACAAAATTTCAAGTGAATATCTTGCATTGGGGAGATACTATTCATAATTAACTGATTTCCCATGTAAAACTCCCATGTGTCGGTCGAGCTGGGACACCCGGTATATATATATATATATATATATATATATATATATATATATATATATATATATATATATATATATATGAGGATGGTTACACAGTAACCGAAACAGGTAATAATAAAAAAAAATTGAGAGAACAGTGTGTTTAAGACATACGGTTCTACCATTCTTCCCCATCCATTCTATTATACAACACACTTGGGTTTCACCTATCTACAAGGTGGCGCAAAAGTAATCACCCTATTGAAACATGCTATAATTTTTGCAAATAGCGGAAAATGTCAAATCTGCTTTGACATTTGTGAAGTAAACAAATGCAAAATACATGTCCATAAAACATGAATCGCTATATTCCTCAAAAATGCGGTTTAATTACTTCGATTTTTTCGCGGAATAATTCGTCGTTGGTGTTGGCGCAGCGTGAATTTTCGCGCAGATTTCCCGGTCGCCTGACACCAACTGGGCAAACATTGCGGCGTTCAGCCGCTCGCCTAGAAGAATATGGTACAACACGAGATGCTGCCAGGCCTGGCCGCGGCGGCCCCGGAGGAGCCGTTCTGCTCAGAATATCGCGGCTGTGGCTGAAGACGACTACTGTGGACGGCGAGCGCTACAGAGCCATGCTCAACGACTTTCTTCTTCCTCAATTGCATGAATTTGAACTAGAGAACATGTGGTTCCAGCAGGATGGAGCAACGGCGCATACTGCACGAGCCACAACGGAAATTCTGAGTGCTACATTCCCGGGTCGCCTAATCTCTCGTTTTGGTGATTTGCACTGGCCGGCAACGTCGTCCGATTTAACCGTTCCAAACTTCTTTTTGTGGGGTTTCTTTAAGTCACGAGTCTATGTCAACAAGCCTCAGACTTTTCAAACCCTCAAAGAGAATATCCGTCAAGAATGCGAGAACCTATCGACGGAAGTACTGGCAAGAGTAATGGAAAATGTTATAAATCGGGCCCGTATGATCATCCATTCTAGCGGCGGCCAATTGGCCGATATCATTTTCTCGACTTAATAGGAAAAAAATTAAGACATCAACTAAACATAATCAAAAAGTAGAACCAAAGTTTTTCATTCATAAAAAAAATTGCAGCCAAAGAACATCGGGTGACAACTTTTGCGCCACCCAGTACAATATATTGTTTGTATTTTGTACGTTCAATTTAGTTTTTTGACTCAGCTAGCGTAAAAAAATTATATCATGCTTTGCGCACTTAATACAAAAATAACAATTTCGATTTATATAAATTACTCTTCATTAAAGTAAAATTTACGCTTTAAAAAAGCTAATCGTTCTCTTATTAAATAATTTAAATAATTTACTCTTAGGTTTATTGAAATTTTCTCTGTAAAGTGTGAAAATAATCTTATAAAAGTTATATTCACTCACAGAAGTGTATTTGTCGTGTTTCCCACATGCGCCGTACGCCGTACACATTCGCCTTATTTTCTGTACATTGTTCTGCACTGTATAATTTACGCAATCTTCATATTTCAACGTGTTTGGGAAATGATAGACGTTAGCAGAAAGAGTTGTGTAATATTGTAAAACTAAGTTTTACATAAAAAAAATGGAATCAATCTTAAATTGGCGGAGGGTAATAAAATAAATTAAAAGAAAATAAATAATTTGTTATTTTTTTTTATTTTAACTGCTGTCAGATTGAAAGCCATAGTAGGATTAGCTTTATGTTATTTGGTACCAATATCAAAATAAAGAATCTAAAAATGAGGTTTCGATTATTTGATAAATATTACTTAAATAAAAAATGTAGACTTTGCGGGATAGAAGAAGAAATCCTAAAACATATGAGCCTACACTGTAGGGAACTGGAACCGTAAAGAAGGTCGGAAGTAACACGAGACAGGAAATGGAAAATTATGGTTTATAGATAAACGAAAAAGATTATAAATTCACAAACATGTACGTATATAATAAATGTTTAATATACATTTGAAGTTTGGGTAAGCCACAAATTATAACTAAAACAAACATAATAAAACACTAAAATGAATTTTCATTATTGTGTTCGCTATATGGTGAAGAATATATATATATATATATATATATATATATATATATATATGTATATATACAGGGTGTTCGAAAAACAGGGGACCAAATTTGGAAAATATATTAATCAACCCAAAACAAGAAAATAATCCTAATATACCCATGTCCGGAAACGAACCATTTCGGAATAAAACACTCTTTTGTTTGAATTTTGAATTTTATTTTTAGTAATGTTTTTACTCTCAAAATTACATTAGTTGTTCAAAATGTCCTCCTTGAAGTTGCATGCAACATTCTAGAAGTCTTCTCATTGAATGTCGGACACGTTCGAATATTCCTGGTTTTAGTCTTATACTATTGAAACAGTCTATGATTCTTTGCCTCAAATTCTCTACGTTATTAATGGTCGTCGAATAAACTAAGCTCTTTAAATGAACCCAAAAATAAAAATCAAACGGATTCAAGTCTAGTGAACGTGGAGGCCACGTAGTTGAACCACCTCTGCCTATCCACCGATCAAGAAATAAATTTTGAAGATATTGTCTTACTTGGAAACTAAAATGTGGAGGCGTGCATAAACCACATATGATGCCGTGTGAATAGTGAAACATTCTCCAATAAATTTGGTAAATTATTTTTCAGATAATGTAGGTACAAATTTCCCGTTAATCTGTTATGCAAAAAATAAAGCCCTATCAACTCATCTCCAACAATACAATATTAATAGAAAAGCTTCGAAACAATATCAAAATAATTTAATTACGGTGACAACAAATTTTGACAGTTACTAAGGAAACGTGAATAAACAAAATACAAGTATTAACGTAACTATTGTAATTTTGACAGAAAAAAAAAAACATTACTAAAAATAAAATTCAAAATTCAAACAAAAGAGTGTTTTATTCCGAAATGGTTCGTTTCCGGACATGGGTATATTAGGATTATTTTCTTGTTTTGGGTTGATTAATATATATTCCAAATTTGGTCCCCTATTTTTCGAACACCCTGTATATATATATATATATATATATATATATATATATATATATATACAGGGTGAGTCACCGAAATGCCCGTCTTCGATATCTCCCTTGTCGTTAGAAATACAGCATAAAATTATTAACAAAAGTTATTGGTCAACTCAAGGAGCATAACGTAAAATTATTTTCACATATACAGGGTGTTGCGTTACGGCTCGGCGAAAATTGTTTGCCTTTTATTAAATGGAACATCCTGTATATTTTTATATTTTTTCAAGTGTATTTCAAAATCTCCAAAATTATTGGTTTTAGGCATAGGGTACCCTTAATAAAATATGAAGAAAAAACAAAAAAACGCACAACTAAATTATAAAATATAGGGTGTTCCATTTAAAATTGACGAGTTCTAGTCATTTGAAATTGAGTAAATTTGATTCGCTTTATTGAACACCCTGTATAATTACATTTAAAAAAATATATGTGAGGACATAGAGTGTAGTTTCAGTTGTACAGAAAAAAAAATTCTTAATTTTTACTATTAAAATAACTTCAGTACGTCATTATAAAGCAGTGCGTGTATTTGGTCTTTTTTAGAGAATAAACGGAATAACTTGGCAACGCCGCAAAAAACTAAAACAAAATTTATATGTCCGTATAGGGGAATGAAATACACTTAAAAAAATATAAAAATATACAGGATGTTCCATTTAATAAAAGGCAAAAAATTTTCGCCGAGCCGTAATGCAACACCCTGTATATGGGAAAATAATTTTACGTTATGCTCCTTGAGTTGACGAATAACTTCTGTTAATAAATTTATGCTGTATTTCTAACGACAAGGGAGATATTGAAGACGGGCATTTCGGTGACTCACCCTGTATATTATTGCATGAAAATAAGTTTCTACTATTTTGCCAATATTTTTAAAAATTTATTTTATTTATCTTTTTTCTGCCACTGTACTGTTATAGCATGTACAATTTCCTTCTAGACGTCTGAAAAAATTATTGGTGAATCTGATTGCAAACAAAGCATATCTAGAGCATAAGTAAATATTCATGATCTCGAAAAAACTATAGTTATCAGTACTTACAATGAGGTACACAAATAACGGTTTTATACCAAGAAAACATGGAAAGCATGTTTAAAATTAGCTTACGACTTTATGACAAATTACTAGTAACTCATCATATGGAAAAATAAGTTGGCGTCTGTATAAATTAAAAGTTCAACAGATTATAGATCATTTATTTGTTTACATTATAACATCGCGTGAACACCTATGACAAAGTAGCAGCTGTTTTTAGACCAGGAACACATTTATATGACAAGTGTTATGAATTATACAAACGCAACAACCATTTATAACGATCCGAGCACTTATTTTAGAGGTGTGCGCCAATTATACTATAACACAGTGAAAAATTATTGAGCGTGTATCTTCAAGCAGTTAACGGTGAACAGGATCTAATATGATTAACTGTAATAAACGTATATATACCTATATGGAAAGGTGAGAAATCTATGTAATGAAGTGCGTAACCTTTCTTTTACTCATATCTCCACAAATGTTAGAAACAAAATATGTTTTGAAATTTATTTTCCGTACTTCTTGTATTTTTTACACACTATTAATACATACGTACAAAATTTTGTTGGGGGCAATATTTCTTATAATGATCAAAATCACAACATAAAATTACAAAAAAAACCCTTTCGAATGCTCAAATTCTTGACACACTGAAACAAGAACACAATTCATAGTAGCCAAAATTCCTCCAGAATGTGCTCTGATTTGATTAGACCAAGAATTATAGCAAACATTTAAAAATGCTCTTATACCTAACACACTGAAGAAGATATAGGGGTGAGAGTAGGAGCTGTCTATAATTTATTCAAATCAGCTACTTTGAAAACCAGTCGAGAATTAGGTCAAAGTAATAAATTTGAATCGCCGAAACATATTTATTTTAACATTTGACCTTCTGCAGGGTAATTTATGGCCGGAAATGCTTCATAAGAACCCTTTGTTTTGGACCATTAACGTTACGTAAATTGGGTTTTTTTTTTAGCAGCTACTTAATATATACTTATATTCAAATTTATCTTCAGTTTGATTTAATTTCAAATTTACTTAAAATAAATTAATTTGAATTTTACATAATCTGTTTTAAAGTAAGCTGTATGTAATAATGTACTTGTACAATTGTTTAATGCTAATAAATTTAAATAATAATCTGTGAATGAGTGGTGGGGATAACTTTTTGATTATTTAACGAAGATTTGTATACTTTGAAAACTGTATATATGTTTAAGTATAGAAGAAGAAACCGCTGTCGTGATGAGTACATATGAACAATTATGTATGGACCCCTTCGAAGAAGGTAGCCAAACCTTTAGACAACCAGAGACGAAGAAAAAGAAGAATATTGAAATTAGCGGTAATGTTAAAGTCAAGTCAGCTCGGTAGAATAGAATAGAATAGAAAGAATAAAGTAATGAAAAGTGAAAGAGACGAAATCCGTAAATGAACAGCAACCAAAATATGAAGCCCGCGAAGATCTAATTTACACGATCGAGCATCCTTCGGTACAGGACATTATCATCATTCCTACAATTAATGAAAAAACACAAGGAGATGAGGCAATCTGTACAGGATATCAGTGTAAATGCTAGTGATTATGTCAAAGATAAAATACAGTGGGATTCTCCAGTTCTTACACCCGAACGAGCCTACAACACCTGATGTCCAGGTAGCAGAGTCCACACTTTCACCAATCAGCACGGTTCAGGTAGAAGAAAATTTATCACAGCTGGATCGTTATACATACGAATGGATTGATGAAAGCGAAAATACAACACCTGATGTCCAGGTAGCAGAGTCCACATTATCACCAATCAGCACGGTTCCGCTAGAAAAAAAATTATCACAACAGGATCGTTATGCACATGAATTGATTGATAAAAGCGAAAATATAAATTTTGAATTCATAACGGGAACGGCGTCAGTCGATACATATTTCACTTTACCTGTCAATATAAGTAAGTACGATCATAACAACAGGTTATTGCAAGGAAGTTTTATATATATCGATGAGGTTGAACGTAAAAAAATTGTTAATATTGGTTTAAATCCTCATAATAAATTTAAAATAACTGTAACACTTGTAGACGTTCAAACCAGTCAACAAATAGTTATTATTAATATAGAGAAAATATGTGAATATTTAAATCAGAATGTAAAGAATTCTCTGATGATACAGACTTCAAAAGGGCGGAAGGGTGTTTATGTAAGTGGGGTTAATATTACGAAGCTACCCATGCAAAAAATTTAATTACTGTACAAAAGAAATTGTATTGTTTTGGATAAAAGTGAAATTGAAAATTTAATAAATGCTCAAAATTTGTTATAGAGTATAGTATTATGTTTGGAAAAGAGAATTTCTAATGCCGATATTTATAAAAACTATTTGAATTTTCTACAAAAAACTGCAGAATGTAAACTTATCGATGTAACATTAGATTTAAGAAAAACAGCCTATAAAATCTTATGGGAGAATTGTGACATGGATGATTGTTTTATAAGTGCAGTATTATGGGAACTGTCTACATACTATAATGTTAAGTTAAACATGGATATGGAATATGTATATCATCATATGAATAGGGAAAAAAAATATGTCACTATGCCGAAATAAAACAATTATTTTAAAAAAAATGTATATGTATTCTCCATAGTAATTACCTACATATTTACACTGTTTGAAATTATCTTATGTCTATAAAATATATGTAACAAAAATAAGAAATATATAGTTAATTAAAAATAAGTTTTGTATTTTTATCATTAATCTAACCTAGTTACATTGTCGTAAAGTAATAATGAAACAATCTTTTAATATAAACATCATTTTGCAGACGGTTATGTCTGCTAAATAATTTTTTAAAATAGTTTAAAGAATATCCGTTAATTGTAAAAAACAGAAAAATTAAACAGTAATGTCCGCACACTGACGAAAAATAGTCTTGCATATTAAGTGTATTGTAATCCCAAATTACCGTATTACGGTTTCAAAACTGGATATGATAATGGATATGCGGCGAGCATTAGGTCAAAGTAATAAATTTGAATCGCCGAAACACATTTATGTAAGAAACTGACAATGGGGCCTATTCTGTACCTCAGTGGCTAATTTTTAACCAGAGTTGCTAAAATTATTAACAAATAAAAACAAACATTACAAGTGATGTTTTGATATTTTCTCCAGTGCTACCTATTTTCATTGGAGAAAAAATTAGCAAGTGGTTAAAAATTAATCACTGAGTTACAGAATATACATTTTTAATGAACATGTAGTGACATTTTAAGAAAATTATATTAAAAGAAAGGAATTTGAAGCATTTAAAACAAGTTTTTTGTAACAGATGTATAATTATAACTTAGATACACAAAATAGGAAAGTTATATATTATTAAAAGATTACAATAAATAATAATGACAATAAACTATGTAGTAAAAATCTTCTGGGCGGAACGAATGAGTTTTCAGGATTCCCTGTAAATGCCAACGGAAAACCTCCAAAAAACGTTAGCAAAAGACGATAACTAACCAAAAAGAATATTGTGAAAGAATGAAACGAACCGTTAGTAACACTTATATTATTTAAATATATTGGAATTGCCATAAAGAAAGAGCGTTTTGTCGAAGAAGCAGTGGGCAAAATGGCCAATTCAAATTTAACCTTTTCAAATATTCATTTAGTTTCAGAGAAAAAACGAAAATAGGTCGACTTATTTGAAAATTTTTTTAAGTCGCAGAAAACAAGTTCGTGTTGTCATAGTAACTGGCATTATTTATTTAATTTCATTGACTGTCAATTAGAAAAATCTGTTGTAATCGTTGAAAATGTTGTCAAAAAACAACGATTTTACCTAATTCAATGCTATGGCAATCGGTCTCGTGTTATGGCCAACAAGGAGCCCTGATTTGACTATAGCTGATTTTTATCTTTGGGGTCGTTGGAAACAAATTTTATGCAAATTATCTTCGACGGAATGTAGAGAATTTAAAGGAGAGAACTCGAGACGCTGTGACGTCTTTAACATTGCAAAAAATTCAAAGAAGTTAAAGAATTGCATCGAAGACTAGAATTGTGCGCTCAACAAACCGTGTTTATATTATTTTTGTTGTTAAATTTATGAAACTAAAGTTAAAGTCATGTTAACAATAATTTCTATGACAACGCAAACTTGTTTTTGGAACTTACAATTAGAAAAATTCTAAGTCGAACTATTTTCGACATTTCTCTGAAACTAAAAGAAAATTTGAAAAGGTTAAAACTGATCTGGCAGTTTTGGAACATGCAAAAACTTTTATCAAGAATACATATTTCCCGTAAAATAAAAAATAAAAATGTTTTCCTTCTTTCCAACTCGATCCGAGGACATACTGTATATCAAGGCCGCAGAGAATGTTAATATGAATTTTGACTTACTTTATTTGGACATTGCAAAGTTTTCTCGTAGAATTTGTGACGCAAAATTTGAAGAATGTTTCTTTCATTTCATGTAGTAATTTATGTGTTTAATTTCTGAAAATGCGATGAAATTTTCCTCCAGTGATCAAACAGATATGCATTCTGTTAAATAAAAAATTGTAATTAATAAATATATTTTTTTCTTTAAATATAAATGTATTTACCATGCTTATTCAACTTTGTCAATAATAATATAGTTTTTCTGATGGTAGTAGAATCGTCAGCGAATAGAGTGGTTCCGATTTTAAGTTCCAAAATATTCAACTTCGCTTTTCAAAGGAGGTTATTCTTGGCAAGTATTCCAAAAATATATTTTTTTGTGAAACTGCTACCCTGTAAGCAATGAAGACTAATATAATAAAAGAATATAATTTTTATTCAAATGATGCCTTCGTTTTAAAATTTTTCCAAATATCGTTTAACATCAACGTAGTATATATTTGATTTGGATTAAACTAGTTCATATGCGTCGATTGAAATTGAATCCTTTACTTGTAATATTGAATGAAGGAAAATTTAACTTGTAGATTTCATTTTAAAATTTGACCCATTTTTCTGTATTCAGGAAGAAATATTACTAATTAATAAAAAATATGTAAACATTGAACACTTTTTTATAAACAAAAATTTCGCCTCAGATGAAAGAACTTCTATATTACGATTTCAGATATGTAATTGCAATAGTCCAAATAATGATATACTCGAATCCTATGTTTATTTTCTTCGACGTACTTTACAGGTACAATGCTGTGTAGATTTTTAGTTTCTAATATCTATAATTAGGAAATCCATAAATGATATTTCTTTATAACTTAATAATATACCCATTATATTTCGTTGTGAAACATGAATTTTTTTTTTATATTTGTGTATCTAAAAAAATAATAATAATAATTTATTAACGAATAATTATGATGAAGCTTATTATTATTATTTTTTTTATTTCGTTACATACTGGCTAGTGATAGATAGATAGATATAGTTTTATTCGTGCCAAAGATGGCTTTGAAAATACATTTCAACTGTGAATTACTAGTTATTTACAATTTGTTTTATATTACATATTAATTATTTAAATATTTACATTTTTCTTCTTTCTAATATTCTTCTCATCCATTCTTCTCCTCTACCTGTATCATCCAATATGTCGCTCATGCTTCTTTCTTCCTTTGATCCACAACACTCATACAATAAGTGCCACAGAGTTTCTTTCATCTTGTTACAAATTCGACAATTTTGTTCCTCTGCTGTTTTCCATTTTTTATTACCGTTCTCTTCATTACCGCATCAGAAACAATTAGAATGAAAGAAGAAGAAACAATTTAAGTTGAATGTTGGAGAGATATACAAAAAAGGGAGAAAATAATCAATAAAATTCTAAATGGGAAATAGAACGGAAAAAATATCACGAGAGAAATGGGTTATCTACAATGGAAATAGAAAGACAAAGAGGAGAAATGTTACAAGGAAGAGTAATAGAAACTGATAAAGAAAATCAAAGGCAGGATCAAGTAAATAGGATAACAGAATCAAGTTATAATCAACAATACAAAAATATTGTCACTGTAAGTTTACCACGGTACTTACATAAAGAAGGAAGAAAAGGAAGATTGAAATTAATCGCACGGTTCAGATGCGGTAATGAAGAGAACGGTAATAAAAAATGGAAAACAGCAGAGGAACAAAATTGTCGAATTTGTAACAAGATGAAAGAAACTCTGTGGCACTTATTGTATGAGTGTTGTGGATCAAAGGAAGAAAGAAGCATGAGCGACATATTGGATGATACAGGTAGAGGAGAAGAATGGATGAGAAGAATATTAGAAAGAAGAAAAATGTAAATATTTAAATAATTAATATGTAATATAAAACAAATTGTAAATAACTAGTAATTCACAGTTGAAATGTATTTTCAAAGCCATCTTTGGCACGAATAAAACTATATCTATCTATCTATCACTAGCCAGTATGTAACGAAATAAAAAAAATAATAATAATAAGCTTCATCATAATTATTCGTTAATAAATTATTATTATTATTTTTTTAGATACACAAATATAAAAAAAAAATTCATGTTTCACAACGAAATATAATGGGTATATTATTAAGTTATAAAGAAATATCATTTATGGATTTCCTAATTATAGATATTAGAAACTAAAAATCTACACAGCATTGTACCTGTAAAGTACGTCGAAGAAAATAAACATAGGATTCGAGTATATCATTATTTGGACTATTGCAATTACATATCTGAAATCGTAATATAGAAGTTCTTTCATCTGAGGCGAAATTTTTGTTTATAAAAAAGTGTTCAATGTTTACATATTTTTTATTAATTAGTAATATTTCTTCCTGAATACAGAAAAATGGGTCAAATTTTAAAATGAAATCTACAAGTTAAATTTTCCTTCATTCAATATTACAAGTAAAGGATTCAATTTCAATCGACGCATATGAACTAGTTTAATCCAAATCAAATATATACTACGTTGATGTTAAACGATATTTGGAAAAATTTTAAAACGAAGGCATCATTTGAATAAAAATTATATTCTTTTATTATATTAGTCTTCATTGCTTACAGGGTAGCAGTTTCACAAAAAAATATATTTTTGGAATACTTGCCAAGAATAACCTCCTTTGAAAAGCGAAGTTGAATATTTCGGAACTTAAAATCGGAACCACTCTATTCGCTGACGATTCTACTACCATCAGAAAAACTATATTATTATTGACAAAGTTGAATAAGCATGGTAAATACATTTATATTTAAAGAAAAAAATATATTTATTAATTACAATTTTTTATTTAACAGAATGCATATGTGTTTGATCACTGGAGGAAAATTTCATCGCATTTTCAGAAATTAAACACATAAATTACTACATGAAATGAAAGAAACATTCTTCAAATTTTGCGTCACAAATTCTACGAGAAAACTTTGCAATGTCCAAATAAAGTAAGTCAAAATTCATATTAACATTCTCTGCGGCCTTGATATACAGTATGTCCTCGGATCGAGTTGGAAAGAAGGAAAACATTTTTATTTTTTATTTTACGGGAAATATGTATTCTTGATAAAAGTTTTTGCATGTTCCAAAACTGCCAGATCAGTTTTAACCTTTTCAAATTTTCTTTTAGTTTCAGAGAAATGTCGAAAATAGTTCGACTTAGAATTTTTCTAATTGTAAGTTCCAAAAACAAGTTTGCGTTGTCATAGAAATTATTGTTAACATGACTTTAACTTTAGTTTCATAAATTTAACAACAAAAATAATATAAACACTGTTTGTTGAGCGCACAATTCTAGTCTTCGATGCAATTCTTTAACTTCTTTGAATTTTTTGCAATGTTAAAGACGTCACAGCGTCTCGAGTTCTCTCCTTTAAATTCTCTACATTCCGTCGAAGATAATTTGCATAAAATTTGTTTCCAACGACCCCAAAGATAAAAATCAGCTATAGTCAAATCAGGGCTCCTTGTTGGCCATAACACGAGACCGATTGCCATAGCATTGAATTAGGTAAAATCGTTGTTTTTTGACAACATTTTCAACGATTACAACAGATTTTTCTAATTGACAGTCAATGAAATTAAATAAATAATGCCAGTTACTATGACAACACGAACTTGTTTTCTGCGACTTAAAAAAATTTTCAAATAAGTCGACCTATTTTCGTTTTTTCTCTGAAACTAAATGAATATTTGAAAAGGTTAAATTTGAATTGGCCATTTTGCCCACTGCTTCTTCGACAAAACGCTCTTTCTTTATGGCAATTCCAATATATTTAAATAATATAAGTGTTACTAACGGTTCGTTTCATTCTTTCACAATATTCTTTTTGGTTAGTTATCGTCTTTTGCTAACGTTTTTTGGAGGTTTTCCGTTGGCATTTACAGGGAATCCTGAAAACTCATTCGTTCCGCCCAGAAGATTTTTACTACATAGTTTATTGTCATTATTATTTATTGTAATCTTTTAATAATATATAACTTTCCTATTTTGTGTATCTAAGTTATAATTATACATATGTTACAAAAAACTTGTTTTAAATGCTTCAAATTCCTTTCTTTTAATATAATTTTCTTAAAATGTCACTACATGTTCATTAAAAATGTATATTCTGTAACTCAGTGATTAATTTTTAACCACTTGCTAATTTTTTCTCCAATGAAAATAGGTAGCACTGGAGAAAATATCAAAACATCACTTGTAATGTTTGTTTTTATTTGTTAATAATTTTAGCAACTCTGGTTAAAAATTAGCCACTGAGGTACAGAATAGGCCCCATTGTCAGTTTCTTACATAAATGTGTTTCGGCGATTCAAATTTATTACTTTGACCTAATGCTCGCCGCATATCCATTATCATATCCAGTTTTGAAACCGTAATACGGTAATTTGGGATTACAATACACTTAATATGCAAGACTATTTTTCGTCAGTGTGCGGACATTACTGTTTAATTTTTCTGTTTTTTACAATTAACGGATATTCTTTAAACTATTTTAAAAAATTATTTAGCAGACATAACCGTCTGCAAAATGATGTTTATATTAAAAGATTGTTTCATTATTACTTTACGACAATGTAACTAGGTTAGATTAATGATAAAAATACAAAACTTATTTTTAATTAACTATATATTTCTTATTTTTGTTACATATATTTTATAGACATAAGATAATTTCAAACAGTGTAAATATGTAGGTAATTACTATGGAGAATACATATACATTTTTTTTAAAATAATTGTTTTATTTCGGCATAGTGACATATTTTTTTTCCCTATTCATATGATGATATACATATTCCATATCCATGTTTAACTTAACATTATAGTATGTAGACAGTTCCCAAAATACTGCACTTATAAAACAATCATCCATGTCACAATTCTCCCATAAGATTTTATAGGCTGTTTTTCTTAAATCTAATGTTACATCGATAAGTTTACATTCTGCAGTTTTTTGTAGAAAATTCAAATAGTTTTTATAAATATCGGCATTAGAAATTCTCTTTTCCAAACATAATACTATACTCTATAACAAATTTTGAGCATTTATTAAATTTTCAATTTCACTTTTATCCAAAACAATACAATTTCTTTTGTACAGTAATTAAATTTTTTGCATGGGTAGCTTCGTAATATTAACCCCACTTACATAAACACCCTTCCGCCCTTTTGAAGTCTGTATCATCAGAGAATTCTTTACATTCTGATTTAAATATTCACATATTTTCTCTATATTAATAATAACTATTTGTTGACTGGTTTGAACGTCTACAAGTGTTACAGTTATTTTAAATTTATTATGAGGATTTAAACCAATATTAACAATTTTTTTACGTTCAACCTCATCGATATATATAAAACTTCCTTGCAATAACCTGTTGTTATGATCGTACTTACTTATATTGACAGGTAAAGTGAAATATGTATCGACTGACGCCGTTCCCGTTATGAATTCAAAATTTATATTTTCGCTTTTATCAATCAATTCATGTGCATAACGATCCTGTTGTGATAATTTTTTTTCTAGCGGAACCGTGCTGATTGGTGATAATGTGGACTCTGCTACCTGGACATCAGGTGTTGTATTTTCGCTTTCATCAATCCATTCGTATGTATAACGATCCAGCTGTGATAAATTTTCTTCTACCTGAACCGTGCTGATTGGTGAAAGTGTGGACTCTGCTACCTGGACATCAGGTGTTGTAGGCTCGTTCGGGTGTAAGAACTGGAGAATCCCACTGTATTTTATCTTTGACATAATCACTAGCATTTACACTGATATCCTGTACAGATTGCCTCATCTCCTTGTGTTTTTTCATTAATTGTAGGAATGATGATAATGTCCTGTACCGAAGGATGCTCGATCGTGTAAATTAGATCTTCGCGGGCTTCATATTTTGGTTGCTGTTCATTTACGGATTTCGTCTCTTTCACTTTTCATTACTTTATTCTTTCTATTCTATTCTATTCTACCGAGCTGACTTGACTTTAACATTACCGCTAATTTCAATATTCTTCTTTTTCTTCGTCTCTGGTTGTCTAAAGGTTTGGCTACCTTCTTCGAAGGGGTCCATACATAATTGTTCATATGTACTCATCACGACAGCGGTTTCTTCTTCTATACTTAAACATATATACAGTTTTCAAAGTATACAAATCTTCGTTAAATAATCAAAAAGTTATCCCCACCACTCATTCACAGATTATTATTTAAATTTATTAGCATTAAACAATTGTACAAGTACATTATTACATACAGCTTACTTTAAAACAGATTATGTAAAATTCAAATTAATTTATTTTAAGTAAATTTGAAATTAAATCAAACTGAAGATAAATTTGAATATAAGTATATATTAAGTAGCTGCTAAAAAAAAAACCCAATTTACGTAACGTTAATGGTCCAAAACAAAGGGTTCTTATGAAGCATTTCCGGCCATAAATTACCCTGCAGAAGGTCAAATGTTAAAATAAATATGTTTCGGCGATTCAAATTTATTACTTTGACCTAATTCTCGACTGGTTTTCAAAGTAGCTGATTTGAATAAATTATAGACAGCTCCTACTCTCACCCCTATATCTTCTCACTGAAACCAGAGCACAATCCAGAGCAGCGAAATCTGATCTAAAATTTGATCTGGTTTCAGTAGGCCAAGAATTAGAGCAAACACTTTAAAATGCTCTAATTAAGTTTGCCAAACTGCTCCAAAATGTGCTCTGGTTTCAGCAGGCCAAGAATTAGAACGCACGATGAAGCGAGCTCCAATTCCCGGTCGGCTGAACTAGATCACAGCTTTCTCTAGAAACTTTTACAACAAATTTTGCAATTAGTTCTCTAATTCACTGTATACGATAATACTGTAGCGAGCCCAGGGCCACACCGCGGGCGATGGCCGCTAACAGATTTGTCAGGACCGGCTCGCCGCGTTTCTATTGTTCTGTTGTCTAGAGGCTACGAGAACATTCTCGAACTTAATTGCTCTACTATATAAACCCCGATCAAGGGAGACAGTCTAATATTAATACGTGTAGTGAACATGAATAGAACTGGAGACATCGGGAACCAAGTCTGTTCTACAACTTCGTCTACGGCAAGCCTTAGAAGAAGTTGGAGAAAATTTTGATGACTTTCTATTCGAAATTACGGGTGGTTTCACCGATTTTGTTAAAATTATAAAAAAAAATTCTTTAACATTAGAACAAAAATTAGAAGAAAATCTAGAAAATCTGAAGAAAATTCTCGAACATTGAAAGAAGAACTTATAGAAAATTCTAGAATTTTGAAGGAAATTTCTAGAAATTTAAAAGAGAAAATAGTGGAAAATTCTAGAATTTGGAACAGAAATTGACGGATAAATCTAGAAATTTGAAAGAAGAATTAATAGAAAATTCCAGAAGTTTAGAACAATAGTTGGCGGAAAATTCTCGAACATTAGAAGAAAAATTGAAAGAAGAATTAACCCAAAATTCGAGAAAATTTTAGAAAGTATGAGAATGTTCCAGAATATTAAAAGGGGAGTTAAAAAAAATTTGAAGAAACTTCTAGAATATTGAAAGAACAATTAATGGAAAATTCTAGAAAGTTTAAAAGAACAATTATTAAAAAGTTCTAAAACTTCGAAAAATGAATTAGAAGAGTATTTGAAAAATTTAAAAACAGAAAACGATATGAAAATCGAAGAATTACAGTAAAATTTCTCTAAACTTACATCAGCGGTTTCAAATTCTGATATACATAGGTAGGAGGAATGAAATTCTAGTAAAGAAAAAAAATAAATATACTTCTGAAATGCATATAAAAACACCAGAATTTGATGGGAAATCATCGTGACCAAATTATGTAAAAAAAAATTGAAGCCACAGCTAAAACATATGGCTAGACTTTCAAGGAGAAGGCACACAAACACAACGAACAACTTGTTACGCGGTTCGATATGCGAAATGGCAATGCGCATTTGGAGCAGGTGTACCAGACGCAACTGGTACCAGAGAGAGAAACTGCGATGTTCGAACTACGATGAACTAGGTCATCCACAAAGACTTTGCAGAAAAACATCAGAGAAGTGCAAAAATAAACACCGGAGAAGAAAGGCTGAACAATTAAATCAAGTTGATGTAACTCATCGGCCTGTAATGTAGTCGCTCTAGAATCCATTGGTCATGTCACATCCCTTCATCATAAAGCTAACAGCATCTATATAGATGGCTCTATCGACAGAAAGTCGCTTAAAATGTTGTTGGATACGACCTCGACGAAAACAATAATAATACCAGACTTAGCGAGAAAAATAGGCAGACAAAATCTACTTCTACATCAAGTGGCAGATACGCATAATAACGGGAGAACAAATTACCGCATCTGGAGAAATAGATTCGACTATCTATGTTGGAAACACCTGAATTAAAGATTGTGTGCTGGTGCCTGACGTAGAAAATAAATTCATTTTCGGCATGGACATAATGAAAATGCATGGATTTAAACTTGACCTGAAGAATTGAGTGATAATGGTCTATGATGAAAAAATGTAACCCTCCCAGAACAGAGTGAATCGATCATGGAAAGTTAGAAAGTACCTTCTGTGCGGGAAACGAAAAATGATGACGCCAAAACTTGTACTGGGGCTATAATTGGAAAACGAAAATCCCACTATGAATAATGAATATTAATTTTCAACCCGTTATTTTAAAGAAAGGGACCAAGTAGGAAAATGTTCAGCAGTATCATTAATTATTTGAACTGTAAAATTAAGGAGCTGTTAACATCGTTCCAGGAATTGACCACGACTAGAAAACGATGGCGATGCTTTACAAATAAACATGATACAGGACATAAAAATTTTGAAATATAAAGAGGTAACGACCTGGCCATATCATGTTTTAAAATTATAATTTTAAATTTTCATAAACCATTAGCCAATGTAGATACGTCTGTACATGGCTTCATTATTGTATCGGTAATTTTGCTTTTTTCTATCATATATTTTTTGTTTGATAATTGTTAAATATTTAATATTACACTTTGAAATGAACGGTATATTTTCAAATTTATTCCAAACTTGTAGTAAAATGGTATTGAAAAAAGAATATACATGGTATAAGATAGAATAGAATTTTTTTTTCCATTGTTTGTATAAATATTTATAATTATTATATACAGGCTGGCCAAGTGAAAATTATCAGCGCAATTTTTGGCCACTTAATATCAATTTAGCAATAAACGCTCGAACACGGCAATTTTGTTATACAGGGGGACACCTGAATGGATTAGTACCAATGGCTTAATTTCAACCTTTAAGTGGGGGTGGGCTGTACCTTAAAAATTTTTAATGGAAAAAGGTGTCAAACATGACACAGTTTGAAAGGCCTTTCAATTCTCTTTTCAACACTTTTTTTTTTATTTTTCAAATCCGATCATTAGTTCCAGAGAAATATCGTTTGAAACAAATTTTATCAGGTGTTCAAAATTGCAATCTAGTAGGCTTAAACAAATGACAGAAACTAAATAAACAATTATTTCGACAAATTGTTTGTAATAAATAGTAATTTGTAAGTTACATTTCTTTTTGTGGAGTTATTTGAAGTCTAAAGTTTGTCACGCTACCCGAAACTTTAAAAGATTTACGGCAACATACCGTTGCTCCAAAATTTTGAGCAAAATCTTTATTATTGTTTGAAAGTTGGTGGTAGTCATTTTGAACACCTAATATACTAATACTTGAGTTTCTGTCATTTGTTTAAACCTACTTAATTGCAGTTTTGCACACCTGATAAAATTTGTTTTAAACTATATTTCTCTGGAACTAATGATCGGATTTGAAAAATAAAAAACTGTTGAAAAGAGAATTGAAAGGCCTTTCGAAATGTGTCATGTTTGACACCCTTTTCCATTTAAAATATTTGAGGTGCAGTCCACCACCATTTTAGGGTTGAAGTTATGCTATTGGTACTAATCCATTCAAATGTCCCCCTTAATACTAAAAATGACGTGTTCGAGCGTTTTTTACAAAATTGTCGTTAAGTGGCTAAAAATTGCACTGATAATTTTCACTGGGCCATCCTGTATTTGTTTGTTTTAACAAATTTCATTTATATAGTTACAGAAAAATCCATTGAGTTGACAACACTGCCCCACTGCTCTCTATTAATATTTATGGATAGCATAAATAATAGAGGAAAATGTTGAAAATTTAATTATACGCAGATAACAGACAGATAAACCGTTAAAAATTTGTTCATTTTAGTCTCACTTGAATGGCTACCACTATTTTTGGGTGATTTACATGATTTTCCTATAAATAATTTTGTATCTTACATAAAATTACTTTGCTCATTGATTCAGGTGCAAAATTATATGCTCTACAATTGTTATTTGAATTTTTTATTCCCTAAAACAACTAGAGAAGCAGGAAATTACGGAAATATGATTTTACATGATAAATCCCTATGTTTGGTTCTTCGAGTCACCACTCTTTATATATGATAGTGGTGAAATAAAGTAGTTACGCCATTGGTTAGAATCAACAGTCGCCTTATTGAAACCCCTGCTTTTGGACGCGATTTTGTCAGCTAATTTCTTTCTGTTTTATATTTTCTCTATGCACCTACCCTCAATTACTTTGTTTTTTTTTTGCAAATTCTCTAATGAAAATATATTTGTAGCAATTGAAACAAAATATACTTAATATTAACTGTCAACCAAGTTCACATTATAGCGCCAACTATCATGGAGTTAGAAATGTTCTGATATTAACAAGTAGGGGTACTTTTCTTTTGATACCGATATTGGAGTACTGATTTTTTTTCGATATTTAGTAATATAATTATACAGAGTGTTCATTTTATTTTGTCCACTATTGCTATCTCGAGAACTATAAGAGCTACGAGGTCGGTTAAATTAGCAAACAATTTCTATTTTACAACACTATTAACATGAGACAAATAGTTTTTTTTTAAACCAGTGGTTCTCAAAATACGAGTCCCAACTTTTTAATTTTAAATGTGAACCTATTTTTTTTTTTGCTTATTCAGTAGAGAATTTTATTCTGAATTCAATGATATAATATTATCATACCCTAATATAACGATTTTTTTAAGAAAAATGCATTTTATGTTTTATATTAATTTGATAAAAATATGACAATAATAAGAGTGTCATGACGGAAAAAACGGAATACAAGTCATTTCTTAACCTAGAATTAGAGTACCTTGAATTAAATATGTGTATAAAAATATAATGAATGAAATAAAACAGTTTATAATTTTTATTTTAATATTTCATTATTTTTTTTAATTTTCATTTGACAGTTATGATCACTTAACAATATGTATGTCTTTTTGTTTAAAACTTTTTGAACAAAGAATTAACTCTTTATTACTTTTGAGAAGAATCCTTGCTAATCTGGTTTTTCTTGCTGAAACATATAAAAATAAAATATATTTTCGTTTAACATAAAATATTTTGAAAAGAACACATTTTTAGTTCTAGTGCTGTATTAATTTATTTATTAAACCCAACGGTTTGCCAGCATAAACTGCTGCCTTCTTCAGAGTAATGACAATTACAACAAAGCAAGTAAACAAGTAACTAAGAAACGAATTAAAACATATTTAATGTAGGGAGTCATGCTTTACTAATTTCCGAACCATTGTTGTTATTGAGATTAATATTCTTAGTTTTAAAAATATCAATGGCATCTCTAATTAATCATGTGTTGAGAAATGCAGATCTTGAAATAATTTTCGTGACTTGAAATTTTATTTCATGAAAATCCTCCAAGGCATGCTCTGCGACTGACGATTTCTCAGGCTAGTTCAATCCAATCGATAGTTGATGTTCAGTTAATCCTGTAGAAATAATTCTACCCGTCTAACCAATGTACACTTTTCCACAGACGCAAGTAATCTTGGAAATCCCTGAAGACTGAAGAGGGATGAACTCTTTAACTTTTCTCAACATATGTCTTATTTTTATGTAACGATATTTTCATGTTCTTGCTCAGGATTCTACTTATCTTTTCTGTGTCGTTTTCAACATACGAAAGCGAAGCATATATCTTGTTTATATCGTCAGAAGATATTATTTATTTATTTCTTCTCTTTTTCTAATTTATCAGGATGACAAATTTTCGAATCTCTCTTCATAAGACATTTAATAGTGCCAAATTTCTGAGAATGGTGGTAATGTGACTTAGCATTAATATATTGATTAGTGTGCGTGGGTTTTCTGTAGACTGAATAAAGTAAAGATTCGTCCTCTTTTCTCTCCAGGAAGGAATAATATCATTTTCTTCAATATTTATTGTTGAAAATATAGAAGCTTGATGTTAAACAATGATGAAAAAGTTTAACAATATCTTCTGACAAACCTCTTTCAAGCAGATTGAGAATGTCTTTGATATAGGTCTTTGTAAATAACGAAGAAATATCAAAACTTACTAGGATATTTTCTGATGAGATAAAAATTGCTCAAGATATGGTCTAAGTAGAGTATCTAAATATTTTGACAAATCATATGTGCAAGAATTAAAGCAGTTCACAATCAGACAAAATGGTATATCTTTTTTATGTATTTCTGATAAGCCTTAAAATCGAGGAACATATGGGTCTTGAGAAATTAACTTCTTGATAATATCTTTATCTAAATTACATTGTTCACTAATTTAGTTGATTGATATTTCACCGAACTTAACGGATTCTTCTTCACTTTTAGGTAAGTAGGATCTTCTAATATGAAATTAGCTTTTTGAATGTAATCAGCTTTATTCATAACAGCTGTTGCTTTTCCTTTGTCCGCAGGAAAAATAATCAAATCTTCATTATTTTGTAATTCTTTAAGAGCTCTATGCTCATTCCTCGATAGGTTATTCTTTGGAGGGCGTACCTTCTTCAAAATCGTTGCTATCTCAAACCGGACTACTTAAACTTCTTCTTACTGCTAACTGCTGAACAGCAGATTCGGCAGCAGTCACAATATCTTCCACAGGAATACGTCGTGGAATAATGACAAAATCCAATCCTTTGGACAAAACAGACAAAGGAGAATCCGAAAGAAACTCATTGCTTGAATTAGTAACAAATTTATTTATATTAAGTAAGTTTGATGTGTGTTTAGGATGTTGTTTAACGTATAGCCTGTCAAATTTTGATTTTTGCTTATTACTGCGCCGTATCATGGATTTTTTTATTTCTGGTCAGTATAATAATAATAATAGTCCAATTTTCATTATCCATGCAACTACTCAAGGAAACAATAATATCTTTAGGAAGACCATCAAGATCAGAAAGTTATTTACGAATATGTATACGTTCTTTCAAAAGGATTTTACTTGAATTATTTAGTACACGACGAGCTTCATAACTATCAATATTATACTTCAATTAAAGGAAGTTATGTAAAACATCTTTACATTTGCATCTCTTCAAAAACACAAGGTCACAAAGTCTACATATCTTTTTCTTGTTTATCTTTTCGTATATCTTTATTTTCTTGAAAATATCCCCACCACAGAAGTTCTTTAAATTATTAAAATATTTTTCAGAACTCATAGGTAATCAATAAAACATTGAGACAGCATAATCTGCTGCCTTTTTCAGGGTAATGACAATTACAACAAAGCAAGTAAACAAGTAACTAAGAAACGAATTATAACAATTTTTCATTTCATTTCCTTCTGTACCTACTTACAATAAAAAAGTTTACTAGAGTTAAAACACCACGCATACCTAAATTTAGAAAACGATACAGTATTAATACTGAAGAGAATTAATTATGTCAAATACGTATTAAAATGCATAACTGAAAACAGCGATAAAGAATTTGATAAAACATTACTAACATATTGTAGTTCATATGTTTCTATAGTGGACATCCTTTTACAATAATGTAAAAAATTCCACCCGTAATATTTAATTCTACATAAATATTGTTTAATTTTAATTTTAATATTTATTCTATATTCTCATATTCCAATTCCTTTCAAGTGACAGTGTTCTATAACCTAAGAAAAATAAAAAAGGCGCTTATGAGTTTATAATAATGCAACATATTATATTACATATAAACAATTATTATTTAAAACTTTGAACGCAATTTCCTATTACTATGGAAAAATGGATGTTTAACACAATTCTGAGGTGACGTAATGTCATCGTTGTATGTTCCGCCATAATGTATACTATTAGTTTCAAAATAATATTTGACTTTGTGAATTTCAGTTACTTGTTTGCTTTCAGTAAATTTAATATTTTAATTTATGTTAACAAGTCAAAACCACTATTATTTATTAAATTTTAAATGAGATTAAAATTACAATTTGTATCATACACAATTATAATTCTAGTTTTTGAGGTATAGGTTAAAGTTTTCAACAGAGTTGTAGGTATTTTAAGCAGAGTAGTTTCAAACGACTCTATTAACAATATTTAAACCATTGATCAAAGAACTTGCGACCAATCAAATGGTAGGATATTTAATAAAGAATTCAAATTTAGAATTTTTAACATGAACATTACATTTTTGTTATAGGTACCTATACATTATTAAAGAAAACAAATAGTTTTCGTTAGTCATGTCTTTGTCTTTTGCCACGGTGTTAGGGTGTTGAGCATGCGATACTAATAAGGAAACCTCCTATCTGGAATATCTTTTCCGACTTCTTTTGGTATCAAATAAAGTTCCAAAAGCCAAAAACCCTCGATATTTTTCTTTCTCAAGATACATGTTTTTGAAATTCAATTAACCTATATTTTGCTAATTTCACCCAGCGATGTATTTTAATGGCTTGGAAGAATTATCTGCTAGTACTTAATTTATCTGAAAGTAGTTTTTTTTTATGTTTTTTTTGGTAGCTGCTAGGAAACTGACATCAAAATTATAACATTTAAAATGGTGTATCCAATGTGGCCAACAAAATATATCAAAATACTTAATTTTTTATGAAAATAATTTATCTTATGTTTTTCTTTAGAAATATGTATGATATAAGTGAAAGCAATATCTCTTTTTTGCAATGCTATTAAAATAATATTTTTCAACAACTGTCAAAAAATGTTAACATTTTTATTTTAATAGACGCATCGATAGTGGCGACACAATAATTAGGAAACACTGCGTAATAAATCTAATAAACAATTACACTAGTGCCAATAAGGCAGCTCTAGAAAATGAATCAGTGCTACAAAAAGAAAGGTTTAAAACATACAGAACATTTTTTAACGTTAGATATTCATAAAATATTTACTCAATTTGATAAATGGGTATTCCAAAAGCTTATTTCCAAAATTTTTCGGCTAACATTCAGTATACTGTCTTGCCCATTTTCACAATATTCCTTTCTTATTATTATTATCTGCCTTGTACTAGCTTATTTTATAATATATATATATATATATATATATATATATATATATATATATATATATATATACAGGCTGGCTGATTTTTCATTGTCCAGGCCATATCTCCTGAAATATTAAATATACAAGAAAAAGCTAAATAGGAAACGTCTGTAATAAGACCTTGCCTATAAAATAGCGTTAACAGATGTTTCCCAGGCCTACTGATTTGGCGGAAATATATTGAACTTTGGTTTTTTAAATGGAACACCCTGTATGTTTTTACGGAATAAGATTCTGCATCAATTTTTCTTTACAATTATGTAAAACAACTGAAGGTTTGCCTTTAATTTATGCTTAATAATGTAAAAAATAAAATTATGTGAGACGGCTGTGATTTGCAATTATTTTGTACTTCGTAATTACAAATGAAAAACGAATTTCACAAATAGTGAAAATGTTGATATGCTCTGCTGTTTTCACAAATAAAATAATAATTAAATAAAAACCATAAAACACTTTTAATAAACACTTGTATCAGATTTATAAAAAATAGTGATTAACAATGAGCAAACACAGCCGACTTATATAATTTTATATTTTGCATTATTAAGCATAAATTAAAGGCAAACCCCCACTTGTTATACATAATTGTAAAGAGAAATTGATGTAGAACCTTATTCCGTAAATACATATAGGGTGTTCCATTTAAAAAAACAAAGTTAAATATTTTTTTGCCATATCAGTAGGCCATGGAAAACATCTGTTAACGCTATTTTATAGACCAGGTCTTGTTACACAAGTTTCCTTTTAGCTTTTTCTTGTATATTTAATATTTCAGGAGATACGGCCTAGACAATGAAAAATCAGCCACCCTGTATATATATATATATATATATATATATATATATATATATATATATATATATATATATATTAGGTAATTATTTTTTATCTGAATAGCCAATCAAGGGTTGACGTAAAAGTTATTTTAACACGAAATATTTTTGTCTTATTCATTTTATTGTTCTCAAAATGCATTTCCAATAATTATGCATTATCCGATCATTTATTTATTATTGCCGCGTGGACTACAAGTCTATACTAAGGATATAGTTCTCGGTACCATCTAGTGGTTAGTTTATGTAGTATAACGATTGCCTTCCCCTCGTAAAAGAGAAATCATTACATTAAATTATATACAAATATAAATATCAAATCATATTAAATACTGTATTTATAAATTAAAATGCATATATACATATAATTAGTATTAGCTCTTGAAAATAACAAACATTTTAATTTCCACTGATCAATACAGTACACAGTTCAGCTACTCTCCGCAAGGTACGCCGAGCGCTAGTTCATAGTTTTAAAAAGATCTGAGAGATGGCGCAGAGGCTTGAAAAACATGCGGTTACGCTAAATTGGTACAATACATTGAAAATAGTCCTACATGTTTTCTCGTTTCTAATATCTGAAGTAAACAGTTACAAAAATTAGGTTAAAAGTCAGATCGGGAGAACTTATACTAAGAATAATAGTTTTAAAGGACGAAACGATCAAAATATAAGTGCAGAAAAATACTGTAAATTCGTCTTGATATATTAAATTTTGTATGTGTTCATCAAATACATATTGCGATGCTACAAACTGCCCTAGAGCTTAAAAACATAATCGAACAAATCTAATGACATTATTTATCACAGCTAAATCAAATGAGAGCCGTGGTTGGTGGTTGCAATCAGTGATTATAAACTCGATGTCTCTGTAATGAATAATCAATAGCGGCACAAAGTAATCACATTTTTCTATTTCTCGGCAAGTGGGACGGGGCGGTCGTGAAGTTTTAATTCGCGCTAATACAATCAGCCTTCCGGCAGCATCCATTAGCCCCACTCATTATATAAAGACTTTATATTTCTTCCCGCCGCTCATTAACTTTTGCTTAGAACTTTTCCGGTGTAACTAACTGCTTTGCGTATTAAGATTATCAAATGGGTTGGAGATGTTGTCTTATATTGACAATTTTCAGCTAAAATAATATCGTGTAGAATCCTTGCATTTCTGATCACATGTGAGAAAGTAGTTAATTGAAACAAACAAATTGTGTGTCCTAGTGCTTTTATCACTTACATCACGAATATTAGTTCCATCATTCTACATAAATAAGAATGGGGAAATTTAGCGATTTATATTCTATTTTATTAAGATTGTGTTCAAAAGTGACTATTCTACATTTTATTTAACTCACAGACGCCCAGGCCCAGGTTACTCCAAAGATGAAATTTTGTACAAAAATTATGTGTAATTTCAATTACGCTAATGGGCGCTTCACAATTGCCCGATAATGATAACGGTAACGGTATCGGTAACGATAGATTTCACAGGAATACAGTTGAATTCACAATAGAATATTAATGGCTGTAGTGAATTGTTAAAATCACAGATGACAGCTTGATTCTTTATCATACAAATAGTTTTGCTTTTCCACATACGCTATTACTCGTAGAAGATCTTAAAAAAGCATATTTTCATTATTTTTGGACATAGTTTAAAATAAATTGTTATTAAGTAAGAAAGAAACAGATTAGATAGAAAGAAAATTTCGTCAGAACTCTAGGGAGGAACAAGTGGGCGCACCGATTTTATTTGCTTCAGGGCGCTAAATACAGGTACTCATATTATTTCATAATGAAACAAACAAAACTAAAAAAATGTAACATATTACGATTTTGAGTAAATAGTTCCTAATTATTTTTTGTAATTTAAAAAAATTCCTTTGTCCATTTGCTATAGTTATTAGTTTAATAGCAATGGCTGGTATTCTGAGCTCCCGACTAAGGGCGACTAAAAGAAAACGACTAATATTTAGTCGAGCGACTAAGGAAATGCATCTGGACTAAGTCCGACTTAGGGAAGTCGACTAAAATATAGTCGGGCGACTAATAAATATATTTTAAGCAGGTGATTAAGCCCGACTAAGTTAGGCAATGTAGGTACTAAAATTTAGTCGGAAAATTAAATAAGGTAGTACTCTTGTTTGAAATGTCAGTTAACCTAACTTTTTGTTTTGTCACAAACAACATATTAGAAATGACTACTTAGTCGGGCTTAGTCGCGTGGCTAAGAATTGACAATCGACTAAATAAGATAGTCGGCGACTAGTTACACGCCCTTAGTCACGAACTTTAGTCGGGAGCTCAGAATACCAGCCAATATTATTATGACAACACTAAGGTTCCGGATAAAATTTAATGTAGTTATTAATTAACTTTGACTTTCTTTTTAGTCAAAAGCGCAGAAACCGCAAACATTTCTTCTAATTCTATTCTATTTATGTCAACCGAGACACCATCAGTTTCAGTTAAAATACTTTCCAAAGCTTGCAGTGTTTTAATAGCGTTTCTTTGGACATAAAAAATTATTGAATGAAATTGTATTTTTCATGTATTCATGACAAACATGATTGCTGTTCTATGCAGTTCGCAACTTAGGTACCCAATCTTTAAATTTAAGCATTGTACAACTAAATTAAAATCAGAAATAAAATAATAAAATAAGTATAGCATTTTGTTAAAAATAAAAATTTTAAGAACTTTATTATATTTATTTTTGTAAATTTTGGAATGAAATAAAAGGTTTAATAAAAACCAAACAAAAATAAAATAGTCACGAATTTTTTTTATAAATTATTTCGAATTATAATTCCTGTCTCAATATTACAAGTTTAATTCAGAAACTAAAATGTCATTATATAGATATTTAATTACCACATAAATTTTGTTTATTTGTTTTGATATTAAAGTTAATATCGAGACGGAACCAGCCCCAAATCTCAGTAACATTCCTGAGTCTCATTTATAACCTTTTTATTGATAATAATTATAATTATTGGAACAAATGTCCTTTGGTATTCAACATAAAATACGTTTGAGTATTTATATATAATAAATATTACATCGTTTCAGAACATATAGCTGATAAAATCTCATTGAAAAGTCCATTTACTATGTAAGTTATAAGCCTACAGCTTTTACAAAGGACCCACTGCTTATAGTTTGATCCGAACAACGGCGTAGCCATGATTTTTTTACAGGGAAGGGCAAAAATAATCTCAATTTTCCGATTATCTTTAATTTTTTTAATAACTATCAATATGCACAATCAATTGATATAAAAGATATAGTACAATAGCAAGACATTGATGGGAAGTTCATATTAAAAGAGTCCCTATTTAAAGCGAACGTAATGTACCTCTTTGTGAGCAAATGGCCCAAATCCAATCCGTCATGCTAAATATCCTTCATTCATCCATATCTGTTCCTCAAATGAGACAAATATAATTGGAATAGTCCAATTAGTGCGTATTAGAGCACAAAGCCCTTCTAGCTTGGCGTCCTGCAACCTGACCCCTGCGCATCTGCACGCTACCCGCCCTTGTAGCCACATGCGCTACGGCCCAGAGTAGCGTGCGACACTCTGATTTACAAGTGAAAGATTAGGGGGTGGTTGTGGTTAATCGACTATGATTTATTTGATGATGAGCTGTAAACACTTATATTAGACGACCATACCGGCAACTATACTTAAAAGAAATTTTTCATCTTCATTGGCTAGTTCTTGAAAATCATATTGCAAATAATTAATTACACATTTTCTATAATAATCGTCTAAATGAAAATAAGAAATTGTATACAAAATTTTGTTCACATCTAATGTTTAATGACAGGAATAACAATTCCTGAACATTTGATTCCTAGTCTTTGCTGCTTAAAAATTGCGACAGTAAAAATAAACTTCATTTTAAAATTTTTACTGATTAACGCAAAGATATGTGAATAAATGTTTTGGACACAGTTAATATTTGTTAAACAAATGTAATATTGATTTTATATATATTAGTTACCTACAAAAAATTTAATTCTCTATGTTAAAATCCTATGTTCCTTGCTTCGGGGCACACTTCTATATGTACACAGGTATATGATAAATGGTAGTTTATCATAACAGATCCGAAATGTAGAATTTTGAGTTTGTTTCATGTCATAATTTTGTTTATTTGATGTGGAGCGTTATAGTGAAGGAGATTGGTCATGGTCACAAAGCAATAACAGCAATAGCATAACGAGAAGCGAAATTTGTAGATTGATTATTTTATTTTTGTGTTTAATCTTACTTTCTTTTGTTAAAGAGGATTTCTGATGTAAGGGTAATAAAACTTGTGCATATTACATACTCCAATAGCAGC
The DNA here is from genome assembly GCA_035578165.1 of Stenolophus ochropezus. Classification (NCBI taxonomy): domain Eukaryota; kingdom Metazoa; phylum Arthropoda; class Insecta; order Coleoptera; family Carabidae; genus Stenolophus; species Stenolophus ochropezus. The sequence continues at coordinate 8,843,232 of JAQOWZ010000008.1, read as the reverse complement.
AGTAAATCATAAGTATGAGTCAAGGAGAGTGTAAATAAGAGAAATAATATTGAATTGGTTGTCTCATCCTCTCATCATAACCCCTTGCAGATGGTACGGGGGCGATGATAGCATTACCGTGACAAATGATGCGTCCAGCCCGACTATTAGGTGCTATTGCCGGGGATTATCTGCACTATTTCATTCCCTGCCCTCAAACTGATCACTATTTGCTCATATGCCACACACCGACACCGGTTATAACTTTTAAATATAACCTCATATATCATGTCCTGTACCTCATATATACATACATACTATACATACTATGTTTATTATATTCTATACAGTTCCAATATACACAAATAAACACTCAGTAAATTACTTCTATTGTTGTATTTATTAATTTTTTGCTGTATAGTTAAGGCAAAAGTCAGCTGTACCATGACCATGTGTTACAAATAAGGAACAAAAATTGTAATTCTTGCAGTAGAACAAAAAGTAATATGTAAAAAATTAATATACGCGGGTCAGCAAGTTAGCACATAAAATATAACTATTTTTACAGACCCACACATATAAAAAGTGGTCTATTTTCATGTTTCGAGATTACAATAGGATTCCCCGAATTGAAGTCTTTTTTAATATTTTTAGCGGAGAAATATTTAAAAAATAAATATAATTGGAGTAAATTGCTATAATTACATTTATATTGTTTACAGATTCTAAAAAAATCTACAATATTCCCAATTTGTTTCACGATTTCAAAATGCCGCCACAAACAAGATGTATTTCATATTCTTGATCATTACCTCGATCATAACCATAAGTGTTCAAAAAATATGTAAAGATCTGGACGGGCGTGTTATTACTAGAATAGATATTTAAGTTACAAGTGCATTATATTGCAAATAAGTCACGTGTCAAAAATAGTACTTTTCTATAATTATTTATGTACTAAAACCACGTAGGCCCTAGATTTGAAATGTATTGATTTTCTTGACTTTTTATATTTGACATATTCAATTTAATTTAGTGATAAACAGAAAAATATGGATCACTAGTGACCTAAATTGTTTATCTCACAACTGATGTCCGCGGTTTGATTGCCGACAGTGCCGGATTAACGCTTAGACCACATAGGCCCCTGCCTAGGGCGACAAAATTTAAAAATTAAAATTTATTAATAAATAAAAAATGTTTTACTAAACTTTACTTGGTCGGAGTACACTGAACGACTGAACAGTGACCAGACCTCTAGGTCAATTTAAAGAGGGTGGCGGCATCTATTCCCAAATTAATGTCACAGACTTCTCTAATATTTATAAATCTGTTTCTTGTTATAACTTCTTATATATAAAAGTAATATCTGAAGATGACATTGCTACAGCTATTAAATCCTTAAAAGTTTCATGTTCTCCTGGTCCTGACTTACTTCCCTCTTATATTTTAAAAGGTTGCTGAAAATATTTGTCAAACCACATTATATTCTCTTCAACTTAATTCTAGAAACAAATAAATTTCCTGATATTCTATAAGAATCTCTAATCTGTCAAATTTTTAATCTGATGATACAACGAATTAGGGCCTAATTGTATTATTTCTAATATTTCTAAATGTTTTGAAAATATCATTTTTAAGAATATATATCGGTCTCTTAGTAATGACCTTTCAACTGCACAAAAAGGCCTAATTACAGTGCAACTAATCTTTGTGAATTTACTGAATCTATAATTAATGCCACAAACAATTTGTACCCCTCACTCTGGTGTTCCGCAGTGTTCTAATTTTCGCCCTCTTCTTTTTGTTTTAGCATTTATATTATTATTATTAAATGCTTGAAGTTTTCTAATACCATTCTGTATGCTGACGATTTGAAACTATTTAAAGTGATAAATACGCTTCATGACTGTCATGAACTTTAAGAACTTCAAAAAGAAGTTAATTTTCTTTTAGGTTCGTCGTCTTCTTCATGCCTGTTTTTCAATCTTTCTAAATGTAAAATTATGTCTTACTCCATGAAGCACAGTTAGGTACTTGTTCCTTATAGTGGATGGATGATGAGTTTCTAGGCAGAGCGAACTATCGTTGGTACTTGGAATTGTATTTAATGACAGACTGCACTTTGATTTACATTATAATTACATTGTAAACTCTGCTTACAAAAATTTAGGTTGTATAATATGTAATTCGCAAATCTTCACCAATCAAGAAACTCTTAAATCCCTATATTCACTAGAACGATCTAAACTTCAGTATATACTATCTTGTTATTTGGAATCCAATACATGACTTGCACAGTAAAAGCATCAAATGGGTACTGAAAAATTATGGTAGATTTTAATCCACTAAATTACTGTTATACTGCTGCCCTCCAATATCTCATTATGTTTATTCAGTCCAGACGTAGGATTTACTCTTGTCTTTATCTGCATAAATTATTAGTTGGTAAAATTGATTGCAGGCTTAAATAATGTATACTTTCTCATTCCTAGCCTTACATCCAGAAAGCTTATATCATTTTATATTCCTTATCTTAGGAGAAATTATTTAATGAAAAGTCCTCTTACACGACTGTGAAAATAGACATTAGGGTTGACGTTTACCACATCAGTTATACTGAATTTAAAAACATCTTGTGTTCATATCTTCGTATATGTTGATAGTAATGTGTTTTATTGTAAACTATTTTTCTTTCTCTCATTGTTACTGTTTCATTTTTCATATTTCCGAATATATGTGCATACGTTTTTATTGTTTTTTTGTCTACTCAAACAAGTATTTTGTAATTAATTTGTACTTCTGACCCCCTTGTAATTGGGATTTTATCCTGTAAGGTCAATAATAATAATAATAAATAAATAAATCTAGTGAGTTATGTCATATTCCTACGATCAGGTAGTAATTGTACCGGCCAATTAACAGATATATTTTGTCAAAATAATTAGCAAGTATCAAATCCTTTGGTTAAATAATTTGAATCGCTATATTGCAAATATGAGAGATGGCTGAATGTGATTAAGTAACGCTGAATATATGCGCTTGGCGAAAGTCAAAAAGAAAAAAAAATGACCGCACATAAAAAGACAGCAACACTTTAAATATTTTTTAAGAAATCTGCTTTTGATTTCACTGTAGTAAGAGATGGTAAAGATCATGGCACGTAATGCTGGTGAAGTATGATAAGAGTAGATAATATTTGATAAACTTCCCTACTATAATTACGCGTTTTTCGCCTACATTTATAAAAAAACAACCTTTTTTTATGAATGAAATGAGAGTAAAGCGCGGCTCGCAATGAATATTTAGAAAGAGGGCTTTGTGTATTGGTTGCGGGTAAATCTCCTTAAGACAAAGGCGAGCAGTTCAGAGTGTGTGAAAACAAAGCAGCGAGACAATGGCTGTTCTCCCCGCTGCCCCGCTCCCCGCCGTCATGCCGTGTAATAACGCTTTGTGCGCGGTGCATCGTCTGTCAATATTTGTCCCTACACCGCACCACCGAATCCGAGCGCGCCCTTGCCCGATACAGCCACTACACATGCAGATACAACTATCCTTCTCTGCACAATACAATGGGGTTTTCCACAGTACCAACTTTTCAACAAATTATCAACTAGAATTACACAAGAGCTTTTAATTTGGCGAGTGAATTTGTGTTGATCATATTACCAAGCAATTTGACAAAAAGCTTTTAAAGAAAACAAAATCACTTTACCTATTATTGCCGGATCACGATGAATTACGAATAGAGTTGTTTTGCATTTTTGGATCGTGTTTGAGCATGAGCGTGAGTGACATAGGTACATCGTGCGTGATCTGTTGGAGTGAATTTCTTTTGGGCGGGAGCATAAGTGAAATTATTTCATATATTCCTAAAAATATATCTGCAAAACATATTTTTAGTTTAGAAATAATTTACTTTGGATTACTAAATGGTTTTATTTATGTATTATAAAATTATAAAAATTAATAATACTTTTAAGTATTTTTATTGAACATGAGCTTAGGAATTTTGAATTCAGGGAATAAGCAGGTTAAATATAGGCAGTGTTATATGAATATAAAATAAAATATAAAAAATTCATTTAAATAACTAGTATCAGAATAAATTCGTGAGCGTGAGTGATCATAAGACAAGTGTAAAATATCCTGCGTGATCTGTTTAGTTTCGTAAGTGTGAGTGATCGTGAACAAACTGACGCGCCCACCTTTACCACCAATATACGGTGGCTTGATTTTATGAAAATAGTTTTCGAGTCAAATTGCTGTCAGGATATAAAGTCGAGTTGATATGCTGGAATTTATCCGGAGAAAATAAAATGATAGAAAGTAATTCGGCTAGATAATTTAACGACAAAAAATATAAATAACATTATTGTAGTTTTATAGTTAGTGTTTCAATTGGGTGCTAGGGGAAAGGTAAATAAGTTTTTATCACTTGCAAAAGTTACCTTTCTTATTATCTACAGTCAAAACAATAACATTGTTTCTTTTTGGGTTTCAATATACTGAAATTCAATTATTAGAAGTAATATTGTAATACCTCCTAAATTTATCGGTAAACTTTTCTTTTGCAAGATTTTTTTTGCGTAACAAAAAATGACTGCTTAAAAATAACAGTTTTTTGAGAAAATCAGAGAGGTCGTATGGTATTTAGTGAGATAAATTTCAAAGACAACACAAAATTAAACAATTTAATTATTGTTTTGAAATATTGTCTCACTGACATTTATAAACAGCTATTTATATATAAATATTTATCCCAAAGAAACATACAAATCATAATTATAATCTACATTTTCAACTAAACGATATTTAAACGTTTTATTTATTCAATATTAACAATTGAACAAAAAACAAATAACCATCTAAGTACACCCTAATGTTGCTAATCCAACCAATGTTAAGTTGCCTGACGGCTTTTCCGATTATATTGCAGAACGAACATAGCAATGATGTATCCTATTGGTTCACCAGTAAGTTCTAAAAGAGCAAAAGTACAACAATATAAACTTGTTCAAAATTAAATTTGAAATTAAATAAATAAATTTGGTGCTTTACTAGTCATGTAGAACAGTACGATGTTACTTCACCATAATTCTATTTTTTAAGTGAAAAATATGATGAGACAATGGCAGACGTCTAGTTTAAAGTCAAAAGTTGCATCAGAACAATACACCGACACACATACACTCTGAAGAAATACTAGAGAAATTCCTATAGAGAACGCAGCACACGCGTGACAATCAACTACCACGAGATATTTTGGAAATACAATATATTGAAATATATTCAAAGGACCAATGTTTAATGGCCAGCGATAGCTCATATGTTTAGTACGCTCTAAAAGGAATGTAAAGGAGTATAAGATCTAGGGTTCAAATCCCAGTGTCGCCAATGATACACCACAAAAAAATACCACTGTATGGTATGCTAGTAGTTTGGAACCCACTGTAAGCTGTAGAATCTACAGGGTAGATTTATTTGAAAAGAGAAAATCTTTAGGCACGAATACAAGTAACAAATTTTGTAAAATTAAAATATAGATGCATTAATGTGTTACATATTTAAATAATTATATTTGAAAACAGTTCATCAATAAGATATTAAATTTGTGCAATATCGGACACTAATATTAGTTTTAAAAATCAAAATATTATTTGTATAGATTGATTACATCATATATAGATTGTACATAACATCCTTTAGAGACATAACCATATTATATCTCCCATTGCAAATCCTCATTACTAAACCCCAACCCATTCCGTCATCCACATATCAAATCATCCAATTCCACCACACGACAGCGTTATGCAAATACATGTGCACGTGTGTGCGTGCGAGAGAGACGCCTCTGTGCGTCCTTGTCTGCGTAGGGCGCATGCCCCCACTCCGGCAGGGAGGGGGTATTGAGTGATTGGCGCGCGTCGGTGGTGGGGATAGGGAGGGGAGAACTCGATTGGGGAAGTAGTAGAGGAATGTTGTCACGAGGTAGATGAATGCTGGAGATAAAATGATGAAATTTGGGTTTCTTCACGAAATAATATTAACTGGGAATGCAATATAAAGTCTCTTATGTTTACGGTGATGGCTGGCTGGCTAGTGCGTTTGTATCTACTCTAATTTTGATCCCCACAGTTCACAGTAGTCTGATTTGTCCACTAAAGAAATGTTTTTATTTATTATTATTCGTAAAATAGTGTTCGGTCGTAAAAGACTTTGTTTTTTTACAATAATGTATTCGTATTTTCCAGTTTTCTGTAGTCATAGGACCGAAGTCGAATAATTATTTGGTATTCGAACTATTCGGCTATATTTTCACAATTCGGTATTCGGCCTATTTCAATACCGAATATTCGGTTACAAGAAATAAATGAAGAGCATCGCTATTTTAAAATATATAATTATACATGATAAATTTTAAACAAAAGTAATGTGTATAGTTAATATTCGTTTATCTATAATAAAAGAATAGTTATTTTTTATACAAGACGATAAAATAATATTTTATCGACAAGCGGAAAGTGTTAATTCACGAACGATATAATCGCGAGTGAATTATTTTTCGCGAGTCGATAATTTATTTTTATCGTCGTGTATAAAATTCTATTTTTTTCTATAGCAGGTTTTGAAGAGAAAAGAATTAAAAAAATTAAATTATTATTTAAGAACAATTTTAAAATGTCAGTGTGTGCGTTGTTATGGAAATGTACTTCTAATAAACAAAAGTTACAGTACTTTATCTACCCTTGCTGTTAAAGTGTTACTTTATCTACCCTTGCGGTTAAAGTGCTACTTTATCCACTATTTTGAGTTGATAAAATTGCACTTTAACATCTGCTATAGAAAAAAAATATTTATCTAGTTATATTGTTTGACGGTAAATCATAAACTTTTTCTTAAAACTGAAATAATTAAATTTAATATTAATCAAACAAAAAATTACCTTTTAAATTTGTTTGTAAGAAATACACCTTTCTTCGCATCGTAACGAGGGCTACCAACCATGCTTTCAGATTGTACAAAAAAATTATTATTTAGTAATACTAAATATTCCGTTAAAATTTCACCGAATATTCGTTATTCGGCTGAATTGCTGTTCTTCATATGCAGTGGCGTAGCTAAAACCTTTTTTGGAGGCACTCGATCGCCCACAAAATTTCGTTGAGCACCTGCAAAAACTAGAAAACTAAAAAACAAAATTAAAACATTGTACAACCAAACCTAAAATGCTCTTATTCTTTTCCGTCTTGTCACAGTTAGGTACATATTTTATTAATAGATATACCGGACAAGAAAGACTTCTTCATTACTAATTCTTAAAATAGAGTATGAAAATCTTTGTCGCATTTAATAAATTTGCTAACGAAACGAACCGGCGAGTTCTATTAATGGATCCATCGTTAACTCATATTCAGTATTTTTAAATAGTATATTGTGTTTATATTTGTAGAACCGAAGTTATTTAGTATTAATTTTAATTATTTAAGAATTAATTATTTGTTGTTTGTTGTATGGTACAGGTACTTATTTTTTAACTTGTTTTTTTTGGACTAGTATAAACATAGCAAAAAAGCTGAGTGCCTGTAAATCTACAATGCTGGCCACGCCATTGTTCACATGACTAATTTTCTGCAACTGGGAATAAATCTTAAATTGCATAATTTTAAATAACTTTCGTCTATTTGCTTTTTAGCGGAAAACGTCTTTATATTTAAATTACATTTATATTTAAATTCTATTGCATACTATTTTTCTGAAATGGTGTTTTTTAAACTTTTTTTACTACATTATCACATAAACAATATTTAATGCATTTTGCAAAAAAAAGTATAAATATTTAGTTTGTCATTTTAAGAAATTAAGAAATAATAAATAATTCCATTTATTTTATAAAAACTTTTGATATAAATTGCGTATATATCATTATTATGTTGTAGAAATTATAGGTCTGCAAACATATAGGAATTCATATATTTATATATAGGGTGAGTAATCGAAATGCCCGTCTTCGATATTTCCGTTGTCGTTAGAAATATAGCATAAATTTATTAACAGAATTTATTCGTACGCTCAAGGATGTTAGAAGTAATACGACAATTTATGCAGTTGTTATATTATTAAAAAGAATAATCAAGTAAGTTGTATTTTGAATATTGTCAAAATAAAAATATTGTCAATAAAAGGATTGATCAATAAGATAAGTCTTGTGTATTATATATGTTATTATTAAACTAGCTGGAAGTTAACAGGTTATGGGCCCAGAAGGACTATAAATAGAAATAAAAATGTCAGATACATCTTTAACGAAGTTCTGTGTAGCAAAATTGACTGATGAAAATTATCAAACATGGAAATTTAAATTGAAGATGTTACTTATCCGAGAAGGTGTATGGTCATGCATCGAACAGCCGAAACCAGAGCCTATGACAAATGTATGGGTTACGAACGACCAAAAAGCGCAAAGTACTATTTGTCTCAGTGTAGAAGATAGTCAAATTGTACATATATGTCAATGCAATTCGGCATTAGAAATGTGGAATGAACTGAAGAAAGTACATGAAAGGGCCAATCTAACAAACAAGTTGTATTTGATGCGTAAATTGTATCAATCGAAACTGAAGAAAGAAGAAGATATGCAAAATTATATTCGACGAACATTGGAACTTGTAGAACGTCTACGTGGAATCGGAGAAGAAGTACGAGATTTGCAAATAGCAGCATTATTATTAAGTGGTTTACCGGACAATTATGAAACACTCGTTACAGCTCTTGATGCTCGTCCTGACGATGAACTTACTCTAGAATATGTGAAAGGTAAATTAAGAGATGAATATAAAAGAAAAATTGAAAACTTAAGTAGCACAAATGCAAGTAAGACAGACTCTGCACTAAGTACTTTTAAGAAGAACCACAATCATTATGAAAATAAAGATATGCGTAAATGTAATTATTGTAAAAATGTGGGTCATATTAAATTTAATTGTCCATTATTAAAGGGACGAAATAAATACACAATGAATAGAGACTTCAAACAAAAGGCCAAAAGTGCAGTTCATGAAGAAGAATCTTCTGATAATTATGACATGACATTTGTGACATATGTCAATCATTTACAGTCAGATGCTTGGTGTATTGATTCCGGTGCCACAAGTCATATGGCAAATAATGAACAGTTTTTTGATACATTAGATAAAAATCGGAAAAACAAGGTATTTGTTGCTGATGGAAAGCAAATGGTTTCAGAAGGGGTAGGAAATGGATATATTTATTGTCAAATAAACCCCAAAATTTCGAGAAAAATCTTAATTAGAGATGTATTGTATGTCCCAGATTTGAAGAGCAATTTATTGTCTGTGAAGAAATTGACACAGAATGGCAACGAAGTGATGTTCAAAGATAATTACTGCAGCATTTTTAGAAACAACATTCCAGTAGCTAAAGGTAAAATTGTAAATAATTTGTATCAACTAGAATGTAAAGAAATAGCAAATCTTGCAAAATCAGAAAAACATGTCAATTGTATACATCGGTGGCATCAACGACTTGGACACAGAGATCCAGAGGCAATAAAGAAACTTTTTCGAGAAAGATTAACAGAAGGAGTTACTATTGACAAATGTGATGTAATTACGAAATGTGTGAGCTGCATTCACGGAAAAATGAAACGAAAGTCATTTCCCAAAGAAAGTAGTTCCCGTTCAGAGGCTCCATTGGATTTGATTCATTCAGATGTATGTGGACCGATGAAAACTGAAACTCCGGGTAAGAAGAAATATTTTATTACATTTATAGATGATTTTTCAAGATTTACAATGTTATATTTTCTTCATACAAAAGACGAAGTTAAAGACAAAATACGTGAATATGTAGTTTATGTTCATAATAAATTTGGAAGAATGCCAAAAATATTTCGTAGTGATAATGGTACAGAATATGAAACATCTAAGCAATTCTTCAAAGAAAATGGAATTATACACCAGACAACAATAGTTTACAATCCTGAGCAAAATGGAGTTGCAGAAAGGAAAAATGGAATTCTATGTAACAGCGCTAGGACAATGCTTTTTGAAGCCAACATTCCGAAAACATATTGGGCAGAAGCTATCAACACAGCGTGTTATATTCAAAATCGTCTACCCAGCAAAGCCATTGAAAAAACACCGTATGAACTTTGGAATGGACTGAAACCGAACATTAAACACTTAAGAATTTTTGGAAGTAAGGCTTATGTACACGTTCCCAAAGAAAAGAGGATAAAATGGGATTATCATGCAGAAGAGGGAATTTTGGTAGGATATTGTGTAAATAAAAAGGGCTACAGGATTTTGTTAAATAATAGTAAGAAGGTAATAGAAAGTCGAAGTGTAATAATAAATGAAGAACCGTTAATTAAGAAATTCGAAAATTATTATGACACAAATCAGATCGAAATATCCTCAAGGAAGAGAGAAACACAAGAAAACCATGATTCAAAATCAATCAAAATTTTAAAGAAGAGTCTGTAATGAAAGATGATAATATCAAGAATGATTCAGATGAACAATTAAAACGAATATCTTCACGGAAGACTAAAGGTATTCCCCCCCAACGATTTACGTATATGGCTCAATCTACACTTCTATCTGAACCTGAAAAATGGAAAGATTTGGAAAACTTGTCTGCTGACGAACGGCAGAAATGGATAGATGCAGCTAACGAAGAAATGAAATCGTTAGAAAAATTGGAAACCTGGAATCTTACGGAATTACCTTTGGGTAGAAAACCAATAGGATGTAAATGGATTTTTAAAATTAAATACAATGCGAAAAATGAAGAAACAAGATATAAAGCACGATTAGTTGCTAAGGGATACTCTCAAAAGTATGGGGAGGATTATGATGCAACATTTGCTCCCGTAGCAAAACAAAGTACATTTAGAACATTATTAAAAATTGCAGCTGCACGAAACCTGAAGGTTAAACACTTTGATATGAAAACTGCATTTCTAAATGGTACTGTAGAAGAAGAAATATATATGTCACAACCTGAAGGATACGTAAAGCCAGGGCAAGAACATCTAGTATGTCGACTAAAGCGATCAATATATGGACTTAAACAATCTGCAAGATCATGGAACACAGCTATTAATGATTATATATTGAAGCAAGGATTTAAAAGAAGTGAAGCAGATTCTTGTTTATATTCAAAATTCGAAGATGATAATTGGATGTACATATTATTATATGTTGACGATTTGCTGATAGTACACTTTAATGAAAAAGCAATCAACAATTTTGGAGAAATACTGAATCAAAAGTTTGAAACGAAAAATTTGGGAGATATTACATACTATTTAGGCATTGAAGTTGAACGAGAAGAAAATGGCAACTTCTTATTGCACCAAAGTACAAAAATTAAAGAAATCATAAAGAAATATAATTTAGAAGAAGCAAAAGGATCAACAACTCCGATGGATCCAAGTTATTTGAAGCTAGATGATGACAATGATCTTCTACTGAATAATGAAATTTACAGACAGGCTGTAGGAGCTTTACTCTACATTGCTACAACAACTCGTCCTGATGTAATAGCAGCAATTGGAATTTTATGTAGAAGAGTTAGCAATCCGCGTCAAAAGGATTGGAATGCTGTTAAAAGAGTTATTAAATACCTAAAATACACTCTAAATCTAAAATTAAAGATTTCCCCTCATAAAAATTTAGATCTTGTATGCTACGTTGACGCTGATTGGGCAGGAGATTCAAAAGACAAAAAGTCTTTAAGTGGGTATATTTTAAAACTTGGTGAATCTATTATTTCATGGTCAAGTAGAAAACAAATTTGTGTCAGTCTGTCATCCACTGAAGCTGAGTATGTTGCTGCTGCACTCGCCAGTCAAGAAATCGTTTGGATTCAACAACTTTTAAGAGATCTCGGAGACCCTGCAATTCTACCAACCATTCTGTACGAAGATAATCAGGGATGTATCAAATTAGCAACCAACGAGAAGATTAATGCCAGAACAAAACATATAGATGTAAAGCACCATCATCTGAGAGATTTAATTAAACGTAATATTATTTCAATTCAATATTGTGAATCCCAAAATATGATAGCTGACATAATGACAAAACCTCTCACTAGATATAGATTTGAAAATTTGAGATCTTTCCTTAATCTGTTTTAATTATATTTGTCGAGAGGGGGTGTTAGAAGTAATACGACAATTTATGCAGTTGTTATATTATTAAAAAGAATAATCAAGTAAGTTGTATTTTAAATATTGTCAAAATAAAAATATTGTCAATAAAAGGATTGATCAATAAGATAAGTCTTGTGTATTATATATGTTATTATTAAACTAGCTGGAAGTTAACAAAGGAGCATAACGTAAAATTATTTTCACACATACAGGGTGTTGCATTACAGCACGACGAGAATTTTTTGCCTTTTTGTAAATGAAACACCCTGTATATTTTTACATTTTTTTGATTGTATTTTATTCTCCTATACGGACATATGAATTTTGTTTTAGTATTCCGCGGATTATGTGAGAACATAGAGTATAGTTACAGCTGTACAGAAAAAAAATTCTTAATTTTTACTATTAAAATAACTACAGTATGTCTTTATAAGGCAATGCGTGTAGGTATTTGTTTTTTTTAGAGAATAAACAAAATAACTTGGTAACGCCGCGGAAAACTAAAACAAAATTTATATGTCCGTATAAGAGAATAAAAAACAATTTAAAAAATATAAAAATATATAGGGCGTTCCAGTGAAAAAAAGGCAAACAATTCTCGACGTGCCGTAATGAACACCCTGTATATGTGAAAATAATTTTACGTTATGCTCCTTGAGCGTACGAATAAATTCTGTTAATAAATTTATGCTATATTTCTAACGACAACGGAGATATCGAAGACGGGCATTTCGATGACTCACTTGTAGGTATATAATTTGCTTGACTAAATAATCTCGGAGGTTTACATACAACAGTAGTGGTTGCTTGTATAATGCTAAAAATTATATATTTAGTAAAATTTTATATACATTTAAAAGAATCCGCCGTTTTGAATTTTATAATTTTGATATCAGGTCATATTCTGCTAACCAAATAACCAGGGCCGTATTTAGAATCTGTAAGCCTCTAGGCTGAACTTGCGGTGCGGGCTCTTAGGAAAGGGAGTGTATGATTTTATAATTTTAAGTAAACATGTTAGGAAAAAGCAAGTTAAAAAAGAAATGTGACAAACAAGTAAATTTTACTCATATGTGTTTAATTGAAGTACTGTATTTAAATAAATATCAAATATTCTTAGTGGTTAATTGGATTGCGCCTACACTTGATACTAATGAAGCTAATGTTAATATCTTCATAACTTATTTTTCTCGAAGTATCACATTGCATGCTGAGCAAAGTCAAAACGTTGTGCCTATCTTATAACATGCAGAAGTCTTTTTGATCAACTTCAATTTTGAAAATTTCTATGTACTGCTGTTTCTGACCATTATTGACAGGTACATTCTTACAGCGACATCGTTGTTAGGAAAGCAATCAGCTCTCAGCTGTCCTGTCTACTGAAGAGTTCAACCGAATTATGACCGAATTAGTCCACATTAAATAACTGCGTCGAAAGTCGACGTCTTTAATGGGGAGCCCGCATAACATTAAATATTAAAACATACTTTTTTATTTTGGTGTATTCAAAATTTAAAAAAAATATTTTTTTTTGTGGCGCGGGCTCCTTTGTGCATAAATATAGGTCCGTAAAGATATATATATATATATATATATATATATATATATATATATAACATAGCAACTAGATCGTTTACCTTTCTATATGCGAATGATTTTATCTTGTTTATTGGTCAGATCTTTTAACAATAAAATTCCTCTGATCCATTTACACCTCAACATAGGTGTTACCTTCAATCTTCAGAGTAGACTTATATGGACCAGTAAATTACTTATGAGATATGCCTGCACACAAACAGAACCATATTTTAGGTTACGTTAAATTTTATGCACAATTCAGTGGCAGCTCGCCGAAAGTACTGCAGAGTTGTAGAACCATCAAAAATAAAAAATTAAAATGCTCATTATTAATTAATCATATACGTACATTATTAAAATATATGTAAAAATCAAATAACAAAATTATATTTTTATTTTACATTATATTTTAATAAGCGCTAGTGCTTTGAGACGTGATAAAATCAGTCAAATTATCACTGAATACTTTAGTCGCCCAGCTAAATCCACAACATTGCTGACTAATTATGGTGTTCTGCTATACCGTATTTTACGCAATTCGATACACCTCGTCTTCCCTCGGAATAAGTTCGGCGTACGCAATATTATGCTCGATATGAGCTGCAAGAAGTACAGCTCACAAGTCATAAGCAGGTATCTGGCGCAATTCTTTATTGGTTAAAATTAATTATTATTGGTTTTCAAATTAAAATTTACTTTAAATTAATCTTGACTTTAAAGTTTAAATTCATGTTTCAAAATGAAAGTACTTAGTTATTCAATTACCTACATAAAATTAATTTTCCAAACTTATCAGGTACAAATGGCAGTTAAACACCTAGGTCGTCCAACACGTGTACTAAACATAGAAATTCTGGGTAAACGTCAATTTCAAAATGACATATTTAAAAAACAACTGAATTTTATTGTTGTAACGAGAAGAATGCTTTGTTTTGTTTTCCGTGTTTGCTGTTTGCGGACGATGATATTGCAAAAATAAGAACTGAAAGTAGGGTGATAGATTTGTTGTATTTCATTGTGAAGTAAAAAACCCGAAAATTTATTGCCTCAAAACTACAATGAAAAATTAATAGAAAAATTTGTCAAAAACAGGGACAGACATATTACTTTAATATTTAAATTAAAACGATGAAGAAATTTGAACTCATTTGATTAATATTATATTTCCTTCTTTGTTTGATGCAGCACACCCACAAATATGTAACGCGAGCCGCCACTGATGATAATTATAAAGTATGTTCATAAATAACTAGCTTAAACCTACTGATTTTTCTTTCAATGTTGATTACATTAATTTTCAAGCGGCTACTTTCCCTCTAAACAACAAAATTAACATTCCGTATGTATTCCCATGCTTTTAAGACTAAAAGTCTATCTCTCTCCTACCGGTCCATCTCTCCTCCACTTATCCTATGTAAAAAATATATAATAATTATATTAATTCCAAATTGATTACATATTTTGACATATTTTTACCATCATATTTTTACCATTAAATAAAAATATCTAAATCCAAATCTGTTTTTTTTTATAATGTTCTAACTGGACGTAATCCGCGTTGCTGTCCCTAACTAAACATTTTGATTTAAATAGATGTCACATGTCACTCATGGGTTCATTGACGTTACGTGCATATGTAAAGTAATGACTAAAAAAAAAAGTTTATACACTGACGAGCAAAAAATTAATGTCAATTTGAAATAATGATATTTTTTCGAAATTTTCGGTATTATTATTTAAATTACTTGGATCCATGCAGATTTGCAATTCGTAGGGTCAGATACTTCTGCCTTCACTCCAGAATATAGTTTAAATGGCAGTTTCCTAGGCGGATCTATGACTGCTTGACTGTTTGACTTCAGGAATAACTTGCATTTAGTAGACAAACATCCGAGACCTTGAATACGTGTTGATATTTATCTGTTAAATATTGATAATTCCCTTTAAGTACTTGTAATGGCTAAATTAAATTTAGCTCTTGACAAAAATCCTAGCCTACAATAGTGGGACATGTTAGATCTACAATATGGAATAAGAGTGATACCATTTTGTTATTAATGAGATATGGTAAGGTACAGGAGCCATAATTATCAGTTCATTGCCAAGAATGAAATTATTTTAGTTTGGCTAGGCTTAATTAGATTTTTATTAATATTTAATCTATTAAATTCATTACAATTTCTTTAAATTGACAATTTAAATAGTAAATCTTTAACAAGTATATCTGTGTTTGACTATTGTTGGCAGATATGGTTAATTTAAGAACGAAGTAATTATCATCATTATTTAATTCATGTACATAATAATCATGTGAGATAGTATTTAACATTTTAACAGAACGAGATTTACACATTGCTTATTACATTTAGAGCAAATTTTACCTTCTGTGGGGCACTTAGGTCTGTGTATTTGAGCACATTTGGAACATACTGACCGATTTCTGCCTGAAGACCTGGACCCTGAACGATGTCGTCGTGGTCTGTGTTATGTACGATGTGGATAATGTGGCTGATGACTGAACTGACTGAAGAAACCGGGACTTGATTCTTTTGACGGATGATGTGATCTCTTTTTGGTACCTCAACATTTATTACCATCGGTACAAAGATTTTTGTTGCATGGCTCGGGTTTGTTTTAATTCGATTGATTTACATACTTTGCTAGCTGATTCTAACGTCAATCTCTCTTCTTGCAGAAGTCGTTCCTTCATGCAATAATTGTTTTGATTTAATCCATATATTAAAAAATCTTTCACTAAATCATCATGTAAATCATTTAGTTCGCATGTGGGACTCATGTTTTTAAGTTCTACAACATACTCATTGTGGTGATCTAGTGATCAATGATCATAAATTGTTTTAGACTTTAGTAAATGTAATACTCTCTGATAAATGTCAATGCGATTAATCTGTAAGTGTAATTTTGTTCAATAAAATCTAATTTACGGGTTCTTTATTTTATTGAACAAAAAGGAAATGTAGAAGAAACACGTGAAATGAATAAATATTTACGCTCCAAACGTTTTAATTTAGATCCTTCTTCGTCAGTGGATCAGTTCTCTCTATGGACCACTGGAAAACATATTTGAAAATTTTCTAGCTGCCATCACTACCAATGTAAAGCCTATAACAGGAGAAACAAAACTTAAACTTCTTTTTTAATCATTTATCTTCAGTCATTTACACCTACATCAAAGATTATTCTGACTATGATACCGCCTTGTCTAGACTTGACACGCAGTCGAATTACAACTTTGATATTATGTACCGACCGGGAAAAGACAATGTGGTGGCCGACACTTAATCTAGATCTAAAGCGAATATTTTAGCATCAGAACTACCGACATATTAGTAAAACTGTACAGAAACATTTGCCACCCAGAAATCATAGCGAGGGTACATTGGATAAGAAGTAAGAACTTGCCTTACTCCATCGAAGAAGTAAAGCGGATTATTTCAAACTGTGCCATAAGTGCGTATATAAAACCGCTATTTTATAAACATCAAAAGAATTTCAATTGATTTGAAAGGACATTTGCCAAGAGTTGGTCTGGGAAACAGTAATATTTTCACTATTGTATATGAATATTTACGATTCCCATGCGCTTTCCCATTTCAATACTTAATACCGTAAGAAATAAGGTGACTGTTTTGTTCTCTATTTTTGGAATGCCAACGTATGCACACTTAGATTGTGGCACTTAATAGTTTTTTTTAAGCGACTTAAAACGATTTCTACACGAAAACGGTATAGCGACGAGTTATACAACGCCATACAATCTAACAGGTAATGGTCAATCTGAGAGGTCTGGAAAACTGTGTAATTAGCTTTGAAAAGCTACGACCTGCCGATAAGTAAATGGGTGTTCATGTTAACAGAAGCATTACCCTCAATAAGATTATTTTTGTACAACTAATTGCACTCTTCACGTAAGAATGTTTTCATATCCCCTTAAGTCAATTTCGAAATGGCTTATAACTCCAAGACAAGTTCTGATGCGCAATCACTACAGAACTAGCAAGTACGACCCAATAGTAGAAGAGGTAGAATTGATGCAAGCCAATCCTCAACACTCACGCGTTAGTCTACAAAGGGGCTCCAACAGGAGAGGCAGGAGAAAGAATGATGTCTCATAAAAAAGCGGATTATATGCACTAAAAAAGTGTCAAAATATGCATGCAGTATGCATTAAAAAATCGTCAAAATATGCATAATAAATGCAAAAAATTAAATATGCACTTTAAAATAAAAATATACAAAAATATATCAAGTACTTTGAAAATTGGACGGAAATTGTTTCCGCAGTATAATTATTAATTACTGTGTACCTTTGCATTATTTTTCCATATTAGATAATGAAGCTGGTTATCCCGATTACAATAAAGATATTAGTGCAAGAACCAATATAGCAACTTTTGACATCAACAGGCTTATAACACATGAAATATTTTAAAGATTAAGACAAAAACAGATTTGACCTTGGCTAACGTAGATACAATGATGACAATACCAACCTAATATATTTTAAACAAATACGACTACATCATAACATCATTAATTTCTTTGATTATAATATTTAATGGAAAAATAATGTATGTATACCATGAGTGCAAAGTAGCATTACCGCTCTAGCATAGTTGAATCTTTATATTTGTGCGGCAATGTAGCATTTTGTACCTTTGGCACACAAATAACTATTAATTAATGATGCAAATTAGTTCTAAATTTTTTTTTATTTATTTTGTCCGCGAAATGTTTTAGTGCGTTCGATTGACTATGATATTTTACGCACTTAATACAAAAATATATATCGTCAGTTAAAATAATTTAATCTTGCATATTATAAATTTTAAAAAAATACATATGCGAGAAATAGTGAATTTCCATAATAGATAGTATTGATTAATATTTGTAGAGATTTTTAAAATGTGGTATATTAGACATGTAATAAAGCATGTTACGTATGTACTGCTAAGCTCACACATGCGTATGAAGTTAATTGTGATGTGAGTGTGGGTGGTGCATTCCTCACGTTTTGCATAAGGAATAAACAGCTATAAACACGCGCGCCGTTATTGTACTTCGGTCACTATCATATCACAGCTTTATATATATATATATATATATATATATATATATATATATATATATATATATATATATAGACAATAAATTCCGCTTATTCTATACGGAACATACACCTGACGAGAATGCAATAAAAACACACTACTATACTTTTATTTTACTTTAAAATACGACATTTCCTCATTTCATCTTTTTATCTTTCCCAAATTACCTATATGAAATTTAATAAGTTTTACTGAAATGATATCGCAATGATTATTGTCTTCTTTGCGCAATCGATGCAGTAACATAATTAAAATTTAGAAATATTTGAAAAATTTATTTGGCAAGTTGTCATTTAAGCTGTGTTCGTTCCTGAAATTCGTGTTATATAGTTATCAATGGTTTCATTTATTTTGTAAATTAATTTTTATTATTATTTCGGTTGTATGAAAAGTGTTGTATACAATATATGGGTATAGTCGCTTCGCTGTATTAATGCTATTAGCTGATTCTTTTCTGTGATGACCAACAAATAAAATAAAATAAAACACGAGAGCAGATATTATAGTTGTTGGTTATCATTTCAGAAAATAATCACGCATTAGTATTGATACAGCGAGGGAACTATAACACTGTTTTTATTTCGTGCTACAATATCCGCATTCAGTTACGTCTCACGCATTAAACAACACTCGATTAAAATACCTACCTGCTATAAACACTTGTTGCATAAATATGTATTTTTTATTTTTCCTTTAATTTTATTTGCAACAGTAGAAAAAAATTCACTAAGTAAATCGTTTATATTCTCGTGATTGAAGTGACGTTTTCTAAACTTGTTGCATAATGCCTGACTTAGGTTTACTATTGTTGTGCATTAACTACATTACGTTGAGGTTTTCTTCATATGACTATTCAGTAGCTATTTACATATCAAGTGCACGAATTATGGGTTTCCGGATGAGTGTTTTGTGACGCGAGATTGCGAGCGTTGCAATTAGTGTCCGACCGACACACGATTTCAGCCGAAACCGAAAACGAAACCGAAACTTCGGTTGCAATATAACGCATCCGGGAACCAAGTTCACGCAAGATGTTTGTACATTATTTTTAGCACTAAAACTTAAAATCAATAATTTTTGTTTAAATATTTCTAATTATTGTATATACATACTGTTTTGCGGTTGTGTTATTATTGACCAATGTGACCTTAATTACCAAGAGTAAGCGATAATGAAAAACAATTTCTCATGTTAAATAAAGGTTAGTAATGGTGGTGTGTAGGCTAGTAATGAAAAAAAATATATGCAGAATATTTTGCATATGTTATTTTCGTAATTAGGTATTACATGGCACATTGTGTGAAAATTATATTTTTATCACAATGATGGTATGATTCAAAATTTAAATCATGATTTAAAAATTAAATTCAAGTTTTTTTCTAAAAATCTTTGATTTAAATAAAATTTTATAAAACAATACAATGTCTAAAATATTTTATTAAAAAAACAACATCAATTTAATAAATGAATATAATAACCATACTCTTCACCATATATGTGAATTCTAAATTCTTTGCTGACTACGTTTTCGTTATTAAACAAGTAATAAATCGTATACGATAGGACATATGCATAGAGTGCCCATCGTAGGTTCGCAGGTTTATCATTTTCGGGTTTCATAACAGTTTTAAAGTATATCTGTATAAGATATATCTACCTTAAATGTTGACTTTTCTACAACATTTTAAAATAATTTTAGTTAATACCAGGGCATGTAACCGGTTAAAAAAACCGGTTAATAAAAACCGGTAACCGATATTTTCAACGAAAATTGCGAACTTTAACAGTAATTTTAACCGATATTTTTCAGGCCGAAAATACCGGTAATCGTTAGCCAAAAAAAATAAACCGGTTTTAGCGAACATATTTTTTTATATCTGTGTTTTCTATTTGTATTTGAAGATGAGTCATGACAGTTTTTACAATTAACATTTTATTGGAGTGTCATAAATGTAGGTATAGTCTCTTTGGCCGTTAAGGTTACTTAAAAAGTCCCAAATGAATACGGCTTTTGTCAGCACAGTTAAGTTTAAAATTGAAAAGTGACCAGCGTTTTTCTGAAGATATTACGGGAGTTTTTGTGAATATGCATTAATTATATTGCTTTTTTTTAATTGTTATATTTTTCTCAGATGGTAATATTATATTATTATTTTTTTAATTAATTTTCTGTATTTTTTTAATCAATTTTTATAATTACTTTTTTTTTAATTAATTTTAATTATTTTTTAACCCATATATTAACCGGTTTAAACCGGTTTCCAATTTTTAAAAACCGGTTTTCGAACTAAAACTGTTATTATTATAACGTTCTCTATAAGGGTTAACCGTTAACCAGTATTTTTTTCGGTTACATGCCCTGGCTAATACTAATAATTACTTTAGTACTGCAAAAATTTGAAAAAATCTTGTTTCTTGATTTACATAGTCGTATTTAAAAAGTCATAATTGCTTATGGATCAAAGCACAAAATATGACTTTTAATCCTAATCCTATAACATTCTAATAAACCATAGATAGATTTTACTTGCTGGCAGTATAAAATAAATAAACGTGATGTATTTGCAAAAGCATAGTATTTGCACTCCAACATCTCCTCTGCGACATTCCTGTCGGCTCATAACCAACATTTCTCCACCTCTGGTGCTGCGAGAGAAAATCCCAATCACTTGTCTACATTAGCGTGTTCCGCAAGCGAAGCCAACTTGTCCCCCACCGGGCGCAGGAGGGGGCTGAGGATGGGGTTGCCATGGCGACACCCCGCGCTGTCTGGAGGGGGCAATGGCGGCCGAGGGCGGAGCCTCAACGTCAAAGTTGTCCGTTGCGTGCAGGGCGGTTAGTGCTGCTTTGTTGTTGATTCTATTATTACTCCTGCTCTGTTTTTTGATTTGTTTATGTTTATGTTCATATTTACAAGCTTTTATCAAGTAGCGTGAAAAACGAAATATTCACTTCTTTGCAATATTGTGTGGCCACGGGTCTCGAGACTAATCTCTTCGAAATATCGAGACGTGGTCACCGTTCGACAGTCGACATTTACGTTCTTTGTTAATGTTGACTGTTATATGTTTCATTTAACTAAAAGTAAATAAAAATAAATGTGTACATACATGCACATGCAAATGTCTTTATGAATCCATCTTTAAATACCTGCTATAATTTCTAAAATGACGCGATATTTCAAAATAAAATTCATTACATATTTCAAATATATATTAATAAAAAAAATACAAGTCGGAATTCGATAGTCGAAACCGATAGGAGATCAACCAGATATATATATATATATATATATATATATATATATATATATATATATATATATATATTAACCAAAAGAACCAAGTAATTGGTGAACCTCAGAAAATACTATAATTTCGAAAAAAATATAGGTATATTCGGGTTTTCTGTTTGCAAATCTATAGGATGTAGGTATACATAATTGTACAACAAATTATATTTTTTTGGTCCATAATTCTTGATTTTTTAGAATGAACAATGAAGTTTTATGGAAGTTAAAAAAAGATAAAATTAAAGCCTAATAGTTAGTATTCGTCAAATAACCGATTTATAAGATATCACTTGTTTAAACTCTGTGCGTGTTATAAAAAAAACATTAAAATATTATAATCAATTGTTTCTGACTTTAAAACGGTTTATTCAAATATCAATTTATTAACATGACTGTATATCATTTTTCAAGAGCTTTCATTTGATGTGCCACAAAGGGTATATTGCCATTTAAGATTTAAAAGTTGGGGGTAGTGGGGGTGAGATGGGTGAATTTAAAGAAAAACAAAAGTATTTGCAAAAAGTAGCCCCCTAGATGTCAAAATAAAAGGCGTAAACCGTGTATGCCTATCACAATCCGTTTCGAAGTTATTAAGGGTGGATCGTCTTAAGCGCTCCATCCTATGTATAAAGCACATCTTGTATTTACACATGAAATTATGTCTGCGATATAATAAATTTTTAATTAATTATTTAATTATATATATAAATTGGTGATCGCAGAAGTCTTCTTCAGGGCTAGAAATGATTTTGTTATCTGGCGACCATTTCGTCCCCTGAAAACTGCCTGTTTGACTACTCTTCCTAAATTCTATAAATTATACTAAATATTACCAAATTAGCAAAAATGAAATAAATACTTGTTGAAAAAAAAAATAATAATAAATAAACAAATCATTTGCGTAGTTATGTTAATAAAGAATTTCGCGTTTTGGTTTTCTATAAAATCATTAAATTTTATTTTACAAACAGTAATTATCCGGTGTTAGGTATTTTATACTAGATTAGGATTATTTTAAATTTTCAGGAAAGTTACTTATTGTCAAATGCCAGGTATGATAACATGAAGGAAATTGTGGTTGAAATGCAAATCAACAATTTCTGTTATATTTATTCCAGTTTATTAAAACCTTTGTAGTTACATTTTAATTTATTATGTATTTTCTATTTATGTCTTTAATTAATCGTGATCCTTTTTACATCACTCTGTATATTTCCGACACATGTTAATTATATTAATTAAAAACATGTTTTTAATTAAAAATTTGAAAATAATCTTTACTGTATGATTATAGAATAGTTATTTACTATATAAAGTAGGTGTTTTGTAGTCGAGCACAAATAATGGCACGAAGTTAAATACACAATTTTACATAATTTACAACCGAAATCGTGGTAAAAAATTACTTAAAAACAAGGATATATCCTTACAAATTTTTTGATATATTGTAATGGAAAACATTTTGATTGGGATGAAATGACAGGAGCCACACACACACACAATCATGTCTTACGAAAACTCCTGGATATCCGAGTACCACAAGTTTTGTTTGGGGACAATTTCTTGATTTTTTAATTTTATTTGAAACAATAGATGATAATTGTCGGCTTGACAATTACTTTCTTATGAAGAAATTATTTTAATAAATATAAGTTCACGATTGTATAAAAAATAAAAATAGTATGTGGTAAAGGCCAATGCAAACTCATATGATTGAAGTACTTGCTACGCTCCTACTTGAATATTCATATACGTTTTGCTATGACAGTTTCGTCACACTTTTATTACAATATAGTATTATTCACACTTCATTCTTAATTGACGTTCTCTCAAAAAATGAAGTTTGTAATGATATTTTTTTATAAAACTCTAGTCAAGGAGATTTGTTATTTATTTTTACTTTGTTCCCTTATTTATTTTATTTCCTCACTTTATTATTTATGTATTGACAATCTATGTAATAAATATATATTTAATGTTAGGGAAGTAGAACAAAAAATATTATTTCGAGACATTTTTGCATTTGAATTAATTCTGACACAATTCAAAAATATGGGAACAAAGAGCTGCATACATTATTTGAAACCTGCAATACTCAAATATAACCAAAATCAGAAGTGAGTGAACATCTAGTGAAGTTTGGGCTGGCAGTACGCAACATACAACCGGTTTGGAGCGGGCGGTGAAGCCGCAATATTTAATTTAAGCATGGCCGCTTGTGCCGGGAATGCCGCATGCCTGTGTTGACTGCGTCGCATTCGCCTGTAATAAGATTTATCCTCGCGCCTCTGTGTCTCCTGTCTACACCGCTGCCCTTTGCATACCGTTCAATGCCGGTCAATACGGGAGCCGCCAGGATAGGACTCGCACACAATTCTCAACATACCTACGTCACATTAGCTGCAACCATATAAGTTCAAGAAACAACATATCATTATCAGAAAACTTGCTTTTATTGGAATAGGTTAACTTAGTGAAGAAAGTATCAAGAGATGAATGAAAATTACAGGAGTTCGAAAAATAGGGGACCAAATTTGGAAAATATATTAATCAAACCAAAAGAAGAAAATAGCCCTAATATACCCATGTTCGGAAGTGAACCATTTTGGAATAAAACACAATACAATACAATAGTTGTACGAAATGTCCTCCTTGAACTTGCAAGCAACATTCTAGACGTCTTCTCATGGATTATCCAACACGTTCCTGGTTTTAGTCTTTACTAATTCAACAGCCCATGATTCATTGCCGCAAATCCTCTACGTTATTAATGGGCGTCGAATAAACTACTTAAATGACCACAAAAATAAAAATCAAGCGGATTCAAGTCTAGTGAACTTGAATTATGACAGTTGCTAAGGAACGTGATTAAACAAATCACAAGTATTACCGTAACTATTGTAAATTTGAGCGTAAAAACATTACTAAAAATAAAATTAAAATTTCAAAGAAAAGAGTGTTTTATTCCGAAATGGTTCGTTTCCGGATATGGGTATATTAGGATTGTTTTCTTGTTTTGCTTTGATTAATATATTTTCCAAATTTGGTCCCCTATTTTTCGAACACCTTTATATGAATATTCTTGAGAAAATGTTAAAACTATTAAAGATTGTCATCATCATCTGTGGCACAATATTCCTAGATGGAACAGATCCTCACATACCTAAATTAATTACTTGGTGATAATTGTTTCTAGCATTATAATGGTACGTATTTGTAATAACCAAATTGGGAAAACCTATAATTACACCCGCAGATTATGTTCGTGTCCTGATTATATATTTTTTTAATTCCTCATTTTTTATTGTAAAATAAAAGAATATGGTTTATATTCTTATATACCTACCATTAATTATCTTTTTTTTTCATTTGTTGAATGTAGTATCACTACTAACTTCAGCGAGAGTGGGGAACGCCATTTTCCCGGATAACGAATCCAAGAAAAAAGTTCAGGCAAGAGGTTTGTACAATATTTTTTGTACGAAAATTATAAAATCAATAATTAGTTTTTGATTCTGTACAAACATTTTTACATACACTGTTTTCTGGTTATGTGTTTCAATACTAATAAGTGCCGTCAATCTGTCAACATGTCAGCAGTTGTTGCCAACATTGTACATCAAATGCACTAAATTTAGTTATCCTAAATTAAATTTCATTCAATAATTTACTATTTTCTTTTATTATTATTAAGCAAAGGAATTATTGAGACACTATATGTTTTTAATATATGGTCCACCTCGGCACACAATAGTGACACTAGGTACTCAGTTTACAATAAAGAAAACCAAGTCTTGAAATCCAAATATTACTTGTTTCAGTAATCTCAAGAAAAGTGTATGAATATATATTCAAATGGATTTTTCGCTAACAAAACAGTGTGTGTATACTCAATAAATGAAATTAAGAATACTAATGACTGATTTTATGATCTTCGTACAAAAATTATTGTAGAAATATCATGCTTTCGCGCTCGTACCACGAGTCACTTAATATATAAATAACTGTTACCACAAAAGAAACAATAATAAACAGACTGGCGTAAACGTAAATAATACCAAATTTTCCAAAATTCGCATTCCCGTCTAAACAGACCGTAGGTCCTGTCGTAATCCACTATGACCAGAAAAAATTCATAATCCAAGACCTCTTCTACTTCGAACTACTCGAATACAGCATTTTAAAATTGTTTGAAGTTAGCGACACTGTGATTTAAACCCCAGATCTCTCAATCTACCTTATTTGAGTCTCTGACAAAATTATAGATAAGAAGAGACTGAATACCTCTATTAATATGTTTTTTTTATATTTTCATAATATATTAATTTTCAAATAAATGTATTACAAAAGTATTTTCTATTTGATGAAAAATAGTACACAAACAATAAAGAAAATTTCCGTGACGGCATCTCATAACCATAATAATGAATGTGACAGCTTTGAGTGAACACAGGAACTTTCTTTAATTATAAAAATTTGTTTATAAATATTTAATATATCAATTTTACTTCATTGTACCTTATTTAATCTAAAAAATATTTTTCAATGTGAATTTCTTAAACATTATTCTCTTGAAAAACCGTATTACAATAATGTTGTTTTGTATCGAAAATCATTTTCAGAAATGAACTTCATATGAATGGCAATTGATAATTTGTTTTATTTTTATTTTAACATTGTAATTTTAAAACTGGTACGCCAACCTAACGAAGAATTCACAATAATGTATACAATACATCTTGTTTTTATTTGAATGAGAAAAGTTTGAAAACTCTGTTAACCAAGTATGTACTTATGTATGATAATATATAATTTGATTTACAATCGTGTTTTAGAAACTGTAATCTAATAGTATGTTTTAACTTGGAAAATATGTTAGACAATAAGTTTATTACAACAAGGTATTTCTGATAGTTTGTGAGAGTTCCTGTACCGTGTTTGTGGTATAAGCATGCGTTAACGATGGATTACTGACAGTTACGTTAGATAAGTTTTATTTGTACAGGAAAATAATTCTATAATGAATAATAAAGTCCTTCTACATTAATCATATTAAGATTAAATATGGTTTTGAGTTTATTTAAATCGAACAAACTATTATGACCATAAGAAAACAAATTTATAATGAGTAAGAACGAAGAAATTTGTAGGAACGCCCTCATACTACGCCTGCGTTGTACTGTTTCAAAGTGATTGAGGTTAGTTAGTTGGAATAAACCTAATGTTAACCATTTAGCTAAAATTACCATTACCCCATTACACACAGTATATTATAAATGTAACTATTTAATTATGTACATTTTGTCTCTACAAGTACATTTCCTGTTTGCAGTATCGACAATATTTTTCTCGATATTAAGTTTCGTTAAGACTTGTAAATAATTAAAAAAAAAATTCAAAGCCTATTATTTTATCATTAGTCTTCTGTAAAGTGCAGCTATTATTGATAAGCTCACGACCTTAATATAGGTAATTAATAGAATATGCTGTAGGCTCTCGGTGAAACATTTTCTAATAATATTTAATAATAATAAATAAGTACACGCTAAGTTATACAAAAATTAAAATTAACATATATTCATCATTAAATTTAGCGAGTGCTTATTTATATAATATTATAAATATTCAGTTTCAGATGTATTGAATGCAAATTAAACAGAGCTAATAAATGTCCATTTTTACTTGATGGAACATAATGAATATTTTTTTTTCCAAACTTACATAGTTATTTCACTATTTATTATTTATTATTACGATTGCGTCCTTTTTAGGATATCATCAATAACAATTAATAATGAATAAGTATGTTGCGTTATTTTGTATTTACTTTTTAACTTCTGACGTCATATATCATTGGCCTAAGTTTTACAATTGGATATCTTCATTTGCAGTTAATGACATCTTCCCATTGGTAATAACAAATAATCGTTCACCATGTTTAAAAAAGTTCAAAACATTTCGTGAGGTTCTACCATGGCAAGCCTTGGTTGAAAGCACATTGTGGTTGTGGAGATTTGCGGTGAGGCCGGGCCTGGTAGTTGGCTTGGCTTGGTGTCTGTTTGCGTGGAATCTTATAACACGCCACTCTCGGCGCATTGTTCCTCTATGCCTTTATTACTTCTCTCCCAACACTACATCCACTACATCCCCTCCACATAAATACCACCGCAAATACATATACCAACACCGTACCTTATTACCCATTACTGGGTGGATCATGCTAAAAATCACTAATTGAAAATTAGATGTAAGCGCATTTCAAGGTCCCAAAAATCCTAGCAAATTTATAAATGTTTTGAACAAGGATGAATGGAGATTGAAAAAAGATTAGCGCCGTAAATGTTTTTGTTTTTACTTCAAGTTCAAATATCTATTATTATATTTTTTCTTTAATAATCGGAGGTAAGTTTACTATTCACATGCATGCTTATTATTATAAAATATAGGACATTTTAGTTTTGTTCATAAACGTGTTATATTTATTTAGGCGATATATCTGGCCATAGGTATAGCAAAATAAAATGGCATCGACTGTAGGAAAACAAAACTATGCACAAAATTTATTGTATTCACTACTGTTCTAGACACCCGCTATTATTAACTTTTATGTCATATGAGAAATTGTATTTCACTTTCGTAAAAACGGTAAATAATAATTTTTTTAGGCGGCTGGTACATAAATTGTTGTTTTCGTATCTGCTGGCAACCTTAAAGTATCAATTTTTATTTAACATCTGTCAAAGCCAAAATTTTTGGTCGCTAGTTTGTTCATTATTGATTTTCATAGTTCATATTAATGTGATTAATTATTTTACAATATAATAACAAATGTAAGTAAAATCTTAACTATTCCTTTACAAATATTAATGAAAAAGTAATGAATTTGCGAGTAAAAATAGCGGCCGTAAAGTAAATAAAAAAAAATTTTGACAAATGTCAAAAATTGATTTTGAATGAAAATTCATAATTTCTTGTTATAATCGCCTAAAAAATGTTGTGTGCACCTCGGCTAAAAGTTCTTTTTGGGCCTCATCTGATTTGTAGCCTCGGCTTTGCCTCGGCTGCAAACTTCGGTTTCGGCCCAAAAAGATTACTTTTAGAACCTTGATACACAAATAACTATTATATTGACCTAAGCCAATAATGAAAACTATCACTATTTAAAGAAACTGAAGCCTCAAATTCAAATATTGTTTGACTCATTAAACTCATGAAAAGTGTTAATTATGGAATTTTTATTTAAATTTGGCATTTAATTTAAGAATCAAAAGTAAGTTTACCAAACTGAAACGGCAGATATAAAAATAAATGCAGCGTACTTCATTTTCATATAAAGAAACAAGCAAATATTCATGTAAAAATTTAGTCACTCAATCAATATAATTTTTGAAGTAGGATTGGGAATTATATACCAGTAGTGAAAAAAATATATACAGACCACGGGTGAGAAGACCATTATTGACTAGCGCCTTATGACACTCGGTTGCTTCGCACCTCGGGACACAACTTGACGCTGGGTCAATAATGACAGTCTTCTCAATCTTGATGTATAATATATTATTAGAACTCTTCTTTTAAATTTGAACAGCAAATATAATAAAATGAAAATAAACCCTTATAACTCATAAGTAAAACTATACGATTAGTTGTTAACTAGAATGATGCGTCGGCAAAACAATTGGTACAACCGAGAATTTTAATAATATTTATTTTTAATCGTTTTACACAAAATGGTAACTTAGCGGGATTCAAATGCCATTGGGGGACATTTCGAGAGACACTTGGTTCCAATAGGATACTGTCCCTCTCAATGAAGGATGAATAATTTATTTCTTATTAAAGTATCGTGTAGTAAGTTTAAAAGCACGACACAAATAATGCTTTAAAATTAAGAAATCTCTACATGTGTGTAAATCCTATTTTTTATTATACCTATAACAAGAAAGTTGAATTTAATAAAAATAATAAAACTTAGTTAATGACGAGAGCAGGGAGATTTTACTGCTGCCACCAGGTTATTTATTTCAGGAAATAATCAAAACTAAATTTTATCAAATATATGTACGCATATAAACGGGAAGACTGGCAAATTAAAAGAAAAAAAAATAATGAATAATAAAATTATTATTAATATAAATAAATACTAAATACAAAGAATATAACAAGGTTACTTATTGATTAATAAAAATATAAAATAATACTTACAAGCTAAACATTACTTACTTTCTTACTACACGGTTACTCACTACTATTGTCATGAAATAATTCGAGAACCGAAAGATCAAATGATCGATTGATCGAAATTGAATGACTGGCTTATTGACTGTTATTTATTTCGCTACTTACCCGCATTTATATACGATCAGTATTTATAAAGGAAACTATTGTTATAAATATTAGTAACAAAAATAGGCTGTTATTACCAATTTAGTTGATTGAATTGGCTGTCACTTCTCGTTGAATGATATCAAAATTTTTTAAAGGAATTAAAAAATAATACTCGATAAGTTTCAAAATCTTTTAATCTCAATAAATACGATACGTATTTCGGCTTATTAGTCCTTCACTAGGAAAATTTTGAAACCTACCGAGTTTTATTTTTTTAATTCCTTTAATATTTTTTTCATTGCCAATAATTTCTTTCACTTTTTCCTATCCTATACAACTATTTAAAACAGCAGCTCTCAAATTTTCCGTTTGTCACAGACCTGCATCCTAATAAATTTGATTTTGATTCATGGCATAATATTCTCATTGTTTTGACGTAATATCGTTTTCATCGAGTCTTGCTGACAGTGTCGGCGAAACTATCGAATCTTATCTGCAACACTATTAGAAATGTTACTATTTTTTCAACATAAATGTTTGATTATTTATTACTAAACGGGAAATATGTAAATATGATGTCGGTTTCTTATGGAAAATATTTGTGGATATTTTAGAATTTTTAGATAAATTCGGTTGCATATCTAACAATGAGCTGATGTGAATTTATATCTCTAATAATAGTCGTATGAAACACTTAACAATTTGGATAGAAAATGGAAAATATACTTTCTTTGCGGAAATAGATAAATAATAGGTTATTTTACACAGAAATTGGAAATCAAATATAATACAGGTACTATAAGTTATCGAGAAACAAGAAAAATTAAAATATGGTAAACATTGTATTAAATTTATTTTATTGCAATAAAAATAGTTAAATTTAAAATAGAATAAATAAAAAACA
Source organism: Stenolophus ochropezus (assembly GCA_035578165.1). NCBI lineage: Eukaryota > Metazoa > Arthropoda > Insecta > Coleoptera > Carabidae > Stenolophus > Stenolophus ochropezus. The sequence goes on along the minus strand of JAQOWZ010000008.1, from coordinate 8,811,835 downwards.
TTCTAATCTATAGGTACTTTGTTTTTTTTTTCATTGTAAACATCTACTAGAAACAAGAAAAATTTAAATTACGCGGATGTTTAGAAATATAATAAAATATCTTAACCAATATATCCCTTCGAAAATTCAGTAACGCCAGTCCATTTAGCCATGTATCACCCGTGGTATTTAGCAAAAATGTCACTATCATACGATACTTTTTATAATAGAAGTCGCTATTTTCATATTATATTGTTGTTCAAAAATAAATTAAGCATCAAACGTCTACTCTCTGAATTATTTAGTTCGATTTTAACCTCCAAAACCCCTTCTCTGGCTACGCGTATGACTTTGCTACACTTGTATTACAATATACTATTTTAAGATGTTCGTGTTTTATTAAAAGGTAATTTTATTTAATATAACTGTCAAACAGACACCAATTATAGAGAGTCGTGCTGGCTATCACTGTTTGACGTAGTCAAATTCAACACATATTCTAGGCCGCGCAACTCAACTCTTATTATTTCTCGTACCATCTTAAAACTTGATAATCAGTTTTAATTTAGCTTCTTTGTAATCAAAATCACTGAAAGTTAATTATTTAAGAATTATTTTCCAAAGGACGTAATATCTGGTAAACTATATGATTAGAACATACTTACTTACCTACGACACAGTTATCTGAAAACTGAAATACCCTCTGTTACTCTATATTTATATGCATGATTTAATCGTAAATGTTGAAGTACCTGTAAGTTTCCTACCGTGGTACTTAGTTTGTTTAATGCAGTACGTAAGAAGATGAGATGTAGGTATTTGGTCGGGAGCATGCAAATATTTAATAGAGCACAAAGCGACGGGAACATGTGCAATATCTTGTAAAGTCTAGTGAAACTATGTTATTGGATCTGCGATATTTGAGTCCTGTAAACGAGCGCACGGGGAAAAATGCCGCCCAACCTCCTGCCAACACAGTGCTTCCCAACAATGTCTTCGCTGTTTCCTTCGAATATGGATGTGGCTTGTTACAAATACCGCATATACAGGGTGGCCCAGTGAAAATTATCAGCGCACTTTTTGGCCACTTAACATTAATTTTGCAAAATACGCTCGAACACGTCAATTTTAGTATAAAGGGGGACACCTAAATGGATTAGTACCAATGGCATAACTTCAACCCTAAAATGGGGGTGGACTGCACCTCAAAAATTTTAAATGGAAAAGGGTTTCAAACATGGTACAGTTCGAAAGGCCTTTCAATTCTCCATCCAACAGTTTTTTTATTTTTCAAATCCTATCATTAGTTCCAGAGATATATCGTTTAATTTTATTTTTTCTGGCCAAAAAGTGCGCTGATAATTTTCACTGGGCCAGCCTGTATACACAATTAGCAATTTATACGAACTCTCATTTATATAAACGCCTGGTTCGATTAGGTTTATATTATATTAACGAACATGTTTTACGTAAGACTTGCTCTTTTCGCACGCGTCAAAATTTAGAAAATGAGCCCTGGCCCGACGTTTCTTTTTACTATTTTTGTTTATTTTGCATCTTTCATATTCCAAAATTTTATAAAAAACTCATATATTAAACTAAGTTGATTTAGGAAAATTTGTATTTGTTGTTTATGTATGTAGTTGATAACATTAGATTGACTTTTGTTCAATTATTTGAAAGTTTGTGTCATTTATAATTTATGAACAAAATATTTAAGGGTTTGTCATCTATAGTCTACTTTTATAAGATGTGGTGAAGGTATCCAAACATGTCCAGCGTATTATATATTATAAACAATTTAGTGATTGAGATTAGTTAATTCAAGTCGTATTGTGCTCACTTCTATTTCGTCTCTGAAATGTCGATTATGTTTGATTTTTAGATAAAACTGATTATAAGCAACTAAAGTTTCATGCTCTTATTCATAAGACGCAATATAACAATTAATTACAAAACGAATTGTTAAAATTTATTTAACGATAAATATTTTATTTGTTACTCACTTGTAAACTATCATTTATTTGAACTGTATTAATTAGGGAAACTTATATTTACAAGCTACTAACTTGTAAAACTATCTGTCAGTTTACAAGGTAGTAGTTGCATTGTTTAGATTATTGAAAACTGTGTTTTGCCCCTATCATACAAATTTTTGACACAATATTAATTGCTGTCAGAATTGGGTTCTAATTTTTATTTTATTTACAGTTTTTACTGCTTCTTGGAGGTGCAGGCTCGCCTAAACGGCTCGACAATTATTTCTTTCTATCACCAGTAAAAACCGGTTTACCTCGCTATTACTGTAAAATACAATTACTTGTTGCTCACCTGTAAAACGGAATTTATTTGATCTGTTTTTCTCCAGGGAAACTAAAATTTTCAAGTTACGAACCTGTAAAAATATCTGTCAGTTTTGCTGGTTAGTAGTAGCATTGTTTCATTGTTGAAAACTATGTTTTGTCCCTCTCATACAAATTTTACATGTAACATAAGTATATGTTAGAATTTGGGTTTAATTTTAATATTATTTATGTGAATACCAAATAAACTATTGTATAATATATGCGAGGTAACAGTTTTTACTGCTTCTAGGAGGTGTCAGGTTCGCCAGTCATTTCCTTATTTATCCAGTAAAATCTGTTTTACCTTGCTAATTCTATAATACTGTAATAGTATTTTTATTTGTCCGTGTAATAATGCAAGGTTATTTTATTCCTGAAGATAATACGAGAAACACTAAATAATAATTGCCCTACTACTCAAGGAGAGCCTATTAGTTTCCAGCAATAAACAATTATATCTAAGGTCAAAACTGGGATATTAATAATATGAGTAGTAACAATATTTAACGAATCTTCTCTGCATTGGTTCCAGTTGATAAGAATATTTCTCATAAATTGTACTCACAAATCATTAGACAGTATTCCAATTTAAACTTAACGAAAAATAAAGACACTTAAGTGTTCACAAAATAGTAAGAATTTTCCATGTAATAAGGAAAGGTATATACAATTACAATCGTGATTAATTTTAAATTTTTAAATTCTCCAACATATTGACATGTCGAATATTTTTTTTTTTTAGTTTTAAAAGTTAAATGTTAAAGACTATAACATATTATTGTATTAAATATTATAACTTCCTATCAACTATGTAAGAACTTTGTAAAATGTAATTCTGTATGAACAATGTTAAAAAACTATGTAGACCTGAAGACGACTCCATCCATGAGTTGAAATGTCGCCATGTTTTAAACAAATATCATCAGCATAAAGCAATACTTTAAAGTTTTTCGCAAAATCAACAATATCATTGATAAACAAAATGAACAACATTTGTCTAAGATTTGAGCCTTGCGGAATCCTGGAAGTGGCAGTGAATAGTATTGAACTGAAATAGTTAAGGTATACTGACATATCATGAAAACATAGATAATAGTTTAGAGAAACAAGATGATATGAGAGCACCACCACCAAATATTTTATCTAACATTATATTTAGTTTGTTAAGCCTTTTCATAACGGTGAAGTTTTTGATAGAGTTCCTAGCTGATTTATTGTCGTAAGTGAAAGTGGTATCGTTCCTTTTATTATTATTTTTTTATTATTATTCTATTCTTGGATGCCGTATAATTTTTATGTTTTATTATTTCTTTGTCGGCTCCCCAAAATTTACCATTTGCTGCTAAATTCTACAGTTCAAACTATTCTTTCACAATTTAAACAAAGTATTGTTCATTTTTATTGTTTTCTTCCTACTTCCTTCAGTCTGGTCAACTGTAATTTTACACAGTTTTTTGTAAATTAACATTAATTATTATAAAATAATTTGTTTAAGTTTTCGTAATTAATTTAGTATTTTTTTTTTTATTTTGTGAAAATATTACCGTGCTTCATGTTCAATTTTTGGGCTAATTACCACTACAAAACCTACTATTACCTTTTATTTTCATGTTTTATATTTCCTCTTGGTCCTGGATTGATCGAAGTTTGTTGGATTTGGAGATCTCCTTTCAGGTCCTAAGAGATTCACTACAACTTGCAGAATTACGCCCGCAGTATAGCTAATTAGCTGCACTGGAGAACACCACCACACTGTCAAGCTACACCAACGCATAATCAAGCTACTCCAACACATCGTCAAGCTACACCGACACACACTCAAGCTACATCTATACATAGTCATATACAATCAGCACTGAACTCTAATCAAGCTTACTGCAGTACACTATTGCATACCGCACTCGAGACTGAAGTAGTCACCTTCAACCCACACAATTATTTACACATCATATCGCTACACGGCCACAAGTTACAAAATGACTCCATTTCGACTGCTCGATTAACTCCGGACCCATCGATATTTGTAACTCCCAATATCAAGGTATTGTAATTGTTACTGTTCATTATTTTGACTGTAATAAAATCCCGCCATAAAATACTTTCAGTGTGTTATGTGTACTAATTTCTTTTCGACATAATTGGCGCCCTCATTTTTCCTTTCCTTTATGAAATATTTCTTACATCAAGTATCCCACGATCTAGCGAAAGCACGACCATATCTGAGCTGCCGAGGTAAGTGTGTGATGTAGGATTTTCCTTTAGAAAATCACACCATAATATTTAAAACTTATATTGTTATTTACCTTCACGTCATATATATATATATATATATATATATATATAAAAAGTGTTTTACTTAAATACCGCGAACACCCGAACATAGGAATTTAACATATAAAACCGTACTTTCGTAGTTTCCTGCTTCCCTAATTATTTGAGATAAAAAAGCTTCAAATAACAGTTGTAGCGCATAAAATTCCACATCCGAATCAATAAGCAAAATTAATTTTACATGTCTCGTAAGCTGAGAAATTAAGTATGAAAATGACGTAAATCATCCCAAAAATAAAAGTAGCCATGAAATTGAAACAAAAATAACAAATGTTTGAGAGTCTATCTGTCAAGTTAGCTGCGTTAGTTTATTTTCATTAATATTTGTAATTACTGTTTCATCAATTTATACTAGAAAAGAGATCAATTTTATTTTGATTTTATTATTTTAATTCAAAATTAATCTATCTAAAATTGTTCCCTTTAACAGTAATATCAAATAATAATAAAAATAAACTAACACAGCTAACTTGACAGATAAAACGTTAAACATTTGTTCATTTTTGTCTCAATTCCATGGCTACTGCTATTTTTTAAGTTATTTATATCATTTTCAAACCAAATATCTGAACTTACAAAGCAAGTAAAATTGGTTTTGCTTATTGATTCAGATCAGAGCTTTAAGTATCTAGGAAGAATTATAGAAGTATCTAGGAAGTATTATAGAAAGCTACGGAGGATATGAAGAAGTAATAAACAACAGAATCAAAACAATTAAAATCTATCACAAACTTCATAAATAATTGTGAAACTTGTTTGGCAGCTAAATACGAGAGAAATCCCAACAAACCTAAACACAATATTAATCCTACCTCTAACAAACCCTTCTAAGGACGCACAAGCATACAGGGTCAACTCTACCAGCGCCATTGAAATTTCTAATAAGTTGATTTATTTCTTCTCACATCATGGCATTCCCCAATTAATCATATCAGATAACGGGCATTAATTCAAAAATATAGTAGTAGGAACTTCTAGCCCTCCGCAAAATCGAAATCCATTTTACCTGCTCTCAATATACTAACTCAAACGGTCTAATAGAACAATTTTACTCTACTTTAATAGAGCACATACGTTTATTTAATTTGCAAGACCACTTCAAGAACGAATTAATCAAAGATTAAGTAAATAAGCAATTCTCGCATACAATAACACAAACCATAACATTAGTAATATGAAACCTATCGAAATTATTAATGGCCATCTTGAAACATATTCTCCATTTGACATATACATTGATAAACAAATAACTTAAAATTATATCCAAAACCATAAAGAAAAATCAAAATTAATTTATAGAGATATTAATAACAAACTACAAGGAAACAAAACTAACACTATTTCAAAATTAAACGAGAAATGCGAAGAATGGGGTAGGTGACCAAGGTAGAATTTTAATGAAAAAACTATTAAATTATAGAAAGTATGTTTATTTATGAACGTTGACATTAAAAAAGTTAAATATTTATCAGCAATTGTTTAGTAATTTGCGTTAAATAGAAACAGCGTCCATTACTATGACGTTCACTAAGTTCGCACGCTGATTGGTTACAATTTGAAGGTGTGGCAATAAACCTTTCTATCTCACTCACACCACATATTTCCGTCTCTGTCTAATTTCGCCCGTCTCATGAACTTAGTTGACGTCATAATCCCCTCCCAAGTACTATATTATTTATTTACTTCAAAACAACATATAATTAACAATTTTAAATAAATATGGGTATATTATTTTTGTACAAGCTATCACATATACCAAATTTAGAAATTGGTCACCTACCCCATTACACCCTATACCCGAAACAGTTCACGTTCACAATAAACAGAAGGTAAACAAAACTAAAAATCCAAAATTCAAAAAAGAAAACATTAAAATAATTCATAAAAATGTAAAAACTGCAGAAATGGATACAAATAACCAGAAGAAACAATCAAAAATTCATCTTTCTAATATAAAAAGACCCAAGAAAACAATTAATAAATACCCCGCAATTACAGGTCCCTCTACTTCGCACGGATTAATTACTTAAGATATAAATAGACAATATTTGGGTTTTAGTTCTGTAAAAATTTATTAATTACAACGTTTCGACAGCTCAGGGCTGCCTTCGTCAGGTAAATAACAAATAAATAAGTAGTCAAGACAACACGTAACATAGGTAACAAATGAAAACATACAAATGACATTGACAAAATTAAAAACGGATGACAGGTAACCACGACTTATTTAGTTCAAAGCCTGTATTTAAATTAAAATTATTAGGAGATTTCTTGATTTCAATTGCTTCTCTAATAAGTCTTCTTATCCAATGATTTTCTCTTGCAAGAATCTTCGTGTTTTCGAAATCAATTCCATGTAATTCCTGAATTGCATGTTCTGCAACGGCAGACTTCTCAGGTTGGTTTAATCTAATATGCCGTTTGTGTTCCTTTAATCTCGTTGCTACAGTTCTACCAGTTTGACCAATATATATTTTACCACACTGACAAGGAATCTTATAAATGCCAGAACAGTGTAGAGGAACTGTATCTTTGACATTGCCAAGAAGATCACGGATTTTTAAACTTGATTTATATGTAGTTTTTATGTCATATTTATTAAGAATCCTTCCAATTTTGTCGGTGTCATTGGCAATAAATGGCAAAGTAGCAAATAATTTCTTATCAGGAACCACTTGTGGAATAGGTAGAGGTTTATTCTTCGTTTTTAGAGCTCTTCTTATTTGTGTTTTACTGTAACCATTTTTCAAGAAAACTTCATCCAAAAAATTAATTTCTTCTTCAAGTTTACTGGGATGACATAGATTAGAAGCTCTCTGATAAAGCGTTTTAATAGTACAAGCTTTTTGGGCAGGGTGGTGGTTAGAGGTCTCATGAAGATATTGGTTAGTATGGGTTGGCTTCCTATATACTGAAGTAATAAGCTTTCCATCATCTTGTTTTTCCAAAAATACATCAAGAAAAGGAAGACTATTATTTTCTTCTACTTCAATGGTAAATTTGATGTTCTTATGTTGCAAATTTAAGTGATTAAGAAAATTGTTTAATTCGTCTCTTCCATGAGGCCAAATAGCAAAAACATCATCAACATAACGAAGCCAGACGGTAGGTTTCTTACTTGCTGTACTAAGAGCTCTTTCTTTAAAATTCTCCATATAGAAACTACAAAGAACACAACATACTGTAGCGATCCCAGGGTTGCGGCGCGGGTCGGCGAATATTCTAGAATGAAGCGTTTTATATTAAATACCCCGAGCAAGAGATCGCGAGGAAAGTCTTATATTGATACGTGTAGTGAACAGATGGTGATATAAATAAATAGAGAATGACATAAATATTGTGGAAATAAATATTGCTTAGTTTTAATTGTTTAAATAGATTATCTTAGTGTTTAAGTTTTTATTAATAATTGTTAGTCTTAAAATAGTGTTAATATTTAATTATTCATAGTGTTACTTATTTTAATTATTCTTTATAATTGATATTTCTTTTATTAAACATAGTTATAAAAATATTTGTATTTTAATCAATTTTACAATTCACCTAAATAAATAAAACGTTAAAATTGGTGTCAGGTGTGGGGTTTAATAAATACTATGAAGAGTAAACTAAAAATAAATAAAATAGCGTCTAAACAAGTAAAATTAAATGAATTAAAAGTGACCGATCTCAAGAGAGAGCTGGAAGAACGAGAGTTGGAGACATCGGGAACCAAGTCTGTTTTACAACTTCATTTATGGCAAGCCCTAGCCCTAGAAGAAGCTGGTGAAAATCCTGACTTCTTATTCAATACTTCGGGTGGTGTTAGTAAAATTCTAGAAAAGTTAGAAAAGTGAGAAAAGTTAGAAGAAAATTCTAGAATTTTGACGGAAAATTCTAGAACTTTAGAAAAAAAAATTATGGAAAATTCTAGAACTTTAGAACAAAAATTAGAGGGAAGTTCTAGAAAATCTGAAGAAAATTCTAGAATATTAAAAGAAGAGTTAATGGAAAATTCTAGAAAGTTTGAAGAAAGTTCTAGAATATTGAAAGAAGAGTTGATGGAAAATTGTAGAACTTTGGAAGGGAAACTAAACGAACAACTTAAAGAGCAATTGAAAGAAAGTTCTAGAAATTTAGAAGAGAAATTAGAAGAAAAAATAGAAGAAAATTTGTAAAATCTGAAAGATGAAGACGACATGAAGATTTTAGAATTACAGAAAAATGTCTCCAAAATAACGTCACCAGCGGTTTCAAATCCTGATATAGTTAAGACGGATAAGATTCAAGAAAAGAAGCCAGAAAAAGAAAATAGTTCCAGAATCTATATAAAAAAACAGAATTTGACGGCAAGACATCGTGGCCGAATTATTTAGAACAGTTTGAAGCTGCTGCCAAAGCAAATGGCTGGACTTCCAAAGACAAAGCTACTGCGCTGACAGTTTCGCTACGTGGAGAAGCCATCGATATGCTACAAACGTTAAAAGAAGATGAACAAGAAGATTACGAACAACTTGTTAAGAGATTGGATATGCGATATGGCAATGCGCATCTGGAGCAGGTGTACCAGACGCAATTGAGGAACCGATATCAGAGTTCTAAAAAAACCTTCAAGAATTCGAAGCTGATATAGCTCGTTTAGTTCGTCTCGCACATCCTACTGCTCTTGACAGTGTTTTGGAATACCTAGCTACTCAAGCCTTTGTTCAAAACTGTGAAACTCAGCAAGCACTACTATTAGCCCGACCAAAAACTGTAGTTGACGCACTGTCATACGCTTTAGAGTATGAAGTAGCTAAATAAGCTTTACGTAACCTATCACAAGTGCAAAATATCGATGCTGAAAGACTTGAAGACAAGATAAAGCGAGTCATATCTGAAATTTATGCTGAAAGAAAGATACTTTATTGCTGGAAATGTAGAGAGCTAGGCTACCCGTAAAGGCTGTGCGGGAAATTACAAAAACAGAATAGTGCAGCGACCACTGGAAAGAAGTTTAAAAAGAAAACAGGTGAAAAAGTAGCAACAGATCCTCTTGCTGTTAAGAAAGTAGGAGTGAAGAAAGTAGTTCACGGTGTAAGCCCGGCGCAAAAGGAGACCCGTGAAGAAGATTGCAAGCACTCTTGTCCTTTGGAAGCGAGACTTGCGGTCGTCAAAAGGACAATAGTAGTAGACAAGAGATGGCAACTTGAAGACTTACGGAATGACCAAGAGAATGATCCGGACTTAAAGATCATACTGGATTGGAAACATGGCGATAGCAGACCAATTTGGGAAGATGTTGCACGACACTCACAAGGTGTAAAATCGTACTGGGAGCAGTGGGATTCTATTGTGATTGAAGAGGGTCACCTGAAACGTGTCATAGAAAATACGGATGGTACTGAGAGTAGAACTCAGCTGATAATTCCTAGGAACAGAGTACCGGAAGTATTGGAAGAGATCCATGACGGATCTGGTGGAGGACATTTTGGAGTGAATAAAACCCTCGAGAGGATACGCCTACGATTTTACTGGGTAAATTGCAAGCAGGATGTTAAAGAGTGGTGCAAGAAATGTGTGGTCTGCGCGGGAAGTAACGGGCCACATAGAAAAAGATGAGCTCCTATGCGCTAATATAACGTTGGAAGTCCCTTTGAACGCATTGCGATTGACGTGGCCGGACCATTCCCCGAAACGGATGATGGAAATAAATACATAATAGTAGTAATGGACTACTTTACTAAGCTGGTCGAAGCCTATTCATTACCCAACCAGGAAGCCGTAACGGTCGCTGAAGTCTTGGTAAAATAATGCATCTTCCGATTTGGAGTACCGCGAGAGATACATTCCGACCAAGGAAGGAATTTCGAGTCTGCTCTGTTCCAAAATATCTGTAAGATATTAGGAATAAAGAATACCAGAACTACTGCATTACACCCGCAGTCTGATAACATGGTTGAACGGATGAATAGAACAATAAATCGGTATTTGTCGAAGGTAGTTTCTAACCATCAACGAGACTGGGACCGACATCTTCATCTGTTCTTGTTGGCTTACCGTTCATCCGTGCATGAGACAACAGGGCAGATACCAGCTAACATCTTATTCGGGCGGGAGTTGCGCTTACCATGCGATCTGGTATTTGGCAGTAAACCCGCTGAAGATCTAGCCGGGGAGGACTATGTAATGGACCTACGGAGAAGAATGAATGACATCCATGAACAAGTCCGCACAAACATTCAAGGTGCCAGCGATCGGATGAAGGACCAGTATGACATGAAGGCTGAAAAAGGTGGTTTTCAACCTGGGAATTTGGTGGGGCTTTACAATCCACAAAGGCACGATATTGCGTGACAAGAGAAGAACAATGAGATCTGTTCACCGTGTCCCCAGAGTATTCCGTCACACATTGTGTAGCGAAAGATATTAAAATGTTTTGCGGCATCACTTCAGTTTTTAAAAGAAAATTTGAAAGAGTGCAAAAACTGGCCAACCAACGTCCAACTGTCGGAAAAACGCTACAACTGAAGAATGATAACGAAGAACACAAGCGGTACATTTACTATCTCGTTACGAAACAATACTCATATCAGAAGCCGTCATACCGCAATTTATGGGACTCGCTGTGCGATATGAAGGACCATCTGTTACAGAACGACATCATGAAGCTAGCAGTACCGAAGATAGCTGTGGACTAGATGGTTTGGATTGGAGGATTTTTAGAAGCATGTTAGAAATAATCTTCTGCTTTACCGGAGTGGAAATTCTAGTCTGCAGCTTCAACTCTACCGGGCAAGAAGACCTCAAATGGACCGTCGACTGTTACTTCTTCAAGACTTTCTGATACACCAAGGGTGATGCGTGCAGATTTCGTCATAACGAACTGTTCCGGGACACAGTCTTAAGGAGGGAGCAATGTAGCGATCCTAGGGTCGCGGCGCGGGCAGGTTACAACAAGTCCGTCCGCTCCCCATTGATCTGATTTCCAGAAGGATCGGCGAATATTCCAGAATGAAGCGTTTTATTTTAAATACGCCGAGCAAGAGATCGCGAGGACAGTCTTATATTGATATGTGTAGTGAACAGATGGTGATATAAATAAATAGAGAGTGACATAAATATTGTGGAAATAAATATTGCTTAGTTTTAATTATTTAAATAAATTATCTTAGTGTTTAAGTTTTACAACAAGTCCGTCCGCTTCGCATTGTTCTCATTTCCAGAAGGATCGGCAAATATTCCAGAATGAAGTGTTTTATTTTAAATATTCCGAGCAAGAGATCGCGAGGACAGTCTTATATTGATACGTGTAGTGATATAAATAAATAGAGAGTGACATAAATATTGTGGAAATAATTATTGCTTAAATAAATTATCTTAGTTTTTAAGTTTTTGTTAATAATTGTTAGTCTTAAAATAGTGTTAATATTTAATTATTCATAGTGTTACTTATTTTAATTATTCTTTATAATTCATATTTCTTTCATTAAATATAGTTATATAAATATATGTGTTTTAATCAATTTTACACTTCACCTAAATAAATAAAACTTTACAATACTATTGTACACTACAACGATTTGGAATCACTTATACTGCAGTACGACAATTTAAACAAACGACAATCACAACTCATATATACCATAAACGAAGAAAAAACAATTGGCACGGATTTTAAAAATAATAACAAAATTATTGGGTACTTAAGAAATAAAATTAATGAGAAATTCAGCCATCTATTAATATAATTCAAGGACAGGAAATTCAGATGCTGAAGATTATAAACGGTATAAGAAAATTGTAAAACATTTGCAAGAGAATCAATTAAATTTAAAAAACCAAACTAGTAATCAATACTCTATAAGCACTCAAATGCTAAAATATTTTAACAAGACTATTGATACTATTGGACAAAACGAAAATATCCTAAAATCAAAATTATAAGAACTACTACATACCGTTACCAAAGGAGTCAAGGATCATGATAAATTAGTAAACAAAGATATTTACAACCAATTAGAAATTTTATTTACATTGACACTAAATACCCTTCAGGACATTGAGAATTAGTTAACTTTTTGTAAACTCCACACTATGCATCCGAGCATCATTAAAACACACGATCTATATGAAGAATAAAACAAAATTTCAAAATATTATTAAGATGAACTACCACTCGAAATAAATCCAGAAAATACGCCTGACATAGAAAATTAAATTTCAGGCAATTGTCAAGTACAAGATAACAAAATTATATCTTAATTGAAATTCCTATAAATTTTCGAACTCATTCATTTAATTTCAACTCCAACAAAACACAATTCTGGGTTCGTTACTATAATTCCTAATTATGAGTATATACTGACGTCTAAAATTGGTCAAATAAGGTCTTTATATAGTATATGTACTCGCAATAAAAATAACAATTTCCAATGTCCAAACCAAATTCAAGAGATCAATTAAGACTCCTACAAAACTAATTTCTTGCTATGAAATGAAGTAGAAAACTGCCCAATGGTGAAACTGAACATAAAGAGAAATCATATTGAATATCTAGAAGAAATCAATCAGTATATTGGAATATTCCCATACCCAGAAACACTTAAAACACGATATGATCAGGGAGATAACTTAAAAAATCTACACGGAATATTCTTGATCAAAGAAGACCAATGCAAATTGAAAATTCAAAATCAAGAATTAAACTTCAAACCCGATTCACTCAGAAAAACGATAATTATAGAAAATTACCAAATAAAATACAACGATACCCAAACTCCAAAAATGACAATCCCATTGAATATATTAGAAGAATTGAAGCCAATCAAATATGTACAAAAACCCATAAAGAAGACACCATCAATTATCTAGTATGAACACTATACGGAATCATTGTAGTCAGCGCTAAAATCCTAGGTGAATACCTCAAACCGACGAAAAAACAGTCCATGACAGAATACATCGAAATTCAAATGAGAACTTCACCCCTATATCGGCGTTGAAGCTTCCCTACCACGGTCAATCCTGCTGAGGTTGCGGTTCCCACAGGAAACAACCTGACACCCTTGCCCAAAAGGCTATATAAAGTTGTATTCCATAAATGTGTAGTTAGGCAGATTAGATTTAGAAACTGTCCATTTCTTATTTGAAAATATAAATTAAATATATATATATATATATATATATATATATATATATATATATATATATATATATATATATATATACAGGGTGAATACTGAAAACCTTGACATAGGGAAATAACATGGGAAAACAGTTTTTTGCTGTTTCCATCTGTCCCGCTAAATAAAATCGGGTGTATGTGGTATCGTTAGTTAGATTACTTAATTTTGCATCTAATAAAACCAAATGTTGTGTAATATGGCCTTTTCTAACTGAAATATTTGATAAAATAATTTTTTTTTTTAAGGTTATCCTTCATATTTTCGAATAAGAAACGTCAAAAACAAAATGCTCCATAGCCGAGTGGATACGAGGGCTGATTCTTAACATAAATAATCTACAAGACCTGGTTCGAGACCACCTCGGCCCTATTTTTTTTTAAATTAAATTATAGTTAAAATATCATGTTTCGAAACATGAAATATAAAATTATACACCAAAAACTAAATTCGAATTAATTGTTAAGTTTGACAGACAGCAAATAATAATTCTATTAAATATTTGAATTTTTTTATTTATAAAAATATGAATATTGCTATTTTATTAAAATAGTCTGATATAATAAAGATATTTTAAGCATAATTTAATTAAAAAAAATAGGGCTGAGGTGGTCTCGAACCAGGTCTTATAGATTATTTATGTTATGAATCAGCCCTCGTATCCACTCGGCTATGGAGCATTTTGTTTTTGACCTTTCTTATTCGAAAATATGAAGGATAACCTTCAAAATACAATTTATTTTATCAAATATTTCAGTTACAAAAGGCCATATTACACAACATTTGGTTTCATTAGATGCAAAATTAAGTAATCTAACTAACGATACCACATACACCCGATTTTATTTAGCGGGACAGATGGAAACAGCAAAAAACTGTTTTTCCATGTTATTTCCCTATGTCAAGGTTTTCAGTATTCACCCTGTATATATATATGTGCGTAATTTATACAATGTGTCTAAAATAAGTTATGAGACTGTTTTTTTTAGTCCAATAGAATTGAAACTGTCTTCCTCAAAATATCGTCCAACATCTGTACTAAACATAGGAATTCCGGATAAAAGTCGCTGTAAATCACATAAATGATAATTTTATAGTCATATTTAACAATTATTTGGATTTATGGTTGTAACGAGAAGAATGCTTTGTTTTGTTTTCCGTGTTTGCTGTTTGCGAACGATCTTGGTGAAAAAATGTGAACTGAAATTAGTGTGACAGATTTGTTGCATTGCCTAAGAAAATGAATAAACCCGAAAATTTATTGCTACCAAACTACAATGAAAAATTAACAAATAAGTTTGCGGAAAATAAAGAAACACGTGTTTGTTTAAAATTTAAATTAAATCTATAAAGAAAATTTAATTCCTTTGATTAATATTTTATTTCCTTTTATGTTTAAGTGTGTTTTCTCGTACTAAAACGAATTCTAGACTATGTATTTTCTTGACATTCAATCTATATAACATTATACAATAACAAGCTGAGAAATATGTTACTGTGGTAAAAAACAATTTTTTGAAACAGGTCTTTTCATTTCGTCGGTGCTGGTTTTTACTAGAACTACTTGTACAACTTCGTCTTAACCTGAATAAACTTCTAATATTCTCTCTGTATGCCAATGTAGAAGATAACTGTTATCTTCGACGAGATCAACCACGATAGTTTGAAATTGGTGCAAATACTCTCAAAACCATTTTTTCCAAAAATATTACTTCAATTCTTGAATATGTTCCCAATGATTGAGAAGATTCGTAGTAGTGTTCTTGTAATTATTTTCTAGTATGTCTTGTGGTAATTTTACGATAAGAAAATGAGCAGGTGTGAGTGAAGTTAAATCATTTGGACTAATAGATAGAGGTGTAAGTGGTATAAAACTCAATTTCTATTAAAATCGAGTAACATTCTTCGTAAGTAAATACTATATTTTTAGTTACTTTTAAAAAATTAGTTTTCATTGATTTAATTGCGGATTCCCCCAGTCCTCCAAAGTGTGGAGCTCTAAGTGGAATAAATCTTCATTTTATATTTTGTTTTTCAAGATACGTTGTAAATTTATTGTTATTGACTTAGAGAAATTTATAAACTTCTTTGAGTTTTGACTTAGTTCTAACAAAGTAGATTACATTGTCTGAATACATTTCTTTACAAATACCATATCTTAATGCTCCAATAAATAATTCAGGGTTTAAATTAGTTTTCTACTATGTGACTTGATCGTTTTGGATTAAATTTAAAACAAATGATACATTTTCTGATTATTTTTCCAACTTCGCGTCTTCCTGCTAAAGGCCAGTATTTTGTCGTAATTAATGCTAACAGTTGTTATTGTCCACTGTGTAAGTTTTATATGTTCTTGTTCGATTATTATTTCTGTATTTAATATGATGCTGGCTTGGTAGTATGTATGGATATCTATGATCTATTGAAATATCTGAATTATGAAGTCTACCGCCAATTCTTATCAAACCATCTTGATCCAAAAATGGACGTATGGATTGAGAATTCTAAATTTTCTTGATGGATTTTGTTCTTTTAATATTTCAATTTTTTTAGAGAATGCTACGGCTCATACGAGTTTTTGTAAAACAGGTTGATTTTTGCCAAGTTTAATTTGTCCTATAAGCAAAATTTTCCAAAATATTTCAGAACCAATTAATAAATCTATTTAACCTAGGCGACAAAACTTTGAATTAGGTAATTTGACTGTGTGTGGTACATTTTATAAATATCTATCAATATTTACTTGTAGAACATTTTCAGTTATTTTATTTATATTCGTTAGAACTTCGTTTATACTATTAACTAGTATATTTGTATTTGAATATTTTATTTTTAATTTCATACTTAGCTCATTTGAAAGTTAGAATGCGAACCTGAGTCAAGTTAAGCTGTATCTGTTAACCATGTTCCATCTGAGACACAAACGAATACTTCTGCTATTTAAAGTAAAATTTGTTGATCTTTTTGTATAGAGTCCTAATAGCACGGGATGTTGCTTTATGTTTTCACTTCTACCTTACTTCGTTGACTTTTCTTCTTTTAATGAATGTATAAGAGTGTTGTGACGTTTGCTACATTTCGTACCTTAACACACGGCAGTTACTTCCAACAATTTAAGCAGAGGTCTAACTTAATTCAGTGGCGGATTTTCTATTAGGCTAAGTAGGCTGAAGCCTACGGCGGCAAACTTTTATAAATTATTATTTAGATTGGAAACGTTATAGTCCATGGTACGAAAAAAGAGCTACTGAAAAAATTTACTATCTGATTTTACTATTTCTAATGTTTGACATCTACTTGCCAAGAAAGTTAACAACATTTCTAATGTTAATTTTTTATCTGTCTTTTTTAATGTTGATAAATGGTCTTGTCGTAGTTCTTCAGTCTAATTTATTATAAAAAATATATATTAATATTGTGTTCCAATGATTTGAAGGTTCTTTCAGTGAATGTAAGGCACTAATATTAGATCTCATTGTATGAACCATTTATCTAATTGATGTATGAGATTCCTTTAAATTGGCTGAATATCCATTATGTTTTTCATATATGAATTAATCTTGTGTTTTCTTATCTATCTTGTAAAAGATATCATTGTACTATATAATTTTCTGATGTTGTTTCTAGGCCTTTTATAATTTCCTGTTTGTAATGAACTGCGAAGATATTGAAATTTATTAGTTGTTGATAATTCAGTTTTTCCATGAATTATTGAAGAAAATGTATATTTAAAACAGATCCAATATGTGTAATTTCCACTGAGTTTAGGCAAATTTAATGTAGGAAGAGACGTTGCGTTGATTGGAAATAATTTGCGAACGCGATGTTTCTGGTTCTTTAATAATTTGCCTTGCTGTGATCAAAATGTCATAAAAGTTGTACTTAAATTCAGTTCTCTCTTGTCTTTGTCTTCATCTTCTCGTTTGATAATCTAATTGTGAGTTTTGCATAATTTGTGTCTATATAACTATCTATAAAATTTATGAAACTTGTTAATTCTGCTTTCAATTGACCACGTTTAATTGATTTAAGTTACTTATCCTTCAATAATATCCACCTCGAAGGACCATAAGATGATGTTTATGTGTGTTTTTTGGTACTAAAATAAATTCTAGATTTTGTATTTTCTTCTGATTTATTTAACGTATTTTTATGACTCACTACAATTATAACAATATTTTTAAATAACAAATATTTTATAACAATGGTTTTCAGCAAGTCAGTTACAACCGTGTCCCAAAATAAGTTCTCTTGTGGTGAATTTTCAATCTCGGGAAGAGAAAAAAATAAAAAGTTTGAGAAACTACGGTAACGTTTTTAACAGCTAAAAATTCATGTTTTTTTTATCAATTTTTGAGCAGATTTTTTCATCCCTAATGAATTGGTCAAAGTCTGATGAACGGTGGTGTGAGTTAAACTTCAACTCGTCCCTGATCATTCAGTACTGTCATCTAACTACCTGAAAGCACAAGATCCCGGATTACACACTACCGGCATATCTACCGCCCGGTTATTTCGCCAGCCGGCAAAAACATCGGCGAAATTGATTTAACATGTAATTTAATGTAACTTTGCACACTAGTATTTAGATCTATAACACACAAGTCTATGTAGGTTTGCACACTACCGTCAATTTCGCCGGGTATAGACATACAGGACCGTTATTCGATACACAGATCACTTTTACACTGTGCACCAATAAATATATTCTAGATGAAATAAATACTGGCACTGATATTCGTTGTTCGGCTGCCGGCTATGTGTACACGGTTTAACCGATTATTTCACAAAGTGCACGGACGGCAAAAAAAGTATGTAAGAGGCCTTATGCTGCGTGTATTATTTTTAATTTTTTTCTGAAAATGCCTAAAATCTATGAACCTGGCCTTTTGAAATAACACTGTCTGCATAGTTCTGCTTAAGTTTTGTAAAAGTTTCCATTGCCCTATGCCCAAGTCTGAAACAAAACCTGATAG
Source organism: Stenolophus ochropezus (assembly GCA_035578165.1). Taxonomy (NCBI): domain Eukaryota; kingdom Metazoa; phylum Arthropoda; class Insecta; order Coleoptera; family Carabidae; genus Stenolophus; species Stenolophus ochropezus. The sequence continues at coordinate 8,793,061 of JAQOWZ010000008.1, read as the reverse complement.
CACATCGTTGTTTGAAATTGATGTTACTCAATCAACCATATGACTAGTTCATTTTCAGAACGCACTAGAAAAGAGTATTTCACGAACAAAATTTCTACGAACAATTAAATGACTCTGGTCAGTTCAAGCTCATGCTGCAGGCATATAACATGTCCAAATCACGCGTCCCAAGTGTTACCAGAGCTACATAATCAATCTCATTAATTAATTTGCACACCTCGTGTTCAGGGTGTGTCTATAAGCTTGTTATCTTGAGAACTATAAGAGATACGAAGTTAGTAAAAATAGCAAATATTTGTCATATTACAAGACTATTAAAATGTGCTAAACCTTTTATTTTTAACTAGTGGTTTTCAAAATATGAGACACATCTTTTATTTTCTAATGATATATTTGAAGTTAATTTTTAGTAAAATAATAAAATGTTGGCTTTAATTTTGTATACTTTTATCTACCTGTTAACAGCAGTTGCCATAAATAAATAAAAAACAAACGTTAAATTCTGCGTTTTTATCATGCTAATTCTATAAATTTAAAAATCTAATTAAAAATATACTTCTTTTTGTTTTTAGGAAAAAAAAGATGTATATTCTTAAACAATTAATTTGATTTTTTTGTAGCTTTTCTGTTACAAATTAGCCTTGAACTCTTGTACCTAGTAATGAAGTAGTAGAGATTAGTTGTAGAAGCCCCACCGTTTGTGGAGCGCTGGAGGTTTGGGCAATATGAAGGATTCCAATAACTAGTTGCTCCGTGCGACTCTCAATCAGACGCAGACAGGATATTGAGATGTCGCCGCCGACGGCTAAACCCCACTACCTACTTACCTTATTCTCTTTACTTACCTTTACTTCTTTATCATAAAATATTATCAGTAAGATTTTCCTGTATACGGAAACGAAATATATTGATTTATATAAGCCTCACGCACCCACAAATAGTTTTAATTTGACTGTAATATAAAGAATATAATTTATGTTAGCAATCTATTTATATTTGTGTTAGCAATCTATTTGTATTTGTTTTATTTTTTTCTGGTTTGCAATTAAAAGCGACATTAAAGGGTATTAGATAATAACTGTGTATTGTTGCATCACCCCCGTTCTTACATTATTATTTACAGTGGTAGGGATCTGCAGTCTGTCGAGGTACATTGACAAGCGTGCAGTGCTAGTGTGCGGAGTTGGGTGATTTTCAGGTTTAGGGTTGCGGACCACTCCAAAGAGATGAAGTGCCTATTAGGTATCTTTGTGATTTTTAGCGCGAAGGTGGGTCCCATATTGGAGTTAGTGCCGTCTGCGAAGTTTGGAGAAGCACCACCTTCGTAGGTCGTGCCGTGGTTGTGTTAGCGCGAAGGTTGGGAAACACCACCTTCGTAGGCCATGCCGTGGTTGTGTTAGCGCGAAGGTGGGTCCCGCGCTTGAAGTCGATACGAACATCGGCAAAATAAGTATGAGACAAATGAGTTACGAATTAACCCTCTACAATTGACAGGTAGACCTGACTGAGAGTAATTAAGAATACGTTTTAATGTTTTTTTTTTGAGTTACAGCAACGTCCACACGAGACGGGACTGTTTGAACCCTCGGGTGTCTCTGGAGCGGATACGTGTTGGTGGTATTGCAGAAATGAAGCCAACCTTGCCTGTGACGTCGTACTACGATGCTTGGGTGGCGTATTCATGGTAGTGGTGAAACGTAGCTATTAATTTGGTTATAAAATTAAGAATTTATTGTGCGAGTGATTGAGGGTGTGATGCAACAGTTATGCAAAATAAAACCGGCATTAATTATATTCGTAAACGTTAGATTATGATCAGTCGCTTGTTGTTTTTGAAAGAGTAAAGGCGTATTGATAGTTTTGGAGATTTTGTATATTTCTAGGTGAATTTTAAAGTACCGCGAGTTTATTGCGCTTACATTTATAGGCACATTTCAATGTTTCAGGGCTTATTATTATTTATTTTCAAACATCTTGTAATTTAAAAAAATCCGAATCCTATCTAACAAACAGATTACAGTAATACAGTAAAATACAAAGAAGAATATAATCCATTACATTGAATCAAATAAAGAGTTATGACGTAGGTTCGAATTCGGACGCGTTCAAACCGTTCTTATTCGGCCACTAAAAATTATGTAGCCCAGTCCCTACAGATGTCAGATATTGGTACCTAACTAAGCGTCACTCAATGCAAATTACGTCGCCACAGCCTACAAATGCATAATAATTAGTCGACAGTATAATAAAATGTACAATTCATTTTCTTCTTAAAACTGACAGTTTAAGAACATAAAATTTAACAACAAATGATGAAACAATGTTAGACAGAACAATATGTCTATGTTTTTTATCTATAGCACTCTTGTTTCAGCCAGATATAAATAAAATACATATAAATTTAACATGCATTTTTCTCAATTATTTTGTTATATTATTATATGATATGTTTATATCGTTGAATTCAGAAGAAAATACTCTATCGAATAACCTGAAAATAAACATATGTTCCTATTTGAAATAAGAAAGTTGTGTTCCGTATTTTGAGAACCACTGGTTGAAAAAAAAAATTTACTCATTGTATTAGTCTTGTAAAATGGTGGTTCTTTGCTAATTTAACCAAATTCGTAGCTCTTATAGTTCTCGAGATAGCAATGGTGGCACACTTAAATGGAACACCCTGTATAGTCACCTTGCAACACAGACGTGACAGAGTACTTCAAGGTAGTGTTCTTAGACCTATCTTCTTAAACCTCCAAGCAGATATTCCGGCAACTCCAAATTTTATAGTTGCCACATTTGCTGATGACACAGTAATTCGAGCTTGCTATAAAAATCCAGTGGAGGCCTCACATGCTCTTCAAGAATAAAATATCTAGAAACAAAGTATCTACAAATACATCTAGATAGAAAAATAGTATGGCGTAAATATATCTTCTTAAAAAAGAAACAATTTGGACAAAAATTTGGGTAAAATTTCTGACCTCATAACTTTCACTAGAAAACAATTTATTAATACATAAAAGCATCTTTAAACCCAGTGGCAGCATTTCAACAATTTTTTGAAGTATTAATTTGAGAGACATTATAACAACTTTAAAATATATAATATTTACTTAACAAGGTCGTGCAGATTCTATGTATAAAAAAAATAGCTCATAGAGAAAAAGAGTAAAAGTTATTATAATCTTCCTCAATAGCATTGCTTCTGGTTGCCTAAACTTGAGGGAGATATCTGCTACCCCTCGCTCTCTTCAAATCCCGCCACTATTTAAACCAATTTGGTCCTATGGAATACAACTCTATAGGGAACTGGAAGCAACTCCAATATTGGAATACTTCAACGTTTTCAATATAAGTGCTTCCGAATAATTACAAATGCTCCTTGGGATGAATAAAAAAATACCACAGACCTAAACTTATATACACTGAAAGAAACAGTCAAACAATTTAGTGCTAAATACATAAAATGACCCGAAACTCACATAAATACATGTGCAGTGAAATTAGGAGATAGCAGTTCTAACATAATATGATAACGATTTAAATCCTTAGATTTAGTAGACAGATTTAACTAATTTTATAGTTAATATAGTTTTTGTCACTGGACAAATTCTCCTTATGTAATTCAATTGTTATAGTTATATTTTTCGCGAAACCGTTCACGTAAATTTAACTTACTTCCATAGCATAGCATAAGTCGTAAGTTCCCGAAAACTTCTGTTATTTGGTTACCATTTTCTACTGAAATACGAATTTCATATATATTTAGTCGTTTAGCAACGGGTAAAAAGAATGGGGTTAGTGACCGTAATCGAATTTTAATATATAAAATCATAAAATATAAAAAATTACCGCTATATCTTCTCATTATAATAATGGAAACTAAGCATTAGTTTGCAATAATATAGTTATTAGCAAATAAATGTTTCGGATAAAAGACGTCTGACGTCAGTATGGTAGAATCGTGGAAAAAGGCAAGTAGATTTTATAAAATAGACATATTTTATTTGTTGTTTAGTACCATACATGTAAAAATCAAAATTTGGTCGGATACCCCATTATAAAAAGTTGAAATTAAATAAATTTAAATTGTCAAGTGAATTGTCACATTTTACAAATATTTTAACATTATATGAAGTTAAAGGGGCGCGAAAAATATAATAAAGCAATTCGTAATTTAAGTACCCAACTATTCTTATATAGTAACGTGAACTCAGTTTTACAGTCTTATACGTACTTAAAGTCCTTGTAGCATAAATAATTATACCAATTAATTTTTTAAAATTTACATAGATTGTAAAATTCTTAGGAGATATAAAAAGCCGTATATTCAGTTTCGCAAATGTTTTTCAATTAACGTAACTAAAAAATTTCATGCAAACGATTCCGGACTGTGTGAGTATTGGTATAGTTTTCTCTGCTTCCCTGCGCTTTGCTTTGTGAAGCGAGAGCGAGTATTCTTTCTGTGCAGCTGATTATCCTCCCGGACTCGTCCTGCTTGGCAGGAGCGGGAGTGCTTTGTTGCCGAGAGTACACCCCCCGCATCCCTCGTGCTTTTCCCACGTTAAATATTTTCCAAACTTTTCTTTTTCTCTCTGTTGCCATCATTTGTACGAATAACACCAAGTTTTTGCTTTTTTATTCGCAAAGTTTGTAATTTGGGATTTGTGGTTAACGAAAAAATGTTTGTAAGTTTTTTCTGCCAGATTTTCCTTTTCATCTTTTAAAATATTTTTCCTAATAATAAGGAATTTCTGGATCTGACGTATAACATTTGAATTAAGTAATATTTTAAGGAATACATAATAATAATAGCTATTTATGTAAGCAGTTAAAAAATTCCTAATTGTGTGTAATGGTGGGAGCGAAGCGAGACCTCGCAATATCACACAAGTTACACAACATTGCATTTTTTTGCATCACTCAGTGATGAAAAATTTATATTTCCTAACTCGTAATGAAAAATTTGGCGTTTCAAAACGTCAGTCAGTTTTGAAAAGTGTCACTTTATATGTCAAAATTAGAAATAGTTATTTGTGTATCATGGTTCTAAAAGTAATCTTTTTGGGCCGAAACCGAAGTTTGCAGCCGAGGCAAAGCCGAGGCTACAAATCAGATGAGGCCCAAAAAGAACTTTTAGCCGAGGTGCACACAACATTTTTTAAGCGATTACAACAAGAAATTATGAATTTTCATTCAAAATCAATTTTTGACATCTGTCAAAATTTACTTTACGGCCGCTATTTTTACTCGCAAATTCATTACTTTTTCATTAATATTTGTAAAGGAATAGATAAAATTTTACTTACATTTCTTATTATATTCTAAAATAATTAATCATATTAATATGAACTATGTAAATCAATAATAAACAAACTAGCGGCCAAAAATTTTGACTTTGACAGATGTCAAATAAAAATTGATACTTTAAGGTTGCCAGCAGATACGAAAAACAACAATTTATGTACCAGCCGCCTAAAAAAGTAATTTTTACAAATTTATTATGTATAGTGAAGCTAAATGATAGCAATTTAAATGAATATGTGTTCATATAATCTTTTTTAGTTTATTTATCTTATTATATCTATTATTTATTGTTTGATTCATTTACAATGGGTAAATCGGTATAGTGTAACAGGAATGAATAGAGAAAATATACATATATTACGACATATTTATAGACTACAGCAAGTATGGAATGGTATTCATTCAACAAAAGTATTATATTTTGTAGCATGAGCCGATCATACGAGTATGTTATGAACATTCCAAGCGAGTTGTACACTTTACTTGTTTATATGAGCATGTTATTATTTCCTTATTAATTTAAATTTTAATAAAAAAGATGTCGTGCCACTACTTACTACTTCATAGCAACTAGCCAAAAAACAATCTAAGCAATACTATTTTAGACAGAACTGTAAAATGTGAATTCATATTTCATGTTGTCTATAATTACCCTGAGATATGAAAATGTGTTTACAATATACTATGCATCCGTAGTAATAACACACATACAAAAAACAAATAGGTATATTTTTGGTTTATAAACAAACCTGTATATTTTGATTGTTATTATTATTATTTATTTGATTCTCGTTTTTTAATTTTGAATTTAAATGCATGTTTATATTTATATCTGTTTTATTTAAATATGGCTAAAATAAGTGTACTATGGCCGACGCAAGTGAATATGAAACAATAATTTTAGAACAAAAACAAACTATAAATATATATATATATATAAATTTACAAAATCTGCTCAAATTAGTCAAATTGTCTTCCAATTTAAAATTGTAATCCATATTCACTTATAATAAGCATGGTATAATTATTTTAGCCATATTTGAAGAAGACTTCTTCAAAAAATTGTTATTGTTATGCAAATATTATATCACTGAATTCGGAATAAAATTATGTATTGAATAAGCAAATAAAAAATGTACGATCCCATTTAAAATAATAAAGTTGATATCCATTGTTTGAGAATTGGTTGAAAATTTTTTATGTTGTCTGAAATAGTCTTACAAATAGAAATTGTTTGCTAATTTAATCGACTTCTTATAGCTCTTACTATTCCCCAGAAAGTGTACCATTTTAAATGATTATTTAATAGCTTCTATAAACGTTATCAGTAAATTTACTATTATTTAACGTCCGACATAATCTATATTTTTATTTTTATCTGGTTTTGAAAAAAATTATATTACGATGTCATGTTGAACAGAAGTAAAACAATAATATTTTCCACTCGGCACTGCATACTGCATTCATGTGTGAAAGCCGGTGTCACATGCTCCATATGTTCCTAGGATCAAGCTTTCCACTCAACCAAAAGGCTTTAACCTACCGGAGATTTCATGGGAGACTGCTTGGCTTACTAACCATATGAGACGTGTAGGTAAATGTTTTTCTGATGAGATTAGAAGCACAAATGTTTATGCTGGATCAAAATGTTTTTAAAAAGGTGGTGCTCTGTCGGATAACCTAGGCTTAGCGGCTACTATGAACTTCAAAACATGTAGGTAGTAATATAAACTTCAGTGCTAACACGTATACAGATATCCCACAATTCTGCTGAAAAACAGTAAAAGGCAAAAGAACATAGACTTAGGGACAAATGCCATACATGATTTAAAATATAATAACTTATACCTAAATAACAATAAAAATTTATTGCAATATTATATAGATGCATTAGGGTTTGTAGTTTGTTAATAGGTGTTGCAAACTAGTTATTTTTAAAAAGCCATAACAAAAAAGAAATATTTATAGAAATGTTCAAAATGCCATCTACCTCGATAACCCAGGGTTAGATGACACGGTGTATTAGGGTGAGATGGTAATGATATATTAATACATTTTTGAGTAGAAAATCATTTTATTTTGTAAAATTCATGATAGAGATATTAAAAAAAACTAATTTTTCCAATAATAATAAATAACGTATTTAAGAAAATATGTAGAAATTTAATAAAATTCAAGTTAAAAGTACAACTTCTCACGAGAACTGCTGACCATGCTGAGTCCCAGATGCTACCCGATATTTTGTAACATTATTTATTTTTTATTCAGTTTCCTTCTGTATTTTTGTAAACAAAACTCGATACCAAAAATTTAAAAAAAGAATAAGTTGTAAAAGTAGACAAAAACTTAAAACCGCAGATATTAAGGTAGATGAGATAAACAAAAAAAACTGAAAATTCACTTGTCAAATTTTAAACGACTTATAAGACATCCATTATTACAAGACCCTCCACATCAAAATAATACTTTGACTAGAAATTACGAGTAATCTTGGACTGCTATCGCTGAAATTGGGAACAGCCAGTCTACAACAAATGAAAAATACCTTCATTCATTATTATGACCTGAAACCAATTCTAATAAAACTTGAACAGCCAGTATGAAAATCTAAATCAAATTGTAATCGACGACAAAAGAATTCGACAATAAAATTAAATAATTTACCACTTAAAAATTCCATAACTAACAAATTTGAGCATCTTAATATTCATTATACAATCAAGAGAAATAAAAGACAAATTTAAATCTTAAAATTAGCTATCGAACTCAAGAATATGCAAGACTTGTACCTTCCAATCAACAAGTTAGAAGACTTAATCACCGATGACGACTTCGAGTTCAATACCACTAATTATTTAATTATTACTCTGTACGTCTTGCTGATGTTGACAGGTATTGCAATCACTACTACCCTTCTATGAAAGAAATTCTCAAGCCAGAAGATAAGAAGCCAATATAGTAAACTGCTAAAATAGAAAATAATTAGCTGATAGATATTAATTATTAGTGGGGCAAAAATGATGAGGAAGACATTTTTTTAATATTGTTGCTCTCACGATTAGAATAAGGCATTTGCATTTAATATGTAACAAAATTTAGACTTAAAATTATTCATATAACAAGTGTCATATCTACCACCTTCAAGAAGAAGAAAATTGTAAGTATGTTATTATTATTATTTATTTTATTTGTAGTTTGTAAGAATAAATTAATGTGTAAAGTTGATAAAGTCCAAAATTTATTAAAACTACGAATCTTTCAATCTTAATCAAATATATAAATATATTAATATTTCAAGATACTGCTAATTAATCTCTTTTTCAATTTAACATAAAAAACTTCCATATATGTTTTAAAGAAATATATTCAAAGTTATTACAAAACTTGGTGGCAGCAGTGTGATTTTTATTAGATACACCATTGTTACTTCAACTCCAACTCACCCCGAGGTGAACTTCCCCGGCGATGTCAGATTCTGAGGATGGAGAAGATAGAAGTACAACTTCTCATGAGAACTGCTGACCATTCTGTGTCTCAGTTGCTACCCGATATTTTGTAATATGTATGTTTTGTGAAAATAAAACCATATCAATAATGGCCTACTAATGGGACAACATTTATCTAATTTAATCGACTTCATATATCTTACTGGATTGTGTGAACAATTATCGTCCGATTGCTATCGTACCATGGTTCTCAAAAATAATAGAAAAATTATTGAAAACTAGATTAATAACTTTCTTCAATAAATATAATATTCTCTCTGTGAACCAATATGGATTCCGGGAAGGAAGATCTACCATAAACGCTCTATTGCGCATAATGTCAAATATATACGAAACCATAGAGAATAATTCTATAGCAGCCCTAATACTTGTCGATCTAACAAAAGCTTTCGACTGTATATCTCACGAATTATTAGTTAATATATTAGAGCGTTATGGAATACGTGGTATTCCGTTAAAACTTATCTCATCATTTTTACAAAATCGTGAGCAATATGTTTGTCTAAATAAAAGTTGCTCCAGCACAATACCAACTAAACATGGCGTAGCTCAAAGATCAGTACTTGGACCTTTATTATTTCTCATATATATAAATGATCTCCCGCAATCGCAATAGCCTGCGATAGTGTTGTACTTTATGCAGATGACACAACATTCGTTATAAAGGACAATGATCCAGCTCAAATCTAAGAAAAAATTTAATATATACAAAAACAAGCTAAAGAATGGTACTCTTAGAACTTGCTTTTATTAAATGAGGTGAAAACACAGACGCTGATCTTCAGTACATACCGTACACAAGACCAAAACGCATCAGTAAAAGTTCTTGGACTTGAAATTGACTACAACAGATCATGGCTACAGCATATCTGTACTACAGAAAATAGACTATCCAAACTAATATTCATATTTCGCAACTTACGGCACTCTGTAAATCAAAGTGTATTAATACTAGCCTACCATGGACTGTTTCAATCTATCCTATACTATGGGACAATATTGTGGTACAGTGATAATAAGTGTGATAGACTTTTTAAATTACAAAAATGTGTTGTGCGTATCATAGACAATAAAGAGTTTCGCGACCACTGCAAATTTTAACTCTCCCCTCCATATATATAATGCAATATCTTAACTGCATTAAATCAAACTCCAATAAATTCGCACAATATCAGCACCGCCGTGAATACGGAACTAGGCATACAAAAAATTATAATATTCCAAAATTTAATAATGAAAAATTTAAAAAATGTTACTTATATAATTGTATAAAACTTTATAATAAAATACCTGATAATGTTAAAGATCTACCAATACCAAAGTTCAAGCACTCCATAAAAACTATGTTACTAAATCAGGCTTTTTATTCAATTAATGAGTTTTTGAATTGTACCCATTACAAATTTTAAGATTTGACAAAAGTTATTGCTATTAATGTATTTTAGTATATTTTTTTTTGTGCAAACCTATATATAATTTCTTAATTTTATAATGTAATCCGCAAGGATGCTCTATTTTTACTTATGTATTTTTATCTCTATTGTAATTTTGACTATGGCATGTAATATGTATGTATGTATTCACCTTATACTATGCCAAATAAACATATTATTATTATTATTATTATTATTATATATTACTTTCTCTATATCCTAATACATTACTCGTATAAGTGGAACACTTTGTATATAGTTTTTAGCTTGTTTTAAACTCAATATTGCAAATTAACCACCAGTTGATGTTCACTGATTTTGGTGATTAAAATTTACGATTACTGCATCTGCAATAACATGGTCATTTGCTAATCGATTGAAAGCGGTTAAATGAGTTATCAGCAAGCTAAGGTTTAGTCTAACGGTTAACCATTTGGCACTGTTTTCGAAAGCACTATACTCTACAATATAAATATATCATTTCCAAAATCTGCGATTAATCTACTCACCATGTTCATTTTAAAAGTTACAAATCGTGCTTTGATAAAGTATCATTCTTTTATGATATTACTATTATTAAATGTACGATAAATCAGATAGACAACGGAAGCAGTGGGTAATAACAGATGATTGTGTATTTATTTCCATACAATTGATTTTGATTTGTCATTGATGGCGCAGCGCGCATTGTGAGCTGTTGAAGCAGCTCCGTACATCAACAGTTGACTTGTCATGAATGTGTCATTTACTCGCTTTCAGCTGCAGGGGATAATCTCCGGTGATGAGTCGGGCAGGTACGGATCTCACGCGCAACTACACGCATTCTCTGCGCACACAGGGGCTTAAAACACTTCGCGAGATGGGGCGAATGGACTGGAGAGATTCTGTCTTACATGACTAGGGAGACTTTGTTAGGGGAAGTTTACCTAGCACTATATACCGAACCAACCTGTACGAACGGACCTACTACTTTTGGACAATTTTGTAAGCAGTGACTTTTCAATAAATATTTTACAATTATATTTTTCGCGCCACCGTTAATATAAGCTTAAAAATAGATAAATACTTCTCACCTGAATTATTTGTACTGTAATACACTCGTATCACAAGTAGCTGTTATGCTGTGAATCTTTTACTAACAGATAATATTTTACAAATTTAAAATATTCGATGACAGTGCTTTTGCATTCATTGAGTAGACGATAGTGGCGACTTGTCCTTAAGTGCTACAGAACCACCAAAAATTTAAAATAAAAGACCATTATTAATTAATAATGATTAATTAATCATAAAAGTTGTTATTAACATACAGGGTGTTTGTCGAAAGGCCGGCACTTAGAATATTTCGTTTATTTTGAGAGATACAAGAAAATGTTAAGAAGCAAAATATAACTAGACAAGGGACTCATAAAATGATCGTAGGAATAATATTGTGTCACTTCCGGTTTTAGCGGAAATGTGTACAACTTTAATTCTAGCATAGCGAATCGGTGTTTTTATATTTTTTTTCGAAATGTACATAATAGACAATAAAATCAGCTTTACAATGATACCAAAATATCCTTGTTTTACTTCAACCATTTCAAAATGGCGACACTTTATTTTTAAAATATTTACTAATAAAAATTCATAAAAAAATACACCATAGCCAGCTATTTGAGATTTTTTACCTGAAACCAGACAAATAATGTCAAAAAATATTAAACCTACCTTTCCTAACGATGTAATGGCAGAATTTGTTACATGTGACAAATTGATCAGAAAATAATGCCGGCCATTTTAAGTATTTTTAATTTTAATTTTGGTTGTTATATTTAGGAAGTGTTTTTGTATTGTGTTGATTGTTATAAGGTATTTTAAAACTATTTTTTTTCGTTAATTACCTATAGTTGTAACTACATAAATATGAAAATAAATTGTCCCCATTTTGAAATGGTTGAAGTAAAACTATGGTATTTTGATGTCATTGTAGACATTTTATATACATTCCGAAAAAAAATATAATAATACCGATTCCCTATGATAGAATCAAAGTTGTACACACTTCCGCAAAAACCGGAAGTGACACAAAATTCTTACTAAGATCATTTTATGAGTCCCTTTGACTAGTTTAAATTTTGTTCCTTAACATTTTTCTCTATCTCTCATAATAAACGAAATATTCTGGGTGCCGACCTTTCGCCAAATACTCTGTATATGTAAAAATCAAATAACAAAATTATTTCTCTATTTTATATTATAATCTGTCTTAATAAGCGCAAATGCGCTGTGACGTGATAAAATCAGTCACATGATCACAGAATACATCAGTCACCCAGCTACATCCAAAATATTGCCGACTAATTACGATGTTCTCTTACCGTATTTTACGTGATTCGATAGACGTCTTCTACCATTAGAATACCTTCGGCGTAAAACAATGTGATGCTTAAATACGAGCTGCAAAACTGCAGCTCACAAGCAGGTACCTGACGCAATTCATGCTTACTTGTTATTAGTTAAAATTGATTATCATACAACGATAAGAATACGAGTATTTACAAATTAAAATTTACCGTAAATTTATTTTGACTAAAGTTTGAATGTATGTAGTTATTTAGTTATATAAAAATTAATTTTTCAAACTTATTAGGAACAATGGCCAGTTCAACAACCATGTCGTCCAATACCTTTACTAAACATAAGAATTTCGGGTAAAAGTCACGGTAAACTATATAAAAGACAATTTAAAACAGACATCTAAAAACAACTGGATATGTGATCGTAACGAAAAGAATGCTTTGTTTTGTTTTATTTGTTTGTCGTTTGCGGACGAGCTTAGTAGAACAATATAAACCAAATCTTGAGTGAGAGACAGGCCGGATTAATGTTGATGAGGGCCTCTGGGCAATAGTTTGGCGGGGACCCTTTTCAAGGATGGAATAAAAATTGAAAATGATTTTTTTTAATAAATTGTTAATTGAACAATTACTTAAATAATTTTTAATACAGTTTATTACCCTGACGAAGACTGATTTACAGTCGAAACGTTGGTGTATTAGTGGATATTATTAAATGACTATTCCACTTCAAAATTTTTTTCCTAGTTACTAATTATCCAGCCCAATAAAACCAATTTAGTTGTGGCACTTTTCTTGTTATCTTTGTAAAGTAGTTTATAATATCTTCATCATATGATAGTACTTTTTAAAATGTCATTGTTCATGTAGAAGTATTAGATGACTTTTTAGGTTTTAGGCGTTGTTCAATCGTAATGGCTTTCAGCTTATTTTTTAATATTGTTAATTTTGAGAATGATCTTTCTGCGGTGTAATTTGTTATCAAGAAATCAAGATAAATTCTCAAAATGAGTTTCAGGTTTGGAAAAGGATCCTGCACATTTTTCTATTATTATTATTAAGTCATTTTGTTGTACATTAGTGTTATAAGTCCACAAATGTTGGTGTTTTCTAGGTTGACTCTTTTTTATTTTCCAGTAATGAAATTCTTGACAAAATTGTTACGTTGGTGGGGGCCCCTGGGTTGCAGGCCAGTCTGCCCACCACCAGGCCTGGTGAGAGATTTGTTGCATTTGACAGAAAATAAAGAAACCCGAAAATTTATCGCCACAAAACTACAATGAGAAACTAATAGGTAAGTTTGCAGAAAACAAGAAAAGACGAATTTGTTTAAAATTTAAATTAAAAACTATAAAGAAAATTGAATTCCTTTGATTAATATTTTATTTCCTTTTTCGTTTCATGCAGTACACCCACAAATATGTAGCACGAGCCGCCAATGAAAACGATGTTTTACACTCAATGCAAAAAAATATTGAAATTATTACACGAATAACTGACGATTTTGGTTGGTGAAACGAAACTGCATTTATGTTCCATAGACACTCATTTTGCAAATATTGTGTCGCAAATATTACATTTGTTTCTTCTCTCCAATGAAACGACATTTTGTAAAAAATAAGAAACATGTTTAATTACGTTTGCTTGTAGAATATTATTTAAAACTTCTAGGGTGGTAAGAATGTTACTTTCAAAATGTTAAATTGAGTATATTAAAATGAAAAAATTGCAAAGAAATGCGGCATTGGCATTGGGCGGTTACCAACCAACTTGTAGTCGGCTTTTTTCTTTCATAAAATTATTGCAATTATAATGGCCTAGAGATATAGCAGAAAATTACACTGTTTTGACAATAACATTCAAACATGTTTTCTTTGTCACCTCGCTAAGAAAACGTCCGAGTACTCATTTTCTTGTTAATCAATTCCATTAAAAGTTGTATCAACTTTTATGTCAAAAAACTGTAAAACTAATTTTATTTAGTTTATTTATGTTATTTCTTACCCTTCTGTCATAGTTAATGAGTTATTGTAGGCTTATTTTGATGATTGATTATGTAACCTTCTGTCAAATATGTTTTACTTGTCAAAATGACTGTAAATTGAAATTGTTATTTCTACTGTTTAAGCAAACTTTATATAATTCTCAAGAGATGAATCTGTCTACTTCTAATTATCTCTATACTTATGCTATTGGACTTACCTACCCTGGTTGATTTTGAGAAAGGCAGGAAATATCCATCCTCACTAAAGGTTAGCTGTTTGGGTCTTTGGACCATACGAATAGTCTATATAATAATCCTGATTAAACAAATGCTCTTTGAGTCTCTGGACCATACAAGGAGTCTATATAAGATGTCTTGATTAAAGAAATAGCTCTTTGGGTCTCTGGACCATACAAAGAGTCTACATAAAATTTCTTGATTAAAGAAATAGCTTTTTGGGTCTTTGTACCATATAAAGTCTATATAAAATTTCTAGATAAAAGAAATAGCTTATTCTATATTTTTTCTCCTCGCAAAGTTTGAAAACTCTTTCATACGTCAATTTGAGTATTAGGACTATCCATTTTGATCTACAGCTTCTACGAATACGAATACAGCAGACGATATTAATTCAAGCATACAACACCGCAGCCTCTAGCAGATTTTTTTGACAGCAATTTGAAAATTTTGACATTTGAAAATAAAAATTAAACAAAAGTGTGAAAAAAAAATAATAGTGACAGCTGACAGCGGAATACGTAGAAGTTATACGGTGAGTATTTTTTAAATGTAAAACATAGGAATTATTATATCCATGGTTACAACTTGATATTTGATTGACACCAATGTATACTTGCTTGTCTCATTTAAAATGAAACATGGGGAACGAATTTGACATTTGCTTTTTGGGTAATACCTATACCAAGTGCAACAACAATTTTAAGAATGATTAATAACTTTAGAGGAAATGGTAGAATAGTAGAATGGTCTGCTAGATCACTCGATCTTACACATCTGGATTCTTTTTATTGTGACCATTAAAATAAAACATTCGCACTGGGGGAAAATCTTCAAAATTTATGTGAATTAAATTTTTTTGTCTCAATTCCATTGCTACCGTTATTTTTGAGGTGATATACATCATTTTCATTCCTAATTTCTGAGCTTAGAAGGCACGTAAATTTATTTTTGCTCATGATTCAGATGCAAGGTATTATGCTCTACATGATTAAAGCTTTTTTACTTGAAATAATTAGAGAAGCGGGAAATTACGAAAATAATATTTTACATGTTAAATCCCTTTGTTCGGATGTTCGAGACATCACCCTGTACAAAAATAGGTACATATAAATAAATATATTTCAGTAAATAATTTTCAATTTTTTTGTCGGCACTTTCATAATTCACAGTGTATCTTTGTGGCCCTTAGTTTGTGTATTCCTGCCATATTTGTTCACAGGTCCTGCTTTTTGACGAACCTCTGCTCGACTTTTTGCAGACACAGATTCTGATTTGCTAACTTTAAAGCAATATGGTGGATGGAAAAGTTTCAATGTAGCAGAGGGCTATGTTGAATCTTCTATAACAAGAAAAAATGAAATTGCTTCAAGAATACTCATAGGCACGCCATAAACATCCATATCGAATATAGTTTTAATCAGTAAACAGGTACCGATTTATGTAAAAAAATGAATTATATTCAGAATTCAATTATTTTAAATATCAGTTACTAGCGAAATACAATCAGGTTATGTATAAATACATAGGTAACATTATTCATTAATTTAAGTTTTCGAACGATTTCAGAAAATATGTAATACTTATCTCGTCAGAGAAGTTCCTTTTCATGACTCATTCATGGTTATTTGCCTAGGCAAACAATCTCCATATTTGTGATGAAAAGATTAACCTCCCTGGCATGTTAAGTAAATAACTATTATGTTAAAATGGAATGTAACACAATAAATTTTACAGTAGGGTTACTTTTGTCGCCAGTTGTAGTTGCAAAACAATGAAAGCGAAAATAATTTGCTTATAAATTTTGTATTGTTTATGTTTTATTCTTATTTCTTAAGAATTTTGTTTTGTTTATTTTTTATAATTTCTTTAGAATTTATTATTTATTATTATTTTTTTAATTTTCAGTAATAGTTAAGTATATAAAACAATATTATTTTTGACCCAGCCTTCCCCTTGGAAAATTTCCTGGCGGCACTCATGTCGGGTTTATAATATATATATATATATATATATATATATATATATATATATAGATATATATATATATATATATATATATATATATAAACACAAGTGAAACAAATTTATGAACAAAGATGGTATGTCAGATCGGTTATAACAGTACCTATATTGAATTATTTTGGATCATTTTTATTGAAAAATTTTGAAAATAGTATTAAAAACAAAATAATAGTAAAAGAAGTTAATGCGGGGTCGAATTTTAAAATATTTGTTCTGGAAGTAATCTAACATATTTTGTTCATTAAAATTCCTATAAAAATTCATTCTTTTTCCCAGTCAACATATATTTTCATGCTGAATTTTTGACAATTTTTAGTGCACTTAATATATTACTACAGAATGAAATATTTTACTTGAAGCTCTACTTGTCTATGTTATATTCTGTGATCGGCAAATGTGCAAACTCATATTAAGACGTTTTTGTTTTATTTTTGCGTTACTCGGTGCATTTTTATTTATTACCCTTTTTATATATGCTGTATATGCAGTGAAAAATAATATTTAGTATGTAGCATGTAGGGTCGTGTATATATTGAAGAGATGTGATTGTAGTGAGGGCGATAATAAATGAAAAGTGTCTAGGGCTGGAGGTGTAATGAAATAGGAAACTAATAAAGTACATATTGGGTTGCAGTCGCGCGGCGCGGCTCTCAATAAACGGCGCAATCAATAGCCGCTTTTTCTTCTTTCATCTTCGGCACCGGCTATATTACTCCCAGTTTCTCTTCACATGACCTACTACTTACAGGAAACTAAATGTTGCACGAGTACATTGCACATTTCATGTCTTCAGCCCACTACTAATAATTATAAGTTTTTTATTTATTGTACTTAGATAACCCCTTCATCCTCTTAGAAAGGCATGGATTTGAACTTCGAAAATAATAATTTATAAATCTGGATTGCAAAGGTGTCTCATATACTCGTACATTGACATTAGAAAGATATTTTTCCAGCACAAATTTTGGAATATTGGAGAATAAAAACCATTTGCCAATATGTTGTTGTGGAATACTACGTATATGTATGTGCAGCTATGAAGCTTTTCAAAATTAAGGAAATTAAAACTCCTTAAAAGAGTTGAAACCAAAGAAAGTTTTGCCTAAATTTTATTATATAGTTATTGTATTGTATATATAATAATGTTTTTTGTTGAATCCGATAATAATTTGTACTAATTCAATGATATTATATTAACTACTAAATTATGTACTTAACATATTATTATATAGTTTATTGTTTATGATTACCTAAAAAGAGATAATTTGCACCTCCGAAAGAGAATTTCTGGATCCGCCCCTGAGTCTCCTTTATTTATCTAGTAGGCGATTCCAATTTGTATTTTTCGCAAATTAGAAATCATTGTTTTGGTTTTTTCATGTGTATTTTTTGAAATGTTTACAAATACAATGAATATTTAAACTGGCTAAATATCATTTTTATCTACGGCATCGAACAGGTTATAGGATCAGTGTAAAGTTATTGTTCATTATCATGGCACGGTATTCAACGAAATAAAGTCCTGTACCTTATCAATACAAATTATGCAAACTGGAAGGCAACGATGAAATGGATTCTTGTAAAAAACAAGACATAGGACATTGTTCGTGGAGTAAAACCAGAACAAGTCAGTGAGGTTTGGACAAATGCTAGCAATCTAGATATGTCTCGACTTATAATATCTGTTAGTGAGGATCAGCTAGTTAATATTCGTAATCTAAAAGTGGCGTCGGACGTATGGGCAACACTTCAGAGAATTTACGAGTGGACAAAGCTGAGCAGCACGGTATTTCCAAGTAAATTCTGGGCAAAGATATTCGATTCTGGTACAATGCGTGAACACATCACTAACATGCAGAAGTTATCCAGTATCAAAATAACACCGCGAAACGAGATTGCTGGTCTGCTGGCTAGTATGCCAAAAATCTATGACGGATTGGTCACTGCACCCGAGTGCTATGATAAAAGACAAACTCACTTGCGAGTTGGTAAGTGGGAAGTTAGTTGACGAATACGCCAGACTTGTGTGCACAATATTCAGATTATTTGTATTGAATATGTACCAAAAGTATTATACATATATAATTAATATTCAACTTCTTGCCTTTACAACTATGTCCCCTGTGTGTATCATCAGTTCAAAAATAAATTAAACACCGCATTCGAATCCACTACATTTTAATTTAATTGAGAATAGCTCTATAGAACTTAAATCTGAAACATATACTCAGCCACATTTCATCCATACCATAGCAACAGCATCACCAAAAAACAGGTACAAAATGACAAAATACTAGTATTATAGGATAGGTAAAATAGAAACGCAAAGAAACACGTGTCTGTTTTACTGCAACGGGCCTGGTCATCTAAAAACGGATTACCGAAAAATGAAGAATGTTCGACAAACGTCATCGAAGAACGTCAAAGTGCAAACGAATAGAAATAAGTCTCCACTCATACGACCAACAATGAAAAAGTTTTCAATGAGATGCGTCCAATGAAAAAGACTGTTTATCTAGTGGGTAAAGGATATTCTGTATCAATAGGCTCAGGAATCTTTACTTGTTAACTACCAAATGGCAAGACAACAACTGTGCACCTGAAGGACGTTCTCTATGTTCTAGAATTGAACGGTGGTCCGCTAACAAGATACTCCATTGAAGAAGCAAAATTCTCTTTGATAAGTGCGGCTGCAACATTCGGTAAGATAGTAAGTTGGCAACACACGTCAATGAAAAAGACGATTTATAAAAGCTAGTGAGCGCAACCTGCTAGCAAGAACGAGTGGAAAGAAGTATTAAAGCTAGTGCAGAGCTATGGCACCGGCGACTTGGACCTTGTGATTCAACAGAGATTTAATTACTACAATTAAAGAAACTAGAAGTTGGGATTGATCTAGATGGAGGTGGCTACTATGATAATACCATCTGTGAGACCTGCAATAAAGGAAAATTGTCAAGAATTTTTTTCAAAACCAGCAAATCTAAGGCACTTTAGGCGTTGTATTTAATACACACGAACGTGTGCGGGCCAATGAAAACAGCCACACCGAGTGAAAATCGTTATTTTCTGATATTGATCGACGATCATTCGCGTTTCACTGTAATCCGATTAATGAAAAGCAAGAACGAAGTAATATAAGCAATCAAGATTACGTAGCTATCACCGTAAATAAATTTGGACGGTGAAGGTGAAGGTGTTACGCACAGACAACGGAACCGAATACGTCAACATTGAACTTACAAAGTTCTTTCGACAGCAGGGTATTGTGAAACAAACAAGCGTTCAGAACAAAATAGACGTGCACAACGCAAGAGCCGGTATCTTATCGAGATGGCAAGATGCATTCTACTAGTTGCGAATCTTCCGAATCATTTCTGGGAAGAAGCCATCACGACGGCCACTTACTTGCAGAACCGTCTTATTGGTAGCAGTCTAGTGAAAACACGGTATGAACACTGCCATGGAAATGTACCAGGTTATGGTGACACAACTAAGGCTACAGGATACTGAATTCAGAAATGAACAAGGTCTGGATGGAGAAATCTGTAGACATCTGTGAACAGGCCATTGACATAGACGACAGAATGTTGGATACTGTCAGATACAGAGTCTTCTGAAAATGAAAGTAAGCAAGAGTTGGTCACAGTTCCAGTTCAATCAAAGCAGATAACTGCAGACACATAAGCAAAGGAGCCAGAAGAGAAGCAGCCACAGTTAATGCACTAGGCCCAAGTGAGGACGCGCCAGTCGATGCGTAAAACTCAAAGACAGCCGCTAGTTCGCTATTGTAACAAATGAACTAGCCACCTGGGACGGTATAGTAAAGTTACCGAAAAGACAAAGGAAGCTGTGGTTTCAGGTCGCCAAGGAGGATATGAGCTCACTCAACAAGCATGGGGTGTTTGAGCTGGTAGATCTACTCGCCAAAAAATGTGCGAACTCCTCAAAGTGGGTTTTCAAAGCAAAGTTAGATGAGCATGGTGCTATCCACATCTACAAGACTCATCTTGTAGCTCGAGGGATTTTCAAAGGGCTTAAGTATGATAAAACTGTCACCCCCGTCATGATACATGACACTGTGTGCGTGTTACTGCCATACGCCGCGACGAATATACAGCATGTTAGACATCTAGATGTCAAAAGTGCCTACCTTAATGGAGAGCCCTCGAAAGAACTGTACATGGAACAACCGCAAGGATTTGAGATACCAGGCTCAGAGTTATGGTCGCCTCGCGGCATCAATGCTATTGCGTCGTTGTTTTCTGAAATGATAATTAACAACCATAATACACGAGTGTACGACAGTGACAGCAAGTATGGTTGTTGGTTATCATTTTAGAAAACAATGTCGAAATAGCATTGATACAGCGAGGCGACTACAAAAGTATTCTGTTTAAAGAAAAATATATACAGATTTAAACAAGCTGCAAGAGCATTGAACAAGAAAGCCGTCATGACACTAGAGTAAGATGGATTTAGCCAAGGTAAGGCTCATCCATATTTTTCCATTTTGCAGAACCAAGAGGTCAGGTGGTACACGTTTTACTGTACGTGGACGACATGGTTGACGTTGGAAGCTCTGAGGATATGACGAAGCGAGTGGGAAAACAACTTCGCAAACACTTTGGGTTAAAGGCTTCAGGTGGAACGAGAAGGGGATGTCTTTGTCTGTCAAAATACTAAGATTGGAGCCAAGCTGGAGGAATATAAGCTGCAAGATTTGAAACTAGTTACCACCCCCATGGAGACGGAATTCCTCAGCAATGATGCAGCGAGTGATGTGTTGTCGAACAACAAACTATATCGACGGGAAATCGGGTTGCTTCTCTATCTGACAACGGTGTCCAGGCCGGCAGTGGGAATTCTCTACCAACGAGTTGCAGCACAAATTGAGAACAATTGGAATTCGGTGAAGCGAGTGATGTGCTACTTAGCTTCAACCATTACACAAAAACTTATTATAACTGCAGAAGGAGTTCTCAAGCTTCGCGGATTCATCGATGCAGAGTGAGCACGAAATCGCACCGACAGGAAATCAACAAGTGAGTTCTTATTCAAGGTACAGAATACGACGGTGGCGTGTACGTCCAAGAAACATATCAGTGTGGTGCTTCTACAGAAGCGGAATATGTAGTTGTCTCTTATTCGTATCGTGAGCTACAATAGCTGAATCAACAGACCTGAAGATATCAGTTTCAGTTCCAACTATATTGTTTGACGACAACCAGGAATGTATGAAGATGATAGAATCATTACATCAGGGATCTGTACGAAAATGGAGTGATTACTCTGCAGTACTGTCCGACCACTCAAATGACAGAAGACATCCTTAATAAGCCGCTGTCAAAACAACAGTTTTTTTGCAGATGCGCAACGCTCATGATTTGAATAGAAAATAACAAATTGTCGTCGAGAAGAGGTGTTGAAGTAGCCGACTCTAATTTATATTTTTCACAAATTAGAAATCGTATTTATATAAGTTTTGTTTTGTTCTGTAATGATGCGTAGTTTTTGAAATGTTGACAGATAAAATGTATACATAGCCAGATTCGGAGTTTTACAGGCGCTCAGCATTTTAGACAAAATTTTTCATAAGGTACATGTTAAATAAACAAACTTGAAAAAAAAGATCTAGTACCATACAAACAATAAATAGTTTTTAAATAATTAAAATTAAATAATTGTTAAATATCTTCGGTTCTATGAAAAGCAAAAATACATTTTTAGATCAAATATCAACACAAACGAGCTTTAATAATTGAAATAGCTAATGCTATTTTATTAAGTGAACAATCCTCGAATCGCCAATTAAGGAAGTTTTTCTTGTCCGGCAGAATTCCGCACATATGAATCAATTAGTCATTTATTAATAAAATTTGTATCTAACTGTGACATGACGGTAAAGGACAAAATACATTTATTTTACTTCTTAACGCTTTTAGTTTTGGTTGCACAATATTCTAATTTTTTTTTGGTTCCAAATTTTAGCAGCAGCTCGATGGAATTTTGGGGGCTCTTGAGCGCCTACAAAAAGGGTTCTAGCTACGCCATTGTTCCTCATTCATTATTAAATTGTTTTCGTTTAAATATTTATATTAAATCTCGTACAATTTTATAAGCAAAATGATGCAGAATCCTACATATAATATACAACGAACGAGGAAATTTTAGACATTACAGTCATTAATTACAGCGAGATTTAAAAGAATACAACGAAGATTTAAACTTACTGATGATATAAGCAAATTAAAAGAATACAAAAAGACATATTTATTAAAGCATGTTAAAGATGAAACTATAATGAAACAGCGACAATAAAAATTTTAATGAATTTTTCCAAATGGTTAAAAACTATTTGCGTTCTAGTATGTTTGAACAACGAATAATTGATTTATCATGGGAAATGATAGTCTAAATTATATAAGTAAATAATTTGTTAAATTAATTTTGTTTTCATTGCCAAATCTTGTATCCCACAATAGGGCGCTGAAATTTAATTTGCACAAAAGCGCCTCTTACCTACGCGGCGGTCCTGATCTTCTATATTCAACAAGAGCAAGTAGCATCCATTAAATCTAACCATTATTACAATATTTCTTTTTCTTAGGTAGAGTAGGAATTCAACTATCTATTGTTATTGCTTGTAAAGTTTTTCTTATATTTTATTTTTTATTGATGTTTATTGAGCCTACAGATTTTTCTGAGTGTGCTTCTTTCCGAATGACCTTTTTTGTGGGCTTTGTCTGTATAGGTTATTCTCCAATGCAGTGCATATTCAATTGCCTGCTACGTTTCTTACCAACATTGTTCAACTTCCCTACTGGCTGACTAATCTACACCCTATTTAATTAAAACGGAATAAGAATTAATTTCAATTTATAACCCAATGTGCAATTTGCATCGCATTCCTTCCTGACACTTGAAGTGCGCCGTAGCCTCCCTTCACATCCTAAAGGGCGGGGTTCACGCCCGGCGCGTGATCATCGCGCCACGTGCCGTTCACGCGCCACTCTTCTGTTTATTGCTTTCTTACAAACCCAACTACATGCAGCGTGCAGCATAAGAGGTTGTTACTGTGTGAAGATTACATCGGTGAAGTACAATGTTATATAAATATTTGAGAGGCGACCATGCGTGGTGTCAATTGCAGTCTGATGTTACCAGCACATAACCTCCCACCCTAACTTTTATTTATGAAGAGGGACTAAACAATAAAATAATATACACTGAGTTAACTCTATGCTTATAAAAATAAGATATTCGAGCTCATTTACATGTATATTATTATTAAACAAGATATTGTTATATAAGCAATAAGAGCTGGTAACACACCTGTTAGAATTTCGTATTATATTACGGACTACAACAAAAATTGGTATTTAAAGATCTTGGTATAACTTTGTGTGAAATTATTTAGAAATCAGCTCATAGGCGTAGCCAGGGAGGTAGATTTGGAGGTTACTTTTGATCCTTCCCCTAGATAACTAATTAATTCAGAGACTAAACGTTTGCAGCCAGATTCACAAATCAGGATAACTCATAAATAGATTTAAATATGTAGAATTTATCAATAATTAAATTAAACAATATATCTATTATAAAAATAGCGACTTTTGTACAAAGTGTATTCTATTTCTCTAAAAGATACGTAGCGGCCGCGTAGCGATATTTTTAGGGACTATGGGAGACTTAGAAGATTGAAAAATTATTTTAGAAACACAACGGGTGATACACGACTAAATTGACTGGTCCTATTAAATATATATAATCAAGATAAAGAACTGAGATTTCATTTTGCGTAATTACAAAATACGATCAGGATAAAAATTAAATCTAAATAGAAAATGAATATATATATTTCTCCTTGCAGAAATAAATAAGTTATAGTTTTTTTCACATAGAAATTGGAAATAAAATACAATACGGGTAGTTTGAGTCGTCGGAAAACTAGAAAGATTATTATATAAGAAGGATAATATTTATTTTGTTTTATTGCAATAATAATTGTAAAATTTAGAAAATCTCAAATGAAATCCATTATTTTAAATACTTTTTTATTATTATTAAAATAAATATTATCTGATGAAATCCATTATTTTTAATACTTTTTTATTATTATTAAAATAAATATTATCTTTATGCATATTTTCATTTTCTATCCAGATTTAATTTTTATCCTGATCTTAACTTATAATTACGCAAAATGAAATCTCAATTCTTTTTCTTAATTGTTTTAGAAAGCTAGACTTAAAAAGGCAAGCTTAATCAATGTAAAAGGAAGAAAACGTAAGAAATAAATTAAAGAAGAACGTGAATTTGGGCTGGAAATCTTGAAATTTACTGTTCCATAATATTTATTTACCTTACCTTTTTATGTAGGTAATACAATAAATTCAATTTTTGAAGTCAGACTCATAAAACAGGATTAACTCTTATACACTCAAACCGATTTAAATATATGTTGAATTTAGCTTGAATTCGGCATATTTAAACTAGTTTAAGAGCTAAGCCTGTTTTGTAAATCTGGTTGAATTGTTATACCTTTTAAAATAACAGATATCAGATTAACAAGATATAATTATTTAATATATACATAATTAAAATTAATATTCACATAACGGATAACGGTCCATACTCTTCTGTGGCACGTAATTTGGTTCGTACATGTTCCATCATCTTTGGACGTCAAAATATTGATGGGACATGTAAAAATCAAATTATAAGAGTTTGGAGCCCTTATTGGTAAGATTCCTTCAAAATTAAATTCTACATCAGATAAGTGTACGAGATATATGAAATATAAAATGTAACATTTTCGTTCAAAATCAGACAGCCATGGAAATGATAGTATTTTATACACTGAGATTAAAGTGCATGATTTAATCCTAAGAGTGAGGGATTAAATACACTTTTGTTCTGTGGTATATACTCCATTTTTTTGCACTTCCGCATATATATTTTCAAATAATAATTTTTTGTTTATATTGGCATAACTGATAAATACATGACAGCTTTGAAAACAAAACATCATTATGCACTTTTTTCTGGTAATCTAGGCTAGATTACGTACCCACTTGTTTCTGTGGTAACATAATGCTTGTTTATTAATTTAATCACTTAGATATTAAAATTGTATTTAATCCCTCAGGAATTAAAAGTGCTACTCAGTTTCTGAAAATGACCAGTAAAGTAGGTTTTTGCTCCCGGCAGTGTAAAAAGGAATATATTTCTCTGATACTTTATTGTTTTCATGTCATTTTGTAATTTGAAATTAGTTTGGAAATACATATTTCGTTCATAAATATAATACTAATTTGTTTCATTTTATATTTTTGTAATATTGGTTTATTATATAAGAAAAAAGAATTCAAATTCAACTTAAACAACATTAAAGTACAGACAATACGAATTATAATCAGCGATACTTCACTAAACTGTTACAAAGGTACTTTATTTTATAAAAAATATTATTCTTATAGTTTTGTTCTAAATATATTAGGAGAGAGAGTATTCATGATATTTTGAAATCCTATGTTACGCGTTTCGTTATATACACTGTATATCGTGTGTCGTGCTATATATATGCGCGAGCGATATTTAGTTCAGGATCATATTTTTATAAACGAATTGTAACATATTTCCGATCCGTCACCGATCAATGTTGATATATTGTAATAATCAAATATAATTTTTTTCATATTGTTACAGAAATATTCATACCTCATTTATTACAAATTTTACCAAGACCGGTGGGTAAATATTTCGAAAACTTAATTATTAATTAATTTTAAATAAAATTTAATTTTGAAAATATATTCCTTTGATAAAAATTGAGAAGTGTTTAATGTAATAAGCAATGTCGAGACACGTGTTAGAACAGAAGTGATCTGATCTGATGCAATATTGTCAGTGCAGTCCCAGGAGGCGTGTGCCTACACCCCTCAAGCACCGCATAAGTGCAGGGATCATCGCCTAGCACCGGAGGGACAGTAACCCGGCCAATATGTCCCCAAACAGATCATATCTCTCCGAGACACGCGACTCACGCCTATGTAATAAACGAATATTTCACTCACTATCAATTTTCATCACGGATCTAAAAGGACTATTAAGGCCACTAAATTCGGAGTACGATGAAATAAGTATCTATTAATATTTATTCTTGCCAAGTGGCTTAGAATCTACAGAAATAATATATACATTTTTATTCTACATTGTGTGTGTGTGTAATACATTTATGCTACTGTTTTCTTCTTAATGATTTCGCTCATCCACTTCTCTCCTGATCCTAGATCGTCTAACAGCTCCATTTCTCCTCTATCTTCTCTTTTTACTTCTCTGCAATATTCCCTTAAATGCTTCAGTGTTTCATCTTCTCTGCCACATAATCTGCACCCCCTTTCTTCCTTTGGTAACCAATACTGGTTGTCTCTTTCTTCGTTACCGCATCTGAATCTGACTATCATTTTGATGTTTTTCTTTGGGTTTAATATGTAACGTGGTATCTCTGTTGTTTGTATCTATTTGTATCTTTTATTGTAATTGGATTGATTTATTCTGCTCTGTTGTTCCTGCTTCTGTATATTCCAATCTCGTTTTGTACAGCGAGGATCACACTTTCTTCATATATTCGATTCCTCTCTATTTGCATTTCCGAGTATCCATTCCTTTCGTAATATACCTTTCTTGTGTGTCCCCATCTTGTTAATTTGTTTTTGTCGTTTTCTCCCTTCCTTATAACTTTCCAGCATTCTTTCAGTATTGAAATATCTGAGTTTCTAACTCTTTCTTCGTATTTCACTGCTCTCTTTCCTGTTTCCACTCGAAGTTTTTCCACTTTCATTTCTTCCAGTATTATATATTCTGGTGTACATTTGTCGAGGCCCAGGATCCATTTTATGTAGCGAGTACGATGAAATAAGTATTGTCATATTATTTGGCCAGATAATATGCGAATTTACTTTTGAGTTGATTGAGTTGGTTGTTGGTTCTCGGTGAAACATTTAAATAAGTTTTAAGAAAGAACGTTTTCATATACATTTAACAAAATCAGAATTGATTTATTCTATCTTGCAATTAGGCTAATATTATTTCAGAAATCGGTACCTTATACGAAGTTGGTTTCAAAAGTCAGTACAAAGTCAGAGCTATTGGAGCGTATTAAAGTTATTTTCAGTTAGTTGCATCTCTTGGAAGAATTTACACCGGATTACTGCTTTATGAATACACCACTACATGCCTGAGACCAAAGAACAGTCCAAACAATTGGTTGTTAGCGGAGAATTTTCACCAAAAAAGGCGAAAACCGTTCGTTCAGCGTGAAAAATTATGGCAACTGCTTTTTGGGATTGGCAAGGAATTATATTATCTATTTGGAAAAGTGTAAAATAATTACATTGCATATTACGCATGGAAACCGACAAAAGAAATAAGATTAACCCACTCAAAAACCCTTTTTCACATCGACAACTCAGTTCATTTTTCTAAAATTGTGGTCGCAAAATTAATGAAGTTAATAAATATAATTTTTCCACAAACTATTGATGGTTACTGAGATCAGATTTTAATGGTAAAATCTTTTCAAGAAATATTGAGTTATTGCATCGTTTTCACTATAGAACATAAGATATTTATTGTTTTTTTATAGATTTGTGTAGATGTAGAGTTTTTCACTGGATCCTTGGTATTTTATTACTAAGTGTATTGTCCAAGAAAAATGCCGTTATTTTTTTGTTACATTAATTTGATCCGCATGTAAATAATAAGCCATTTTATCGATATTGTATATTTGTGATTTCTTTTAGTCCGTACACCCAACAATCCGGATGCATGTCAGATCTCGAATGATTTTGACCTGATTTTTGAAAGTGATTTTTATAGTAAATTATTAAATGAATATAATACAAATTTATTTATTATAATTTAATTATTTTGCAAAATCATATCAACCTTAAAAATTGAATATCAAGATTAAATATTGATAGTGATGATGATATTTACCGTGTTTATTACTTGCGAATGCTATGTTATTAAATTTCCTGAATCATTTATTAGTCACCCGGTAGTTTATTTGACTTTCAGCAATTGATCGCATATTTGTCGAAAAGGCTCAGTCATGCCATATACTCGTAAATATAATAAATAGCGGTTAGTGCTGACACTTGATATGGCAGCATCCCCCTGCATTAAGAAGCAATAAATTCATCGGGAGCGTTTAAATATTTGTATAGAGTTAATAACGGGCGGTGGTGCCCCATTCAATTTGCAGGTCGCGGCATAATCCCGGATGAAGTATGGCCGGGAACAAAGCGCGGCTTAGCGCGTCACAGGCGCCCTCTGACTTCCACTATCCTTGCCAACACTTGCTCCAATAATTAAATGCTGGAAGGGATCCTACAACACTAATATTTTATTGCTAGTGCCGATTTAGGAATTCACGGACTTGGCTTAATGCTTGAAAGCTTCTCCTGAATATCAAGCTAAGTCCAAGCCAACTTTAAAAAGTATTAAGTATCGTAGTACTATTAAATTCCAAATCAAACCAACCATACATACTAATGTTAGATGTTTAAACTACCGTCAGCAGTACACGTGCGCACTTACGTATACATTCGGACTAATGGACATGTTAAAAATAATCAAAATGTAATATAAAAACCTTAATTCATAGATTTCTGTGAAAATCTCGAAATGTCAAAATCGGTATAATTATCATTGTTGTATGACCGTCGGCAAAAATATCAAATAGTATATTACATGTCAGGTGGGAAATGTTTCATTACAGCCGAGGGCTTATTATATATGACCGAGAGGCGAAGCCTCGAGGCTCAGATATAGCGTAAGGCTGTAATGAAACTCCTACCGAACTATGTATACTATTTTATTCACAATTATCCAAATTAACTTCTACTCGTATATCCCCTTTTTCCAATAAACTAAATTAATGTACGGTAGTAGTCTATGAAAACAAATGTTTAAATTTATTTTAATAATTTGACATTGACATGAAGATATCTACAAATCTTTAGAATTAGAATTTTATATTACTTTATAATAGAAATGCTTCCATTCAAAATTTGTATTGTAATTATTGATGTTTTTTGTAATTATAAGGTTTTATCAATATGTTTGATAGCACTGATCACCTTACTTTTAGAGATTTATGACAGTATTACTAGGCAACCATATTAAACATTTCCCCCCCAAGGGATTTTAAAGTATTTCCCACCCGTGAAATTGTCATTGCAGTTAAAAATGACATACGTTTCCAACCTTTGACAGGTTAGGAATTGACATATTACAATAGTGGTTGTGAATAATAATGATTTTAATCAGAAAAATGATATTACTGTGTAATAACAATCACATGTATAATTAAGTAAATAGACAAAAATTCATAAAAAATCACATACATTGTGCATAAAGGGGAAAACTAAGGGTACTAGGATTTCACGGCATGACTTAAAAATCAAGCTACTTCACTTGACTTGACTTGAAATCAAGTTAAGTAGTAGTAGCCGAATTACAAGTTAAGTCAAGTAGTAATATTTCAACTACTTGAAAAATCAAGAAGTGCAACACTACTTGATTTTTAATTAATATTATTATGTAGTTTAAAGAAATCAAAATGAGAATTTTAATAAAGACTTTTCTTTACACGTCCAAGTCATAAATAATTCTAATTTACACCTTGTTAACAAAAAATAATAATACAAATGTAAGAAAATACAAATAAACATGAGGCTTTTAATACAGTTATCACCTAACTATTGCGAGTTTTGTAGTAGTTAGAGCAGACTTGGAAAATTGTATTTCAACAGGAAATGAGGATATTGATATTAACAAAAAATTGGCCATTTACATTAATATCTTTTAAAAATTACCTTGTCACCCTTTATCGCATTGTACAAAGCGCAGTAAAAGCATGACTATGCGTGCTATTGTAAATTAATAATAAAACAACTAATTACTAATATAATTTACGATGTCTTTTTATTTTTAACAATTTACTTCTACGCGAAGCTTGTAATTTTAAGGTTGTCTATCAAAATTTGAAGTCAAAATGGTGGAGTTTTGCAATAATATGATAAGTAAAATTTACAATGTAATTGAATATTGCTAGTTAACTAGAGCTCTTGCTCACTTCACATCAGTTATTTTTCATTCGCTTCATTATAGTTCTAGTAATAAGTTTAATATACGATCTGTTTATCAAGTAATATCAAGTAGCTTGCTATTGCTTGATATCAAGTCAAGTAGCTAAGACAGAAAATCAAATGAAATCAAGTAGTGAATTTAAGAAAAGCTTTTCAAGTCACATCAAGTAATTCACGTAGGGGTAGGTAACCTTAACATTGAAGGGTGCTTAAATCCTTTCTTTAAAATAAAACAAAAGTTGATTTACAAAATTAATAAGTATTTATTTGTTTAATTTATATATATATATATATATATATATATATATATATATATATATATATATATAAAACGTATTAGTTACAGTTAAAATAAAATTTTAATGTCATATAACAACATATATTACTGTCATCACAGTTTTCTACTCAAAACTATAAATTCTTCTAAAATATCTTGTGTATTAATTTTTTCAATTTCGATATTTAATACCGCAAAATTAGAAACGCGATTTTGTGCACAATTATTTATTATTATCAAAATTTTTCATTAGATTCTTACAGAAAACTATCGCGGAAGTTTTGATCACATATTATTTTCCTACAGAATATTACATTATTTCAGTAACAGTTTTTGAGTCTTGGAAACCGGTTTCTGTTCGTAAAAAGGCATTTAGTTAAAAAATTTCAGTCAAGCCAGTATCAAGTAATTTGACAAAAAATAAGTTACTAATTAAAATAATTAAATTATTTTTTTCTTACTACTATTTATATAATTTTATTCACAATCATTATAGTAATATGCCGATTCCTAACTTTTCGGAGGTTTGGAAGTTAGTCATTCCCAACTTATACAAATCTCTTGGGTTGGAAGTAACAAATTGCACTTCCATCTCTTGGGTTGGTATTTATGTAGAGGTTGCCTAGTAATATTGTCATAAATCTCTACAATAAAATAGGTTAAAACAAATTATAATAGTTGTCAAAAAATACTGTACCTTATTTATTTATTATAAAAAGGATGATTGTGAATAAAATAGTATACATACCGCGGTGGGAGTTTCATTTCGCCTCGCGCTATATCTCACCTCGAGGCTTCGCCTCTCTGTAATATATATAAACTTTCGGCTGAAATGAAACATTTCCCACCTCGCATGTAAATAACTATTTCCTACAACTGTCAAATAAACATGACATTCCTTCATTGTTTTCGATACGTAAAAAATGTCTTTTCTAAATAACACTAATGTTTCCCCGGCAACGTGTGGTAAGTACTTTGCACCCTAGGGTTACAAACACTTTAAATTTCTGTCATAAGAATGGTTAAATTAATTATAGAAATGTGATCAAAAGTGATCTATTCGAAATTAGATGTACATAAACACACAACTGCAACTATATCTGTCCTTACCGCTAATAAACGTATGAATCTGTAAGTTATATGAAACTTTTTAAGTCAATTCTGTATTCTGAATATAATAAAACTTTAGTAAATCTAGTACCAAATTTGTAAAACAAAAAATCTGCGTATCGAAATAAAAGCTTTTTCGATATACAACTGCGTTTTACCATGACTTCATTATGAACGCAATATATATAAAAAAAATAAGTGATACAGATACAAATACAATAATATATGTGGTAGTATAAGTTGAGGCGGCAGATGATCCGGCCCGGATGTGGGGTGTCTAGCCGGGACGGGTAGCTAATCCGGTCACCGCAGGGGGCCACACACGTGGCTAACTCTCTACCCAGCTTTATATATCCATTCTCTTTTATTTCTTTATACCAATATGTACAGTTAACCCTATTCAGACATGATTGTGAATATTAAACATAGCGAAGGGAAAGTATAGGATAGTTCAGTGTATACAATGTTTGTCTGTTTTCGACTCACAACATACGAAATTCTTTAGTTCGCATTTTTCTATTTTGTTTTATTTCTTGATTATTTATTACATTTAAAGAAAATTATTTTTTGATTTATTGCACATAATTTTGAACATTTATCTAAATTATTCAATATTTTTGTGACTGTTGCTAGAAAATAAGAGTTGCAATGAATAAATAAAAAAATCAGATGTGGACACCATATGATTTCCTTGTGTAGTAAATTGTACACATTTTTTGCTGCACTTCATTTAAACGTATGTCACTTATAAGTGAGATCATTCTACGCCTAATCTTTCGTCTATTTGTATTCGTTTCATATCTTCGAAATTCCCTTCGATATGGATCATAATTCGTAAAATTTTATTAAAATGTTTATCTCTATTTATTTACCGATTTCATTTATTTTCCCTAAATTTCTCATGAAATATATTTTGATAGTTGTCAGTGTTATCAATCTTATATTCTATTTATTAACAAGAATTCAAATGTTTCCTACAAATAATAAAAGCCAACTAAATTATTGTTTAGATTTATTTTTTGTCAAAAGTAAAAAGCTCTTTTGAAAAAGCTGATTGGAATAAAAAATGAAAGTACATATGGTTTTTCATTCTTGAGTCATGCGAGATATGTACTTACGTACATACATGCGTACGTACAGTCGTCACGCCGAAAATTTATATTTCTGTTTCGCGATTACATACAATATTTCAATTTAAATTTAATAATTAAATTTCTATTAAAGCAAAATAACAATATGTTCTGAAAAGCATTTTTTTTCAGAAGTATTCAAATTTTCATAAAACCTGAAATAATGTGTTCTTTTAATTTTTACAAGAAAATAAGTGTAAAATTCAAATATCTGCCACATTAAGAGTAGGCAAGTGACCATCCAGGCCCAACTCTCGCGCCGGCCCTGACTGCATAACGAGCGAAGCGACTCTGACAATTGCATGCGAGGCACACGAAGATATTTTTACTCTAAATGACACATACTATCTTTTCTTTAATAATAGATATTTTAAAAAATAATTTACTGCATGACATTTAATTTGTATGTTAATCCTGCGGTGTAAGAGTAAAAGTCTGCATTTCATGAAATATCTGGGATACAGTATCGTTTTGATAAAAACAGAGAGATAGAAATAGTGATTAACAAAGAAAAAAAAACAACAATTTTTTTTAATTCTGTAAGCAAAGTAATACGGAACTATAATAAAGGAATACCGGTAAAAACAAAATTAATTATGCATAAAACAATATTTATTCCAACTATATTATATGGATGCGAAACGTGGATAAAGGAAATAAATGCAATCACCAGCAATATATAGAGTTACAAAGATAGATAGGTACTGAAACAAATATATTAGAAATTACAAGTAACGGAATTGAATAAAATAAGAGAAAATATAAAATATGCAACCTCAATGTCTCGGACTCTCAATAAGGATAAATAATAAAATCAGATGAAAAAATATGGAAAAGTAAATAACTTAACACTTCGTACAAGCACCTGCAAACGAAAAAGAATATTAAAAAACTATGAAATCATAATGAAAATTAGAAGTAGAATCCCTATGTATGATGTGAGAATAGTCTATACAGAGAAAAAGAGAAAAGCAATGGAGGATGTACTGGAAGCAAAGAAAAGTCACTAGGTAAACAAAAAAATGAAATATTTCTTCCAAGAATCAAAGAAGGAAAAATAGTTTCCAACAAAAGCAATATACCGTAAAAGTAAGGAAGGCCAAATGGTAACGGGAAACTAGAAATAGTGCATAGAGGAAATAACTGCAAACATGTTTCATGAAAACCATTGAGAAATAGAGTTACCGAGAAGGAATGAAATTATAAAAATATTGAAAGAATAGCTGAGATTTACAAGTAAGGAGGGGGATTATTAGAGGAACAACTTTGTAAGATTATACAAGTAGCAGGGAGAAGGAGCATATACCATATAGGTAGAATGACTCACCAATATGCCCTTTATTTAAGAAAGGAAATTAGTAAAATATAATATAATTTCAGATTAAGTACATAGAGATTTGCATGTACATAAAAAAAAATGTAATTTATTATTATTACTTACAAAATCTTTATTTAAAATATATATGTTAAATCAGGGGAATGCAAAGAGAAAAGTGAGAAAAACCGGATTATAAAGTCACTAAATAACTACACGAAGGAATAAAACCTATCGACAGAGATGTGCTATATAAATAGTTAAGAATGAAAAATAACCTAATAATAGGCAAATGTCAAGAAAAATCCAAAGAAGTTGATACTACGAGCAAAATTCATCCCAAAAAAGTAAGCAACTCAACACGACACAATGTTAGTAGTCAATTCTTTTGTCACCTCAATAATAACTTAGAGCTTCGGAATAATAAAGTATACGCAAACAGAACTTGAAGAACTTAACAGAAAGCTAGGAAATAGAGAGACCATCGCCCCCGAAATTCCATGGAACGTGTCCATTTTCCAAGATAACTTGTTGGTGGAAGAATCATTGATTTTATCAGTACTATCTTCACTTTAATCATATTTCTATAGCAAACGTGAACAAAAACTGCATTTCAATCTGTAAAAAGCTGATAACAATCACACGCCAATAAAATTAAATCAAGATGTATACGGGCTGGAAATGCAACAAATCGTTAACCTATAGAAAATATGCAAACATAAACCAGGGCATGCAAATTAAATTCAACAAATAGCAATGAACATGTATTAACATGCAGCAGACACAAAATGCTTGACTGTCGAATGGTAACTTGTTCTTCGAGACTTAGAATTTTATACTAAAGATTCAAAATAAAGTTATATCAACTTAATGAGAGATCACTCTGTTTATTATAACTGCCGAATGCTCAATAAGACTATTAGAAACTATTGAAAATACAATTATTAGCTGTAAATAATTATCTACTGCAATATATACGAACAAATAAGAGAATACAACTAAGATCTTAGTCTAACATTTCGAATCAGCGATTGATCTAACAAACGAGGAGGTAACATACTACAAATACATCCCAGGTAACGTTGTGGTTATATCTACGAAAAAATCTGTTGGAATTTTATGACAAGCTAGAATTGCTGTGTTATTATCAAATGTGGCAACTCTAGAATTTGTATTTGTTGGAAGATCAGCTGTGAAGATAAGGTAGAGAATAGGTCCAAGAACACTACCTTGAGGCACTCCTGATTTGATTGAATATAGTGGGCTATGTTTTTCTTTGTATTTTATAAAATATCTGTTTGTTAGATAGGAGTCAAGAATTTGGTAGAATATACTAGGGATTTTATTTTTTAAAATTTTATAGCAGACCAGTATGCCACACTTTATCGAACACTTGTGAAACCTCAATGAAACCTGCTAAACAGTAGTGTTTTTTTTCGATAATTTTATTTATTATATTTACTGTTAGGAATACATTTAACATATCCTGCGAGTCTACGTTTTACGATCTAGTTATCTACTGATTCATATATGCTACTGTTATTGTTGTTGTTGAATCTGACAATTAATTAACAATGTTCTTGTTTCAATATATTTAATAGTTAAAACGTATTCTGTTGTGTACTTTTTCATCGGCTCGTACCTATACTAACCTCTAACATTTACTACTCTGTAAATTTGTTTATTAGTGGAGTGTTGGTTTCAGAAATCAAACTGATGATCAGACTTGTGATGAAAAGTTTTTTAAATACCTTTCAAAGTACAGGTAGTAAACTTATGTATGACGATGTTTTCTGTCCTGGTTTGGGTATAGGGATAATAAAAAAAGATATAAGAATGATTGCTTTAAATGGGAATTGTTTTAAAATTATTCCGGAAATTAAATTGTACCCGGGAGATTTCTTCTGTTTAACATGTTGTATAGGATAATCCGACCTAAAAGGATATCATATATTTTGTATGAATAGCTCATCTTCTAGCTAAACTCGAACAGATTATGGGCCCAGGACGTGCGCGAGTATAAAAAAATAATAAATATATATATATATATATATATATATATATATATATATATATATATATATATAGATCGTGATATACGTGTCAATTAAAAAAAAGGCAAGATGCAAGCTGCAGGTGGATGCAGGATAGAGATGCTTAATAAAAGCAATTTTGACACGTGGAGTCTGCAAATGCAGGCTATATTAATTACGAATGATCTTTGGGTATACGTGGATAGAACAGTTTTGAAACCGAAACCGTCAGAACATGAAGGAACCGCAGCATGGCAGAAAAATGATCAAAAGGCAAGATTGTTAATTATTTTATCTCTTTCGTCGACTGAATTGAAACAAATAAAGAATTGCAACACTGCTTGTCAGACGTGGAATAAGTTGAAGGAAAGGTACCAGTCGAAAGGATCGGCGAGAAATGCTAGGTGATATGGAAATTTTAATAAATAAGGAATTGTTAACAGTGATGTTGTTGTACAGTCTGCCATCATGTTTCGTAAATTTCCGGTGCGCCATCGAGTCTAGAGATACGTTGCCGACCCCTGAAGCTCTTCGTGCAAAAATTATTGAAGAGAACGACGCACGCAGAGGTGATACACACGATGAGACGTCGGGCGCCATGTACATGCAGAAAAATGAAAAGAAGAATAAATAAAAATCAACCGCGAACGTTCGTAACCCGGAGAATAGACAAAGTGCGGACTTTAGATGTTTTAAATATAAAAAAGTAGGACATAAAAAATCGCAGTGCTGGTTTAACAATAACATATATGAATTAGTAGATAGCTAGATCGTAAAACGTAGACTCGCAGGATATGTTAAATATATTCCTAACACTTCCCCTCGAGTGTAGTGCGACTTGATCTAGTTTCTTCTATTGTTGATAAACCAGCAGACTTGGTTTTAGTGGACAGCCCTGGTAAAGATAAGGTCATTGGATCCCGTTTGGTGTTAAGAAGTAAATTAAAGTCTGATGGAACACTCGAGAGGAGAAAAGTTCGACTTGTAGCTCAAGGATTCACTCAAGAATATGGAATTCATTACATAGAAACATTTGCGCCTGTAGCTCGTATAGGCTCAATTCGATTAATGGCTTCTTTAGCGGCTATGTACAATATGAAAATCTGTCAGTTCGATATTGTCACACCATATCTCAATGGTGATTTGAAAGAAACAATTTTCATGAAACCACCTAGAAACTTTGAGAAAATCTTACAAGATATTATTGATTCGAAAAATGCAATAGAAATCAGGAAGAAAGCAGAAAATATGTTGAAAGATTATCGCAATGGCAATAAAGTATGTCTTCTATAAAATTCAATTTATGGTTTGCGACAGGCTGGAAGAAGCTAGTGCAATAAATTGAATTCATTATTTTAAAAAATGTGGTACCATTCCTACCTGTTCGGACCCTTGTGTCTTCAGAATTGGATCTGGAGAAGATGTAATCTTAATTACCATCTACGTCGATGACATTTTGGTAGCATCTCGGGATCAAAAGGTGATTGACGAACTGAGTAAGAAGTTGGCTTCTGAATTTGAACTGAAGGATCTGGGATATGCAAGCTATTGTTTGGGTATTGAATTTATTCAGCGCAACGGCATGGTTGGTATGTATCAACAGGGACATGTGAAGGAATTACTGGAACGTTTTAACATGTACGAATGCAACCAGTAGTCACTCCGCTAGATCCCGGAATTAAATTAACAAAGAAAGAAAAACAAACTGAAGACGAGCAAAAACTCCCTTACCGCGAACTTGTAGGGGCTCTCACATACTTATCTATATCCACTCCTCCAGATATTTCTTTTGCGGTGAACATTGGCGAGCAGCGAAGAGAGTACTACGTTATTTAAAGGGAACCATTAACATTGTCGGCTGGATGGCTGAGCGAGCTAGCGCACATCTTTAGCTCGCTGTGACGTCATACGAACCTGAGATCCTCAGTTCAAGTCCCAGCGACCGACAACGTGTGATTTATCGTAAAATAAAAAACACAGCTACTTGTGTATCACACTCGGATGCTATAGACTTGCCATCTATACATCTTAAATAGAAGTAGCGCTGGCAAATGAAACAACCGACAGTACGGCAGTTAGAACTGCGGCTCGGTGAGTTCGGTTGCCCTATGCTCCGCTTGGGAGATACAGGAACACATTATATTAACATGGGATTGGTTTTCAATTTCGATTCTGAATCAATCAAGGGATATGTTGATGCTGATTGGGGGGATGTATACAAGACAGGAAGTCTCATACTGGTTACCTGTTCCTACTTGGTACAAGTTCAATATCATGGGATTCTCGTAAACAAAGAACAGTCGCTCTAAGCACTACTGAAGAAGAATATATGGCTATGGTCGAATGTACAAAAGAAGCCATATATTTACAAAGATTTATTAAATTGGCTGAAAATCAAGTTTTTCACAACAGAAGCAAGCACATTGACATTAGGCATCACTTTGTTCGAGATATGCTGAAGAAGAAATTATTTATTTTGAAGTATACGAAGACAGAAGATCAATTAGCAGATTTTCTTACGAAAGGGCTGCCTAGACAAAAACATGAATGGTGTAGGAAGTCTACTGGTTTATCAACAGTAGAAGAAACTAGATCAAGTCGCACTACACTCGAGGGGAAGTGTCAGGAATACATTTAACATATCCTGCGAGTCTACGTTTGAGGATCTAGCTATCTACTGATTCATATATGTTATTGTTATTGTTTTTGTTGAATGTGACAATTAATTTATAAATGTTCTTGTTCCAATATATTTAATAGTTAAAACATATTCTGTTGTGTATTTTTTCATCGGCTCGTACCTATACTAACCTCTAACATTTACTACTCTGTAAATTTATTCATTAATGGAGTGTTGGTTTCAGAAATCATACTGATGATCAGACTTGTGATGAAAAGTTTTTCAAATATTTTCAAAGTACAGGTAGTAAACTTTTGTATGACGATGTTTTCTCTCCTGGTTTGGGTATAGGGATAATAAAAAAAGATATAAGAATGATTGTTTTAAATGGGAGTTGTCTTAAAATTATTCCGGAAATTAAATTGTACTCGGGAGATTTCTTCTGTTTAACATGTTGTATAGGATAATCCAACCTAAAAGGATATCATATGTTTTGTATGAATAGCTCATCTTCTAGTGGTATTAAGGGTGAAAAAAGTTGGAATACTTCTGTTAAATGATTTGCAAAGACTACAGGTTTGACAAAGTCACTCCTTGCATATAAACCGTCTTAGTTCCTAATGGGTGAAATGTGTTGTTAGGGTTGTTTGATTTTTTTTGTTTCTCTACTGGAATTTTAATATTGAGGAAAATTAATCATCGAATGTTAATAAACATAATATGTAATTGAAATTGTTCAATTAAAAATATAGAATTTAATATGTACATATATTTTTATTTCCGTTCAGTATATTATTATAAACAAGAATAATATAAATGCGAGCAAACAAAACGTAATGAAAATGTGCGTATTGATTGGGTGGGCGGCCCATTAGCCCTGGGGCTTGTATCGGGCTGCGCTAAATAAATATAAAAAATAATATTTTGAATGAGGGAATATACCATGTGGGAGCGATAAATACCTCTATACTCAGCACATGGCAAATATTCGCTCGAAAAATAATTCAATATCTGTATCTGTTTAAAACGCAAATGGGTATTTTTCTCATTTCACTGATTTCCAAGATTTTATTTTGAAATGTTGATACACAGCACACAGATCAGGCCATCTTTATTTATTGGGTTGAATAGGGCTGTAGCCCTAGGGTGTCTTGCGTCAGCGGGCATTGCAGCATAGGAACCGAGTTTGTTCAAACATTTATTTCTAAATGGGGTAGGTGACCAATTTCTAAATTTGGTATATGTGATAGCTTGTCCAAAAATAATATACCCGTATTTTTTTAAAATTGTTAATTATATGTTGTTTTGAAGTAAATAAATAATATAGTACTTGGGAGGGGATTATGACGTCAACGAAGTTCATGAGAGCGGCGAAGATAGACAGACGGAAATAGGTGGTGTGAGTGAGATAGTGCTAACTTAGTGAACGTCATAGTAAAGGACGCTGTTTCTGTTTAACGCAAATTACTAAACAATTGCTGAGAAATATTTAACTTTTTTAATGTTAACGTTAATAAATAAATATACTTTCTATAATTCAATAGTTTTTTCATTAAAATTCTACCTTGGTCACCTACCCCATTGCAGACAAAAATCTTTATTAAGTTAGAAATACCGTCAAAATTTAACAAATTTCTTTGCGGGTAATAAAGCAAATAACATTTTTTTTAATGGTGGCTTTTCTAAATGAATAGTAAATAAAGTAAATTAATAGTAAACAAAGTTTTCAAATTCTTTGATTAGAACATATTACACCCAGTGGTTTTGAAGATAACGTCTTAAATTTAAGGATAAGTAGTATAACATGTGTAGATTACGAAACAGAAAGAATTCTTTAAAAATTCGGAAAAAGAAAATTTATCATTTCTTAATGGAACTTTTTTTAATGCTGTTTTAATTAATATTTCATTATCAATACGATTATCAAATATACATTCAAAAATAGATGTATTATACATACACACTCATGTTCAAAGATGATCAGTATTTAGCATTTTTGAAAAAATTCTGCTTAAAAGAAAAACTATATAAAATTATAAGATATTGCAACATTCATGAGAAAATGACAAATCTGATAATAATGACACTTGACGATACAGTATGCAAAGTAAGGGTGGATGGAATGATTTTAAAAAGCTTTGAAGTCAAAAGAAGTTTGAAGTAGGGTAATCCAATACTTCTCATTCTGATGTTAGAATGGACATTAAGGGAAGAAATGAAAAATATATTTACAAATCAATGAAGAAAAGAAAAACAGAAACTAAAATATACCGGTTTGTAGTAGTGAAAAGCTTTGTGTATTTAGGTGTTACACTTACCAGTAATAATGATGAAGAGGTAGAAATTGAAGCAAGACTGGCAAAGGGAAGTAGGTGTTTGGGGTTGTTATGGAGTTTATTTATTTGTGGGGGGGGGGGGGGGGTTCTAACGGGGCGAACGCCCTTCCTTCATAGAGAGATATGCTTCTTGGATTTCGAAAATAATAATAAATAATACTGCAATACAAAAGCGTGGATTATAAGAAATAGAAAATTTTGCTTCCTGTAAAAGTTATATTATATTAAATATTCTACTTGATAACATACATAGAAAAAAAATGAAAGCCTGATCCAACGACTATAAATTTTTATTTTTTAAATGGAAACCTAGAATTATTTTGATAAAATTGTCATAAATGAATATGAAAAAATTGAGAAACTTAATAAAATTGAAAAATTGCAAAAATATTTTTTATTGAAATATTTTAGGTGGCTGTAGGAAAATTAACAAATCGTAACGATATAAAACAATTAAATTAACAACATCGTTTATCGATATACAACCCTATACCATGACTGATAATCCGCTATGCTTAATTGTGGCTGCCGTATTTGATTTAAAGTTTCACTAGTCTTTTTCTTCACAAGTTGTCGTCCATTGGAACAAAGTATGCTAAATTTACTTTCACTAATGAAAATTACGCGATTATAGAACTCATGTGGCATGTGGCTCATTATCATAGGGTTAACAAATTCAAGTCGATTTTTTTGTAGATCTCGTTGACCCAGGATTTTATCCTTGCAACCCACGTAAAGTATCCTGTCTCTTTAATTGATCACGTTTTTATTAAATAATATATTCATTTGAATTTTTAGTTTTATGCTACTATAATTTTTGTATTTTTTTACCTTATATTTGTAAACATCTCTTTTCCCGTACAGATCATTTCTTTAGCTGGCCTCTTCTCTCTGTATTATGAAGTATTTGTTTAGTTTTATATTATTTCATAATATATTGAATTACACATTCATTTCTGTTTACAATTTTTTCTATTTGTCAATATCATTTTCTCTCATTACGATGTTGTACAATAATTTCAATAACTATAATAAAAGTCTCTTAGAT
The DNA here is from genome assembly GCA_035578165.1 of Stenolophus ochropezus. NCBI lineage: Eukaryota > Metazoa > Arthropoda > Insecta > Coleoptera > Carabidae > Stenolophus > Stenolophus ochropezus. The sequence goes on along the minus strand of JAQOWZ010000008.1, from coordinate 8,750,199 downwards.
TTACGTCCTATATTTATAGTGTTGCAGTCTAGATCTTGACTTTCTAGACTTTTGTCTTGTCTTGTCTAGATTATCAAGACAAGACTGCCAAGAGTTTTGTCTTGAAATTGCAAGTCAAGACAAGTCTTTCTTATTCTAGTTTAAGACTAGAAAATTTTTAACAATTTTCAAAACTCTAGATTCATTAAAAATTTTAAATTTTCGTAATATAAATATATCATGCGAAGTTTGTTCCATCCAAGTGAATATAAAACAGAAAAAGAACGGAGCCCAAGAATTATCTATCCTTGTCTAAACTGTATGTGCAGATCAATGTAGACTTGAAATAATCGAAAGTCTTGATATCTAGACAAGATTTTTTAATCTAGACTTGTACTTAGTCAAGTCTTATCTTGAAATTTCTGCACAAGACAAGAATATATAAAGGCTTGTTTTGTTTTGTCTAGACGACAACTCTACATATTAACTACAAAAATTGTGAACATTAATATCATCTAAATTTAAAATATAAAAGATTTTGTATTAAATAATTCAATTTTATATGGTATAACAAAGTATACGAATGCTTTTTCTGTTTATTCTTTTAACGTCTTATGACAGAAGTATTTATTTTTCTTCAATGAAAACCTGTAATGCCTTGTAACTTATAAAAATAATAATAGAAGTTGATAACATTTCACAAAAAGGCAATGTGTCACGGATTATATGGTGTATTAACATTTTATTTTAAACGGTGTAAAAATTCTTTTGCTGTTTACTATACATTATAAACATTTGCTTGATTTGAATCAGAATTGCCAAGAACAAAAAATTTTGCCAAATATTGTAGAAATCTGACATTCCCGTCAATGCAAATGATGTTTTAAAACAATTTGATGCTTATATTTATTTTTTCGTAAATAAATTATTAATGAGCAAATCTGGCTACGTCTGAACGTAGCTGTTTTAAAATAAGGAAAATAAAACTCCTTAAAAGTGTTGTTTCCTAAAAAAGTTTTGACACGATAAACCGTCACCTAAATTTAATTATATAGTTATTGTGTTTCAATTTTGATTACAATATTCTATGAAAGATACACATGATCTTCAGACATACACAAGGACATTTGATGAGTGGATTTCATATTGGCAGGTTTGGAGTTGATGCGCATGAAGGCCGGGTGTTGTAGCGACCCCTGGAAGCAATTAACCCCAGTAATCGGGCCGCTTGTGTATTTGCTGTTGTATTTAAATGAGTTTAGCTCGCACTTCACTCCCGGCTGTTTGCTCACATGTTTGCGTCTCAAGTATCGCACACAAGCCTCAGCTGTTTCTCTTTGCCAAATAACTGATTTGTTTTTCATGTCCTGCAGGACATGAGGACCTTAATCCGCACTACTGTCAATAGCGATACACTCACTGCAATACATTCATCACAGAGTTATACATATAACAGATAGATAATTCAGTAACTCGTCTTAAATTCCATATAACCCATGGAGTATTCTCACATTAAAAAAAAAATATTAAAGAACGACTTTATGAGATTTGCTTGCATCATCAACCTGCTGTTAATGTCAGAATCATAAAAATATATATAATTCATTAAAATACATTTAGTTGCATTTGCTACACAGTTGAACAAATATATTTGGACTAACTGACGGGTATCACGCTAAAAATACTCAAAACATACTTACTTCCTACTTCCTACTAAGGAAGAATTGCATTTTCTAAAAATTGGGATTAATATAAATTGTATTTTCTAAATATTATCGATTTTTTTAAAGAATCACGTGTTGTTTCAAGGAAGAGAATACATTAAAAACTCACTAATAAATTTTCTTCATATACTTTATTCAGTGTTTATTGGGTGGGATATTAAGCGTATTATGTCATATGTGCAATTTCTCCAGCGTTTAGAACACATATTTCACTACTTGGTGCTACAGTTTTTTCTCCACTGTCAAATAATATTTTTTTTATATGTCATATTTAAGTGTCCCTTATAGTAAGTTACATGAAAACAACTTAACATTCTAAAATAACGTATTTTCTGGAATGAAAATAAATAAAAAAGTTGTCACTTTTCTTACCATCGGAGAGTATTTATTTACATAAGAATCAGGAAAATGATACATTACTCTCGATGAGCCATATTGATTTTAAAAATAATAATAAAATCATATTGTCTAGAAGTATTCTATAGTGTGCTTCTTTCGTGTAGGTAACAGAAAAGAAATTATAAATGAACAAAAACCTGTTACTTTGCATTTTTGATGCAAGCGTGTATAGTAATTTGCAATTCTACTCACAGCGACATGGTTCTTGTAGACATAAAAAAGCGGGAGTAGAGGTTGTAGCAGATCTGCTGCCCAAAAAATAAAAGATGAAGTACAACTGTGTGTTAAAATATTTTCATGACAAGTCAGAGAAATGCAACTTTCGTCCCGCATTTTAGGAGTGAAAATAGTACTTTCGCTTCGGTTTTAGAAAAAATATATTCCTTGCCTACGTTACAGCTAATTATTCTAATATATTTTAAAATATTTATTTGTTACGAAATATTCGTAATAATCCTAAAAAACAAGAGTAAATTGCCACTTCTGGTTGACTAATTTTTACCAAAAGTTGATATATACAATAGAATTTCTTCTACACGTAGACATATACATCCAAGTATTGATGCACATTTATTAGAATATACCTTTAATGATGATTAATAATATTAATTTCATGACTTTTTATTAATGACGTTAATGCCCTTTATCTTATACAGCATATGAATAAGACCTCTTTGAACAGCCAATACTTATACATTTGTACAATAGTACCTATAGTTTCTTATAATTCATTCTGCCATTGTATCCGTTGAAGTGTCATAGCAATAATCAAATTTGCAGTTTGATTCCCACTTGTACACTTGCACCTCTTAATATCCAGGCGATTAGTGGTGCGGGTCATGCATTCGAGGGGCGCAGCTGTGGACAAGGGCGCCCCCCATAAGAGCATAATAAGTGATATTAAAATGCGCACGGATGGGGGACGACTGTTCTTATTGTGTGAATCGCAGCGACAAGTGCAGTTTAAATTCATGTGGAATTACCAACTCAATACCGGGGTTATTGAGTCAGATGACCCATACATCTCATGCGGCTAACGCAATAAATACTTCCCTTTTGTATTATAATTTATATGTTCTCATACTTTTTATCATATAGTCTTCTTTCATTTACCTAGTGTTCTGTGGTATTTTCTCCATGAAAGCAAAGCAAGCCTTGTATTTGTAACTATGTTAATATTTTTCTATTATCATATTTATTAACTATTATTAAAACATTTCTACTCAAATGTTTTCGCTGTTGCCTACCGCTGCACACTGCTACTCTATTTCATTCCTGTTATACGAACTATTACGATCTTACCCTAATTTACAATACAATAAAGAAGAAGTGCCGGTAAGCGGAACATCATGTCCATTCTTATCTAGGGCCGGTAAAAATGTCGATATATCGATGTAAGTCGACTATTTAAAAAAGTCGATCGATCAACTTTTAAAAAATATAATATCGATATTTTCGACTTTTTAATCGTCGACTTTTTCAATTTGTTAGACTTTCGACTTTTTCGACTTTTTAATCGTCGACTTTTTCAACTTTTCAATTTATTAGACTTTCGACTTTTAGATTTAAACTTCGATTTACTTGCTACTTTAAAATCTTTTCTAATTATTTTGACTCAAACTATTAGAATGTTAGAGTTTGCTTAGAGTATTTTCAATCTACTCTCATTACTGATAATTTTTTATCCATTTCTTTATATTTACATACAAATAATAATGAATTTTCAATTTCATGATAACAAAATTAGAAGAATAAATTACTAACTGCAATAATATAATAGTATATAAGAAAAATAAGACCCTTTAGATACACTGTAAAAAATGCACGTAAAATTCCATGACATATTATGTACCAATTTACATTAAATTTAATCTACAACAATTTATTTCTTTAATATTTATAGAAATACTACATTTTTAAGATTAAATTACAAAAGTTGCGTAATATTATAACGAATATTTAAAATAACACTGTATTCATCATGAAATTACTTTGAATACGTTATTTTTACGTTCTATTACGCATTATTACATTTATTCCTGAAAAGATACATATCTTTATATTATAATTACAAAATAAAAGTAAAAAAACTCATAAACAGGAAAATTACAAAATAAATATTCAAATTTACAGTATTGCATTTGAATTCTTCATAAGTATTAGTGTAAAATCACGACATTTTAGGAATTGTACATGTAAATAAGTGTAAAATTAATAGCGGCATGTAAAATTACACAAAAATTCATGTAGGATATATGCGCACTGTGCATCTACGCAGCTGCGTTGTGCTATTTGGTTGTTGAAGCCACGTTAAAGCACAAGAATAAGTCGAAACTTTATTGAGTGCAAGTGACAGCTAATTTAAGTAAAAATCATTTTTAACCTTTTATTGTCTTACAGGGAACAGGTAAGATATACTATAAATACTAAATGATTTACGATACCAATACATTAGACACGAGAGGGTTTAAGACCCGTAAGTGACTAAAGATGCTTTATGTATGTGTATCGTACAGTATTTTATCTAGGTTAGAATGTAAAAACCTAACAAATATAACGAAATACTTCAATTTATGAATTAGGATGAGAATATTAAGTTTATCATAATAACAAATTATTTATTTTGCTCGGCGTCCCGTAACTATGAAAATGGTGTTACTGAACAACCATTTTACAAATTTAAAACCAACAACTAAACGTCAATTTTGTGCACTATCGTAGATAAATAATATTTTCTAGTGACGATAGAGATTTGTCAGATAAATTAATAAATATCTCATAGGACAATAAAAGTCATATTAAAATTTGTCGTGCCATGTTTGACACTTTACTTTCTTCAGAAATTGAATAAATCAGGGTGTAAAAAATTGATTACATTAATTTAATTTAAAGTTTGAGTACCCATCTAATAGCCAGTTGCATCAAAGTAACTTAAATATTAAACTTTTCTGAAATTCACAATATTGTATCGAAATGAAATGTATATTGCTGTGAAAATTTGTATTTTTTTATTTAAGATTTAAGTCTAGCGTCAAATTTAAGCTTTGTTGGTGCAAGTGGGCGTACGTTATGTTCCGATTCAAAATATATAAACACTAGATCATATCATAATTTATCTTTAATTTTCAGGTTCATTAAAAGTGAGAAAATGTACATTTGCACATTTTGTAGTCTTAAATTTTTGAAAATTCAGTCATACAACAAACATTTATACATTCATAAAAATGTAATAAATTGCACATTTTTCTGCCTGCATGAAAAATGTTTCATGCAATTTAAAAAATATAAAAATTTTCGCATCCATGTTGGAAGAACCCATTCAGCCGATAAAATTAAATCCTCCGTTGGGCAAAGATGTAATTTTAAAGGTTGTGATTTTTTTGAATCTAATCGAAGAATATTTATAACTCATATTAATAATCACATTAAAAATAATAAATTTGTAACTTGTCCTTTTTTTCAATGTAAAATTACTAGTAAATTTTGTTCTGTACCAGCATTTAGAGTACAAGTTTTTAGGTATCATAATGCTCGTAACGAGAAAACAAATCAAAATAAATATGGATAACAGTGCCCTAGTATGTCCAGAAAATAATGCGCAATCTAATAATAATTGCCAGGACATAGAGTTTGAATTAACAAAAGCATTAGCTATATCATATTTAAAACTACAAGTAAAATTTTTCCTAATTGATTCCAGTTTAAATGCCCTAATTGATAGTTTTGCTGGTATCAATGACATAACAAATAAATCTTATTTACGTATTTTACAAAAAAAATAATATTCCAACTTCGGAATCACTTGTTTATGATATAAATCTTTTTTCTAAAGTTCATGATGCAATTAATGGTTTTTTACGTACACAATTTAAAAGGAAACAATATTATAAGGAACAATTTTTATATATAGAACCTATATCCATTGATTTAGGATTTAACAATCAACACAAAAAATGTCACTATTTTTATGTTTCAATTTTGTCAACTTTGCAGAATTTATTATTATCAAATGAAAACATATTTAAATATTGCAGTAACGGAGTGCAATTAAATAACAGTACTGGAAAATTTGCTAGTATTAGTGATGGACTTTTATTCACAAAAAATGCTTTCTTTAAAGAAAAGAACCGATTGCGTATATTGCTATATCAAGATAGTTTTGAGGTATGTAACCCATTAGGTTCGTCAAAAATGAAACATAAAATACTTGCAGTTTACATGACATTGGCAAATCTACCGCAATATTTTCGTTCTAAAGTTGATCAGTTGCAATTAGTTTTTTCTTCAAACGTCATAAAAGTGACATCTTCTGTGACGTGATTGACAAGGTTGAAGTTTAATTTCTATGCCAACGTAATATAATTTTTTATTCTAGCTGCCGTATAACATTGTCGCCGCCGTATAATATTGTCGCCGCCGTATAGCCAATAAGAAGCGCCGTATAATATTGTCGCCGCCGTATAGCCAATAAGAAGTAACTTGTACAATAGAAATCTGTAATATCGCCCTAAATGTCACTATAAAAACTAGATAACCTAAGAATAAAGTTACTAAAAATTATGAATAACTGACAGGTAACCTACATATTAAACGTCAAATAGTAATTTATTTTTTAAAATTTCTAAGTTTGAAGAAAAAATAGCATGTGTTATTCAGAATAAAAGTGTCTTTGTGTGCCTCGCATGCAATTGTCCGACTCGCTTCGCTCGTCGTGCAACCTTCCATGCTCGCCACACAAAGTATCACTTTTACTCTTAATAACACAAATACTATTATTATGTACTGAAAAAAATGTAAAATACTTTGGGTTCCCAAAAATTTTTGATAAAGTGTTGGAAGACATTCGAATTTTAGAAACAGAAGGAATTAATATTAAAGGCCAAATGTTTTATGGTTCATTATTTTCCATGCTAGGAGATAATCTTGGTAGTCATCAAATTGGAGGATTCACAGAAAATTTTAGTTCTTCAGAATACTTTTGCAGATATTGTTTAATAACACGACAACATTTAGATAATGGTGAAGTAGCATCTAAAACTCTGAGAAATGTAGAGTTTTATAATGAAATAGTTAACAGAATAAACAACAATGAAAATCTGAGTACATTTGGTATTAAAAACGAATCCTGTTTAAATACGTTAATTTTTTTCCATGTATGCGATCCAGGATTTATATGAAGGCGTTGTGCAATACGATTTAATTTTAGCTATTCATTATTTTGTAGAAAAAAAAATGGTTTACGTATCAATATTTGAATTATCGGCTTCAGAAAATGCGTTTTGAATATGATTTTGCAAATAAGAGACCGCCACTAATAAAACCAGGCAAAAAGTTAAACGGATCAGCTAGTGAAACAAAAAAATTTTTGCAAATTTTACCATTTGCCATTTACGATTGTATACAAGATCATAAAGATGAAGTTTGGCAAATGGTAAAACATTTAAGAAAAATATGTGAACTTGTTAATGCATATTCAATTTCAATTGGACAAATTGCTGTGTTACAAAATTATTTAAATGAATATATGACATTACGAAAACAAATATTTAGTACCATAAAATTAAGACCAAAACATCATTTTATTATGCATTATCCTACATTAATTAGAAAATTTGGACCATTATGCAATTATTCTACGTTGAGATATGAAAGTAAACACCGATATTTTAAAAATATAATAAAGCATACTCAAAATTTTAAAAATGTTACCTTAACTTTATCTGAAAAACATCAACTATTGCAAGCACTCTACACCGTAAACAAGTCAGAATTATTTTGTGAAAAAATTGTATGCGATAATGCTGAAATATTTGATTTAGAAAATTATGAGCAGCAAGTACAATGTGCTTTGAGATCGTCGGAACATATTAAGAATATTTATTTTATTTCTTAAGATATTATGTTTAAGGGTATTCGTTATAAAACTAATATGCATTTAATGTTAGGAAGGAATCATAATTCAGCATATTTTATTTGATAACACTTATACAAAATTATATTTTATTGGATGTATTATTAATGTATATTATAATCAGGAAATTGATTTGTTTGAATGTTGTACGACTGATTCTAATTCAAAAATTTATATTAAACTAGTCGAAGAAGTATTATTTCAACCTGTAATTTCATTCATACACAAAAGCAGAAGATTATTTTCCTTGAAATCTTCATTTTATGAAGAACTTTAAAGGTAAAAAATAACATCCCCACACTGTTACATTTATAAAAACTATAACATTTTTTTTGTAGATGAATCTCTTGCTATATAAAGTATGGTCAGGTGATAGATTGAAATTTTTTTTAATTCCGATTGAAAAATCTGTTATTGACCATAACGGCGAATCCTTACTACAAGCAGTAATTTTAAAAGGCATGATTAACTAAAATATTTATATTTTTATAATTCTTTTTCTTGTTCCATTTGACTTGAAATTTCAGTATTTTCTTTCTTCAGTGTTCTATCTTTCATTAAAACTCGTATGTATCAATTTTATTTATACATTTAATAGTTCTTCGCAGACACAGGTTAGTCTATTTCTTCTACTTACTTTTACACACTTAATCTCTAGTCACTCTTTTTCCCTATTCTTTATCATTCATTACTCAATGTATTTAAAATATGAATATAAGAATTAATGAAGGTAAATCTCGACAGCATATTAAAATAAAATACTGGATCTTTACCATCTCAGTTTACCTTTTATGTAGCGGATTGTATAGGGATGAGATATAGAAAACTATTATTGCTGAACAATTCTTCACCTACAAAAATGAGTTAAAATTTTGATTGTTTTAGCATCAGAAAAATTAAACATAGAAGGCAGCACTTTAGTTTTGGAAGCAGATGGTACAGTGGTTGATGACGATAGTGTTTTGGAGGCATTGAATAAAGAAACTCTTATCTTATTACAAAAAGATGAAGTTTATTGTTCAATGTCAAACTCTTTATCAAACGTTTCCTTTTCCTCGATGCCATCACTGGGATCCGATGTGATCTCACTTCCACTAGAGGAATTTTTGTCATCAAAGTCAATTTCTTCGCCTTCAGAAAAGTCAATAGACACAATAGAAACTTCTTCGTGTTCTTCCAATTCTATGTATACATCGATGTCAGAAAACGACTGGCTTAATTTTCGTATTCCATGGGAGAAGCTAAGTCTCCAAGACTTAAAAATGTGTGAGGAAAAGGTACGACATCCAATGTTGACATCAGCAGTTGTTCACTTAGTAATAAAAGAAATGCGTGCTATAAAAACATTAATTCCTTCAAAAACACTGAGAATAATTGCCCAGAAAATTGTTACAAAATACCCAGATTCGTTTAAAGATGTAGATGAAGATGGGGTGGTGCTGGGCAATGGTACCCATTCTCTATACCAAAAATTATTAGACCATAACAACTACTTAAATAGGCCTAACAAATTGAACACTCTCCGACGAGACATATGTGATACACCGGCAAAAACAAGACGTTTGTGCTCTTGGCAGCCAGATACCCATCCAGAGGAAGAAGAATGGATAAACAAGAAAAAACAGTATTTGCAAAATATTGCGAAAAGAACTGATTGGCGTGAAGATGATAAGATTTATTCATATTTAGAAAGTACTTACGCGTACCAAAGATTAGATATTAATAAAAACTCTACTGTAGAGTATTTGAAAAACGAATGACCAATTCTATTAAACTACGAAATTTTTGCATGGCATTACAAAAAATTAATGAATCACGACATAAATATCCTCACAGAAACCATGACCAGAAAACAAGAAAAAATCTTCAAATTGGCTGTGGACAAGAAAATAGATGTAAAAAATATAGAGAATTCTACATTAAAAATATTATTAACTATCATGAACTATTTCAAAGAACCAGCTGAAGCTATTTATAAAGCAATTGAGGTATGAAATATATTATGAAATTTACATTAAATTTTAAATAACAATTTGTATTTTGCAGGATGGAACAGAAATGGATAAAATTATACCAGAATTTGCTTCTCCACACATAATATCCGTTGGTAAGTAAATTTTATATTATTATGTATAATAACATTTAAAATGATTTTTTCACAAAACTTCTGTTTCCAGTTGTCCAATAGTTACCAAAACCTTCTCCCATTAATGTTACATTGAGGAATCCGTAATTAAAGAGATCTTTAGTCTTGTAGAATCGTTTATTCAACATCCACACATATATCCACGGTCCACGCACCTATCCAGACTTTAAACATTCTTGTTAATTGGATATGCGATTTTTAGCATGATTCCAATAACTCGCTTAACGAGAGGTAAAAAGGTACTCAAATGTAATTTATTATTTTATTTACAGATTCAGAGGATGGATTACGATTTTATATATATGTAGATAAAGTTTATCTTTTTAATACTGCAACTTTGGAGGAAGCTCTGCAAAGTGTATTTGCTGCTTTTTTATTTTAAATATAAAATATCCAAAGGAAGCAAATAAAACTTTGGAATTCATTCAAAAATATTTTTTGAAAATACATCCTGATTCTGGTGGAAAATTCAAGAAATCTTCCACGGTTATATCACTTATTAGTAAATTAAAAAATTATTAATAGGTACAAAGTTTTTTATAACAAAATTTTAAGTTTTTGTTTATACGACCGAAGTCATTTAATTTCTACCAAAATATTTTGTTTATAGTATAGAATTTATATATGTTTTTATATAACTATTAGCACCTAAAGTTATTGTATTGATAATGAAATAAAAACTTTAAATCAGTTTTTTGAGCTTTGTTTTCTAATATCTATCTAACAGGAAGAAGTTCGTAATTGAAGTGCACTTTTACAATAATTGGAATATTAATTAAGTATACATGTAAACTGAAGATTTACTATTTTCATAGGTACTTGCACATATAGTGTATGTATTTGTACAATGTAAATTTACATATCCATATAAAATTTTATACTATTATTTTGTATATTTACATTATGAAATTACATTCTTGTAGAATTTTTACATCAGCTTATTGTATTTATACAATGTATAATTACATATGGTTCAAATTTTTACATCAGCTTATTGTATTTATACAATGTATAATTACATATAGGTAGAATTTTTACATCTGCTTATAGTATTTATACAATGTATAATTACATACAGGTACAAATTTTACATTAACTTACTGTATTTGTACAATGTATAATTACATATGGGTAGAATTTTTACGTAACTGTAATGAACTTTTACAATGGAAAATTACTCAATTTTTGTAAATTTAGAGTACTAGTGGATTCTTACATTATTTTTCATGGGTGGAAAAATAACCCTAGATTTTTAGTGTAATCCTACATAAATATTTTTTACGGTGTACACTACAACTACAATATTGTAATTTTACCCCAAATCTGTACAAGTACACGTATTTATTGCGGTCTACAATTTCGATATTTTCGGCTTTTTAATCGGCGACTTTTTCAATTTATTAGACTTTCGACTTTGAATATTTCGTAGACATTCACTATTTTCGACTTTTTAATCGTCGACTTTTTCTACTTTTCAATTTATTAGATTTTCGACTTTTAGATTTCAACTTCGATTTACCTGCTACTTTAAAATCTTTTCTAATTATTTTGACTCATACTATTAAAATGTGATTTCAGATATTCACAAACGCCTACTTGATTGCAATTTTAAACACCTGTTAATTTTTTTTAAACGATATATCTCTGGAACTAATTATCGGATTTGAAAAATAAAAAAACTGTTGGATAGAGAATTGAAAGGCCTTTCGAACTGTGTCATGTTTGATACCCTTTTCCATTTAAAATTTTTGAGGTGCAGTCCACCCCCATTTTAGGGTTGAAGTTATGACATTGGTACTAATCCATTCAGGTGTCCTCCTTTATATTAAAATTGATGTGTTCGAGCGTTTTTTTGCAAAATTAATGTTAAGTGGCCAAAAAGTGCGCTGATAATTTTCACTGGCCCACCCTGTATAAGTGAATAAATTTAGTGTTAAGAACAGTACATTTTTTTATGAACTTGAATTAAAATTATTCACACTGAAAAATTATTCATTGATATAAAAAGCTATATTTTTAATTGTTCCATTTCTTTCAACTGTATCGACCGACACTGGACTTTTCTGACTTAAATATTTCGACTTTTAATTATTTCGACTTTTTCGACTTTTCAACTTTATCAACTTTTTAACTTTTTCGACTTTCCAATATTTTCGACTTTTTTTAAATAGTTGATGTTTTCGACTAGTCGATTAAAATCGATTTTTCAAAAAGTCGAAAATCGACTTTCTGTTTCCAAAGTCTGCCAGCCCTATTCTTATCCCATCCATCAGCAGTTTTTATAATGCTTCCATGAAGAAAATTTCTTAGTAGTAGTACAGCTTAGAAACAATCCTGCAAGTAAATGCGACGGAGTTAAATATTAATTTGAAAATTCTAATATCTTCTATAAAATTACGTCCGCAATTACTTTCCCGTTTTATAATAAATACATACTATTTAGCCTTACTTTAGTGTGAACATAACAATCACATATCGTTGACCTCTATGTTAAAAGCGATTTGACATATCGCGGTATGTTAAAATAATTCGATATTTTTTAGCTTTTATATTTAGAGGTTCTTAAGTAAAATTTCTTCGTAATAATAAAGAGTGCCCACAAAAACGCTATTAATTTATAATTCAATAAAGTTTTGAAGAACTACAATTTTTTGATTACTTGGATTGATTTTGGCCTTTTATTATTTTTCAAAGCCTCTTGTTGCAGGGCTCATCATATTTTTTTTAAACAGCTCGTTTGTTGATTCTTTCACTTCATGTTAACGAGAATTTTTTTCGGTCAATAACTATGATATATTATGTGTGCGTTAGATATTTATACATCGCTCCTCTTAGCGTTGTGCTTCAATATGTAAAACACAAACTACCACCTTATAATGTAAATAACGTTTGTCATTTATTAATAAAGTAAATTTACATTATTAATTATTACTTCTAAGATAATAATAAAAAATAAAAGTATGGTGTCACCGAGAGTCTCGACGAGATATTGGTCTTGTATCAGTTTCGATTTACGTGTTAAAACTTGAATAATTTTTATTTTTCAAGACGAGACGACAGTTCGAGTACATCGTTTGTTTGAAACATAATTTTGACCAATCATTTTGATTAGTGAATAGCTGTGAATTTTACCGACAAAATTTTCAAATGCAGCCAAGCGGCCCTTGTTAGAAATTTAATAATCTGCGCTTCGAAATAAGCAGATTACTTCAGAAACATATCTTCAGCACCGAACCACGAAAAGCGAACACCCCAACGTTTTTTTTCTCTTTATAGAAATTTAGGCGAATATTGAATTGAATTGTTAAAAATTTTTTGAAACAAAAGTGATTTTGTTTCCTAAGCACACTTGACCGAAATTGATAAAATCAATAATTTTCTTATTTCCTAATTTATTTTCATTTTATGTTACATGAATTTTATATTATTAGAAAGAGAAAAAATCTTTATTTAATATTATAAGAGACGATTTTCAGCCCCATATGAAAATTGATAGTATGAATTTCTCGAAAATTGTACCAGTTAAAAAATTTTAAGGAGCGCTGTCAATTTATAAGTTATAAGTTAAAAAGCAAATTAATCTAGTGATCTATGCATTTTCTCGGAAAAACAAATACATAATTAAAATCATGCTAATATGACGACACCTTGCTCCAATTTAACCGACGTCGTATCTCTTATAGTTGTCGAGATCCCAATGGTTAGCCTCTTAAAGCGGACACCTGTAAAAGGGTGGTTTAAGTAACCGTGCAACAAAAATAAGAATCGCTAATTTTACACTTTGCTTAGCAATTTACTTTGGTCACTTTAGAAACATTTTGATCTACAATCTGAATTTGTATATTTGGATTTTTGGATATGAGACAAGAGAGGTGGTATTAGCAGACATATGTCGGAGATTCCCACGAGTGAAGAGGCGCGCAGCAATCAGAGCGCGCGTCGGGCCGTGTGATGTCCTGGTGTTGACACAGCCTAATCCTCCGGCGACTGTGTCTCCCGCGTCGCCTCCAGCGCCAGTCGCCGCTCCCACGTACATCCTACGCGGACATCACTTACGAGTTCATCGCCTCTAATTGTGTTTACATTTAAACCTAATACAGTTAAGTACTAGAAAATGAAGATCACGCCATAAGCTTCAATTTACTCTTATCTAGGGTATCGCTTTTATGTGAAAGTGTAAAGTAGAGTTGAACCTATCCGTCATGGAACATTTGTAGAAAAAAAAAACAAATATTCGTAAAAACTGTGAGTAGCTGGTCAGTTTCAATAAAATACCCGAACTTTACGCTTTTTTCAAATTTAAGCAATGACAGATCGAACTTCTAAATAATTTTGCCTATCTCATTTGAGATAAAACTTAGGAAACGAACGTATAATATATAATAGATACAATATATAATATATAATAGATATGATATATAATATATAATATAATATATAGGTAATATAAAAACTATCGCTAGCCATTCTTAATTATATTTTCGTCTTCGTGTTTTCCTATTACTGTACATGTATTTCTTTGATTATTCTTAACTCTACAATTAAAATCGCCTAGTACAAAAATGTCTCCTCGATTTATTTCAGTTTGCGCTTCTCAAATATATATATATATATATATATATATATATATATATATATATATATATATATATATCTTTGTTCTCCTTATTTTCATCCTCATTCAGTCCGTAAGCTATTATAATTGTTTTTTCATTTCCATTAATTTCTTTTAGTTGTAGTTTCAATGTTTTTTTGAACATGCTTCCCACTTTTGTAATTTTGTTGTATACCTCTAATATATCAAACAAGCAACCCTCGCCACAGTTTTTGTATCCTGTGGTACTCCGCTATAAATGAATAGATGTCCTCCTTCTGTAATTATTTCTCCTTTTCTTATTTTTGTTTCAGTAATTGCTAATATGTCAATTTTTTCTTTGTTAATGTAATAATGTAATAATTTCCCTGCTTTACCATTTATACTTCTAATATTCCATGTTGCTAGTTTTCAAGTTTCTTTCTTTTTCCTTGTATCTGGCCTTGTCGTTGCCGGTAAGTGTTCCTGGTTGTTAACTATGTTGTTATATATTAGTTTTTTGGAATCAAAGTTGTTGCAAGATATAGTTTTTCCAATTTATTTGTCTTAATTAATAAACGGAATTAAAAGTCTATACTATAAAACAAGAAATTAATAAGAATAAAAAGAAATTTTTGAGACAAGGGAAGGCCTCCAACAAGGAGTGATGAGTTCATTGCTATTCATAAAAATTAAAGATTCAGAACAACGAATATTCGCGCCAAGAAAACTAAAAAATACGAAAAAAATATTATTTTTAATTTTTTTGTTTCAAAATAGGGCACCCATCCAAAAAGTCCGAAAAACATTTGACGTACTGGTTAATGTCGCAGGAACTACTGACAATTTTTTCAAAACAGAACAACGAATATTCGCGCAAAGAAAAGGGAAAAATAGGAAATAATACGGTTTTTTTTAATGGCGTACCATCCAAAAAGTCCGAAAATATTTTTGGGTACAAGTTATAGTCTCAGGACCTTGTGGTAATTTTTTCATAACAGAACAACGAATATTCGCGCAAAGAAAAACGGAAAATAGGTAAAAAATCTGTTTTATTTTCAAAATGGCGCTACCACCCAAAAATTTTCATAAGACAATACCAACATAAATAATCAGACACGTAGATAAATCACAGGCAGTTGTATCGGGCGTAAACTACTTAGTCCATTGTGTACATTACTGTATCAAAATTGCGAAGATTATTTATAAAAAGAATTAAAAATGTATTCATATGTTTACATAATTTTTTTTACGAATCTTCGTAAGTAATGAGTGATTCACCCTTTAGTTTTTTTGATAGAATAGTTCAATTAGCATGAGATTAGTATAGTAAGCGATCAAATGGGGTAGTAGGTGTTTAAGTATAGGATAAGGGCGTGATTGGCGCCGGCGGCGTTTCCCAGGGTGTAATCTGTTTGGCGAGCGCGGAGACGGAGTGCCAGGCGATGTCGCCACGTGCGTGTTCACAGCCTGCAGGCCACGTCGGACACGGCGTAGGCTCTCAGGGACTGCGCTACACAATGAGCTACATTGCCAGAATTCTCTACCTACACACAAACTTACATTCTTTATACCTGCTTTAACGAATCAGTTATTATCGAAAGAAAAAAAACAGATTAATAATTACAGACATCCTCTTAATGGATAAAATGTGTCCCTGTATTTTTCAAGGCAGAGCATAGGGCAACTCACCGAGCCGCAGTTCTAACTGCCGTACTGTCGGTTGTTTCATGCCAGCGCTACTTCTATTTAAGATGTATAGACGGCAAGTCTATAGAATCCGAGTGTGATACACAAGTAACTGTGTTTTTTATTTTACGACAAATCACACATTGTCGGTTGCTGGGACTTGAACCTACGATCTCAAGTTCGAATGACGTCATAGCGAGTTAGAGATGTGCGTTAGCTCGCTCAGCCATCCAGAATGAATACGTTGTATTTATTCTTATGATGTCTGTAACACCTACAGATAGATTCGGAAACGAAGATCGTATTTTTAGATAAAAAATGACAAGAAAGATAGAGATCCGGAATTACAAATACGACCAGACACCAGACGAACAACTTCCTTTCGATAGTAGCAATCATGTTTTATCTAAAAGAGTTTGAACCACAGGAAGTTGCAAAGTAAATATGTTAAAATGGGGATTTTAATTGTTCGGATCTGTGTACATGAGTACATCTACAGACTGAGGAACTTGTTTTGAATTACTGTACCTTTTTAAAATGAAATGATATCAAATGTACAGCTTCATTATATGCAAAATATTGGAGATAGGGGCGAATCCAAGTGGGGGGTCACGGTTAAGAACCTCTTATCCCAAAAAAAGAAAAAATGTACATTAAATTTATTAGATATTTTTGATGTATTGTCGAATTCTGAGAAAAACTTTACTGGGTCGTGGTTAAGAAAAGGTTGCAAAATTTAAAAAAAAACAATATTGCATTTCAGGTTTCTGAGAATTAATATTATATAATTCCTTAATATATTAAGCTATTTATTTAACTTTCTCTATTAATGTTTAACGACTACTTATCTATTGCTTCGGTGTATACGTGCAGCAATTTGCTTCTCCCGTGCCTTTCCGTGTCGCGTTCGCTTCCATTTTCACTTTTGCTGTGCCGCGTTGGTTTTCGAAAAACTTTCATTGAAAAGACAGAGAAATTACTGTTTTTTTACCAAAATAATTCTAGATTCCCATTTAAAAATAAAAATTGATAGTTTTAATTTAATTTTTTTAATATAATAAAACTTTTATATAAAGAACATTCTTCTTTCCTTTGCACTAAATAGTTACGGTTTAACTTATATTATGTTATGTTTATTTAAATAAGCAATTCTTCATCGTCATAATACAGAGTAGCTGACAAAAATGGGGAAATCGGAACAGGCATTTGAATAGAGAAATAATTATGTAAAGTAAATCAAAACCTCAGATAGAGAGACCAAAGAAAAAATTGACAATAGTACCTATAAATATTGTAATCAATTTAAAAATACATACTCCTATCTGTCAATGTTAGTATGGAATTGTAAAACTACTTTACAATAACTGGCGAAAGGCGAAACAGTACTGTGTAACTCTTTAGGAAATAAACAAGCAGATGGGTTGACCAAAAAAGGAGTAAAAACGTAAATTTATTCTTCTAAACCTTCACGTGGACTACTAAAAAAAGAAACTCTTTTTACAATCAAATATTGATCAAGAAATGCGAATTTTGACATTTTTTTTTCTATCGAATGACAATTTGCATGAGCTTCTTACAAAGAAATACAGGAAATCAAGTCTGTTGAAATTATGTTTTTAACACGTGTACTTCAAAGTATCATATTTATATTTATATATAAATAGTTAATCATTTACCATTTACAGATATAAAATGTTTTGATTAAGCTTCCAAGGGTTAGAGTGCCTATAATAAGAGTGATGACAATGGTGGTCTTCATTTTGATTGGCCACACCATTTTATTTCCATTTTGCGCTTGGTGTACATTGTGGTGCATAGGAAGTTTGAGCTCATTTTATTGTTTTTGTATAATTAATTTTGTTTTAATTCCTTGATTTGTGTTTTTTCAATTAATATAACTTTTTTATATATAATATAATAGTTTTAGTATAGTTTTACTCTATAAGTTCATATTATGGCAGTATTTGAGGTTATCTAACGCAGTAAGTATTATAATATTTTAGTCTAAACATAAATAATCAATAAATAGAAGTAATTTGTATATTTTATTACTATTTTTTAATTATTCTTATCGACAGAAAATTAACTTAATTGCATAAATTGTGTAGGATCAAAAACTTACACAAAACTTGAGTTCAATAGATTTGTTTAAATAAAAAGTTGTAAGAAAGGTTCATTATTTTATTGTAATGAACAAAACATTTATTAATTTTTTAAATCTTGAAACTGCTTTCAGACATTATTATAAAATTGTTTATAATCAAAATGTTAATTTAAAAGACTTTTTTATAAAAAAAATTCTTGAAATATGGGATACAAATTTTATATTAAATTTCCATAATTTGCGGCGAAAAATAATCGTACGTTTTGCTTTATTCAAACTTAAAATCGCAAGTAAAAAAATGACTCACAAAAATAAATTGTACGCCAGTAAATCTCTAATGTCGTCAAATTTATAAATTGTTTAAGTTTTGTTTATGTTTATGTTAATGTTATTACAAGTAGAAAATTTGCTATGTTTTATTATTTTTCTTATTTATGAATTTAATATATATTTAATTTTAAATGATATATATATATATATATATCTTTAATAATCATCTTGTCTCTTGATATATGTCTTCATTTGTTTCAAATATAATGTTTTACAGGTATTTCGCTGTTCTATATATTCTTAAAATTTACAACTATGTATAAGCTTCAAAATTATAAATTGGAAATATGTTCATTCTAAATAAAATCTAGGTAAAATGATGTTTTTCTGTATAACTCCTATACCACCGTATGTTAAGTTGGAAATAAGATGGCCGCCAGAGTCGTATGTCATCACTCTTATTATAGGCACTCTACCAAGGGTAATCTAATGATATTTAAATTAATTGCGGCTATTTGTATAATAAATATTGTTATAAAAAGATAAATTATAATATGTAATTTCATTTACAACCAAAAAATGACTCAAGAATTCTTAAATATTCGTTATATTGTTACAATTTAAATATTTCTCCCAAAAATATATATATATCGCTACATATAATTTTCTTGATGCTATTAATATTTATCGTAAACATATTGACTGCTCTCGAATAACAATAGTCAGTTCGGAAAGACAGAAGATATAAGAGTTTTGAAAGCGTATTTATGTATTACCCATAAGACAAAACCTTTTGCTGACCAGTGTCCTGTTCGGCCGTGTGAACGTTGGATGTATGGGCGGCGCTGCAACCCAACGCAGCCATCCATTATGCAGGGCTGTGCGCGCTACATGCCTCCTGCATTATTCTTCCAACCCAGCACTGCAAATCATTCATGAGGGACCTTGTTTCACGGCCTTTTTGCTAATGGAACGCGCGTGTTCTGTTTTTTGGATTTTAGGGATTTGAAGCATTTTAAATATGTATGCATTTATTTTTCATTGTTTCATATGTCCACACAAAGAGTAAAACCTCGCTGGTAAGAAGAGAACACATAAATTCATTTCATATTATTTAAAATTGGGAGCTAGTTAAAAAGAAAACTTATGTGCCATTTAATAAATTTCACTAAAACACAAATGTTTCGAACGTAAATTAATGAAGCATTGTTTTAAATAAAATTTGTTATTTTAAATTTTGTTTAAAGGTAATAGGTTGCATGTCACAGTCTGTTGTGCACACATCACATAAATTGCTTTTTCGGCAGTTCTCTTGATAACTCCTGAACGACTCTGTAATCGTGTCAATCATATAGAAAAATTAAATTTTTTATAAAGTGAGCGCGCATATTATATAAATGCCACATATAACAAAATTTAATGTCGTTTGGAAATATACACCCAGATTCATAAAACAGGAATCAGCTCTTAAACAGGTTTAAATTAGTTAATTAGCTTCAATTTGACATATTTAAAACAGTTTAAGAGCTAAGCTTGCTTCTTTATATTGGGAACACACATATGTTTTAACACAGTCAGTTTTTTATTATCACTTAAAAATTTATTTCTAAAGAAGGATGACGATATTATTTTTTCTAGATATATATCTTTTCCGAATCATTCTTTAAACAATTAGATAACAATAATGAGAGTAAAGTTTAGAGATTTGTTTAGTAGGTTTAATGTAAAAATCTGGAAAAAAATTGAGATTTCTGGGAGAAAGGGGATATTAACTGTTTGCGAGATATGGCAAAAAAAAAATTTTTTTCAAATGCTAATCATAGGTGTCTATGGCAACATTAAAAGTAGTATTTTTATCTATTTTTAACAGTAGGTATTTTTATATCATTTATTTTAAAAATTATTGTTTTATGTACATAAATCATAAAACACTTCTTTCTAATGGCATTTTTAAAGTAAGCTTTGGTACAAACAATTTAAAACAACTGATTTTATCATATTTCTGTCATATTGTTAAAGTTTCTTCTTTCTGTTTATGCACAGTGTCATAAAAATTCTGTTAATGCGGCACAAACATACCAAAGGTTATATCTCTTAAGAAGACAACCAAACAGAAGTTACTTTACAAAATTGGACAGATGTCTTCGGGAAACTGGTTCCTTATTTATGAAAAAATATCCACAACCATTAGCTGGAGACGATCAAGTTGTGCAAAATGTATTAGTATTTGTTGCGTATAAAAATAACACAACAAATGAAGTATCTCTACGCGAAATAGAGAGGGAATGTGCGGTACCAAAGGATACAGCAAGGAAGATTTTAAAGAAAAATAATTATAAGCCTTATAAATGTAGCAAAATTCATCATTTACGAGGCGCGGAGTACAGAAGAAGAATTGAGTTTTGTGAATGGCTGACGGGAAAAGTTAGACGTGATCCACTGTTTTCATTCAAAATTTTATATGTCTGACGAATCTAATTTTACAAATAACGGTTTTTTTTAATAGAAATATACACTACAGCTGGACTGCCTCTAATGAACATTGGCACCGTGAAACAAAATTCCAAGTGTGTTTTGTAACGAATGTGTGAATTGGCATATTGGGTACAAAATTAATAGGTCCATTTTCTTATGAAGGAACTTTAACTGCCAATAAATATTTAGAGTTTTTAAATGGAGACTTGATTGAGGCCCTAGATAATTTACCGCTGACAGATTTAATATAAATTTCGATTATTACCAGCAGGATGGAGCACTAGACTATAATGCTCATATATGCACAATTTTTTTGGACAATTTTATGCCTAATAGGTGAATAGGGACCAACGGGCCTATTCGGTGGCCAGCTATATCACCAGATCTGAGTCCTTTGAATTTTTTTTATCCGGGGTTTTTTAAAATACCATGTTTACACAAATTTATCCATGATTTAAACGATTTGAAAAATAAAATTATTCAGGCATGTAATTTAATTTCTAAAAATATGTTGGAAAACACTTTACATAGTGTTTTAAGCACAGCCGAATTAGGTTTACAACAAAATGGACAAAATTTTGAATATTTGTTATAATTACTGTTTAATTAACCAAATTTGCATTAGTTTAACAAAATTTATTTAGTGTTTCTTATGTTTCATTTTTAGTTATTAATTTTATCTTAGGAATGAGTAAATTTATTTACAATTAATTATAATAGATTATTGTTAAGTTTTATACAGGTAATTAAGACATAACCAAGATTAAAAAATCAGTTGTTTTAAATTGTTTGTACCAAAGCCTACTTTAAAAATGCCATTAGAAAGAAGTGTTTTATGATTTATGTATATAAAACAATAATTTTTAAAATGAATGATATAAAAATACATACAGTTGAAAAGAGAAAAAAATACTACTTTTAACGATGCCATAGCCACCTATGATTACCATTTAAAAAAATATTTTTTTTTGCCATATCTCGCAAACAGTTGGCTAAATTTTTTTTATTATGATTTCTCTTTATGGCGCACTTAATCTTCTAAAAGTTTTATCTGGAACATTTTTGTCTATTTGTCATCGTTTAAGAATAAAAACGATTTATTAATTTTCACTAATTTCATATTTTTTCTTCTATCTAGTGACCTATGCATATTTTTTGAAAAACAAATACATCACAGGAATAGCCCCCTGATAAGGCAATTTTTGTCTAATTTAACCGAAGTCGACGAGGTACCACTTCGGTTAAATTACCTCTTCTAGTTTAGGAATTCCCTTAAGTGGCCCGAGTTCAGTAGACAATCTGTATATCTCGACTTTATTTAAAAAGTGTTTTTATATTCCTGACAGACGCCATTGCAATCTATGGAATTTATTTCTGTACAAGAACTATAAAAGTAGGTTTTGCCAAAAAATGTTAACCGTCCTACCTCAAATTGGGAATTTTTAAATTTCACGAGTTATTAGTGGTAATACATTTAAGTAGTACGTACAGTCAATATAATCCTTGGATGGGAATTGAGAACTATAGGTAAATACATTGCTATCCTCAGCTATCAAAAATTTTGAATGACAATAAATAATAAATTAGAAGAAGAAATATAAGAACTGAATATAATACCTAAAAATCAAACGAGACTCCAAAATTATTTCAAATGAATTAATAAAAGCAAAAGGAAGTATTTATGCTTTTTTCATCTATATAAATTTGTATTCGACAACGTTGACAGAAATGAATTATTTAAAATCTTTGCAAAGAAAAATATAGATAAACTAATTATATCAAATATTTAACACTCATATAGGTAGTACACATACTATTAAAATAAAAATTATCAATAAAAGCGATGATAAAAATATTGCAAAAATAGTATTAAAATATGAAGAAATTGTGTTTAAACGGAGGATAATTGGAAATAATTAAAAATATAGACCAAAGAGATGGAATTCACATATTTGGAAAACACATTTTAGAAAACATCTAAAAAACATATATGACAAGACATAAAAGTAAAATATGCTAAATAAATAGGTCTTAGGTCCAGAAGATAGATGTACGCCAAGCTACATAATTTAAAAAAAAAGTAGTAAAAATAATAAATACTTTAAAATAAGTTTATTATTTTTACTTTTATACTTAAACTATAGACCCCATAATTTAGTTTATACCTGAAATAGTGATAAAAAATAATAAAGATAATATTATATTAGTTATTCTACCCTACTATTATCTTCTGCGATCTAAACACTCAGTCTCTTCTTATTACATTGTACTTATACTCTCGGTGTACTAATACATTCTTAGTTATTTTTGACAAAATCAACTCGAATTAAATTCATTTATGCATAATTTTGAAATGTCTACTTTTTAAAGTTTGTGATGAAATGTAAACTTCCACAATTTAGTTTCTCAACTGAATTATCATCCGAAATAATTAATTTTTTCTTTTTTTTTAATTTTCTCCATTGAAATAAACTTAGCTATAAAATTTATCAACTAATAAGTCAGAATCATAGGAAACTAGTGAACAAAGCAACAAAGAGCACTATACCTCCAACTTAAAGTTGGAAGTATAAGGACTTGGAATGCAATAAAGTTTACTCACTTAGCCCTTACCCTTCTCGACCCGCTATAAACCCGAGCCAGTGTCCCGCTGCTAATCAAGTGACACGAGTCCTGCTGCCACGTCAGCAAGACCAGCAACTTCTCTATAACAGATTCTTATGACAGGACTGGCTTCCTCTAATAAGTACGGTCGTGTTGGACGATATTTAGTAGGAATGACGAAACCTGAAAATTTTGGTACCCGGGTACTCGATATGAATACCCGGGTAGTACCGGATACTCGATAATTACCCGTTACCCGATAATTACCCGATACCCGATAATAACCTAATACCCGATAATTACCAGACACCCTTAAAATATCCGTTATTCTTTTATATTCATCTTTTTAATACAAATTTTTGTTATTTGCATATAAATTTATAAAATCAACAAAAAATATTGTTTTCTGATCTGGAAAAAAACATTGTTATTTTATATAATATAGAAGTATATCAGCAGTATAAAATTACAAAATTACTCAGTCTTGATCTTCGTTTTGTTTCCGACAACTGAAAACTGTCTTTAATGGTAACAACAGATTTAGGTAATGGGTAGATTTCGGGTAACGGGTAATAAACGGGTAACGGGTACATTTCGGGTAATCGAGTACTATTTTTGATATCCGGGTACATTATTATCGGGTAGGTTCCGGATATCCGGGTACCCATCGTCATTCCTAATATTTAGTACCTGGAAATTCAGAATATACTTGACCTTAAATAGAATATTAAAATGAGAGAAACAATTATTTTGAAATCAGTGGTTTTGAAATTGCTTGATACAACTTTTTTACTTTGAATTGGTATTTAACTTTTATAGACCTGTTCGATTATGAATTTACAAATAAATCACATATATGTAATAGCTCTCATTAATTTCTTTCGGTTTTACTGTATTTGTTATTTCATAATCATCAAGCTGCTAAATTCATCGTTTTAAGTGTTTTCAGTCTTTTTATTGCTTCTGAATTATTTAAGACTTTATTTCACTAATTTGACTTGAATTATTAATTTTATTATTTCACTAGTGAAATAATATAATTAATTTACTCGTCATCGAACGTAGACATATATAGAAACATTAACAGCTACAAAAGTAGAAAAATTAGTTCTTATTTCCTACATTTGAGTATAAGATTCAGAATGACTTGTATTTTACAATTCACCAAACACAAATGACTTTATTTATGTCTTTTTTTTAAGAATTTTGTCTCAACCATTTGGTTATTGGTGTGTGTACATGTGGTTTTATATTTTGTTTATATTGTGTGTACGTAGTTAATTGTTTGTAGAAATTTTATTATATTTTTGGTGGTGTTTTCGTCATTGAATGTATTTAGTATTTTTATCCAACACAGTGTAATTATAACGATATAAGTATGCTGTTTTTAGATAAATAAAGTAGGTCATAAGTCACTAGTGAGCTAAATATATTAGCTCACTGTTTTTTGGTTCGTATCATAGTAACTACGTTATAAAACCTTCACTACACTACTTTGTTCCTAAATGTCATTTCGAAATTCCATCTGTCAAAAATCTTATATGTATTTTATATCAATGATTAAAATGTGTTGGATAAAATGTTGTATGGCACACGTGTGTTAATTACCTAAGTCACTTGAAAAAATACCACACTCGGCCTAATGGCCTCGTGAGCTAAACTTTTCCCACGTGACTTATCTGTAATGTAACACACTTGTACCATAAATAACTATTTTCTGCTTTTCGGTTTGGTGTTTCTGGCAATCGGTTATAAGATGTTGGACTGTTACAGTTGTGTTACACTCTTCGCTTTGCGGTGGTTCCGTACGTTGCATTAGATGTTGGTGCGTGATTTTCGTATGGCCTATTCTTAATCTGTTAATAATTATTTGTGTTCTTCTTGGTGCGTTTAGTATCCATCTATCTATGTTTGGTTTTATTGCGCGTAATTTATTGTTATCCTCATTTTTCCATTCGTCGAATCATTTTTTTGTTGATTGTTTTATAGCTCCGATGATATCGTAGATTTGGGCGGGTGATATTTCTATAACTGTTTTATGGCGAATAATGAGCTTAGTGATTCGGTGTATAGGAGGTAGTTAGTATCTCTGCTGTTTTCTGTTTTCTCTATAAGACTATTCTTATAGCATATATTTCCGCTGTGAAGATGCTATTGATGTTTGGTAAGCTGAGTTTATATGTTTCGTTTTCTGTAACTATGGCGACTCCAATTTGTTCTTAGTTTTTAATTTTGGACGCATCTGTATAAATTTCTTTATGGTTTTGATTTTTGTCTTGTAATTAATAGATTATGTTCTTAGGATACTTGGAAATTCCTTGTTTGGTTTGCGGTAAGGTTAGGTTTATGTTATGGATTATATTGTGTATGATAGTGTGTAGGGGTGTGGCTTGCCTGATTTATCGTGTGTTATTTTGTGTTATGAATAGATATGTGAATTCTGGATTTTCTGGATTGCTTGCTATTTTAGTTATATAATTTAGTGTGAGTTCAACGTATCTGCTTGCTAGAGGCATTTCATCAGTGATGTTCTGTAGGCCTTTTATGGGGCTTGTTTGAAAAACTCCTGTTATTATGCGAAGCGCGTTATGTTGTATGGTGTCTAACATTGCTAGGTTTCTGGGTAGGTATTTGAAATACGATAGTACTGTCATATAGCTTAGAGCGGATTAACTTTTGATATATTGTTAGCACGAATTGTTCGTTGTCTCCTTAGGAAAAGTGGCTTATTGTTTCTAGTATGTTGAGTTTTTAAAGCATTCTGTTTTTAGGTTTGTTAGATGGGGTTTCCAGGTAAGTTTGTTGTCGAAATTTAATCCAAGAAAATTTGATATTATTTACTACTGGAATGGTATTGTTGTATAGTTTTATTTTTGGTTTCTGTGTGTTTTTTCTTAATTTGCAGAAATGGATACCTAAGTTTTGTTTTAGTTGTACTGAATGTGAAACCAGTGGTATTAGACCATTGTTCAATTTTATCTACGGTTTTTTGGAATTGTTTTTCAAATGTGTATTTATATCTTTATTTGGTATTTTTTTATTTATTTAATAGGTACATGTTATCAAACTCTATTCATTCATTTCAAATATTTTTGTTCCTCTTTCAAATGCAAGTTATTGTATGAAAAACGTAAGGGAACTGAATGGATATTTTACTTTTGCTCCTACAAAACTTGCTTGCATGTCGTTTTGTAATTTTCGCATGCGATAAATAACCACTTTTATTTTTTTACATATTGCATAAATAGCTATTATTGTTAAATTATTAACATGATTATGCAAACATTTTCCGTCTTTTCGTATGTTATTGAGTATGATTAGATCATTTTCTTGACTTCATTCAATCAGTATTTGGAAGGTTTAAAGTGTTACCATAAGTGTTTTATGTCAGATGTGGTATCGGTATTTGTATTGATAAAACTATTATTTTAACAAACTACACGAATATACCCAGACTTCACTATTTTTCATATTGACATAATATCAATTTTATTTCTGACTTTCAATCTCAGAAGGTGACCCATGTGTGGTCGAAACCGGTCGGAGCCGAAATAAAACCTTTTATATTCATATAGTAACTGAATTCCAGAAATTATTGCCTTATCCCGTTATGGAGTACATTTGTATACATTCTGTAATATAAGAAAGAAAAAATAGTTGAACATCTGTTAAAATCTTGAAATGTCAAAATCTATATGTTTACAATACCACTCCTATTATATAATGTGTCAGTCAGTTTTACTACACTTTTTGTGTATATGGGTCAGAAGTATTTCCTGAACGTTTTTCAAGAATAAGGTGATACACGTACATATTACGTATTACATATTATTAAGTGGAGGGGCGGATCTACAAAAGGACTAATAGAGCTTGAGCCCTGGGCCTCCAAATTTCAAGGGGCCCACAGAAATTGAATTATTATCAAACTTTTTAAATATTTTTTTATTAGCATTAAGCATTTACCGGGTAGGATAAAATTGTTAATATTATTGATATAAAAATAATGATAATTTATAGTATTATTTATTATGAGGAGAGTATATACGTTAAAATTATTTTTCGACGTCGCAGGTTCCTTTGTCGTATTGTCGGCGTCGGCAATCATTTATTTATCAATAATACGTATCTTACACCTTATTCTTAACATTTCTGTGCCTAATAAAGCAATGAGAAGAGGCTGTTACAATATTTAAAATTTGATTTTATATGGATATCAGTGTGCGGTATCACTTTTGTAAATCTATCTTCTCATATGCATGGCTGTGAGCGCCGTTGTCTATTGACTTTTAGTTTATTAAATTGTAAGTAATATTTTAAAAAAAATTCTTGTAGGTAATGCAAATAATTAGGATTCAATAATTTTTAATGAAAAAGAATTGAATAAATGTAAGAAATTTACTAATTATTTTACTTTGAAGATTGATTCCACTACTAAAGGAAGTACTTTTAAAATATAGAAATAACTAAATTAGACTTCAAGCCCTAGGCTCCGAATATTTTATATCCGCCCCTGTACAAATATTATAATAATTTTGATATTTAATGGAGGTTCACAAATTATGGTGTTCATAGTACGTTTTAACTTTTTTAATATGATGTCGTCAGTCCGTCCGTCTAGAAGTATGTATGTATATGAAGAGTAAATTCAGATTCAGTTTTTCTCTTGTCGTTTTTAATTTTTCTATTGCTTATATTTCGTAAATCGTAACAGATACAAATTTAAACGAAATATATTTAAAATTTTGATATATAGAAGTAACAATTTTTATCTGAGAAATTAAAACTTTATTTAGTGACTTTTTTATTGTATATGGTATACGCGTAAAACTACAGGTTCATCAAGTTAAGTAACTTAATGTTTTTATAATTTACTTGACTTGACTTAAAAATTAAATATTTCGTAAATTCGCTTTTTGACTCCATATGATTTCTATCGTAGCTACTTAACTTGATAAGAAGTTATTTGAAGCAAGAGATAGATCTGCTTTTCGAGTTTCCTGGAGATATTTCCAGTGGCGAATCTAGCTTTTTGGGGGCCTAAAATTAAATGTTTTGCAGGCCTCATAAAAAAATAAATTGTAAAAATTTCTGTAAACTCAAAGTTTTAGACATTTCGATACATCAGAAAATTTTCTTTTAATTTACGTTTTTAGTTTCCACTTAAGTATTTCCCTTAAGACATTATTGTTAGATTAGGGATAATGATACTACAACAATGGGAATTGACGAAATGAAAACACATATTTAACATAGTCCAATTTATCCGCGATCATTTTTTTTATCTCCCACCCTTCTTGGCCAATATAATGTTGTAAAATATACATTCTATGAAAGAATAATTTCCACTATTTATGTATATCATATTTTATCAGTTTCTAAAAATATATCTTTAGGCCCAGTCCAGAGGCCCCCTTAGCGTTGAGGGCCCTGAAGCTTATGCTTCAATAACTTTATGATAGATCCGCCATTGGAGATTTCATTTCATTATACTATAACGTTTTATTTAGTTAGATGAAGTGTAACAAAATAATTGAAACATTAATATTTATGTAACTAAGTTTAATAAACGAAAAAGTTAGATGAAGTGTAACAAAATAATTGAAACATTAATATTTATGTAACTAAGTTTAATAAACGAAAAATGAATTATAAAAGATTATAAAAATAAGTAACACTATGAATAAACAAATATAAACACTACTTTAAAAATAATAATTATTAATAAAGTATTAAGCAGTAATATTATTTATATTAACATTTGACACTGCGCTCTATTTATTTACACGATATTTATTTCTACCAACTATTTATGTTCACTAGGCGTAGTAATATCAGACCTTGCGATCTTCCCTGATCAGGCTTAAATAGTAGATAAATTAAGTTCGGCAATGTGCTCGTACCCTCGAGACGACTGAACAATAGAAGCGTTGTGAACCAGTCTTGACATGTCTGCAAACGGCCGTCGTCCGCGACGTTACCTTGCGATCGCTACATTGCCTCCTCCTTAAGACTGTTTCGTCCCAGAACAATTCATGTTGACGAAATCTGCACGCATCACCCTTGGTGCATATGGAGGTCTTGAAGAAGTAACAGTCAACGGTCCGTTTGAGCTCTTCTTGTCCGTTAGGGTTGAAACTGCAGACTAGAATATCCACTCCGGTAAAGCGGAAAACTGTCAACTGCAACTGCAATGCTTCTAACAATCCTGCAATCTACCTCTTATGTTCTGCGCTATCATTCTTCAGTTGAACCGTTCTTCCGACAGATGAATGTTGGTAGGCCAGTTCTTGAAGTCGTCTATTTTTAAACTGAAGCTATGCCGCGGGACATCTTGTCTTTCGCTACGCAATGACCAAGGGAATAATCCGGGGACACGGTGAACAGATATCATTGTTCTTCTCTTGTCACGCTATATCGTGCCTCGTGACAAGTAGAATGGCTTTCTATAAAATCTTCAAATTTGGGTTCCTGAGGTACAATCCGACGAACCATTGCTTCACGATGATCGCCATAGTTAGTACCAACGAAAGGGGCTAATCGATTGAAGTGGACTACTCTCGGCTTTCCATTAGACATTTTCCTAATTCTGTAGACCACATCATTTATCCTCTTGACGATCTCGTAAGAGCTTTTCCAATTCCTTTGCAGCTTTGGCGACAAGCGGCGACGTCTCTGTGGATTGTAAAGCCGCACCAAATTTTCAGGTTAATAACCATCTTTTTCAGTCTTGACGTGTTACTGGTCCTTCATCCGATCGCTAGCACCTTGAATGTTTGTACGGACTTGTTCGTAGTTATCAGTCATTCTTCTCCGCAAGTCCGTTACATAGTCCTCCCCGGCAAGATCTTTGCCTGGTTTACTTCCAAATAACAGGTCGCACGGTAAGCGCAACACCCGCTCAAATAAGATGTTAACTGGTGTCTGCCCTGTTGTCTCCTGCACGGATGAACGATAAACTAACAAGAACAGATGAAGATATCAGTCCCAGTCTCGTTGACCTTCGACAAATACCCATATATTATGTTATTATGACCAAGGAAACTTCTCAATTAATGTTTATCTTTCGGTATTAGTCGGTTACTCAGAGCCCTTTTTATTCTCAGCGTCAACCGCAATACCCTTAACAGACACCACGTGTCCAAGATAATGAATTTCTCTTTGAAACAAGTGACACTTCTTTGGACTGAGCTTCAGGTTAGCCTTCCTCAATCTTTGGAAAACCTTTTCCAAGTTCTTCATGTGGTCCTTAAATGTTTTTACTACTACTACAATTATATCGTCGATGAAAATCAAACATGTTTTCCAAGATAATCCAGCCAACACTGTTTCCATGACAGGTTTAAATGTTGTATAACAGTAAATTGTCAAAGTCTGGTACCGATGGTAAAGACTGTCTTTTTCTTGTCTTTTTGATATAAATTCACTTTCCAGTACCCGCTCTTTGGGTCCAGGGTAGAGAAATCTTTGACCCAGTCAAAGTGTCCAGTGTTGCCTATTCGTGAAAGCGGGTAGCTAGCTCTGGCATGGTTGACATGTTGAGTAATCTTAACTACTCTGTTTAACCTTTTCAGTTTCACTACTCATGATGAGAACTTAGTTCTTGAAATACGTATATAGTGTTTTATTCTAATTTTAAGGTTAAGGAGTATTTTTATTAATTTTAATTGTAATTTAACCTTAGACTCCAAATAGTTTTTATTATTATGATGGACTACATTGGTTCTTCCTTTATCCTTTTTGTCAAATTAGAACACTCCTTGATAGTGTATTTTTTGGTTTTCTAGTCGGCGGTCAAGTCCTGGAACGATGTAGACAGCTCCTCGATTAGAAAATCCGTAACTTCACAGGATGTGCTGTCTTTGGCCTTCACAGTTCGAATAATCGATGATACCGCTGAACATTCATCTATTATGGTCCCTGTCTTTAGTACAACGGGATAAAAATTTATGTTAATTACCCGGACGGGATTATCTTCTTGGTTTTGAGCAAAAATTTTCCAACTACAACTCTAGTGGCATTTTTTGACAGCAGCATGAAAATGTTTCCCTCACAGACGTAACCTCTTACTGTGCTTCCACGATTGATTCACTCCGTTCTGGGAGGGTTTCATCTTCCGTTATCAATACTAGCATGGCATTTTCTCGTGGAATTAATACCACTCTTTCATCATTGACCATTATCACTCCATTCTTCAGGTCAAGTTTAAATCCATTCTTTTTCATTATGTCCATGTAGAGAATGAATTCATCTTCTAGGTCAGCTACCAGCGTTTAATGCACGTTTTACCAACAGTGATGCTCAAATTTATTTCTCCAGATGCGGTAGCTTATTCTTCTGTGGCTGTGCGTATCTGTCACTTTGTTGGAAGTAGATGTTTTCTGCATATTCTTCTTGCTAAGTCGGGACTGATTATTGTGTTTGTCGCATCCGTATCCAGCAACATTTTTACCGGCTTTTGTCGATAGAGCCCCGTCTACATAGATGCTGTTAGCTTGATAATGAAAGAATGCGACATAAATAATAGGTTCTGGGGTTTCCGGATTACGGGTAGACGATTGCCCCTTTGCATCAACCCGACTTAAGTTTCCTGACTGCTTTTCTTCCTTTCTTGTTTCTGTTTTCCTCAGTTTTCTGCAGAGTCTTTGCGGGTGACCTAATTCATAGCAATTCCAACAGCGGAGTTTTTTCTTCCTGCATGAATTTCAGACGTGATTTGCCTTATTTTATCTTGTAGATCCTCAGAGTCCTCGATCCTCTCAGCATCGATATTTCGTACTCGCAACTAGTTACGTGGAGCTTGTTTGACAGCTTCATGGCCTAATACATATGAAAGTGCTCTAACTAGAGTTTTTGGACGAGCCAATCGCAGTGCTTGTTGAGTTTCATTGTCTCGGACACCGTAGATAAATTATTGTGTGGCCAGGCATTCCAAAACGCTACCAGAAGTTGCAGGATGTGCGAGACAAACCAAACGGGCTATGTCAGCTTGAAATTCTTCAAGCTTTTCTTTAAAACTCTGATACCGGTTCTCCACGGTGCGAAACTGTCAGTGCTGAGGCCTTCTCCTTGGAAGTCCAGCCAATTGCTTTAACAATGACTTAAAATTGTTTTACATAATTCGGCCGCGATGACTTGCCGTCGAATTCTGGTATTTTAATGTGCATTTTTGAATTATTTTCTTCTTTTACTGTTTTCTTATCTTATTATGCCTGCTTTAGCTACATCAGAATTTGATACCGCTGACGTAATTTTAGTGAAATTTTGCTGTAACTCTTCAACTTTCTTCTCATAAGTTTCTATTCCAATAGTCTAGAATTGATTTTCATTTGCAAGTTTAGTTTCTCTTCTATAGTTCTAAAATTTTCCAATAGTTTCTGTAAAATAAATAGTATCTAGTAAACTGAGTAAACTAAGTAATGTCAAATAAAATCAAGTAGATTGTAATATCAAATGTTTACTTTTGTTTGAAATATTTAATATTATTTGTCACAAGAAAATTTAGACTTGTAATATTGTTTTGCTGTTATGTATAACTATATTAGAGCTTAGTTATTGTCTAAACCGTAAGATGAAACTAAAAGATTAGTTATGTAAATTTATACTTATAAAAAATGTATTATTTTTAGGTAATTTTAAGCATATGACTTCATATGATTTCACATGGTTGGACATTAAATTGAAATTCATGTAATATAAATAAAGAGTGAAGAAAGCTATAAAAACGGTTTATATATTGTTTCTTGTAACGAATATTTTGTTACAGTTTCTTTTCCCATATTCTAGAACTTTCGGCTATTCTTCTTTTAAATTCTGTTCCAAAGTTCTAGAATTTTCTGTTAATTTTTCTTCCAATATTCGACAATTTTCCGTCAATTTCTGTTCCAAAGTTCTGTAATTTTGCATCATTTTTTCTTCCAAAGTTCTAGCATTTTCCGTCAAAACTGTAGAATTTTATATCAATTCTTCTTTCACTATTCTAGAACTTTCTTCAAACTTTCTTTTCTTTTAATGTTCTAGAAGTTATAATACGGACACATTGACGGAATTTAGCCAAAATTTTCGTTAAATTTTCCTTAGTAATCCCAGTTCAGGATTCCGGAGGGCATTTTTTTACGGAGAGTGAGTTCATTAAATTGTTTTATTTTTATTACTTTTGTACCTAACGAGGCTTAGTTTTTACTTTTTTATTCTTGTAACGTTAATTGTAAAATTGAGGTTATAATTAACACAAACCCTCAAAATGTGTCATGTATTTTTTAATAAAAATTAAAGTACTTTATCTACCTTTGCGGTTAAAGTATCACTTTATCTACCCTTGCGGTTATAGTGCTACTTTCTCTACTATTTTGAGTTGAATAAACCACACTTTACCATATACTACAAAAACGATTATTTATTTCAACATTTAACACTACGCCTTATTTCTATACTCGATATTTATTTCCACCAACTATTTATGTTCACTAGACGTATTAATATCAGACTGTCCTCTCGATCTTCCCTGCTAAGGCTTAAATAGTAGTTCACTTAAGTTCGCAAATGTTCTTGCACCCTCGAGACGACTATAATACGTTACGTTACGTACTCCATTTCTAGGAACACAAACAAGACGCAGGGTTACGTAAGCTAGAGTAGGTATCGCAAACTCCGCCACTTTAAATAAATAAAAGGACATAATAA
This sequence comes from Stenolophus ochropezus, assembly GCA_035578165.1. Lineage (NCBI taxonomy): Eukaryota > Metazoa > Arthropoda > Insecta > Coleoptera > Carabidae > Stenolophus > Stenolophus ochropezus. Next base: position 8,715,645 of record JAQOWZ010000008.1, on the reverse strand, counting down.
TTATTTATAATGTAAGGACGAAAGTTGCAGGTCATAATTTTATATGAATTGGTTTTGTAAATAAGTCTTTTTTGGAAATATAATTATGATTTCTTGATACAACGGAAGTGCGTCGCCAAGGGCAGCTTTAATAAGAAGGTATTCGAAAAATCATTTATTTTTAGTTTAAACTAATAGTTATTGATTGCATTACCACGTATTTAGTTTTTTATAAAAAACATTTCATTATCTTAGACTCTAATTTTTTCATAGCATTACTTATTATTTTACCATTTGACTTTCATTATTTTACATGTTATTTATTTATTTAATTATTTTTTGTCATACGACGATTAACTCTGTAAATAATTTTAAGATATGTTCCTAATGGGTGGTTGTCTGAAATCCTCAATCGATTAGACTGCTGCTGAAATCCGTGGCTTAAAATAAAACAAAAAGACAAGTTCCTTATAGCACTTTTAAAGACACGAATGCTTTAATCAGTGGTGACGCTACACATTGTACACAACAGAGGCTTAGTCTTTAATAGAGTACATAATAAAAACAAAAATAAAGAAGAGCATACAATTGATTTTACGGACAAAATTACATAAATGATGTAAAGTTAAACCGTATATTCAACCAATATGCGTGCGATTCAGTGGTATCTAGTGCTATATATTTGTGGATGTACGGTGTCAAACAAAAAATCAATCAAAGAAAATAAATTTTCTTCATAATTTGTCATTGTAGTGTTGTAGCAATAAATTTTCGAGTTTCTTTATTTTGTCAATCAGGTACAAATCTCTCACTCTGTTTCAGATCATATTTTTTCACAACGATCGTCCGCAAACAGTAAAAACGGAAATCAAAACGAAGCATTCTTAACCAGAAATCTAGTTATATATATATATATATATATATATATATATATATATATATATATATTTGTGATAGATTGATCGAGGCTAGAAGTCTTCCAAGGTCGCGGAGTCCTATGATGATAATTCGGAAACTTACAGAATTAAAATCGCCAAGAAAATTTTGGTTGGTGGTGTCTCTAAACCAAGTACCAGTGCCAGTTATATGGCAAATATGCTTTCTACTAAAGAAATCAAAATAAAAAACTGTATAAACTGCAACATTACTTTAAATATTACTAAAAATTAATTAATAATAGATATAATTATTTTAAGTGGGAACGAAAAGTTCAAGGGCGACAATGGCTACTTTTTCGCCCTCGAGCGAAAAAGAGTGTCATTTCCCTCTTAAAACAATGCTATTTGTCCCACTATTACACCCGGATGTGCAAAAAATATCAATGTTTTATGTGAATTAATTAGGAGAAAGGAAAGTGAGAAAAGTAAGCGAAAATATTTTATAATATTTTTAAATCTGAATAAATTAAAAATTAATTTTAATAAGTATTTAATATTATATAACTTTAAAGATTTACAATAATAAACAATTAACACTGTAAAAAAAAGTTTAAAAAGAAGATATGTTAAAACGTTTATAAGAGAATTAAATGGTATTATTAAGTTATAAAAAAAATTAAGTATATGAAAACATATAACTTGTAGGATACAAATGATTTTATATAGTGTAAAACATATATTTAATTATGTAAAAGTAGACCTAAACCTATTTCATTATTAATATTAACTTAAGCTGATTTAAAAAATATTAACAATAGCTGAGCAAAATATCTTATGTGGAGCGAAGAATATCTTAAATTAACAACACTAAAATCAATATTACATACTATTTTTTCCAAAACGAATAATTTTAATATATTAAACATTAAACATTGAAACAAAGTTTAAAATAATCAATTTGATACAAAAAATAATTCAGAAGACGGAGAGTGTACCCAATTTTCTCATGTAAATTCTAATAATAAATTATATCATATTTCATCGTATTTCAGTATGAAAAAAATAAAAGACAGCAGCTAGTAATAAATTAAATTGTGGTTGAGTGAACTGTTTAATTTCAACAGTTTTATTTAAACAAATTTATTGTGATGAAGATGTTCTTTCGAAAATAATGGCAAATTAAAATTATCAAAAGAAAAATTAAGATTCAAAATCTATATCAAATTAATATTTAACAATCTTAAGGCAACTGCACAATAGACCTAGAACGAGAACGTGAACGAGAACGAGAACTGTAAAAAACATGAGTTACATACTTTTAAATGTACGCATGCACAACAAGTTTCCGAGAACGGAAAGCTTTCCGTCGCCCGAGAACCAGAACGGTAAAGTTCGTCAAGATTCATCTTTCCCGGTCTCGTTGCGACTCAGTAACCAATAGGAAGAAAGCATGATGTCATTCTTCAGTGTATCTCTTGGCACAGTGTCACTTGTCATATTTTTGCGTATTTCTTTCTTGGTTAGGTTTGTTTAAGTCGGCCAAGTTAAGTTTATATTTTAATGGAGTGGGTTATGGAAATGGAAATTACAGAAGAAAATGTTTTTGCGGAAAAACTAATTACTGTTAGAACAAAATTCTCATCTTTATGACAAAAAATCAAAATTTTATAGATAAAAAAAATGAAAACTAATACATGGATATCGATTGCGAATGAATTGAATTCAGATGGTAAGTAAAGTTAATGATGATTTTAGTACCTTTTGTAGATATAGTATTGCAATGCATATTATATACGTATATATTTTTAGTCTCTTAAGTGAAGTAAAAGTGGCAAAATCTCCGAGACAGATTTGTTCGGGCTCTACGGCTTGAATCAGAACAAATACTATCGGATTCAGGACGTGAGGGAAATATCAAACATAATTTCCAATATTATAATATAATGTTATGGTTGGTGCCATTCATAAGGAAAAGAAAGTTAGTAAGCTCATTTAGTTTTTGCATTTGTATTGTAATGAATTATTGCCATTACAAATTTATTTCAAATATCATATTTACAGACTGACATTATCCGTTGTTAGAGCAACAAAAAATAATAATTTAAGCAACGAAGCTTATACAGAAGAGTGGAATGAAATTCATACAGAGACAGAACCTCTTGTTCAAGAATGGGGTAGGTGACCAAGGTAGAATTTTAATGAAAAAACTATTGAATTATAGAAAGTATATTTATTTATTAACGTTGACATTAAAAAAGTTAAATATTTATCAGCAATTGTTTAGTAATTTGCGTTAAATAGAAACAGCGTCCTTTACTATGACGTTCACTAAGTTAGCACTATCTCACTCACACCACCTATTTCCGTCTGTCTACCTTCGCCGCTCTCATGAACTTCGTTGACGTCATAATCCCCTCCCAAGTACTATATTATTTATTTACTTCAAAACAACATATAATTAACAATTTTAAAAAAATACGGGTATATTATTTTTGTACAAGCTATCACATATACCAAATTTAGAAATTGGTCACCTACCTCATTTGATGTCGCTGATAACGGTTGTCTGGTGACTCCTAAATCTGTGTCTGCATCAGAATTCGGGTTGACAAGTGCAGATCCTCCGACAGCTACAAAACCTACTGAGACGTTTTTAGGCCTCTCTATATCTGCAGGGCCTTCATCAGAGAATACTCTGTCTACAGGGCCCTCTTCAAGATACTCTTTATCCACAGAATCTCCATCGGGACCTACATCAGCTGCAGAGCCATCACCATGGACTACTACTACTAAACGGAAACCATCATCATTTTCTCTAGTTGAGCAGAAAAAACGTGATGTAAATGAACAATTTAAAAAAGCTGTTGACTGCTTCAATAATTTTGTCGTATCGAGAAACACTGCGACAACAGATGACTCCGACATAAATTTCATGCGGTCTGTAGTGTCAGATATTAAAAGTTTTACAAAAATTAAGAAAATTAGATTTAAGAAAGAAGTTTTAAATCTATTAGAAAAATACCTCTTAGAAGATGAGGAATTAGACTAAATATATGTATTTTTTATTTTATTTTTGATTTCCTTTTTTATGTACAAAACATTATGTAATATAAATTTATTTTAAACATAAAGCAATAAAATAAAGCTATAATTCTGTTGAACATGTCCATAATTTATTTAAGTTTTCATCTCCCTCGTCGAATAATTTGAAGTTGCCATGGTACAACTCCTGGTGGCGATAATAAATAATCGGATAATGTGTCTCGCATTTGGTATACCTCATTTGTAGAAATGTTAGATCCTACTCTTCTAACACTTGTTAAATTAACTGTATTTTTTTGATTACCATTTCTCCACTCGCCTTCATGTATTTCACCATTTTGTAGAGGAACATCCGCAAAGTTGGGTGGTACGTAATGGTTATCTTTTTCAGATCGCAAATAATTATGAAGGCAAGTTGTTACTCCAACAATGGCTTCAGTTGTTTTTTCAAAACACAACCAAGGTTGCCTGTATACTCTCCATCTGCTTGTTAAAATGCCAAAAGCATTTTTAATCACTCTTCTAGCCCTTGATAATCGATAATTAAAGATTTTTTTTCTACTAAATGCTTTTCCGGATATGGTCGCATCAAATAAGATCGGAGAGGAAATGCTTCATCCCCAACGAAAAAAATGGTAATTTTTTATCACTTCCAGGAAGATTTTGCGGTGCAGGTAATTCAACAGCTTCATTCATCAAATCTTGTCCCATTTGAGAACGTCTAAAAATTCCAGCGTCTTGTTCGGAACCATAGGCACCGATATCAATCCAAATAAATTTGTAGTTTGCGTCACAACAAGCAAGTAGTACTAAACTAAAATGATTTTTATAGTTGTAAAACAATGATCCGGAATTTATGGGCACTGGATATGAACGTGTTTCCCATCAATCGCTCCGAGTGTATTTGGAAAATTTCATATTTTATAGAAAGCATCACTAATATTTCATTTGCCGTAGGTTCTTTCATAACAAGCGGTTGAAGATTTTTCCAAATAATTTCACAAGTTTCGTAAATCACTTTAGAAACTGTTGAATGGCCGACTCTGAATTCCCAACTTAAATTTTGGAAAGAACCACCATGTGCAAGATATCTCAATGTCATAGCTAAACGTAACTCTGGACATAAATACTCTCTTCTACTTCTTTTCAACAATTTTGGTTTTAAAATGTTCAAAAGTTTGTTAAAACTTTCGACACTCATCCTTGTGTATTTGAAAAACATTTCATAGTCACTTTCTTTCATGTGACGAAATATTTTGACAAAAGATCCTTTAGTATTTCTTCCCAAATTAATTGGTCTAATCCACCACCTAAAGGTAAACATAATTTTATATATATTTAAATAACAGGTACATATTTTTACATTGACGAACATTATAAGCATATCTTACCTTCTAGTTTGATTATCTGCTGTAACGTTTTATTTATTTAGGTGAAGTGTAAAATTGATTAAAACACTAATATTTATATAACTATGTTTAATAAAATAAATATGAATTATAAAGAATAATGAAAAATAACTAACACTAAGAATTAACAAATATAAACACTAATTTAAGACTAACAATTATAAATAAAGACTTAAACACTAAGATAATTTATTTAAACAATTACAACTACGCAATATTTATTTCAACACTATTTATATCACTGTCTATTTATTTATATCACCATGTGTTCTCTACCCGTATCTACACAAGACTGTCCTCGCGATCTTTTGCTTGGGGTATTTATATTAAAACAGTTCAATCTAGAATATTCCACGATTCTGTGAATCAGAACAATGGGAAGCGGACGGACGTGTTTTAACTTGTTCGCTAGCGGCCGCAGCCCGCGCCGCCGCCCGCGCCGCGACCCTGGGTTCGCTACATTGCCCCCTCCTTAAGACTGTTTCGTCCCGGAACAGTTCGTTATGACGAAATCTGCATGCATCACCCTTGGTGCATCTGGAAGTCTTGAAGAAGTAACAGTCGACGGTCCGTTTGAGCTCTTCTTGACCGGTAGAGTTGAAGCTGCAGACTAGAATTTCCACTCCGGTAAAGCGGAAGATTGTTTCTAACATGCTTCTAACAATCCTCCAATCCAAACCATCTAGTCCACAGCCTATCTTCGGTACCGCCAGCTTCATGATGTCGTTTTCCAACAGATGGTCCTTCATGTCGCCCAGCGAGTCCCATAAATTGCGGTATGACGGCTTCTGATGTGAGTATTGTTTCGTAACCAGGTAGTAAAGGTATCGCTTGTTTTCTACGTTATCATCCTTCAGTTGTAGCGTTTTTCCAACAGTTGGGCGTTGGTTGGCCAGTTCTTGTACTCGTCCAAATTTTCTTTTAAAGACTGAAGCGATGCCGCGGGACATTTTAATGTCTTTCGCTACACAGTGAGCGAGGGAATATTCTGGGGACACGGTGAACAGATCTCGTTGTTCTTCTCGTGTCACGCCATACCGAGCCTTATGACCAGTAGAATGACTTTCCATGAAGTCTTCAAATGTAGGTTCCTCAGCTACAACCCGGCGTACCGTCACTCCACGATGCTCGTCAAAATTATCACCAGCGAAAGGGGCTAACCGATTGAAGTGGACTACTCTCGGCTTTCCATTAGGTATTTTCCTAATTCTATAGACCACATCATTTATTCTTTTTACGATCACGTAGGGACCTTCCCAATTCTTTTGCAGCTTCGGTGATAAGCCACGACGTCTTTGTGGATTGTAAAGCCACACCAAATTCCCAGGTTGAAAACCACCTTTTTCAGCCTTTACATCGTACTGGTCTTTCATCCGATCGCTGGCACCTTGAATATTTGTACGGACTTGTTCGTGGATGTCATTCATTCTTCTCCGTAAGTCCGTTACATAGTCCTCCCCGGCTAGATCTTCACCGGGTTTACTGCCAAATACCAGGTCACATGGTAAGCGCAACTCCCGCCCGAATAAGATGTTTGCTGGCGTCTGCCCTGTTGTCTCATGCACGGATGAACGGTAAGCCAACAAGAACAGATGAAGATGTCGGTCCCAGTCTCGTTGATGGTTAGAGACTACCTTTGACAAATACCGATTTATTGTTCTATTCATCCGTTCAACCATGCCATCAGACTGCGGGTGTAATGCAGTAGTTCTGGTTTTCTTTATTCCTAATATCTTACAGATATTTTGGAACAGAGCAGACTCGAAATTCCTTCCTTAGTCGGAATGTATCTCTCGCGGTACTCCGAATCGGCAGATGCATTCTTTTACCAAGACTTCAGCGACCGTTACGGCTTCCTGGTTGGGTAATGGATAGGCTTCGACCCACTTAGTAAAGTAGTCCATTACTACTACTATGTATTTATTTCCATCATCAGTTTCGGGGAATGGTCCGGCCACGTCAATTGCAATGCGTTCAAAGGGACTTCCAACGTTATATTGGCGCATAGGAGCTCTTCTTTTCCTATGTGGCCCGTTACTTCCCGCGCAGACCACACATTTCTTGCACCACTCTTTAACATCCTCCTTGCAATTTACCCAGTAAAATCGTTGGCGCACTCTCTCAAGGGTTTTATTCACTCCCAAAATGTCCAGATCCGTCGTGGATCTCCTGCAATACTTCCGGTACTCTGTTCCTAGGAATTATCAACTGGGTTCTACTCTCAGTACCATCCGTATTTTCTACGACACGTTTCAGGAGGCCCTCTTCAACCACAATAGAATCCCATTGCGCCCAGTACGATTTTACATTTTGTGAGTGTCGTGCAACATCTTCCCAAACTGGCCTGCCATCGCCATGTTTCCAATCAAGTATGATCTTTAAGTCCGGATCATTCTCTTGGTCCCTCTGTAAGTCTTCAGGTTGCCATCTCCCGTCCACTACCGTTGTCCTTTTGACGGTGGCAAGTTTCGCTTCCAAATGACAAGAGTGCTTGCACTCTTCTTCACGGGTCTTCTCTCTCACCAGGCTTACACCGTGAACTACTTTCTTCACTCCTACTTCTTTAACAGCAAGAGGAGCTGTTGCTACTTTTTCACCCGTTCTATTTTTAAACTTCTTTTCAGTGTTCGCTGCAGTATTCTGTTTTTGCAGTTTCCCGCACAGTCTTTGCAGGTGGCCTAGCTCTCCACATTTCCAGCAATGAAGTATCTTTCTTTCAGCATGAATTTCAGATACAACTCGCTTTATCTTGTCTTCAATTCCCTCAGCATCGATATCTTGCACTTGTGATAGGTTACGTGAAGCTTGTTTAGCTGCTTCATACTCTAAGGCGTATGACAGTGCATCAACTACAGTTTTCGGTCGAGTTAATAGTAGTGCTTGCTGAGTTTCATTATCTTGGACTCCATAAATAAATGCTTGTGTGGCTAGGCATTCCAAAACGCTGTCAGGAGCTGTAGGATGTGCAAGACGAACCAAACGAGCTATATCCGCTTCAAATTCTTGAAGGTTCTCTTTTGAACTCTGATATCGGTTCCTCAGTTGCGTCTGGTACACTTGCTCCAGATGCGCATTGCCATATCGCATATCCAATCGCTTAACAAGTTGTTCGTAGTCTTCCTGTTCATCCTCTTTTAGCGTCTGTAGGATATCGATGGCTTCTCCGCGCAGTGAAACTGTCAGCGCTGTAGCCTTCTCCTTGGAAGTCCAGCCATTTGCTTTGGCAGCGGCTTCAAATTGTTTTACATAATTCGGCCATGATGATTTGCCATCGAATTCGGGTGTTTTAATGTGCAGTTTTGAATTATGTTCCGCTTTTACTATTTTGTTTTCTTGAATTATATCTGCCACATTAGAATTTGACACCGCTGGCTTAATTTTAGAGAAATTTTGCTGTAACTCTTCAACTTTCTTCTCGTAAATTTCTATTCTCTCTTCCAACATTCTAGACTTTTCTTTTAATTCTTCTTTTAAAGTTCTCGAATTTTCTGTTAATTTTTCTTCCAATTTTCGTTCTAAACTTCTGGAATTTTCTATTAATTTGTCTTCTAAAGTTCTAGAAGTTTCAGCTAGTTTTCTAGAATTTTCTTCTAATTTTTGTTCTAAAGCTTTAGAATTTTCTAGCAACTCTTCTTTCAATGTTCGAGAATTTTCCTCAGATTTTCTAGAACTTTCCTCGAATTTTTGTTCTAATTTCTGTTCGAAAGTTCTAGAACTTTGCTCCAATTTTTGTTCTAATGATTTAATAAAATCATCAATTTCGAATAGAAAATCATTAGGATTTTCACCAGCTTCTATTAGAGCTTGCCGTAGACGATGTTGTAGAACAGTCTTGGTTCACGATGTCTCTAACTCTCGTTCTTCCAGCTCCCTCTTGAGATCAGCCACTTTTAATTCACTTAATTTTACTTGTTTAGTAGCCATTTTATTTATTTTTATTTTACACTTCACAGTTTGTAATAACCCTCACACCTGACACCAATTGTAACGTTTTATTTATTTAGGTGAAGTGTAAAATTGATTAAAACACTAATATTTATATAACTATGTTTAATAAAATAAATATGAATTATAAAGAATAATGAAAAATAACTAACACTAAGAATTAACAAATATAAACACTAATTTAAGACTAACAATTATAAATAAAGACTTAAACACTAAGATAATTTATTTAAACAATTACAACTACGCAATATTTATTTCAACACTATTTATATCACTGTCTATTTATTTATATCACCATGTGTTCTCTACCCGTATCTACACAAGACTGTCCTCGCGATCTTTTGCTTGGGGTATTTATATTAAAACAGTTCAATCTAGAATATTCCACGATTCTGTGAATCAGAACAATGGGAAGCGGACGGACGTGTTTTAACTTGTTCGCTAGCGGCCGCAGCCCGCGCCGCCGCCCGCGCCGCGACCCTGGGTTCGCTACACTGCTATTTGTAAATATAAGTAAACAATAAAAGTAAACATCATCGATGCACAAATTATATCTTCGTTCATTTTTGTTAAACAAATAAAAACTAATCGAAAATTTAAGGTTATGCAGTACTGCTAAAACGTCATCATATCCGTATTTCATATTTCGGACAATTGTACATCTGAAAGCGTTTTTTGTTTCCGTTCCCGTTCTCGTTTACTTCCCGTTCCCGTTCTCGTTCTCCTTCCAGGGCAATTGTGCAGCCGCTTTTATTTTATAATCTAGCTGCTGTACGTAATATTGTTGTTCTAATTTTATTTTAATATTATTTACATACCTCTAAAGTTTGTATTAGCTGAGTAATTACTAATTATGTATGTTATTAATTTTAATAATGGCAGATTATTCAATAATTCAATTAACGATTAGTAGATTTTAAAAATAAAAATTTATTTATATTTCTGTCACATTCTTTTCAATATTTTTTATGTATTGATAGATTTATTTCTTTTGTAGGAAGATAGGTAAGTAATATTAAAAATAAAATTAGAACAACAATATTACTTATAGCCGCTAGATTGTAAAATAAGATTGTTAAAGAAAGATTATGATGCAGGTATAATATATAGGTATTTGTGTATCATGATTATAACAAAAAAATATAAATTTTCATTTAAAATTTGTTTTTGACTTCTGTCAAAATCAATTTTACTGCTCCATTTACTTTACGATCGCTACTGTCACTATAGCTCGTCCAATATAGAAATGAACCTGCGCGAAAGACGCATTTTCGTTCATATTTTGAGCGACCAATGGGAGACGGTACCCCCATTGCGTTTTTTACCAGTGGCGTACTTAGTTCTTAGTTCATATGGGGAAACTATATTAGGAAATTATTATATAATATTAAGGAAATTCGAAATTAAGATTTAAAGAACATATAATTGCAATGAACAGAAAACAGCACAGGATTTGCCGAGGATTATATTAGCAGGATTATATTAGCAGGTAATAATCATTTATGGAAAGGGTGATTCGTAATCTTACATGTAGCAGAAAAAGGATTAAGTATAATTTGGCTTGAAAATCTAGAGATTAAAGAAGCTGTTATTTCAAAGGAAAATATTGTCAGTGACCAAACCGATGTAATCCATTCGCCTCTACTTAATTAGAATTTTTTTATGATGTTCATAAATGTGATATTTTCTTTTGTTATTCATAAACATTATGCATTTTAAAATATAAATATTTACAAAAATTCAATTTGTTATTGAAATAATCCCACGCCAATGGTAGATTGCTGTCCCATTTATGGTTTACGTCCCTGGTTAATTGGATCAGTGCAGTTTTGAACTTGGTTGACATGGGGTAGGTATAGCTACTATAAGCCAGAACTGCACAGGGCAACTGGTAGGCCAGGCATGGGTCTACGATACGTTTAGTATGTACTGTGCGGCACATTGAACACCATTAGAAAAAAAAGTATATTTATGTTGCCGTCTCCTTCAACTTGTTTGTTGCATTATATGCGCGAGAATGATTGACAGGTCCTTTTCTATTTTGGACGAGCTTTAGCAAATTTATTACTTTTTAATTAATATTTATAAATACATATTGAAAATGTAATTTACACAATCTAAAATAAACAATTAAAGGGACTCTAAGGTTAAATAGATAAATAAAATAAAATGAAATATACCCCTAAACTTAATAATAATTTTTAAAAAACAATAGGTATACGTATTTCGAGAACTAAGTTGTCATCAGTAGACGTGATTTACATGCTGAGTAATCTTATCTATTCTCACTAACTTTTACAGTTGTATACTGAAGTTGAGAACTTAGTTCTCGAAATACATATATAGCTTTTTAAAAATTATTATTAAGGTTAGGGGTATATTTAATTTTATTTTATTTTATAAAATCTAAACCAATAATGAACACACAAGCGGTCGAAAATTTTAACTTTGACAGATCTCAATTAAAATTTGATACTTTATGGTTGCTAGTGAAAATTCACTAATTGGCACAAGATTTTTTTAACTATTTGTCAGTTGGCCATGTGTCATAAAGATTCTACGCCACCACTGTTTTCATGTTCACGCGCACGTTCTCTGTCAACCAGAGTCTCCTTGAATATTTGATTCTTAATAATTTAAAATAATTTCTAATATTATATCTTTACAGTCATCTTTAACAGTCTTAAAACAATTTATTTAAATTTAAGTACTTATTTTTGTTGTAACTCAGGATCAGGTTTTTAAAACTGAAATTCCCGTAAGCGACGCGTAGAATACGGATACATTTTGCGCTTTTGCCATATGCCAAACAATGAAGTCGCTCATATACTAATAAGTACTTTGAAGTTCAGCTTTGTTTTTTTTTTGACTATTTTTTGTTGTATCTTTTCGTGTCCTAAACGACCTGCCTATTCACGGACTGGTTTAAAATTCTTTATTAAATTCGTAACTTCTTTACAAAATTTCAATTTATAATAACTTTTTAGTAGTGCAGTTTAAAATTTCCCGAGACTATAATCGTATGCCTGCATGTTCCAGAGTTTTATTTATTCTTTCATTTTTTATATATGTCATTTTACAAGTTATTCTGTATAATCTTTCCCGAGACAACTACCAAACAGTCTCCAGTTCCCCAGATCCTAAAGTGCTCTTATAATTTAGTAATGTTCCATTTTATTAGTAGTTCTGCGTAAATAAATTGTATTTCCTTAACTGAGAAGACCTAGAGCCTCCAGTTTGGAAGAGCTGGCGAGGTCTTTTCAATTTTGTTGAATCTCCTTTTTTTGTAGTTGTGCATAATTTTTGGCAACTCATGGTCCTCCTTTCCCATATGATTGTGTAAGTAGGTGAGTGACTGACGCTTACATTTTTTTGTCGTAACAATTTTGTGGGTAATATTTTTTGGAAATTTATATTGTTATGAGTGCCGCATTTGGAAAATTTTGGTTGGGTCTCAACTTAAATTTTTGAGAGTAAAAATTTTGGGTTTAATAATTTTATTGGGATATTTTCTCTCTTAAACAATTTTCAGGTTCCACCAGTTTACGCTGCCTTTCTTTTCCTTTCTTCTTACTGTCTAGACAAACACCACACTTCTATTCTCCCTTACTAACATTTTTCTTAGTTTTGTATATTTTGAGCACACAGAGTTTCAATAATTTTTGTAATATCCAGCCCTTCAGACCAATTTTATAACTCCTTAAAGAGTTCTTGTGTACTGGCTTTAGCTTTTTTTTATAATCAGATTGTTTTCGTTCTGGGGGCCCTACCTAGGATCTGCATCGAGAGTATCACAGCTCTAGAAGGACAATAAAACCGACACGTATTTCCAATCACGTTATACCCCTACGCAAAGCAGTCGCCGAGACGACGTCAGAGGGCTACCTTACAACTGGCAAACTTATCAAGTCAGCAACACTATCATGTTAACAGTTACAAAGTCCGATCGTCACTACTGAAGCGATTCCTGCCGGACTCTAGGCCCTCGTCTTCTCGCACTAGCGCGGACTGACTCTCCTCGGAGACGTCTCCGTAGCGGGTTTACTGGGAGTAATAGTCAGCGTTGGGATGCGTGTAAGTTCAATTTATTATATTTTTTCCTTGAACTTGCTTTCAAAACTAATAACATAATTTTCTGAATGCTTTTGCCAGACTTAACTTTTTTTCTAAGGGGCTGGCGCCCGGAATAAAATATTGTACGGTTTGTGGTTGCAGGTAGGTGTTGACATCCTATCACAAGATAAAATTATTATTTAAGTAATAGCCGCCTAAAAATTGTATTTGTTTGTTAATTTATTAAAGAAAACATAAAATATTATTCAAAGTTAAAATAACATGTCATTTTAATATCACATAACAACATATACTTTAATAACAGTTTTCAATTCAAAAGAATACATTCTTCTAATAACTATTTATGTAATAAGCAAGAAAACAAAGATAGTTATTTAACGCACGCGAAAATGATAAAACGAGACGAAGGCGAGTTTTCTAAGAGCAACCAACTAACAACCACCCAGTTAGTTTCCTTACGTGTTTCATACAATATTTTTTCTACAAATTTGTATTTTAAATGATGAAATTTTGACATTTTGATAACATTTGCAAAAAATATATATATATACAGGGTGTTCGAAAAATAGGGGACCAAATTTGGAAAATATATTAATCAACTCAAAACAAGAAAATTTCGGAATAAAACACTCTTTTGTTTGAAATTTGAATTTTATGTCTAGTAAGGTTTTTTACTGTCAAAATTACAATAGTTACGTTAATACTTGTAATTTGTTTATTTACGTTTCCTTAGTAACTGTCAAAATTTGTTGTCACCGTAATTAAATTATTTTGATATTGCTTTTCTATTAATATTGTATTGTTGGAGATGAGTTGATAGGGATTTATTTTTTGCATAACAGATTAAAGAGAAATTTGTATCTACATTATCTGAAAAATAATTTACCAAATTTATTGGAGAATGTTTCACTATTCACACGGCATCATATGTGGTTTATGCACGTCTCCACATTGTAGTTTCCAAGTAAGACAATATCTTCAAAATTTATTTCTTGATCGGTGGATAGGCAGAGGTGGTCCAACTACGTGGCCTCCACATTCTCTAGACTTGAATCCGTTTGATTTTAATTTTTGGGTTCATTTAAAGAGCTTAGTTTATTCGACGCCCATTAATAACGTAGAGTATTTGCGGCAAAGAATCATAGACTGTTTCAATAGTATAAGACAAAAACCAGGAATATTCGAACGTGTCCGACAATCAATGAGAAGACTTCTAGAACGTTGCATGCAACTTCAAGGAGGACATTTTGAACAACTATTGTAATTTTGAGAGTAAAAACATTACTAAAAATAAAATTCAAAATTCAAACAAAAGAATGTTTTATTCCGAAATGGTTCGTCTCCGGACATGAGTATATTAGGATTATTTTCTTGTTTTGGTTTGATTAATATATTTTCCAAATTTGGTCCCCTATTTTTCGAACACCCTGTATACAGGGTGTCCAGGATAACTTTTCCAACATGAGGATCTCGAGAACTATAAGAGATACGAGGTCGGTTAAATTAGAACAAAGTTGCCGCATTAGGGGGCCATTTTAGTGGTGTTTCATTTGTTCGGAAAAAATGCATAGGTCACTAGATATGGGCAAAAATGTAAATTTTTCCATTTTCGTTTTTTGCTTGTAACTTTTTTATATGAATTCAAACTAAATTTTAACTTGCACTTTCTACAGGCACTTTTATGCGAGGAATTCATAGGCGTCGTCAGAAAAATTTTATCTCTTACCATTTTCGAGAAATTCATATCAACTTTCAATTTTCATATGGAGCTCCAAGTAGGCTGTGACACCATTAAATAGGCATTTGCATTTTCTTTCTCTTTTCAACGATATAAAATACTTGTATTTTATTTTTTAAATTATGTAAGAAATTACAAAATTAATGATATTTTACAACTTTTTCATGTATTTTATTCAAAGAGGCTATGAAAAACAATGGAATATTTTGTTTTTAGTTCTCTTAATTGTCATTGTATAACAAATATTTTATTCTTGTATTCATTGTGCTCAAACTTCGTTATTTTCATTGTTAATATTATCATTATTATTTTGTTCCGTTTTGTGTGATTTGTATTTTTGAAAATGCTGCAATATTCAAATCAAGAAAAATTTGATATGATTAGGTGCTTAATTCTTCGTCAAAGTAATTCAACGAATGCTGCAAGATTGTATTTAGAAAGCTATCCCGAGAGAAGACAGCCAAGTAGTCGACTTTTTAGAGGATTAAAATCTAATTTAATTCAATATGGTGCTTTTGTGAAACAAAAAAGGAGCCCAGAGAAATAGATCCGGATAAGGAAAATATTGTTCTGGGCTGTGTACAAGAAGAACCTACAACATTAGTTCGAGAAATTGAAAGAAACACGGGGATACCAAAATCAAGTGCGCAAGTTATTTTAAGAAAACATAGATATCATCCTTACAAGTTTCATATATGCCTGGGACTTCAACCAGGAGATACTGAAAGAAGACTAGAGTATTGCCGTTGGTTACAGACTATGAGCCGAAACACTAGAAACTTTACAGAAAAAAAATTATGGACAGATGAAGCTCGCTTCACAAATAACGGACTTTTTAATAGACACAATTGTCATTATTGGGCTACAGAAAAACCGTACCAAGTAAGGACACTTCGACACCAGGTACGATTTGGAGTAAACGTATGGTGTGGTATTTTAAATAATCGAATTATTGGACCAATTTTTTTCGCCGAAACCCTCACTTCTCAAAGATATCTTCAATTTTTACAAGTTGAAATAGAAGATTTTCTAGACAATTTACCATTGGCCCAAATACAAAATATTTGGTACCAGCAGGATGGTGCTCCTGCGCACAATTCAAATGTTGTTGCGTAATATTTGAATGAAAAATTTGAAAATAAATGGATTGGAACACGGGGACCTGTTTTCTGGCCAGCCCGGTCCCCTGATTTAACCCCACTAGATTTTTTTCTTTGGGGATATATGAAAGAAAAAATCTATTTTAGGACTTACAATACAATAGACGACCTGCAAGAAGCCATTGCAATGGAATTCCGAAGAATTCCTCCTAGGATGATTAAGCGAGCAGTTCGGGCGAGCTTAAAAAGAGCTCAAATTTGTTATCGACGAAATGGCGAATTAATTGAGGGTCAAAATTTATATTAAATAAAGCTTTATTGTATTTTATTTTACATATGTACTGTAAAATGACTTTGATTTATGTTTAAGTTTTTTTTTTAGTAGTATAAGGTTATAATTCATGTAATTTTTTTAAAAAAGTGATTGTAAATTGAAAACAAAATATTCCATTGTTTTTCATAGCCTCTTTGAATAAAATACATGAAAAAGTTGTAAAATATCATTAATTTTGTAATTTCTTACATAATTTAAAAAATAAAATACAAGTATTTTATATCGTTGAAAAGAGAAAAAAAATGCCTCTTTAATGGTGTCACAGCCTACTTTGAGCTCCATATGAAAATTGAAAGTTGATATGAATTTCTCGAAAATGGTAAGAGATAAAATTTTTTTGACGACGCCTATGAATTCCTCGCATAAAAGTGCCTCTAGAAAGTGCAAGTTAAAATTTATTTTGAATTCATATAAAAAAGTTACAAGCAAAAAACGAAAATGGAAAAATTTACATTTTTGCCCATATCTAGTGACCTATGCATTTTTTCCGAACAAATGAAACACCACTAAAATGGCCCCCTAATGCGGCAACTTTGGTCTAATTTAACCGACCTCGTATCTCTTATAGTTCTCGAGATTCCCATGTTAGAAAAGTTATCCTGGACACCCTGTATATATATATATATATATATATATATATATATATATATATATATATATATATACCGGGTGTCCCAGCTCGACCGACACATGAGTGATTTACATAGGAAATAAGTTAATTATGAATAGTATCTCCCCAGTGCAAGATATTAACTTGAAATTTTGTATGCTTATTGGGGAAAATTATTTCTATGGATTACAGTTATTTGAAATATGTAATTTCGTCTGCAAGACGAGATTTATTAAATTATAAAATCTAACATTTTCGTTCAAAATCAGTGAGCCATGGAAATAAAAGAAAATATTATCTATGTGACAGTTCTGACAGTTAATGACATGCCATTGTAGATATTTATATTTTTGTAATATTGGTATATTATTTAACAAAAATAAACTAAATTCAACTTAAATAATATTAAAATACAGGGAATAAGAATTAAAATCAGTGATACTTCACTAAACTGTCAGATAAATATTTTCTTTTATTTCCATGGTTGACTGATTTTGAACGAAAATATTAGATTTTAAATTTAATAAATCTCGCCATGCAGACGAAATTGTATATTTGAAATAAGTGTGATCCATAGAATTAATATTCTCGGATAAGTATACGAAATTTGAAGTTAATATCTTGCACTGGGGAGATACTATTCATAATTAACTGATTTCCCTTGTAAAACTCCCATGTGTCGGTCGAGCTGGGACACCCGGTATATATACATATATATATATATATATACATATATATATATATATATATATATATATATATATATATATATATATATATATATTGAAACAATTTCGATATCGTTTAATTGTCTTTCTAGACTCAAATTCAGGTTTTATTGTTACTGCCATCTTTTAGTTGACTTTTAAATTTTGGGCGAAGTCAGCGTTTGAAACGGAGAATGGACAGGCCGGACGTTTCTCGACGATTCCGGTGCGCGCAAGCTGAGACGACGGGCGTATCTTTATCGTTTGCTAAAAATTCAAAGATATGCATTAAAATTTTTACATCAACATTTTTATTTGTGATTTAAACACACTTCTCGTGTGAATTATGATTTTTATTGGTAAGTAAAATTTATTATTTTTTCAATTGTTGCAACTTGATCGGTGCAAGTCGTGCACGTTGTCGTCTCCGGTTGCACCCTGGACTTTTATTGCCCTTTATCGTTGTTGTTATCGATTTCCTGTGTTCCTATAATCCTAATTTCGGGAGATTTTAATTCCTTTCCTGTTCCAATTCTTAGCTTAAAACTTTCCCAGTCTCGTTGCTGAATAATTATAAAGATGTGTGACACGAACTGAGCTCATAGTTGATCTACAGTCTTAAGTAAAATTTTGTATCGTTCTAGTTTTGGTTTACCGACCTATTTTTAGCGTTAATTATTTTGGGTATCTTATACATAGGAAACCAGTTTTTAATTTGTTTCTGGTTTCCCAGTGAAACATTTAAGTTATTCTAGTTTTTTTATTGTTGCTCAATTGTTAAGTTTACCTTTTCGAGCTCTATTCTCTAATCTATTTATTAATTTCTCTATAACAGTCTGATCAGCTGAATTTTTGTACTTTCTTGTTAAATTTTTTTTGTATTAATTATTTAATTTAAAATTTTGTATCTTTGCATGATTGATTTTTGTAATTTAGATTATAAATTTTGTATTTCAGTGTACAAATTTATTATTATTGCTTTGCTTGTGTTTTATTATTGCCGTTGTAATAATCTTAGTAGAGTAGAGCTTGGCTTAAGTATCAGCACGACGCTTACGCGTACCAACCACTACCAAACATCGGCACTACACAGCACACAAGACGACATACACAACATTACTATTGCTGTACCAAGCTGCACCAAGCAAGTGGCTCTGCTGAAGCTGCTTTACACTACACCGATTCCAGGGTACACTGTGGTGCTGTTTACCATCGACACAAACCAGCTGGTTGTTACTGCTGCTACGTTGCTGCTGCCCAAACTACCAACACTAAATTTGTCTCCTGCCAACGGCCCCGTTTCATTTCGGACCCATCAGAAAATTTTTACCCCAAGTTAAGTACTATTTCAATTTTTATATTTATTGTTAGTACACTGTATTGGTCAAATTTTGCGGGTAAAATAAATTTTAGAATTAGTTTAATTCTTTATCAGTGTTGTTGTGTCCACTGTTTCCTTTCGGCACAACTGGCGCCCATTTTTCCTGTCGCAACCCTATCTTTCAGGAACCCAGCGCAACCAAATATACCTATAAATATATATACCGCTGGAGTGCTATCTCTCCCGTGAGAGGAAAGTGTCACCAACATAACAATCTCTGTCCTTGTCACTCAGTATGTAGTCACACTAAAGCGCGTGCGCAAAGTAACCGTGCCTGTTTAAAATATTTGAAATATATTGAAATATGAATATGTATATTATTTTGAATTATTTAATAGAGTTAAATGAGAATTGTTTTTATTTGCATCTTCAGAAAAATGAGTACCACAAAGTTAGAAAATTACATTTCTTAATTTACTATGGCAGGTAAGATTAACGTTATGTTTTTTTCAAAAAAGATTATATTAACCTTTATTACAGGATTACAGCAATATAATTAAAAATTGAACACTTCCTAAAATTAAGAATAAAAATACAAAAACATTTGAAAATCTGAATTTGAACAACTGCGAAATATTAATATAACTGTAGTACATTATTAACGTATCAAAATTTCAATACATACAAAGGGACAGAAAGAGTTAGAAATTTGCAAATAATACTTATTTAAAAATATATCCGTAATACTGAAAAACGAAACAACAAAAATTCAGTTCATAGATATATTCATATTCAAAATTCGAAGAAGCAATTCTTGACCAATAGAATCACAGATAATCGGCGCATACTCAAAGCACACAAACTTGACAACGGTGCAAACATATATATGTCTGCACTGTGATGTTTGGACCATCTCTCTGTCCTTTACAGCGGTATATATATTTATAGGTATATTCGCAACCACAACCACGTCTAAGTACCGCGGCATAATATCTGGTGTGCATGTACTACAGGTACGTCACAATATATATACAGGGTGGCCCAGCGAAAATTATCAGCGCAATTTTTGGCCACTTAACATTAATTTTGCAAAAAACGCTCGAACACGTCAATTTTAGTATAGAGGGGGACACCTGAATGCATTAGTACCAATGGCATAACTTCAACCCTAAAATGGGGGTGGACTGCAACTCAAAAATTTTAAATGGAAAAAGGTGTCAAACATGACACAGTTCGAAAGGCCTTTCAATTCTCTATCCAACAGTTTTTTTTATTTTTCAAATCCGATCATTAGTTCCAGAGAAATATCGTTTAAAATAAATTTTATCAGGTGTTTAAAATTGCAATCAAGTAGGCTTAAACAAATGACAGAAACTAAATAAACAATTTTTTTGACAAGTTGTTTGTAATAAACAAGTAATTTGTAAGTTAGATTTCTTTTCCTGTATATACTCGTATATATATATATATATATATATATATATATATATATATATATATATATATATATATATATATATATATACAGGGTGTTTGAAGTCTTGTGATTTAATTTTTAAGGGGTGATTAACCACCTTAAAAGAAGGTGATTAAACCTAAAACGCTTTAACAAAAGTTGAATAATAAGAGAGATATGATTTTTTTAACAATTTATCAATTAACAATTTATAACGATTAACATTTTATTTTATTTACATCAGTTGTTCGAAGTTATCGCCCTGTTGTTGAACGCAAAGTCTCGCCCAAACGTTTATCGAAAATCTGTGTTATGGCAGTTATTTATGCCGTTAACTTTTCCCGTTTCCACGTATCCACGAATTTTTTATTAAGTAGGCCGATGCCACTAATTGTTCCCATCTGTCAAGCTATTTCATCTGTTGTCATTGTTGGTTTTTCGTACATCGTTCTGAATAATTTTGCTAAAGAAAGTAAAAACGAATGGCTCATCGCACTAATAATGAATACATTGACATGTTGTTAATTTATGGGGAAGCACACCAAAATTCTGCTGCTGCAAGCCGATTGTACTCTGAGCGGTTTCCTAATAGACTAACGCCTATTCCACAAAAATTTACTTCCCTAGTACTCCGTGCAAGAGAAACTGGCGCACTGCAACCACGTCAAGGACGTGGTGGTGGACCTGGCCGACATCGACGAATTTTGGATGCCGAAGAAGAAGTGTTAAACCTAGCTGAAGCAGATCCTTCTACTAGTACTCGAAGATTATCTCGCCAAGTAGGTGTCTCAAATCAGATTGTCTGGCGAACACTGCGCGAGAATCAATTGCACCCTTTCCATTTACAAAAAGTGCAAGCTTTACAACCTGAAGATCATCCTCTTCGTTTGCAATTTTGCAGATGGTTTCTACGAAAACATGCTGAAATTCCAAACTTTTCCTCCATTGTATTGGCGACTGATGAAGCAACTTTTACACGTAATGGCATAAATAACTGTCATAATACTCATATCTGGGCGGTCGAAAATCCACATGCTGTTCGTCGCAATCATTTTCAGCACAGATTTTCGATAAACGTTTGGGCCGGACTGGTCAACGGGCAACTTGTTGGCCCTTTTGTGCTTCCACATCGATTAACTGGAAATGATTATTTATTATTTTTGCAAAATCATTTGCAAGAACTCTTAGAAGAGATTCCTTTGGATGTACGTCGACAAATGTGGTTTTTACACGATGGCGCACCCGCGCATTTTAATCGTTTAGTTCGCCAGCATTTGAACATTGCATTTGAAAACAAATGGATTGGTCGAGGTGGTCCTGTTCCGTGGCCTCCTCGGTCACCATATCTGACACATCTGGTGTTGAATATGGTATACACCAATGAAATACTTGACTTGGAAGATCTTCGTAACCGTGTTGAAGCAGCTGCGACGACAATTCGACGGCAAGGCCTAGGACTTGCAAGTTATGCCGATTCATGGATACGTCGAGCGAGACTTTGCGTTCAACAACAGGGCGATAACTTCGAACAACTGATGTAAATAAAATAAAATGTTAATCGTTATAAATTGTTAATTGATAAATTGTTAAAAAAATCATATCTCTCTTATTATTCAACTTTTGTTAAGGCGTTTTAGGTTTAATCACCTTCTTTTAAGGTGGTTAATCACCCCTTAAAAATTAAATCACAAGACTTCAAACACCCGTATATATATATATATATATATATATATATATATATATATATATATATATATATATATATATATACTTTTCAATTCTCTATTGAATTAACGGAATCAATAACCTGCAGAAATTAGGAAAATAAAGATACTTTTATTAAACATAAATAAGAAAAAATGTCTTATATATTAATATTTTTGAAAATTCATTTTCGATATTTAATTGTCTCAAATTAATATATTTTGTGCCACATTAGCTTTCATGCAGTTCTTTATTATCCTCATAAAGCAAACAATAATCTTTCACAAGTTGCTGTGTTTATACGCAGTATGAGTGTAATTTGATAAAGTTTATAAAATTATTAAATCTACCTTCATTAAGTACACAGTCATTTAATTTTTATGTTTCTAGAAAAGTCAGTTCGGCTTTCAAAATATCCTTATTTACTCCAAAAACATATACAGCCGAATTCTCGAAACGGTGTTAGCTTAAAACCAAAATGAGTGTTAGCTAGCACCGTCTTAAACCCGGTATTAAAATTTAGTCTAACCCGTATTCTCGAAACAAACACGGTGTTAGACTAACCCGGTGCTAGCTTAGCACCACATCGTATCAAAATGGCGGCTGGTATTCCAGCTGTCAAAATCATTTGAGCCCCATCTGAGAAAAGTATTAGGCTAGAGGTGGTGAAAGTGTTAATATTTATATCGATATTAGTGAGCAACTAGCGTGACTAACATGGATCACATATCTCATTGTATTTTGAAAGCCTCCAGCAAGCTAAAAATCGCAGTAATCAACAACTGTGTGGGGATAGACATATCATTGATGTTTTAATATTACTATCTGCAAATGGTCTAATCAAACAGGAATTTTCTAGAATAAAATTACTTGGAAGCCTGAAATGTGTGGTAAATAAATAAATTATCTGTCCAAATATTTTAATAATGAAATATTTTATTGATGTTGCAGGTAAAGCCCTGATATATACTACTCGCCATAAAAATGCCACACCTTGAACGAATTGATATAGGCAATTCTCCTTATAATGTACAAGTGCTACTATTGTCTTCAAATAATTACATTTTCAAGTGCTGGATGTAGAAGGCCGCCTTTATTTTAAATCGTTTACCTGGGCCGTACATGTAACGCCCGCTCTTACATTGCTAATGAAGGAGAGGCTTATTGTAATCACGAAATCCTTAAAATATTTGATCTAATCATTATTTAGAATTTCTAGTGATATTAAAAAAAAATGTATTATTACTCGATAATAAACAAGTATGAAAAATATTACTTTGAAATTATGCTTAGTAATGGGGCTGTATATTTTATGACAAACAGCAAAGCAGTGTGTAATCAACACTAAGATGTAGATGTTGGCTTGGACGATGTATTCTGTTTGGGCGGTTTAATTATTAATTCATTGTTATTTGCCTTGTATTTCTTTTAAAAAAAGTAAAAATCGTCTCATTTTATTACGATAATGATAGAAATTAACATTTAAAAAAAAATTGTATATTATGAACGTAACGGATTTTCACTAAAACTGCTGGGAACGAGTTTTAAGTTTTGGTGCTAAATTTAACCCATATCGGACGGTGTTATTCTTTGTGAATAGGATTAAGACTAGCGAATTCTCGGCTACGCCGAGCATTCCCTAGAGCTCCGCTGTCAGTGCAAAAAACAAATGTCGATCGACATGAAACAATTATTTAATATTTCCACGTCAGCCCTCACCGAGACCTTTCATTTGATACCAAACACGACATACTTCTTACAACTTTCTACATAAAACAAAAGTCGATCGACATGAAACATTTTTATCACATCTGCACGCTAGCCCACACCAAGACTTTTCATTTGATACCAAACACCATACACTTCTGACAACTTTTTGCAAAAAACAAAAACCAATCGACATAGTACATTTTTGTCTATTCTGCACGCTAGTTCTCAACAAGACGTTTCATTTGAGACCAAACTCGACATACTTTTGAGAACTTTTTGCAGAAAACAAAAGCCGATCGGAATGGAACATTTCTGCCAATTCTGCACGCTAGCCCTCAATGAGATCTTTTATTCGATACCAAACACGACATATTTCTGACAACTTGTTGCATAAAACAAAAGCCGATCGACATAGACCATTTTTGTCAATTCTCTACTCGAGCCCTTATCAAGCCCTTTCATTTGATACCAAACACAACATACTTCTGATATCTTTTTGCATAAAACAAAAGTCAATCGACATGGAATATTTTTGAAATTTCTACAGGCTTGCCCACACCGAGAACTTTCATTTGATACCAAACATTATAAACTTTTGAAAACTTTTTGTAAAAAGGAAAGCAGACCGTAATGGATCATTTTTGTCAATTCTGCACGCTAGCCCTCTCTGAGACCTTTCATTTGACATCAAACACCACACACTTCTGACAACTTTTTGCAAAAAACAAAAGGTGATTGACATGGCACATTTTTGTCAACTCTGCACGTTAGCCCTCAACGAGACCTTTCATTTGAGACCAAACTCGACATACCTTTGAGAACTTTTTGCAGAAAACAAAAGCCGATCGGAATGGAACATTTTTGTCAATTCTGCTTGCTAGCCATCAACGAAACCTTTCATTTGATACCAAACACGACATACTTCTGACAACTTTTTGCATAAAACAAAAGCCGATCGACATGGAACATTTTTGTCAATTCTGCACGCTAGCCCTCAACGAGACCTTTCATTTGAGACCAAACTCGACATACCTTTAAGAAATTTTTGCAAAAAACCAAAGCCGATCAACTTTGACCTTTATTGTTCATTCTACACGTCAGCCCTTATCGAGCCCTTTCATTTGATACTAAACACCACATACTTCTCACAACTTTTTCCAAACAACATTTTTCTGACAACATTTGGAAAAAACAAATTCTAATTTACGTAGAACATTTTTGTCATTCGTTTCCTTAAAACCCAAAGACAACCTACTTCTAACAACTTTTTCCGAAAAACAAATGCAGATCGACATGACACATTTTTTTGTCATTTCAAAACCGGCCATTATGGTTTTCTTTCTTTTGATATCAAACACAGCAAAGTGTTCCATTTAATTAGGTATATTTGATTTTTATTTAGTTACTTCATAATTTGGCAACACTGTTTGTATTAAAAAATAGTAGTTAATTTTTAAATTTATAAATTAATTTTGTCAACCCTAATACAACTGCCACCGTCTTCAGTAAGGTTAGGTTAGGAATATTTGGTTTTCATTTAGTTACTTCATCACACATTTGGCAACATTGACTTTTGACAATGGAAACGTCAAAATTATTATTAATTAAATACGATATGTTTTAAACTTAAATTAGTTGTAACACCTTTGCTCAAGACTATTATACATGATACTGTATTTACTTCTTTAATATCAATGTTCTATAAAAAGTTATAATCGTTTAAAGTTCATAGACAGATTGTCAAAAGTGACAGATGACCTCGTGACTCTTTTTAAATTTAGACATGGCTACTAGGATCCATTGTTTCAAGTTACTAATTTTGCACAGTTTTTATTTTTTTACACAAGAACCACTTACAGTAAAAATATGAGACCCCCAAAAGGCACAACTACACATTATTCCCTGCAATCTAAAAAAAAATTTACAACAATCCCTTTCATGGTTCAGGCAGTTAGGCTTGTTACAAAATTTGGCGATCGTCATGATGAAAATAAATGAACATCACGGACACATGCCTTTTTAGTATATAGGAAATACGTTATGTTTTAAACTTAAATTAATTGTAACACCTTTGCTCGAGACTATAATACATGATACTGTATTTACTTCTTTAATATTAATGTTCTATAAAAAGTTATAATCGTTTAAAGTTCATAGACAGATTGTCAAAAGTGACAGATGACCTCGTGACTCTTTTTAAATTTAGACATGGCTACTAGGATCCATTGTTTCAAGTTATTAATTTTGCACAGTTTTTATTTTTTTACACAAGAACCACTCACAGTAAAAATATGAGACCCCCAAAAGGCACAACTACACATTATTCCCTGCAATCTAAAAAAAAATTTACAACAATACCTTTCATGGTTCAGGCAGTTTGGCTTGTGACAAAGTTTGGCGATCGTCATGATGAAAATAAATGAACATCACGGACTCATGCCTTTTAGTATATAGGACTAGCGAATTCTCGGCTACGCCGAGCATTCCCTAGAGCTCCGCTGTCAGTGCAAAAAACAAATGCCGATCAACATGAAACAATTATTTAATATTTCCACGTCAGCCCTCACCGAGACCTTTCATTTGATACCAAACACCATACACTTCTGACAACTTTTTGCAAAAAACAAAAACCAATCGGCATAGCACATTTTTGTCTATTCTGCACGCTAGTTCTCAACAAGACGTTTCATTTGAGACCAAACTCGACATACTTTTGAGAACTGTTTGCAGAAAACAAAAGCCGATCGGAATGGAACATTTCTGCCAATTCTGCACGCTAGCCCTCAATGAGATCTTTTATTCGATACCAAACACGACATATTTCTGACAACTTGTTGCATAAAACAAAAGCCGATCGACATAGACCATTTTTGTCAATTCTCTACTCGAGCCCTTATCGAGCCCTTTCATTTGATACCAAACACAACATACTTCTGATATCTTTTTGCATAAAACAAAAGTCAATCGACATGGAATATTTTTGAAATTTCTACAGGCTAGCCAACACCGAGAACTTTAATTTGATACCAAACATTATAAACTTTTGAAAACTTTGTGTAAAAAGAAAAGCAGACCGTAATGGATCATTTTTGTCAATTCTGCATGCTAGCCCTCAACGAGACCTTTCTTTTGAGACTATACTCGTCATATTTCTGAGAACTTTTCGCAAAAAACAAAAGCCGATCAAGATTTAGCAATTTTGTTAATTTTTCACGCTAACCCTCATCGAGACCTTTATTTTGATACTAACCACCACGTACTTCTGACAACTATTTGTGAAAAACAAAAGCCGATTGGCATGGAACATTTTTGTCAATTCTGCACGCTAGCCCTCAACGAAACCTTTCATTTGACATCAAACACCACACACTTCTGACAACTTTTTGCAAATAACAAAAGGCGATTGACATGGCACATTTTTGTCAACTCTGCACGTTAGCCCTCAACGAGACCTTTCATTTGAGACCAAACTCGACATACCTTTGAGAACTTTTTGCAGAAAACAAAAGCCGATCGGAATGGAACATTTTTGTCAATTCTGCTTGCTAGCCCTCAACGAAACCTTTCATTTGATACCAAACACGACATACTTCTGACAACTTTTTGCATAAAACAAAAGCCGATCGACATGGAACATTTTTGTCAATTCTGCAGGCTAGCCCTCAACGAGACCTTTCATTTGAGACCAAACTCGACATACCTTTAGGAATTTTTTGCAAAAAACAAAAGCCGATCAACTTTGACCTTTATTGTTCTTTCTACACGCCAGCCCTTATCGAGCCCTTTCATTTGATACTAA
The DNA here is from genome assembly GCA_035578165.1 of Stenolophus ochropezus. Taxonomy (NCBI): domain Eukaryota; kingdom Metazoa; phylum Arthropoda; class Insecta; order Coleoptera; family Carabidae; genus Stenolophus; species Stenolophus ochropezus. Next base: position 8,687,836 of record JAQOWZ010000008.1, on the reverse strand, counting down.
ACACCACATACTTCTCACAACTTTTTCCAAACAACATTTTTCTGACAACATTTTGCAAAAAACAAATTCTAATTTACGTAGAACATTTTTGTCATTCGTTTCCTTAAAACCCAAAGACAACCTACTTCTAACAACTTTTTCCGAAAAACAAACGCAGATCGACATGACACATTTTTTTGTCATTTCAAAACCGGCCATTATGGTTTTCTTTGTTTTGATATCAAACACAGCAAAGTGTTCCATTTAATTAGGTATATTTGATTTTTATTTAGTTACTTCTTAATTTGGCAACACTGTTTGTATTAAAAAATAGTAGTTAATTTTTAAATTTATAAATTAATATTGTCAACCCTAATACAACTGCCACCGTTGTCAGTAAAGTTAGGTTAGGAATATTTGGTTTTCATTTAGTTACTTTATCACACATTTGGCAACATTGACTTTTGACAATGGAAACGTCAAAATTATTATTATTTAAATACGTTATGTTTTAAACTTAAATTAGTTGTAACACCTTTGCTCAAGACTATTATACATGATACTGTATTTACTTCTTTAATATCAATGTTCTATAAAAAGTTATAATCGTTTAAAGTTCATAGACAGATTGTCAAAAGCGACAGATGACCTCGTGACTCTTCTTAAATTTAGACATGGCTACTAGGATCCATTGTTTCAAGTTATTAATTTTGCACAGTTTTTATTTTTTTACGCAAGAACCACTCACAGTAAAAATATGAGACCCCCAAAAGGCACAACTACACATTATTCCCTGCAATCTAAAAAAAAATTTACAACAATCCCTTTCATGGTTCAGGCAGTTAGGCTTGTGACAAAATTTGGCGATCGTCATGATGAAAATAAATAAACATCACGACACATGCCTTTTTAGTATATAGGAAATACGTTATGTTTTAAACTTAAATTAATTGTAACACCTTTGCTCGAGACTATAATACATGATACTGTATTTACTTCTTTAATATTAATGTTCTATAAAAAGTTATAATCGTTTAAAGTTCATAGACAGATTGTCAAAAGTGACAGATGACCTCGTGACTCTTTTTAAATTTAGACATGGCTACTAGGATCCATTGTTTCAAGTTATTAATTTTGCACAGTTTTTATTTTTTTACACAAGAACCACTCACAGTAAAAATATGAGACCCCCAAAAGGCACAACTACACATTATTCCCTGCAATCTAAAAAAAAATTTACAACAATACCTTTCATGGTTCAGGCAGTTTGGCTTGTGACAAAGTTTGGCGATCGTCATGATGAAAATAAATGAACATCACGGACACATGCCTTTTAGTATATAGGACTAGCGAATTCTCGGCTACGCCGAGCATTCCCTAGAGCTCCGCTATCAGTGCAAAAAACAAATGCCAATCGACATGAAACAATTATTTCATATTTGCACTTCAGGCCTCTTCAAGACCTTTCATTAGATTGCAAATGCGATATACTTGCAATAGTTTTTTGCAAAAAACAAAAGCCGGTCGACATGAAACATTTTTGTCATTTATGTACCCCAGCCATCACTGAGACCTTTCATTTGATACCATACACGACATACTTCTGACAACTTTCTGCATTAAACAAAAGTCGATCGACATGAAACATTTTTATCATATCTACACGCTAGCCCACACCCAGACTTTTCATTTGATACTAAACACTATATACTTGTGACAACCTTTTGCAAAAAAAACAAAAGCCGATCGACATTGACCATTTTCGTTAATTCTGCACACCAGCCTTCATTGTAACCTTTTATTTGATACCAAACACCACACACTTCTGGCAACTTTTTGCAAAAAACAAATACCGATCGACATAGCACATTTCTTGTCATTTCTGCACGCTAGCCCTTTTCGAGACCTTTCATTTGATACCAAACACGACATACTTCTGACAACTTTTTGCATAAAACAAAAGCCGATCGACATGGAACATTTTTGTCAATTCTGCACGCTAGCCCTCAACGAGACTTTTTATTTGATACCAAACACCACACACTTCTGACAACTTTTTGCGAAAAACAAAAACCGATCGACATAGCACATTTTTATCAATTCTGCACGCTAGCCCTCTCCGAGACCTTTCATTTGATACCAAACAGGACTTACTTTTGACAACTTTTTGCAAAAAACAAAAACCGATCGACATAGTACATTTTTGTCAATTCTGCAGGCTAGCCCTCTCCGAGACCTTTCATTTGATACCATACACAACATACTTCTGGCAACTTTTTGCATAAAATAAAAGCCGATCGACATGGAACATTTTTGTCAATTCTGCACGCTAGCTCTCAACGAGACCTTTCATTTGAGACCAAACTCGACATATCTTTGAGAATTTTTTGCAAAAAACAAAAGCCGATCGATATGGAACATTTTTGTCAATTCTGCACGCTAGCCCTCAACGAAACCTTTCATTTGAGACCAAACTCAACATACCTTTGAGAAATTTTTGTAAAAAACAAAAGCCGATCAATATTGAACTTTTTTGTTAATTCTACACGCCAGCCCTTATCGAGCCTTTTCATTTGATTCCAAACACCACATACTTCTCACAACTTTTTGCAAAAAAAAACAAAAACCGATCGACATAGCACATTTGTGTCAATTCTGCACGCTAGCCCTCAACAAGACGTTTCATTTGAGACCAAACTCGACATACCTTTGAGAACTTTTTGTAGAAAACAAAAGCCGATCGGAATGGAACATTTTTGTCAATTCTGCACGCTAGCCCTCAACGAGACCTTTCATTTGATACCAAACACGACATATTTTTGACAACTTTTTGCATAAAACAAAAGCCGATCAACATTGAACTTTTTTGTTAATTCTACACGCCAGCCCTTATCGAGCCTTTTCATTTGATTCCAAACACCACATACTTCTCACAACTTTTTCCAAAAAACAAAAACCGTTCGACATATAACATTTTTGTTTATTTTGCACGCTAGCCCTCATCGTGACCTAGCCTAATATAACATTCGCTGTCTTCAGTAACGTTCATTTGGGAATATTTGTTCTTTGTTTAGTTACTTTATTAAACATTTGGCAATATTGACTTATGTAATTCGAAAATACCCAAACACTACATTTTTCTGACAACATTTTGCAAAAAACAAATTCTAATCTACGTAGAACATTTTTGTCATTCATGCACACCAGTCCGTATTGTGTCGTTTCCTTAAAACCCAAGGACGACATACGTCTAACAACTTTTTACGAAAAACAAGTGCAGATTGACATGACACATTTTTTTTTGTCATTTTAAAACTGGCCGTTATGGTTTCCTTTCTTTTGATAACAAACGCAGTAAAGTATTCAATTTATTTTATTTAGGAATATTTGATTTTTACTTTATAATTTGGCAACACTGTTTATATTAAAAAATAGTAGTTAATTTTTAAATTTATAAATTAAGGGCGGGTTTACAGAAAGCAAATTAAATATTTAATTTCGATTAAATATTTAACGCGCGATTAATTTAATTTTTCTATGTAACTAATCTCGATTAAAATATTTAATTCGAATTAAATTAATTCGTTGTTAAACGGCAATTGATCACAATTAAATCTGAAATCAGTTTATAGAAGCGAAATTAGCAGTTAATCGCGATTAATTTATTGATTAATGCGGAATTAAATTAATTGAAGGAGCTACTTGAATTAAATTATTAATTCGCTCGATTTTTATGTAAAAAGAAGTAAAATAGATACTATTACTATAAATAAAAATATAAATAAGGTAAATAATGGAACAATGTTGGATTCATATAAATTTTTATTTAAATAATGTATACATAACCACAATTTATAGATGTCTGATATATCAGAAGTGTCGCTGTCCTCTTCTAGTTCTTCAGATGAAGAAATTGAAAGAATTCCTCGAAGAAGTCGTGCCTTAAAAAACAGAATAAATCCGTTTGAATTATTTGATGATCAGGAATTTAAAATAAGATTTCGCTTCGAAAAGCAAACAATCAAATGGTTATGTAACTTAATTGGTCCTGAAATAGAGCCTGTTACTCGAAGAAGAAACCCTATTTCAGCGTTAAACCAGATATTATTAACAATGAGATTTCTAGCCACGGGTGCATTTCAACAATTGCTGGGTGACACATTCGGGGTTCATAAATCCACAGCTTGTGTTGTAATCAAGCGTGTAGTACATAAAATTGCACAGTTAAAACCCCATTACATAAAAATGCCCTCCCTGGAAGAAGCTCAGACTGTAAAATTAAATTTTTATAAGCTGAGAAGAATGCCTAGAGTAATAGGTGCAATAGATTGCACCCACATAAAGATTGAATCTCCTGGTGGTCCTAATGCTGAGATTTTTCGTAACCGAAAATCTTTTTTTTCTATAAATGTTCAGGCTGTATGTGATGCAGACCTAAAAATAAGAAATGTAATTGCGAGATGGCCAGGAAGTGTACACGATAGCACTATTTTTAATGACTCATCTTTGTGTGCTCATCTTGAAAATGGCCAGTACGAAGATTGTTTTTTGCTGGGTGACAGCGGATACGCTTGTCGTGCGTTTATATTAACACCTTTATTAAATCCAAGAACGGCAGCAGAAGAGGCGTATAATAATTCTCACAGAGCCACAAGAAATCCCATTGAAAGGTGCTTTGGCGTTCTCAAACACGATTTCCTTGCCTTGCTGTTGGTTTACGCACTAAAATGGAGACTACCCTGACAATCATTGTGGCTTGTTGTGTGTTACACAATATATCAATTCTGGCTAATGATGACGAACCACTAGTTGATCCAGAAGTTAACGTACCCCAGCAAGTTGAAGTAGAACCTGGTGATATTAGAAATAATAATGAAAACACTGCTGTGCGTACAGCTTTAATTAGAACACATTTTACTTAGAAAAATCAATTTTATTAATATAAATAATTATTTTTATTGTAATTTATCTAATTCTTTTTGTTTAATTTTTAATTCTAATTCATACATTTTTTTTTTGAAATTAATTTCCATGTTTGCTAATTGAATTCGTTTGATATATAAAGTTCTTTTCAATTGAGCATTTGTTTTTTTTTGTTTTTTCTTTTTTTGTTGGGGAGGAATGTATATATTTTGTTGAACTTCGGGAACTGGTTCATTTGGTGGTGGAATGAGGATGTCAAGTTCTTCGATGTTAATTTCGGAAGCAGGATCAAGGGAATGTTGCACAATTGGATCTAGGGTCAGAGTAGGGCTGGATATTGGTGTGATGGATTCACGAGTTGGAGGCAATGTTAAATCTAAAAATGTTTAAAATTTTAAATTGTGTCATTAAAAAAATCGCAGTTCTCGGTATTGAGAAGCTATAATTGACTTTTATCGATGTTACAATGGCATATCAAATACAGTATCGGCCCAAGCAAACTTTTTGGCCGGCTCTGGTCAAATGCATTAGACAGCTATGTTTTACCTAAATTATACGCAAGAAAACTAATATAATTTACCTTCATGATAAATATTATCATCGTCATAAATATTAGTCAATGGCCTAGCTTGTGGTTCTACCATTGCTAATACCCTAGCACCTACTTCTGATAATTGTGGTTGGTATGATCCACCGCCGGTTTTATATCTGTTTTTCTGAAATAAAAATAATCAATATAAGAATCTTTCATAAAGTCTATCATTCTAAATATACCTTATCTTGTAATTTTTGTTTTTTAAGACTATCTATGTTCTCATTAAAATCATTTTGAAGATCTAAATATTTTTTTTTCTAAAAAGGAACATATGTTATAAACTTATAGGTGAGGAAAACATACCAACTACTTACATTTTCTTCAGCCAGTGTTTTTTTCGCTGTACGTTTGAGATTCGACCACAATATTTTTAGCTGTTTGGTCGTTCTTGTGGCAGAAATAGCAGCTGTTGCATTATATTCATCGGCAACTTTTTGCCAGGCATCATATCTTTGTTTTAAAGACGACCCGTCTGTTGACTTGTCTTCAACTATACGTCAATATCTAAAGGATAAAGTTTGCATATAGGATAGTATAGGATAGGGACTATGATTTGGATGGGAAATACGGCAAATTGAATTTACAGGTGACAAAATAACAATACCATCGAAGCAAAGAACTAAAACATAATTAAATTTTAAGTAAACCGACTTACCTGTCTATAATACTTAAAGCTATTTCTTTTTCCCTCTCTGTGAAATTTCTCCCACGTCCCCGATGTATTTCATCTTTTTTTTGTTCCATTCTGATTTTTTTTGTCAAACACAGAGAACACCAGACACAACACAACACTGTAAAATGGCGGTAACTGGGCTGTAATGTCAATCCACGAACAACGCGAAGATAGGTGCTACATTCGTGCGCGTTACCAACCACTTGGATTATCATTTTAATTCGAATTAGTTAATCACGTGTTAAATTTCGTCAACAATGTATATGTAAACCGTCATTAATTTAATGGCGCTATTAAATTAATTTCGACATTAAGTTAATTCAGAATTAAAAAATGTTCTGTAAACCCGCCCTAAGATTGTCAACCCTAATACAACTGCCACCGTCTTCAGTGAAGTTAGTTTAGGAATATTTGGTTTTAATTTAGTTACTTCATCACACATTTGGCAACATTGACTTTTGACATAGGAAACGTCAAAATTTATATTAATTAAATACGTTATGTTTTAAACTTAAATTAGTTGTAACACCTTTGCTCAAGTCTATTATTCATGAAATTGTTTTTAAATCTTTGATATCAATGTTCTATTAAAAGATATACTCATTTAAAGTTCATAGGCAGATTGTCAAAAGTGACGGATGACGGCGTGATTCTTCTTAAAGTTAGACATGGCCTTGGGATCCATTGTTTCAAGGCAGCATTTGTGCACAGTTTTAATTTTTTACACGAAAACTACTAATAGTAAAAATATGAGACACCCAAAAGGCACCAGATCTCATTAGGCCCCACATATTAAAAAAAAAATTATAATAATCACTTGCATGGTTCAGGCTGTAGGCCTTTACAAATGTTACTCGATGCTCGTGATGAATCTATAGAGAGTGATATGAAAGAAAGTGAATCTAGCCTTTTAGTATAGGAGACTAGCGAATTCTCGGCTACGCCGAGCATTCCCTAGAGCTCCGCTGTCAGTGCAAAAAACAAATGCCGATCGACATGAAACAATTATTTCATATTTGCACTTCAGGCCTCTCCAAGACCTTTCATTAGATTGCAAACACGATATACTTCCAATAATTTTTTGCAAAAAACAAAAGCCGGTCGGTATGAAACATTTTTGTCATTTATGTACCCCAGCCCTCACCGAGACCTTTCATTTGATACCAAACACGACATACTTCAATTTTCTACATAAAACAAAAGTCGACCGACATGAAACATTTTTATCATATCTGCACGCTAGTCCACACCAAGACTTTTCATTTGATACCAAACACTATATACTTCTGACAACCTTTTGCAAAAAAACAAAAGCCGATTGACATTGACAATTTTTGTTAATTCTGCACCCCAGCCCTCATTGAAACCTTTCATTTGATACCAAACACCATACACTTCTGACAACTTTTTGCAAAAAACAAAAACCGATCGACATAGCACATTTTTGTCAATTCTGCACGATAGCTCTCAACAAGACGTTTCATTTGAGACCAAACTCGACATACTTGTGAGAACTTTTTGCAGAAAACAAAAGCCAATCGGAATGGAACATTTCTGTCAATTCTGCAAGGTAGCCCTCAACGAGACCTTTCATTCGATACCAAACACGACATATTTCTGACAACTTGTTGCATAAAACAAAAGCCGATCGATATAGATCATTTTTGTCAATTCTCTACGCGAGCCCACGCCAAGACCTTTCATTTTGATACTAAACACGACATATTTCTGACAACTTTTTACAAAAAACAAAAGCCGGTCGATATGAAACATTTTTTTTTAATTATGCACGCCAGCCCTCAACGAGACCTTTCATTTGAGACCATAATCGACATATTTCTGAGAACTTTTCGCAGAAAACAGAAGCCGATCAACATTGCGCAATTTTGTTTATTTTTCACGCAGACCCTCATCGAGACCTTTATTTTGATACCAAACACCACATTCTTCTGACAATTATTTACGAAAAACAAAAGCCGATCGGAAAAGAACATTTTTGTCAATTCTGCACGCTAGCCCTAAACGAAACCTTTCATTTGATACAAGACACCACATACTTCTGACAACTTTTTGCAAAAAATAAAAGCCGATTGACATGGCACATTTTTGTCAATTCTGCACGCTAGCCGTCAACCAGACGTTTCATTTGAGACCAAACTCGACATACCTTGAAGAACTTCTTGCAGAAAACAAAAGCTGATCGGAACGGAATATCTCTGTCAATTTTGCACGCTAGCCCTCAACGAGACCTTCCATTTGAGACCAAACTCGACATACTTCTAAAAACTTTTTGCAAAAAACAAAAGCCGATCAACATTAACCATTTTTGTTAATTATGCACACCAGCCCTCATCGAAACCTTTTATTTGATACCAAACACCACACACTTGTAACAACTTTTTGCAAAAAACAAAAACCAATCGACATAGCACATTTTTGTCAATTCTGCACGTTAGCCCTCAACGAGACGTTTCATTTGAGCCCAAACTCGACATACCTTTGAGAACTTTTTGCAGAAAACAAAAGCCGATCGGAATGGAACGTTTTTGTCAATTCTGTTCGGTAGCCCTCAACGAGACCTTTCATTTGAGACCAAACTCGACGTACCTTTGAGAAATTTTTCTAAAAAAAACAAAAGCCGATCAACATTGATCATTTTTGTTAATTTTACACGCCAGCCCTTATCGAGCCCTTTCATTTGATACCAAACACCACATAGTTCTCACAACTTTTTCCAAACACGATACTTTTCTGACAACATTTTGCAAAAAACAAATTCTAATCTACGTAGAACATTTTTGTCATTCATGCACACCCGTCCACATTGTGTCGTTTCCTTAAAACCCAACGACGACCTACTTCTAAGAACTTTTTACGAAAAACAAATGCAGATCGACATGACACATTATTTTTGTCATTTCAAAACCGGCCCTTATGGTTTTCTTTCTTTTGATATCAAACAAAGTAAAGTGTTTTAATTTAATTACGAACGTTTGATTTCTATTTAGTTACTTAATAATTTGGCAACACTGTTTGTATTAAAATATTGTAGTTAATCTTTAAATTTACCATCGGCAATCCTAATATAATAGCAACAGTCTTCAGTGAAGTTCATTTAGGAATATTTATTTTTTGTTTAGTAATTTCATCACACCTTTGGCAACATTGACTTTTGACATTGGAAACGTCAAAATTTATATTAATTAAATACGTTATATTTTAAACTTAAATTAGTTGTAACACATTTGCTCAAGTCTATTATTCATGATACTGTTTTTAAATCTTTGATATCAATGTTCTATTAAAAGATATAATCATTTAAAGTTCATAGGCAGATTGTCAAAAGTGACGGATAACTACGTGATTCTTCTTAAAGATAGACATGGCCTCTGGGATCCATTGTTTCAAGGTACCAATTATGCACAGTTTTTGATTTTTTACACGAAAACCACTCACAGTAAAAATATGAGACCCCAAAAAGGCCCTATTCCACTTTAAACCACATCTAATAAAATAATATTAAAATTATTCAATGAATGGTTTGACCTGTACCCGTGAGCAAAATTTTTGCGATGCTCGAGATGAATCCAAATATAGATAGATATATAGATAGTGAATCTATCAAAATAGTATATGACTAGCGAATTCTCGGCTACGCCGAGCATTCCCTAGAGCTCCGCTGACAATGCAAAAAACAAATGCCAATCGACATGAAACAGTTTTTTCATATCTGCATGTCAGTCCTCACCGAAACTTTTCATTAGATTCCAAACACAACATACTTCTGACTTTTTTTTGCATAAAACAAAAGCCGATCAACATTGTGCAATTTTGTTAATTTTTCACGCAAACCTTCATCGAGACCTTTATTTTGATACCAAACACCACATACTTCTGACAACTATTTGCGAAAAACAAAAGCCGATCGGCACGGAACATTTTTGTCAATTCTGCACGCTAACCCTCAACGAAACATTTCATTTGACATCAAACACCACACACTTCTGACAACTTTTTGTAAAAAACAAAATTCGATTAACATGGCACATTTTTGTCAACTCTGCACGCTAGCCCTCAACCAGACGTTTTGTTTGATACCAAACTCGACATACTTCTAAAAACTTTTCACAAAAAACAAAAGTCGATCAACATTAACTATTTTTGTTTATTTTGCACACCAGTCCTTATCGAAACCTTTCAAACAAAAGCCGATCAACATTGTGCAATCTTGTTAATTTTTCACGCAAACCTTCATCGAGACCTTTATTTTGATACCAAACACCACATACTTCTGACAACTATTTGCGAAAAACAAAAGCCGATCGGCACGGAACATTTTTGTCAATTCTGCACGCTAACCCTCAAGGAAACATTTCATTTGATACCAAACACCACACACTTCTGACAACTTTTTGCAAAAAACAAAAGCCGATTGACATGGCACCTTTTTATCAATTCTGCACGCTAGCCCTCTCCGAGACCTTTCATTTGATATCAAACACGACATACTTCTGACAACTTTTTGCTAAAAACAAAAACCGATCGACAAAGTACATTTTTGTCAATTCCGCAGGCTAGCCCTCTCCGAGACCTTTCATTTGATACCAAACACGACATACTTCTGACAACTTTTTGCATAAAACAAAAGCCGATCGACATGGAACATTTTTGTTAATTCTGCACGCCAGCCTCAACGAGACCTTTCATTTGACACCAAACTCGACATACCTTTGAAAAATTTTTGCAAAAAACAAAAGCCGATCAACATTGACCTTTTTTGTTAATTCTACACGCCAGCCTTTATCGAGCTTTTTCATTTGATACCAAACACCACATACTTCTCACAACTTTTTCCAAAAAACAAAAGCCGTTCGGTATAGAACATTTTTGTTCATTTTGCACGCTAGCCCTCATCGTGACCTAGCCTAATATAACATTCACTGTCTTCAGTAACGTTCATTTGGGAATATTTGTTCTTTGTTTAGTTACTTTATTAAACATTTGGCAATATTGACTTATGTAATTAGAAATTACCCAAACACGACTTTTTTCTGATAACATTTTGCAAAAAACAAATTCTAGTCCAGATAGAACATTTATGTCATTTGTGGACACCAGTCCGTATTGTGTCGTTTCATTAAAACCCAAGGACGACCTACTTCTAACAACTTTTTACGAAAAACCAATGCAGATCGACATGACACATTTTTTTGTCATTTTAAAACTGGCCCTTATGGTTTCCTTTCTTTTGATAACAAACACCACACACTTGTGACAACTTTTTGCAAAAAACAAAAACCTATCGACATAACTCATTTTTGTCAATTCTGCACGTTAGCCCTCAACCAGACGTTTCATTTGAGACCAAACTTGACATCACCTTGGAAAACTTCTTGCAGAAAACAAAAGCCGATCGGAATGGAACATTTTTGTCAATTTTGCACGCTAGCCCTCAACAAGACCTTTCATTTGACACCAAACTCGACATACCTTTGAGAAATTTTTGCAAAAAACAAAAGCCGATCAACATTGACTGTTTTTGTTAATTCTACACGCCAACCCGTATCGAGCCTTTTTATTTGACACCAAACACCACATACTTCTGACAACTTTTTGCAAAAAACAAAAACCAATCGACATAGCACATTTTTGTCAATTCTGCACGTTAGCCCTCAACGAGACGTTTCATTTGAGCCCAAACTCGACATACCTTTGAGAACTTTTTGCAGAATACAAAAGCCGATCGGAATGGAACAGTTTTATCAATTCTGCTCGCTAGGCCTCAACGAGACCTTTCATACGAGACTAAACTCGACATACTTCTAAAATTTTTTTGTAAAAAACAAAAGTCGATCTACATTAATCATTTTTGTTAATTCTGCACATCAGCCGTTATCGAAATCTTTCATTTGATACCAAACACCACACACTTCTGACAACTTTTTGCAAAAATCAAAAACCGATCGATATGATATATTTTTGTCAATTCTGCACGCTAGCCCTCAACAAGACGTTTAATTTAAGACCAAACTCGACATACCTTTGAGATCTTTTTGCAAAAAACAAAAACCGATCGACATAGCATATTTTTGTCAATTCTGCACGCGAGCCCTCAACGAGACCTTTCATTTGAGACCAAACTTTACATACCTTTGAAAAAGTTTTGCAAAAAACAAAAGCCGATCAACATTGACCATTTTTGTTAATTCTACACGCCAGCTCTTATCGAGCTCTTTCATTTGATACCAAACACCACATCCTTCTAACAACTTTTTCCAAAAAACAAAAGCCGTTCGATATGGATCATTTTTGTTCATTCTGCACGCTAGCCCTCATCAAAACCTAGCCTAATACAATGTACACTGTCTGCAGTAAAGTTCATTTGGGCATATTTGTTCTTTGTTTAGTTACTTCATTACACATTTGCCAACATTGACTTATGTAATTCGAAAATATCCAAACACGACATTTTTCTGACAACATTTTGCAAAAAAAAAACAAGTTATAATCTACCTAGAACATTTTTGTCTTTCGTGCACACCAGTCCACTTTGTGTTATTTTCTTAAAACCCAAGGACGACCAACTTCTAACAACTTTTTACGAAAAACAAATGCAGATCGACATGACACATTTTTTTGTCATTTCAAAATCGGCCCTGATGGTTTTCTTTCTTTTGATATCAAACACAGCAAAGTGTTTAATTTAATTAGGAACATTTGTTTTTTATTTAGTTACTTCATAGTTTGGCAACAATGTTTGTATTAAAATATTGTAGTTAATTTTTAAATTTATAAATTACCATCGGCAATCCTAATATAACAGCCACTGTCTTCATTGAAGTTCATTTAGGAATATTTGTTTTTTTTTTAGTTATTTCATCACACATTTGGCAACATTGACTTATGTAATTCGAAACGTCAAAATTTAAAATAAATAAATGTGTTGTGTTATAAACTTAAAATATTGGTAAAACCTTTGCTCAGCACTATTATTCACGACACTGTTTTCAGATCTTTGATATCAATGTTCTATTAAAAGATACAATCGAATAAAGTTCATAGACAGATTGTCAAAAGTGACGGATGACTGCGTGATTCTTCTTAAATTTATATATGGCACCTAGGATATTTTTTTCAGTTTTGTTCCAGTTTCCCTAGAGCTCCGCTGTCAGTGCTATAAACAAATGCCGATCGACATGAAACAATTATTTCATATTTGCACGTCAGGCCTCACCGAGACCTTTCATTAGATTGCAAACACGATATACTTCTAAAAATTTTTTGGTAAAAAACAAAAGCCGATCGACATTGACCATTTTCGTTAATTCTGCACACCAGCCTTCATTGTAACCTTTTATTTGATACCAAACACCACACACATCTTGCAACTTTTTGCAAAAACAAATACCGATCGACATACCACATTTTTTGTCATTTCTGCACGCTAGCCCTTTTCGAGACCTTTCATTTCATACCAAACACGACATACTTCTGACAACTTTTTGCATAAAACAAAAGTCGATCGACATGGAACATTTTTGTCAATTCTGCACGCTAGCCCTCAACGAGATTTTTCATTTGATACCAAACACCACACACTTCTGACAACTTTTTTCAAAAAACAAAAACCGATCGACATAGCACATTTTAATCAATTCAGCACGCTAGCCCTCTCGGAGATCTTTCATTTGATACCAAACACGACATACTTCTGACAACTTTTTGCATAAAACAAAAGCCGATCGACATGGAACATTTTTGTTAATTCTGCACGCCAGCCCTCAACAAGACGTTTCATTTGAGACCAAACTCGACATACTTTTGAGAACTTTTTGCAGAAAACAAAATCCGATCGGAATGGAACATTTCTGCCAATTCTGCACGCTAGCTCTCAACGAGACCTTTTATTCGATACCAAACACGACATATTTCTGATAACTTGTTGCATAAAACAAAAGCCGATCGACATAGACCATTTTTGTCAATTCTGTACGCGAGCCCTTATCAAACCCTTTCATTTGATAACAAACACAACATACTTCTGATATCTTTTTGCATAAAACAAAAGTCAATCGACGTGGAATATTTTTGAAATTTCTACAGGCTAGCCCACACCGAGAACTTTCATTTGATACCAAACACTATAAACTTCTGAAAACTTTTTGTAAAAAGAAAAGCAGATCGTAATGGATCATTTTTGTCAATTCTGCATGCTAGCCCTCAACGAGACCTTTCTTTTGGGACTATACTCGACATATTTCTGAGAACTTTTCGCAAAAAACAAAAGCCGATCAAGATTGAGCAATTTTGTTAATTTTTCACGCTGACCCTCATCGAGACTTTTATTATGATACTAACCACCACATACTTCTGACAACTATTTGCGAAAAACAAAAGCCGATTGGCATGGAACATTTTTGTCAATTCTGCCGCTAGCGCTCAACGAAACCTTTCATTTGAGATCAAACACCACACACTTCTGACAACTTTTTGCAAAAAACAAAAGGCGATTGACATGGCACATTTTTGTCAACTCTGCACGCTAGCCCTCAACGAGACCTTTCATTTGAGACCAAACTCGACATACCTTTGAAAACTTTTTGCAGAAAACAAAAGCCGATCGGAATGGAACATTTTTGTCAATTCTGCTTGCTGGCCCTCAACGAGACTTTTCATTTGAAATCAAACTCGACGTACCTTTGAGAAAGTTTTGCAAAAAACAAAAGCCGATCAACATTGATCATTTTTGTTAATTCTACACGCCAGCCCTAATCGAGCCCTTTCATTTGATACTAAACAGCACATACTTCTCACAACTTTTTCCAAATAACATTTTTGTCACAACATTTTGGAAAAAAACAAATTCTAATTTACGTAGTACATTTTTGTTATTCGTGCACACCCGTCCACATTGTGTCGTTTCCTTAAAACCCAAAAACAACATACTTCTAACAACTTTTTCCGAAAAACAAATTCAGATCGACATGACACATTTTTTTGTCATTTCAAAACCGGCCATTATATTTTTCTTTCTTTTGATATCAAACACAGCAAAGTATTCAATTTAATTAGGTACATTTGATTTTTATTTAGTTACTTCATAATTTGGCAACACTGTTTGCATTAAAAAATAGTAGTTAATTTTTAAATTTATAAATTAATATTGTCAACCCTAGTACAACTGCCACCGTCTTCAGTGAAGTTAGTTTAGGAATATTTGGTTTTAATTTAGTTACTTCATCACACATTTGGCAACATTGACTTTTGAAACGTCAAAATTTATATTAATTAAATACATTATGTTTTAAACTTAAATTAGTTGTAACACCTTTGCTCAAGTCTATTATTCATGATACTGTTTTTAAATCTTTGATATCAATGTTCTATTAAAAGATATAATCATTTAAAGTTCATAGACAGATTGTCAAAAGTGACGGATGACGGCGTGATTCTTCTTAAAGTTAGACATGGCCTCTGGGATCCATTGTTTCAAGGCAACATTTGTGCAAAGTTTTAATTTTTTACACGAAAACTACTAATAGTAAAAATATGAGACACCCAAAAGGCACCAGAACTCATTAGCCCCCACATATTAAAAAAATATATATAACAATCACTTGCATGGTTCAGGCTGTAGGCGATTACAAAAGTTACTCGATGCTCGTGATGAATCTATAGATAGATAGATATATAGATATATAGTGAATCTAATCGTTTAGTATATAGGACTAGCGAATTCTCGGCTACGCCGAGCATTCCCTAGAGCTCCGCTGTCAGTGCAAAAAACAAATGCCAATCGACATGAAACAATTATTTTATATTTGCACGTCAGGCCTCACCGAGACCTTTCATTAGATTGCAAACACGATATACTTCTAATAATATTTTGCAAAAAAACAAAAGCCGGTCGACATGAAACATTTTTGTCATTTATGTACCCCAACTCTCACCGAGACCTTTCATTTGATACCATACACGACATACTTCTGACAACTTTCTGCATTAAACAAAAGTCGATCGACATGCAACATTTTTATCATATCTACACGCTAGCCCACACCCAGACTTTTCATTTGATACCAAACACGACATACTTCTGACCACTTTTTGCATAAAACAAAAACCGATCGACATGGAACATTTTTGTCAATTCTGCACGCTAGCCCTCTCCGAGACCTTTCATTTGATATCAAACACGATATACTTGTGACAACCTTTTCAAAAAACAAAAGCCGATCGACATAGCATATTTTTTGTCAATTCTGCACGCTAGCCCTCTCCAAAATCTTTCATTTGATACCAAACACGACATACTTCTGACAACTTTTTGCATAAAACAAAAGCCGATCGACATGGAACATTTTTGTCAATTCTGCACCCTAGCCCTCAACGAGACTTTTCATTTGATACCAAACACCACACACTTCTGACAACTTTTTGCAAAAAACAAATACCGATCGACATAGCACATTTTTATCAATTCTGCACGCTAGCCCTCTCCGAGACCTTTCATTTGATATCAAACACGATATACTTCTGACAACTTTTTGCAAAAAACAAAAACCGATCGACATAGTACATTTTTGTCAATTCTGCAGGCTAGCTCACTACGAGACCTTTCATTTGATATCAAACACGATATACTTCTGACAACTTCTTGCAAAAACAAAAACCGATCGACATAGTACATTTTTGTCAATTCTGCAGGCTAGCCCTCTCCGAGACCTTTCATTTGATACCAAACACGACATACTTCTGACAACTTTTTGCATAAAACAAATACCGATCGACATAGCACATTTTTGTCAATTCTGCACGCTAGCTTTCAACGAGACCTTTCATTTGAGACCAAATTCGACATATCTTTGAGAAATTTTTGCGAAAACAAAAGCCGATCAATATTGTCCTTTTTTCTTAATTCTACACGCCAGCCCTTATCGAGCCTTTTCATTTGATACCAAACACCACATACTTTTTGCAACATTTTCCAAAAAACAAAAGCCGTTCGATATAGAACATTTTTGTTCATTCTGCACGCTAGCCCTCATCGTGACCTAGCCTAATATAACTTTCCTTAAAACCCAAGGATGACCTACTTCTAACAACTTTTTACGGAAAACAAATGCAGATCGACATGACACATTTTTTTTGTCATTTTAAAACTGGCCCTTATGGTTTCCTTTCTTTTGATAACAAACACAGCAAAGTATTCAATTTATTTTATTTAGGAATATTTGATTTTATTTAGTTACTTTATAATTTGGCAACACTGTTTGCATTAAAAAATAGTAGTTAATTTTTAAAATTTATAAATTAATATTGTCAACCCTAATACAACTGCCAGCGTCTTCAGTGAAGTTAGTTTAGGAATATTTGGTTTTAATTTAGTTACTTCATCACACATTTGGCAACATTGACTTTTGACATTGGAAACGTCAAAATTTATATTAATTAAATACGTTATGTTTTAAACTTAAATTAGTTGTAACACATTTGCTCAACTCTATTATTCACGATACTGTTTTTAAATCTTTGATATCAATGTTCTATTAAAAGATATAATCATTTAAAGTTCATAGGCAGATTGTCAAAAATGACGGATGACGGCGTGATTCTTCTTAAAGTTAGACATGGCCTCTGGGATCCATTGTTTCCAGGCAGCATTTGTGCAAAGTTTTAATTTTTTACACGAAAACTACTAATAGTAAAAATATAAGACACACAAAAGGCACAAGATCTCATTAGCCCACACATATTAAAAAAAAAATTATAACAATCACTTGCATGGTTCAGGCTGTAGGCGATTACAAAAGTTTCTCGATGCTCGTGATGAATCTATAGATAGTGAATCTAATCGTTTAGTATAGTGACTAGCGAATTCTCGGCTACGCCGAGCATTCCCTAGAGCTCCGCTGTCAGTGCAAAAAACAAATGCCGATCGACATGAAACAATTATTTCATATTTGCACGTCAGGCCTCACCGAGACCTTTTATTAGATTGCAAACACGATATACTTCTAATAATATTTTGCAAAAAACAAAAGCCGGTCGACATTAAACATTTTTGTCATTTATGTACCCCAACTCTCACCGAGACCTTTCATTTGATACCATACACGACATACTTCTGATAACTTTCTGCATTAAACAAAAGTCGATCGACATGAAACATTTTTATCATATCTACACGCTAGCCCACACCCAGACTTTTCATTTGATACCAAACACTATATACTTGTGACAACCTTTTGCAAAAAACAAAAGCCGATCGACATAGCACATTTTTTGTCAATTCTGCACGCTAGCCCTCTTCGAGACCTTTCATTTGATACCAAACACGACATACTTCTGACAATTTTTTGCATAAAACAAAAGCCGATCGACATGGAACATTTTTGTCAATTCTGCACGCTAGCCCACACCCAGACTTTTCATTTGATACCAAACACCACACATTTCTGACAACTTTTTGCAAAAAACAAATACCGATCGACATGGCACATTTTTATCAATTCTGCACGCTAGCCCTCTCCGAGACCTTTCATTTGATATCAAACACGATATACTTCTGACAACTTTTTACAAAAAACAAAAACCGATCGATATAGTACATTTTTGTCAATTCTGCAGGCTAGCCCTCAACGAGACCTTTCATTTGATACCAAACACGACATACATCTGACAACTTTTTGCATAAAACAAAAGCCGATCGACATGGAACATTTTTGTCAATTCTGCACGCTAGCCCTCTCCGAGACCTTTCATTTGATATCAAACACGACATACTTCTGACAACTTTTTGCAAAAAACAAAAGCCGATCGACATGGAACATTTTTGTCAATTCTGCAGGCTAGCCCTCTCCGAGACCTTTCATTTGATACCAAACACGACATACTTCTGACAACTTTTTGCACAAAACAAAAGCAGATCGACATGGAACATTTTTGTCAATTTTGCACGCCAGCCCGCAACGAGACCTTTCATTTGAGACCAAACTCGACATATCTTTGAGAAATTTTTGCAAAAACAAAAGCCGATCAACATTGACCTTTTTTTTTAATTCTACACGCCAGCCCTTATCGAGCCTTTTCATTTGATACCAAACACCACATACTTCTCACTACATTTTCCAAAAAACAAAAGCCGTTCGATATAGAACATTTTTGTTCATTCTGCACGCTAGCCCTCATCGTGACCTAGCCTAATATGACAAATTTATGTCATTCGCGCACACCAGTCCGTATTGTGTCGTTTCCTTAAAACCCAAGGACGACCTACTTCTAACAACTTTTTACGAAAAACAAATGTAGATCGCCATGACACATTTTTTTTTTCATTTTAAAATTGGCCCTTATGATTTTCTTTCTTTTGAAAACAAACACAGCAAAGTATTCAATTTATTTTATTTAGGAATATTTGACTTTTATTTAGTTACTTTATAATTTGGCAACACTGTATTAAAAATAATAGTTAATTTTTAAATTTATAAATTAATATTGGCAACCCTAATACAACTGCCACCGTCTTCAGTGAAGTTAGTTTAGGAATATTTGGTTTTAATTTAGTTACTTCATCACACATTTGGCAACATTGACTTTTGACATTGGAAACGTCAAAATTTATATTAATTAAATACGTTATGTTTTAAACTTAAATTAGTTGTAACACCTTTGCTCAAGTCTATTATTCATGAAATTGTTTTTAAATCTTTGATATCAATGTTCTATTAAAAGATATAATCATTTAAAGTTCATAGACAGATTGTCAAAAGTGACGGATGACGGCGTGATTCTTCTTAAAGTTAGACATGGCCTCTGGGATCCATTGTTTCAAGGCAGCATTTGTGAAAAGTTTTAATTTTTTACACGAAAACTACTAATAGTAAAAATATGAGACACCCAAAAGGCACCAGATCTCATTAGCCCCCACATATTAAAAAAATATTTATAACAATCACTTGCATGGTTCAGGCTGTAGGCGATTACAAAAGTTACTCGATGCTCGTGATGAATCTATAGATAGATATATAGATATATAGATATATAGATATATAGTGAATCTAATCGTTTAGTATATAGGATATTTATTTTGCGTTGTCATGGATATGACAAGGGTTAGCGCATCTAGCACCGGTGTTAGCCGAGTGTTAAGAATTTAGTACTAAACTTTTTTGAGAATAGGTTTAGCGCTAACACCGGCTAACTAACCCGGTGCTAACGCTAACACCGTTTCGAGAATTCGGCTGTTAATGATTTATAAATTTGGAACTTTCATAAAAAAAATTTAATAATAATCGAATTTTTAGGTTTATAATTATTGAATTATATGGTAATAAATATTAATTAGGAAGAATTTGTAATACAATTCACATTAGCATTAGAAATTAATTTTCGGTTTGCAGGAAAAAATATTTTTTATAGGTAAGTACAGAAACATTTTATCGTTCAATACCGATTTTTTCTACTAAGATGAAGACAACCTTTATTAAAATTTACAGAAACTTTGTTTGAGGAGGTGCTAATTTAAAATTTGGAAGTGCTTAGCCTTAAGTCTGAATGTAAGGTCACTCACGTATCCACCTCTAATTTGATAAGGGCGGTCGATCACAAGCGATATATTCATGTAAGCTAAAAGCTCAGGTAGCTATTCCCTTACTTGTCCTTAAAGTGGTACAAGTATTGTACCAGTAGCTACCCATTGGGTTAACTTTGGATTGCATGGGACTGGTAGAAGCACGTCACCCATTTACTACAGCAATGTAAACGGCGCTGTAAAGTTGTAACGCTTGCTGCCGGTGCCGGCCCTACGCGGCTCGCCATGTGCTGGAGCATCCTTGAATGGAGCACGCTGCGCTTTCCGTGGCCGCGCGGGCTTTGTGCCGAGGGCCCCTACACTAATCAAAGCCAAAGCGAACACATTTGCGCCAAGAGCCGACGTGTTCACAGGTTATCAACTGCATGCACTCGCTATTGTTGCGCGACACAAACACCAACCCACTCTCATGTGCGTGTTTGATGTTTCTACTTATTCTGCCTTTATGTTCAAATTACAATGCATTTCACATGGTGACTTGTACTTGTTTAGAAATAGACATCAAATTTTATAATATACCGTATGATGTGCAGTGGCGTAACTACCGATATTTCGCGTTATTAGTTATTCGTTCCAAAAATATTCTTAATTTTCTTTAAATTAAAGTACAGAATATTTTCCGTTGGTATTAGCAATTATTTTTTTATTACGGGATTTCACCGAATTCATCTTAACAAAAATTGTGTTCCTGCTATAGTTTCAATGTGGTTCTTGTTTTTACCATATATTACAATCATCGTCTCGGTTACATTAGCAGCGAACTAGAATTATCAGATTTTACTACGAGCCCTAACAACTAAATAATGGGACAAAATAAAGTTAATTTATAAGTCTCGTATTTAGCAGTTTATTTGTTTTTCTAATAATTTTTTAAACTTAATACTAAGTGACAAAGTAATTAGCAAAAATTGGGGCTAATCAGCAACACAAAAAATCACATACTTATTTTATTATCTCTATTTAAGAAGAAAAAAGTTCATTTTCTGTGGCAACTAAATATTGGGACACAGCACGAATTTTTATGTCTAGAATGGTGTAACATCGCCCTTATATTTTATGACCGCTCGAATTCGGTTAGACATTGACTCAACTAAGGATCTACACGTTTCAGGTGTAAATTCGTTCCAAATTTGTTCTATTTTGGCTTTAAGTTCCGATAATGTCCGCTGTGGATTGTTTCTCAATGATTGTTTCATTTTATGCCACACTGTTTCAATGACATTGAGGTCAGGACTGTTGGAAGGCCAAGAAAGAACATTTACTTTATGGTCCCTGAACCAGCTTTTTGTGGTTTTGGCCGTATGGCAGATCGCCCCATCCTGCTGAAATATATAATTTTCAGGAACATTTAACTTCGTGATACTTGGTAGCAGATTGTTTTGTAGAATTTGTTGATATTTGGAAGCATTCACGGTACCATCAATAAACTCAAAGCATCCCAATTTTGGCTTTAAGTTCCGATAATGTCCGCTGTGGATTGTTTCTCAATGATTGTTTCATTTTATGCCACACTGTTTCAATGACATTGAGGTCAGGACTGTTGGAAGGCCAAGAAAGAACATTTACTTTATGGTCCCTGAACCAGCTTTTTGTGGTTTTGGCCGTATGGCAGATCGCCCCATCCTGCTGAAATATATAATTTTCAGGAACATTTAACTTCGTGATACTTGGTAGCAGATTGTTTTGTAGAATTTGTTGATATTTGGAAGCATTCACGGTACCATCAATAAACTCAAAGCATCCCAATCCTGAAGCTGTCATGCAGCCCCAAATCATCACTCCTTTAGAAAATTTTACCGTACATTTTAGGCAATCCTTGTGAAAGGCTTTATGTTTTGCTCGAATAACGCGTTTGCGGTGATCACCAACACATACGTCGAATTTGGATTCATCGCTAAAAATTACTCTGGACCAATCTTCTTTGGTCCATGATAGTTTAGATTTGGCCCATGCGAGCCGGGCTTTCTTTTGTCTTTCCGTCAAAAGTGGTTTTTCTTTTGTCTATAAAAAATTACTTACTTTATAATTCATTTTAAATTTTTTATATGTAGTTACAACCTTATAAAACTTTAGTCCACATTTATGAATCCACTGGCGACAGCATTCCCTTGACAGATTAAATCCAGTTACATGATTCCATTCAGCCGTAATTTGCCTTAAAGTATTTCTTCGACCTTTTTTGCATATTTTTACTAATTGTCTCTTATTCCTATCAGAAACTAATTTTGGACGATCTGGACTTTTACCTTTTTTATCGAGGATATTTCCCGTTTTTCCGTAATGCTTTATAATATTCCACACTGTACTTTTAGGAATATTAAGTTCATCTGCCACTCCGCGTACTGTTTTATTGCGGCAATAATTTCGAAGCACTAACTCCCGAATTTTTGGGTTTGTAGAGATACCACGAACCATTTTATTCAATAAAAGCAAAATTCTGTCTACAATACGTGGAAACTCTAACCGATTAAATAGACGTTTCGTTTTAAATTATTTTCGCAGATTACTTGACTTATCTTGTTTCATTTTCAATAGTTATATTATAGTGTCCCAATATTTAGTTGCCACACAATATTTACATTTTTCTTGTTAGTCAGAGATTATGAAAGAAGTATTTATTTTTTTGGGTTGTTGACTAGCCCCAATTGTTGTTAATTAATTAGTTACATAGTATTCAGTTTAAAAATTTATTAGAAAAACCAATAAA
The DNA here is from genome assembly GCA_035578165.1 of Stenolophus ochropezus. Classification (NCBI taxonomy): domain Eukaryota; kingdom Metazoa; phylum Arthropoda; class Insecta; order Coleoptera; family Carabidae; genus Stenolophus; species Stenolophus ochropezus. The sequence goes on along the minus strand of JAQOWZ010000008.1, from coordinate 8,664,366 downwards.
CTGTCAAATATTTAACTTATATATGTATTTTATTTTGTCCCATTATTTAGTTGTTAGGGCTCGTATTATAACAATAAAAATAAATTTGTCGAAATAATAGATGTATCAAATATTATTACAACTTTTGCACATCTCAGGGCATGATTATTTATTAATATCTGTTAACTCTTCAATAGGCTCTGATTGTTTCAGTTTTTTATAATATTGTAAAAATAATTGAATCATGAATTTTTATATATCTAGGTTTAATGAACGAATAATAAATTATAAAAGATAATAAAAGTAAGTAACACTATGAATAAACAATATAAACACTATTTTACGAGTAATAATGTTTAATAAATTTATTACAACATATTATTTATTAAAACATTTAACACTACACACGGAATTTATTTCCACCAACTATTTATGTATATCTAGGTTTAATGAACGAATAATAAATTATAAAAGATAATAAAAGTAAGTAACACTATGAATAAACAATATAAACACTATTTTACGAGTAATAATGTTTAATAAATTTATTACAACATATTATTTATTAAAACATTTAACACTACGCACGGTATTTATTTCCACCAACTATTTATGTTCACTAAACGTATTAATATTAGACTGTCCTCGCGATCTTTTCTGCTTCTTGTAACAGCTTTGATGCGTTAGTACAGTAGAAGGGTGAAATGCGTCTATACTTGCCTGGCGCGTCGCCCGCAGCGTGACCTTAAAATCCTACCGACTGCGCCAATTGTAATAGATAGTGCTTTTGGGTAGTGAACCGCACTGTCGTGGATATATTGAATTAATACCTGGACAACCACAGAAAGAATAACTCATTTTATTCTTACCTGTATCATTACGCTGCCTGGGTAGGCACACTGCTGTAAGAATGGGAAACGGGTTCACACGCACAAAATAGTGAATCAAGTTTGAAAATATAGCTATTTTTTATACAAGAGGATAAAATAATATTTTATCGACAAGCGGAAAGTGTTAATTATTTTTCGTGAGTCGATTATTTCATTTTATCGTCGAATATAAAATTAATTTTTTTTTGTATCTGATTTTAAAGAAATTGAAATTAGAAAAATTTAATTTTTATTTGAGAATAATTTTAAAATGTCAGTTGTGTGAGTTGCTATGGAAATGTACTTCAAATAAATATAAGTTACAGTACTTTATCTACCCTTGCTGTTAAATTGTGGGGCGTATACATTTTATCCTCCACACATGTTATATTGCTCGTCATTGTACCTTGCACACCTTCAAACATCCAAACAGTATGTCGTGCACACTTTTAATCTGCCTAAAAAATGATCTTACACCATTTTTATCTTGTGCATATTTTAACTTCCGTACATTACATTTTCCATACATTTCATCTCTCATACATTTTAGCATTCACACATTATATCTTCCAATCATTTTATCATCCACACATTTTATCTTCCATACATTTTATATTCCACACATTTTATCTTCCATACATCAAAACTTCTTTCCTTCGTCGCTATTACCAAAACTCATGTCCGGCGAGCTATACGTTTCTGTCAAAGCAATTGACAAATTATAATTGTTTCAAATTACATACTAGATCTTTTTTTTAATTATGCTTCAAGAGAGCAACAAAGAGATGGCAGTAAGATACAATGTATGGAAGATAAAATGTGTGGAAGATAAAATGTGTGGAAGATAAAATGTGTGAAAGATAAAATGTGTGGAAGATACAGTGCGAGGAAAATAAAATGTGTACTACATAAAATATGTATTGAGATAAAATGAGTGCAGGATAAAAATTATTTCCAATAAAAAGTGTGCACGACATACTGTGTGCAAGTTTAAATGTGTACAAGGTATAATGTCGACCAATATAACATGTTTGGAGGATAAAATGTATACGCCCCTAAATTGTTACTTTATCTACACTTGCGGTTAAATGCTACTTTATCCACTATTTTGAGTTGATAAAATTGTACTTTAACATCTGCTATAGAAAAAAATATATATAATTAAAATGAAGTAACAAGTTATAAAAGAATGATTACAATTTGGAAAAGGTTACGTAGCGCGACTCTTCGCTTCCACCACCGAACCGAGAATCCCTATTTGTGGAATGGCACAGTCTTTTGCAAGCTGATTCATTTGACTACGTTTACAATTTTTGGCCGGTAAGTTCCCACGATGCTACTAAAATTTACGTGAAAATTTCCGAAGGCACACACGTGGCTGTTACACTGCCTCGTCCTCTGAACTCAACTGTATAAAACCAATACATTTGAGCCCAAAGGAAGTCAAATGAACCAACTTACAAACTACTTAACTAATCTGAACTATCTTTTCAATTCAAACTTACTACACTTAAAGTGTGCACTGAACTAATGAACTACATGCTGACGGAGAGGCCCGACATCAGCTGGCGGATTGGTGGAGTAAGCAGGGGAATAAGTAGTTTTCTGTTGACGGCTCGGGTACATGGTTAACGTGGAACTGACGTTAGTCGTGTCTGTCGCCGGGCTTGCCCGATCTGTCACCTCGGCGCTCTGTTGTTGGATGAGGATAGACTCGCCAACAGGAACCATGTGCGTTGGAGCTGCTTGTTTGCTGCACACCTCAAACTATACATGTTTAGTATGACTGAGCATTCGTACCGTATCACATTGTATAGAGTATAGGAGCATAAATATACTGAACCGGTTTCCGGTATATGACAGAAATCCCCAAACTTCTGCTGCGGCATCTCAAACCATTTTTACGAACTCTGTTTGCCTGAAGACGTAGGGAATGTAGAGGTCCTGTTCATCAATTTCGGCTCCTATCACTCGACACGTCATGATGTTTGTTACGGCACGCCACACGTTCTGGAAAAGTAGTGTTTGTTGAAACTCAGCCATATCCTGTTGAGTGTAAACGCCATGAACGCTTATAAGTGTGATCTTGGTCATAGGGATCGTTTCGCTAGCATCATTAGCGTCCAGTGTCGTGGGTTCAGGGTGTGTCCTGCGCAAGTACGGATCCAACTCCAACCACTTACCCTCTAAGTAGAACATAACTGGGAATTGGTTCCCGCAGACAACTTGGGTCCCGTAGTCCTGGATTATGTGCGTAATGGGCGCCATAAACTTGCTTATGTTCTTGTCCGTGATCGGCAGTTCTTGATAGCATGAGGTCGTTTTTCGATAGTCTACTACCTTTGGGCTACAACTTATCACGCACAAGACCTCACCCATTACTCTGCCCATGTATCCTGATGCCTCCTTCACTAAGCGGCTTAAAACGTCTGAATTTTCTAGGGCTAGCGTGATACGGTTTCGCAGAATTTGTTTTTTTAGATTACACCGTTTCAATATGGCATCATATACAAAATCCTTAGCCTATTGTTTAAAAGCTATTTCCAATAACAATAGCTTGCTAAAGACCTGTGTCACCAGGTAGAAGCCTACACAGGATTCCCTTAAAATTACAAGTCGAATCTGCTCAGTCCGCCAAGCTGGTTGGCATTGTTTATAGTTAGTGCTACAGCAGCTCCTTCGTACAGGACGTCGATTCTGTCAACTAAGCTTCTGTCATTGACCTGAGTTATTCAGTTGACTTCACCCACAAGATCATCGAAACAATAAATGTCGGAGAACGTCAAGGTTTGCAAGGTGGATTGTAGCGCTTCAGATAATTCGATACCTACTGTTATCGAACTTCTGTTTGAAACTGGCAAATTATTAATCTGGGTTAAAATATCCTGTTGTTGGACAAGCTCGCACCATGGTGTGATAAGTGTAATACCTTCTTGTCCTTTTAACAGTTCAACCGTCTTAGGCGAGTCGACACGATCAAATGCGGGTGTTACGTTAACGTCATTAATTGACATGTAACAGGGTTTTAATCTGTTAAAATTATTTCATTAAGTCCGTAAATTTATTTTATAACAGCGTTCACCTTATGTAACTCAACTATGCGAAACGGTCCTGATAATTTCTTTGCCAACTAGGCAGTAGTACCCACTTTAACAGTCGGGGTATATAGGTATATCCTGTCACTTACTTTAAACTTAACATCGCCACTTTTTCGTTAAAAGTTCGTTGTACACGATTTATGTCTTTATCCAACTGTTCTCGAGCCTTAGCATGTGCTGTCTTTATACGTTGAATCATTCCGCTCGCATAACTGAGGTTAGTGTCGTATCTTGTCTTTAAGGGTAGGAATATTTCGTCAAATGGTAACTCTATATCTCGTCCATACATTAAAAAGAATGGAGTTTCATCAGTCATGGAATGGATAGCACTGCAGAAAGCAGATACTGCAAAAGATAACAATCAATCCCAATTAGTATGGCTTAAATTAACATAGTGCGACAGGGTATCCTTTAATGTCCTGTGACTACGTTCTATAATACCATTTGTCTGTGGTCGAAATACGGTAGTGTGTAATCAGTTCAATGTCCAGTATTTGACAAATTTCTTTACATAAATTTGGAAAAGAAATTAGTACTAATGTCAATCAGTAACTGTATAGGTGTTCCGTGACTTAGGATTATGCCCTTTAGAAACGTCTTAGAGACAATAGACGCGGTATAATCCTTCAAAAGAAATGTTTCCAGGTAACGAGCTATTGATTAGTCCAAATAACATCCAAATACATTCGTAATGCCCTCAAGGTAAGAAACAAGCGGTGTTTTCTTTATCTCGCGGATTCATATCTACTTAACATTTAGCTAAATCTAAAGTGCTAAAACGAACGACTTTTCTTAATTAATCAAACGATAATCTATACAAAATCGAAATGAACATTCCCCATTGTTTAATTTTCTCTCTACTAATACCACTGGAGTGGAATCGGGACTAATCGACGGTTGAAGGATATCATTGTGAAACATATCATCTATAAGTCCTTATAAAAGTGTTCATGTGTATCCGGTGTTGTACTAGTGTCGTCCTAGCGGTACGGTCTTTTTTTTTGAATGTCAGCATATTCGTTTAAGAATTTCTCAAATGATCATATTAAATGTATTGATACCTTTGCTATGATTTTGGTGAACGTTTATAAAAGCGCGTCGCTTTTTTGAGTGAGTTTTTGGCCAAATAAAGACGTAACAAATAAAAGTTGTCAAGCAGAGTTTTTTTAATTTGAATTATTTTCATTTGTTTTCCTTTCCTTCCACTGGTGAACGTAAGGTAGTTGTAAGTGAAGTAATTTATGGGAAAATTGGAATAGTATTTTGCCGTTTTTTACACACTTATGTGAACAAAACGTGTGTTTGAGAAAATCGTTCTTTTTCATCCCGTTACTAGGAGCGGAGAAGAACTAGTAATCGCGTTACCACTATTGAGATAATTTTAGATGAATTTCGACGTGGAAAGAATCCTCAAATCCGTTATTTTCCTTCGTGAGCCGCAGAACAGGATTCGGCTGTCCATCAGCCACCGACAGGACTGATCAAGCATAGTTCTGCTGAATTTGGTTTTGCGTTCGGTTTTACCTCGCCCTCGCATCGTGTGCACTAGGGTGAGCGAGCAACGCAGGTTTTTTGTCCGAAAATTTATTTATGCTTTTATTTACGTCTTTTAATTTCTTTTTTTGGGAAGTCGTTCAGTGACATTGTGTCCATGCGAGCGACTACAAGCAATGTTGGAATCCGTAACTTGGACATTTTTCTCCATTGAGATATTCGTGGACGTCGTCACTGGAAACCTCCGAGTTAGACGTCTCTACCGTTACATAGAGTGGCGCCCGAGATTTGGCAACGAATAGTGCGACAGCGTTTGTATATTTTTTTATACCGTACTAGTCGACTAATTATTGTGCTTTTGCACAAGTTACTGTTTTGTAGGCTGTGACTGCGTATTTTACATTATGTGACGAAAAGGTAACGCCGTAGTCCGTCACACGTTTTCGAAAACGTAAAGGATTGGCGCCGTAACGACGACACATAATTTTTGGCGCCCGAGCAGGGACGTGGGTATTCCAACCAATTGAGATTGAATTAAAAACTAAAAAAAGAGCATCGTACATTAAAGCAGTACGTTCCATCGGTCATGCAAGAAGAGTTTATGAGTGCCAATTCAGCCGACACAGAAGCTGACCATTTGGGTACAGCGAAGACCATAGTCAGGGTGATACTACAGTTCTACTGGCCAGATATGTCTTGAAACATCGCCAAGTACGTGCCTAGTTACACCAGCTGTTAGTGGCACGAGCAAGGACTAGGGATTACCGGAAGAATACAGATGACAAGGATCAGGAGGTCGTGGGACACAGGTAATGTCGAGTTATTTTTTTTTTTAGGGCCGTAACCCCGTACAGCAGCTATCCCAGTGGTGTGGTGGACGATAAAAGCTGCTGTAGTGAAAGTGATGCCGAGGATCATGGGGGCCATGGTACACAGGTTGTGTCGGGCCGTTTCCCCGAATAGTAGTTGACCAACGACTTCCTCGCGTGGCTCGACGACGCATTGGGTTCATCTGGATGTCGAGCACGAGGAAGGGTCACAGGGCTACAGTGGCGAGAGATGTCGAGGATCATGGGAGCCATAGGACACAGGTGTGTCGAGTTTTTTTTTTTAGGGCCATTTTCCCGGATAGCATCTAGCCGGATACCTCTTGCGTGGCTCGATAGGTGTCTTGAGTTAGTCGGGATATCGAGCACGACGAAGAACGTTGGAGCTGCTGGGGCAAATAAGATCCAGAACGTAGACAGTTCGGCAACCACAGATGGAGGAAAATTGGTCCTTTGAAGAGGATTGGCAGTAATGAAGCTCGTCTAGTGGTAACTTCTTTTTTTTAGTGTCCGCACATGGTATCAAACAAACACACGTTTCTACGTGCCATTGTGTTTGTCGATCTGTGTTTGTGTTTTAGAACTTTCTTCAGATTTTGTAGAACCCTCTTCAAACTTTTGATCTAATGCTCTACAACTTTCCCCTTACGTTTCTTCTAATTTATGTTCCAAATTTTTCTTTCCTAATTTGACCGAAATTGGGGAAGCCACCCGTAATTTCGAATAAAAAGTCATCAGGATATATATCAGCTTTTACTAGAATTTGCCGTAGTCAATGTTGTAGAACAGACTTGATTTTGATGTCTCCAACTCCCGGCCTTCTACCTCCCTCTTGAGACCAGCCACTTTGAATTTACTAATTTTTTTCGTCATCGCCATGGTATTAATTTTTAATTTACAATTTTACAGTTTTTAACTCTAAAACCCGGCACCAATTGTAACGTTTATTTATTTGGGGTGAAGTGTAAAAATAATTGAAACACGAATATAACTAGGTTTAATGAACGAATTATAAATTATAAAAAGTGTGATGCACACTTGGGTCGGGTGTGAGTGTGTGCGTCGTGTGGTGCTCTCTCCTCCTAGACGGACGGTGTCTCGGGCGCCAATAACTGCGGTACCTAGGGAGAGAGGAGAAATTGCCTCGGATGCTCTAGGTCGGTTAGACCAGGGTCTAGCACAGAAACACTATAGACCTTTTAATAATCTTTATTCGCACACAATAAAAAGTAATAAGATGTACGGCTTGAGCCGTAGGGAAGCACCTAGAGTTAAAACAAGTGCGCGACGCATGGATATAGTGACCTAACAATTGACTGGTTGGTCGCCGAGGTAGCTGCCACCTCTCAGGCTGATCCTAACAGCTGCGCGAAAAAGTAAATAAGAAAATAAACGAATAGCGGCGGGGTCGCTGAGGTGGAGACCACCTTCGCAAGCGACACGGGGCAAACTACATGAAAAAACAAATAGCGGCGGGGTCGCTGAGGTGGACGCCACCTTCGCAAGCGACGCAGGGCAAACTACATGAAAAAATCAAAATAAAGTAAACACGGCTACTGTGTAGACACAGAGGCAGACGCTGCCTCACAAGCAGTCCTCACAGCAGCGGACACGTAAGAAAATGCGAAAAAAAATACAACAATAAATACCGTTCCAACCGTGGAACGGTACGGATTCTGACTCAGGATTCCTTGCGGACTGACACTTGCAGAAGTAGACATTTTTGCTGCTTCGGCGGCCGTAGTCATACCGAAAATTTAATGAAATCGGTCGAGACTAATATTGAAACGAAGAGAGAATTATTTGAGCTATTGTTATCTTTGTTTAATAAATTATAATAAATTTTAAAAAATTGTATTAACGCTTCCCCACGGTCTATATAGTATTTTACACACATTGTACAATTTACAGATTTTTCAAATTTAGATTAAATATTTTGGAACTCGGGCAGTGTGTCGTGGACAAGGTTAGTACAACACGAAGTCAGCGCAGGTGTCGGTTAACAGGTGTTTTGTGAGAAAATTGTGAAAATCTGTGAAAATAACAACAAAAGGAAGGAAAATTACAGTAAGGTAAGTGTAAATTGTGTAGAGTGGTTTCCCCGGTGTTTGGTGCTGTAGGGAAGACGGCAGTGTTTCTCACTTCGTGCACGTGGTTTCGGATTGGAGGTTATGCACGTGGTTTTCTCCTCACGTCTCTGCATATCCTGTGTGGTGCTCAGGGACGTCAGGCAGCATTAAGATAATGTCAGCGGTGGTTTGCGGCTGCTGGTCCGGCTAGTGGGGTTTGCTCGGAGCCGCTGGGGTTCGGCCTTCGTAAATCGGCTTGAACGGCCGGTCAGGGAGAGAGTGACATACCAGTAAGGATGGCAGGTAAGTCCTGGTGACGAGTGATTCGTCACAAAAGATAATAAAACTAAGTAACACTATGAATAAACAATATAAAACTGTGTACGAGTAATAATAATTAATAAAAACCTAAACGCTAAGATAATTTATTTAAACATTTAACATTACGCACGATATTTATTTCTGCTAACTATTTATTTTCACTACGCGTATTAATATTAGACTGTCCTCGCGATCTTTTCTGCTTCTTTTATATAGCAGAACAATTAATATCTCGAATATTCTAGCAGTTTCGATGCGTGACCACTATAGAAGGATAAAACGCATCTTGACCTGTCTATCGCGTCGTCCACGGCATGACCGTTAAATCATTACAATATTGTTTATAACTTACTATAATCTTAAAAAGTATAAGCTTAAAAATTTATTTTATTTATTTACTTATTTAACCATTTATCCTACAGAACATAAGTTACAATTAAAGGACAACTATATGGACAGTATAATAACAAAAGCTTTGCACAAAATTGCAATACATACAAGAGAAAATACAAAATTCAAAGGAAAAGCTCCTTCAATTAATACAAACATTTTAAATTAAATTTTTACACATGTAAAATAATTATTCAAACTTCGTCTGAATGCACTAAAGGTGTCAGCAAATATATCAAAACTGCAAGCTATACCATTGAAAATATTACACATTTGAAATAAAGGTGATTTCTTTTCATAAATAGTTTTAGTTCTCTTACATTTAAAAGAAGATGACGTTTAATAGAGCTGTCATTAATAACATTATTTAAAACTTTATAAAGAATATTAAAGAGAAAAATAATTTTGAATTCAGTTAATAAACTATCATAGTGTGTATCACAGCTGGAATATTGGTTATATTTCTTATAAAACAATAATTAAGAAAGATTCATGTTGAATTGTATATTTATTGTAAATAAGATTCCATATTTGTGAGCATTATTTCAGTTTTGATCTGACTAATGAATAATATGAATGTTGAAGAGTATACAAACGGTTTACAAGAATGTATAATGAACCCTAAGGTTTTTAAACAAGAATTTTTAAGGTACTCAATATGTAAATTGTAAGATAAGTTGCTGCCAGCCAGTACGGTTGTGTGGTCGTGGCGTGTCTTGTCTGATCGTGTAGATAAGCAACATAGCCCGCCCTGTCCTATTGGATGGGTTGCCGCACAACGGCTCGGTGTGTGCTGGCCTTGCAGAGACTGTAGGCTGACAACCTGCATCTCTAAAATGCAAGTAAAACATGTCACCAAACAAGTACTTCAGGTACTTGAGGCCTTGTTCCGCATAGGAATGTTGTGCCATTGATGATGATGAAGATAAGTTGCTAGCAAAAATCACTCCAAGATCCTCAAATTGTAATATTCTTTCAAGATAAGTGTTCTCCATGATGTATGGATAAGTATAAACAATTTTTTTGACGAGACAGTTCATTATCTTACATTTACTAAAGTTAAAAAATAATTTAGATGATTGAGACCAAGATAATAATCTGTTTAAATCATTTTGCAAAAGAATACAATCTTATAAACTGTTACTGATTATAAATTTTTTGAAATCACCAGCATAGAGCAGAATTTCGGAATTTTTTACGTCAACGATATCGTTAATAATTAAACAAACAATAATGGACCAAGATTATACCCTTGAGGCACACCATAGATGGCAATAAATGGTGAAGAGTTATAGTTATTGATATGTACTTTAAGAGTTCTAGACTGAAGGTAAGATTGAAGAAGAGTAATAAGATCAGAAGAAAAGTTAAAATTATTTTGTAATTTTTGAAGGACAGAGTAACTGTATCAAAAGTTTTTCTGAAATCTGTATAAATAACATCAATTTGAGAATTGTCATGTAATGAATTTAAAGCATATTTAGTAAAAATAATGATGCTATGGTTATGATTACCTTGATGACTTTTTCAGAATGACGATGATGCACAACACAGCACTAAGGAACGCGATTGGACGAAATTGGACGAACACACACGTTTTTGCTTAAATAAAATTTATTTACATTTTGACAATAAACTAAATTATAAAAAGACTAAACATTGCATGAACAATCCGTTTGGTTGTCCATACCGCGATCAGAGCGAAGTGCTTCGATGTACGTGCGTCTTCATCAGACGTAGATACGCGACTCTCTCTACAAAATCTGTTAAGATATATATAAATTTTGAACTTTATTACCAAAACAACGCATGTCGATTCTGAATACAAGAAATCAAATTTCCCTACGCTCAAGTTTTACAGTAACATATGGAAAACATTCCATATTGTTACACTTAACTCAAACTTTATGGACGCTAATTTTAATAACTCAAGTCTGTTTTTTAGTACATCTTCTTTTATGGTGATTCCAGTCGCTTTAAGTTTCTTACGGTTTTGTAGTACAGCTGAACAGTGTTTATAAGAGGTGAATTTAATGATTATGAAGCGAAGCTTAGATATATTGTTCATAGTTGATGCCCTCTAACCGGAACGATGATATCGACCTATCATATATCATCATAGCACCACATTAGCACATCACTTCTCATTTAACACAGAACACACAACATCTTCGGTATTTTGACCAACTACTTCAGAGACACTGAATAAACGGATACAATTTCTTCGGGAGTGCTGCTCCTGCTGGTCCAACCAATCCTCCAATAATTAACAGTTGTTAATTCGGTGATAAATCCTTCGTAGTGGGATTTTTGCTCCTCCAACTTCTTATCAAGACGATCAATAAGCTTGTCAAAGAGCTTACCCACAAAACTATCGTTTGATTGTACGCTTAATAATAGAAAAATCCGTCGTTCTGGTCAATGTGATAACAAAAAAAAAATGTACGGAGAAAATATATGTACATAAATATATAAAGATATAAAATATAAAATAGTACAGGCCTCTTACAGAAAAACAGCGCAGCGACAAAAAAACACGTCTACTCTAGGCAGACATGCCGAGGTGAATGTTACTTAATTTATATAAAGTTTTTAATATTATTATATATTGTAATTGTACTAATCTCTTGTATGGAACATGCTCCCGAAATCAAGATCAATAAATGATAAAAATATTGTTTATTTTTTTATTATTTTAATTAAATATTTTTATTTCTGACCGTCTTGAGTCCCTGTGTCTTAAAAATTCTATTTTTTCGCTAATTAATTTATTATTGACTGATAAAATTAGATTTCATTTAAAAAAGTATTTTCCAAAGTGTCCTATAATAAAGTCATTAAAAGCTTATTGACATTTTCTTAGTTATGTATTACAACAATCACCGAATGTGAAAAGGGTGAAGTTATAATAATTTTTAGGTGAAAGTACATCAGTGTTTAAGTGTGGGGTCCGCATTCACTGGTGTTGAGTGGATCCTTATTGATAAATTCAGAGGTCCAGCGATGAATTTCATTTTCAATTCGTTAACCACCTTGAGTGTATGAAAATAACATAGATCTAATATCAAAAGCCAATGAAAAATTACATATAATAGTAATTAAATGAATTTTGGTGCAACTCAAATGAAACAGGTCTTTTTCGCTCTACAATGCAACAAGAACAAACACAAAAGAAAATTGAATAGGTTACCACTACTGATATTAAAATTTCGCTGTCTAGTATTAAACCAAATTTTGATAAAATATTAAAACGAAAGAAGAAATGCAACCCTTCTGCAATGTTTGTTTTTGTATTTTTTTATTAATACATAAATTATATATCAACACTATCCTCAATTTATGGGAAAGAAATGATTTAATTTATAGTATTACTCAATAGTAATATTATAAATTAAATCATTTCTTTCCCATAAATTGAGCACACAAATAATGAAATCATAAAATTATTATATCTAGTACCATGCCATGTACGAAATTACAAACTAGCAAACAAAACATAATGTCATATATCTAATATATGAGTAAAGTATAAAGCAAATACAATAGTGCAATCAGCAAAATAATATAAGAAAACCCTACAAAATATGTCACCAATGCTTTATAAACATATGTGGAGATCTATTTAGATCCCAATTCTCTGCCAGAATTCCTCAAAATGTAAGTACAATATGAAATCTTATCACTAACGACCTCTAATACATGCACAACCAACACACCCAAACACAAAAAGCACCTTCACCAAAGAATTAATTGCAATCAACCCCCCAAAATACCAATCTTCTATGCATAAATATTCCCATCAACAACAACTATTTAAATCCTTTGTCCCTAGTGCAAATAATCGAAATGCACAACAAAGAGTTACCACACCCACGATCATTCAAACCTCTCAATTCTCCAGACGCCCTGTACAACAACGATCGGAACAATTATTTACTCAAGATATCGAAAGTACAGATACCCAGAGTCTTTGGAAACCGAACAAAAAAATGAAATTTTTGTTAATCATAGACCAGTACCAACATTTTAATCCTTATATAACAATTTTAGTAAACTACCATTCATAAAAGCGTCAATTTTAAAAATTCTATTACATAGTGGTTCTACCCAAAATTATATCAATCCAAAATTATTTAAACCAAATTTTACAAAATTTCACAAACTAACCACAATACACACTTGCAACGGCAAACCTTCAGGGAAAGAATTCACATTTTTTAAATTTAAAGATAATAATATAAAACGTAAATTTTTTAATTTTCATAAAGATTTTGACATTTTATTAGGCCTACCAGAAATAAAATTACTTAAAACAAAATTTGACAATTTAATTATAAATTACAATATTTCTACTCAAATAAAAACGAAAATTTCAACAGAGAAATAAAAAATCAAACTGACGAACACTGAAATTCGGAAGAAAAAAAGGTTTAAACAAAGTAATAAACAAGTATAAATCTTTACTTTTATAAGAACATGAAAAACTCACTTTAACTGACCAAATTAAAACTGCCGACAGTGTTCCTATCTATATCAAACAATACAAATATCCAGAGATGTACAAACAAGAAGTACAAACACAGATTGACAAAATGTTATATGACGACATTATACAATACTCTTACTCTCCTTGGTCCGCCTCTAACAAAAACTTCGCGTCATAATTGACTACAGAAAGCCAAACGACAAGACAATGAGCTACAAATTCTCAATACCAGGCATCACTGACATCTTAGACAAGTTAAGCAAGTTAAATTATATCACAACCATCCACTTGACATTGGGCTTTCATCAAATAGAAGTTATTCCAGAAGAGATCCCTAAAACTGCCGTCGATATTATAAAAGCTTATGAACTTCGCGCTGAAAAATCTTATTAATAAAATATGTTTCGTCTATCTCGACGACATAATTATATTAGGCACTTTCCTCGAAAAAGTATTCCAAAAACTAGAGGAAGCTAACTTAAAAATCTAGTTAGACAAATGTGAATTTCTTTGCAAAAATGTCGCATAGTCGCCAGACACGTTGTTATCACGAAAGGAATCGCAATTAAATATTACCCTATCCCTAAAACAACCAAGGAGATAAAATAATTTCTCGAACTCCTTGGGTATTACAGAAAATTTATTGACAGCTTTTTTAAAAATCACTAAACCATTAACTAATTGTCTAAAAAAGTAACAAAAAAATAACAAATGATACGTAATACATTTTATGCTTCGAAAAATGCAAAACACTACTCTCTAACAGCCTCATTATACAATATCCAAATTTATTTTAAACAACCGACGCGAGCAATTACGCGACCAAAGCAGTTTTGTCACAAAAAAATTAAAATAATAAAGATGTTCCCATAGCCTATATTTCACGAACCCTCAATAATCACGAAACAAATTATTCAGTTGTCCAAAAAATACTTTTAGCAATCATATGGGCAACAAAACAATTTCGGTCATACCTATTAGGACACCAATTCAAAATTATTACGGATCATAGACATTTAGTTTGGCTTAGTTCATTAAAAGAATCAAATTCTAAATTAATAAGATGGCACCTTAAATTGGAAAAAATTCGATTATACAGTCGAATATAAGAAAGGATGCCAAAATAAAGTAGCTTGTGCCCTGTTACGAATCAAATCAGATTTTAACATAAAATACAAAAAATCAAATATTTTCGAATACGATAAACCACTTAACCATTGTATTTCAAGCAATACAAAAATCAAATAAAGGCTTTGCATATCAAGTAAAACAAAATTCCTTATTGAAACCTATTATAACATTGATAATAAATTTCTTATATAAAATTACCACGAATAATTTGTCTTGTACTTAATCACAAATAAACCTTCCTTTAAAAATATAAAAATATGTCTAGAAAAATTATTAGCTTACTGCATACAGAATGAAATAAATGAAATTGATATGCCAAAAATTTGTTCTGGCCACGATAGAGAAAAATGGAACGAAATACAAAATATAATAAGAAAAATATTTCTAAATTCTAATATAAAAATGATGTAGAATTAAACTTAAATTCGGATAGATTCTGTAATCGTGGTTTCAGGCAGCGAAAAAGATTCAACAGATACAGCTCACTCTGATAATGAACTCCCAGTGGTTTAATTTATTTAGAAACACCCATAAATACATGCAAAAACCAAATAGTTGTAAAATAAACTTACAATAAGAATGATACTTAAATAAACAAGCAATTTCATAATAATATTCTACATATATACCTTTACTTATACAAAATTGACAATAATAAACGTATATACTATTGTTGATTCCTGACAAATTCAAGAAAACGCCGTGGTGCAAACCTACTTCGACAAAAGTAGCTTTAAATTTAGTAGCATGCAGTTTAATAAATAATGATATTGAAAATAATGAAGACCAGCAACTTAAATAAAAACTATCATGAGGAAAACACGAACCACAGAGGTGTAACGGGACTTACAACAAATTAAAACAATCATATTACTGGCCTAATATGCAAAAAGATATTTAGAAGTACATTAATAAATGTAACGTTCTTTTAACCATAAAATTTGAAAGAAACCTTATCCAAATTCCCAACATTAAAACACACACAAACAAATATTAGCTATGGTAGACTTCTTTTCAAAATTCGCTGTAGCCTATGTAATGAAAGATAAAAAAGCCGTGACTATTTTAAATAAGTTAATTAAATATGTTACACATTTCCCATCACCAAAAGAAATAGTATCTGATAACGGTATAGAGTTCAATAATAAAACAATTCAAAGTTACCTGTTTCTCAGACAAATAAACATCCATTACATTTCCATCGATAATCCCAATAGTAATGGTATAGTAGAAAGATTCAATTCCTCCCTTATAGAACATATGAGAATTATTAACCAAAATCCGATATTAAAACTTTTACAACTCAAAGAAAGATTGAATTATGCATTAATAGCCTACAATAATAGCATTCACTCAATTAGGAAAAGAACTAATTTGAAACCAAAGGCAGTACAAGTCGATGAATATTTCCAAATATACTCCGAAATTCTTAAAGAAATAAACAAACATGTAAAATCTAGCACAGGAAAAAATAAAGAAAAATATTCAGAACAAATTGAAAGGTAATACGAAATACAAAAACCGGCCCATGCGAAAATAAATAAGAGAAAATTCTGGTAAAATAGAAAAATCAAATTTAAAATTTTTAGGTGTAAAGACAATAGGTCCTGCAAAAGGACAAAATGTAGATGAAAACGACTTGTTACAGACTAATTCCTTTTGGAATATCCCAAATCACCCAAAATGACAATAATACTGGACTTATCATATTTGACTTAGGGACAACCTGCATACACGAAAACTTTCAATTAACATCATTCCAAATTCCTATATCTAATATCCTCCAACAATAATATTTTAGAAATCAACACTAACGTTCTATATAAAAAATCACAAAGATATAAATTTCAAGATAGTATCACAAATAATAAAAATATATTAAATAATATCATATTACACTTAAAAGATAAAGTAGAACTATTAAATAATAAAAGTCATAAACGCGGTCTAATTAACGAGCTAGGTTTAATAATAAAAAGTATAACACGTAACTTAGACAAAACAAATAAGGAACGATACTAACAAATAATAGAAAATATATATTTAAACCAAAATAAATTAACCGATAAAATCAATACAATGGTAAAATAAAAATAATTAACAAAAATCTTCAAACAATATTTTGAACAAAAACTAGATACCTTACAAAAGGTATTAGGAAAAATTATTGACGAAATGGGCATTATAAAAACTCAAAATATCATAAACGAACTAATATGAACAGGACAACTTTATTTCTCTCTTAAACTGTTAAAAGAAACTATAACTTTTTTGTCAATTAAATACTTTATATTTCGGAATAATAAATTATAACGAACTAATAAACGAAATCAATAAGATTAAAGACAATTTTATGAAAACAATTCTAATTAACAATATTCATAATAATAATTTTTTGAAAATGTACTGCTCCATAAAAGACGAAAACCTAACAATCCTTATAGAAGTTCCATCAAATATCGTTAAAGAAGAACTCTTACAAGTCACCTACATACTGACATATCTACACGAAACATATAATACTGTAAATGGTCTAAATGTTTTGTATACAAAAAATAAATGTAGAATGAAACCCGTAAATATATATATTACAATAAGTAATAATGAATACCACTGCCTATCTCAACACAAGGAATATGAGAAATGCTTAGAGAATGTAATATGCTAAAAAGATTTTAATTATTTTACATTTTAATTATAATGAAAAAGCTACTGAAAGTACATTAATACAACATGGATGTTGACATTTAAAAATAAAATATTTATCAGCAATTATTTATTAATTGCCGTTGAAGAGAAGCAACGTCCATTACTGTGACGTAAAATAAGTAGATAACTCATTGGTTAAATTTGTATGCGTGGCAATACTATCAAGCGGTCTTGTTGTCATATTATTAAATAATTTTATAAAAACAGCGTACCAGACCCAGCAACATTTTTTCTCATACATCATATTTCGACATTAATCATTATTTACACGTCACAGCATACATTTTGTAACCGACAAGAATACATCAATAAAAATTATTTAGTGAAGAATATAATAATATTTAAATTTTAAGGAAAAAACTACTGCTTTGCAAAAAGTTCCACTATTTATGCATCGATTATAATACTATCAATAATACCAATTTCATCAAATCAAATCAGTTGTACCTATCAACCTTGATTATTCTCTTTCACGAACATTTTTATTTATTTATTGCAAAACTAAATATTTTTTTATGGAACCTATAATATACCTACTAAAATTGCTCCGTAGGCCAAAATTTTTTAACGTTCAAGATCAAAAAGCGTTAAATTAGAAGTTTTATTGTTTTTCGGCAGCGTTTGTGATAATATTCCATACCATAAGACTGACATAACTTCAGATGTCAGATATATAGAAAAGTTAATCTTTTAATTAAGTGGGTGCGTTTATTCTATAAATGCTAAATAATGAAGCATTTTTTTTAGAATACAATACCTACATGAAGCATCATCTTCAATTTTTTAATAACTCAGCCACTTACACTTATTTAGCCACATGTAACAGAATTTTCTGTTTCATTTTTTAAACAATTAAATAAGTATAATAATAATGAAGTTTTGAGATTGGTAAATTTTGTTTAATGAAAAAAGTTTAACAGTTTGGGACGGGGGGAGGGGGGAATAATTCTTAGTGCTTGAGCCTTTAGTGCGCCTCTGATTAATATATTTTTCACTTCATTTAATCCGAGGATTGCTATTTATGTAATCGGAACTCGAAACACTGGTGTTGGTAGGCGTGATCTAATATATCCATATCCTATAGTATGACATTTTTGAGGGTGTACGTACCTAGAGTTTTGTCATGTCATACGGATGCTAGGTTGTTTATAATGATTTAAAATGGAATTAACTAGTGGAAATATCCGTGCGATGATTTACTATGACTTTCAGCATGGATTATCTCAACAACATTATGTCGAATAAATTACTTCGACTTTTGACGATAAAGCACCATTTAAAACCACAAAGGTTTAGTGAATTCAATCTTGGCCGTCGTTCGCTCACAGATGAATTTAAAGGTCGTCCAAAATCGGTTGTTGTGACATCAATACTGTTAACAGCAGTCAACTGTATGTGTTTTCGAAGATGAGTCAAACCCAACATATGTTGTTCGCATAAGAAACACTTCGAAGTAAATGTTCGTCTGTTTTTTTTTTTTTATAAATGGACATATGGCTACAGTAGTGGCGGCTCATAATATAACACGAAGGGTGGGCTACATTAATAGCAAAACATAAATTTTTAAATAACAGTTTTTTTTTAATCAGACGCGCAGATGAACATAAGCAATCTTAAAACTTTTTAATTTTTATTTTTCTTATTAGTTTCCTAATGTTTGTACGAAAAGTCTAATCTTTTTTTATTGTAATATGTTTTATCACTTTTTGACACGATCTGCAGTTTGCACGCCATTTTTCGCCATATTTTTCTAATGAAATACCCGCCCGCAAGACAAAACAGTATTGCTTGCCCTCTGTACCTATAATACCATACATATAAGTGATCTTGAGCTCACATTTTCAACGCTAATATTGCGAGCCACAATGAGAGAAGCTACATTGGTTGAAGAAATTTACAACGAAATCGAGCTGAATTAGTCCTTTTTTGCAGGGTCGCATTTACCATTAGGCGCATGAGGCGCATGCTGGGGGCCTCGCTTTGTAAGGGGCCTCCAGCCTCCACCCTTGAGTACAAAGAAAATAATAGAAAAAAATTATTGCCCCATCGTATAAACATTCAACTATTTTATACTGTAAAAAATAGTTTGTTTTTATTAAATACACGCTTGTATAGTAGGCCCTAGGCCGCACAAATATTTGAATCTCATAACAGAATAATCCGATTGGCCGTTCCCGTTATAAAGTTTTTCGGGTCTAGCGGTAATGGTTCCTTTATGCAAGTAGTTTCTTCTGTCATAATATTATAGACCGTACCAGAAACTTGCGTTCATATGTTGTTTCCTAACTATGTACTTTAAATCTAGATTAAAGTATTAAAATAATAATGCATTTTAAATGTACTTATTCTAATTTCAATTTGTAACTAGAAAAGAGATTATATTATTCTAGGGATAAATATAAATTTATTAGAAAATTTTAAATACGAACATTTATTGAAAATTAATTTCTTACTCTTGAAGTTGGAATAATTTATAACTCATATATGTGCAGTGTACTATAAATAATAAAATAAAACAGAAAGATAATTTCAATTTCGATAAAAGTGATATTTATTAAATTAAATATGTCGGACAAAACAGGTCGTAGCTTTGATTTAGATTTAAAGAACACACGAGCCTCTGGGTTTAAATCAGGGCATGTAACCGAAAAAAATACTGGTTAACGGTTAACCCTTATAGAGAACATTATAATAATAAAGGTTTTAGTTCGAAAACCGGTTTTTGAAAATTGGAAACCGGTTTAAACCGGTTAATATATCGGTTAAAAATAAATAATTAAAACAAATTAATTATAAAAATTTGATTAATAAAAATTACAGAATAATTAATTAAAAACAAATAATAAAAAATTACCATGTGAGAAAAATATAACAATTAAAAAGAAGCAATTTAATTAATGAATATTCACAAAAATTCCTGTAATATCTTCAGAAAAACGCAGGTCACTTTTAAACTTGCCTGTGTTGACAAAGGCCCTATTTATTTGGGACTTTTTAAGTAACCTTAACGGCCAAACAGACTACCTACATTTATGACTGTCCAATAAAATGTTAATTGTAAAAACTGTCATGACTCATGTTCAAATACAAGTAGAAAACACAAATATAAAAAAATATTAAATGATATTAAAATAAAGGGTAATGTTCGCTAAAACCGGTTTATTTTTTTTTGGTTAACGGTTACCGGTTTTTTCAGTCTTAAAAATATCGGTTAAAATTACGGTTAAAGTTCGCAATTTTCGTTCAAAATATCGGTTACCGGTTTTTATTAACCGGTTTTTTTAACCGGCTACATGCCCTGGTTTAAATAAATATCAATCTTACAATTCTGTGGATATTAATAATTTAAATATACCATTTGGGCAAAAAGAGATTAAAGGTGGATTTATTAGAATCATTGGAAATCCAAAGAAAAATTCGTATGGAAAGAAATTCTAATTTTTTGAAACGTAATCGATAACTATGCAGCCGAATGTTGTCCTGAAGCTGTAAAATATTTTTGTTTTATACAAAATGTGTATAATTATTTTTCCGCCTCCACGAAAAGATGGGGAATATTAATTAAACAAAACGGGTTAACTGTTAAAAAACTTAGTGAAACTAGGTGGTATGCAAGAGCAGATGCTGTTTCTGCGTTTAGGCGTGGATATTTATTATTTAAAGAGGCTTTACTTGAATTGTCTATCTCAAGTAGTGCAAAAACCAATTTTCAAAGCAGAAAGTTCATCACTAGCTAAAGAATTTGAGAATATAGAAACAGCATTATTAACAGTACTGTGGGACAAAATATTGCAACGTTTAAATGCAACAAACAAATCTCTCCAAGACCCTAATTTAGATTTATTAGTGGCTAACAAATTATTTCAATCTGTACTCTGTTTTGTATCAGATCTAAGAAATAATTTTGTTGTTTTGCGCGAGGAAGCAAATATGTTAACAGAAGAGAGACTATTTAAAGACGAAAAGAAAAGAGCGAAAAAACGGAAAAGAAAGTCCGATGAAAAATACACCGAAGAAAATATGATGTGTGGCGAGGAAAATTTTATTATAAACACTTTAAATGTAATTTGAGATCGACATAGCAGCGAAATTAACGATAGTACAAAAGCTTATTCCAATATTTTAAATATTTTTAATATTTTTCTTCAGGCTAACATGAATGAAGACGAATATGCAAGGAGTATTAATTAAATTATTCAAATATATAAAGAAGATACAGATGAAGAAAAAATTAGTAATGATATATTAAATATAGAGGGGCCTCATGCAGATGTTACGCCTCGGGCCTCCGGTAACGTAAATGCGATACTGCTTTTTTGTTTTTATATAAAAGAACATAAATAATTATCTATATTAAGAGATTGTTTAGCCCAAGGTAATTTTGATTTTATTTTTTACTCTATGCGCCATGGGAGGCTCGCGTCCTAGCACCCCTATGAACCAGCCGCCAATGGGCTACAGTGCTACAGGCTATTTCGAATGGTACTTGGTATACCCCGCGCCACAATATTTGGCTCTGACTTTTGGGTAAGGTTTATGGTAGGTCATTACCACAGGATTATCCCTAATATAAGCAGGTAGAAATTTGCAAAATTACAGATACGTATTCAAATATTTATTTTATGTGTAAAATTATTTTCATAAACACAAACAGATGCTCGACTATTTATTGACTTCAGGTGCAAGTTCAATTATGTAGCACAATACGCCAGAGCCAGATTTAATATAACAGTATTAGAAATTGTGTTTTTAATTACATATTACATGTACAGTATAATCCTGACAAATTCAAATTCTACTTAATACACCCCATTCTACAAAATACTACCTGGTGCTAGCACCTCTGCCGAGATCGGTAAAACCACATCTTTACGGAGTCAAAGTCAGAACCAAATATTGTAGCGCGGGGTATACACAATAGTTTGTTTGCCAGAAGTTGTTTTTGTACACTGAATATAAAATATAATTTAATAAATTTTATAATATTCAAATATTCTTTAGTAATACGTGAAACATTGCATTGCTACGGTAAACTTGTACCCTCACGTTATGTTACATCTCGTCTAGTTAATCATCAAAAAAATTATAGAAAGTTTAATGCAATGTTAATGGTGGGTTTATGCAGCATCTAAATTATAAAATTTAATTGGACCACTAAAGTATAAAATTAAATTATACGGAGATTGTTTATGTTCAAAAGTAAACTAAAGAATAAACGAATGGGAATATTCTATTTGCGCATGCATAAATACTGATTGTCCTTTGCTATTTATCTTTAAATTTACTATTTTTTTATTGTATATAAATTCAAAGCTTTGAACTAGGCTTATTAACATTTCGTCCTTAGTATCATTTATTATGTTCTCTATTATATAAAAAAAATATATTTTGTCAGTCTTAAAAATACAACTTTTAGGTCATATTTACAAAACGCTCCAAACGTCAAACTAATGGTTATGTTAGTATTGAGCATGTGCACGCATTAAACAATTAAGAAATTAAACTAGAAAGTTGAAAATAACCAACTTCTTAGATTAGTGACAAGAGTTTATAGTTGATTAATTTAGTTGTATAAACGTTTGTGTAGAAAGCAATGATGCCTACTTTCTTAGTTTAATTTTAGAATGTAATTTTTTAATTTAGTTGTCTGCATAAACCCACCATAAAAAAATAGAAATTAAGATTAATGAAATTATTGCACCATGTAGTTAGCCATGATAGTAACTCTATTATAAGTATACTCGCTGCATATAAAAATGAGATTATGTAGTGGCAATGCATAACTGGTATCGATTCCACGGGCATGTGGCTGTGTGCATGTATGTAGAGTGGTCCTGTGGAGTAAACAATTCAATTAGGGGGCGCGCGACACCGGCTGGTCGGCAATTTGTCACATGTGCGCGCGCTGATTGCTTCGGCGCCGGCCTTTGTGCTGCGTGAGCGATGGCCAACCACCCGGGGTTTTGTGCCCACAGCAAGCCAAAAGTGATGGAAGACTCGGACAAAGGTGTTGCGTTGTTGTGGAGACAAACCAGTATTAAACAAGCTTCAGTTCATCTTTTTAAAACGTATGGTTACCTTGAACAATATTTAATAGATACTTGACATAAAATATTACTGATAACTTGCTTGATCCAAAATAGATCATTAATTAAATTGAAATAAAAGTATTAATAATTATAATAATAAAACCTTTTATAATAATGAAACAATGCATAAAGGGTGTAAGAGTACAGAATTTAACCAGTGATAAAACTTGTCAAAAACAATATTTGTATATTATAGGAATACCTATATGTTACTACATCAGTTATTAGCTGGACAGTTTTTATTTACTAAAAACTATTTTCCCTTGTTATGGGATACACGGTATATATAATATATATTACGCGTCACTAGATGTTTAAATGAAGTGGTTATTTAACCCCACATCTAACATGTGACTAGTAAAGTCTTAAAAAGACTTCTTAACAGTAATGTCGTGAGAGAATATGTCAACCGACGTGATAGAACAGCCAAGTGAGCCGTAGCTCAGTTAGTAGAGCGACATCCCGGCAAGATGTAGGTCTTGGGGTCAAATCCCGACGGTTGACATATTCTTTTCATAATTTATTTGTGTGTGTCTACGACTGTTAAATCAGTTCTCATTTCAAAAATGACCGAGATATCGGTCTGATTTCAATATAACGCGTCACTAGAAGTTTAAATGAAGTAGTTATTTAACCCCACATCTAACATGTGACTAGTAAAGTCTTAAAAAGACTTCTTAACAGTAATGTCGTGAGAGAATATGTCAACCGACGTGATAGAACAGCCAAGTGAGCCGTAGCTCAGTTAGTAGAGCGACATCCCGGCAAGATGTAGGTCTCGGGTTCAAATCCCGACGGTTGACATATTCTTTTCATAATTTATTTGTGTGTGTCTACGACTGTTAAATCAGTTCTCATTTCAAAAATGGCCGAGATATCGGTCTGATTTCAATATAACGCGTCACTAGATGTTTAAATGAAGTGGTTATTTAACCCCACATCTAACATGTGACTAGTAAAGTCTTAAAAAGACTTCTTAACAGTAATGTCGTGAGAGAATATGTCAACCGACGTGATAGAACAGCCAAGTGAGCCGTAGTTCAGTTGGTAGAGTGACATCCCGGCAAGATGTAGGTCTCGGGTTCAAATCCCGACGGTTGACATATTCTTTTCATAATTTATTTGTGTACGGTATATATACTTTCAATTAATATCTTATCATAAATTTGATAAACGTAGTACCTGAGCAATACCTGTTTCCGCGGCAATAGGGTATTCTAAGTTTTTATCATTTTTTAATATTTTGAACTGTACATAAAAATGTTTCCATTACGCCAGAAAAAATCTTAAACTTTCATTAAATTTCGCCTTAGAAAATCGACGGCGCATGTGACGTCAGCTACACTAAAACATAAATTTCTAGATATGAGTGTGACTGATACACGACGTCACTTCGTACATAAACACGTAAACAAGTTATACATACATAAACCTAAAGAAGTATGAAAATATGTATTTAGTAAAAAGGGCAATGAGTCTGTAATTGACAATCAAGTAATAATTTTTATTTAGAAAAAAAAGTATCGATGCTTCCAGCACCATCATCAAATAATATGAAATTTTAAAATAGTAACAGAGCACGGGCACAGTGATGTGCTGAGTCCATAGTGCCCGCAATCTATACATAACAAACATAAAATACTAAGACTAGACTACACATTCCTAACATAGTCAAGGAAATTTTTTTTGTGCATCTTTAACGAAATGGACCATTACATAATATGATTTATTGTGCACACGAAGCTATGATGTTATTTTTGTTTTAATACTGAAAATTTTATTTTTCCGCTACACTTCATCGCGCCGTACTCTTCTCTAGATGCTCTGTAAAATTTATTCTATTATATTAGTTATTCCAATCTACGCACAAAACATTACATACTCATACACATTTCTTATTTCAGCATTAACAAAATTGAGATTTTATTGTAAAACAGATGCAATATAACAGTGTATCTCAACGTAGTAAATTTCTGCTGTTTGCTTTTGCAAATTCAGGATCCATATTCTAAAGAAAAAAAACACAACAAAAATTGTGTAGAATTTTCTAGACTTGGTCGAGATTAAGAAAGAATTGTTTTGTCTTGAAATTTCAAGACAAGGCTTGCCAGTCTACTTACAAATATTGCTGACATCTCCTCACTCCTTAATTTTTTTTTATTATATTTATCCTCCGTATTTAATGAAAAAAAGCATAACGAAATTTTTATCAATTGACATTTAATTTTAAATGCATATTTAATAAAAAAGCATATGGGAATTTTGATAACAATGTTGGAAATCGTTTGTATTTTATTTCTTCAGGTTTTTGTTTTCTTTTGCACATTTAAAATTAAATTTCCGTTGGTAATACCGGAGGTAAATGTTTTTATACAGAACTTATTTGTATTTTATTGGAGAGGGTCATTAGCTAGGTTATTTTAAGAAAAATTAATTATAATTATAAGTAAAACGGCGATAGTGGAAGATTATGTGATGATGAGATGAAATATTTGAAAATTTTTAAATGTTTAGGATATTTTGTGCAGTTGGCCTAGCTTCCCATGAGCCCCGATGCTGACAATGGCGTATCCCGTGGCGCACACTACGCCATGGTGGCTGGATCGGGCGCACGGCTGAACGAGCACAGCGCCCGCTATTCGATTTATTTTAACTGGAAGTAAAGTGATCATCCGGGATACATACAAGCATCCCTCTTGCTTAACTGTACATACGGGGCTTAATCTCCAGGATTTCAATCTGCCTGTAAATAAATTCCACGCGAAATCACTTACGTTTACAATATCAGTGGCAATCAGTGACGGATTTCAGGAGCGAACCTAGGGGCATCGTCCAGTCGGGAATTAAATTATTATTTTTATTATTTAATATTTTATACGGTAAATTTACATGAAATGCAAATATACAAATATATACTTTAACATGTTATATCTATTCTTTGTTTAGGTGAATAAAACATTGAAATATGAAATAAGAACGCGCTTTATCTTTTAATTTTAATTCTTGCAGTCAAACAAAAACGATTTTTTTTTGAAGAAAATAGTGATAAAGAATAATAAAAATAGATTAAATTGTTTGACATCTTTATACATAAAATATTGATAAAGATATATCCCAGTACCTACGATATCAAGAAAATAATATAAATAGTAATAGAAATAAACTTAATGTACGAAGTGCTAGTGTAGTGCATTTATTAGAAACAAAAAGTGATAAATATCACATAATAATATATTAAATATTCAACTGATAGAAAAAACTTAATCGAAAGAAATCTAAATTGAAAAAATAGTATAATATTATACAAAATATGTAGTACCTCGATACTGATTATAAATAACCTAGTTTTAAAGCAACGAATAAAAATCGTACATTAATTTCTTAATTTCAATTAAAAAATCAAAAAAAAATATTTTAGCTATACCTGTCTATGAACACTTTTTAATAAGCAAATGAAGCACGCATGTGCCAAACATTGTGATTTCAGAAATTACAATATCATGTCATTCATCATTTAACACCGTTTCGTCTTCAGACACTTCTTGAATCTTCAGATGCATTTAAATATAAAAAGTAATCGTCTGAAATACGTATAAGGTTGTAAAATATTACTTTAATCAAACAATGTAGATATTGTTGTAAACAAAAACAATTTATAATAAAACGAATATACAAGTAATTCCCTCTAAAATAGGTTTATTTCAAGAACACCTATGCCAATGTAAATTTTCTGATATATCTCGTCTCCTGTAGTTCCAAAATACACCACCTCGGAACTGCGATCTTAGTGAGATAAACACAAGTAGGTGTTTTTTTTTTCTTTTACGACAAAGGACAAATCTCACAAATTATAAAAATGAACGATGAAGTAGCATAATTGGTAAATGAGTGGTTCTAGTGACACAAACTTGAAAATTCTAAACTTTTTCCGCTGCCTCGCCACTAATTTTTCAAGAAGAAAGAAAAAATTACTTAATGCTGAATTTAATTGCTACTTTGTATAGACAAGTAATAGTTTTTTTTCAATCAGCGGTACTACCAGAGCCGTTTCTATACAATTTTCTACAAAGGGCTCAAATCATTTTAGGAGAAGCTGTAAAATAAAAATTAAAACAATACTATATATTTAATTAAAAAAATTATAATTTTAAACTGCTAAATAAAAATAATTATAATTTTCGCGCCACCGTTCCCGTAAGTTAAACTTACTTCTATGGCAACATAAGTCGTAAGTTCATGAACTTATTTGCTCAACATTATCAACGGAAAGTTATAGAAAATAATTGTCCTACTATCAGAGTAATTATGATTTTTTTATACATTTGGTCGTGTAGCAACAGAGAAAATTACGTATAAAATTTGCAAATAAATAAATCTGAACTGTCACATTTTACAAATACTTTAACATTATTTGATGTTATTGTTGCTGGTGGCGCGAAAAATGTAATAAGCGATTTGGAATGTAAGTATAGTAGAAGTTTAGATACATGAAACTGACTTAGGCGTGTTGTACAACCTTTTATGGACGGGTAAGAAGCTTTGTGGTCAGGTGTTATAAATTATCCCAACGCAAAGGTATCACTTGAAAAGTAAGAACAGATCCTTATTAAATATATTCATACTGTACTTACTTTGTATAAATTTTGTAAACTGAAAATATATAATACCTAATAAAAATTACGACACAATAAATGCAGAAATAACTTTACGTTTTGATGACTTGTCCAAAACTGACCGTGTACCTCTAAAGAAAATTTTTAATAACTAATAATGGAGTTATTAGAATATGGAATTGGAAATCCAAAGATCGCCAATGAATAGAAAAATCTTAAGAATGAACAACTTGACTTAGCCAAATCTCCATTGATCTCTCCGCTTTAATCCGTTTTAGATATTCTACCATTGAAAAGGTGGTTAATAATTAGTTTTTGTCTTTGTTCTTCTATATATAAATACTAAAAATTTTCTGTGAAGTATTTTCACTAGTACTTGTTTCTTGTTAATGGCCTTAAAAGTCGAAAAATGAATAAAAATAAAATTCAATTTTTATAAACAATTATATTTATTTAATAACTGTTTGTATTTAAAATTTACGGTTGAATTTATTTTAATAATTTAATCTCTTCTCAATATACAAATTGAAATTAGAAGACGGAATTTAAAATGCATTATTATTTGAATATTTTACCCTAGATTTAAAAGTATATAATTGGGAAACATTTTGAAAGAAAATTTCTGATACGGCTCTTAACATTATACGACAGAAAAATCTATCTGCCTAAAAGTAACAATACCGCAAGTCCCATAAAACTTTATGAGGGCCAATCGGCTTATCCGAAAGTGAATTTCATGTATCTAAACCGAGGGGTAAATCACAGAGGGAATTTTTGTACACCAAACTTCCCCAACCAGATACTTCCCCCATACTTCCCCGTACTTCCCCATACTTCCCCATACTTCCCCGTACTTCCCCTGAACTTCCCCGTACTTCCCCTTACTTCCCCATACTTCCCCGTACTTCCCCATACTTCCCCGTACTTCCCCATACTTCCCCATACTTCCCCACACTTCCCTATACTTCCACCAAAATATCTATTCATGATTTCTAATGATATGACTTTATAATTTACTATTAACAAAACTACAACCAAATAACACCAAAAAATACAAGAAATATTCACCGTAATATTTAAAGTTTGTAGCGAGCGCTTTATTGCGCAGACTCACAACATAACTCTGTCAAGTGAAAAACAACAGCCTAATGTAGCCTCGATACAGGGCTAACCTCGAAGCCAACAAACTGCAAGCAGTAATCTATGCTGCAGCCCTCCTCCTAGCCTCATAAAGGGTGCAAGCGAGGATGCAGACATATTTCTGTTTATGTTTATATATTTAAATATTTTTTACTTGAACTTAATATCATATACCTTATGGTCCACCATACATGAAAAATTTACAAGCGTGTAACCTTTAACATGTAAAATAAAACATTAATTTATCTGAAATAATTTGATTGTTTTTGTACTATTAACCACATTTATTGTTTAATAATAATTCACAATCCCAAATATTAGAACAATGTCGAATTTACATTTCTGTCAAATTAAATTTTACTCCTGTTTCATTTATTTTTTACTAAAATACGCTTTATTACAACGTATGTTAATGTAATTTTATCCTCGATTTTACCCAAAAGAAAGAAAATGTATAAGTAATATGTCAATGTGTTTTTCTGGAAAAATACATGCGTCAATTTTTTATGTTACATGCTAAACGAATATGTCAAAATTTTCATAAACCTTATTATAATTATATTTCAATAACACATTCTCTAAAATTATATAAAGATAATTCGCAAATTTAAACTATCCAAAATAACTTTAATTTTTTAAGTCTACTTATCTCATACTTCCCCCATATTTTCTCGTACTTTCCTCTCACTTCCCCATACTTCCCTCATACTTCCCCGTACTTCCCTCATACTTCCCCGTACTTCCCTCATACTTCCCCGTACTTCCCCATACTTCCCCGTACTTCCCCATACTTCCCCGTACTTCCCCGTACTTCCCCCGAACTACCCCGTACTTCCCCCGAACTTCCTTCTCCGGTACACCAAACTTCCCCAGTGATTTACCCCTCGATCTAAACTTCTACTATATAACCTAATATAAGTAAACTCATACAGTAACATGAACTTTCATTCCGCAGGCTCCACCTCAGTTCATGGCTTCTCGAAAGTTATAATATACTTACATTCATTGTAGCTAAAATAACTATTATTCTGTTGGTCAAGAAATTTCAAAGTCAGGGAATTTCTTGCATTCCTCCTGCGAATAATAAAGATAGGGTACGATATGTTGTTAAATATTAAATTGTATATATTGAGAATACACATTTCAAAAACAATATGTAAGTGCCATAATTTTCAACACTTATAACACTATTTACTTTAAATCTTAAACTATATTTTGTATCGAATTTTGATGTTATTAAGCCAAATTTTGGAATTTGAAGGAAAATAAAATTCTTGGAGTTGATGGCTTTGATGTTTTATTTAGATGAAAATTAAGACGACGTTTCGACCTTTCAGTTAGGTCATCCTCAGGTCTATTTGACAATTAGATTGATGAGAATGTTACAAAATTTAGTTAATGATGATTAATATTAAGCTCATTAGAATTAATCATCACTAACCAAATTTTGTAACATTCTTGTGTGATGACATATTGAAGTTAATTTTATTGCAATAAAGTAAAATATGTAGGTACCTGTTAAATATAACTTTAAGCTATATTGTTCGTTCTTCTCACGTTGTGTTGTGCCATGGTAGGTACTACAAGAAAACATTTTAGCATTATTATTTTCTGCTATCGAGTAAATAAACAGTTTTCGGTTGTTACAGTTTATAACTATCAATGCAGTAGCGCTGCAGACGTGTGCTCCCTGTAGTTACGCCACTGATGTAGACGTCATCACTAGAGAAAATCAAAAAGGTAGTGTGGTATTTGGTGAAATACATGATAAATTCCAAAGACAACACAAAATGACCCAATGGAATTATCTATTATTATTTTGAAATATTAATTAACTGTCACACTGACACAGTGGCGTACTAGGATAATCCACAAGCGAGTTTTGGTCAGTGAAAACGTGTCATAATAAATAAATTCTTTATTGAATATAAACTATAAAATCTTATTTTACAAGTTTTTTTAGAATATTTCGATTATTATATTTTCAACAAAAAATTCCTCAACTTGTGGGACCAAGTATCTTATTTTAAATTGGATCATATATTTTTTGTTTCTTCTGTAGAGCATTTTATTCTGAAATCAGTGAAATAATTTTTTGCATACTCTTAGATAACATTTTTTTTTAGGTTTATAGTTCTTCTATAGTGAACAAAATAAAAAGAACACCTGTATATTAGTAACAGAAATTACAATTATTTAAATAAAATAAATAAATAAAACATAATATAATATAATTAATATATATGAGTGTATATTATATTTTTTGAGAAATCGGTAAATTATTAATTAAAAACAAGTAAATAGCATTCTGTATTTATAATACGTCAATGAGCTATAGCAACGAGGATGGCTGTGACAACAAAAGTACTGTCAATATTTCTATATAATTTTCATTTATGTTTATACGTGCATAGACGTGATCTGCACTAAATCCAATAAATTATTATCAAAGGTAAATAATAAATTAATTATTAAAAGTAATACGGAAATAAGTAAAAATCAATTGTATGATTAAGTTGGCTTTACGTTGTGTTTGAGTAAGTCAATTACAAATTATGTAGCAGGTACCAAGTGAAATATATTAAAATATTTAGCATTTTAGTGATAGAACATGAAAGTGTCCATACGTTAAATTTGAAAGTGTCAATTGTTGATTTGCTTATTAATATATGTAACAGTGAAGTCACTGTCACCTTAACTTTGGTGTCTAGATATTAGGTTTTGTTATTTTGTTTGATTGATTATTATTTGTCAGATTTGTGAAATAGATAAATAATTTATATAACGACTGTAAAAATCGATTCTTTTACGTAACACGTTATTATTGAGTTATTTTGTTATTAATATACATAATACTTATTAAAATAAATCTTTATAGAAACTACTCAGTCTACAGTGTACATAAAGGTGATACTTAGTGGTAAAATTGTGCCACAATACTTTGATAATGAGAAAAAATTGTATTTAATGGAAAACACTTAGAAGAAATGCAAACCTCTCCGAATGCAAGCCAACTTGAAAGTAAGATAGTGGATGACAAGGATGAGTTATGGAAAATAATTAAAGGATTGACTGCACTTTTGGAAGTAAAAGAGAGTAAAAATATTAATTTATTTCAAGCTCAACAACTATTTCTGTTGGGAAAATTTTCGGGTCGACAGAATGCTGCAAAGAAGATTAAACGGTTTGAAGATGAATGTAAACGTCACCAAGTTACATCAGATGAGAAGAAAATTTAAATATTGTGAATCTTTTTGGGAGAAAATGCTATCGAATGGTATACAGCTAAATTAACAAGACTAACAACAAAAGAGAAATGGGAGACATGGAAAATATCATTCAAAGAAACTTATGCTGATAAAAGCTGGCAAACGATTCGATACGCTTATTCTTTCCGGTATATAAATGGATTATTATTAGATTATGCCCTAAAGAAAGAACGTCTTTTACTAGAAACCGAACCTGGAATTACAATAACATCATGTATAAACCATATAGTTATGGGTATACCATTTTATATTCAAGATATATTAAATAAAGAAGAAATTACAACAACAGAAAAACTAATGAATCAATGACGTCGATATAATCAAGTTCCTCTAATGAGATCCAAGAAAGAAACTACCTACTGTACTCAGAAAGGTATTACCAAAACAGATATCCGAAGTAAGATCGAAAAAAAAAACCATGCAGCATATGTGAATCGTTAGGAAAGCAAGGACGTTATCATCCAGAGGAATTGTGCCGAAATAAGAAGAACTTGGGGACGAAGGTTGTAAATATGGTAGAGAGTAATGAAGATCGATCAGAATAAGAAAACGACAAAACGCACCACTAATCAAACTTAACGCTAAATTAAATAAAACTAATGTTTTATTAGATTTATTAATAAAAATCTGGTGTGTCCAACACAATACCTCCCGCCACTGTAGTAATACATATATTCTATGTAAGTTATTCAATACATTTATTTTGTAGTTTTAAAATTAATTTGTTATTGCAGTTCAGAATATTTTTAATTAATTTCATACCTAAAATTTTTTTCATAAAATTTGTATGACTAATATGACAGCTATTTTTGACGTTACTAAAACCGGAACCGAACTTACCTTGATTCACGCATGCAAATATATGCCTTATATATTTCTTCCACCTTTTCTAATTTTACAATAAAACTACTTCATATTTACTTATGTTATCTTTTACATTTACTTACATCAAATTTGACATCATGTCAAATTTTGTGAACATATGAATAACTCATCTGTTTTATCGAAATTTCTCAGCCTAAACGATATGTAAAATTATTATAATTTATATTTTTTTTTTTCTATCTAACTAGAAGTTATATATAAACGTAATTGTGCAGATCGGTAGAAAATTAAAAAATCTTTATATTTAATAATAACGGAATTTGCGAAAAAATTGTATTACGAGCTATTTTTTTGGAAAAACGGTTTAAAGCTTCAAATAAAGTACTACTTCCTGTTAACCAATTATAATCAAAATCTAATCAGTTCATCATATTTGAATATAAGTCATAAATACCAAATATTATATTTTTTACGTGTCTCGTATTGGAGTTATCGTGGACGAAAAATCGTCACAGACACACACACGCACACACACACGCACACACACACAGACATACAGACATCACGGTAAAAATAGTAAAATAGTATTCTAGGGACCCTAATTCGTGCTCATATGTTGAAAACTCATACTCGAGAAATCTGACCAAAAACAATACCTCCCTTATCTATATATTGATAGGCGGGAGGTAAAAAATAAAAAGATGAAATTATTCAAAAACAATTATTTAAAACGGTCAGTGGTGCTGCGGAAACAATTTAAATTAATATAAGATGATAAATTAAACATTTATCAAAGAATAGATGATAAAATTATTTAAAAGATTAAATATGTTGAAGATGTTAAAATAAAAAATTAATTGCTAACGAATCTACATGAAAGTAAACTAGATTATTAGAATATAAATAAATAATATAAAAATGGGAAACAAGTTAAGTAAAATAGAAAAAAAAGAATTATCTGATTTAGTAACAGAATTTTCTAACATATTTGCTACAAATAAATATGATGTTGGATGTACTAAAACACATGAAGCACATATCAAGTTAATAGAAAATAAATATATTTCAAAGAAACCATATCGTTGTGCAATTCCAGATCAAAACGAAATAAAAACTCAGGCAGAAAATTTATTAAAGTATAAATTAATAGAAGAATTCTAGTTACGCCACTTGTCTAGATCTAGACTCTTGCCTTGCCTTGTCTAGATTATCAAGACCAGGCTGATAAAAGTCTTGTCTAGAAATTACAAGACAAGACAAAACTTTCTTATTCTAGTCTAAATTTAATTTTTTATGGCATTTTCGTTTGTTTTTTAAATTAAATTAAGTCTTTACGGACACTATTATTGCATTCTAATTTTATTAAATTAAAAAGTAACTTCTGTAGATGAATAAGTAATTTAAAAACTTAAATATTAATCTTTAATGATTCAAATTTAAAAATAATAATCGACAACAATCTGTATAGTCGTTCACTTAGATCAGAGGTCCTTCCTGTGAATTTATACATTATATACATTATTATTGTAATATGACATACGTAATTAATAAGAATTGGAATGAAAGTAGAGGCTTATAATGAGTATTTGGAGAGAGAAGGGGTAGGTTGTTACACCAGAGGAAAACTTTAAATACAATAATAACAGTAGGTAAGTACTAAAATTAATTTTTAAATCCAAGTCACTAGTGAAAAATAAAACAGGTTACCTATTTTTAAACAGTGAATTTGAATCACAAGAAAATATTTCATTTATTTACACTGTTAACCGAATCGTTTCAATTTCACTAATTTTAATAATATTCGAGCACAACTACTTGTTTAGTAAAGCATCAAGATTTAGTACTAGTTCCATATTGATATACTTAACAAACCAATTGAAAGTTTAATTAAAGTTAAATATTATTTTTATTATAAAAGAAAAAACAATTTTTTTGGTTTATTTAAGAAAGAGACAAAATTGAAGAATTTACAAGAAAAACAAAAAGCAATTCTATATAATATTGTACGGAAATATTTTTTTAGTGATAATACATTAGCAATATAAGATAAAAACATATGCATATATATGAAAATACTTGTATTTACCTTTTTATTTGTTAATAAATTCAATTTACAACAAACTGTGTTTTTCCTACCTTTTTTCTTATTGATTAAAATTAAATCTTATGATGACTATGATTTACTATATCGAAAGATTATTTATTAGTAATTCAGGGTATATCTCAATTTTATTATTATAAATTTTACTAAAAATATATTAAATTTGTGATTTAAGATTTCATATTAATCCCACAAAAGTAATTTTTATTCTTAATAGAGGAAATATGATTATAAAATTTAATTTAATCTTGAAAGGTTAATATCAATTGTAATCTTTCAAATATCTGTTTTCAGTCGGATAGACGAGATTCTGGTCTTTATAAGATTTAATATTAAATCTATATGGTACATATTTTAATCTTCTGTTTTGAATGTGAATAGAGAAATTGTTAACGCGTATTATAAAAAAGGCATATAATTATTTGTTAAGTATTTTATAGTGTTAAGTTGCTATGTATAATATTAATTTGCTAGGTAGATTTTACAAGTATATATTCAAGATATGCAATGTATTTATAATATTATAAGTATTTTAATAAATTTGCTATGAAAAATTAATGGCTGGACGAATATTTAATTCGCATGAGAAAAATGGCAATAGCTATTTAAAAGAAACTAAAGCATGATTTAGGAACCTAACATAACCTAAACTAACCAAACCTAACCTAACGTAACCGAATCTAAACTAACCAATAGCAAAAGATATAAAAACTGTTTTATTTAAATATTTTAGAATTTGTGATTCGGAAATCCAAATATAAATAATTATTTCAAAATGAAAATTGCTATCTTGTACAAAAGTTAAATAAACATTTTGGCTCGTATTTTATAATAAAATCGCGATTTTAACGCCCACTTTTACCTCATAATCTTATGTAAAATTGAAAGTTAAAATTACGATATTATTATAAAAGTGAGCTAGTTCGCTTTTATAATAAAATCGCGATTTTAACGTTCGTTTTTACAAAAGATTTTGATGTAAAAGTGAGCGTTAAAATCGCGATTTTATTATAAAAGTGAGCTCGTAATACTTAAACATTTCGAATTTGTGATTTCTGATTTGTAAACAAGAAACAAATGCTTTTATTTCATCAAATTAACAAACTACACAATATAATTTCCTATTATTTATGGAAAATATAATAAATATAGCTGAAATTTTCTACTTACTATTTATTGCTCTCTGCATCTATTATTATAAACCTAGCGTGTATTATATTACTGAGCATCTATCATATATACTTGGCGTCTATTATTTTACTAAGCATTATGTATATAATCCTATTGGCTGTTACTTTTACTGAATATTTTATATTTTTTTACTAAGAGAAATTATAATTGACCAAAATGCAGTTTTTTTAATTAATTTTTAATTTAATACCACAATTTAAAAATACCTTGGGTATTCTATTCTATGAAAAATGTTTATTTGCTACATTTTGTTACTTTGTTGTTAAAATACATAACCTTGTATATATTACAGCAAACAGTTTATTTAAGCATTTGGCCTAATTTGCTTAGCTCACATAATAAGACTTTTTTGGAAAAATAAATATTTAATGTACACCATAAACCTTAGAGTTCTGTTTGTAAATATGACACTGATGGAGACAAGGATATGTTTGCTCTGTGCGTCGTCTTGTCATCCAGCTCAATGTTAGGTGGAGATAATAAACATTGTTTTAATCTAAGTCTAAAACAACTTGTTTATAATGGATTAAAATTGTTACATTTTGTCTTTATTTATTACTCATATATTTTTGTATGAATAACTTTACAGTTTACGCTTTTCGAGATTTGTTTAGTGTGCCTTACGCCGTCTCAAGATTCAAGTTTTGCTACTTTTGTTCTTACGATTTATATATACTTTATAAAATCAATGGTAGTAGCTACAGAAAAATAACCGAATACTGAATTTTTAGTTTTTGATATTGATTATTATTACTTATATAGGCAGCAACAAGAATAAGTACATTAAACATAAACAGTAATACCAGTCATCAAGAGCATCAATATTAGTAATTTTTTCGAAATATTATTTTTTTTTAGCTTTCTTGCTACCCCAGAAATTTTTCAAGTATTTTCATAATATTTTGATCCAGTTACAAAAACAATGAAACAATTGTTTTTGACAAATGTGAGATTCAAACTTTTTAAAATTAATCGATAGCTATTTATGTAATAAGTGAAGAAACAAAGGTGGTTACTTAACACACGCTAATATTACAAAACACACCTGCGTCTCGTTTTGTAAAAGCAACAACCACCTAATTTCCTTAGGGTTTTCATACAATATTTTTCTCCCTCCGTTTGAATAAGTACAAAAATTTGTTTGAAATTATGAATTTTTGACATTTTGATAACATTTGCAAAATAAACAAGAAAGACAATACCAAAGACTCCTTAATTATGTGCGTTACTATAAGTTACTACAACAAAATTATTGATTATAAACAGATAAATGATACAAATAAACTTGTCGTTAAGTTTTTTGAAATTTAAAATACGAATTAATGTGATGTGAAGTACATACACATATATTGCTAGGGTGCTATTTTCTATTTTATTTATTTTTATTTGGTATATTTATATACAGTCTATTTTCTGAAATTGATACTCACGTCATCAATTTCTGTTGCAAGAAATATTAAACTTTTATCATGAATCTTTGTGGTATACGCATGGCATAGATAAGATTCGATATTTTATTAACGTTACGTATTATAGAGGGGCATATATACTATTTGCGTCTAACTAACGACAAAAATGAAATAGAAACATAAGTGTAACCGCGTTAACGGATGTTTTCAAATATTTTAAATAAATTTAATATGTCATTTATTGTGCGTCATTGTGTGTTGGTAGTTTCGTTAATTTAATCTACAACTCTTTTTGTATACTTATGTATATGGAAAATAACACAATTTCACTCGACAAAATGATGTCATCAATCCCTCGTCCCCCCAAAGATTTGAATCACACAGTTACGATTGATGACGTAAGATTCTAGAAAATAGACTGTATTTTTTATGAAAATTGTATATATTTCATTACAATTTAAATTATATCTTCTTGTAAATGTAATACCTACACATAACAAAAAATCTGTGGACACCACATGACTTCCTTGTACACCTATTAAATTAAAACTTATTTCATTTGAAAAAAACTAGATGTTATATTAGGCCACATATAAATGTTCAGTACAGTTAATCATTCAGTTATATGAAATACGTACGTAGGTACAGATATCACGCCGAAACTATTCAAAATGGATTCAGGGATGGTCAAAACGGATATTTCCGTTGAAATCTGAAAACCAAAATTTTTCACGATTACAATGCCTCCTTTAAGTACCTCATACAAGGAAGTTAAATGACAACGTATGTTGCCATTTCTTATTTTAAATTATTTATTTTGCTATTGAAAAAGATTTGGAAATTATCTGAATATTATTATTTTCATTTTAGTAAAATGTTTGTCAATCAATTATCTGTACACGAGACCTGTAGCTTATAGTGGATTCCGTTATGAAACGGAATTTAATTGAAGATTGGCAACACTAGGTTTTGAACCCCGTCGTACTCCGCTTATTTCGAATTGGAACGCGCTAATGAAAAGATTCTCCGTTGCCCGTTTTTGGTATTTAAGATTAAGAAGTGTAATAAATACTGGGAAATAAATACATAAATAAAATAAATAAAAAGTTTTAAAATATATAAGTAAAAAGACACATAAGTATATAAGAAACAATAAAAAATACCTATTATCTTCATAAATAAGGATAAAAGGGTAACAAATGAAACAAGTATAGCGAATGACTTCTATTCTATTTATTCCATACTTTCAATATTTATACATATACAAAATTATTATTTACAATGAGATGATGAAAGTTGGCACAAAATCTCTACGACACAAATCACACAGAAACCTTTATACAGAGAGAGCAGAGACTATACACTACAGGAGAACCATTGCTTCAAATCAATCTTATTCTTATATGTACGGGGGCTTAGGTACAATTCGATACAGTGGCGCCTTGTTACACTCATATTAGTACCTTTGAATTTGGTGTTTCAAAACATTTGTTAATTTGGTAAAAATGTGAGGACGCTTCTGTTTTCTGCAACAATCGCTTCAGTTCTATTGAAATACGAGTAAGTTATTCTCGAATGTATTAATACGCACAAATTTAAGTTAAATTAGAAGGAAATATCGTACAGGGCGGTTACTTTCAACACCGTTGAAGAAACAAAAATATGATTAAAACTTGAGCACTTTTTTTTAAATAATTTCAGATTTTTTAACGGCTATACGAATTGAAATTTTACGTTCATACTCGAATCGACAAGAAACTTTGTACCACTACTGCAACATAAAAGCGTGTCACCAGTTATTTGTAAACAATGCCTATTCGATACCGAATTTCGCATATGAGTAGTTTCGATCACCCGAAAAGCATTTTCGTATGTAATACGGTACGGTGCAAATGGCGACCGAGTAGTGGTGAGAGATATTTCTCATTTGGCACGAACTGAATTCGTTCTCGCTTTTTAAGTTACACAATAACAATTATTTTTTTTATATAGCGTTTTCAACGCCCTTTTTAAATAAATCGTAATTTAAAAATTTAATGTGACTGTCTAGTATTCAATTATCGTCTGACAATTTTTTTTCCTTCTTACTTTTACTACTATTTTTATATTCAAAGTTTTACAAAATAAAAATTTAAAAAAGTCTTATTTGTTTATTTAGCAAGTTTTGACAATATAATATTTTAGCAGAGCCCTTAAACATAAGGAATAAAAAAATTAGTTTAGTTTATGTTATAAATTTGTTGTACGCAAAATATTTTACTTATTATATTCTTATAGTTTAATTTGTTTCTTCAGAAGAACTGTAGCGAAAGTTGCACATATTTAAAGATATCTCAAAATTGAATATTGAAGGTACAAAGTTACATGAGTTGAGAGATAGTGAATTTATTGTGTCTTTACATAGTGTATCTACATGTGAATATTTACACGGTACAGTTACGTGAACTACACTAGACGAGAGTAAATTTGCCTGGCATTTACTAGCAAGATTTACACCTACGGTATAAGCAACCTTATCTTACATAAATATTGCAACAATTTAATCACATTGTTGGGTCTTTGGCTTAGTTTGGTTCGATTGGACGCAATGTTCGCATCGAAATAAAAATACAGATCTTTTGTAATTACGAGTATTTTGTTATTCGTCTGCATTTGTATTCCTTTTGTACATTTGCAGAGTATATTACTAAAATTGTCTCGTTATAACTGCTTATCGCTTCAACAGATAAACAGATAATCGCTCACATAGTTTTACAATGGTATCGTATGGCTTTGTAATGAGTAAAGAAGCATTATTGGCAATACGAAATTAGTAGTTGTTACAATTTCCACAATATAGAAATTAGTGTAAACGTTCCTTTTCTGTAACCTGGTTCGGTTTAGCTACAATCTTTTCGGACAATGTTAATTATTCTTTGGAGAAGAGAATAAGTTTTTTAACTTTTGTTATATTTGATTAACAATTTATAACAAAATGTTATATATTATTTATTTATGTAACTTTTTGACAAAATATTATTTTATATCTAATTGCAACAAACTAATAATGATATTGGAATAAAATCTGGAAAAGATGCAATCACATTTATAGAAGACCACCAATTTTATTAAAAATTTCTGATGTATTAAGTTATTAAGAAATAAAAAAAAAAGTATCATATACACAACAGGCATTTGATGTTTTTACCCTCAGGCGACTTACAAAGTCTTGACCTTGTAACCTTGTCGTTCTCGTAAGGATTTAATCATTTTTATTGTACCCTTTATAATTTATTTCCAAATTTCCATCTACTCCCAAATTCCTTAGTTTGACAACTGAGCAGTTCAAATGTGGGTTAGATCAAAGTAGTCTGCTCTAATAGAATTGGTAATACTTGTTGATAATTTAAATAATTAAATTTAGTCCTGTATATATTGTGAACAAATACAATAGTAAAATAAATGGCCGGAATAGTACAAGCATCAAAGGACGTGTAAAAAAGAAGATCTAATTGGTTTGATCTTACATTGAGAAGGGATGATACTATGTTGGAAGAAGGGTAAGTAGAAAAACGAAGGGAGAAGGGAGAAAGGAAGACTGAAGACGACTGCGCCGATGCTAAACGAGTGTAAAATAAAATAATACAAACTATTGGTAAGAGGGAACAGCCGAACGGCTGAAGAAGACAATGCAAATTAATTAAAACTTAGCTTTATCCCGCAGAAAATATTACGAAAGTTCCGTTCTTATACCTACTGAATGCTTATGTTCATGTTCATAGTTAATGACAGATTTCAAACTAGTTTCTGACTTTCGATGGAACAGTAAATGATGAATAAAAAAAAAATTCGTAAACATATCTAATTAATCTCTTTTTGGTTGCTTTCTGTCTTCCAATGTATCCTATGGGATAAAATTAAGTTATTCAAATCATGCAATATAATTCAATATAATTTATGTTTGATTTTTTGTAAACACATAGTTTGGACAAATTCATAAATATAAAATAAATTGGTACAAACGAATATTAATAAATACTACTTTGGTCGGTTTTAAGGTTTTAGCAAACAATTTTACTTTTGAACAAATTATCGCAAGTTGTAAAAAGTAAGAACTTTAAAGTCAGGGACTTTTACGCAGTCTTAAAAAACACCCAACAATGAACTGAACAAAGTCATAAGAGGCAAGAACAATTTTGTACTGCTGGAGGAACAAATTTTAGTAAAAATATGGCCATTCACTATCGATTATCATTGCTGGTTATTTGATAAGTTTGTGGTCATTTTAAAGACTATCTTGAATAATGGTTATTAGTATATTCCGAAAAT
Organism: Stenolophus ochropezus; assembly: GCA_035578165.1. Lineage (NCBI taxonomy): Eukaryota > Metazoa > Arthropoda > Insecta > Coleoptera > Carabidae > Stenolophus > Stenolophus ochropezus. The sequence continues at coordinate 8,622,048 of JAQOWZ010000008.1, read as the reverse complement.
GAACCGTAATTATGGTTTGACCATGGTTATAATTTGACCGGTACAACGGTTGAGAAACAAATCCCTTCTCAAGTGACATCTTGAAAGTCGTAAAAATTTAAAAGCGTGGTTCAAGCAGTTATTAAATTGTAAATTATAAGTAAAATAACTTGTTTGCGTGTCAGACTATCGCGGTAAGTTTAGCCACTAAAAAGTAACCAAGACCTCCAGGAACCATATTCCGTTAATGTATTTGGTTACTGAAAAAGTAACTGCGGTTACTCTGGTTCAATTTCGGAATATTCCATATCTTGTTTGACCATTAGAAACTGATGGATGAAGTTAGTGAGTTGTGTCACAATCTCGCATTGTGAGGTGCAGACATGTTCGTGTGTGGTTTCACCTGATCCAGTCGTCGTGGCAGGCGAGCGGCTCGAAGGCGGAGTGCGGCGCTGGGGAGTCGAGGCGCAGCTTGGCGGGCGAGGCGGCGGCGCTGTCGCTGCCGATGAGGCTCTCGATGCTGAAGCCGTGCGCCTTGCGCCGCACCTCGGCCGCCGTGTCCGCCGGCAGCGCCACGGGCTTCACGGGCTGCGGCAGCATCAGCCCCAGTCGCGCCAGCTCCACCGGTGGCAGCAACGGTAAGCTGCCCTGTAACACACAAACACTTACATACTACAAACACTATATTTTCTACAAATTTATTAAAGGAGGAGCGTAACTATAATAGTTTGTAGAAATGTGATATCTGTCTAGCTTTCAATCGCGACACATATCATCACAATGAAGAAATAATTAACGGCTCAATTAGAGCTCCACGGACGATCTCTATCTTTTGCACAATAGTAATAGAGAAGGAGTTGTAGAGAATTAAGGATGACCGGAACAAATCCCACAAAAAAAATGCCCACAAAAGCCCATGCAAGAAAATCCCACACGAAAAACACATAAGGAAATAAACGCTTACGGATGTAGTACTCATGAATAAAAATCCACATTGAAAAAATATGTTGTGTACACCACATGACTTCCTTGTCTGACTATTAAATTAAAGATAAATGCACAACTAGATATCTTAACAATACTACATACAAAATTATAACATTCTACTACTAATCGTTTTTGAGTTACGCGAAAAACTCAAAAGACCCATCGAGCAAAGTGTCTTTTTGGCACTGCTAATTATAATAAACAAGAGAGGTGCACAAATGCACAACTAGATGTTATAGCAGTATACATAACATCAACATTTTAGGGTTAACCATTTTTGAGTTATAGGAAACTAGTCAAGGATGATCAAAATGGATATTTCAGTTGTAATATGTAAACCATTTTTTTTTTGTGATAACAATACTTTCTTTACTATATACAAGGAAGTAGAAACTTACAAAGTAAAACATAAAGAGAAAAAACATTTCACGTATACCGGGTGTCCCAACTCGACCGACACATGGGAGTTTTACATGGGAAATCAGTTAATTATGAATAGTATCTCCCCAGTGCAATATATTAACTTGAAATTTTGTATACTTATTGGGGAATATTATTTCTATGGATTACAGTTATTTGAAATATGTTATTTCGTCTGCAAGGCGAGATTTATTAAATTTAAAATCTAATATTTTCGTTCAAAATCAGACAGCCATGGAAATAAAAGAAAATATTTATCTGACAGTTTAGTGAAGTATGACTGATTTTAATTCTTATTCCCTTTATTTTAATATTATTTAAGTTGAATTTAGTTTCTTTTTGTTAAATAATACACCAATATTACAAAAATATAAATATCTACAATGGCATGTCATTAACTGTCAGAACTTTCACATAGATATTTTCTTTTATTTCCATGGCTGACTGATATTGAACCAAAATGTTAGATTTTATAATTTAATAAATTTCGTCTTGCAGACGAAATAACATATTTCAAATAACTGTAATCCATAGAAATAATATTCTCCTATAAGTATACAAAATTTGAAGTTAATATCTTGCACTGGGGAGATACTATTCATAATTAACTGATTTCCTATGTAAATCTCTCATGTGTCGGTTGAGCTGGGACACCCGGTATATGTACCAGTATAAATAAGTAAAAAATTATTTGAGTTTAAAAAAATTAAGCAGTTCTTATTGTTCCGCTCAAAAATTTTTTTTTCTTCAAACCTCATAAAAGTGATACGTTTTGCGAAGTGACTGACAAGTTGACAGTTTAATTTCTGCGTAAAATAAGTAAGTATTCATAGAAATTATGTAGAATCAACGAATAAGAAATAACGTGTGCAGTAGAAACCTGTAACACCAGCTTAAATCTCACTATTTCACTAGATAACCTAAGAATAAAGTTACTAAAAATTATCAAGAACTGACAGGTAGCCTACAAATTGAACGTCAAGTAGTAAATTATTTTTTAAAATATCTACGTTTGATGAAAAAATTGTACATGTTATTCAAAGTAAAAGTGACTTTGTGTGCCTCGCATACAATTGTCCGACTCGTTTCGCTCGTTGCACAAACATCCACGAACGTCCCACAAATTATCACTTTTACTCTTAATAACACAATATACTATTCTATAATTTATTAGAGTTGGAAAAAAATCGATATTTTTTTATTTTAATCAAAAAATTCTGATCCGGCTTTTATTTTATTATTTTTTTTATTCTTAGGAACTATTTTCAATAACTGGTCTACGATATTTAATCGCTAGTATACAGTAAAATGAGATAACGGTACGCATTTTCATCTGTATTACCAATCCGAGTTTTAAGAACACTCATTACTGAAGGTTAGATAAAATAAGGTTAGGTTAGTTTATTTCGTTAAAGAAGCGATCCAGTACAAAGTTTGAATTACCGATGAATTATGGTAGAAAAATGAATCCGATTTCCGATAATTTTATGTGGAAAGAAATGTTAATAAACTTAAAGTTTATTTTATTTTATGTTGTGATTGTGTGATTGGAAAACAGTTTTTACTTAATTTTAATAAAAAAAGTATTTGTATCATGAATTTTTTTCTTGATTAAAATTAATGATTTATATAACTAGTCACGTTAATAGGTTGGTTGAGTTTTGGTAAGGTTAGGTCATTTTAATCGCGGAACTCAAGTGAAATCCAGTGTGGGTGGGACTGAGTGGCCTCATCAGGGGTCATCCCTGAACCCATGTTTCTTCGACATTTTCACGGACATACTCGTAGACGACATTGTTATCTGTAAGACAACCCGAGACTAACTTGAAGTGACACTAGAAGAGAAAAGAAATGCACTGAAAGGGAGGCATGAGGATAAGTCGAGTAAAGATAAAAAACATATCAACAGCAAGCAGCGAGCATGTATTTATACGACTCCAGGAGGACAGGCTATTACCGGTGAAGAAATTCAAGTACCTCGGGCAGAATGCACGAAGAGATACAACATAGAATTACATGTGACTGGATGAACAGGAGGAAGATGAGAGGGATATTTTGCGATAAAAGAAGTGAATTAAAAAGGTGTGCAAGACGGTGTTGCAGACCTAAGAGCGAAGGATGGAGGTGGCGGAGATGAGGATGCTGAGGTGAATGGACAGCGTAACAGAGAAGGACAAGATCAGGATCGACTACATCAGAGGAACAAGGTGGGACCAATGGGAAAGAAGAGACAGGAGAGCAAGCTAAGATGGTCTGGCCATGTCGAGTAGAGGAGAGAAGAGTACGTAGGGAAGAGACTGGATTGCCTGGTGGTTGAAGGAAAGAGGGGGAAAGGAAGGCCCAAGCTCAGGTGGAGAGACAAGGTGGCGAAGGGCTTGCGGGAGAGAGGTTGGAGTCCGGCGTTATAGACATAAAACAATGGAGGAGGAAGCAAGAAAGGGGAATGCCGACTCTGTATAACACGGGAAAAGGCTAAGAAAAATAAAAAAGAAGAAAAGGTAATTTTGCAGTTATTCATATTAAACGTTTTTTTTTCTGTGCATTTTCTTTCGTGTTCGCTTAGTACTTGATTGTACAAAGTAAAAGAACTATTGTAATCGCGAAAAATTAGGTTTTCAGATTTCAACGGAAATATCCATATTGATCATCCCTGAATCCATTTTGACTTCGGCTTGACATCTTTCATAACTCAACAATCATTAGCCGTCGAATATTCAAATTTTATTTTTCTACGATCATGTGGAAAAGTTACAGTATCGACATTCGAAAGAACGTTGAAAACATCACTTAGCAATGCTCAGTGCAGCAAGAATCGTATCGCACTCCGATTTTTCTTGTCACACTCTCCAAGAAATGACTTTTAAATCATTTATTTTATTAATAATTCAAGAAAAACAAATAATTATTTGTTTACTACTATAACCTTTGTCATATATTATAGTAACAACATGTAAACAGTAATATTGTCTTACAAATTTTGGGAATGAAATACATTTTAATTGAGATGAGATGACAAAAGCCATACACACAACCATGTCATACAAAGGCCCTTGTATAGTGGAGATCTCAACACCATAAGTATCTCAACTAATATTAGAAAAAAAGTACCACAATTTCTGGGACAGTACCACTCTTCAAAATCCATATTTTTCTTCATTTACTCTAGCGAACACTGAAAATGTTTCGCTTGACGTGTCGTTTTGGATTTTGAAGTAAACTAATTTTGTTCTCTCTATGACAACTCTTTTGGAACGACATCTTGATTTTTTATTACATTTGAAACAATAGATGATAAATGTCAGATTGTCACAATTACATTCTTATGAAGAAATTATTTTGATAAATATAAGTTCACGACCGTAGAAAATGCAAAACTCATACGATTGAAGTACTCGCTACGATCATACTTCAATATTTATATTCATTTTGGAATAACAGTCTTGCCACACTTGTATTATATGTGAACCTATGGTCGTGTACAACGGGGGAGAAATAGTTGCTTTTCTAAATATATTCCTACTTACTTTTTTGTTAAATAATGAGTTAAAAATTAAATTATTTGTATTCCAATAAAAAAGATATTTTATTTAGAAACTGTTATGATTTGTAAATTGTAATTATTATTTTTTAAGTTGAATATGCTGCCGTGATGCCATTTCTGTTAATTTTCATATGCAAGGGTATGTTTATGATAATAATAAATTTTAACAATTTTATTTTTTACACACTCGTACACAAAATTGTTATTTTCTTGCCGAAGAAAAGAGCTGAGCGAATGAATAATTAGTATAAGAAACCAAGCAACCAGGAAAACCATAAAAATAATTATATTTATATATTAAAGCCTGCAGAGCTGTTGTATTGTTTATATTTATGTATTTGCTTGAATTGTAGAACCTTTACTTTTATTTATTTTTTTATTTGTATATTTGTCTGTACCAGCATGAATACTATTTTTAAAGTAACACTGTTTAAAATGTATTATAATTATGTATTTTATTTTAATACAATGAAATTTAATTTAAAATTATTTGTTTTTTAGCCATGAAAATAAGTACGTTTATAATCAAATTTTCTTCTTAAAACTGAAAAAGGATATTTGTAGTTTTCCATGATCCATGTAATGGATATCTGGTGGATCAGTTTAATGAATGCTTTCGAATATTTTTTTATGTGTTGTGTTATCTAACACGCCAGAATTTTTAAATGTGAAATTTTTAAAAAAATTGCCTCATGTTTTATAAAAAGGTTCGCCATTTCCTGTTAGATGTAGTCAGTACGAGTATAAAAGTACGGTAGATCTTAATCGAACTTAGTCTTTTCGAATATACCTGAACAAACAAATATTGCCGCGCCACTGAAATGTCTTTGACCAACCTGATTTATTACTCTCCTTCATTTTGAAACGGACTATACTATCCAATAAAATAATTTCAATCATTCCAAACTTTCTTCTGTCAAACGATCAAATTCGAACGAGCCGTGATTTGATTATAGAATATACAATTATAGTAATTTACATAACAAGCGTGGAAAGTGGTAAATAGCAAGCGAGTGTAGAAATTGTGGAACGAGGCGTGTAGCGCCGAGTGATTTAATACACGAGCGTTGCTATGCACTTTCAAGCAAGTTATGTATACTATTTTTCAGACGACCACAAAATATTATAATAAAAAGAGGGTTTATACAAAAGTGTCAATGTCAAACACAACTCACGAAAGCATTGACGTTTGGGTTTGAGGTTAAGTATCACTAGTTAGCCGGAAACTGACTATGTCGTTTGAGGTTATGTGAAATCAGTTGTGACAACGTAGTTAATCTAAATCTAATGCCTTTATTCATAGTCGGTACTTCGCCTTGACTCATACTTGAGTACTTGTCAAATGCTGTCAAATTGTCAAATTTACAAATATTTCCAACACAATAACTACAATTTCTATAAATCTCTACCTTCAGGTTATTACTTAGCTGAGAATTCACGAAGTTTCAACTATGAAACATGTCACGTACTAAAAAACGACTACGACCGGCAGTGGCGTAGCCAGGAATTTTGGAAGGGGGGGGGGGGGGTTCAAAATTAGATTAGGTTACTTAATACATAGGTATTGTATATCTATTTATTTATTAAGAAAATGTAAATAAATGGATATATATATGAATACTTTATTTTAAATTCGTCAAGGAGGGGGTCCGGACCCGTAAACCCCCCCCCCCCCCCTTGCCTACGCCACTGACGACCGGAGTAATGCTTGGCGAAGTAACTTGAGTAAGCATTGACTGTGAATACAGGCATTAAACTACTACATAATTAAAATTAAAAATAGAACAAAATTTTTATAAATAATACTAAAATAAAAGTAAATAATTCATTACCAATTTTAAAATCGTAGTTTTAAGCAAATTTAATGTTATTATATTTCATTATAAAATTTCCATCTATTGTGTGTTATTATAACTATGTTATAACTCAACAATCGAGCTAGAGCAATAAAGATACTTTACGCTAGAGATGCACACATAATTTTTTCTACGACTTTAATAACGAAATAAAAATTCAATTCAATCTTAACCAATTTCCTGTTTTGTGTTGCTGTAACCATGACGATATGAGTAAATAAATAATCTAAGCGAGCAAATTAAGTACTTTACCGCTCGTTGCTTATGGAGACGCGCGGTAAAGTATTTATTTGCTCGTTCCTCAGTAATCATTGACATTACGATGACAAAAGAGAGCATAAATATCAACTATTCATGGTGGTCGTAGAAAAAACTTATTATAATTAATTAAATTATGGCTAGTTCCATATGTGGTCGTGTGAAAATATATATTATGTGTATTTACCTGCAGCGTGGGCGTAAGGTAGGAGTAGGGGTTGTGCATGGGGTGGAAGACGGCGTGCGGGTAGTCGCCGAGGAACGAAGCCACGGCGGGCAGCACGCCGGGGCTGGGCCGCTTGTAACGCTTGCGGCGCCGCAGAAAGCTGCCGTTGTCGAACATGTCCTCGGCCAACGGGTCCAGCGTCCAGTAGTTGCCCTTGCCCGGGTTGCCCGGTTCGCGCGGGATCTTGATGAAGCAGTCGTTCAGCGACAGGTTGTGCCGGATCGAGTTCTGCCACGCTGGAAACTTCTCCCGGTAGTACGGAAACCTGCACAAATATCATGTCAACTCAACAATAGTACACCGCATACACTTAAACTTTAAGTTACTCTTAAGGCGGATTTACACAGCTTTCTTTTAAAACTTACTTTAAAACTAACTTTAACTTTAGACAGTCTCACATTCTGGAAGCCTCTACTACGTAGTAATCTGTGATAATACTATGCGCATCTTCCTTATACACTAGTGTATAAAGTTGATTAATATGCGACAGCTACAATGTTCTCTCTACTACTTATTTCCCACAAGAAATCAGCTAATTTGTTAGCAATTCCCAATAGGTTAATTGTTTTTTTCTTCTTTATTTTAACATTCGTTTTCACCGCGTTTTAAGTTAAACTTATATCGAGGTTAAGTATCACTTAAAATAAGTATAGAAAATATGTGATTTAAAGTTCCGCACAATTCATTTATGCAATAAATAAGAAAAATACATCATTTACATTGAATTTTGATGTCTTAGATGATGAAAAGAATGCTTTTAATTTAATTTCCTGCAAAATTCCAAGGCAAATAAATTTTAGACCTGATTGTTTTGACTGTATAGATAAATTCAGGTTTTATACAAGATATAGAGATTTAAAGAAGAAATTGCTGGGTTTCAGTCAGTAAAAACTAGGGCATGTAACCGGTTAAAAAAAACCGGTTAATAAAAACCGGTAACCGATATTTTGAACGAAAATTGCGAACTTTAACCGTAATTTGAACCGATATTTTTCAGGCCGGAAATACCGGTAACCGTTAACCAAAAAAAAAAACCGGTTTTTGCGAACATTAACCTTTGTTTTTCATTTAGCGAGAATTTTTTAAAATATTTTTGTTATTTCTGTGTTTTATATTTGTATTTGAACATGAGTCATGACAGTTTTTACAATTAATATTTTATTGGAGAGTCATAAATGTAGGTAGTTTGTTTGGCCGTTAAGGTTACTTAAAAAGTCCCAAATAAATACGACCTTTGTTAAAACAGGCAAGTTTGAAATTGAAAAGTGACCTGCGTTTTTCTGAAGATATTACGGGAATTTTTGTGAATATTCATTAGTTAAATTGCTTTTTTTAAATATATTTTTCTCAGATAATAATTTTTTAAATTATTTTTAATTAATTATTCTGTAATTTTTTAATCAACTTTTTATAATTAATTTGTTTTAATTAATTTTAATTATTTTTTTAACCGATATATTAACCGGTTTAAACCGGTTTCCAATTTTCAAAAACCGGGTTTCAAACTAAAACCGTTATTATTATAACGTTCTCTATAAGGGTTAACCGTTAACCAGTATTTTTTTCGGTTACATGCCCTGGCTAAAAACACAGATACACTTCGAGAACAATGAGTGAATATATAAAAAATAATGTATATTAAATTAATAGTCAAATATAACAGATTCACATCCTGGGTATGATCCCGGGTAGGATCGAAACGTCGATGTGAATTAATAGTTTTTAATGACTGAAACCCAGCAATTCCTCCTTTAAAATTGTTTTATAATTAAATTTTTTTATTCGTTATATATTTTTCAATTGAATCATAATAATTTTTAATCCTCACCCTATTGCATATATTTGTTTTTTCTCTTCGGCACATATTTTATTTGTGTCTACTTTTTTTATTTACATAAAATTTTTTTAGTGTTTCTTTGGATCTAAATGCAGTTGTGATTGACTATAATATTCTTCTTCTGTACTGTCCCAAGTTCCATTTTTTCTTTCCATCTAATGGCACCTTTATTTTGTTTTCTAATATAATATTGCTATACATTTTTATAATATTCTGTGGCAGTAATTTATTTACTTATTTTTTCGACATTTTTCGGTAATATTTGCTTTACTTAGTTATGTATAAATTTAAATGAAGGCGGTGCAAATGGACATAAGTATTAAGAACGGAAAGGAAATTTTACCGATCGAAAAAAATTTTTTGGAGGAGGAGCGAAGCGAAGAGTCCAATTATTGTCTGAGATCGGTATTCCATACCGTTCGTAATGCTTATACATTTTTTTTGCACGATCAAAATTATAATTCCTCAATGTCATTTAAAAACAAAATTAATCGGTATACAGGGTGTTCCATTTAAAAGTGCCACCATTGCTATCTCGAGAACTATAAGAGCTACGAGGTTGGTTAAATTAGCAAAGAACCACCATTTTACAAGACTAATACAATGAGCAAAAAAAAATTTTTTTTTGACGTGTGGTTCTCAAAATACGGGACCCAACTTTCTTATTTTAAATGGAAACATATGTTTATTTTTAGGTTATTCGATAGAGTATTTTTTTCTGAATTCAGCGATATAATCATATCATATCCTAATATAACAAAATAATTGCGGAAAATGTATGTTAGATTTATATGTATTTTATTTATATCTGGCTGAAAAAAGAGTGCTATGACAAGAAAACATAGACATATAGTTCTGTCTAACATTGTTTGATTATTTTTTGTTAAATTTTATGTTCTTAAACTGTCAGTTTTAAGACGAAAATGAAATGTTTTCTATCCAAAGCACTTTTCTTTCAGCCAGATATAAATAAAATACATATAAATCTAACATGCATTTTTCTCAGTTATTTTGTTATATTAGTATATGATATGTTTACATCGTTGAATTCAGAAAAAAATACTCTATCGAATAACTTAAAAATAAAAATATGTTCCCATTTAAAATAAGAAAGTTGTGTCCCGTATTTTGAGAACCACTGTTCGAAAAAAAAATTTTTTTGCTCATTGTATTAGTCTTGTAAAATGGTGGTTCTTTGCTAATTTAACCAACCTCGTAGCTCTTATAGTTCTCGAGATAGCAATGGTGGCACTTTTAAATGGAACATCCTGTATATATAAAAAATAAATACGTTTTTCTTCAAACGTCATAAAAGTGACATATTCTGTGACGTGACTGACAAGGTTGAAGTTTAATTTCAACGCCGGCGTAATATAATTTTTTATTCTAGCCGCCGTTTAATTTCTTCGCCGCCGTATGTAGAATCAGCCAATAAGAAGTAACTTGTACAATAGAAATTTGTAATATCGACCTAAATGTCACTATAAAAACTAGATAACCTAAGAATAAAGTTACTAAAAATTATGAATAACTGACAGGTAACCAACATATTAAACGTCAAATAGTAGTTTATTTTTTAAAATTTCTAAGTTTGAAGAAAAAATAGAATGTGTTATTCAGAGTAAAAGTGTCTTTGTTTGCCTCGCATGCAATTGTCCGACTCGCTTCGCTCGTCGTGCAAACTCCCATGCTCGCCACACAAAGTATCACTTTTACTCTTAATAACACAATATACTATTATCCACAATTGTCAAATAATATACCTATAATTCAATCGTTTTTTGTCAATTAATGACCGTCGTTACGGTTGATAGTGATATTGACAGTTCGATGAATTAATATTATTCAATCGTTATGTCAAATTAATCTTACTTGTCAAAAGAGTAAACAAAAAATTATTTTTTCTTCAAACGTCATAAAAGTGACATCTTCTGTGACGTGATTGACAAGGTTGAAGTTTAATTTCTATGCCAACGTAATATAATTTTTTATTCTAGCCGCCGTATAATATTGTCGCCGCCGTATAATATTGTCGCCGCCGTATAGCCAATAAGAAGTAACTTGTAATATTGTCGCCGCCGTATAGCCAATAAGAAGTAACTTGTACAATAGAAATCTGTAATATCGCCCTAAATGTCACTATAAAAACTAGATAACCTAAGAATAAAGTTACTAAAAATTATGAATAACTGACAGGTAACCTACATATTAAACGTCAAATAGTAATTTATTTTTTAAAATTTCTAAGTTTGAAGAAAAAATAGCATGTGTTATTCAGAGTAAAAGTGTCTTTGTGTGCCTCGCATGCAATTGTCCGACTCGCTTCGCTCGTCGTGCAAACTCCCATGCTCGCCACACAAAGTATCACTTTTACTCTTAATAACACAATATACTATTTTTCTACATAAAAAGCCAAAGTTACACTACTTTTGTAATTTTTGATACTTTTTATCTATCAAAGAGTGGTAATATATTTGGTTATAATGTAAAATGTTTTTTCATGTTATAGTTGTAGATAAAATATAGTATTCTATTTGCATGTAATGAGTATTACTCATTCAAATAATTTACACAATATTGACAAACTTCATTCTCATGAGTTATTGCACAAATTACATGCTTATTGAATTATATGCTATTGATTTTGTGTGCTGTTTTTTTATTTTCATATTTCGTTCCCATGGTTCTAAAAAATATATTTTCCTGGTGGGCCAAAACTTTGTAGTCCAACACTGCGTCCAGCTTAAAGCGATGTACTATAACAGTTTATCGTTAACGCAAAAAAACACAAACAATATGCAATTTTTAAAATTTGAAAATGCAGGCATATATTTTATGATATCCGAATTTTTATTGAATGAAACAAGACTACAGGAGATTCTTAAGCTGCGTTCAGAACCATGTAATTAGTAATTTCAATTTTCACTTTCAATTTGCAATTTCTACTTCCAATTACAAACGTTCACAATTACTACTTAATTTGTGAATGGAGGAATAAACTCCCCATGACTGTTTTTCGTTATAAGTGATCCCAATATTGACAACGGTTTATCAAACTAATCAGTATTCATAAGAATACTTTTAGATCTGCGCTAAAAATTTATTGAAATCACCTTACTTTATTACGTTCGCATTAATAGGTCGAACCAACCAGCGTTTTCTTCGATGTTTCTGTTTGATATAAAAAGAATTCTTTCTAGAACAAGTATATCATTTATGATTATGTGTACAACTGAAAAAACGTCAAATATGTCAAAATGGCACATTTTCACCTACATGCGCATACGTCACTGCGAAGTGAAATTGGAAAATTTGGAGCTTGCCAGCTTTAAGGGAACCTACAAATTGGAAAGTGAAATTATGTTATTGTTGTAAGCGCCGGTATTACAATAAAACAGTTTAAGCTGACCTAAAAAGTAGAAATTTAAATTGAATCTTGAAATTATTGGGTTGTGAATGGGCCTTTATTCATCAAGAAAACAAATTCAGATATTACTATGTAACGGAGGCAGTGATCTGACTTTGTCGTCATTACGATGGCGTGGTTCCAGTATTCCAACTCTGTATTAAAAATCAGGACTGCATTTAAGATCTGTAGGCCACTAGGCTGCGGGCCCTAGAGGGAGAGGGGTGTGATTTTATAATTTTAAATGCAAAATAAAAAAATCTAGTGTGGTCACCGTATAACTACCTTGTACGCCTATTAAATTATCTACATTTTTTTCAAAAAAGAAACCACTTCAAGTAAATGCTCTTTTAACACTGCCGATTGAAATAAAAAAAAAAAAAACAGGGGTGCACAACTAGATATTATATGAGTCCCACAATCAAAATTTCAACATTATACGGTTAATTGTTTTTGAGTTACGCGAAATATTAAATAAAAATCCTTCGAATAAAGTGACCTCTAGCATTTGCAATAAAAAAGAAGAGGTACACAGTTAGATGTATAGCAATCCCACATACAAAAATTTCATTCTAAGGTTAATCGTTTTTATGTTATGCGAAGAAGTTTATGAGGTAAATGCCCTATTGGCACTGCTGATTGCAATAAAAAGGAAGGTGCACAACTAGATGTTATAGCCATTCCACATAGAAAACTTTAACATTCTACAGCTTAATTATTTTGATTTATGCAGGATACGTACAAACGTATGTACAGACGTCACACCGAAACTAGTCAAAATAGATTCAGGGATGATCAAAACGTATATTTCCGTTGAAATCTGTAGTACATTTATGAGAAATACAGTATTTAAATAATCTGACTAAGACATGAAAAAATCAAATAAACTTACACTAACATTCTTAAAAAAGTATAGCCACTAACTCGGATTAGTTATAACCTCTGTTAACTTTCCGAAATGTCAAATTAACTCCAGTTTCAATTCAAAAAGAATTAAGTATATTATTGAGTTCCAAAGATATATTCACTAGTTTGGTGCAATTAGCAATATTTATAGATAATTAACAACATTTATAAATGATACGGAGGAAGATTTGTGGTGATATTTGACAATCTAGATGCATTCATTGCAGAAAGGTTATAATCAATTTTTTTTTTACTTTGTATTACATGGAAAAGGAACGTAAAAGATAATCTTTTTATTTTATATTTATAATCCAATCCTCTTGTACCTTGGGGGTGTTGAGTGTTGCAATTTAGTCTTCTTTTGTTAGTATCTTCCATTTAGTTCGGTCTTGTGCCATTTTGTAAGCTTCTATGGTTATTATATTTCTATTTGTCAGCGTTGTATTTATTTCGTCATTCCATGTCTTTGTTGGTCTTCCTCTGCTTCTTTTTCCGTATATTCGTCTTTTCCATATCTGTTTAACCTTCCTGTCGCTGTGTATATGTTCATACCACTGTAGTTGTTTGTTTTCAATTGTTTTTTGTGCTAGTTGTCGTTGCGTATTTTGTTCATCTTCGTGACTCCTATTTTTCTTAAACACTTCATTTCTATAGCTGTTATTTTACTTCTTTGTCTTATGTTTAGTACCCATAATTCACATCCGTTCATAAGTGTTGGGAGAAATATTGTTTTGTAAACAGTCAGTTTGGCTCTTTTACTTACATATTTATGCCCAAATATAGTCTTATTAAGTGTGTAGTATACTCTGGCTGCTGCCTGGATTCTACTGTTAATTTTTTCATTTTATTTACCATCAATTTGTATTATGCTTCCTAAGTATCTAGAGCTTGATTCTCTTGTTGTTTATTTTAATGTTCAGTTCAGTATTTTCTTCGGATATCTTCGTTACTCTTGTTTTGTCGACGTTTATCTGCATGTTAGCTCTTTGCAATTCTTCGTTCCATATTCATATTTTCTTGCAGTTTCAAAACATGTTGGAGGTTTAGGTATCCAATAGTAGTTTTTATTATTCTTTTAATGGCTCTCTTTGTAATTTCGTCCATATATAGCATAAATAAAATTGGGCTCAAGGTTCCTCCCTGTCTTAATCCGCCTCTCGCTTTAAATTCTTCTGATATAAGGTTCCCTATTCTTATATAGTTTACGTTATTTTTATATGTTTTGAATTGCTCTAATAAGTTTTTCTCCAATATTTTTCTTTTCTAAAATTCTTCACAATATCCTTGTTTCATTCTAGTCTTCTCTGCTATTTGTCTTAAGCTGAAAATGTAATCTTGTGCACTATATACTTTTCGAAATCCGCTTTGGCTTTCTTCTATCTTTTTTTCAGTCATTTGTCTTAATTTATTTTCAAGTATATATATATATACAGGGTGAGTCTGGGAAGACGCCTCCCCCCTTAACTTTTTTATTATAAGTGATAGAAAAAAATGGCTCATATAAAAGTATTATAATTTTACATATACTATTTGATGGCAGATGTAGATATTTTCTATAAAGTCAGGTTTACAAGATACGACTATCAACTTTTATTTTTCAAATGACAACCTATAATTATTTTAATAAAATAGAAACCGCCATTTTTTTCTCTTTTCAACGATGTATTAACTTTTATTAATGTATTTGAAAAATTTCGAGAAAAATGAGATCATTTAGAAATGTCAGAAATAATTTTTAAACAAATATCATAGGTGGCTATGTTTCTCGAAATTGGGTAAACATCCTTCTCAGTAAGTAACAAACAAATGTATACATTTTTGACATTAATTTAATTGTTTTACATATTGTTACGTTTTGTTTATTTTCATATAGCCACCTATAATATTTACTTAATAATTATTTCAAATATTTTTAAATATCTCATTTTTCTCGAAATTTTCAAATACATTAATAAAAGTTAATACATCGTTGAAAGGAGAAAAAAATGGCGGTTTCTATTTTATTAAAATAATTATAGGTTGCCATTTGAAAAATAAAAGTTGATAGTCGTATCTTGTAAACCTGACTTTATAAAAAATATCTACATCTGCCATCAACTAGTATATGTAAAATAATAAAACTTTTATAAGAGCCATTTTTTCCTATTACTTATAATAAAAAATTTAAAGGGGGGGGCGTCTTCCCAGACTCACCCTGTATATATACTCTTGTATATTTTTACGGCTATACATAGTAGAGTAATACCTCTATAGTTAGAGCAAAATCGGTTGTCTCCTTCTTTGTGGATAGGTATAATTAATTCTGTAGTCCAGTCTTGGGGCATATCTCCTCCGTTCTAAATTCTATTTATTAGTGTGTGGAACAATTTTATTCCTTCCTCGTCTATATATTTCAGTTTCTCCGGTTTAATGTTGTCGTAGCCAGATATTTTCCCAACTTTTATCTTTTTGATTTCGTCTTTTACTTCTTCTAGCGATATTTCCATGTCTCCTATTAATATTTGTGATGTTGGTTTTGATTATTTAATTTTGGTGTTGGATGGTGTTTCCATCTTTGTCTTTTAATTGTTTTAATTTTGGTTCTTTTTTTTTAGATTTTTTATTGTACTGTAATATAGTTTTTTATTTTCTTTGTAATTATTATTTATTATATTGCCAAATTCTTCTCATTCTGTTTTTTTTTGCATGTTGCACCAATTCTTTAACTTTTTTTTTGCATTTTTATAATTGTAATAGTTTCCCTGTATTTATAGTTAATATATATTTTCCATTTTTCTTTTTTAGTTTAATCTCTGCTTATATATTTTCGTTCCACCAATTGGTTCGTTTTGTTCGGTTTTTATTGGTGTTTATTCCACATACTAGATTGGCCGATTCCTGTAGTAAATTTTTGAAGACATTCCATAATTCTCAACGTTCATATTACTATAGTCTCTTAATTCCAATATTTTTTGTTGTATTGTCTCTTGGTATTTTATCTTCGTGTCTTTTTTCTTTAGTTTAAATATTTTCAAGGTTTCTTTTCTTTTTGTTTGATCATCATTGTACGCATTATCTATTTTCTTTAGTTTCTAGAAGGTAATGGTCACTTCCAATCTCGTAGCCCTTTTTAACTCGACTGTCCTTTAGTAAGTGCTTGCATGTTTGGTTAGTTATTATATAATATATAATAGATTTTTAATTTCTGCTATACATTACGCGTGTGTACATGTGTATTTCTTTATATTGAAACGTGTTTGTGATGTTGAGTTCATTTATAATACATAAGTCAATTAGTCTCTTTCCATTGTTATTAAGTGTACCTTCTCCGAATTTTCCCATGATATTTTCTATTCCGACATTTCTGTTTCCTACTCTAGCATTAAAGTCCCCTAGAAGAATCGTTGGTTCTTCTTTACTTTCCAGAAATTTCTGCAGGTTCTCCCAGAATTCATCTTTATTTTTTTTGTTGTCATCTTCATTACGAGCGTAGACTATTATTACATTCCATTTGGTTTTATCTAATTCGATTGTTATTGACAAAGCTCGTTCATTGTATAATTCCCAGTTTGGTATATCATTCTCGATACTTTTATGTATGATACATCCTACCCCTGCCCTTGCGTTTTCGTTTTTATTTTATAATGTAGTAATTATTTTTTTCTGTTCCGTGTAATACGAATTTTAGAAAAAAATATTTAAAAAATTGATTAGTACATGAAAGACTACTTTAAAATTAATGCCTGCAATATACCAATTTATCTCCAAACCAAACTCATACCAGTACTAAAACAAAAACAAAGTCTTCATTCCTACGAACATTCAAATGATGATCGAGTGACGTCACCCTTATACTGGTTGGCGGCGAGTATTATTTGACATTCAATAATGAGTTTAAAATACATAATGTGCCACTGAAGTTCAAAATTGTAAACGGATAGTACAAATAGTCCGCTATGTACTCATAGTTAAAGAAAGTTTAACATAACTCTTTATAACATAAGAATCATCTCATTCACAACTATCAAAAGAATGCGTTTTAATAAGTACATCATCTACAATAAATATAAATTTCTTATAATTGACTTCAAAATAACAGAAGCAGAAAAAGAATTAGTATCCCATGATATTTATTGTACTCAAAATCCAGCCACTTCAACTGACAAAAATGAAGAAATCCATGAACAAAATAATTATGGAGACGTAGGCAATAAGACATAGGAAAGAAATCAATAATAGATATGTTACTAACAATCTCGACAAAACAAAGAAACATTGTTTATTAATTTTCCATTTATTTTTGAACACCGGAAAATATA
Source organism: Stenolophus ochropezus (assembly GCA_035578165.1). Taxonomy (NCBI): domain Eukaryota; kingdom Metazoa; phylum Arthropoda; class Insecta; order Coleoptera; family Carabidae; genus Stenolophus; species Stenolophus ochropezus. Next base: position 8,604,334 of record JAQOWZ010000008.1, on the reverse strand, counting down.
TGACGCAGTATATTGTTTTTTTCTTCGAACGTCATAAAAGTGACATCTTCTGTGACGTGATTGACAAGGTTGAAGTTTAATTTCTACGCCGCCGTAATATAATTTTTTATTCTAGCCGCCGTTTAATTTCGTCGCCGCCGTATGTGGAATCAGCCAAAAAGAAGTAATTTGTACAATAGAAATCTGTAATATCGCCCTAAATGTCACTATAAAAACTAAATAACCTAAGAATAAAGTTACTAAAAATTATGAATAACTGACAGATAACCTACATATTAAACGTCAAATAGAAATTTTTAAAATTTCTACGTTTGAAGAAAAAATAGAATGTGTCATTTAGAGTAAGAGTGTCTTTGTGTGCCTCGCATGCAATTGTCTGACTCGCTTCGCTCGTCCTGCAAACTTCCATGCTCGCCACACAAAGTACCACTTTTACTCTTAATAACACAATATACTTACTATTGTAGCAAATTGTTTTCCTACAAAAGGTTAGCGCTTGATAGAAGAATTAACGCATAGGAAAAATTATTTGCAAGATTCAAGTTATTGAATTTAAACCAATACATTTCGTATGGATCAAAAGGAAGCTATTAGAAATATTTGCCTATGCGCGTTATGTAACCTTGAGCCAGTCCTGTTTTCTCTTACAATACAACGCTTGAAAATTGTGGTTTCCGTACAATAATAGTATACCACGTCCCAAAACAACCATTCATACTCACTAATCCAGGGTAAACCACAAAACAGATAACAGCTCAAGCATCGAAGGAAAAAAGACGGATTAAATGTAACGTAAATGTTTAAATTTCTGAATTTCTTAGATTACAATTATTTTATATAGTTTATTGGCTTATCAAAAATTAATAAAATATGTTGAATAAAATGTGTTCATATTTTTCTTATTTTCCAACTTATTTTATTAAAATTGTTAACACATATTTTAAATTAAAAGTGTTTTTTATTATAATTATTTATCGTAATTTACAATAAATTTAATTTTTGAAAAGACAAATTCTAAATAGTATTTATTCTAAACCTAAAAGTTATAACATTTTTAATGATGCCATTAATTTTATTTCGTCCTCTTCCAGTGATACCTGAGGATCCAATGGAATGATTTTACAATATTGTGAAACAAGCTCTATACTAATCGACTAATCATACCAATTTTGATATTTTTCATTGCGAATCGAAGTATTAAGTTCGTCGGAGATCGTTTTATATGAAACTTCATATTTAAGTTTTTGACACCATTGGTAGGAAAAGTATTTCTAAAAATTGATCAACTAGAAATAGTGTGGCCGTCTAGACAAAACTTGAAAGGTCTAATTCTAATAAAAAAGATTAAAAAGTCATATTTTATATGAAGACGAAAGATTATTTCCAAACTCAAGGTGTAGAATATCCTGTGGATTCACTGGAACACATTTTTTACAAATACCAATGATCATCTTATAATAAAAAATGAGCTTTTTTCAAATTTTGCATTATTTTACTTGCCTCTACTTTATCTATCTCAAGTTTTTTGTTTTTGGTGACATAGATTTTGGAAGGATTTTTTTATCTAGTTTTGAATACTTAAAGTTTGTCAAAGTTGCAGTGTATTTTTTAATATATCAATTTTCTAGAATTATAGGAATATTGCTAGAATAGGATTACTCATCTCGAAATATGCCTATGGTGCATGCGCTGTTTGTTATCTTGGCGGGAAACAAATGTCGGACAACCAAGATGAGGTTTAACACAAACTCTTATGGGAAATTCAGGTCTATGTCAATAAAAATCACAATAATACATATTTGAAATTATTTTGATCAAAAAATATATATTTTCGCGCGTCCGTTTCATTATGACTTGTATTCAAGAACTCAAAATCGTCCAGAAATTCTCTGTTTGCAGGTCTAGGCCGACAAAATGTAGGGATGCCAACTTATATTTTAGCACTACATTCTGTCAAAATTTTTAATGTTATTTTATTGGAAATGTAAAACGTTAATTAAAACAACTATTTTTGATTTATTATTCATATTATAGTCGTCTTATGATTATGATTAGGTTATTGTTGAAAAAATGTCACTAAATTTTTTGAATAAAACAACTGAATTGTTTATACAGGGTGTTCCATTTAAGTGTGCCACCATTATCAGCAGGAAAACATAAATATCTTGGAAAAGAAGCATTTCAAAAGTGGCAAAAATGTTTATAGTTGTTGAAATTTGAAGGTTGATTTCATAAAAAAGTGTTATCTATAGGAAGGGTAAAACTACAATTTTAATTTTTTTAATATGAATCGTCAATATTGTTGTTATTTGCATCGCTTATAATTATAGCAGATTCAATTTAATATTGGTAAATTATTCCATAATTGAAATTATTAGGAATTTTATTGCGTGAAAATATTTTCCAACAAGTAACTGCAAATAATAGAATTGAAACTGCATCATTGTTATTGTTTCCGTTTGCAGCATTTTTTTGATACAGCTAGAGTCAACTCATATAAATTTCAATGACCTTTATCGATATAAGGAACAATACCTTTCTTTTTGGACTCAATAGGTACTTAAATCTTAAAGAATACTGGTTGAAAACAAAAAAGAAAAATTACATTTAATCTAAAATTGTTTTCCTTTCTCAACGGGCATACCCCTACATTGTAACCATCTTTTTCATTAAATATTGCTATATCCCCTATATCTTTAATTGTCTGAAAAACAGCTTCTAGCACTTGATTTTTATTTGTCACTATAGCATGTACGACTTGGAGAAATCCATGTTTATTCGGTTTGTATGACTCGATTAAATTTCGCGCTGCTTTTATACAGCCGTCACATGCTGTAGAAGTTTTGAAATGAGAAAATAACTGGAACTATAATCTGTTGTATTTCTCAACATTTATTGATTTATTATGTAGGTAATTACAGTGTTGAATCCAGAGCGTGAATGAGGGTGAATTTTTCCCCCGCCCCCAGACTTATTATACGAAAAAATATATCGATACTCGTATAAATTAGGTGAAATTTTGAAATAGACTAAATATATTAATTTTAATGATCTTTGTAGAGAATAAGCGACAGATGAGGTTGATGGATAGATCAAATATGCAGGAAAGCAGTCATAAATTCTATTGTTAAGTCTTAGGCCGACGTTTCGCTACTATTTGTAGCTTCCTCAGGGCAAACTGGTGAGAAAGATTATAAAATTATAATGTGTATGAAATACAATTAAATAAATTACTTACAGACTAGAGCCACACAATATAACATGTATTTAAATTAAAAGGTTTAAACATAGAGTTATCGTCGAATTTTAAAAACAATTTTGAAATAATTGTAACGCGCATCATTCAAGAAGACACTCTGATTTGGTGAAAAAATCTACAATGGCGATGAAGATGAATTTGCAGAAAAATCCTTGCAGAACGAAGGAACCTGGTAACAAGTAGAAGAAGAAGTATGAAGACTTCCTCACTTCACTACTTGACGGTATTACTAATTAGAAGTAACACTTTATGTCATTGGCGATCGATTATGCCATAAAAACATTGCCCAAAAAAACACAATTTCAAATGCAAAATGATTTATATTTAAAAGTTCGTAAAAATAGATATTGCTGCTGAATGAACATTTTTACTTTCAAAGGATTACAATGTTTGTGATGCTAAGAAAACAAATTATTTTGAAGCAAATTTCTTTGTGCGCAGTATATAAATAAATAAATTTATGAATTTAGATTAAATGAATATTCTGTTCCAGCAAATACAACGGAATTTGAAATATAATTTAAAAATAACTATACTCATACACAGAGAAAGCAAGAAGAAATACTACAGGTATTTTATTTTATAAATTACTTACTCAAAAGGATTATAAAACCTTTCTGAATAAAAATTTCTTTTATATTTAAATATATTTTAAATTGAAATATGTATCTATATTTAATTTAACATTCACAACAATTTTAATGTTTAATTTACATTTTTTATATAATTCTTGTATCTTTTATATTTACCAATAAAAAATTATTAACATAATTTGTAGTCAAATGTTCAGAAAATATTACCAACTTCTCCGTTTTATGAAATTTACATTCATACATAGGTGTCCTGAATAAAACCAATTTTTATTTGTTTAACAGAAAGTAAAAATTATAACGCAGACCAATAAAAATAAATAAAAAATTATTTGATTATAACAAATAATATAATTTAATCAACTCCTCTCCGTACAAGAAAATGTTTAAATGCAAAACCTAGAACTCTACAAGGAAAAAGTAGTTCACTAATTAAAACAATATTTTAGACTGGCCTTGTTTCAGTCGTGACTTGATCTCAAGTAGGATAATCTCGTGTTAGTCTTGAGGTGATCAAGAGAACATTATTTACAACTAGTCAATTCAACGAATGGGGTGATTGAATGAAGTTACTGGACAATTTTGTCATGAACATTTCTACATTTTTAGTAAATAGTAAATTTCATACGTACAATTCATTAGGAAGTGCCAAATTAGTAAACTTTATATTCGCAGCAAATGGGTATATAGTTTGATTAGTTCATCTCACGGATTATCGAGGGATCTTTATGAAACGCTTATTTAAGATCATAAAAAATACCTTAAATTATATATATATATATATATATATATATATATATATATATATATATATAACATAGAGTTGGACTCCTTCGGAAGAAAAATATTATAGGTAATGTAGACTGGTTAAGACAAGCCAGGCTAAATTTAGTAATATTGAATCATGTAAGTAATACAATTATAAATAGATAACTACTAATTTTTTTAATAAGTATCCTTTTGTTTTTCTGTAATATTTTAATCTGGGTTACACAGGGACATTGTTCCATATGATTTTCAAAATTTCATTAGTGAAAACTGCAGCTATAATTTGACTACTAAATATATATATATATATATATATATATATATATATATATATATATATATATATATATATTGTCCTTGTCTCAATAAGTCCTGAATTCTGATAAGTATCCAAATATTTTTATACTTTATTATAATTTTCAATACTTAACTTTTTACAGGGTGTAACCAAAATCATGTATTTAAAAATAAAGAAATCAAAGTTTAATAATCATACAGAATTCAATCTGGCTAAATATGATGTTAACTCAGGTGAGTTTTTTACAAAATTATCAATTTATTTCTTTTTTCATCGACAAGTTTACGTTTTTAAGATCTACTCAAATATGTAATTTCTTATTATTTTGAAAACTGATTCTTTGAAATCTATCAAATTAAAATAATATATAATACAATTCCTATTTAAACGTAAAAGCAATACAATATATGTATGTGAAATTGCCAACCGACTCGACATGACTATATTTGAGCCGTGTAAAAAACAAAAATTTGATTCGATTTTGAACTTACGAGAACACTTATACAATACAATTCTTTCGAACATCGAAATTAATAATAAAGAAGTGAAAATCATATTTTCATTTATAACATGATATATTTTCCATAAATTTGCTAAGAAATTTAATTTCGACAATAAAATCTTAGTTCAGCTTTGACAGATTATAAATATAAAGGAAATATAAATTTGTAGGCAACTGTGAAATGACTTACCTGGTCATGATGAACTCGCAGATGCCGCTGAGCGTGAGCTTCTTCTGCGGGCTCTGCAGGATGGCCATGGTGATGAGCGCGATGTACGAGTAGGGCGGCTTGATCATCTGCGCGCCCTGCACCGCCTTCTTCTTCTCCTTCTTGCCGTCGGCGTCCGGCCGCAGGTCCAGCGGCAAGTCCACCTCCGTCGTGCCCTCCATCCTCCCACACCCACGTCCTTCACAACGCGCAACTACTCTCCATCATAACTATTCGCTATTCTTTGCTTTTTACAACTCACACGTTAGCTCAAAAACAAACCTTATTGCTTTGTACAACACAACAATATACAGGTATTACCTCAACTCAACTTTTACAACAATTAAATTAACTGCAAATACCTGTACTTTTGCGCACTAGTAATTAACACAATTACCTTAGTAACTTAAAATAAATTAAATTTTCTGTAACATTTACAAATTACTTCAAAATATACAATTTATTTTATAATATATGTGTAAATTCTTGCAGTATAAATTTACAAATACTATTTCGAACAATCAAAATGTAGTTTCACTATCAAAATTTATACAATAATAAATATTGTATAAAACTAATAGAATTTATACTACAAATGTGTTGTAAATACAATTTATTTTTTTAATGAATATAAGTAAATTTATACAGCTATTCAAACAATAATATTCACAAATGCAGTTCGCCAAAATATTTGTTCAAAATTCAAATATTATTAATAGATATATGTTCTATATAAATATTGTATAAATTGTACTGTTCTGAATTAACTAATTATGAATATGTTTACTATTTTACAGAATAATCACAATTCAATATAAAATTATTAAAATTGTGTATATTATACACAAATATTAAAATATAATTAAATATTACTAAAAGTCAATGTCTAGAAATTAGTACACAATATTTTGCACTTTTATTACATATTAACACTTTAATAAATCTTTTTGTTTTCATATATTTTAAATAACAAATTTATGGTTTACATTTCGTTACAGTACCTATATTCCTCTTTATGTTAATTGAAATTGTTACATTCAATACACAATTATTTTATTAGTTTGGCGTTATTATTATTTACAATCTTAAAAACATATTGTCGCAGCATAAACACCACTTTTATATTTCCACAATTTACGTTTTAGTTCACAATATTTGCCACAAAAGTTATAAATGTTTTCTTCACAACACTTTAACCAAACTTCAGTTTTTGTGAAGAGTGAATGTTAAAACCACAATATTTTGGAAGAGTTGAACTATTATTATTGTTATAGTAGCTGAGTTGACACAAAGAATTTTTAGCCGGAGTAGTAGGTAGTAGGCTTAGTACGAGTCGGTGAAGTAGAGTATAATGCGTGCAAGCCTCCGCCATCCGAATGTGGCGGGCTGGGGCAATGTTATGCCTGCAAGAACAATGATGGTATCTGCGTGGCTAAACAATGGAACCGCGGGCCGGGCCACGCCCACCGGAGTGGGGGGAGCGAGCGAGAGCCGGCAGGAATGTGCCGGATTGTGTATTGAGCGGGATTAGATTGCAGGAATAGATGAAATTTGTACGAGGATGCTTTTATTATAAACGCCGGTGTTCACTTTGTGAGCCGAGTGATGTCAATGTTTTGCTAAAAACGTTCAAATACTAAAGGATTTCGCTGTTTCAAACTTTTACACCAAATTATTCCTCGAAATACTTAAAATTCTTTTTCAAAAATATTATGTGGTCAACTCATTTTCTCTCGCGCTACAATTTTTTTTTATTTATATCATAATGAAAGGTAAATATTCTTATCTATACTAAAAATATTTAATTTGTCGAAATAGCTCCATATTTACTCAGATTTAAATTTAAACTCTACAAAACCAACATAATTCGAAATATTTAATAGCTTTGTTTTTTACAATATTTACAATAAGTAATATATCGTGCAATAAGAAAATGGTAATTATCAAGGGTATTAAACATCAAGAAATGCTCCGCAGTGCAATTTTTAGAATCTGTTTGAGTTTAAAGAAAAATATTTCATATTTGGAAATTTTGTATTTCGGTGAGATTTGTTAATTTTGAAAGGTAAAAGATAACTATCTAAAAGTGAAAAAAAATAGTTTCTTGCAATTTTAACGAAGTTGATGTTATTTTTCTGTAATTTTCATCTTTAGTTTAGTATTAAAATAATAGTAGGTATAGGTATTAAAGAGCTACTTTTTATTTCTACTATTTGTGCAACTTGACTGTTAATTTTATGCTGTATGTATATGAATATTCGTATTTATTATAATTTAAAAACACTTGATTTTAATTTAAAATGAAGATATATATTTTCAAAAAGATATGTTTATTTGTCATTTTTTCCGATGCGACATAAAAGCAAAAGCGGGTGCTGGCGGTAGATAGCAAATTTGTATAAATTATTGTAAAAATATAAACTCTTGTATTATATACGGTGTGTCTGAAATTATATGAAAACAACATATTGACTGAGCTAATATAGTTTTACATTTAAACCAGATAAATATGTATTATCTTCGTCACAAAAACTCAACATATGCTCGTATTAAAGCGGAAAAAAATATTTACCTTTATTTTTATTTGGCCAGACATCGTATAATATATTGCAGGTACCATAAAATATCATACAAATACAAGTGTTTTACGTTAAACAGTATACTTTCACTTTATTTTTTTATTTTTTAATTAACGCTGCTTCTTGCGTGTATTATAACTTTTATCAAATGATTATTTTTAAATATAAAAATTAAAAATAAAACTATAATAAGGTATCTATAATAGTTATTTGCATAACATTAGTTGAAAGCGAGGTTGGAAGTACATAGATCTGTCGCATGAAAACGAAAATTGGAACTTGAGCAACTAAATCTAAGGATGAAAGGCAAAGTATTTATTTCTTATAAGAAAATATTTTATCGATACATAATTGTTTTAGAAATATTCGGAAATGAGAAAATCGATCAGAATAATTTTTGTGCTGTTATTAGTGATGTATAAGAATTTTATGAAATAATAGTAATTTATTTACCTACCAACGACATTATGAATATATTTCTTTATGCAGGTACTCAATTTCATTCTTAAATTTGCTAAAAATAATAGTTTTTGGATTTTTCTTCTGAAGTACAAGCATTTAATTATCTCGAATTTAATTAAGAGAAATTTGTTCACCTTAGAAGCATTTACGATAAAAGAATTTTACATTGAGATAAGGCTAGTCAAGGTTATAACATACAATGTTGAACGTAATGTAAGTATGTTTGGTTTGCTTAGATAATCCCTAAACCATCATATTTGATTAAGTATTATAATTTACATAAATTTTAGTTTAGTATCATGAATATTTATTTACTTATTAAATTTTATATGGTTATTATCATAATGTTACAGATTTCGGGATTTTAACAGAATTCCATATGTGAGTTTTATTAGCGTGAAGTCATTCCATCCTACTATTTAAAGGTATGTAGGCACAAATGAAGCAAATTCAACTAAACGGATTTTAATGAAACATTTTTTACAATAATGGCACAATTAAAAAAACTGAATATGTAAGTTTAATAATTTTTTTGCGGATATTTTTAAATAAAAAAAATGTATTGTGTAGTACATGTGTTATGTATATAAAAGTGGCTATCAATGTTTTATGATGTATAGTGCTGGCAAGTGAAGTTGAACTTTGCGGAAGGTAAGATATTTATAAAATACATCATAAAACATAAGCGGCGCCTTATTTTTATCGGATAAAAGCATAATATATAATAAAGAATGTATTGACATTACAGGTAACTTTAATCTGTTACATTCTCCTTCTTCTTCACATGTGCAATACTTTCTCTTGTACTACTTTTAATAGTCTTCCCTTAACGATTCAACATTTTGTACAATAAACATACGCCCATATTTATTGAATCACAAAAACTTAATTGGACAACTCCAATATACATAACCTTTAGTTCGTAAAAACAGTAAATCCTATAGGTAAATTATTAGTCTTGGTTTAACAAAAAACAAAATTACCAAGTGCTTCATATTAATACTGATAAACATTACATTTGTCGGTAGCTCTTTTTTTGTTCCCAGAACTATATTCTATAAATAATCTTTCCGCCGCCCAGCCCAACTTTTATTTCATAAACAGTATTTCCAAACATACAGCTACAACCAACCTCGTGAAAATATTAAAATTGTAGGAAATTGGACTGTGCTTATTCATCAAAATTTTTAGGAGTTTTTGAACACTACTATCTTAATATAATATCTTAATCTAGCCAGCGGAAGTAATAATATTATCAAAAATGTATGGCTGTGCTTGTTATAAACAACTTTGTATATAAAAATACAATATTTGTTGGGATGAAATATAAGATAACATTTACCCGGCAGTGAATAGAAGCGGTGCGTGCGGTGCATGCGCCCCTCGCCCCTCCAATAGGGCGGGGCCATGTGGCGGGCGGGGCTCTGGCGCACTCCCGCCACAGCATGTGATGCTGCCGGGGAGTTGCTACGTGCGGTTTCAGTCACATCTCAACAACAAAATATAAATATACACATATTTTACCGATTTAAACCTTATACTTATAGTCAAAATATATGTCAAAGTCAAAAACCCCAAGTCGTAGATAATTTTCCATAGGGAAATAATTGTCTTTACAGGTAATAATAACTTAATTTTAATTTAATCAACCAAAGTCACTTATGAAAAAAAAATGTCGTAATAGCAGAAACATAAAAATATACATGTAATCAGTTATAGCAACATTCTACTTATCTCAGTTTTTAAGACGTTTATATTAGAGAGGGACCGAAACCAAACAATTATTCGATGTTCGACCTATTCGGCCGTATTTTCATTATTTGGTATTCGGTCCATTTTAATACCGAATATTCAGTTATAAGATATAAATGAAATACAAGGCTCTTTCGTTACGTTAAAATATATAATTATAGATAATAAATTTTAAACAAAAAATGTATGTTTAATTATTACAATTGCATCTACAATACGTGTATGTTTAATTATTACAATTGCATCTACAATAAGTGTAAATAATTTATCTGATTATATTTTAGGGCAAGAAATAATAATTACATTTTTCTTTAAACTGAAATAATTAAATTTAATAATAATGAAACAAGAAATAACTTTTTAATGTCCATATACAATTACAATAAAATTGTTACTTGAAACAAATTGTCTAGCAGTTTGTACATATCCTTTATTTTTTAATAATATTTTTATTCTTATTGGCAAGCTAATTTTTCACAAAATTCCCAAAAAAAAATCACTTTTGCAGAAATAACATCTTTACGATTGATATACATATATCTATAACTAACTTTATAAATCTTTCAACAATTGTCCACAGTGTACACTTACTTAAAATAAGAAAATATAACAAAATACCATACCAATTAAAAAAAAAATTATGAAAAGTTAAAATCCACGCACAAATAAACAGAAATGGCGTTTAACAGATTTTGAATTGCTGTATAATGACTACCAACATACAACAAATATTGCCGTACTATAAATTACAAGTTAAACATTGTTTCCTTTATAATAATTATGTTGTTGAGTTAACGTGAAGGAAATTATCAGATAAGAAATGTAACTTGTCCTATTCTTCACAAAGTGTTTATAATAAACACTTTGTGAAGAATAGGACAAGTTACATTTCTTATCTGATTGTTTCCTTTGTATTAAAAACTATTTTTTTTACTAAAACAGCATTTAAATCAAAATTCCATAATTTTAAAAACAAGTTCATGAAAATATTTGCTTAAATCTAATAATCTGCACATGTCCGTAATGTCAAAATTAAAAACTCAACGTCATAGGCAATTTTTTCAAGTGATTATTTCACACTTGTCATTTTCACCCAATCAGAATGCTTCATTTGATGGTCATAGGTAGTTTTTCAATGAAGAAATTTTATAAAACCACAGTATCGTAGTCATGGTTACATTTTGTTGATATCAAAAATTTTATGTTTCAACTGTTGTCATTCATGAAATAATCAAGCAAATATAATTCGAGCTATGAATTTAATAGATAAAGTTTTCTCATAATTTTTGCGGAGTAACGACAACTCGGGTCAAGAATGATTTATAAATCACTCCTGGTTCGCTGTTATGATCTGAATGTCATTTTTGACACTCGTTTGTCTGTTACTAAGAAACAACTATTCGTAAATTTTTCCATTAAATTCATGGCTCTTATTATATTACTTATAAAAAAATTCCGTTTACACAGGTAATATGTGATTACTTACTTCAACTCATTAAGTACCAAGTTTTCAAAAAAATATTTTTAATATTTTCTTGCAGAAATCTTAATTCTGGCGCTTAAAAGCATCATTTGATTTGTAGATTTGTATTGTATGAGATAAATATTGAACAAAACTATTATAAAAAAATGGTATGAAAAACATAGCGTTCCTTGACACTTAGATCAACAAGTGATGGGTATTGATTTACAGTTTGGTCCCCGACAACGACGTTGATTTCCGTGAAATCAATCTGCCCATGGGATTCCTTATACTAAGAGATTTTGAATTTTTCAGTGGGCATCGGTGAAGCAGCACATCTCCACTAGTAAATAAATTATCAAAATAATCGCAATGACTTGATAAATCATTACATTGCAACAAATTTAGCACTAATCGAGAATCCAGTGTTAAATCTTGGTTAGTTGATTCAGCACCACAGAACAAATTATTTTAAAACAATATATTTCGGAAGCACAAAGTGCCCACAATTTATATCCAAAGCGGATGGGCTTATGTCTAGTAAATTGTTTGAGTCCGTGTCTTCTAAAATACTTTAGGATCATTTCATCTATTGCCAAATATATAACAAAAATAACCAACTGCTGAAATCTTTTGTTTAACTTTATGTTGAGGGGGCGAATTTTAAATCCTTTATCAGTTATATTTTTCTCAAATTGATCGTTGTCTACAAGGTATAGGTACTTCTTTATTTTTAAGTACTGTTTTGTAGAAATGCATTATTTTACAATATCTAAACCTAGATCTTTTTGTTTAGACCAATAACTTTTCGCTGTTGGAAGAGTGTGCTACGCAGAAAGTAACAAGATTCTCATAAATGTCTTTATTTCTTTTGATAACAATGTAAAGTTTGTATAATTTTTTATAGCAGCAGCATACGTAATTGTCTCTTTTGTAATGTGATCGGTGACATCATCACTAAATAACATTTCGAATTCTTACTATCCAAAGTAATTATAACCTCCTTAATTTTTATATTATGTTCACTGCCAGGTAGTGAAAGTATTGAATATGAGGGCTGAAATTTTTCCCATTTACTGTTCAGTGTTTGACAATATCCTTCTTTTTTTCACAATTTGAGATTTGTTTTGATTTACTGCTTCACTATCGTTATCACTATTTTCTATGATCGTATATTCTATTTCATTTTCACCGGGTACGTCTCTTACTTCAGCCACATTAAGAATGTCATCATCTGCCTCGTCCTCATCGGTGAGGAAACTGTTTTCAAGAGGTACCTAACACCACAATGTTAGCAGACTCTAATTCCTTAAAATTCTACTTTTTTTAGCAACAATGATTGAACTGCACACTGCAGATCGCATAAATGAGCAGCGAGGTTAAAAGTGGTATTAAACTAACAAGAGAAGTATGATACCGGGAAATACTAGCATACTAGAAATAGAACGGTTAAAATTCCGACTAAAATGGCAAAAAATTAAATTCTTTTTTTAACAAATAAATAACAATTTGCTCTTTATAAAATGCTGAAGTTTCAAAAGCTATTTTTTTCTAAACTTTGAACAGAGGTCCCGTGAGAAGTTTCGTGTCATCATTTAAAGTTAATTAATATACAAAATTTATTCTGAATGACTAATTAAAAAACAATCATTACCATTTAGAAAGATATTTTCCGCACTATAATCTATAATAGTTTTTTTCTAAATGTATAAAATCGTAAAATAAAATGGTACCTCTATATACGTGCTTAATCTTCTAATCCTAGAACTTATATAAAAAAGGTAGTAGATACACTAAACAATAAACATAATTACCTATATTATACACTGATGGCTAATGAGGTTGAGAAAAAATAATTAAAATTAAAAAACACTAATTAATACTAAAAATACATAAATACAACAGCAATAAGATGAAGTAAATGAAAATTTACAGAATTATTGTATACTGGAATAAATTCGTATATTTCATTATGACAAAGTCATCTTTTATTGTCTATCAAATAATAAAATAATTTCTAATTTCATTCGAACCTACATAGAAAATTAAAATTTTGAACATGAAAAATAGGTAACTAAAAATTAAAACATGTACAATGTTTCAATAGCACAGATGTGAGGAAGTGAGCAGAGATGACATCATAGGGCGTCGCACAACTGTAGGAACACATTTCGATGTGATATAATTAAAATATTTTTGATCTGTGCTTTCACAATCATTGTACCTTGTTATAAAGTATCATAAAAATAGTGTCTATTAAATAAATTTCAGAAACCTCGGAGTCACATTTAGCGAATTCATTAAGTGCATTGACTTGTGTGACTTCGGCAAAATAACTGAATTCACGTATTTCTGTCTACCTATCTATCATGCTGGAACCAGCAGGGTAGGAACGAGCACGGTACCTTCTACAGGAGCATTCTAACCGCGGCGTACGTTGGCAGGGAACCGAGTATGCATAACTTTGGTTAGCTGTGCCGAGGATTGGGATGATGTTGTAATGGGATTTGTTTTTTCCTCGCAGCGGCTATGGAGCGCTGCTAACAGCTTGTAGCGTGTCACATCGATCCCGACGTTGTTGTACTTATTCCTAGTAAATGGATTTGCTTTTTCATCAACACACGTACCGCCTCTCAGGTAACGGATGTCTAAGCAAAATCGGAAATCGAGATTTTGATGAATAACACGGTTCAAGGTCTGTTCAAATCAATTTTGATATTTTCACGACGAACTGTATATAAATGTACAGAAATCGTACACTGTTCAAATCAGATATTATCAAGGAAAATTTGTATTGTAATTTTAATATTCTTTTAGTTGATTGAGAAGAGATGATTTTTGTATTTTCGTCGCAAAAACAAGAACACGCAGTAACATTTTGACACTGTCAGGCCGCATACATGTCTCCCTTCTGCAAATTCTAGGAAATGCGGACGCGCGATTTTCTTTTTAACATCAAGCAACAAATGAAATTGCTAAAGACAGATGGCATCACAGGACATTTCAATAAAATTTAATCTCTTATAACTTGCGAATAAAATAATATTTAAATGAAGTATTTTCACTAATACTCAATTAATTGTAGTATATTTTCATATTCTTCAGAAAAAGATAATATTTCGACTATGGTTTGGGATTCTATTGTTAAACCGGAAGTGGAACATTAAGCTCGAAGTTCTAAACCTGTTTTTTTAACAAAATTATGTTTAATTATATTCTTCTTTAAATTATTACGAGACCTGTTGTCTTTCCGCTGAGTCAATATACTTCGCAACCTTAGATGAGGTATAACATAGAGATATGGCATTGCTCAAATATATTGTCGAAAGATCCAAGGTTTAAAAAAGAACAGTGGATCAGTGGAGTAGTTATATGGAAAACTCAACCAAACAAATAATGAGGATAGGTGACTAACACTATGACCAATATTTCGTTCGTCTAACTGTAAGTGTGCACTACTCAGCTGGCGGATTGTTCTCACGCAGCTAACTGTTAGGCGATTCTCGACCATACATCTTTTGCTTGCTCAGTAGTACGTAGCTATAGGAGTATGGCATATCTCTATGTTATACCTCAACTAAGTTTGCAATAAATTAACAAATATACTTTTTAAAATAAATAAGTTTTTTTACTACTAGCCTAGACACTTAACATTAGTTACCTTTATTTGAGATAAGTTTTTCAGTTATCACTATTGTTTACATGGTAACCATGGTAACCTATGTCAATAATCCAAACAGCCAATTTTTAAAATAAACTCAAGTCTTTAAATTCAAATATTATTTGACCTAGTCGCCACATTTTTTTTCACATTAAAATTGAAGGATCGTCTTAGAACGCTTAAACTCTCTTCAGTTCAGAAAAAAAAGAGAAACCTAAATTTATATCAATCATAAATAAGATTAGGTACACTGCTATAATTTGCACAGAATTGAATAAAAATATTATAATCTATAACGTAAAATATCTGAGGTCTACTAAAGAAAAATTTACTTAACTTGTATTATAATAATACAATAATAACTAGATCATTTATTATTTTTGTAAGAGGTAAGTATCCTTGAGTATTTGGATAAGTCTTTATCTAACAGGGGCATTGTCACATAAGATGTTTAATTTTTTCCTTTAATGTAACGTTGGAAACTTCGAGTATGCTGACAAACTCAAAGCAATTTACGGTATACTGCAATAAACTATTCTTTTATAGTGTTTTGATAGAGGGGCTTCTAATCATTTTGTGACAATCCTTCGATCATACATAATACAAATTGTATACTACAGTTTGTTTGTCTCAAGTTTACCATAATGTCCCCGAAAAGCCTCCAAGCGAACGGATTATTTGTCATAAAGATAATGTTCAGACACACATCTGCTGAACGGTTAAGTATTTGAATTCTCATATCATTGAAATAATGGATTATTTGCCGAAAAAATTGGTTGACGCAATTATAAATGAAATAAAAAACCTAACGCGGAAAGATTATAGAAAATATTTGGTTTCCACAAAAGCTAACAAAAAGAAGAATTAAATGTAAATAAAAATGTATAGAGATTCTCCAAATCTTAATACTGTCGAATTTTAACGAATACACAAGTTAATTTTTATATTTCACTTTAATGTTACTATCGGTGTGTATTTGTAGAAATTTCTTAAATTGTCTAAGTATATTTAATATGAAACATACAACTTGTTATACTAGAAACTGTTATTTAGATTCTGGCTGCAATTGTACAACCGAAACTGGTGCTTTACTTGCGAACATTATAAATTTGTATCAATCGTCCTTCAACATCAACCCATTGTTTAAAGTGAGAATACAGTAGTCTAATTGTATTCTCATAAGTTGGTTCGTCCTTAAGTGCTGCAGAGCTGTAGAACCACCAAAAATATAAAATAAAATGCCCATTATTAATTAATCATATAAGTACATTAGTAAAGAAAATGTAAAAATCAAATAACCAAATTACTTTCTTATTTTACTTAATATTGGGGCTTAATAATGATCACTGAATACTTTCGGCCCGGCATTACCGTATCTATTGAAATATTCACTTAAACCACTTGTCCGTATTTTAGTACAAAGTTTAGCTAACCTTATGTCGGATATATTTTCTTTATGTTGGCAATAGAATTTTACTTTCTAACACTGACAGATACATTATTTACACATATAATTTGAAATATAAACATTATTAGTAGAATTTGTTCAAAGTTATTGTCTTCGATTTACACAGATATTTTAAAAGGTATGTAACAATAATTTCCTATTAAATGAGCTAAAATTGAAAATAAACAAGTTATTTTTCAGAATTATGGTTGGAAATAGGGAAATTAAAAGCTACCGTAGAAAATAAAATAAATAATAAAAAATAAATATATTATTGTTAATAACAGATCCTGTTACAGAATGCTATAATAAAAAAAAATGCATTTGGATTGCATACCAACAAGTTGTGGATTTGCAACAGATCTTATGCATTCATAGGATGTAAATTTTGATTCCTTCAATCAAAGTTAAAAGTTTCCAAAAAACAATATTCTTCAGAAATTGGCATTATAGTAAAGTGTAAATCAAATTCATTTTATTTATGAATTCTTATAATTTTTTTTTGAAATTTCGCTAAATATTATATTATAGATTAAATGAACAGATTATTTAGGTAATCGAAATATATTACAAAATTCTGTATCAGACCAGAAATATATTGTGGTCATTATCTGATTATATTAGATATAAATTATTCGTTTTGTATTCACTGCTATCGGTTATTTCATGAATTTCCAAATTATAATTCTTCACAACAACCATTCTGACAGTTTCATTTCTAGAAAAAGAGGTAAAACTTCACCTTAACGTTTAAGCCGCCAAGGATCGATGGTTTGGAATAAACCTATAGTTTAATATTAAACCTCAACTGTAATACAGTATTTACCTAAACTCAAGAACGATTATAAGCTGCCACTGTAAAACTGTCCCTTAGTCGCCCATTCGCAGCATTGCATAACTCAATGTTATACTCGATACGAGCTGCTAAAACTGTAGCTCACAAGCAAGTATCTGACACAATTCACGCTTATTTCTTATTTATTAAAATTGTTTATCATACAATGATAAGAATACCAGTATTTACAAAAATTAAAATATACCTCAAATTACTTTTGACTTTAAACTTTAAATACATGTTTCAAAATGAAAGTGCATTCAAATTACATGAAAATTAATTTTTCAAACTTATCAGTGTAACAGTATGTTACCTACCTCTTTCGTACACACTCATACTTTAGCCAAAGATCATCTAGTGGAAGATTTAAGTTAGCCTTAGTTGTGTTTATTTATAATAAGTAACCCTGCAACGTTGTAATACAGAGTAGCTGTTAAGAGTGGAGGTATCTGGACAGGTGTTTGATAAAATAAATGAATGATATTCACTCCAAAAGAAAGACATAATATCTATCTTGTGCATTTATTTATAATTAAGAAATTCGTACAGTATTGTGGATTATTACATTCTCCGACATTCACCTTAAAATCCAAGGGAAACCACAGCCAAAACCTCAGATAGAGAGACAAATTAAGAAATATATAAAGCTTGAATTTGATTCATAATGGTTGTCCAAATAATTTATCATAATCCTTTATAGTGAAATTAAGTGACTGCGACCAAACTTATATTGGAAGTCATTGACAGTTGTAAATGTGTGCGTGTTGGTTTGCGTGGGTTTGATCAGTTGTTCTGATGTCTTTTGTATCCGGAGACACTCGGCATTGCCTGAGGGCCAATATTAGGGTAGCTACCCAGCTGAGCTGGCGAATCTAATGCAATTGGTACTGAGTAGCCGCATGCCTTCATACGTTGCCGTACCATGATTGTGTATTGTTTATTTATACCCAATTGAACGTGGATAAACCAGCGCTCGTGCTCATACGGCACTTTCTTGAGCTTGAGAGTTTGTGTACAGCACAAAGTTTCGCAAATTACAATTGTTAGACATCCAATATTAGATCAGTCATATTTAGAAAAATATTATATCATTGTGACAAACATAAATAACATTTGTATAAAAATATAGCAACACATACCTAGCTTGTCCGAATCGCCACTAAGTTGTTGGGAGTAATTTAATAGGATTTGACAATAAATACAAAAGCGGTTTCAGAGGATGCACTAAGTCGTCTAGGTGCCAAACATCGGCCTCATGCTACTCACAGACGGTCCAAGTGGGGAGGATTATCCATCAACGTGCTAGACATCGGCCTTGTACTACTCTCGACAGCGGGTTCAGAGGGTCTACTAACTCGCCTAGGTGCCAGACATCGACCTTGTGCTACTTATAGACGGTTCCATTGGGAAGGATTAGGGATGTAGAGAAGTGGAGTCAAGAAAACCAGGAAATCATACCTCGGACAAGCCAAACATATGTGGAGTCCTGGATTCTACTCCCCGAATACATATTTTGCCTCAGTTTATATACAAAAATATCGCCCCCCCCCCCCCCCCCCCCACCTTCAGAACTATGTTGTTTCGGGGGTAGTCCACGATCCGAACAAGTGATTGTGGAAGCTTGTACAATATTTTTATATACCATCTCACTTGGCTGCAAGACAACTTCATTGTCTTTATCCTTTCCCAAATAACCCCTGACCTGCACTAGACTAAGCAATAAACACATACTTACGCTTTCGTGCCGTACAGTCACACAAAAATTCATTATACAAAATAAATATTCTACGTAAAATACTTCGTTCATATATTATTTCATACGTAATATATAGTATTTCTAATATTATTTATAAAAAAAACATTATACATGCAGGCAGCACTGCTTCATCAGGAATACTTGGCAGTTAAACATGTAGCTCGTCGAAACATAGGAATTTCGGGTAAAAGTTGCAATAAACCATATAAAACACAATTTATGAAAGAGAAGAATGCTTTGTTTTGTTTCCCGTGTTTGGTTTGCAGACGATCGTGGTAAAAAAATGTGAACTAAAATTAGGATGAAAGTTTTGTTTCACTTGCCTGAGAAAATAAAGAGACCCAAAAATTTATTGATACAAAACAACAATGAAAAATTAATAGATAAGTTTTCCAAAAACAAAGAAAGAAATAATTAAAACTATAAAGAAAATTTAATTCCTTTAATTAATATTTTATTTCCTTTCTTGTTTGATGCAGTACACCCACAGATATGTAGTACGAGCCGCCACTGGTTGTTGCGTAGTAATAGACAAACGAGTGTCAATAATGAGTCATTTTTGACCCGAGTTGTCGTTACTTCACAAGAATTAGGAGTAAATTTATAATTCGAATTATTGTAGAAGGTGAAACCCAAGTGTGTTGTATAATAGAATGTATGGGGAAGAAAGGTAAAACCTTACGTCGTAAACACATTGGCTGGTATTCTGAGCTCCCGATTAAACCCGACTAAAAGAAAACGACTAATATTTAGTCGAGCGACTAAGGAAATGCATCTGGACCACGCGACTAAGTCCGACTAAGGGAAGTCGACTAAAATATAGTCGGGCGACTAATAAATATATTTTAAGCAGGTGATTAAGCCCGACTAAGTTAGGCAATGTACTAAAATTTAGTCGGAAAATTAAACAAGATAGTACTCTTGTATGAAATGTCAGTTAACCTAACTTATCGCATTTGTCACAAACAAAATATTGGAAATGACTACTTAGTCGGGCTTAGTCGCGTAGCTAAGAATTGACAACCGACTAAATAAGATAGTCGGCGACAAGTTACACGCCCTTAGTCGCGAACTTTACTCGGGAGCTCAGAATACCAGCCATTGTTCTCTCAAAAATTTTGTTGTTACTGGTTTCGGTTACTGAGTAACCATCTTCAGACCGGCAAGACTACAAAAGAGATGTACAAACATTGTCAAAATATAAAGTAGTAAACATTTTTTAAATATTTGTGAAAAAACATGTAGGTAGTATACAAGATCATATTGATATGTAAAACAAAGTAAAAATTAATAAAGATCGTACACAGAAAAAATACAGTACTAATGAGAATTGAGATTGAGTTTACAAAATTAAATAAGTGAAAAGTATAATTACTTAACACTGAGGTGGTTACAGGCACCACAAACTCGAAGCGTAGAAAACGAAATAAACGGAGGAAAACATGAAAACTCCGAAAAAAGTTCAAAAAATATATATTGTTTTTAATATAAAGAAACTTAAAATGTTACTCAGCAACTTATTATTTTTTTATGATTTATGAATTTCTAGATTCTCTCTCTCTCTTCGCCGTTTTTTTGGAAATGTAGAGTCTCAAAATCCTCATAAATATTGACAGTATGGCCTGTGTCTAATGATGTGAAGTAAAATAAGGTTATAACACTTATCTACGTCCAAACGGCGTGCGGCCAGCTGAAAATATGCGGAAGCGATGTAAACCAAAAACAAATTTTATAGTCACAATATTTTATTCTGGGTGCCAGTCCTTTTGGAAAAATGGTAAGTCTAAAAAGGACACTCAGAAAACAAATAGAAACCGAATAATTAAAAAAATAATTACAAAAAAATGTTTTGAAATGAAGGTGCAGCAAAATATAAAAATAATAACAGGTAACTTATACACGTCCACAACTAGCTATTACCCCTAGAAAACCTGCATACCTAGATAAAATCACAATGAATTGACTGCATCCCAATATTGTTTTATTATCCTATTAGTTATTTTGTCTCATGTGATTTAGAGGTAAGATTAAATAAAATTTATATTTTGCGATTTTCCATTGTGATTACCATTTAACTTATTATAGTTTGAGAGAAACTATATTTTTTATTGGTTCAAACGGTCGACGAATGATTATATAGATATTTAATTTATATGATTGTATGTCAAATAAAATTTCAAGGTTATAAAAATTGTTTCATGTTTTAACAAGGGGCAAAAAGTTCCAGTCTACCTTCCTAACGAAATCTCTCAAAAAAGAACTGTTCATTCAAAGAGGTCAAAAGTTTCCTGTGATAATTTTAGATATATTTTACAATAAAATATTACAAATTATAAAAAAAATATTGATGATACATTTGGATAATTCTGGTGGTACCTTATTGTATAGCCCCGATAAAGTAAAAAAAATATTATTACTTGTTGTGTCTTACACAACATTTGTATAAAAAGGAAAATACCTGCACCTGAGATCAATACATCGATGTCACAAGAAAACGACAATGTATTTAATGATGTCTTAGATAACAACGATAATCATAATAGACAAACTGGAATATCCAGAATTATCCAAACATCGAAACCTACTTTTTGAAACGCCGAAAGCTCTTTCGATGGTGTTTCGTGTTTTAATGTGAGCTCTCTGATATCTTTCTTCAGCTGGCGTTTTTGGTTCCCTGAATGGAGTTAGAAGGTTTTCGGTACAAGCATACCCGCTATCACCTACAAATAGCATGATTTATTTTTTCATTATTGTAAGTATATAAATCTGTTTACATTGAAAATAATCTTATAATTATAATTTTAGATAAATAAACGACTTTCGTTTAATACATCAATATACATACCTAAAAGCCATCCTGTTTCAGACCAGTTATTTAAAAATTTTTGCAAATGACTGTTGTTCCATATAAAAGAGTCGTGGGTACTTCCTGGCCACTGTACAACTAAATTTGTAAAAATTATGTTGCTGTCGCAGACAGCCTGGATATTTAAAGAGTGATATCCTTTTCTGCAAATATAGTTTTGTGGGTCATTCTACAATGCGAATAAAATATAACTATTATTTATAGATAGTTTAATTTTGAGTTAAATTTACTTGTGGCGGTTTTATTCTAATATGGACACAATCAATACATCCGATTACATTTGGAAATTTAGCTATCTTGTAGAAATTTAAAATTAAAGTACTGGCAATAGAATATGTTCGGTAATAATAAAAATATCTAACATTTTAAATTTTAAAAAATTGTAAATTATATATCTACTTACCGCTTTTTGTTTTACCAAGATATGTATTGTTAGTAGGAAATTTAATATAATTTGAAGCCTGCTCAGCTACAGCAGCACAAAAAATTTTCAAAATCCTACTACAACTTGATTGACTTATGTTTATTACATCGCCCATATCATTTTCAAAACTCCCGCTTGCTAAGAAACGTAAAGCCATTAAAACCTGAGTATGCACAGGTAGAGCATGAGATCTTTTTGTACGTCGCTCTAAATCAGGTTTTAAAATATAACCCCCATTGGGGGTTTCCAATACAACGCCTTTTTAAAATATATATTCTGCATATCAATTTTGGTCGTGAGTATATTGTAATAAAACTAAAATTATATGTAATTGTTGAATACTTTATTTAAAAATTGAAATTAAAATTTTATTTAAATGACCTTGTGATGTCTTTCCCCTGATCAGTGTTGCCAACTATAAGTATATAAGTTTTAATTTCACCGGTTCACAACACTGCCCCCGATAGCTAGCTTCATGTGATAAAATGACAGTGCAACAGGTATAAAACAATACTTAACAATAATAGCCACAAAGAAAATTGCAAATATAAAAGCAGCGATAGCAAGAAAATCTAAATAATATTCATTCATAACTAAAATAAAATACTTTATGTATAAGTACATTCTTTTTTCATTAAATATATATATATATATATATATATATATATATATATATATATATATATATAGTGGCTTAACACCCCCATGGGGTTGCGCCGCTTCCTTCGAAGCTTTCTAGATCCAATGTTATTGGAGTGGATCAATCTCCGTTCCTGTTTCTTAGATGTTCTTTATAATATTCCTCCACAACTCCTTATCTCTTGTTTTATTTTTCCAGTTGCTAATTCCAGCTGCTTTCAGATCTTCTTCCACTTCTCTCAGCCATGTTGACCTGGGCCTGCCTCGTCTTCTTCTTCCGCCTGGTCTCCACTCGACTATTGATCTTATTGTATCCCTTTCTTCTGTTCTCCATACATGGCCAAGCCATCTCATTCTTTGTTGTTTAATTTTTTTCACTATATTTTCTCCTTCTAATTCTCGTTCTATTTCATGGTTCATTCTTATTCTGTATTCATTTTCTGTTACCTTGATTGGTCCTAGAATTGTTCGTATTATTTTGCGTTCCATTATTTTTAGATCTTCTTCTTCTTTTTTTGTCATTGTGATTGTTTCATCTGCGTATAATGTTAGCATTTCTGCAGCTATTTCTTGCGTTTTTCCAGGTTCTGACATTCCAGGTACTAATTCTAATTTTATTATTATTTTTTGTTTTTTTACCTTCCTTTCTATTTATTTTCTTTCTTTGACTTGGAATTGCGGGTGTGTGTGTTGGTGCCATTTCATTGTACTTATTTTCTAATTCTTTTGTATTAGCCATTTTCGTTACCAGGTTTCCTGTTACTTTATTTATGTTTGGTTGCTATGATTGTTTTGATAAATTATTTTTTATTGGTCTTTCATCGTAGCTATTTGTTCTATGTCTACTTGTGAATTGAGGTCTGACACTTGAAGTTGTTGGTATATCTGCTTTATTGGGTTGTTGTTTTTGTCTCTTTGCATCTTGTTCTTTTTTGTTTTTGTCGTTATCTTCATATGTTTTTGGACTATTCTTTTGTTCCTTTTCTTCAGAATGCATTCGTTTTTTGCCGTTTTTTTTCTTTTATTAATATTGTTGCTTCATTGTTATCTATTTTTATTCCATCAACATATAAATGTTTGTATTTCAAAACTGCATGTTTACCCTCTTTTCTTATGTCTTTCATCAGCGGTATCAATGCTTTTCTTTCATCTGCAATGTCTTTTGGATAATCTTCTGATATTATTATTCTTGTTCCTTTTAAAAACTTTCGGTTTGCCAAAATTTCTATTAATTTCCTTCTTGTTAATTTTATTAGAACCGGTCTTGTTTTATTTGCCTTTTTTCCTAGTCTATATATATTATCAATATCTCTGTTATTTATATCTATTTTTATTGTGTTTTTTATTAGATCTAAGCAAGCATTTTCTAGTTGAAATTTATTTCTTTCGTCTTCTATTAGGCCAAAAATTAAAAGATTTTTTTCTCTGTTTATTTTTTCCTGTTCTTTCCAATTTTTTTCTATTTTCACTATTTTACTGGTAAGGTATTCTAAATTATCTGCTGTGATATTGAATTTAGTATTTATCTCTTTTTGTATGTTTGCTAATTCCTTTCTTAAATCGGCTATTGCATTTAGGATTATTTGAGCATCCATTTTATTAACTGAAGGTATGCAATTCTCTTTACTTGCTAGTGTTGCTTGCTAGTTTTGCTTGGTGGTGTTCTATGCGTCGTCAGTTCAGTTTGTGTTATCACCTTACTTGATTCGGGCGGTAACCTGATATCTGCCGCTGGCTCAAAACACTACTTTGCAAAATGCAATTCTTGATTATGCTTTCCTGGCAATGTAGCTCTCTTGAAAGAGTATGTGTATAACCTACAAACGGCTAATAATTTTTATTTGCTTTTTAATCTTTTATCTGACGATACTTATCTTTTCCTTTATATCTTCCTTTGGGTCTCTTCTTAGTAACTTGCTTTATTTTTAATAGCTCTCTATATCCTTGTATTTCATATATTTTTTAAATTCTTTACGGAGCACAAACTCATACGTGTTGACACCACGACACACACACACTACTACTTTTTCATTAAATATTATTATAAATTCAGTACCTGATATTTATATCCTGCCTGGATTTCAAAATATATGAGGACACACACACGTGGTAACTGGTAAATGCATCTATCGAAAGCATGAATCACGAAAGCAGGTTATGTTTATATTCAATGTTTGAATTTAAGCGGTACTCGTAGCCTAACTTCACTTCAGTTTTTTAGCTACTTATAGTTCTATCTCATAGCGCACATGGACTATCTTTTTCTAGTCAGGGGAATGACGTCACATCCATTGTCCGTAAACTTTATTAATTTTTTTCTCGGATACTATCAACTTTTTGGAAAAATAAAAAAATATGGGTCCAATATTTTGTTTTAAAGTTTATCATATAAAAAAATCAAAAAATCTTGGAAACCCCCATTCTTCTATAATAATTCGCGGAAGTCTGTACCGTTTGACAAAAATGATAAATAATGTAAGTAATGATTCATAAATTATAGGAATTATAACTTTACTGTTCTAGAAAATGATCCGGAATTTGCTCCAAGTTTAAAAGAACAGGAAAAATTCTCGGTCTAATTACTTTAACACGTTTTTCTTCATCATCATTTTCTTCGACAATATACAATTGGCAAAACATTTTGTAATATCTATGAATTTGTTATATATTAGAAGTAATAATAATAATTGTCAAATATTCCACTTACAGAATTTATTTACTTTTAAACCTACCAAAATGCTGGATTAAATTATAGGGTTATTTTACGACTTATTTTTTTTTTGTGAATAGGGTTTATGGTTATTTGGTACTATTGCTGTGGTTATGTAGGTTTAAATACCAAACTAAGCTGGGTTACAGATGGATTAGTGACAAGAGTTTATACTTTTTTGTGAATATGGCTTAGCTTAAATTTGACATTTTTAACCCGATTTAAAGCTAATCCTGTTTTGTGAATTTGGGTGTTAATGTTCAACTGTATTTTTCACTTAACGAAACACACAAGTCAATAACCTAACTTTCAGGTCTACCAAAAACACTACTAAGAGTAAGAAGAAGTATTAACCCTGCCATCTATATTGGCGGCAATGCCTCACATTTTAAATGATACCAACACAACCCCCTTTTTTATATTAAAAATTACATTTCAACAAATTATAAATAAAATTTACGAATTAATTTTGTTGGGAGGCTTAACAGTTCTTCCATTCCGGGTTTTGTAGAACTGTTAACTTAGCTCTTGACCAACTCTTGGATTGGAATCAGGAGTGACATCAATTTCTGGAGGGTCTTCAATTTCTTCTGGTATGTCATAATCAACTTTAACGATGAACATGAGCGAAATGAAAATTATTGTGGCGACTTCCCCCCATGTGCTCTTATCAGTTACCCAGACAACTTAACCTGGCTATTTTTCTTTCTCCTTAACATTGTGGTACTGATCGTAGTTTTGTTTTTGCTTCTCCCTTCTTCCTCCTTCTGGTATATTTAGCATCTCACTATCAACGAGTTTAGGCTTCAAACTTGAAGGAGCGGTAGGAAGTGTAAATCATATCTTACGACTCATCGGCAGTTCTGCTGGACTATGTCCATTTTCAAGCGGTGTTTCTCTGTATTCAAGCAATATCTTGTATAATTCAGAGTTATTTTTCATACCGTTCTTCACGACTTTGACCATTGACTCCACAAATCTATTTCTTTGTGAGTAATAAGGACTTGAAGTGATTTGACGAACCCATTGTCATCTGCAAAAATAATTTACATCAAATTGGTTGGAGCTGACGACCACTAACTAACTTCTTCAGGCACCCCGTGTCTTGTAAAAATAGACTTACAATGATTGATCACAAATGTTGCTGATTGCGACTCCAAACTTGCAACTTCCGGGTATCTGGAGTAATAATCAGTAATTAACAAGTACCGAACACCATCATAATGTAATGAACGAGACATGAGTCATCACGGCTAACCTGTCTGGGCAAATAGTCGCGTTAAAGGTCAAGTGGGGTAGGAGCGACGCAGCTATTGTTCGGGAAATTTTATGGAGAAATTAATTGACGACAGGTATGTAAGGGTCGCATCGGTCGACTCAGCAGATCAGTGAGTTAGAATCGGTCAGTGTGTGCAGAGAGTCACTGAAGAAAGTCAGTGTTGGTCAGTGCATGTCAGCGATAGGTAAAGTGATATAAATGAATAGTTGGTGATATAAATAAATAATTGGTGATATAGATATATTGTAGAAATAAGTATTGCGTAGTTTTAAGTGTTTAAATAAATGTTCGTAGTGTTTAATTCTTAATTAATAATAATTACTGCTAAATTAGTGTTAATAATTGTTTATTTATATTGTTACTTACTTTTATTACATTTTGTGACGTATCCCTGGTCGAGAGCGTCAATTTGTGACGATCACTTGGGCCGCTGCGACTTTGGCGGTCCGTGATGTCGTGGTTCTTCCTTAGGAAGTCGGGTTTTCTCTGAATTTATCGCGGTCTGAAAGGAAGTACAGCCAAACCAGATACCAGCTTGAGACTGTACGGTAGGGATGGGTCGTTGTCGAGTCAAGGAGAGGAATAATACCAAACTGGATGCCAGCTTGAGGTGGTATCGTCGCGGCGGTGAACGGTCGGAGTCAGGACGACGAGTATCACCAAACTGAAGCCAGCTTAAAGTTCTACTCGTCGGGGTTAGCGGTCAGGACGGTAATACGGTCTTACCTACAAAAAGTCGGTCTGTAGATCTGTGGATCTCGGAAATAAATCGCAGTTGTCGCAAGTAAACTCAGTTTATGTCGCTATCGGGAGTGATCAGACTCAGCCTCGGAGGCCGTATTTATACCCTGATTACTAATTAAACTTGTTTAAAAAAATTGTACGACAAAGATGGAGAGTTTTAAATTATTGTTATTTTTGTTTAATAAAATTTAATTTTATTCTAAACGTCGTTCTTTGACTTCCCTGCGTTTTACAAAGTGTTATATTACATTTTATGATATTTTAGAATATTTCACAATTTATTTTGGACATTTGAATTTCGGCTTCGGTCGGAAGTACGGATGTTTGCCGCATCTGCCCAGTGGCGTCTTGGTGGTGTTTTTGACAGCTTTCTGTAGAGTGAAATATCTGTGAAAATAAACATTTTACGCAGGGATATATAATGTGAGTATGATTATCAGTAACAGGGTGATGTTTTATGCACGTGATTTTGTAGGTGGATCAGGAACTGTCACTTGGCCGAGCACGTGGTTTCGAAGTTGGGTTAGGCCGTGCGCTTGGTGAAAAAAACGATATGAACGGCTTCCCTGTGGTCTGGAAGGCTTGTGATGATGATGATCGGATGACGGAACAGTGTTGTTTGAGTAACGGGGAGTATCCGTGATTGCGGACAGGAAGTCAGGTTAGTGACGCTTCGTCACACCCTCCCCTTACTCCGGGAGTGAAATGAAAAGACACGTGTTTCTTTTTTTTCTGTTGTTTTTATTATTTCATGCTGTTTGCTTTGCCCTCTTCTTCTTTTTGTTTTTCTGACGCCGTTTGGGAGCGTTCGTAGAGTACTCCGTTACCCACATCACTCCACCTCCGGGACGACGTGCCAGTACCCTACACCGGCGGAACGAGAGCGCAGGCGTGGCCGTGGTGAACTCGGTCGGCAGCTGCGGCAGTGTGGTCCCTCCAGGGGTGTCCCGTGCTGCACTCGCGGTACGGAACGGCGGTGAAGACGGCGGTCGAGCCAGCACCGGCGACACATAGTCTGGGGGCGACCATTTCGGCGGACGGACGACCGGCCGGTGTTCCACGACCTGTGCGCTGGGCGTCTCTGGGCGTTCCGGTGTCATTTGGATGGGTGAGGCGTCCAGGATAAGAAGCAAGGGCGAGGGCGAGTGCCGGTGTGCTGGTGGAGGAGTAACCTCCACGGAAGCAAGGCCAGATGTCCGGGCCACGGATCGCCTGGAGACGTCGAAGATGTTCCTCGGAAACGGCCGGTGAGTTATCTTTTTCTTGTTTCTTGTCGGTCAGTTGGCTGGGGAGTTGTAACTCCCGACCGAAATTAAGATATGCCGCAGAATAACCAGTGGAACTATGTCGGCTACTGTTGATGGCCAGGACAAATTCTGGTAATAGCGAATACCAGTTTCGCTGGTTGTCCTGGCAGAACTGGGCCAACATAGGTTTTAGTACCCTATTCACACGCTCCACTGGGTTGGCCTGCGGCGTGTACGGCCGGCGTCTTCTGCTGGCGGATTCCGTACTCTTGCAGGAACTTTTGCAGGGTGCGGTTGTCGAACACGGTGCCGTTGTCCGTGATCAATGTTTTGGGACACCCATAGCGACACAGTACTAACTCACGGAACGCTAGTACCACGGCGGATGCATTGGCTTGTCGCAATGGTCGGCATTCAATCCACTTGGTGAGTCGATCCTGAAACACGATCACTTACTGATATCCTTTTGCAGGATGAGGCAACGGCCCCATCATATCGACAGCTACTGTTTCCCATGGCTGCCCAACTTTTGGAGGACCCATGCGACCGACGGGGCCCTGCTGGTCTGCCTTGAATCGCTGACAGCTGCTGCACCTTCGAACGTAAGTGGTAGCCTCGCGATACATTCCTGGCCAATAGTACCGCAGGGCTAATCTTGCCAACGTCTTGGCAATCCCTAGGTGCCCTGCTGTAGGATGGTCATGATTCTCGGCCAGGATCTGCTTGCGCTGTACTGTGGGTACGCACAGCTTCCACTCCCGGTGCGGCTCAGTGTCTGATAGATCGGCGGGGTCCCAGAACCGTCGGTAGAGCCTGCCGTCCTCCATCCGGAAGTCGGGATGCTCTCCTGGGCGTGTGTTGACCTCCTGGAGCATACGGTCATACCATGGGCATCCTGCAACAACGACGTTCAGTGCCGGTAAGGGTTTCCGGCTTAGCATGTCGGCTAAATGATTAAATTTCCCCTTGCGGAATACGACGTCGTAATCATATTGTTGCAGGAGGACTGCCCATCGAGCTAGACGACCGGTTGGGTCCTTTAGTCGGTCCAGGAATTTAAGGGCCTGGTGATCCGTGACGACAGTGAAGTGGTAGCTCTCCAAGTAGCTACGCAGCTTTTTGATGGCCCACACTACGGCCAGACACTCCTTTTCCGATACATCGTAGTTCTTCTCGGCGGCAGAGAGTGACCGGCTGATGTAGGCTATCGCCCTTGGCTCGTCCAGGCTTCCTTGTATTAATGCCGCCCCGATGCCGACGTTGGAAGCGTCCGTCTGGAGGATCAACGGTTCCTCGAAGTTGGGACAGGCAAGAGCGGGCGCAGTGGTCAGCGCACGCTGGAGTTGTCGGTACGCTTCTTCTTGTGGTACTCCCCAGACCCAGGGCTGCTTTTTCTGGAGCAGGAGCGTTAACGGCGCGACCACGGTGGAGAAGTGTTCTACGAACCGTCGGTACCACGACGCAGCACCCAAGAATTGTCGCAGTTCCTTGACTGTTGATGGCGGTGGCATGTCGTTGATCGCCTGCACCTTGTCGGGATCGGTCTCAATGCCCTTGGACGACACCACATGTCCCAGGTACTTAATAGATTGTTTGCCGAATTGGCACTTATCCAGGTAGGCGAATGCGTGCAGTTCCAGTTCTGGGCCGATGCAGCAGCCTTTGGAACGTGGCGGGGGCTGCGTGTAGCCCGAACGGCATGACTCGGAACTGGAAGAGACCGCGCCCTGGAACGGTGAATGCGGTCAGCGGCTTGCTTTGCTCCGTGAGTGCGACCTGCCAGTAGCCGTTCTTTAGGTCCAGCGTGGAGAAATACGCGGCCCCTCGTAACTTGTCCAAAATCGCCGTGATGTAAGGGAGAGGGTATGCGTCTTTCTCAGACACCTTGTTGAGCTGCCGGAAATCGATGCAGAACCGGGGCCTCCCGTCCTTTTTTCGCACGATGACAGCTGGGGAACTCCACGGGCTTTGGGACTTTTCGATGATGCCATCCATCAGCATTTGATCTACCTCTTTGTTGATGATTTCCTGCATCTTAGGATTGCGAGGTAAATATCGCTGTTTTATTGGCGTTTTGTCCTTTAGCCTAATTTGATGTTTTATGTTAGGTGTGATACCGGTGACATCAGCGAACTTGCTTAGTTCCTCCTCGAGGAAAGTGGCTAGGGTTGTCTCTGGACCTGTGGACGTCATGGTATTAAGCCAGGCGGCTCCTGTACTTGGTGTGTTAAATGTGACGGCCTGTTGTTGAATATTTATACTCACGCCGTACATTTGTAGTATGTCCATCCCCAGGATTGCCGGACACGTGAGATTCTCCAGTACTTGGAACTTGACCCGTCGCCAAACTCCACCTAGTATACATCCTACTTGGAGCGACCCTGTGGTTGTCACAGTTGCACCATTGGCCAACTGTACCTGCTGGTGGTCTGCTTGCTGCAAGGGATTCTTCCGGTCACGCAGCTTTGCCGCAATGGTGGCGTCCAGGTAAGAATACATCGCACCGGTATCCACTAGTGCTCTTATATTTTGATTTTTTATTTCCACCGTCAGGAAAAGCCTATTGTCGGTGATGTCATTCCCATGAATGACTGGCAGCTGGGTAGGCTCTTCCGGTTGGGAAATTGAATTTGCGGGGCGTTGATAAGATGACAGCTGTTCCAGCCCCGTATCGGCGCAGCTCACATCCCGTTTCCCGACCTCTTCTGGCAGCCACAGTCTCTGGTCAGCACTCCCTGCTTATGACATTTCCAGCAGAACAGTTTCTGTGGGTTCTTGCACACTTGTCGGAGATGTCCGTGCTGTCCACACCGCCAACATAGTACCGATGCGTCGGCCTTGGGTTGGCTGGTGCTTGCCATCGGTTTCGGAGGCTCGGCGGACACTACGTGCAGGCGTGGTGTGGTTGTAGTTGTCTTCAGGTCTTGTTGTAGCCGCTCATACTCTTCTATCTCTTGCATCAACTCCCTGATGCTGCTGATGTCACGACGACGGATGTATTGGCGGTATTCAGGCAGCAGGTTGATGTACACCCGATATATGGCCTCCTCGGGTCGTAGTCTGCCGTGCCTGCGAATTAAGGTATTTATCGCGTTGAGGTACTCACGCCCTTTTTCGTTGGCTCGTTGTCTGCGTTGACTAATCTCTTCTTCTAGTCTTAGGGTATAGTCGGAGCCCATATAGAAGAGGCGAAAGTCGGTCAGGAAGTCCGTCCAGCTACGCCAATCCTGACGCATGTTACGGAGCCGTAACAGCGGACTTCCTCGGAGCAGCTCGGGTAGTGCCAGCATCAGCTGGTCGTCGCTGAACCCGTAGCTGTCTCGTAGTTCGGCTACTCTCTCCAGGAATGCGGCCGGGTCGGTTTTGCCGTCGAACGCAACATTCCATTTGCGTACGATGTCGCATATGTTGCTGGTAGCGGGACGTCTGGTTGACGCGTCGTGGTTGTCTGTCGTCGCGATTGGTGATGACGGTGGAACGATCTGTTGGGTTACTGAGGCACTCGGGGTGCCGGTGTTCCGGTCATGGATCATGAGGGCACCGGTGCCGGATGTTGGTGACGGTAATATGAACGTCTGGTTCGTATTCGGTGAGCTGGACGTGTGTTCGCTCTTGGCCGGCTGTTCGGAGTCTCCTTCCTGCGGCATGGTGTCGGTTTCTCTGTAATTCTAGTGTTACCCGAATGAAGATGATGAGTCCCTGCTCGGGCCGCCAATTTGTGACGTATCCCTGGTCGAGAGCGTCAATTTGTGACGATCACTTGGGCCGCTGCGACTTTGGCGGTCCGTGATGTCGTGGTTCTTCCCCAGGAAGTCGGGTTTTCTCGGGCGCCAATCAGCGGATCCTAGGGAGAAAACAAAATGCCACGGGAACTCTAGGTCGGTTAGGCCAGGGTGGTAACTAAAATCCAGAATTACTAAGAAAACAAGTTTTTATTGCAGATTCCTTCGGTTCCATACGTCGTTAACGCTGGGAAGTCACAGTCGTAGTCGCGGTCTGAATTTATCGCGGTCTGAAAGGAAGTACAGCCAAACCAGATACCAGCTTGAGACTGTACGGTAGGGATGGGTCGTTGTCGAGTCAAGGAGAGGAATAATACCAAACTGGATGCCAGCTTCAGGTGGTATCGTCGCGGCGGTGAACGGTCGGAGTCAGGACGACGAGTATCACCAAACTGAAGCCAGCTTAAAGTTCTACTCGTCGGGGTTAGCGGTCAGGACGGTAATACGGTCTTACCTACAAAAAGTCGGTCTGTAGATCTGTGGATCTCGGAAATAAATCGCAGTTGTCGCAAGTAAACTCAGTTTATGTCGCTATCGGGAGCTAGTAAACAAGTGATCAGACTCAGCCTCGGAGGCCGTATTTATACCCCGATTACTAATTAAACTTGTTTAAACAAATTGTACGACAAAGATGGAGAGTTTTAAATTATTGTTATTTTTGTTTAATAAAATTTAATTTTATTCTAAACGTCGTTCTTTGACTTCCCTGCGTTTTACAAAGTGTTATATTACATTTTATGATATTTTAGAATATTTCACAATTTATTTTGGACATTTGAATTTCGGCTTCGGTCGGAAGTACGGATGTTTGCCGCATCTGCCCAGTGGCGTCTTGGTGGTGTTTTTGACAGCTTTCTGTAGAGTGAAATATCTGTGAAAATAAACATTTTACGCAGGGATATATAATGTGAGTATGATTATCAGTAACAGGGTGATGTTTTATGCACGTGATTTTGTAGGTGGATCAGGAACTGTCACTTGGCCGAGCACGTGGTTTCGAAGTTGGGTTAGGCCGTGCGCTTGGTGAAAAAAACGATATGAACGGCTTCCCTGTGGTCTGGAAGGCTTGTGATGATGATGATCGGATGACGGAACAGTGTTGTTTGAGTAACGGGGAGTATCCGTGATTGCGGACAGGAAGTCAGGTTAGTGACGCTTCGTCACAATTTTTATAATTTATTACTCGGTTATTAAACCTATTTATATAAATATTCATATTTCGTTTATGTTGCACTTAAATAAATAAAACGTTACAATAATAAAATAAATCAATCAGACTTTCTCCCATGAATGTGTTGGAAATTCAGACGAAAATAATGGCTCCCGAATTTAAAGTCGTTCTTTAATTCATGTAATACATTTATTTACTACATTTTTTACCTCTGTAGAGAGTCCAGGCCACCATACTGAAGATTTAGCACGAGTACAACACTTGGTAATGTCAATGAACAGAATGAATCTTCTCTAGTACATCTTTTGTTAACTTCTGATTAATAATTAGACGAATTCCGTTCATTAAAAGTCGCATTAACAACAGAGGTTTCGTTTCGGTGTTAATAATACGGCTTTAGATCAACATTTAATTTTTCCTTTGCCGGTCAGCTATCAACACAATATTTCATAAGGATATGACATACTTTATCCTGCTGCTGTTCACCAAAAAATCTTTCAGTTTTTCATCTGAAGCTGGAAGGTACCTTATAATCATATTTACTTGAGCTTCTATTTCATCTTCCAGTTTTTCGTTTTCTGTCTCACTTAATGGATTTCTTGACAAGTAATCAGTAGCCAAAAGATTCTTCCCAGGTGTATGAAATACTTCATAAGAAAATCTCATCATCTTCATCGTAAATCCCTGGACTCTTGAAGAGAGTTCTTCTAGATTTTTAGTCTTCATTGTGACAAGTAATGGTTTATGATCAATTTCACACCTGACATATTTTTCATTTAAATCATTTCTTCATTTTTTTCTGAAATTATGTATTCAATTAAAAATTAAATCTAGTGTGCTATGGATATTACCCGGAGATTGTGGTTCCAACATGATGGTTCACCAGCTCACAACAGTCTTCCAGTTAGGAATTATTAAATGAAGAATTTTCTAATAGATGAATCGGAGGAGGTGATCCAAGAAATTGAACCGCTATATTTTCGGATCTTACAAAATTAGATTAGAATTCGTAACTTTTTTGAAACAGTCGACAGATCTGCAAAAAGTAAATTACTTATATATTAACCGTTTGCAAACATGTTTCCGTAAGAATGGCGGTTATAATAAAAATCTTTTGAAATTTAATTTTTAGAAATAAATTTAAAATGGCGAAAAACTGCGAAATAATTTTTTTAAGGCATAGGATACCCTTAATAAAATATGAAGATAATTCAAAAAGATACCCAAGTGAATTATAGAATATAGAGTACTCCATTTGAAAATGACGAGTTATATATTTGAAATTGAGTAAATTTGATTCGCTTTATTGAACATCCTGTATATTTACATTAAAAAGGGACAGAACATAGATTATTGTTTACGTTAGGCTCCTTGAATAGAAGAATAAATTCTGTTAATAAATTCATGCTGTATTTCTAGCGACACTGGAGTTATCGAAGACGGGCATTTTGATGACTTATCCTGTATAATAGTCAAGAAAAGAACAGACAGCAACACCACATTTATATTTTTCAGGATTTAATGTTATTCTAATTTTTGTTAGACGTTGGAGCACTTGTTTCAAATGCTTATCGTGCTCCTCGATTGTGGAATCCCAAACTAACATATCATCAGCATGATTAAGAACTCCAGGAATCCCAGCAAGCAACTGATGAATTCTTTTCTGGAAAATTTTGGGCTCTGCGATTTCTCATCCAAATGCATCTGCCAAAAGTTGTGGGGTGCAATCCAGTTTACTCATATATTTAGTACCAGTAATCTGACCTAAAAAATGCTCAATAACAGGCATTAGATGTAATTCTCTTTCGACTGAATCATTTAATTTAAACAGATCGATGCAAAGTCGTATGTCTCCGTTTGGTTTGTTTACGACAACCAACGGGGCACACCAGTTAGTTGGCTTATCTACTGGTCGGATTACGCGTATCTTCACCATTTCATCTAACTTCTTTTTAACTTTTCCTATTAGCGGAATGGGAATTCTTTGTGGAGTAGTAATGGGAGAAGGCTTGGCTCGTGACTTCTGTTTAATTTTATATTTTACTTTCACTTTTCCCAATCCATTGAATAGCTAAGGGAACTGTTTCAACTTCTTCTATCTGTTTGACTAAATTTAGAGTCTCATATTCTTTCACACCTAACAGTTCCTTTTCCATATGAAATTTCACAAGTAAACATGCCAATTGTTTCACGGGCACTCCCGGCTGGTTGTATTAGTCTTCAACTAGGGCTTTTAAATTCTTGTACTGTTCCTTGTAAATACTTGTAATAAGTATTCTCCGAAATAATTAGAACAGCTAGAATTTTATTTGCACTTTTTCATTTTTTAATTCTCCTAACAAGGCTTTACTACATTGTTCTGCAACGCTGTTGACTTTTATACCAAATGCAACCTTTGAATCCTGTCTTATAGGATTCTTGTTTTGAAGCTTTAATCAATTAATAGTAGTAGTAGAGTTACCTGATTCAGTACAGTGTCATATTTAGTTTATTGCATTGAATCTTTTTATATAACGATCTTTGCTCTAAACTTTATATTATATACTGCTTCGAGAACTATTCTCACTGACGAGTTCTTTAAAGGAACAATTACATTGTTTAATTTAATTAATAGTAGGACCGACTCTTCCATCATGCAAAGTTTCTTGCTTATTTTTCACGGCCTTATGAACGCGAACCATAGGTACAGTATATTTCAGAGACAACGTAGTCTTTTCATTTCAGTCTTTAAAATTTTGTACTCACAGTTTTGGGCTAAGAGGTGTAAATCTATGATGAAATCGTTCACAGTCCCCTGGCTGTTCGACGCAAAAATTTAATTTTGCATGTTCGTAGATTATGTTTTTCTTGCCTACGAAGTGTTGTTTAAAATGATCTAGAAAATTTACAAAAATCCTTTTTGTCCACCTCAGCCATATTAAATGAACTTAGTACATCATCTGCCGCATCCCCCATCAAAGAAATCAATGAGTCGATCTTCTGTTGATCACTCTCATTGTCCAAACCACAGGCACTTCTTTTTCAATTTGGCCACTCTGAGGGCGATGAGAAAAAACGCCGCGGGTGGCTTAAAATGCTCTATTTTGAGATTTAAATCAAAATAACTAGTTCATCCGCTGCAATCATATATTGTTACGCTGCTGGTGGCACAAAATAGACACTACTTGAAGTGAAACTCTTGTCGTTTCTTTTGATGTTTTGAGCATGCTTTCTATGACGTTGAAGCTACTTTAAATCAGTAATACAAACTAACGAGAAATTCAAATCAACAACTTTCGAAAATATAATTTAATATAATGTAGGACACATAATAGTTTTATTAATTAAAAAACAAATAAAAAGTTAAATACAATTTATGAATTTGATAATTTATAAAATGATATTTTTTTATTATACAAATTATAAATATAGGTAAACAATAAAACTCACAAATTCTTGAGTAGGTAAAGATTTCTATTTTTTTCCATATGATTATAAATTTCTATTGCTAAATTTCATTACATAAAATAGACGTATAGGTATATACATATAATTTTACTAAATAGTCAACTGAGAAATTGGAACATAGATGATGAAAATTAATGTTTCTATACATGTTGTATATAGAATTACCAACGCCACTTAAGGTAATAAGTTTTTCAATATTTTGAAAAAATATAGACTTTAAAATAAAACAAAAAATTATAAAGACTTTCTTCCGATGTTTTAAGTTGACCAAAATTAGAAATTGTATGCCTTTAAATGTAGAAATACATTCGAATCATCTAATTGTAAATTGTATTTTGAAAATTCAATACAAATATCACATGAATGTACTTATAAGCAGCTGTTGATTAAATAAGCAGCAACATTTTCAAACACATTTTTTCAGGTAGTGTTTTGTTTTCGTTTTCTGAGTAAGGTAGTTTAAAAGACTGAACTGGCTGATAATTTACGAACGTCTTTTTTAGGTTCTTTTCCTGCTGTAAATTTGCTTAGACATGCTAGTAACTTATAGAAATCTTCTTCACAATTCATTTCACTTGAATTTAAATAGTCCGAAATAAAAAAAAAATATAAGCTCTTGTAAACTAACTCTATTGGTGGAGGATTTACAGAATTACCATGCTGCTGCCCAACAGCGCCAAAGAAGTTTTCAAGGCAATCTTGATTGATTCTTCTAGTGAAAATATAAGAAAAATCAAAATTATTTTTTAATTCTTGCCATAACAGTAGTAAAGAGTTAATTTTGACTCTGCAACAATTAATACATTTAATATATTTTGCTACATTTTTAGTATTTTTGTTAAAAACAACGACTGTGTTCAGAAGGTTTAAAGTTTCTTGAAGGAACTGAAACTGCTCGTCTTCACCTGAATAAGCTTGGTAAAAAAAATTATCTGCATGTAATGTAGAGGAATTAAAATTAGAAATCAAATAGTTTATCAAATAATGAAACTAGTACTATTGTTCCTATAGCTTCTTTTAACAAGCATCCTAAATGCATATAAGTATTTAAACCAGCAGCAACTGTTGTACTTAGTACTTGAGTAGCATATTTTACTCTCATTTTTTCAAAATCTGTTGGATATATATGTGAATTACTAAGTTTAGGTGCCAGTCTGTTTAATAGTTGTTTATCTTTACCGTAAAATTGTTCAATATATTTCCAAGATGATTTTTTTCCGTCCCAATGAAATTAATTGCGTATTAGCATGTTACGAACTGCTTTAACCAAATGTGGTGGGTTGAAATAATATAACAATTCTTTACTTTCTCACGTAATTTTAGGATTCTCTGGAGTCCCATCTAATAATTTTAATTTTTTTTTATAAAATTGCTACTCATGTCAGATACTAAACATACAATATTTAAGTCAATTTCAGAGAGTTTGTCTATAAATATTTCTAAAGTTTATTTCATCTGAACTGCATTACAAGTATTGGATGTAAATATATATCCAATTGGCTGTTTCCATTTATTTTTGATTCCGCGAATCATAATTACAGCTACACTATTAGCTGGAATTAGAGATGTCTGAATCCCTTCGTTTTCAAATCCTATCACTTTGTCATTACCGTAATTGTAAAATAAATTATACTTTTTATTAATTTCAGCAAAATAGACACAACATAATTTATCTTGTTCCTCCATTCCTTCAACATTTAATTTTAAAAACTGAAATAAGAATTCATTATATCCTGGTGTTGTTAAATAAAATCCGAGTACAAACTTTTGCAGAACTCTGGTAGATAGCAAAATACATAATTTTCTTAAATATTGGTCACGGGCCAAGAAATTGCAAATACAACGCAGTTTTTTTTTAATTCATCAGTATATCTTCTTTCTTGCGCTTTATTATTGATCAAATCGGTCTGAATGTTTACAAAATTTGATAAATGTGATGGTAGAAACAAATTGCACATTTTTTTAAAATCTGCTAATGATGGTTCTTTACATTTAATTTCTTTTTGTAAATTCCATAATTCTTTCAAAAGCTTGTTCTTTTTCTTCAAATTTCATATAATCTTGCAATTTCCTTTCTGTTGGAGTTTCTGCAGTTACATAA
This sequence comes from Stenolophus ochropezus, assembly GCA_035578165.1. Classification (NCBI taxonomy): domain Eukaryota; kingdom Metazoa; phylum Arthropoda; class Insecta; order Coleoptera; family Carabidae; genus Stenolophus; species Stenolophus ochropezus. The sequence continues at coordinate 8,564,345 of JAQOWZ010000008.1, read as the reverse complement.
GGAGGTGTTCGTGTTTCACTTGATCACATAATTATTGTAACAGTGCGGGGATGATGGCGATGAAAGAAGATGAAGGTGATTTTACTTACAATGAGGACTCATCATAATAACTGATGAACCACTGATGTTGACATGATGCCAGGATACCACACGATGATGAGACACAAATTTTCTTTAACTTAACTTATCATTATTTACATAATTTACAACTAATGAAAAATAAGCAAAACCAAAGCAAATATTTCTTAGCTTACTTCCAGAGCTAGGAGCTCTGACCTAAAGTCAGTCTGAACCAACTCAGATGACTGCTATCGAGTCGCTATCTTACTAGTCATCAATTACATCTCTATAATCGACTCTTAACTTGACTTGACTCTGATTCTCTTTTGCGAAGATATAATTAAATCCATTTTTCCGAATCTATGATTCGTGTTCTGGCCGGTATTGTCATAGTCTGCTTAATCAGCAAAGACAGCCGTTGCTATTTCCGTGAAAGAAAATTTAACTTACATGACTTCAACAAGATGAATCCATGAGTCAGTAGTCGAAATTGTTGGTTTCGGCTCATTTAATGGCATACTTGTTTCATCATTTTCAGTTGTAGAAGATATATGTTCAAGCTCGTTTACTGCACTACTGATAGATTCATCTAAAATGTAAATATATATATATATATATATATATATATATATATATATATATATATATATACATATATTTCAAAACGATAAAATATGGTAATAAAACTTTAGAATATACGTATCAAACGGCAATCATGAGTAGGTACTGTACGGAACAGCAATAGGAAGCAGTTGGTTTTTATTAGGTCCCACATACATATTGTTGTCGAAATACGTAAAACATAGGCGATATGTTTTGTGAAAACGAAATAAATCTTGTACAAGTAATTCTTCTCGTCTACAAGCCTTCAGCCAGAGTGTACACCCAGTGCCGGATTACCCATTAGGCAGAGTAGGCAATTGCCTGCGGGCCCCGTGTTTTTTAGGGGCCCCCGCGCTCCTCTATATTAGATTAAAATAATATTGATTTGATTTTCAAATCGATGTAAGATGAAAAAAAAATTGAAAATGAACTAACTTTGTTATTTTATTATTAACTATAATCACAGAATAGTTACACATGTTCCCCTAGTCAGTTCTACGACCTTGAAGCATTGTGTGGACCTTTAAATTTGTGCTCTTCCCCTATCTCTCTCTCAGATGTGAGGAAACTTTCCGATTTTATACAATGTGCCCTTTCCTTTGTGCACATTCTCCATCTCTCTCTAATTTTCGCTTCTCTGTCTCACTGTCGCTTCTGTATAAACCTATTCTGTGCTATAAGTCTAGATTTTTTTAACTCATACAGTACGCCAAACTGCGGTAGCTTTTGCCTTAGTATAAATTGTGCCGTTCCCTTAATTAACGAAATTTCCTAGAATCGACGTATTATGTAGAGAATAGCAAATGTGATCATGATAATAAAGTATTAAATAGGCGGCCACCAACAAAGATATCGGTTAGTATTTAGTAGAATTAAATAATAGACATTTCATTTACTGTGAATCATTATTTCTCCCGTCAGAGAAACCTGTAGAATGATTTTGTGTGATGGCGAATTTTACTTGGGTAATTTAGTTTTGAATTTATGTCGTTCTGTCGTTCCTTACTATTGCCACAGCTATTGCTTACACAGTAGTGTATGCATACAAAAACCTAAATATAGGTATGTATATTAGTATGTTTTATATTGTCATTATTGTTGTTGAGAAGAAGTTGGCGCTTGCTTATCTTAATATTACTTATACAGTCTCCAAATATTTTTTTTTGTTTTTTGAATATCTTATTTAAAACTGTAAAGTATACATTTTCTTTCATACTTTCATATTCCACTAGTGAGTATAGGTATATTCTATTAATTTTTCAACAGAATGTTATTTTTTTGTATATTATTTTATTAAAATTGTTGGGTAGTAAAATCATAAACTTATTAGGGGAGGGGGCCCCGAGATTTCGATTGCCTAAGGGCCTCCACATGGTTTAATCCGGCACTGTGTACACCTAACTAATATCATTCTTGTAAGAACGGTATCGTCAGCTAAAAACGAACTGATTTTTTTATAATATAAAAAAGTAAAAATGTCTATTTTCACAACAAAGGTTAGAATTTCTTCATTATAAAAATTAAAAACTTACACTTCTACTTATTTCGGAAAGCAAAAAACAAAATGCAGTTTCCCTTTATTCATCTTATTAAATCTATTGCCACATATTTTATACGAACAAACAAAAACATTTTGTTTGGAAATTGAGAATAAACTTGCTGTTGCACGTTGTTACTACAAATGATACATAAACTGATGAAAATGTTCGGGATATTCCGAATAGTGACGATAAGACATTTAAATGCATAGTATAATTCTCGTTCTAATTCTAGTTTCTCTTTTCAAGTTTTGTTTCTGGTAGTGTATATTCTGCGGGTTAACTATATTTTTCACTTAACAAAATACACAACTCAATAATCTAACTTCCAGGTCTACCAAAAACATATCTAAGAGTAAGAAGAAGTGTTAGCCTGACATATATAATAGCGGCAATGCCATACATTTTTTATGATACCAACACAGTAATAGATGTCATTTACTTAATTTTTTATTCTTTATACTAACCAGATTTAAAATGCAGTTTCAAACAATTGAATAAATCGTAATCCCATGGTACCAATTACAAGAATATACATACATAAAACACGTTCTTTATCATATGAATTTGTAATTATAAACAGCTATACTTTACATTATATTTTTATTTATTTCTTGATATATTTATGGAATTTATGAACAAAAATAAAATAAATATTTTTACACTTGAATTAAATAAAAACATTTTTAATTGTAGTAAGGACAATGATTCCATAGTGTAGACAATAAATATTTGCGTTGTTTATTTACGTAAATTAAATTTTATATTCGTTGAGGTAAATGATCTTATCTCATAACATACATATTCGTGAAAAAAATAAACTGATACTGTCATTTTACCATTTACAGGTTTGTTTTTAAAAAAATTTCTTGGAATTTAAGGAACTAGTGTAACATTTTTATCCAAGAAATATGGCAAAGCGAAGTCCACTATTTGCATTTCACATTAAAATTAGCTGAATTGTAAAGAACGACACCTGTCAATAATTGGTGTCTTTAACAAGGCAATAACTAATTAATATATATACTTATTAATGTATTTATATCTCTTTCATAAGTATGCGTGTTTATCCATAAAGATTTATAAATATTCGGTGATTTGAAGAGTTCGATAATATGAACAAGTTTGAATTTATTATGTTCGCACTAACGCTATTGTACTATACAATCATTTTATATTAGGTATTATAATTAAATTCATATTTTCACTTCCTTCTTCGAAATAACAGTAGTATTATAATCGCGAAAAATTTCTGTTTTCAGATTTCAACGGAAATATCCATTTTGAGTACCTCTGAATTTTACTAACTCAAAAATGATTAGACGTAAAATTTTCAGATTTTATATATGGGACTTTGCTTGTAGTGTTATAGCGATTAGGTGTAGAAAGTTGAAATTTTGTTTATGGAATTGATATAATGTCTAATGCAACTCCCTTTTTTGTTTCAATCAGCTTTTTTAAAAAGGCACTTTACATTTGGCAGAAAGTTAATAAAAATAATAATTCAATTGTCAGAATATATTTCGTGAGAAATATGTACGAAATAAATGGAAACAATATATCTTTCTTTGCAAGTTTCTGAGCTATTAAAATAATTTTGTGTAATGCATTAAGGAATAGAGATAAACATTTTAATAACATTTTCAAAAGATGATCCATTTCGAAGGCAATCTCGAAGATGTAAAACGAATGAAAGTTGAAGAATGATTAGCCGTAGAATGACCTCATTTTCAAGTGAAATAAATTTAATTGAAGTGCAATAAAAATGTGTACAATTTAGCGTACAAGGAAGTCATATGGTGTTCACATCAGATCTTTATTTTTGAGCAAAATTATTTACCAAGAATTCGCTTACTTCTTATCTAACCTTGTTTTTTTAAGCCAGAACGAATTCAAGATCATGATTTTTAGGTAACCCTATTTTTATATTCTGTCACCTATGTGAAAGTGTGCCGAATTTTGGGGGGCAACGGGGCGCGTGCCCTGTACAAACAATTTTGCAAAAGGCAAAAAAATTACATGAATAAATTATATTCAACTATTTAATTATTTATATAAATTAGTGTATAATGTATTGCGCAATACGTACTACACCCGTCGTAGACTCTTGTCTCGCCTACCTGATACCCTATTCAGTACAGGGTTATAGTAGCAATTCCTATCGAAATCAACGAATGATCAAAACTGCAATGATCTAATGGGGAAGCATTTTACCAGTAGCGTGACACGTTAGGGAAATTGATATGCCATTAATCGCTTCATATTCCATAAATTTAAATAAAAAAGACTAATTGTCTACTTGTACTATTTAAAACCATTATAGTTTATAATAATATTAGTAAAATAAAAACTTTTTTATTGTCACGATCATTTTATCCTTTCGAATATCGCTTGACTTACTATACAGATATATCACAGAAATGTAACTACACAGGGAATAGACTATTGTAACAATTGTCCATAATGATTTTACAAAATCCCAGAATAAATGGAGCTGAGATTCTAAATGTCACTCTGTGCGTTTACAGTTTGTTGATCTCTCTGTATAAATAACATTTCGAGAGTAAGACGTTCGTTCAAGTTCTTCTCCGTAGCAAGCATCCTAGTGTCTTCAAATTGAAAAGAATGTTCTTCTTTTTGGCAGATTTGAATGTATGTATGTATGTATATTTGATTGTATGTTTTGTATGTTATCAGCACCTTGATAAGACTGATTTACAGTATTAATAAAATTTATTAAATGACTGTAACTTCAAAAAAGACCTTTTAAAATCACATTTATTCTGTTTTGTCTAGTTTTTCATATCATTATATAATAATTTTCTAATGTTGGCTTTTATAAACTTTCTATAGAGTTTTCCCCGTGTGAAGTAGGCATTAAGTACGACACTGGTATAGTACGACAAAAGATCTCAAGTTGACGTTTAAATTTTTTTATGGTTGTGGTATCTATTCAAAGTTTTGCTCCAGGTACCCAGCTAAGCACTGGATTTGGAAATCCCAAAGTAATATTAGCATGCCTAACTTAATATAGATGGATTACTGTACGACATGGAAACAACTAGACAGGGATGTATTTAAAATTTTAATTCCGTTAATTTCTTAGCAATAATCATTATCTTCGTGGAATTGCAAACAATTTTTGTATAAAAACGAAACTGCTATAACATAATGTTCTTATTACCAAGAGTACATCAACGTTACTACAACTTGTAACAATTATTAGACTATTTTTCATAAAACATGGTATTAAAATTTGAAATACATCCCTGTCTAGTTATTTCCAGGTTGTACATTAATCCATCTATATTAAGTAAGGTAGGCTAATATTACTTTGGGATTTCCAAATCCAGTGCTTAGCTGGGTACCTGGAACAAACAATGTATTCTAATGGATTTCGTACAATTCTATACCCTATAGCAGAACGCATAAAGGTCACATTTCTTTCAATTATTTCACTCAGGGAAAAACTTTGAATAGATACCACAACCATAAAATAATTTAAACGTCAACTCGAGATCTCTTGTCCAACTATACAAAGCTAAATGGGGGGTGTAGGATTATTGAAATATGTAATCAAGTTAGCATAATAAAAAGTATTTGATTTTGACATGTAAAAATAGATACATAAAAATAAAATATTGATATATAAGATTGTGTCTAATATCTTATAGGGGGTACCTTCTCTTATTGGTTGCTCAAAATATGAACGGAAACGCGTCTTTCACGCAGATTTTTTTCTAGATAAGACGAACTAAAGAAAGAGCTAAAAAGATTTAAAAGATCAAGTATGACTCAGAAGGGTCTTAATAATATTGCTATTTTAAACAGCCACAAAGAGAAAAGTAGTACAAAGTGGCGCAAAAGTTATCACCCTATTGAAAGATGCTATAATTTTTGCAAATAGCGGCAAATGTCAAGTTTGCTTTGACATTTGTGAAGTCATGAACAAATGCAAAATACATGTCAACAAAACATGAATCACTACAGTCTTCAAGAACGCGGGTTAATTGTTTCGATATTTTTACGGAAAAATTCGTCGGTTGTGTTGGCACAGCGTGAATTTAGGCGCAGATTTCCCGGTCGTCCGACACCAACTGGGCAAACACTGCGGCGTTTAGCCGCTCGCCTAGAAGAATATGGGACAACACGAGATGCTGGCAGGTCTGGCCGGCCTCGGAGCAGCCGTTCTGCTAAGAATATCGCGGCTGTGGCTGAAGATGTCACAGAAGACCCCGAAGTATCGACCAGACGACGTGCCACGCAATTGAGCATCAATCGGCGATCTTTACAGAGAATTTTGGTGAAAGACTTGAAGATGTTTCCTTACAAAATGCAGTCAGTGCACCAGCTGTTAGCCGTTGACCGCCAAGCGCGTATAACCTATGCCCAAGCCATCCTGAAATTCGAGCGTGAGCAAGACTTTTCATCGAAAGTCATTATGAGCGACGAGGCCCATTTCCATCTCTGTGGATATGTGAATAAGCAAAATTATCGCTTCTGGGGCACCGAAAATCCGCGTGTAACCCACGAAGAGCCATTACATCCGCTCAAAGTTACAGCATGGTGTTCCGTTTACGCTGGAGGAGTCATCGGGCCTTATTTTTTCGAAGACGCCGCGGGCTAAACGACTACTGTGGACGGCGAGCGCTACAGAGCCATGCTCAACAACTTTCTCCTTCCTCAATTAAATGAATTGGGACTAAAGAACATGTGGTTCCAACAGGATGGAGCAACGGCACATACTGCACGAGCAACAATGGAAATTCTTAGAACTGCATTTCCGGGTCGCCTAATCTCTCGTTTTGGTGATTTGCACTGGCCGATTTAACCGTTCCAGACTTCTTTTTGTGGGGTTTTTTGAAGTCACGAGTCTATGTTAACAAGCCTCAGACTCTTGAAGCCCTCAAAGAGAATATTCGCCGAGAATGTGAGAACCTATCGCCGGAAGTTCTGGCAAAAGTAATGGAAAATGCCATAAATCGGGCTCGTACGGTCATCAATTCTGGCGGCGGGCACTTGGCTGATATCATTTTCTCGACATAATTAGAAAAAAATTAAGACATTAAATAAACATAATCAAAAAACAGAACCAAAGTTTTTCATTCATAAAAAAAATTGCAGCTAAAGAACATCGGGTGACAACTTTTGCGCCACCCAGTACATAGAACATATATATGAATATATGATTCTAAAGGATTTAATTAAAAATTAAATGTGATTGTGTGCGTAATAGCGTACTCCCGTCCTCTCACAAGATTTTAAGAATTCGGCGCCAGCCTAGATGTGATAGATCTAGGGATTCTAGTGAAATCCACATATCTAGATTTGATAAATAAGCAATTATCAAGATCCTTAAAATCAGATTGTAACATTTTTACGATGGTATCTAATAGGATGTGTGTGTTAATATGTACGAGAATCGTTCATATACAATTTATATTAAACTAAATTAAAATTTATTTTGAACGTTTAATTATATAAGGTTTCTTCATATTTCTTCACATTATGATATGAATATATTTCTCAACTATATACGATTATAAAAATATTATTATACGTAATAAATACTATCTACGTGTGTATATGTTTATAGTTTTAAAATTATTAATAATAATTACATACCTACACTATGTATGGTATAATTTCCATAAAACCCGATTTTTTATTTTTTCATATTTTTGCCTAACTCTATCTCCAAAACTACTGATACTACAACAAAAATGAATAGGACGTCTTTTGAAGATAATTTACTTTACTTTATTTTTATATAAGATTAGTATTTCAATAAACTCAATAATTCCCAAGATATTTAAGAAAAGGGGAAATCTTGTAGCTTTACGTGGCTCCTCCTTACGCTCACCCCCCACCTATTAACATTCGTGCCAAGTTTCAAATTATCGGGATATTTTTCTCCTATTTTAGCTAATTTGACTAAACTATTGAACAAAATATTGTTTCCGTTATTTAGTTATTTTTTATTATTCGTAATGTATTTATTTTCATAAAATACTTATGAAAAAAAAGATGCGAACATCATTTGTTACTAAAATCAACTATTTGTTTAAAATTTCAGAAAAACTATCAAGTATTCTCTATTTGCATAAAAAAATCAGCCTACCCCTAAGATATTTTCCTTCCCAAACCAAATAAAAACTTCAAATTTTATGGGAAAAATCCCACTCTGCAATACCGATACTCAATAGTCTTGTTTCATCTATGAATGTTTTGCCATAAATAATAATATTTTTGTATAGAAACCAAAAAATATTTTTAAAAGAAAACACAAAATAATAAATCTGTGAAAACATTTATATTATTGTGAGTAGGATGATGAAACCTGGAATAATAAAATTCTTGCGAATACATCAAAGCAGGTTTGGGTAAAGAGATTTAGCAATGAGAACAAAGGATCGCGGCGGCGGAAAGTGGGGTGGCGGGATCCGCACCGCACAAAGCTCCAACTAATCATTGTCATATTTAATAAACATCCCCAGGATGCCGTTATTACACAACCTTTTAATAAAGAACAAAAACGGCAACATTGTGTGGAACAAAGTGTTGGTTGCCAGTGCCGGGGACTTCACATTTATTGTAACGTAATGAATAGTATACCACTGCTTCAGTGTGTTATCCTTTGACGAAGCGTCCATGGAAGCAGTGCTTCTCTTGCATCTCAAGAACATGACATTATTATTACTAGTTTTTAAACCCCTTAAAAGCATTTGTGTATCGGATTATTACATTATGGTATCGAAAACTCTTTAATAATATAGGCTATTGTTAAACTGTTTTGGTTTTTTTTTTGTAAATTTCATACTTCTAACTAGGGCCGTCGCGAGAGGAAAGCCGGGGTGGTCGCTTGCCCACCCTGAAAACAGTCGCACTGATGATTTCTGGGCAATCAAAATGTACATTTTTATTTAATAAATATCTTGTGAAGAAAAGATGATTTGTATTATTTACTTATTATTATTTTTTGTAATTTGAAATTTTCAAGATTCTTATAAAATATATGTCGCGAAATATAAAAAATTATATAAGTATTATATTTGTTTTATACGACGTATTGTTCCATTCATGTTGTTGGAGTAATCCTCGGTGCGATAATCGTGCGCCAAACAACTCCTAAAACCAGTGGCGGCTCGTAAACTGAAATTTTAGTGAGATAGGCGATAGAATGTGGATAAAAGTAAACTTAAATTTAAAATTTAAGATATTCGGTGTCCACGTTGTAACAGTATGAACCACCTCTCCCGTACATACTATTATTTTTTAGCCGTTGATTGTCTAGTAGAAGGTTTAACTTACCTTACGTTGTGTTTATTGAAATAAATAACCCTTCATCGTCCTAATACAGAGTAGCCGTTGAAAGTGGAGGAATGTGGATAGGTATTTGATAAAATAAAAGAATTTTATTCACTCCAAAAGACAGTCAAAATATCTAGCCTTGTGTATTTATTTATTATAAAGGAATTCGTAAAGTACTGTGGACTGAAACCACAGCCAAAACGTCAGGTAGAGAGACAATTTGACAATATAACAATAATATAAAAATATTGTATTTAATTCAGAAAGAGTTGTCTCAATAATTTATTATAACCTGTAGTAGTAATTTTCGATCTGCCCCGTATAACCGTCAATATATTCTGGTCTTTATTTCCTGCGAAAAGTTGAGATGGTTTGGTGAAGAGGTCGCGGAGCCAGGTGGGCGGAAGATTTTTGAGAAACGGTTTTTTTTTGCGTTTGACAGTGGCGAGAGCAGATGCGTCACGAATCGTGAGCGTTGTGAAAATTATATTTTCAGACTGAGTCAAAATTTAAATATCAATTCTTGAGCAAAATTTTCATTCTTTAAAAGTATTCTTTTAATTTTACTTGGTTCAAAGTTTTTGATTATTGCAAACGTTCAAGATTCGCGACCTCGTGTTTCTCTAGATTTAGAAATTCCCTTTTCTAGTTTTCTTTTGAATTTCTTTAGTGATATAATATTAGAATACAATTCTAATTCAATTCTTTTGTGTTTAGGGAATTAAATATCAGCTTTAAGAAAGTCCCACGTGCGTGACTAACTTTGAGGTTATTTTACAAAAAAAGGTATGTATATACCTGATTATATTAGGGATAAATGGGAACAAATGCTACGGTGCTTTTGCCGCCTGAGCTTATATTGTATTTTTGATTGTGTTGTATATTGTAGCAGAGCTTGCTGTCACTTTTTTGCCTTTACGGGACGTAGGCTAGACAGGGAATTTAGGCTTTGGGTGGAGGTTATTGTGCGAGGCCGAGAGTGCCAGTACAAATAAAAATTAGGAAGCCATTCACGTCTAACGAGACCAGCTACCATTCAGAAGGCCAGCCGAAGTGTCGAAGATTGGCTACAAGATTACCTTTTTTCATTGCCTTTGGATCATGTGTGCTTGTCCGTCCCTAGTAGCACTCCACAGGAGAAGATCTTCAAATAGCTAGACTTCAATTAAAGATTTCTGCTCCGCTTCGCTTTGACGCGATCAGGCAAGTGTTTTTGTATATTGTTACCTACTGCTTGTGAGTAGCGTGAAGCCACGGTGATCTCTGTAAACAAATAAAAGGGAGCCGGGAGCTCTAGTGGAGACGGGAGGGTTCCTGTTAAATAACTATGGTAGGATCAATTCTTTATTTCATACCCTAAATCCAAATACAAACAATCTAATATAATAACTGCAATAACACGCCGCTAGGGCAAAACCTGGCTGACAAAACTCCGTGCGCCTGGACGGAATACTTGAACGAAAACGAAAAGAAACAGTTGCAGAAAGAGAGAGTACGGGGCGCCTTCCTGTGGACGACCAAACAGGAAGACAGGATTCAGATGCAAACTTCTCTCGTCGTGGACTGCCAAACGGTTCGAGTCATACGCACTGACAGGTGATCGGAGAGCACCAAGTCGTGGACGGCCTACGACTTAGCAGGAGACAAATACAAGGATCTTCCTCGGTGCGGACGGCCTGCACTTCGAAAGGTAACAAGGAACGGGAGGACGGTAACAGAATTATTCAAAGTCCCCAACCGCGGACGACCAAACAGCTGAGGCAAGACAAGACTTAGAAAATGAACTCGCAAAAACTCACCAGTACACTCGCTGGGAAGACAGCTAGATTCGGCGGAAGACCGAACTCGAATCTCACTCATTAAAAGGCGACTGAGCACCCGTTTTCATACCCGAAAATCTTAATTGAAGACGTTTAGCGCATGTTTTAAGACGAAGAGAGTAAAAACTTCTAGAACGTTTTACCATTTTTGTCTAATAAATTCCAATTAATGTTTTGTCAGCTTCCCTGTAACCCTGTACATATTTTATACAATAAAATAATATTTAAACACCTGCTGTTATATTTTTGAATTTGAACTGTATCAAAGTTCTACATCCAGGCGGCGTTGCAGTCGTATGTCAAGTGCAAGGTCACCTAGCCTGTCAGCGGTACAAACATGTGGTGTTATAGTTGTTACAAAGTTATTTACAAGCAGGAGAATCAATGGTGAATTACAATATTCTTATTTTAATACATATTTCTATCACAGTGTTTGTTTTAAGGTGTTATACCACACAATCACAGGGTTTGGAGCGCGCACATAACCGCACTTGTGCGTCGCTGTTGGGGTTTTTGGGGTTCGGATGTCTTGATGTCGTGTCACTGGATGGAGATCAGGTCAAATTTGTTTTATCTTAGATTACTCTTTTACTGTTGCGAAGTTGGATCGTTTGTAACTATATTCTGTATATATACTCTCTTTCTATTACTTGATACTCGTCTCATAATCATTTCATACTTAAGACTATTCACTTGACCCTTAGCACGGTCATTGCATTTACGTTATTACGATTGTTTGTATTTATTTGCTAACAGTTATTTTTATTAAATGATAACATCATGGACCCCGTAAAACTGCATCTCCTATGCAAAGGCATTATGAATTAGTTAAACGAGGAATTCAGGACTGTGAAACTATAACAATTATCAACTCTCCAAGGATTGCTGAGAATGGAACGAATGATGGGTGTGTCTACTTAGATCCTACTTTTCAATTAAATTCCCGAACCGAGCACCGAGTGTGCATATAGAAGCTGCGAGAGATACGTAATAAGCTATCATCCACTACTGCAAGTTCATCTACTGACAAGGAGACATATACTGTTAAAATAGCTCATTTACTAAATCGTATAACCTACTTAACGGATCTTCCCTAACGAACACCGTTATTGAAAGAGTTATCGATGTTTAGTAACCTATTAAATACAAAACAATTAACGCCCTCTTTCGACTTATTATCTTTTGAGGATAATCCCTGCGACCTTCCCAGTAATCTCAATTCTGGTCTAGGTAGTCTATCTTCCTTTCACTTAAATCCTTCAGTTATAACTTCGAATGCGGTACTACAGTCTCCAAATTGTTTTGCAGCCTTTCCTGTCACAAATAGCACTACCAATGCCGCGTATATTGCTACTCCTCCTCCGCCCGTTAGTTCAGTCGGTTCTTCAAAAGATCCACTACTCTTTAATGGTAGTGTCATGTATTTCTTGGATCACTTACATGAAGTAAGGAAGAAGCTCCCATAAATCATCAATGTCGCACTTTTGATGAACTTATTCGTACATTAAAATTCGCTGAGGATACTGAAAGGCGACTTCAGTCATTTAGGAATCTTCCTAGCCGTTCATCAATTTTATTAGAACCGGAATTAGCATCACCGCGAAAAGTCCTGTTGGAATTGTGGAGATCCTAGCTATCTTCATTCTAATTGCTCTGAAACCCGTAAAAAGTATTGCTACTCTTGTGGCATGAAAAATATCACTCGTCTCTCTTGCCCTAAATGTCGTGGTAAGAATTCAAACAACGCAGTGGCCGGCATCGAACCCTCAGTCGTCGCTGCCATAGGCCCCCGATCGGAGCTGAGAGAGCTCGCTGGGTCTCGTGGCTCAACGATGAAAGAGTTTTTTTTGAAAAATCGATTTCTTCCGTATTCCTTAGCCCCGGAATAGAATTATCTTGACGTTTGCGTGGTAACTTGTCATATAACAGCTTTGGTAGATTCAGGCACTAGTATTATGGTTCTCGGAAAATATGGTTTACATCTATTAAAGTCGTCACATGTTCAAATTCTTTCCGCAACCATAAAAGAAGTATTTACTGCTGACGGCTCCGCGCAATCCATTTTAAGTATAATAAAATTACCTATCACACTTCACGAAAAAACCAGGGCGATACAAATTGCGGTTGTGCAAAACCTGCAATACTCGCTTATATTAGGTATAGATTGTTGCCATCTCTTTGCTTTAGCTGTCGATTTCAGTAATAATACTTGGAAATTAAATACATTGGAAGTAAATTCTGGCAGTCATCTTCAGAATGCTGACATTTATCAGTTGCGAAAACTAAAGCCCTAAACCGTGTTAAACAGGCTTATGAGGACTGGAATGCTAAAGGACTAGTTTACTCAGCTTACCACTCATATCATCGAGACTGGGGACGCTCTACCCATTAAGCAACGTCATTATCCATTGTCGCATGTGATAATGAATTATCTTAATCAGGAGTTAGATAAAATGTTAGAATTAGGCGTTGTTCAGAAATCTAATAGCCCATGGTCTTTACCAGTCTTTCTGGTTAAAAAATCTTCTGGCGAGTTTAGATTATGTTTTGACGGTCGCAAGCTAAATAGTGTTACAAAGAAGGATGCTTATCCCCTTTCCTATGTTTCCACGATATTAGATAAATTACGAGATGCTAACTATATTTCCTTAATCTATCTAAAGACTGCCTTTTGGCAGATCCCTTTAGAGAAAAAACTGCTTTCTCGGTGCCAGGTAGAGGACTTTTTGAATTTACTAGTACCCCTTTCGGCTTGCGTAACGCTCCTCAGTATTTATAAAGACTAATGGACCACATGTTAGGCCCCTCTTTAGAACCCAGGGCGTTTGTCTATCTCGATGACGCCATCATTGTCACCGCCACCTTTGAAGATCACCTTCTCACTCTAATGGAAATCTTAAACCGCTTAAAATTTGTTAACCTAACAGTTAATGCAAAGAAAGGTGAATTCTGCCGATCCAGTCTTAAATTTCTTGTATATAACCGAGACTTACGTACCGACCCAGACAAGGTTTCGGCAATTGTTGATTTTCCTTAACCGACCACGGTAATAGAAATTAAACGTTTCATGGGACTAGCCTCCTGGTACCGACGATTTGTTCCTCATTTTAGCACCATATCCGCTCCCATAAATAACCTTATAAAAGGTAAAAAGAAATTTAACCCTATCGCTTGGAACTCCGAAGCGAAACAGTCAATTTAGGCACTAAAAAATGCTCTTGTTACTGCCCCTGTACTAGCTAGTCCAGATTTCTCTAGAGCTTTTAACATTCAGACTGACGCGTCGAATTACGGTATTGGGGCTGTTTTGTCGCAATTTGATAATGATCAGGAGCACGCTATTTCATTTATAAATCGTACGCTTAATAAAGCAGAGCGAAATTACTCTGCCATAGAGCGAGAGTGACTTGCGGTAGTTTTTGCTATTAAAAATTTTGCCCTTATATTGAAGGTACCCCTTTTCAAGTAATAACAGACCATTCTTTTCTTTTATGGCTTCAACGCATGAAAGATCCAACTGGTACGCTTGCCAGATGGGCTGTAAAACTTTAGCAGTTTAATTTTGAGCTAATTCTTTCAGAGTGAAAATTATTTATTCCCAAAGAAAAAAGACAGTGAATTTTCGAGCAATGGCATGATTCTCCTAATGGTGGTCATCTTGGCGTTTACAAAACTCTCCGCCGTATCGCTGATCTTTTCTTTTATTTCCATGGCTATCTGATTTTTAACGAAAGTATAACACTTTATATTTAATATATCTCGTATTACAGGCCTGCTGTTGCAACAATTATGATCTTATCTGACGTAGAATTTAATTCTGAACAACTTTGTACTCTTGCAGTTTTGCTCTGAATCTATCAGGAGAGAGAGTATCCGCAATTTTTTGAAATCCCATGTTAAAGTCCTATGTTCCGCATTTCCTTGCACACACTGTATATATATATATATATATATATATATATATATATATATATATATATATATATATATATAGAGTCAAATCCACGTAAAAATGGCATTCCAATGTGCTGACGTCACTTACTACGTTTATATAGACAGCAGTAAAAAAAGATAAACAAAAAGTCAAAGACATACGAGTAAAAAGGAGATATGAGATTGGAAGTGACCACTACTTACTAGAAGCTAAAATAAAAATGCAAAAAAATCTAGAAATAGAAAACCACCTAGGAAAACGGAAAGAAAAATTGATATTAAATGCATACAAACTACAAAATGAAGAGAAAAATATAAACAAGCTATAGACCAAAAGATATCAGTACTTGGGAAGTATGAGAATTTGGACAGAAACATTATGGGATAATTTTTTTTTTAAAACTAAATGGTGCCCAACTTAAAACCCTACGACCCAGCGCCGCAACTCAAACTCTAGCCGGCTTTGTATGATGCTTAGGTTACCTTGTTGACGAAAGCGTTATAAACCATTTATGGTAAAATTGAGTGACTGAGACCAAACTTATATTGGTTGTTAGTTACAATTGTAATTATGTGTGTTGTATTTTTTTTAGTTTTATTGTTTATTTCAGAGTCGGCATACCGTTGCTTTTTGTTCTTTTGTTTATACGGCGCTCTGTTTTGTCAGAGGGCCATTATTTATATTGCTCTAACGGCCCTAAGAGCACAAAGTAATCATGAACCGGCCACGACGAGCACACAGTCAAAGCGATCAGAAATAATTGTTGGCAGTTGTATTTGAGGCAGACACCCAGCTGAACTGGCGAATCCGTTGTGTTTGGGTAAATTTACAATTGCTAGAAAACAAATATTAGTTTGGTTATATTTAATAAAAATATTATATTATTGTGACAAATTAAAATTAATATTTATATAAAAATGTAGTAAACACATACCTAGCTTGTCCGAGTTCAGTCGTGGATAGCAAAGAGTATTGGTAGATAAACTCCATCGTGGTGGACAGAGAGTGCACCAGGTCGTCTACGTGCCAGACAGAGCCTTTTGAACAACTTTGATACGACGCTAGCGGGGAGGAAAATCTATCGAGGTGCCAGACAGAGTCTTTTGAGCAACTTTCGATAGCGGTGTTAGAGGGGCAGAAGGAGTGTAGAGAAGTGAAGTCAAGAATACTATGAGGAACTACATCGGACAAGCCAAGCATAGTGGAGTCCTGGGTCAGTCTCCTTTAGTACAGATTTGGAATCGGCTTATATATAAAAATATCCCTCTTCACTGCTTCAGAACTATGGTAGTTCGGAGGTAGTCCACGATCCGAGCACGTGATCGCAGTCTGGCTCTTTCAAGTGGTTTGACCGTCTGGCTTGGGTGCCAGGACGTGGAGTCCATGGGCGTGCGGATGATCCCTTGAGTACTTTTGTGCATTTCAAAATATCTAACAAAAAATTTATATTCTCTGTTATATTACATTTTTATTTAAATTAGCAGTACCATCTGCGAATATTAGATTGGCTCACACATCCCGGGGTGTCGTGTGTAAATTTGTGTTAATTAAAAATCAAATATCTTATTTATCTAAGACGCATTTTATTACGGAATATTTTAACTGATGTGTTGTAAAACCTCATCATTTTTAGAAACTGTATGCATGGGCGTAGTCCCCACTGAGAAAAATTAATATTAATTTTAAGTAGTACCAGTGAATATTTAATTACATATAGAGGAATAATGCCCGTGTTGAAAAGTTTAATCGTTCGGGAACTTTGTTCTACAGATGGTACTGTATTTTATTGCGCCATCTATGAAGGAAATGCGAATTTAAAATCTAAATTTCCACGAACCGACTATGGGGCTGGTTTTTCTAACTGCGGTTAAAGTTCCAGAATTGCTGACAACCTGATGAACTTATGCGATACTTTCTAAAGGACAGATAAATGTGTGCAGTAAAATTTACAAAGAGATCAAAGAAGAAATAAAAATGTGTTACGTATATATATTTGTTTACTCCTTAAAAGTATATACAGTAATTATAAGTGGAAAGAATGACAAGGGCAGTGGTCCGGCGGGTGCAAAGGACGTTGACGCGGCGGTAAAATGGCGAGCGTGTGACGTCAGCGAGGTTGCGGGTTGATACGACGGCAAAGCGATACGACGGCAAAGCGATGCGGCGGGACAGCAACGCAGCGGTTCTGCTCGGCAGCCAGAAGATGTGGCGTGGCAGGTGTAAAATTCTGCGAACAGCGGTTGGCGCAGCGGTCCGGCTCGACAACAAAGTGGACGGCTGTCAACGCGGAGATCTGTCTCTGCAGCAAGGCGAGAGGCAGGTAAGAAGTCTCTAGAATCGTTCCCGATGTCTGAAGTGGAGAAGTGTCACCAAAGTAAGCACAACTCTGCCTAATCGAGCGATTTGCTTGCCCTTTTATACCGGTCAGCGGCTAAGGGTTGCTGGAAGTCTTGAGAGAGAGAAGAACCTTTGATGGGGAAGACGTCAGTGGCGTCCTCAAGAGCGTATTAGCGGAGCGTATCCGTACTATGTTTGTTACAATCTCCTCCTCAGGACCAATGTAGTGTTTAACTATTGGGTCTGGAGATTTTTGCGTGGGCGTCTTCGTCGTCGAATCGAGGAGACTGGAGCTGGAGGTGCTTGAGCTGGTCCCTGATACTTGTGCAGCTGGGACGTATGATATGTCCCTATAAGTTGGGGTGGATCGTCCAATGTTTCGACTTCGTAGCTGGTGGGTCATTTCTGTTTTCGGATGGAGTATGGGCCATCCCGACGGTTCAGAAACTTCGAGGTTATCCTTTGGCGAGCATTGCTGAGTTGGTGCAAAGAGACAAATACCAGGTCTCCCGGTTGATACTGCGTGCTGGGGCGGCGTGAAGAGTCTGCGTATCGTTTTCTTCGCTCTTGCTCGTCGCCGTGGTGCTCGCGGGCGATCTCGAACGTTTCAGTTGAAGAAGCCAGGGCGTAACTTCAGCTACAAAGTTCTCCGATACTACGATGCTCCTCAGGTCTTGGGTGACGTCATCGATGTCCGGGGTTCGCGTCCAAACATTAGGTCAGCTGCTGTAAAGCCAGTGGTTTGGCAATATGCTAAGTTCATGGTGAACCTGATACTGGGCAGCTTGGTTGGCCAGGTAGGGTGGGGATCATCTCCGAGTTGGATAGAGATTTGAGTTTTCAAATCTCGGTTGCGGCGTTCTACCGGATTTGCCTCGGGATGATACACCGGAGTAAACGATTGGCTAATGCCAAGGCAGTAGGTGATTTTCTGCAGTACCGAGCTGAAAAATTGCGAGCCATTGGCGCTGATAAGACGGCGAGGCAATCCATTGCTTTTCTTCTTGTTTCTCCCCCTGGAGGAGAGCAGCTTCGACAGCGCGAGCACTAGCGTCTGTGCCTAGTACAAACGGTTGAGCGGGGTCGACTTGTCGGAGTGTGGGTGCCGTGACCAGCAGGCTCTTCAGAGTGTTGAAAGCCTCTTGTTGTGCCGGGCCTTATTCGGATCAGGGACGATACCTTAAGCGGAAATGCGGTGTCCTAGGTATCGCACCTCGGGACATCCAAAGAAATACTTCTCTCGTTTCATACGCAACTTGAATCGGCGTAGAGCGCTGAACATCTCTAACTGCTGTATGTGATCGTTGTGACTGGCAGAGAGGAGGATTAGGTCATCTACATATGCTAGCAGCGTAAGCTCTGACAGGCTTGTCTTAAAAGGGTCCATGAGACGTTGGAAGGTGACGGGCGCGTTTTTCAGTCCGAACGGCATGCGGGTGAAGCGGTAGAGACCGAACGGGCAGATAAAGGCTGTCTTGTCTCGATCCTCCTGCCGGACGAGCACTTGCCAGTATCCTGCTTGCAAGTCGATAGTGCTGATGCAGCTGACCTTTTCGATAGTGTGGAGCAAGTCATCCATCCTGAGCGAGGGATATGAATCGGCCTTGGTGATGGCGTTTAGTTTCCGATAATCCACAAATAGGCGGAAAGAGTTGTCCGGTTTTGGCACTAGCACGACTGGAGCGGTCCGGGCTGTCGCACTCTTCCACGATGCCACTTGAGATCATGGCGTTGATGTGTGTAGAATAGTCCTCGTCGAGAAGAAAATCCATGGTGCTGACAGCGGCATCTGCCCACATGTAATCAATAGTGGTGCGTGGCAGTACCGAAGTCCAAAAACCAAGTGAAGGAGCAGCAGGAGCTCGAGGCGCTGGTGGCCCGTAATTTTCTTCAACCGTGCCCTGGGTTGCGGGTTCCTTTGCAAGAGCGGCGGAAATAAAACTGCTTGGCGGCTAGATCTGGGATGAGGCCAACATCCTCAATGAGGTCAGCTCTGAGAAGGATCTTCGTGTTCGGATCCTCTGATAACAGGACAAATGTCGTCGGGATGCGTCGGTCGCAAAGTTCGATCTGCACACGGGCTGTGGGCACCCGTAGTGTTTTACTTTTCCCGTCTGCGAAGGTGGCGTCGACGGTTTCGAAATGGACGGGGTGTCCCGTTTGACGGATGTGATAAAAGAGGCTGGCGCTGGCGACGCTTGAACCGGCGGCGGTATCCAGGAAGGTGGTCCCCGACGTATTCGCTACGTGGATCTGGATAGCTAGCCTGGATCGCGAGCGTAGTTGCTGGGCCTGTAGCGAGCAAAATCCGACTGTATTAGACGGGTTGGCGGTTGCTAGTTAGTTGTCCCGTTTGTTGCATTGCGGACAATTCCGTCGGTAGACACCGGGAATGTTGCATCCGTAGCATCGGATTTCATCGGTTGGGCGTTTGACCGCGTTTGGATGTGGTGGTACGTTCCCGATGCGCTTACGGCACTCGTCAATAATGTGTCCGTTGTTGCGGTAGTATTCGCAGCGGACTTGCGTTTTTTTGTCGCTGTTGACAGGTTGGGTGACCGGTTTCTTTTCAAGAATGATGTCTGTGCGGGATAACAGGGATGGATACCCAGGATATCGAGTATGGATGATGGTAACAATGGTGAGGTCGTAAATCTCACTTTCACACAACCACGCGAAAAACACTTATTTATTTACACACAGCACAACCAAAACTATACAAATAACAGATATAACAAATGTAAATACTTTACTGGAGCAGTACAACAATGGATTGTTGCGGAGCGATACAAAAAAACCTTGGCGTAACAACGCCAGAACCGAACAGAACTTGTCCTTGTACTATCTTTTAAAACCAACAAAATTCGCTAGCGACAGCGCCACTAACAATAAACTACAAAAAATACAGAGTAGCGTATATGGCGTTGACATTGGCAAGTAAATGTTGTACCTTTGACAATATACGGAGCTGACAACAATTAAAATCTCAAACAATGTCCTTTACTGTCCATGCTTTAGTGAGCAGGTCGCTGAAGGAGAGCAGGCTGTCTCTGTCCAGTCGGTTTTGAATCCTTGATTTCAGCAGCCCCAAAAACCATGTCCAGTTGCCACTGTTCGTCTAGCTGCTTAGATAAACGAGCGAACAGGTCTCGTTGAATTGTGACATATCGATCCATTGGGGCAGGGCGACGATCTCCTGCAGGATTTTGTAGTCGGGCTTGGCTGGCGCATATACTTGGCGGATAAGCTGCATGGCTTCTTCCCAACTAGTGATTTGGGTTTTTACCCCATTCCACCACTGGTTTGCTTCTCCGGTGAGCAGCAAAGGCAGTCCATCTAACGCGTTCATGTCGGCGATACTTTCCACTTGCTTGTAAATACTAGGGGTGGTGATGAACTCTTCCACTATTGCTGCTGACCGGGTCCCGTTGAAGCGAGCGGTACAGTGGGTGAAGTTTCTTGGATTGGGGCTGATAGCGCTGCAACAGCTCTTGAAACTGTTCGGCCGACATTTGCACTGCCATGTTGTTGTTGAGTCGTGGACTTCTTCGTGTCGGGGTTTGTCCGTGAGGATTCTGTGCTCTACGTTTGGGCGCCAGTTGTTACGTATATATTTGTTTATTCCTTAAAAGTTTATACAGTAATTATAAGTGGAAAGAATGACAAAAACAGTGGTCCGGCGGGTGCAGCGGACGTTGACGCGGCGGTAAAATGGCGTGCGGGTGACGTCAGCGAGGTTGCGGGTTAATACGACGGCAAAGCGATGAGGCGGGACAGCAACGCAGCGGCGACACAGCTAGCGGCAGGTATAAGATTCTGCGAACAGCAGTTGGCGCAGCGGTCTGACTCGACAGCAAGGCGAGTGGCAGGTAGGCGATGTGGCGGTCAGCAACGCAGCGGTTCTGCTCGGCATCCAGACGATGTGGCGCGTCAGCGACGCAGCGGCGACACAGCGAGCGGCAGGTATAAGATTCTGCGAACAGCGGTTGGCGCAGCGGTCCGGCTCGACAGCAAGGCGGACGGCTGTCAACGCGGCGATCTGTCTCTGCAGATAGGCGAGAGGCAGTTAAGAAGTCTCTAGAATCGTTCCCGATGTCTGAAGTGGAGAAGTGTCACCAAAGTAAGCACAACTCTGCCTAATCGAGCGATTTGCTTGCCCTTTTATACCGGTCAGCGGCTAAGGGTTGCTGGAAGTCTTGAGATGAAGAAGAACTTTTGATGGGGAAGACGTCAGTGGCGTCCTCAAGAGCGTATTAGCGGAGCGTATCCGTACTATGTTTGTTACAAATATAGATTTTTACTATAAAATATATACGAAAATACTTATAACAATAAATAAAATAATCATGTATTTAATTATGTTTAACAATTTTTAATTACTTGTAGGTACTCTCTGCAGATCTTGATAGTGTATTATAGAATTTAGATATATGAAACAATTTTGTCCTTATTAATTGTTGAAGTATATGTAGGCTGTATTGTTCGCATTCTGGGGTAGTATTTATCCAAGTAGATACTCGTTCTTCATTTAAAATTGTTGTAATGCAAAAATTTTTGATTCCATATACAGGGTGTTCGAAAAATAGGGGACCAAATTTGGAAAATATATTAATCAAACCAAAACAAGAAAATAATCCTAATATACCCATGTCCGGAAACGAACCATTTCGGAATAAAACACTTTTTTGTTTGAATTTTGAATTTTATTTTTAGTAATGTTTTTACTCTCAAAATTACAATAGTTGTTCAAAATGTCCTCCTTGAAGTTGCATGCAACTCTAGAAGTGTTCTCATTGAATGTCGGACACGTTCGAATATTCCTGGTTTTAGTCTTATATTATTGAATTCTCTACGTTATTAATGGGCGTCGAATAAACTAAGCTCTTTAGATGAACCCAAAAATAAAAATCAAACGGATTCAAGTCTAGTGAACGTGGAGGCCACGTAGTTGGACCACCTCTGCCTATCCACCGATCAAGAAATAAATTTTGAAGATATTGTCTTACTTGGAAATTAAAATGTGGAGGCGTGCATAAACCACATATGATGCCATGTGAATAGTGAAACATTCTCCAATAAATTTGGTAAATTATTTTTCAGATAATGTAGGTACAAATTTCCCGTTAATCTGTTATGCAAAAAATAAAGCCCTATCAACTCATCTCCAACAATACAATATTAATAGAAAAGCTTCAAAACAATATCAAAATAATTTAATTACGGTGACAACAAATTTTGACAGTTACTAAGGAAACGTGAATAAACAAAATACAAGTATTAACGTAACTATTGTAATTTTGACAGTAAAAAAACATTATTAAAAATAAAATTCAAAATTCAAACAAAAGAGTGTTTTATTCCGAAATGGTTCGTTTCCGGACATGGGTATATTAGGATTATTTTCCTGTTTTGGGTTGATTAATATATTTTCCAAATTTGGTCCCCTATTTTTCGAACATCCTGTATGTAACCATTATTCTCAAATATTCTATGAAATATATTTAAACAAATAGTAGTAATGTCTATGGTACTTTGTGTTGGTCGCTTCAATGAACATGACTTATTGAAATTTGCCGAATAATCTTTATTTAATAATAAAATTCATTTTCGTCATACATTTCCTCATTACTTTTTAACAAATTTTCGCAAGAAGAACAAAAATATATTTGCATAAGATGGTATATCAAATCTTCCGAGAAATATACTATTGAACAGGTTTGCAATGTTTGATGATTAATAATTGATGTTTAATGGGATGTATTGCAGTCACTATCCGAAGAATTTTCTTTATTACCAATACATTCTATTGGAGGTTGCATTATATTTTTATTGTTTTTATTCCCATTAACAGATTCCAACATATTGTATAAATATTCATCATGATCATTTTCATAGCTAGATTTCTGGGTTGCCATTTATAAACTAGAACCCATGATTGTTTGTAGTGCTAAACGAAAATGCTTTGCTGAAGGATTTGGATCGTAACCTCTTCTTTGGCGAATTTTAGAAAATGAATGTTCAATAGGATCCTGCCATAACCTGTTTGTTAATAGAAATGTGTAGGTTGGTGATATATCACTGAATAAATTTAAAATATTGTTAATTGTTTATAATAATCCTTCAGAACATAAGTGTGTAGTTTTCATTGCATGCCATGATTTTATCCATAGAATACTTTCACGAAGAGTGTTCAAAACTAAATTATTATTGTAACACAGAGCTGAACTGTGTGGATTGGAACTATGTAAAACTTTTAATTATAAAAAGTCAAATAAATAGTTTAATTGTTCCAAAAATTTTCCTGTTTCTAAAGCAGTTTTTGATTTTAGTTCGCCTGTGGCAATAGCAGAAAATATAGCAGCAGAGAAAGATGTACTAAAAATTTGAACCGCTCTTTTCACACTCATTTTTTCAAATGCATTAGGACTAATATGCTGTAGAGTAATTTTTGGCAGTGCTCTACAAAATGAACTTTTTAAATCGAGTTCATATGTTGCTTTAATATCTTTCCAAGAAATTTCAAACCCATCTACAAAAATATTTTGTGTCAAAAGTGTATTCCTTACACTTTTGATTAAATGTGGTGGATCATATAATGCATAAATTTTTGTTGTTAATTATTGAAGAACGATTTCTTTAAACATTTTTAATTTTTCATGAAATTTAATTTCATTTGACATACTTGAATATTTTTTTTTCTTTAAACATCCTATAATATAAATTATAACTGTGACGATCACTTGGGCCGCAGCTACTTTGTCGGTCCGTGATGTCGTGGTTCTCCTCCAGGACGTCGGGTTTTCTCGGGCGCCAATCAGCGGGTCCTGTGAAAGAGAAATAGTATGCCACGGGAGCTCTAGGTCGGTTGGGCCAGGGGGTAACACTAAAATCCAGAATTACTGAAACAAGTCTTTATTTAGATCCTTTCAGTTCCAGACAACGTTACCGCTGGGAAGTCACTGTTGCTGTCGCGGTCTGAATCTAACAAAGTCTGGAGGGAAGTACAGCCAAACCGGATACCAGCTTGGTCTCTCTATATGTTACTTACTTACTCAATGGTAGTACTTAATAATATATTGTAACTGTAATTTCAAATTATTATTTTCTTGTATAGTTTCGTTTTTCGTACTTTGCGATGATTGCTATGATTTAATTGGTGTTATGTACTTATGCCGAGTTATAACGATCAAATCCGAATAGCACCAAATATTTTCCGCGCAGTGGCCGGTGCCGCTAGAATCATCGTCGTAGTCCTAGTAATACACACTGGCGAACTGGCGTCTCGAAAATTGTGAATTTTAATGAGAAATTAAAATTATAAATTAACGTTTTTAATTTCATAAATCCTTCGCCGTACATACATGAATTTGAACAAAAATTTAACACGTTTTGATAAAACGCTATGCTATGATATTAATTATTTTTTTTGCATACAATTTACATAAAGGATTTATTAAAATCATAAAGTAAAATTTTGATAATATTAATACTTGATTCAAAAAATATTTTTTTTTAGTAATTTAAAATGGATATGAGAAAATATTATTTTAAGAAAGATGTTCAAAAACTTTTATTGTAACTCATAAAGATTCATTTTATAAAAAAGTAAATGATGAATTTGCAAGAAAAATTCATCGGCTAAAATTAACTTAAATTTTGTGATTAAACATTTTTTTGTTGTTTCTTGAATAAGTTTATATTTTATTTACATGTTTTTAATAAATGTTGAATTTCTGTACTATTTTTTTATTACAATAAAAACAATATATAATTAAGGTACAATATAACTATTCATGCGCCCGCCTTGAGAAAAAACACATACTTTATTTACACCTCTGAGTAAATTTAAAAAGCGATATAATATTATATAATAATATACGAAAGTATGAATACCATATAGAAATTTGTGGAATCTCCGTCTATGCTCCAAATACAAATAGTGGAATGCATGCACTATTTCCGTATATGACAAGTGTTTTCTGACGTGGCCTGAATCACAGTACCTGCAATATGTAAACAAATCCAACCCTTGCCTAGTTTAAAAATGAAAACAGATGTTGG
Source organism: Stenolophus ochropezus (assembly GCA_035578165.1). Classification (NCBI taxonomy): domain Eukaryota; kingdom Metazoa; phylum Arthropoda; class Insecta; order Coleoptera; family Carabidae; genus Stenolophus; species Stenolophus ochropezus. The sequence continues at coordinate 8,538,681 of JAQOWZ010000008.1, read as the reverse complement.
TAAAATTGACCGATCAAACGAACACGCCGAAGGCGGGCGAAATTCGATCGAAATTATACGAAGCGTCTCGTTCGAAGATGATTGACAACTTGTAGTACTGTCAAGTATGCTTAAACTTCACAACGTTTAGATATTTTAAATTCAAAATTATTACCGCGCGCCTCGCCCAGTAGCTCGCGCGCGCCTCTATCGGTCGTCATATATTTTAGAGTATTTCAATTCCCTTTGGTAGCGATATCACAGTTTTTGAAGATGATTATGGGAAATAAGGGTCTGATTAACTAGGTTTAAAGTTCTTTAATTTTTTTTTTTTGGGTGGGAAGTGATCATCTTCGAACTAGACGCTTCGTACAATTTAGATCGAACTTCGCCCGCCTTCGACGGGTTCGTTTGATCGATCAATTATACTACGCGTCTCGTTCTTGATGATTGATAACTTGTAGATTTTTAGCGTCTGTGATATAGCATCTATCTTTGCTGCATGTAAACTAGTTTAAATTATAATATTAATGCAGCTATTTCCTAATTATACTGCACCTTAATTGAGTAAAATAACTATTTAACAGAAAAAACAATTTCTCATGCTTAATTTTTAGTTAGTATAGTCATAGCAAATTTATTGCCTGGTTCTGTAAGCGGACGGTTATAAAAACGTGCAAATGTTTCTGATTTCTCAGTCCAACCAGCTGTTCTTCTTATAGTGTCAATATAAACTCCTTTCCGGTAAGCAGTCGAAACAGCAGCATGCTTGGCGCTGTAAGCGCTAAACTTTTCGGTGTCGACGCCTGCCTTGCCCAGTAACGATTTAATCCAGTGCCCGATTGTTTGAGGACTAACAGGTTTGTGAGGCTTAACTTTAGTTAACAACAGTTTTGTACTCTCTCATCTGATTGTTTTTGTAATTTTGAGGTAATTTATGAGCATAGAAACCACGCAAATCTTTGGTCTATCTTTGAAAAACGGGACTATAAGAATCGGTTGATTTTTTCCCGGTTTTGAAGTTTTAATTAAGTCAGGGATCTCTATTTGAAGACCTGACGAGGTGATATTAACGTTATCTAGGTTTATCAAGGCAATAGTCTGAAGCCTGTGAGCCGTTATAAGTATTAGTAGTGTCGCTGCTATCTCCGATACAGTTTTTAATTTTTGGTTTTGTCCAGGCTTTCTATATATTCCAAAACCTGCTGTGTAATCCATGTGGTGGAGTATTTAGGTGTGGTAGCTCGTCTTTTGAAGATTGCCCTGAAGAATCTTGATACTAATGGATCCCTGGATATATTCTCTTTTTGCTATTAATGAGATAGCCGATCTTGATGAATTCAAAGTTCCATAACTAGCCTTTTCGTCGAATCTCTTTGTCAGAAATTTAATAATATTGGCACTACTAAGGTCGAATATGTTATATTTCCTTTCTGTGGCGAACGTTACCCATTTTTAAGGCATCCCTCGTATTGCTTAAGAGTTGATAGTGTTATTGAGTCTACAATAAAGTCGACAGAGCCCTCAGGAATTCCCTTCCTTAGGTACGCCTCCCTGACAATTTCCCTACCACTAACGAAAGCTTGTGTGCCAGGGGATGCGTTCTGCTCCTGCAAGGAGAAAGTAGTAGATCAGATAAAGGTCCTAAAATTAATGGATCTTCACACAAAAGTGAGGTAAATAGAGGGTACCACACTTGCGTGGGCCAATTCGGGAAAACTACTATTCCAGTTGCTTTGTCACTAAATATCTTTCTCAAAGTTGGCAATATAACCGCGAAGGGAGGAAAAGCGTAGAATTGTTCCTTTTCCCATGAGATTGTGAATAAATCAATTACTGATGCCTCTGAGTCTGGGTAGCGCGAGCAAAATTTTTTACATTTTGTATTAATTCTAGATGCAAATAGGTCAATAGTGAAGGGGCCAAATTTTTTTAAATTTGTTTAAAATATTTCGCAGCTAATTCCTATTCCGTGTCTAAGTTGGTAACGCAGGATGCAGCATCTGCGTGGACATTGTCTTTTGAAGCAATGTATGAAGCTGTTATCCGTATTTTTCTGGCTTCACACCACTGCCAGATCCTGCGTGCCAGCTCACTAAAATGGAAAAATTTTACTCCTCCTGCCTTGTTTATGTAAGAGATAGCTGTAGTATTGTCTATATGCAATAAAATTTCACAGTTAGAGAGTTTAGATGCAAAGCATTTTAGAGCAAAAAGGGCAGCTAGGAGTTTTAAGTAATTTATGTAAAACTTCTTATCATTTGTACTCCAAAACCCCCCTGTAACTATTGAGTTAGATTCCGCGCCCGAGCCCGATTTGAATGCGTCAGATGATATTACTATTTTGTAATTTAGTGTTCTTATTGGGTTGGTACCAGTCAGTATATTAGTTTTCCACCAAACAAGATCTTCTATTACCTCCGGCTTAATCTTGACATAACCTTCAAAATTATTATCATTGAAGGTTAATGCTAACCATTTAGCTCGTTCTAGTCTTTTACAATATACCTTACTGTATTCTACTGCCGGTGATGCCGCGACTAGCGTTCCCAGTAATTGCGTGAAGGTACGGATTTTGTATTGTTTCCCGACCTCAAACTGATTTAAGTGTTTCATTATTTGGTCTTTCTTTTGGTCAGTTAAATCTACTGAGTATTTTCCTGAATCTAAAATGAAACCAAGATATTTACACCGTTTACTTGGGACCGGAGAGCTTTTCTTATAATTTATAATAAATCCTAGTCTTTTTAACAATAAAATAGTATTCTTTACATTTTCATAACAGAGCTTATATGAATTACTAATACATAATATATCATCTAAGTATATTATGGACAGCCAGCCCTTTAGGCGTAGATAGTTTATAATTGGTTTCATGATCTTGGTGAAAATATACGGACTGGTTGATAACCCAAAAGGGAGACACGTAAATTGGTACAAAATACCATTGAATCTAAATCTTAAATATTTTTACCGATTGGGATCAGAAAATATGCATCCTTTAAATCCAAGATTGCCATATATGCGCTTAGAGACATTAGGTTCCTTGCTGCTCTCAAATCTTCCATTTTGAAGTGAGTGGTCTGAATAAATTCATTCAGTTTTTGTAGATTAATAATAAATCTGTTAGAACCATCTGGTTTGGCAACTAGAAAGTAGAATGACACGAATTGGCCCTCGCAATCTACACACGGTTCGATTGCTTTTTTGGACAAGAGCATTGAAATCTCTTGGTTTATTTTTCTAAACGTGTCGGGAGCCCAGTTTGAAGTATCTGGCTCCCGGAGTTGAAAAGGTTTACTTTTCAAGGTTATGTTATACCCCTTCAAGCAATTGATAATAAATTCATCATTTGTTACACTTTCCCATTCTTTCGTAAAGTTTTTTAGTCTGCATGCGGTAAAGTTTACCTCCTCTACGTCTTCGATGATGATAGACTCGACGCTTGTGTTGTCGAGCGACCTGACGTCTGGGGTGGCCTGGCTTGGGATGACCTCGGTTTCTCTCTCACGTTGGTGAATTACCTTCTCGAGAAGTAGCCCACCTGTCTGGCTGTCCCAGGTGGGCCCCGCCAGTTTCCCTGACTGACGAGCTTGATGCCGCAGTTTTTTTAAATATTTTTGGCGTCCTTCACCTGCTCGGTTGATTTAATATCCTTATCCAGGTTGGGTGTTATAAATGACTTTCTTGCCTTTGAGTGCTGATTAAAAACATCCGCGAGGATTTTTCCCGAGTCCCAGAGGTATTTCATAAGCTGTGTGTGGTCCACACCATCCTTCGGGTCTTCCATCAGCATTGACATTGCTGCCCCGAGTGAAACAAGAGCTGTACCCACACAGTTTTGGGTATCAGTGAAATGTTGATCTCTCTTTTTTGCGACCTCCGTTAAATGGCTTACTATTTCTCTATTGACCTTTGGTGCCTCTGAACGAAGTTTTTCTACTCGAGAATATTTTTTAAGTAATTCCTTACGGGATTCCTCTGATAAGCCTTTGGACCTCCAGTTTGACCATTGTTTTTCAATGGTGTCATCGATTTTTACTAACGCACTTGTAGATGGGAGTTCTTCTCCCACCATCTCCAGGAATTCCTGGTTCCAGTTCTGCTGCGGAGCTTGGACTGATGCCTGATCATTTTCCTCCTTGTCTTGTGTCTCAGGCACCGGTGACTCAGGTTTATCAGGAGCTAAAGTTGTATCAGAGTCTTTATTGTGACTCTCTGATAACTCAACTCGACTCTTATCAGTAGCATCTGAAAGAGAGGAGGCAATTATAGGTACACCGAGTTAGTTCTTGTTGAACGTCACTCTATAATAGTCTTTGTCCCACAACTAAGTCGGAACTATAACCTTAGATTGTTCGTATGGAACTGGGACGAGCTCGTATGGAGCTGCCCAAAGTTTATAAATGCTCGTGTGGAGCATTCATACAAGGTTTTTTATTTCATTTTCCTTACCTGTATCATCATTATTTTTTCCTTTTTGGTTTTTTAAAAAACTCCGTCAAGCAAGTTGTTAGGTTATTAATTTGATCCTACATTGCTTTTAGCTTTTTGTTAGTCTTGCGGTCATCTCGATCTCGTTCTCTAGACCGCGAGCGTGATCTCTTCTTTTGCTAACCAAATCAATTAGATAGAATTTGAATATGCTGCTCATCGAAATAAGCAGATTACTTTAGGAACATATATTCAGCGTTATCTAGAAAGGCTACAACCGCACCCGACGTACTTGCTTCTGTTTTGTAGAAATTTAGGCGAATATTGAATTGAACTGTTAAAACTTTGTTTGAAACAAAAGATTTTTTACTTTATTTTCCACGTACATTTGACCTTTACTAGCTTTGAGTATGTTTAAGATCATTGTCCTGTTGGAAAACTTATCCACGTGCCATATTTTTCATGCTTATGGTAGCATATGGTTTGTTAAAATATCCCTATATATTACAGCGTTTATAATACATTTAATCTAAATTACTGGACCTATGTCGTCATAAGACAATTCTCCCCATACCATCACATTACCTTCACCATTCTTAACAGTAGTAATTTGATACTTAAAGTCAAAACTTACATTTACTTGTCGTCGAACATGCTGTTTACAATGACCTCCAAATAAATTAAATTTTGATTCATCTGTAAATAGAATTTTTCGCCAATGGGCTTAAGTCCAGTCTTGAATTTCTTGGCAAAATTAAGTCTGGCCTTCTTATTTTTGTACTAAGCAAAGGCTCTTTAATACCGATACGTTTTATAAGCTCTACATCTTTAAGACGTTAAGGCATAGTAGTTCGGCTTATATTTGCAACATTTTCAGTTCTGTTGATACATTCTTAGCAATTTTGCAATGTGCTACAGACTCGTTTTATTTTTTATTTGTCCGCTTTGTTGCTTTTCTGGGTCTATCGCATTTTAGCTTGTCAGCTAATGAATTTCTTAACTTATATCTAGCAATAAGTCTATTTACCGTGCTCTTAACAAACTTTAGCAAGCCAGCTATCTCACGAGACGCTTCCCTTCTCGAGAAAGTTTTACGACGGCTTCTTGTAACTGTAGGTAGGTGTATTTTACTTTTTTATTAGAAAATAGACTAAATTTAATTTAATTACAAAATTAGATGATAAATTTAAAAAATGTATATAAACTATTCAGCAATAACTTGGCGCAATACTTACGAACACAAACAATTTCGTTAGAGCTTATAAAATACAATGAACATAAATTTTAAAATATGTCAACTACACTAATAAGAAGATATTAACATTCTTAACAGATGTTTAATATAAAAAAAATATTTTAAAAGAAATATAAAAATAATCAGTTGGCTTACAACCGTCGAGCAGTGCAGACGTGTGGTTCTATTCCGTGCGCGTGCAGTGTCGAAAAGTGTGTCATACAGTGTGTGCTTACAGTGCAAATTTATTTCCTGTGTTCATCGCAATGAAGTATGTCGAAGAAGATTGAAAAGTCAATAGGTAAAATAACGAAAAGAGACGGCGTCTTCTTTTTGATTCCACCTAGCGAGAAATCATCTATACCGCCAGAGCTTAAGAATGCAGCATTGGTACTAGAAATTCCAATACAACACCAACTACGACTTATCCTTAGACACTTTCATCAACCAATACGCCCCCAGCCAACCCCACAACGGACACTTCTCAGAATTCTCTCCAAACTAATACTGCAATTCCCTTTACACAGATATCCGAAATAGAAAATCAGCCTCAAACACAAAACTCTCCTACAGGATACACCCAGGTTTTTCCACCTTTATCGAACAGCGCGAACAGTAGCTCAGAATGGCAAACAGTTAAATCAAACAAAACAAAACGAAACAGTCCAGAAATTAACAGCAGGAACGTCAGACAAAAAACTCTAACTGATTTTGTGGTAAGGATAAATACTCAAAATAGATTCCAGGAATTAACTAATCAATTAACTAATGATGACGAAAATACAGTTGAAAAACAAGAACCTAAAACGCCACCTATTTTTATTCCTGATATAATTAAATTGCAACCATTACTGGAAATATTGAACTTAGGAGCCAAGGATGATTATTTTTTATAATCAATGTCAAACAATCAGGTTAAAGTCCAACCCCATACATCTGAGAGTTACACAAAAATCATTAAGACCTTAACAGAGAAAAAAAACGGCTTTTCATACATACCAGTTAAAACAGAAAAGAAATTTTAGAACAGTCCTAAGAAATATCCACTACTCTGCGGATATAGAATATTTGAAAACTGAAATAGAATCGTATGGTCACAAAGTTATTAATATTCATAATATTAAAAATTGGAAAACCAAACAGCCGCTTCCCATGTTTTATGTGGACTTAGAACACCAGGAAAATATTAAAAAAGTATACGACATTAAATATTTATTAAACAGCAAAATTGAATTCGAACCTCCGCGAGTAAAACGACAAATCGTACAATGTACTAATTGCCAAAGATACGGACATACCCATAACTACTGCGAGCGGCAAGCACGCTGTGTGAAATGTGGGAAAAATTATTATTCATCTACGTGTGAAAAACCATCTAATACAGATGCAACCTGTGCCTTATGTGATGGAAAACACCCTGCAAATTATAAAGGTTGCGCAATATACAAAGAGATTCAAAAAAGAAAATATCCCACTTTACGTACTAAACAAATTACTCAACGACCTACAAATAGTAATGTCAACATCTGTCCAGCACAATATCTAAACAATAACAATACATATGCAAGTGTTGCAAAAATGTCTAATCAGCAACCTACTAATATTAATGCAAATACTGCAAAAAATTCACAGGTCGAGACGCCAGCTAATGAAATCGTTACCCCGGAAATAAACACACAAGGTAATTCTAATAAAAATCTAGAAGAAATGTTATGTAAACTAATGGAACATATGGACACAATGTTAAATATTTTAACAATATTAATTTCAAAAATAAAATAATACTCAGATGAAAATTGTATTAGGGAATGCCAACGGCTTGGCTCAACATAGCCAAGAATTAAAATCATTTATTATTAACCACCAATTAGATATAATACTTATATCAGAAACTCATTTTACGAATAAAAACTACCTTAAAATATCAAATTATTCAATATATTCAACAAATCGTCTTGATGGAACGGCTCATGGTGGAACTGCAATTATTGTAAAAAATTCAATTAAACATTATGAACTTGTAAAATACCAAAAAGAATATTTGCAAGCCACAAATATAAAAATTGAAACGCTATCGGAATCTTTTGTAGTGTCAGCAATTTATATGCCACCGAAACATATAATTAAAAACGAAGAACGTACTACTTTTTTTAATACATTGGGAAATAAATTCATTGCTGGTGGAGATTACAATGCTAAACACCAAATTTGGGGATCGAGACTCATTACACCAAGAGGAAGAGAATTACTCAAAACTATCCAAAATAAACATTACATAACCCTTTCAACTGGAGAACCAACCTACTGGCCGACTGACCCAAATAAAATACCTGATCTACTTGACTTTTTCATAGTCAGTGGAAAATCAGAAAACTATTTTAAAGTAGAATCCTGCGTAGATTTATCATCACCATAATTCTAATATTCAGTACACAAATACCAAAAGTAGATAAACCTGGCCTCTCTCTGTAATAAAAAAACGAGTTGGCACAAATTCAGGAACATACTAGAAAGCAAAATCTCGTTAAATGTCAGCTTAAAATCTCAAGAAGACTTAGATAATGCTGTAGAACATTTAACAAAATCAATTCAGGAATCAACTTGGCAATCGACCCCAATACAAAAATCTTGTAATACTGTAACAAACATACCAGCGTACATCAAACATTTAATAGCCCATAAACGGAAAATTAGAAAAATCTGGCAGACAACTCGAGACTCCCAAGTAAAAAATAAATTAAATAAAGCCACCAAAGACTTGAAAAAAATATTGCAACAAGAAAAAAATGAAACAATTCAAAACTATCTTGAGAATTTATCAGCGACAGAAGCAAGTGACTACTCATTATGGAAAGCAACGAAAAAAATCAAACAGCCCCAACAACACATTCCACCTATTAGCAAAGAAGGCGGACTATGGGCAAGGACTGACTCTGACAAAGCTCTAGCCTTTGCAAATCACCTAACAAAAGTATTCCAACCTTTTCCACTCTCGATACCACCAGAAGATGAACAATTCATATACAACACGTTAGAACATCCCTTTCAGTTGGATTATCCTATACAACATTTTAAACCGAAGGATGTTCTCGAGATAATATGCAAACATATAAATCCAAAAAAAACTCCCGGATACGATTTAATCTCTGGAAAAATTTTAAGACAACTCCCATTTAAAGCAATCATTCTTATAACTTATATATTTAACACAATCTTAAGACTTGGAGTTTTTCCAACCCAATGGAAAGTAGCTCAAATTATTCTTATACACAAACCAGGGAAACCCGCTGAGAAAACATCGTCCTATCGTCCAATAAGTTTACTACCTGTACTTTCAAAAGTATTTGAAAAACTTTTTATCACAAGAATGGAGCCCATACTTATGCGAAGAAAATTAATTCCCGATCTTCAGTTTGGCTTCCGAAAACAAAACTCAACTATTGAGCAGGTTCATAGAGTAGTCGACGTAATAAACAAAACATTTGAAAGAAAACACTACTGTTCAGCAGCTTTTATAGATTTTTCGCAAGCGTTCGATAAAGTGTGGCATATTGGCCTGCTATATAAATTAAATAGTAACATCCCTCATACCTTCTATCAAATCTTAGAATCCTATCTAACAAACAGATATTTTACAGTAAAATACAAAGAAGAATGTAGTCCATTATACCCTTAGATGGGGTATAACATAGAGATATGGCATTGCCCAAATATATTGTCGAAAGATCTAAGGCTTAAAATCGCTTGCAGCCCCCTGTTTGAGAACAGTGGACCAGTGGAGTAGTTATATGGAAAACTCAACCAAACAAATAATGAGGATAGGTGACTAACACTATGACCAATATTTCGTTCGTCTAACTGTAAGTGTGCACTATTCAGCTGGCGGATCTTTTGCTTGCTCAGTAGTAAGTAGCTACAGGAGTGTGTCATATCTCTCTTATACCTCATCTAAGATTATACCCAATCAAATCAGGAGTACCCCAAGGTAGTGTTCTTGGACCTATCCTTTACCTCATTTACACAGCTGATATTCCAACAAGTCCAAATTCTACAGTTGCCACATTTGCTGATGACACAGCAATCCTAGCTTGTCATAAAAATTCAGCAGAGGCCTCACATCTTCTTCAAGTACAGCTTAAAAAAATCGAAAAGTGGCTAAAAATCTGGAGAATAAAAACCAACGAAACCAAATCAGTCCATGTAACCTTTACCTTGAATAAAAGTACGTGTCCTGCGGTAACACTCAACAACCAACCGCTACCGCGAACTGAAGAAACAAGATATCTAGGAATACATCTTGATGGAAGACTAACATGGCGTAAACACATCTTCTCAAAAAAAAACAACTGGGACTAAAATTCAGGCAGCACTATTGGCTATTAGGTAGAACTTCCAAACTGTCACTGGAAAACAAACTACTGATATATAAAAGCATCTTTAAACCAGTCTGGACGTATGGAATACAACTCTGGGAAACAGCAAGCAACTCTAATATTGAAATACTTCAACGCTTTCAATCTAAGTGCCTCCGAACAATTACAAATGCTCCTTGGTATGTGCCAAATGTAAACATCCACAGAGACCTCAACATGTGTACAGTGAAAGAAACAATCGAACAATTTAGTACCAAATATCTTAAAAGATTTGAAGCCCACCCAAACACAAGTGCAGTGAAATTGTTAGACAGTAGTGAGGACATACGACGATTAAAACGTTTTAAACCATTAGATTTAGTAGATAGATTTAACTAACATTATATAGTTGATATTTCGAGTTTTTGTCAGTGGACAAATGCTCTTCATGTAATTAATTTGCTGTTATATTTTTACTTATTATCTTATATATTAAGATAGATTGTAAAATTCTTAGGAGATACAAAAAAAAAGAAATAACATATGTTCGGCGAAATACTTTTGCACACCACTGTATATTTTCTCTCTTATGACATTTTACATTAAAACATTTCACTTTTCTGTATTTTATCTTTTAACATGATTTAGATGAAATTACTATTTATAAATAAGACAAACTTATTTTTAGTAAATAAACAACAAATAAATATCAGATTAGTGTGCAGAAGCCGCAACTACATTTAATAAGTTCATTTTTAATAAATATTTTTGTAAAATTTACCATCCAGTCGGAAATAATATATTGTCGTAATTGTAGACCTTATCAAATAAACGCTTTAAGTAAACCCCATCTAAACTATAATTCTGAACAAATTCTCTTCTTAGAGTAGGACTTTGGTGTCACAGTTCTGTCGTCTCTCAGATTGAAGTTATAGATGATGTATCATTTTATTGTATAGAAAAGCAATTTGAAGTTTGTGCTGCTCTGTGGACACCAGACTCCCTTAACAAGATCTTAATTATTATTGTATATTGTTGTGTACCACCATTATTTAGACTTTAGAGTATAGATATATTTGCATGTTAGTTATAATTTTGTACGTATCTTAAATAATTGTTTAATGCATGTTAGATAATAAGTTCAGTGTATATTTTTAGTTTAGATAAGTTGTATCATCTTGTTATTGTTAAGTATTTGTACAGATCCTGTATTTTCCCATACAAATGCTCACTACGTGACTCATCTGTTTACCACCCCTGTAAGTCACCCTTTGTACTTTTATCCAAAAATCCTTATCTTGACCGTTCCTCAAAACCTAAACTCCAGCAATACACATTCCACATCCAGGCCTTCAAGTGGTCAGACCATCATCTCTCCAACAATTCCTAGTGACCAATACAGATCGCCGTAAATAAAGTTTATAATTATTTAGTGTCTACGTGTGTTTTTGTGCAACTTAACCCTTGCCATCACGGGACACAACAATATAAATCGCCTTGCTCTGATTACAGGATCTTTTGTGAAAAAATAGCTTCTGTCCTTGAATCTTCTTACAAACCTAGTTGTAAAATACTTATCTGTGGGGATCTTAACCTTGACCCTAAACTTGACACTGATGAATATTTTTATGTTGCTGAATTATTAGCTACATACAATGCAATAAATTTGGTTAAAATCTCTACTAAATCATTTCCAATCTGATTACTGTGCCACTAACGCATATTGTAAACCTAATACCTCTGGATTTTCCAAAATTTTTGAGTATTGTTATCTCAGTAGACTCGAACCTTTTTTAAATAAAAACCATATTATAAGTGATAATTAGTTTGGATTCAGGGCTAAGTTCTCTACTTCTAACGCGGTACATTTTCTTTATAGCAATAATTTAGAATTCATAAATAAGGGTGAATATCCCGTTGATATCTTTTGCGACCTCAGTAAGGCGTGTGATTGCGTGGATCATTATCGTTTATTCGCCAATCTTGAAGCAATAGGTATACGTGGAGTTGCTCTCAGTTGGCTTGGTAGTTTTCTTCGTCAAAGACGTCAATTCGTAACTAATAACTATTCTGATAGTTCCTATTATCATCAAACTAGAATCTCTAATCTAATTGACGTAGAAGTAGGTTTGTCACAAGGTACGGTCCTTGGTGCTTGTTCGTTTATATTATATATAAATAACTTAAAATTTGCTTTATCGGATGATTGTATACATGTGTTATATGTAGATGACACTTCTCTAGTTTTTTCTAACCCCGATATTGTTGATTTAAATAGTAAGTGCAATTCTAACATTAGGTCATTGGGATAATAAAACAAAAATTTTACATTTTCATTCGTATCAATAGTCAAATCTCAGTCAATTAGATATTTTATTTCGTGATAATCTTAAGTCTTGCTATGAATCTGCCAAGGTTTTGGGAATCACTTTTCATGAGAATTTAAATTGGAACCTACATAGTAAAGAAATTATTAAAAGCTTGGCTCGTTATGCTATCAAATTCGTTATCTGAAACAATATTTAAATTTACAGCAACTCTTGATGTTTTACCACGCCTTTGTGGAATCTAGATTACGTTATGGTAACTGCTTCTGGGGCTATGCAAATGCTTGTCAGGACATTTTTAAATCTCAAAAACGGATTATTCGTTGTTTGGATGGAGTAAATTCTATCGCATCATTCAGAGATTTAATCAAAAAATTAAATCTCTTAACACTGACAGATATCTATATCTTCGAAACTTGTCTCTTCATATATAAAAATTAATCCACTTATCTTCTGATTAAGGATAAACATAATTATTAAATATTGTTAAATATTCTCCCGAAAAATTTGGGCTTGTTTTATTTAATAAACTACCAACGAACATCAAATCAGCAGCGAGCATTAATATTTTTTTCCGCCCACCGGTTATTAATAGGTTATATTACGTGCCTCGAACGTACCAAAAATTGGTCATTAATAACATCCATTAATGCCCTGATTTTTATTAATGACCAATTTTTGGTGCGTTCGATACACGGAATATAGTTGCCGAAAATGCTAGATAAAATTAAAAGATATGATTTTTACAATTACTAGCTAGGTATATTTACGTAACATACATTTAAAATTAATTTGTGCTACGTAGCGTTCAGTAAACTCAACGCATTCACTGAAAACAATTGACAAATTTGTTGATTTTTGACGTATCAAGGTAGGTCAGTCAAATGTCAAATGTGTTACTTACCCTAACCTAAAAAAATTATCAATGAATAAAATTGGAATTTAACAAGAAACGCTGGACGGAAAAGTATTGTAATTACCTCGGATATTAATAAGCGATTAATGATCTCAAATATTAACGCCTATTAATAGTTATTTAATGACCAAGGATATTAATGCAAGCGATTAATGATTGAGATATTTTAACGCTCGAGCGAAGCGAGGGCGTTAATATTTGAGATCATTAATCGCTTATTAACATCCGAGGTAATTACAATACTTTTCCGTCCAGCGTTTCTTGTTAAATTCCAATTTTATTCATTGATAATTTTTTTAGGTTAGGGTAAGTAACACATTTGACATTTGACTGACCTACCTTGATACGTCAAAAATCAACAAATTTGTCAATTGTTTTCAGTGAATGCGTTGAGTTTACTGAACGCTACGTAGCACAAATACTTTTTTAATTTTATTTGACAAGTATTATGGGTTCAAATTAATTTTAAATGTATGTTACGTAAATATACCTAGCTAGTAATTATAAAAATCATATCTTTTAATTTTATCTAGCATTTTTGGCAACTATATTCCGTGTATCGAACGCACCAAAAATTGGTCATTAATAAAAATCAGGGCATTAATGGATGTTATTAATGACCAATTTTTGGTACGTTCGAGGCACGTAATATAACCTATTAATAACCGGTGGGCGGAAAATAACTATAAAGAGAATATAAAATTGTTCCTCTTACAAAATAATTTTTACAATATTGCTGAATTTTTTAACTATGATTTTTTTTACTGATGTATTACAAATGTAATGTATTTGTCTCAAAGGAAATAAAGATATATTATTATTATTTAACTATTAGATGAGGTTAGTTTAAATTTTTTTTCAAAATTCTGAACTCTTGCAAATTTCCCAAAAAAAACTTGGAAATCCAGCGAAAGTATCGGTATAGAGGCAAAGTCAGCACTCGTAAAAAGTTGTAAACACCAAATTACACAAAATTAAGCATTTAAAAATTTCGTAGTTACTGTGTTTATTATCCTATTGTTACCAAATTTTGGACATATGCAAATCGCTAGAATTCTGATTGTATGTATCAAGTTTTTGGTGGGGTTTTTGTAGATTTTTTTTGACGATATTGAAATTCGAGATTTTAAATTGCTGTAAATGAACTTATTAGATACAGTTGAGGCCCCTGAACATGAAGCTGACCTTTATTTGTCGTTATTTTTTGTTGTTTACTAATTAGAAATAAAATAAGTGTCATTTTAATTTTTTTTTTAAATTGAAATTTGTTAAAAAAATTCTAACTAAACCCCTGAAAATAAAATTCTGAGAATTCATCAAATAAATTGTTGCATAAAAGTTATCGTCGGACCGAAAATCAATAATTGTCGTCAATTTTTGTGCACAGGTGGCTATACCTAGAAATGGATGGTAAATACGTGTTCAAGATAATAAATTTTGGATTCTACTAGTCAAATTATATGTAGGACGAAAGATTTGTAAAATAACAGTAATAAACATAGGCGATTTTTGACAAATATGTTCAAATGGCTGGGAAACGTGGATTTACGGATGAACGTTAAATTTTACAAAATTAATTTATTTCAAGGAATTTTTAACTTTGAGGTAAAATAGAAAGTTATTTCTCAAATTTTCACATTTTTAAATTTTTCTAAAAAGCTTGGTAGCTAGAAAAATTTATTTTATTTCTAGAAAGTAAACAACAAAACGTATCAACAAATAAAGATTCGTACTCAGAGATCTTATCTTTACTTAATAACTTCATTTGTAATAATTTAAAGCGTCAAATTTCTATGACGGGAAAAATTGTGTCAACAAAAATTCTACAAAAAGCTGCACCAAAATTGAGTACAGATAAAAAGAATTTTTAGATAACAATCGGATAATAAACACAGGAACTACGAATCTTTAAATGCATAATTTTAGGGAAATTTGCCAAAGTACAAAATTTTTTAAAAATTTTTTAAACTAACCCCATCTTGAATTTAAGTTAAGTAAATTTCTTCAAATAAATAGTTTCGTAAAATTTACCGTCCAGCCGGAAATATTATATTGTCGTAATGTTTTTGTGCAAAAAAATTAATGCACGCTCGTATTTCAAAAACGGTAGGCTCTGTCAAATAAATACTTCAAGTAAACCCCATCTAAAATTTAATTCAGGGCAACTTTTCTATTGTAACTTTTACTCGAAAAATGCTTATTTCCGGTAATAACAAAGAAAAAGTGGATGGAAATATGAGGGTGTGACCTACATTTTGGATTCTCTGGAGCAAATTCCTAATAGGAATAGCATTTCGTATTAATTGGAGAATAAATATTCGCGCGGTGAGTCTTGAAATTTTTTAATTAAAAAAAATTAAAATGCTTAATTATCAGTTTAAGAAAGATTAGCAAAAGTAAGCTTTCGCGTCAAAAGATAAAAAAAACTTTACGTTTCTATTCCATGTGATACGAATTTAAAAATCTGATTTGGTCAGCACATAATCTCTCGCTTGTCCTCATTTTTGAAAAACACGGTAAAATGAATTATTAAAATAATTTGTACGTACAGTATTAGTTCAATACCTTTTAGAGTATTCGACAATTTTTTAATAATATTTTCACTCTCAATTATAATAATTGTCATTGTCACTTATTCACAACCCTCAAGTAATATACCTACAATTCAATCTTTTTTTATCAATGAATGACCTTCGTTACAGTTGCTAATTGAATAATTTTGATTGTTCGATCAAGGGCGGATCCAACAAATATTGTTAGGGGGGGGGGGGTGTAATAAGAAAATTTATTTATGATTTTTGTTTTTATAATTGTAAGAAAATATACAATATCCTAATAGATATTTAAAAAATAAAAATATATATATATAATTCGACAAATTAAATATTCACAATAAAAAATCTAATGTTCTATTTTTGCCTTTCGCAAATGAATATATAATATTATCTATATTTATTTCTTCATCTCTGTGTACATGCAGAAACGCTTTAGAGCTGAAAAACTTCGTTCACCAGAAGCTACGCTCACAGGCGAAGTGCAAAGTATTTATAGAATAATATTAATTATTGGATATATTTCTATATCACATTCTTTGTACGCTTCAAGTGCACAGTCTGGTATCTTTTCTTTATTTTGTTGCCATTTTAATAACCAAAATTCAAATTCCGATGTAAGTTTCATTTTTTATAATATTTATGTCGAAATCTGATTCTATATTCTATACCTCTAATGTATTTTAAAATATTATCTATGGAGTATTTTAATTCTTCTCGTGTTTTCTTTAATAAATTAGTAGGAACTGTTACATTTAAATCAAAAACATTTAATGTATCCTGTGAAAATCTTGACTGTATATCCAAAAGTACATTATCTAATAGAGGTATGAATACATTTATTTTATAGTATACCTCTGGATCATTAGTCCGCGTATTCGGCCGATGAACTTGCCGTCCCGTAATTTGCGGCATTCTTATTTCTAAACCAAGTTTCTGTTAATAATTAATGCATACATGTAAATTATATAAAAAAACATCGTCTACATTTTGTCGCTTATTATTTACAATTATAATAGTATTTTTTACCACAGTTTTTGCCAGTTCTTTATCTAATTTTTTCTTTTGGAGAGTTTTACTCAAAGGGTTTGTTGTACTTAAAACGTCAGCTAAACTATAGACTGTAATTATAAACCAAGGTTCTGTTATTGCACATTTAAGTAATGTTGCTTTCGTGGATGATTCCTTTTCTTTCCAATTTGAAATGAAATCAAAAGATTCAACTATTTTAGGCAAACTGTATTTAAATCGTAATACAGAATCATGCATTTCAAACTATCTTGTTTCACATATGCTGATTAGTTGTTAAGCATTTACAAATTTCAGGACATTATTTCTCTTGGATGATGCTATGAAAAATTAATTGTTTCTTTTATTGTATTTATCGTGATTCTTACAAATTGTACTGAAGACGATTGAGATATTGTAATAAAAAATATTAAAAAGAAATGATTATAACCATACTTCAATGAATGCCTTACACATGAATGTAATCAAAGTATTTTCCTTCAAGGTTGTCAAACATCACCACAAATCTTCTCTGTATCTACAAATATTTCTAATTCTACCAAACTAATGGAATTATCTTTGGAACTAAATAGTGTACTTAATTTTTTTTATGAATTGGGACTAAAGTTAGTTTGATATTTCAGGATATTAAGAAGGTGTAAATATAACTAATCAGGGTTAGTAGCTAAATTTTTTATGAATCTTGGTGTTACATATTAAAAATGTGTTAATGTATATTTATTCTCATATTATTCGTATTTTTCGGTTTGACGTCAGTACTTTCGTATGTATGTATAACTCAAAAATAGTTACCTATAGAATCAGGGGCGGACTAGGCCGGTGGGATAGTGAGACATTTTTCACTGGGCCGCGAAACCGCGAAAGGGCCAATTGGCAATAACGATAATAGTTTTTATAAATAACACAGACAATCCACCTTTTCTTTAATCAATTCACAAATTTTTGTACAAATTAACGAAAATAAGTTTCATACAGATTGCATAATACATACATGTTGCAGTGCGCTTTTGGATCGCAAATAAAATAAAACACTTTATTCAATAATTTTATTATTGAAATTTGAAATACGGCGTGAAAAATTACAAAACATTAATTGACAATACTATATAAAACAACAACAACTGCTACTATATTTTATATATAACAACAACTGAATAATTTACAAAAAAGGAAAATGAAATCAAAGTAATCACATATCAATTAGCTGTCATAATGAAATGTATGACAAATAATGTCAAATGTCATTTTAACACTTTCACTCTTGGAATACATTTAATAAGTAATAAATAATCCTTGTATTATATTTTCATCCCAATTAAATCTAGCAATTTCTTAAATCTCTCCCTCGGAAGTGGTTTTGTAAATAAATCTGCTAATTGATTATTGGTACTAATATATTTTATAACAATTTCACCACTTTCATTTTGCTCCCTTATAAAATGATATCGTATATCCATATGCTTATTTCTTTTGTGAAACTCTGGATTTTAGACAAGCTTTATAGCACTTTGATTATCGACATAAAGAGTTATTGGTTCAATATATGGATATGCGAGTTCACTCAATAGTCGTCTGAGCCAAACTGCTTCTTTAGTCGCAGAAGACGCGGCTTCATATTCAGCTTCAGTTGTGCTCAGAGTCACAAGTCTTTGACGTTCACAACCCCAGATCACAGGTCCGTATGACAATTGAAACACATGACCGGAAGTTGACCTTCTAGTTGTAATGTAACCTGCAAAATCTGCATCTGAGTAACCTACTGGTTTTCCAGCGCTTCTACTGCGTGAATATACTATTCCTAAGTCAAGTGTACTTTTTAAATATCTTAATATACGCTTTGTGAAATGCCAGTGAGTGTTATCAAAGTTACTCCAAATGTCGACTTGCTTGATGTACTGCAAAAGCAATATCAGGGCGACTTACTAAAGCTATAAAATTTAAACATCCTACAAGTTCTCTGTAAGGAATTTTTGGATCTGATTTATTATTTTCATTAGGTGAAATAAGAGATGTGTGAGTGTCACATGGTATACTTAATGGTTTAGCGTCATTCATATTAAAACGTTTTAATAAATTTTTAATGTAAGCTGACTGATGGATTTTTATTTTTCCTATATGCATATTTCGTTCAGTTTGTGTACCAACGAACATATGACAATCACCCATAGTTATTTCAAAAGACTCTCGTAAATAGTTAATTACTCTATCTAATGCTTTTACAGACTTCGATAAAATTATACCATCATCTACATATAAATCTAGATATATAATACTGTTCTCTAATTGACCTTTGAAAATACATTTGTCACTCTCACACTCAAGGAAGCGACACATTTTAAGGAATGATTTAAATTTTTGGTTCCAGCAGCGCGATGCCTGCTTCAAACCATATAATGATTTTACAAGTTTACAAGCAACATTACCTTCACTATTATTATTAACTTTAAGTCCGTCAGGGATTTTCATGTACACCTCTTCTTGTAATTCGCCATATAGGAATGCAGTCTTAACGTCAAACTGACGAATGTTGAGATCTTGTTCTACAGCAATCGCTAGGAGAACTCTGATGGAGTCGTAGTGGGCTACTGGTGAGAAAGTCTCATGGTAATCGAGACCTTCGCGTTGCTTGAAACCTATGGCGCAAAGTCGCGCCTTATAGCGCTCGGCATCTCCTGTTGGCGAACGTTTTATTTTGAAAACCCATTTGGAGTCAATGAGTTGCTTATCTCTTGGAAGAGGCACGATGTCCCAAGTGTGGTTGTCTCGATGCAATGCTAACTCGTCGTTGATTGCAGATTCCCAGCGATCTACATCTTGTGAAATAATGGCTTCTTGATAACTGCGAGGCTCTTGACATTCAGCAAAATTTACTTCATAGCGGATAGGACGCCTGAGGGTAGCACGATCTCTCAGTTATCTTGTGTTTTCTGGTTCTGGCTGTTGATTATTGTTTGAAGAAATGTCACTGTCATTTTCAGGCTGTTGACACTGTAAAGGAAAACTGAAACTAACAGTAGAGTCTTTTAGAGTGTTTCCATTATAAGAATTGTTTCCATCAAACACAACATTCCGACTGACGAAAATTTGACCTCTATCAATGTCATAGAGTCTATAATTTGGGGACTCTTGATGATATCCAATAAGGATTGATTTTGTAGCCTTTGGACTGAGTTTTCTGCGTTGGGACTTTGGAATATTTACGTAGGCAGTACATCCAAATGTTCTTAAATGACTTATGTTTGGTTTTTTCTTAAACCAAATTTCATATGGTGTTTACCGCTTCCGCCCAAAGGAAACGTGGTAAGTTTTTTGCTTCTAACATGGTAGTGGCAGATTCCAGTATTGTTCTGTTTTCTCTTTCTGAACGTCCGTTTTGTTCAGACGTGTAAGGAGCAGTTGTCTCTGTTGTGATGCCATAATTTCTGCACATGGACTGCATGATCAAGTTTATATATTCTGTTCCGTTGTCCACACGAATAGATTTCATATGACGGCCAAACTTGTTATATACAAGAGCTGCAAACTCCTTGAATTTGTCTGGAACGTCTGATTTATATTTAATAAAATATACGTGCCTGAAAGCAGATGCTTCATCTTTAAAAAGGACGTAGTATTTAGACCCACCAAGCGAAGGAGGCTGCATTGGAAGACAAACGTCGCTGTGAAATTTCTCGTCTGATTGCATTGATATTTTTTCTTCTTTTCTTGTGTATAACTTTTGGTTAGAATCGGCTCCGCTTTGCTCGCAGAGCCGTTACAGAATTAAATCGGAACAGCTGCTTTTTTTCTTAAGGTATGTGATTTAGAATTTTTCTTTTAGTTTGCTTATTTCACACTTTGAACAACGCATTTTAATGTCTTGGACGAATTATGTGAAAGTAGGTTCAGCGACCCAAAATACATTTAAGAACCTACTGTCAGATAATTCGTCTAAGCCATTAAATTGCGTCGGTCAAAGGGCAAAATAATAGAAAAATTTAAAATTTTAAAATTACATATTTTAGGAAAAAAATCTTATATGGGTACTTTACTTATTTCAGTTGAAAATGAGATATAGTCAATCAGTCATACATACAATATCTCAATATTCTACGGCTAATCGTTTTAAGTAATATGTATTAAATAACACGTAAAAATTCATGTAGTATTGTCCTGTATAATGAGTTTTTAAGTAAAAAAACGTCCGAATTCCTGACTCCCCTGATTTAAACCCAATAGAGAGTTAAAATACGCGTGGGTAAGAAAAATTCTCCAAAAGGGCGAATTATCGAACCATATGGAAAATGAATAGCAAAATTGACCACGAGATTCTATTTAAAATTTAATGGATTCTATGCCTCGATTGTGTGCTGCAGGGATTCCTTCAAGAGAAATGTTGACGAAGTAATAAAAAATACGAAATAAATAGTAAGTTTAAAAAGATGTCACCAAATCTTTTGCTTCTTTTAAAGCATGTAAAGTTTTGGCTCAATACTTTTGAACAACATAATAAATAATTTTATTCTGTTGTTCAAAAGCACACAAGTTTAGTTATGTAGTTTAATATATATATATATATATATATATATATATATATATATATATATATATATATATATATACTTATTTTCGTAAATTAGATAAAGAAAAGGAGGACTGTAAAAGATTTCTTATAAGAACTGACCACGCAAATTTATTTATGTCACACTACGACAAGTGACACAATATAAGATTAGCAGATGGTACTGCTAATTTAAATAAATATGCAATATGGCAAAGAATATTATGTTTTGTTAGATATTTTGAAATGTACAAGATTTCTCAAAAGATCATGGACTCCACGTCCTGACGCTAAAGCCAGATGGCCGAACCACTTGAAAGGGACAGACTGCAAGACGCTGAGCCTATACCCGCAGGGTTGTTATGTAGATTCTAGAAGATTCCACGATCACGCGTCTGGATCGTGGTGGTGAGGGAAGACGCTACCCCCGAAACGCCCTCATTGTGAAGAAAAGAAGAGGGTTATTTTTGTATATAACCCGAGTCCAAAGCTGTACTCGAGGAGTCAGATCCAGGACTCCACGTATGCTTGGCTTGTCCGAGGTATGTTTGACTGGTTGCCTTGACTCCACTCCTCCACATCCCTAATCCTCCACACTGGGAACGTCTATGTGTAGCTTACTGGCACTGTCTGGCACCAAGACCACCTAGTGATCCTATGAAACCGCTGTCGTGTGTAGCTTACTGGCATCGTCTGGCACCACGATAGT
This sequence comes from Stenolophus ochropezus, assembly GCA_035578165.1. Taxonomy (NCBI): domain Eukaryota; kingdom Metazoa; phylum Arthropoda; class Insecta; order Coleoptera; family Carabidae; genus Stenolophus; species Stenolophus ochropezus. The sequence continues at coordinate 8,516,609 of JAQOWZ010000008.1, read as the reverse complement.
TTTCCTCCACACTAGGAACGTCTATGTGTAGCTTAATGGCTCTGTCTGGTACCAACACCACCTAGTGCACCTATGAAACCGCTGTCGTGTGTAGCTTACTGGCACTGTCTGGCACCATGATAGTTTCCCTCCACACTAGGAACGTCTATGTGTAGCTTACTGGCTCTGTCTGGCACCAAGATCACCTAGTGCACCTATGAAACCGCTGTCGTGTGTAGCTTACTGGCACTGTCTGGCACCACGGTAGTTTTCCTCCATATTTATTACCAAATCCTATGAAATTCCTGTCAACTACGTCGCTGCTCTGACAAGCCAGGTATTGTTTGCTAGTTGTCACAATGATATAATATTTTTATTAAATATAACCGATCTAATATTGTTTGCCTAAGAATTGTAAATTCACTCAAACACAACAGATTCTCCCGCTCAGCTGGGTGTCTGCCTCAAATACAACTATCAATAAATATTTCTGATAGCTTTGACTGTGTGCTCGCCGTGGCCGGTTTGTTTGACCGAGAGCTATTGTGGCCGGGAGAACCGTGAGCTCAAGGGCCGGACATTGCGATTCAGACCATATAAAATATAAACAATGGCCCTCTGACAAAATAGAGCGCCCTATACACAAAAGACCTCAGAGCAACGGCATGGCGACTCTGAAATAAACTCAAACAAATTACATCACACACAATTCTGATCGCTTTGACTGTGAGTCCGCCGTGGCCGGTTCGTTTGACCGAGATCTATTGTGGCCGGGAGAACCGTGAGCTTAAGGGCCGGGCATTGCGATTCAGACTATACAAAATATAAACAATGCCCTCTATAAACAAAAGAACCAACAAATATAATCTATACAAACCAGTACACACACAATTGCAGTTGTAAGCAACAATATCAGTCTGGATCTCAGTACTCAATTTTACCATGAATATAATAAATTATTGGGACAACTATTTCTGAATTGAATGCAATCTTTTATATAATTGTTATATTGTCAAATTGTCTCTCTACCTGGGGTTTTGGCTGTGGTTTCCCCCAGGTTCATAAGGTGAATGCCAGAGAGCGTAATATTCCACAGCACTCTACGAATTTCTTAATCATAAATAAATGCACAAGATAGATATTTTATCTGCCTTTTGGAGTGAATATCATTCTTTCATTTTATAAAATACCTGTCCCGATTCCTCCACTCTTAACAGCTACTCTGTATTACGACGATGAAGGGTTACTTATTTAAATAAACACAACGTAGGGTAAGTTAAACCTTCCACGAGACGACCTTTGGCTAAAATATAATTGTATATACGGAGGAGGTGGGTATGTACTGTTACAAAAAATGGTGCCGTGACCAGGATACAGAGTCTTAAAAGCTGATAATTGGGGGAGAGGACAGAATATTTGATACTAGAGTGATATTTATAAATTAATAAACTGAACCACCGCCCGCGACGCGACCCTGGGCTCGCTACATTGCCCCCTCCTTGAGACTGTTTCGTCCCGGAACAGTTCGTTATGACGAAATCTGCACGCATCACCCTTGGTGCATTTGGAAGTCTTGAAGAAGTAACAGTCGACGGTCCGATTGAGCTATTCTTGCCCGGTAGAGTTGAAGCTGCAACTAGAATTTCCACTCCGGTAAAACGGAAAGATTGTTTCTAACATGCTTCTAAAAATCCTCCAATCCAAACCATCTAGTCTACAGCCTAACTTCGGTACTGCCAGCTTTATGATGTCGTTTTGCAACATATGGTCCTTCATATCGCACATCGAATCCCATAAACTGCGGTATGATGGCTTCTGATATGAATATTGTTTCGTAACCAGATATTAAATGTACCACTTGTTTTTACGTTATCATCCTTTAGTTGTAGCGTTTTTTCGACAGTTGGACGTTGGTTGGCTAGTTCTTGTACTCGTCCGAATTTTCTTTTAAAAACTGAAGCGATCATGCGGGAGATTTTAATGTCTTTCGCTACGCAATGAGCGAGGGAATACTCTGGGGACACGGTGAACAGATCTCGTTGTTCTTCTCTTGTCACGCAATATCGTGCCTTGTGACCAGTGGAATGGGTTTCCATGAAGTCATCAAATGTGGGTTTCTCAGATATAACCCGGCGAACCGTCGCTCCACGATGATCGTTAAAATTATCACCAGCTAACCGATTAAAGTGGACTACTCTCGGCTTTCCATTAGGTGTTTTCTTAATTCTGTAGACCACATCATTTATTCGTTTTACGATCTCGTAAGGACCTTCCCAATTCTTTTGAAGCTTTGGTGATAGGCCACGACGTCTTTGCGAATTGTAAAGCCGCACCAAATTCCCCGGTTGATACCCACCTTTTTCAGCCGGACTTGTTCATTCATTCTTCTCCGAAAGTCCGTTACATAGTCCTCCCTGGCTAGATCTTCACCGGGTTTACTGCCAAATATCAGATCGCATTGTAAGCGTAACTGCCGCCCGAATAGGATTTTAGCTGGGGTTTGCCCTGTTGTTTCACGCACGGATGTACGGTAAGCTAACAGGAACAGATGAAGATGTCGGTCCCAGTCTCGTTGATGATTAGAGACTACCTTCGACAAATACAGGTTTATTGTTCTATTCATCCGTTCAAGCATGCCATCAAACTGCGGATATAATGCAGTTGTTCTAGTTTTCTTGATTCCTAATATCTTACAGATATTTTGGAACAGAGCAGACTCGAAATTCCTTCCTTGGTCAGAATGTATCTCTCGCGGTACTCCAAATCGGCAGATGCATTTTTCCTGGTGAGGTATTAGGTAGGCCTCAAACCACATAGTAAAGTAAATTACTACCATTATGTACTTATTTCCCTCGTCAATTTCTAGGAATGGTCCGGCCACGGCAATCGCAAAGCGTTCAAAGGGACTTCCAACGTTATATTGGCGCACTGGAGCTCTTCTTTTCCTATGTGGCCCGTTACTTCCCGCGCAGACCTCACATTTCTTGCACCACTCATTAACATCATTTACCCAGTTGGCGCAATCTCTCGAGGGTTTTATTCACTCCAAAATGTCTTGGCAAGGTCTTCTTGTTCCTCAGTTGCGTCTGGTACACCTGCTCCAGATGCGCATTGCCATATCGCATATCCAATCGCTTAACAAGTTGTTCGTAGTCTTCCTGTTAATCCTCTTTTAGCGTCTGTAGGATATCGATGGCTTCTCCACGAAGTGAAAGTGTCAGCGCTGTAGCCTTCTCCTTGGAAGTCCAGCCATTTGCTTTGGCAGCGGCTTCAAATTGTTTTACATAAATCGGCCACGATGTTTTGCCGTCAAATTTTGGTGTTTTTATATGCAATCAAGAACTATTTTCTTTGTCTGGTTTCTTTTCCTGAATTTCATCTGTCTTAGCTATATCAGAATTTGAAACCGCTGGTGACGTAATTTTTGAGACATTTTTCTGTAATTCTGCAATCCTCATGTCATATTCATCTTTCAAATTTTACAATTTAGCTTCTAAATTTCTTGAACTTTCTTTCAGTTGTTCGTTTAGTTTTTCTTCCAAACCTCTAGAATTTTCCATTAGTTTCTCTTCCCATATTCTAGAATTTTCTGTTAATTTCTTTTCTAATGTTCGAGAATTTTCCGTCAATTTCTTTTCTAAATTTTCTATCAGTTCTGCTTTCAATGCTGTAGAATTTTCTTCGGATTTTTTAGAACTTTCCTCTAATTTTGTTCTAATGTTCTAGAATTTTTTATCAATTCTTCTTTTAATATTCTAGAACTTACTTTCATTTGTTCTAAAGTTCTATCAAAATAATCAATTTTCAATAAAAAGTCATTAGGATTTCCACCAGCTTCTATAAGAGCTTGCCGTAGACGATATTGTCTCCAACTCTCTTTCTTCCAGCTCCCTCTTGAGATCGGCTACTTTCAGTTCACTTAATTTTACTTGTTTAGTAGCCATTTTATTTATTTTTATTTACACTTTACAGTTTGTTAACCATCACACTTGACACCAATTGTAACGTTTTTATTTATTTAGGTGAAGTGTAAAATTGATTAAAACACTAATATTTATATTACTAAGTTTAATTAAAGTAATACGAATTATAAAGATAATAAAAAAAATAACTAACATTAAGAATTTACAAATTTAAACACTAATTTAAGACTAACAATTATTAATAAAGACTTAAACACTAAGATAATTTATTTAAACAGTTAAAACTACGCAATATTTATTTCCACAATATTTATATCACTATCTATTTATTTATATCACCATGTGTTCACTGCACGTATCAATATTAGACTGTCCTCGCGATTTCTTGCTCGGGGTATTTAAAATAAAACACTTAATTGCTAGAATGTTCTCCACTCTTCTCGTAATCAGAACAATGGGGAGCGGACGGACCTGTTGTGACCTGTCCGTTATCGGCCGCCGCTCGCGCCGCGATCCTAGGCTCGCTACAATATCTTGACAAGTCCAGAAACAGCTACTCATGCTGGATGATCAATAACTAATTTTTATTTTGTGATTTTATAAGTTTTTAAACTGTAATAATAAAGTAAAGTACTGTAACAAAACGTCTGATCCAGTTAAACAAATACTCGTTTTGTTATTTATCTTGCTGTTGACTAGTTTCAAAATTCGTTCTGGTAATAAATAGTTCAAAGATTTGTAAAGAGATCCGAAATTTCGTTTGGCTTTTAAGTTTATTGTTATATAGCTTTCAAAGTTTTCTTTCGGACGGTCATAAACCATCAACCCTGACAGAACCATTTTCTGATTCTCGGAAGACGCCAGCTTTCCAATTTTTTGTGCATTTCAGGGTGTTGAGAATGCACCCTGTTAGAGGCTTGGGAGTGTAACTTATTTACACGCCCATGGAGAAGATGACCAGTGAAATTGCGAGAATCAGAAGACGGGGATGAATTCAGCAGCTTGAAGTGGGTGGGCCGTCTGAGATAGATTTTTGAAAATTAGCAAGTTGGGGAGTCACAGAGAGATAGTCAACGAGTAAAGAAGAGGAGTCAATCATGACTCGTGTTGTAAATAATATTTTGTAAGTAAGTTTAAGTTTATTCCTCACTTGTAACCAATAATTAGTAATTTTAACTTTTTGTAATACTATTTCATTTTTAATATATTTTATTGTTAAGTTTTCTTATTATCGCTTTGTTTATCCCTATTAATTAATTCTTATTCCTAAAATTAGTTTGATTATTCTAATTAAAAATAATCTGGTGGCAGCAATTTTAAATTCTACCAATTTCGACATTTTTATCCCAAATTAAATAAATAACATTTTATTAACGTAAAACCCAAAAGCCAATAGTCAAAATTCCTCGTGTCTTTTATTGTTACAGTACCTATTTATTTTATTTAATTTCCTTTGATTATATGATAAAATTATAATTTTAGTATTTTATCATTCAAACAAAAATTGAAATTTCGAGCGTAAATCAGCAACAAATTTAAAGGTCCACTCAATGCTCTAAGGTCATAGAAATAAATAAGGGAACATCAAAGGTACCGACACAGAGTGTCGCTTGTGTATATAAACTATTCGTGGTTGCAATAGTGAACGATCAAAGCGCATACTGTTATTCTGTAGCCGTCAGTTGCTAGTTTGCTACCGTGGATAGTTGCTACCGCGGATGTGTTTTATATTCGAGTACCTGGCTGCATCTTTGTTAAATACTCTCTTATTAAGAAAGCATTCAGTGTATTTCATGTATAAAATCTAAAATAAATATATTGTTAATGAGTTACAAGCAATAGCTTTAAAATTGATTAGTTTTAAATTAATAAAAGTTCATTTAAAATGATATTTTTAATAAATTTAATATGAACTATTAATAAAATACTTTTTGTTAGTATAATACAAGGGAAGCGCCGCATCCAACGCATCCATAGAGTGCACGCCACTGGTTTCAAAAGCGGTAATCCTAAAAATCTAGTGTAGTAAAACGCATGTTTGTTAAAAATAAAGTTATATATAAGTACAAATCAAAACTTTAAAATTATTTTAGACGCATACGAATGTACATTGCGTTATTAAGAATAAAAGTGATAATTAGCGTGGAACTTTTCATGACAAACGAAACGAGTCCGATAATTACATGCGAAGCACACAAAGACACTTTTACTCAGTCTAACATATTAAATTTTTTTCTTCAAACGTAGATATTTAAAAATATATTTTACTACTTGACGTTATAACAATGATATTTTCTTCAAACATCATAAAAGTGACATTTTTTTTTTTATGATTTAATCTTGTGACCAGTGTTGCAAACAGCGGAATATGATTTTCTTCTTTAACTTTGAAGAAATCCTTCTATAATTCTACTTTATATAGTCTATTTTTTATAACAACGAAATATGGTGACAATAAGGGCAGTTTGATCTTGTTTTTTTGATTGAATAATATTAGGTATTATCTCTTTTCTTTGCCACTCTTAGTTCCACAGACTAAATATAGAGGATGGGGGTACGTAATTAACATAAAAAAATAATTGATTGCAATTCAGAAACGTTACAAAAATCAAATCGTTATAGTTATAGAATAAGTTCATAGTTTAATTATAATAAAAATAACATACTTTGAAATATTTAGTTTTAATTACACTTGCGGACAAGTGATAAGTTTCGTTACTATTAATCACAAATAAACAAAATTACAATTCATTACAACTCGAGATTTCACCTAATGTATAAAATACAATGTTTTTACAAGTGCGAAGATTTCGTTTACCATTGCATTTACCATAAAAATTCATTTCATGAATAAATGAAAACAACCAGAAATGTACTATAATTAAATTGCGATGTACTTTATTTTCCACCACTTAAAAATTTAATCATTAAATGAGTACCTCATTCTACTGGATTTAGTAAAAATTCTACTAAATTAGCAACACTGCTTATGTCCCGTTCTTATATGAATACAACATTCCTCTTTTCCCGAAATGTTTTCTTTAATATTCTAGATATTATTATCCTATTTTACTATATATAATTACTGACTAAATTATGTTATTACACGCCGAGAGCGGCGCGAGTGCTTTGGACTGCAGCGCTGGTAACCCGCGAGTGCGCCAGTGTTCCGGAGTCCGGAGTGTAAACAGCGCTGTAAAACTTTGTACGATTATTTCGACCTGTTTAACATGGCACGCGCACTGACTGTGCCTGTATGCTGCAGTAAAACACGGGCAGCGTCACAGGCTAAGCGCGCAAAGTCGTTATCCTTTATCCCGGCTCAAATCAAACACAATAATACCGCGAACAGAACACAGCGGTGCTGCTCGCTGCTGCTCAAACTGTGCGCTGACGGGACATGCAATCCAACCCATATCGGAATTAATAATATATTATATATTAATGCCCGTATTCATGAAAACTTCGTTATAGATATAACGCTTCGTTAAATATTTTCTCCAAAGACAATACATCTTTCAAGAAAAATAAAAAAATTAGTTTGTCTACTGTGTTATAATTTGTCAAAAAATTTAACGAATTGTTATATCTATAACGAACGTTTTAAGAATATGGGCATAAGTGTTGTAAGACGCATAGTACGCACGAATTGGAACAGTTATACAAGAGTCGCAAAGTGGCAAGTTTGTAATTATACAAGTGCGTAAGTGCTTTACAATTCGAATTATCTACTATAATTGTTCTATGATCATTATTTGATTGTATTTCGATCACATAACGAGTACGCACTACACTGAGATAATCGACATATCATTAATAAATAGTGCCAAATAGAGAACATAAGAAACTATATCAAACTGTCAACCTCTAACAATAATACTCTGCTGAACATTTCTTGTTTATTTCTTCATTATACGTTATGTTTTACATTAATTATTATTTCTACTCCTAACATAATTTTGATTAATCGAAAATTCCCGAACTGTTTTAATATATATATATATATATATATATATATATATATATATATATTATATACGTGATATTATTGTTTATCACTGAATCATTGTCTAATAACTCTGTTATTTTCCATTAATCTGACACCGGCATATATTTAGTATAAATACAGTATGATTTGTAATATTGGTTCAGAATGCGTTCGCCAGTCTTAAGAATTGTAATTATTGTTGTAATAAACTTTGATATTAAAAAGAAATTAATATTTTTTTTAAATCATTGAACCTGCAAAACATAATTGGCGCAGTCGGTAGGATATGTCAAAAAGGCTTAGATAGTTCTTTCGAGTTTTTATTCGTTAATTGGCATATCAAAGAACATCTACTTCACCTGAGAGCTATACCAATAAGTCTCTCAATTCAACGAAGAAGTTAACAGACTAGGGATGCAGCCCAGTCAAATTCGTCGCCAGAAGAAACGTCAATCCTGAGTCAGTGAAACCGATCTTCGTAAAGCGATCTTCAAGAGAAAAATCCATCTTCCACGAACCATTCTCCGTCTACAGACACGATATCCTGCATTCATCAACGCGACCTGCTGAATTACGATTATGAAGATCATTAGTGTCTTACTCTTCGTACAGTAAGTCGTCCCTTTCAATCTATGATAGATACTGACACAGACTCGGAGTCTAGTGATTCAGAAAATCTAGAAGAAATTTCTACTGAGGAACCGAAAAAGTTACCCAGTACCAAAACTAAACTAATTTTACGTCCTAGCAAATTAAATTTAAAAAAATTGCATTATTTTAAAAATATGGCAACTACACCCAGAGATATAATTGCACTTGGTTCAGTTATACCTGAATATGACAGTGACAGCGTAGATAATTATATAAAATATACTAACTCGTTAAATGTAACTAACCCTGCACTAAAAGTATTCGCATTCGATTTAATAAAATCAAAATTTACTGGTCAAGCAAGACTCTTTTTAGCTGGCGAATCATTTAAAGATTGGTCAGAAATAAAATTACATCTTCAGACTAACTTTGAAGATCAAACTACTTATTTTACAATGATTAGACAATTATTGTTAACAAAATCAAGAAACAACATTGAGTTAACACTAAAAAAATATCCAAAAATTAAATCAAAAATTCAATTAACTTAATATTCATCACTTCAAAAGGAAGCTGTAATAAAGGATATGCAAATTCTCATTGTTGATCATTTCATATCTTTACTTCCTGTAAATATTCGAGGTTCTTTTATAAATCGTAATTCAAAAACGCTAGAAGAATGCGAATTACTCATATCTAACGAATTCAATTATGCACAACAACTTAGTCATAAGTCTCCTATGATAAGAGATACATATCAAAATACACAACACAAAACATTTTATTACAATTAATAAATTTAATTACACCCGATACAATAAAAACACATAAACTAAAAACAACAAAAGAATATATTACTTTCCGCACTGCTAATGGAAAAGTAAAGTGCACTGAAATAATAAATATCAAAATTTTTGGTAAAAATTACAAATTCCATATTTTACCGTTCCATAGTGAATGCAATTTATTTTTGGAATTCACATTCTTAGAGATACTAAAACAAATATAAACTTTTGCTCCGATGAAATTACTATGAACAATAATATTTGGAACATTATTTACTCAGCTTGCGGGATTTTTTTTAAAGACAGTCTGCTAAGAATTTTCTTACATTTATTGAAGCGGCTTGTTAAATTTGAGGGATTAAAAATACTTCGGTTTTAAGAAATTTTCGCATTAGTTTTATTGAGCTTAAAATTTTATTACTTTAATAGCTTTAAGTACTTTATTCTTTCTTGGTTTTCCAAGCTCCCAAAATTTGTAGAAAGGTCGCGACCCTAACATCTGTTTGTACCTCTGCTTGAGGGTGTGGCCTTAAGACTTTTTGCAATGTTAAGTTTTTGTTAATTGGTCTCCCTTCCATTTGGAGGTTGTTTAGTTTGTGTTTATAAAAATCTCGAGAGACAGAACTTTGAGGTTGATCATCAGTCTAATACTGTGTCTCAAGACAAGTCGACATATTAAAAACTTATTAGTTTAAACGTTGTATTAAATGTTGTGTAAATATAAATATATTGTTTATTGCTACAAGTATTACGTTTTACTTTTACTTGTACGTTCATTGATTTAACCATCACACGCCGACGTCCTTCGTGATTCATTCAGTGACGTTTCGAAGTGTCAACATCAGAGAGATTCAACAACGGAGGTAGGAACTACCTTTTTACTACACAACCCCCCCAACATTCACGTAAACATTGGTCCTTCGAGCCGGATTTGCCTGATATCTACGAGCAATTCGTCGCACATAAAACACAACACTTGCAAATACTTCTACCTGCGTGGACGCCATCATCGAGTGGACGAGATTCAACCCCCAGACTCAACGTAGCGACACAGAAAATAAAAATGTATATATGAAATTAAGAAGGCATAGTTCGTTTTTTGACATGTATTTGGACGTGTAGTATAAATTGTTTCCTTGTTTAAAAAACATTAGTATTCAAGTATTCTGTCATAATAAGAGTTGTATTTGTTCAGGTATTTTCTTTATATATGTTTAATGTTTGTATTGTTCTTTCAATTTAATAAACGTTCATATTAATTTCAGTCGACGAGTAGTTGATTTAAAGGTGGTGTATTAACTGGCATGGATTTGGTCGTATATCTTTTACATCGTACACATCTTTTAATAACGTCTTTAATTGGTTTTCTTCCCCCGAAAATCCAAAAACGTTCGCGGAGTTGAGCTATCAGTCCTTGTGTACCAATATGACAATTCTTCACGTGATATTGTTGAATCAAACGTTGCACCACGGGATGTTTTGTTGGTAATAATATAGGAAATCGGAAATCTGTAGTATCGTTTCGATTCGATATTCGTGTTCTTAACCGATATACTCCGTTCTCATCTGTATACATTTCCAAACCTTTTAAATGATTATCATCATTAATTTGAAATGATTCTTGCTGTACCAAACGCAGTAATAACATTTCTGCTTGAAAAAAACAGTTCTCCACATAATTTCTTGAGGGGATGTCGTGAATTATGCATAAATCTGGACATCCAAGCTACCATTCTCACCATTTTATTATAACTGGAGAAATATTCATAGAATCGTAAACTTTCTTCTATTTGAACGGTCATTGTCGGTATTACAGACTTTTTCTTCTCAGCAAGTACAATGTTGAGATCGATTTCTTTTTTCATATTTGGCCAAGATTGTGGACTGCCATAGAGCCATTTTGGGCACTGTACTTGAATCACTCCAAAAATAAGACATTATATTTTCCATATTTAAAGCATTCTTTACACTGTCATAAAGACTAGCGCCTATATAGGCCGCTAATAATTCCAGACGTGGAATGGTTAATGTTTTCATCGGAGCAACGCGTGCCTTTGCTTGTAGAATGTGTATTTTTACTTCAGTTCCAAATTCTACTCTTAAAAACACCACCGCTGCATACGATTCTTGACTGGCATCAACGAAAGTGTGGAGACTCCATTTATCTCTTCCTTCGAAACTTCCATTGATCCAACGCGGTAATTTTATTGATTTTAAAATTGGTAATTCATCCCACCAATTCAAGAACTGCTTTTTGATATCTTCTGGAACTTCAGCGTCCCAATTAAGTTTCAAACTCCAAATTTTCTAAAGAAGTATTTTAGGTATCAAGAGAGTAGGAGATAAATGTCCAATCGGGTCAAAAATATTCTGTACCAAAGAAAGTATTTCTCTTTTTGTTATTTTTAAGATTTCTTGTCCTTTCAAACAATTTTCATTTATGGAAAGTGTATTAGTACCAGAATTCCATAACATTCCAAGAACTGGAGTATCGTCTGTGTTTCCCATGCTATGGTAACTTATTTCCCATCCACGTAAATCGAATTTACCAAGTACCATTATTTCACTAGCTTTATTTTGAAATTCTTTTGCTTCTTCTGCAGTTGGAACACTAACCAAGAAATTATCTACATAAAACCCATGTAACAGTTTTTTGACAACCTTTCGTCTATTTTCATCTTTAACTAAAGATAACATTCTTGTCAGATGATGTTGTATGGTCGCCCCAAGAAGAAATGGAGTACAACATAGTCCAAACACAACTCGTCTGTGTCTCATGTGGAGCAAATTACCATCTTTGTTGATCCATAGAAAACGTAGAAAATCCCGTTCCCAAGGAGCTATTCCTATTTGTAGAAAAGCTTTACAAATATCTGCTGAAAGACCATATTTATATAAACGAAATTTTAATAATATGTCCGGTATCAATTCTATGAGGTTTTCTCCCACTTCTAAACAATTATTTAATGAAGGTTTGTTTTTTTCATGTGCTGATGCATCAAATACCGGTCTTATTTTCGTCGTCAAACTGCTTGTTTTTATTACAGGTCGATATGGTAAATAATGTGCAAAGCTAGGTATTTCATTTCAAGGTACTTCTTCGATAATACCCTCAGAAAGCCAACTTTGAAAAACTTGGTCATAATCATGGATGTGTCCCTCATTTTTCAATTTTACTAACGAATTGTTTAGTCGGGATGTTGCAAGTTTCTCATTTCTGGGGATTGGTGGATGCCCGTCTACCCATGGTAGTTGTATTTCATAACGTCCAGTTTCGTCTACGCATACCGTTTGTTGAAATTGTTGTCTTACAACTAATTCAGCTTGTTTCTTAGTTCTTTTTTCCCCAGGATCCATTATACCAATTGTATCAAGTTTCCACAATTCATTTATGGAGAAATCTTTTGTTAGCATGGACAAGTAAACTCCATCTTGTTTTATTACTTCTCCGTCTCGACTCTACCAATTAGAGTCCAACCAACAAATGTTCCTAATGCAGTAAGTCCACAGTCCATTACAAATTTGTCACCATTTAATAATTTACCTGCCGCATCTGCACCTATTAACAATTCAAAAGGTTGAAATTTCTGTACATCAGTTAAAAATATTCCCCGATTCTCGAGTTCTTTCGTCCAATGCCCCGTTGGCACCGGAGGAATATTATTACAAATAGTAACCTGGTCTAAAGTTTCTAAAATGCAAGCATATTTGTTATCTAGACTCGTCAAGGTGATGTCATAGCATTTATGCTTTTCTTGAGGAGAAACAGATCCTCCAAAAAGAACATGTCTTAAGGTTTCAACGTGTTTCGATGGTAACCCTAAAAACTCTGCCGTGGATTTCAAAATATAACTTCTTTGGGATCCAGTGTCAATTAACGCTCGAACCTGTTTCTCTTTATTACCATCCTTGATTTTCACTCTCAAAGTTTGCAAAAATATCACTGGGTTAGACAAATTAGCTAAACTCGTATTCTCAGCACAAACTGTACTCGGAGTTTCCATTTTCTCTTTATTCTTCTCTGGTTTAGTAAACTTAACGGTTTTGTTTACTGGTAATTCGGCACACATAATTGTCGCATGACGTCCACCACATAGTGGGCAACGAATTTGTTCAGTGCATTTTGCGCTCTGATGTCCGCTCTTAAAACATATAAAACATACCTTTGTTTTCAAAATAAATTTGCGTTTTTCTTGCAAGTTCATTTTCTGAGCTTTGAAACAATTTTCACTCAAGTGACCTTTTCCACAGAAAATGCATGCCCTACTTGTACTGTTTACTAAACTTGTAGCGGTAGGTACTGCATGTTCTTGATATTTAGGTTTGGATCTCTTTGTTTTCGAATCTGTCATCGAGATACCAAAACCTTCAATAGCTAAAGCTATTCTTTCCTCGTTTTCGACTTCCTGTTTTAAAAATCGCATCACAGCTTTTAGTCGATCTTTATTTTCTCCGGCTTCGTTACAATTAGCGCCCGAATTTCTTTGCCAAGTTCGTAACAATTCCTCTGATAAACAAGACTCTACTAAAGGGAACAACATGGCTGCACATTTATCAGAAGTTACTCCTAAATATTCTAACGCCGTAAGTTGTGTTTCTAACTTGTCATAAAGTACTGAAAGGTCGCATTTGTTTTCAACAAAATTATTTTGCAATACTAGCTTCAGTAATTCCCTGACGTAAACTTCAACAAGTAATTCTTGTCGTCCAAAACGAGCTTTTAAGCTTTCAATAGCCTTCTCATAATTTTCTTTTGTTGGAGGAAAACTTTCCACTACAGCTCTAGCTCTAGAATCTTTCAACATGGACTGGATTAAATATTGAAATTTATCCTCCGTGTGAATACCAGGGTCTGCGTGGATTTTTTGGAATTGACTCCAAAAGGAAAGCCAATCTCGTATATCACCTCCGAATTTCTTTAATTCTAGGACAGGAAGTTTGAATTTCCTATTCATACTGTTTGTACTGACAGTTGACCTTTGACTGCCATTATCTTCGGGTTGGAGATGAAGATTTTGATAACGTTGTTCTAACTTAAGAAAAACTAAAGAATACTCATCTGACTTACTGACTTCCGTTACGAGAATTTCTTCGTTGTCTTCATTTTGTAATAGAAGTTCCCATACCTCGCGATCAGCTGTCTTCATTAGTTGGTATTTGTCCAGTAGAAATTTCCATTTAATTTCTACCGCAGCTAAATCTACCTCTTCGTGATCGAGCAATTTTTCAACATCATTTGATGTTCTGGTAAATACAGTCCGCGCCATTGCACGTGCTTTTCTGGCCGCTTCCATATTACCGCAAAAAACGAAAATTCACGAAATGTCCAAAACTTTTGGTCGAAGATGATAAGACTTGCACAGTCTTTCTGCTACAACACCCCGCACTGCGCGACACACACTTCGTACCCGAATTAGTTCTTTCAAACACAAACAGACTACACCGAGTCCTGTCACGGTCGCCACAAAAATGTTAAATTACCAATCAACTACCCGTCGGTTGAAATTAATATGAACGTTTATTAAATTGAAAGAACCATACAAACATTAAACATATATTATATAAAGAAAATACTTGAACAAATACAACTCTTATTATGACAGAATACTTGAATACTAATGTTTTTTAAACAAGGAAACAATTTATACTACACGTCAAAATACATGTCAAAAATAAACTATGCCTTCTTAATTTAATATATACATTTTTATTTTCTGTGTCCATGGTTTTAACAGTAGCATCAGGAGGGCTCGCTGTCATCGAGCGGACGATTCCATCCAGCACCAGGTGTCCCAGCTCCGTAAGTACATCCACCTGCGTGAATATCAGCATCGAGCAGACGAGATTCCACCTCCGACTCGACGTAGCATCAGGAGGGCTCGCTGTCATCAACCGGACGATTCCACCCAGCACCAGGTGTCCCAGCTTTGTCAGCACTTCGTAGGACCCAAAGGTAAGTCTTTTTAAGAGTCACTTATTCCTTTTAATACCAGCCTTTCTCAGAATACTTAATTTCAATTATGACGGATTTAAGTAACTTAGTTAAAAAACGCGGCATAGTGAAAGCCCAATTAACACGTACACACACTACTTTAATCTCGGACGCAGTAATAGATATTGACGAATTAAAAACACGTAAGGAGAGATTAATAGAGTTCAATGAAACATTTTTAGATATTCGATTTCAGATTGAATTATTACAAAATAATGAACACGACAATGAATTGCAAGCTGAATTTGATAGAGAGCGTAGTTCATTCGAAGACACGTATTGTCAATGTTTAAGAATTATTAACAAAAGGTTACGCGAGTTATCACTTTCAAAAATATCAACTCCTACTAGGTCAACTGAAAGTCCTATTATTAATATTTCTGCACCACAATCAGCTTCAATTTTACAAAAAATCGAAATTTTACCCTTTGACGGAAATCCGCGCTTAATTATTAATTCACATATGAAATCTTTATTCGAAATTCCGGAAATTAGTAAAGACTCTCCCGCAAATATAAGAATACTGTTAGAAACGACATTGCTGCACGTGAACGCATTAATCCATTTCTTATATAGATAATTACGTCTAAACTTGACAAATCAACCCGTAGAGCTTGGGAGCGCAGTTTAGAAAACGAAGAGATGCCGAAATACGATACGCTAATAAATTTCTTGCAAAAACAGTCTCGAGGTGAAGATTTAGATTTAATTACCGAAAAAGCGAAAACCAAACATTTGTACGCAAACAGTAACAAACGCGTTTTTTCACACGTAGGTACTAATGATAAATGCCCGGTTTGTACAGATTCACATATTATATATGCATGTCCAAAATTCAAGAGTATGTCATCAAAATCACGATCTGAATTTGCACGCAATGCGCATCTTTGCATAAATTGTTTGAAAGGAGATTATAGAACATTTAATTGTAAGTCGGGTGGCTGTAGAATTTGCTCGAAAAAACACCATACAATGTTACATTTTAAAAAATTAGTAAATACAAATTACACCAACGAAATACTTAGTACGAGCAATGTTCAAATACCACAAACAGCTTTAGAGGTTTCAAAGACGGCTATGACGGTTTTAGGGAATTCTGAGGTTTTATTAGGTACAGCATGTGTAAAAATACTTGACAGAAATAAACAAGAACATTATTGTAGAGTACTTCTTGACGGAGGCTCTCAGTCTCACTTTATAACGATTTTAGCTGAACGATTAGAATTACCAAAACACTATCATAATATGCCATTCAACGGATTAGGTAATAATATTACTCGGTCGCAGTATTATGTTAAAACTTGCATTAAATGAAGAGTATCGGATTATCAAGCTGAATTAAATTTTGTTGCCTTACCAGAATTAACAGGTCCGTTACCAACTAGAAATTTAGATCGGAAATCATTCGCAATACCAAAAAATGTTATATTAGCTGACCCTAAATATTATAAATCGAAGAGGATTGATGCGCTTTTAGGTAATACCGTGTTTTATAAACTTTTAAGAGTAGGACAAATTGAACTATGCGATAAAAATATCCTATTACAAAAAACGCAAGTAGGGTGGATCATTACAGGGGAAGCAGTAGTTTCCAAATTATTTAGTACATTTCATCCAAATCAATCTTGTCTATTGTCATCAAGTTTAGATAAACAAATTCAAGAGTTTTGGAAAGTAGAGGAAATTCAAAATAAAAGCTTTTATTCTGGCGAAGAATTAGCATGCGAGAAACATTTTGTAGAAAACACTCATCGAGACCATTCAGGTAGATATATTGTACGTCTTCCATTGAAGCATGAATTTGTACTACTAGGTTCCTTTAACGTAGCCTTAAAACGTCTATACTCACTTGAAAACAAATTAATAAAGGATCCGTCGTTACATTCTCGTTATACAGACTTCTTAACAAAATATTTAAAGTTAGGTCACATGACAAAGGTAAATAACAATGATAGCACTATAGGTTATTATATCCCGCATCACCCAGTAATCAAAGAAACAAGTCTAACCACAAAACTGCGTGTAGTTTTTCGGCGAAAGATAGAAATAATTTATGTTTAAATGACATTATGATGACCGGGCCGACAATACAAGACGATCTTATTTCAATTATTTTAAGATTTAGAATGTATGCATACGTTTTGACAGCAGACATTGAGAAAATGTTCCGACAAATTAGGGTAGATTAGAAAAATACTTTGGCGTAATTCCAAACATGAACCGGTACAAGTTTATCGTTTGAACACCGTTACGTAAGGTACAACTGCGGCTCCATTTTTATCCGTACGTTGCTTGAAACAATTAGCAGAAGACGAAGGTATGAAATACCCCCTCGCGGCACAGGTACTTCGCACGGATTTTTACATGGATGACCTTTTAACAGGTACAAATAATTACGATGAAGCCGTTATCTTAAAACAACAGTTACTAAATTTACTTAGTTTAGGCGGTTTCAATTTACGCCAATGGGGTTTTAATAATAACACATTACTACTACAAAAAAGGTTCTAGGGATTGAGTGGGATACAAAAATTGATGCAATATCCTTCGCCGTACAAAATTTAAATTCCGATACGCAAATGACAAAACGAACAATCTTATCAGACATTGCTAAACTGTTTGATCCGTTAGGATTAGTTAGTCCTGTTGTAGTTAAAGCAAAAATAATTATGCAGGAATTATGGAAGGCTAACTTACATTGGGATGAATCTATACCACAATTTATATACTTAAAATGGCAACATTTAAAGAACGAATTACACAATCTAAATACGGTAAAAATACCGCGAAAAATTATTGTAAACGATTACACTGATATCCAGTTACACGGATTCTGCGATGCAAGTCAACGAGCTTATGGCGCATGCATATATTTACGAACCTCAAATAATTTAGGTAAATGTGCTTCACATCTTATATGTTCTAAATCACGCGTTGCTCCTATTAAAACTATATCGTTACCGCGACTGGAACTATGTGCTGCCGTATTATTAATAAAATTGTATGAAGCTACTGTAGCAGCATTAAAGTACACCTATAATTCAATTAATTTTTGGACAGATTCAGAAATAGTTTTAAGTTGGCTTAATAAACCCCCTTATATTTGGGAAACATTCGTTGCCAATCGGGTTTCAATTATTCAAAGTTCCAGTCAAATAAATAATTGGCACCGTATCTCTTCCGTAGATAACCCAGCAGATTTTGTTTCTCGGGGTCAAGCTCCTGCTGACCTAATAAACAATCAACAATGGTTCCACGAACCTTTATGGCTCACTCAAATGGAACAATAGATGCCCCAGAAAAACGGACAAAAACTGTATTACTCATGACAAATGAAGTAAATAATGACATTTTTAACAGATTTTCTAATAGTTAATAATTAAATCGTGTCATAGCCTATTGTTTGCGTTGGGTAAAGAAAATTAGAAATGAGTTAAAACAATTCGGTCAATTAACCGCGAACGAAATTCAAAATGCACATTTGCGAATAATTAGTTTAACACAAGCGCAACATTTTCAAAAAGAACTTCATTGTTTAAAACAAAAGAAAAAATTGCCTAACCATAGTAAATTAATTTCTTTATCTCCCTTCATAGACGATAAAGGGATAATGCGTGTGGGAGGCAGATTAAATAAATCCAATTTGACTTTTACACAAAAACACCCAATTTTACTGCCGAGAAGGTGTCATATAACTAATCTAATAATTAGAGACATACATACTTCAAATTGTCGGTATAGAAACTAAATTAAACATAGCTCGTCAAAATTACTGGCCTATTGACGGGAAAAACTTAATACGCCATCTATTACATAAATGTGTACCATGCCGTAAGTTAAGGCCAACAAAGGTAAATTATTTAATGGGATCATTACCAAAAAATAGAGTAACACAATCCAGACCATTCGAAAATGTGGGCATTGATTATTGCGAACCGTTCCCTTTAAAGAAGAAAAAATTTAGAAATAGGAATACAATAAAATCCTACGTGGTTGTTTTTGTATGTTTCGCTACCAAGGCAGTTCATTTAGAATTAACAACAGACTTAACTGCAGAATCTTGTTTAGCGGTCATCAAAAGTTTTTTTAGTAGAAGGGGTAAAACTAAGAATATTTACACGGACAACGGGACAAATTTTGTAGAGCCAAAAAATGAAATTGAAAAACTAATTTCTTCTACAGATTTTAATACTCAAATGCAACATAATTTTCTCGACCCTTAACTCCCGTATCTTCAGATCCTAACGACCTTTCCGCGCTCACAGCCGCTCACTTCCTGATAGGTGACTCTTTAAAAATCTTGCCCGAAGAAGATCTCCAACAAGAACCTAGCAATAGGTTAAGTCTCTGGCAAAAAATACAAAAAAATAAGTAGACATTTTGGACACGATGGCATCGTGAGTATTTAAACAATCTCAACGTCCGTCAAAAGTGGCATCAAGCCAACGCCTCCAACATACAAATTGGAACTCTAGTCACGCTGAAGGAGGACAACATCCCTCCTAGATGCTGGAAGTTAGGACGCATCATCCAGGTCCATCCAGGAGATGACGGAGTCATCAGGGTGGTTACGTTAAGGACTGCTACCGGCGACTTCAAACGAAGTGTGAAATGTATATCACCTTTGTATGTATGTATGTATGTATGTATATGAGGGTTTTTTAAGCGTTTTGTCGCTTTTTGTCAACGCGACCTAGAAGATCTATTGTGACAGCCCTTACTTAGTTTTTCCGGAAGTAGATCCAGATTTTTGGTGAAGCTGATTAGGCCTCAAGTACCTGAAGTACTTGTTTCGTGACATGTTTTACTTGCATTTTAGTGATGCAGGTTGTCAGCCTACAGTCTCTGCAAGGCCAGCACACACCGAGCCGTTGTGCGGCAACCCATCCAATTGGACAGGGCGGGCTATGTTGCTTATCTACACGATCAGACAAGACACGCCACGACCACACAACCGTACTGGCTGACCTTTACCCATAGACTGAACTTTAGGCACACTACATGTGCATAAGTGAACTGTGTTTTTTGTGAACTTTTATTTTGAACACTGTCGGTTCCAGGCGGGCGGTATGTTTGGAACATTATTTACTCAGCCTGCGGGATTTTTCTTAAAGACAGTCTGCTAAGAATTTTCTTACAGTTATTGAAGCGTCTTGTTAAATTTGAGGGATTCAAAATAATTCGGTTTTAAGAATTAATTTCTCCGTGTGAGTTGGGGAACTCGATCTCCTGTCCTTCGTGATTCCTTCAGTGACGTTTCGAAGTGTCATCATCAGAGAGATTCAACAACGGAGGTAGGAACTACCTTTTTACTACACAACCCCCCCAACATTCACGAAAACAAATAAAGTTTTCAAAATTCAAAATTTGTCCAAATTAAATAACGATAATTTTTTATACAAGTTAGAGATTCACACTTAATTTCAAATTTAAAACACAAACTCCATAATGTTATAAACGATTATGAATGTCTTTTCCCAAAAGACGGAGAACATCTTACTTACACAAATCACACACAACATGAAATTTATACATCAAATGACACGCCCGTATTTGCAAAAAATTATGGCATACCCCAGATATATGAATCAGATATAGAAGAACATATTCAAAAAATGTTAAAAGAGTCATTCAAAAATCACGATCTCCATACAATAGTCCCATTTTGATAGTACCTAAAAAATTAGACGCATCCGGCAAAAGAAAAACAAGACTCGTAATTGATTTCCGGAAACTTAATCAAAAAACAAAAAAAGGAAAAATACCCTCTTCCAAACATAGATACATTAATTGATAAAATTGGCAAACCAAAATATTTTACAACACTTGATTTACACAGTGGTTTCCATCAAATATTAGTTAAAGAAGAAGACAGAGAAAAAACTGCTTTTTCAACTCAAAGCGGACATTATGAATTTCTTCGTATGCCCTTCGGGCTTATAAATGCACCTGCTACATTTCAACGGTGTATGAATGAAGTTCTTGGCAATCTTGTAGGAAAGATATGCCTAGTCTATATGGACGATATTATTATCTTCGGAAACACTAAGGAAGAACATCTCCAAAATATCCGGACAGTATTTGATCATCTCAAAAAAGCAAATTTAAAAATTCAAATAAATAAATCGGAATTCTTTCTTACTGAAGTCGAATATCTTGGCTTTATTATTTCAAAAGAAGGCCTTAAGCCTAACCAAAAGAAAATTGACGCGATTGATAAAATCCAAATTCCAAAAACTACAAAAGAAATAAAATCATTTTTAGGCAAATTAAGTTGGTATCGAAGATTCATTCTGAACTTTGCAAAATTAACAAAACCGTTCACAAAATGTTTACAAAAAGGATCACAAATTGATATAACAAATAAAGAATATTTAGAATCTTTTCAAAAAGCGAAAGAATTAATTTCGATCCCTCCAATTTTAGCGTTTCTCGATTTCAACGAAAAATTTATTCTAACAGACGCATCGGATTATGCGATGGGTGCTATTTTGTCTCAAAATCAAAGCGGCATAGAAAAACCTCTTTGTTACACAAGTAAAACATTTAACTCACAAGAATCAAATTATAGTACTATAGAAAAAGAACTTAAAGATATAGTATGGGCTATAAGTAATTTTCGACCGTATCTCTATGGAAGAAAATTTATTATAAGAACAGATCATCGACCTCTTGTCTGACTTTTCAATATGAAAAGTGCTAATCAAAAGCTTATGAGATGGAAAATAGAATTATCAGAATGTAATTTCCAAATTGAGTACATCTCTGGAAAAACTAACAAAATTGCTGATTATTTATCTCGTATTCGAGAACCTTTCAAATTTCGTATCATACAGGTGACGTAACAAATACTAAAATATTTGCACATTGTTTTAGTAAAGTTAAAATTTGGAAAAGGCCTAGCAAAACAAGTTGACATAAAATTTCATAATAAAAAAAGAGAATTAGAAAGAGAAAAAGTATTTTCAAAATTACAAAATGAAAAAAAAGACGTTTCAAACCAAATAAGAAGTACGAAATTCCAGATAATACAAAAGCCTATCAAAACAAAATCCAAGACTTATAACAAAATTCAAAAAACCCCTTTATGAAAAAGTAAAAATTTTAGAATATGACGATAATAGAAAATTAGCTAAAATAAAAGGAAAAGCTAAACCTCGTGTAGCTAAATTAGATAAATTAAAATTCTGAATCTGTTTCAGATTCATATCCGCCATCGAATTATGGGATAGCCAAAAGGAAATTATAAACCTATTACAATTGGATAACGGTTTTACTTCTAAAGAAGAAAAATATTTATTTTACAATATTGATCTTAAAAATCTTGAAGAATCTATACAAATTCAAAATCAAAATTCTTTAAAAATAAAAGGAAAAATTCAAAATCTTCAACTAAGAATTCGTACAGAAACCAATGCTCTATTAAATAGTCTTGATTTAGAATTATCAAATTTAAATAATCGCATGAAAATATTATATGGCCATAGCCAAAACAAGGTCCTATTAACGGATTAGGATATTTAGTAAACTTTATTACAGGAAACCTCGATCAACAAGATAAAGAAAAATACGATACCCTTATCAAAGAAATCCAAAGTAATCAAGAAATATTACAAAGAAATTAAAATTCACAATTTACAATTTTGACAGATCTCACAAAAGAATTTAATAACAAAATTGAAAATATCAACAAAAATCAAATATTGTTGGAATCACAAATTACACAAATCAAAAAATTAATAAAGAAAAATTTAATTCTATGGGAAGATATATTTCTTACCACACATACAATTAACCTTATTCGTGATAATATTAGGACACTAAATTTCCTTGCGCAAAATATTGAGAATTCTTTAAGCTTCTGTCTTAGAGGTATTTTTCACACTTCACAAATACCTACTGAAGACTTAGAAAAAATATTTAATCAAATTAAACAAATAGAATTTATACTTTTTATAATGTACAACAATTAATAAATTCAAAATGCTCTTTGGCTGATGACAGTATAAAATATCTAATAATTCTTCCTGTATTTCAAAAACACTCCGTCCCCATATTCCAAATAAACCCGATCCCTTACATTCAAAATAATATAACTACATTATTAAATTATAATTATGTATTATTTAGTAATCAAAATGATCAATACTTTATTATTAATAACTGTGTTAGAATAAGAGAAAATAATTCTTGTAAAACGAATTATGTAAACATGCATGTATGTTATGTCAATATTATTGAAAATAAAAATGACAAAAACTGTAAATACAGAGAATTCGATGATACTAAAATCATACAGAAAATACCAAATTCAAATTTGTTTTATTTATATTCTAACAAAGAACCAATTTCGTTAAATTGTAAATCTGAATACTTAAAACTCAATATAAACAAAAATTATAAATTTAAAAATACAGAAAAATGTCTAATAGATAATGAACAATTCAACAACGAAATTAAAACAAAAGAAATTAATTTAAATCAAATTGACATAACGTCCTTCAAATTAAAAACCAATTTTACTAAAGAACATATTGAAAATATAAGTTATATAGAAATTCCTCATGTCAAAAATGAGATATTAAGTTTTAAAAATCACATAGAAAAACATAATATTATATTGTATACTTGGGGTCCGTGAAGTTAGCGACCACTATAAAGCACAAACAAAAAATCATGTATCAAAGGTTTGTGCTTTGTTTGTGCCGATTTGTGACCTACAAAAAAACCCAGCGACCCTTCGCGTTAATAAGTTATTAACAATTTAAAAGTGGCCGCCCACTTCACGCCTAGCAACCCCATATAAAGCACAAACGTCGAGTTATATGTCAAACGTTTGTGCTTCGTTTGTGCTATAAGAATATGTTCATAAAGAACCAGCGAGCCCAAGAATACAATAGTTATAATCAAATCAAAAGTGGCCGCCCACTTCACGCCTAGCGACCCCATATAAAGCACAAACGACGAGTTATATGTCAAACGTTTGTGCTTCGTTTGTGCTATAAGAATATGTTAATAAAAAACCAGCGGTCCCAAGAATACAATAGTTATAAACAAATCAAAAGTGGCCGCCCACTTCACGCCTAGCGACCCCATATAAAGCACAAACGACGAGTTATATGTCAAACGTTTGTGCTTCGTTTGTGCTATAAGAATATGTTAATAAAAAACCAGCGGTCCCAAGAATACAATAGTTATAAACAAATCAAAAGTGGCCGCCCACTTCACGCCAAGCGACCCCATATAAAGCACAAACGACGAGTTATATGTCAAACGTTTGTGCTTCGTTTGTGCTATAAGAATATGTTAATAAAAAACCAGCGGTCTCAAGAATACAATAGTTATAAACAAATCAAAAGTGGCCGCCCACTTCACGCCTAGCGACCCCATATAAAGCACAAACGACGAGTTATATGTCAAACGTTTGTACTTCATTTGTGCTATAAGAATTTGTTAATAAAAAACCAGCGACCCCAAGAATACAATAGTTATAAACAAATCAAAAGTGGCCGCCCACTTCACGACTAGAGACCGTTAGCGACCCTTTACAACAAGTTGCAAATAATTTACTGTTATTGTTTATCTAAACTAAATTGACAGGGAATTATAAACTATATGGTAATGGAATGAAACTAGTATATTAGCGAATGTTAATTGTAAATAGCATATTTCATGCGAGTAAAAAGTAGTAAACGAGCCTTCTCTAATGCAATAATTTCACGAGTAATGTTACTGCGTTAAAATTCCATTTATATATGTATATTCTGTGTGTCCCAAGATTGATATAAGTATTTAACATGGAAAAACAGTTTTTTTTAAAGAAAGTAGTATCGCAATAGTAAAATAATTTATTCAAATCACTACAAATTCTCATGTTGCCAAGTTTATATATTGAAATTTGTAAATATATCTTTCAACATAAACACACTTTCCCGCAGAATAAAGATCTGCATTCCTTTAATACTAGATCAAAAAATCTGATCAGAAATCCCATTATTAAAACCAAACTAGCAGCAAATAGCTCAAGTGCAGCAGGTATAAAATTTTTTAATGCGCATCCTTGTACCTGAAGTGCGCAACGAAAGGTTAATTCTTTCAAAAAACAGCTAAAATTTTACTTGCTTGAAATAAATTTTTATAGTGTAATAGTATATTATTTAACAAGCATAATATGTAGCCATATTATACGAGTCAAATACTATACTTTATCTACAACTCTCAGGCATATAAAAAATCTGATATTATTTGTTAAATATTCAGTTAGGTTTGAGTAGATCATATATATCTTAACAGATGGCGCCACAGTAGCACTTAAATGTCAAAACAACTATACAAATTGTATTTATTATACTTTTATAATCATTTATATTGATATTTATAATAAAGAATATATTATTAATAAATTAACAGTTTATTAAAATGTTATGTGTTAAATTATATACTCTATTTATTACAGAAAAGTGTAGCGTGTAATATGAAACTTTCATATTACACTTGTGTAATATTAGTAGTATATTATATGTAGTATCACACGTATAATGTACCCATATTTCAATAGTTGTAGATAAAAGAATTTTTTTGATTCTTCTTTACGGCAGTCTAATATTTTTTAAGGATCCAGGTTCATATCCCTACGAAAAACCAATTCATACTCGGTGGTTAAATTTATAATATTTTTGTAATTACAAAAATTGTAATTTATTATCTTATTTACTCTTGTTGACGCAGTTTATATACATATGCTTTGTATCTTATTATTATTATTATTATTGTTATTATTATTATTATTATTACTATTACTATGTCGTTACTTGGTGCAGCAGGTTAAAAACGCTAAGTTAAAGTGACAGATTCAACTGAATACTAAGACAGCTAAGACATACGTTTTCAGAAATTTGCACCTACTGTTTAAATTGAAGTTTATTAAATAATATTATGTTTTTTTTTTTGAGTGTGTATATTACATTAGAAGATAGATATAATATTACAGCTTAGTATTTATAAGGTTTAATAGTTAAGATTTGCATTTTATAACACTTTCAAGCAGTTTAAAGATAACATATTTTTATTCCCATAAGAATAACATGGGCGTATAAATCGGCAGAAGCGAGGTAGGGTTTCAGTTTGAATTTGGCGCCACAAATTGACCGTTACACTAATACAGTCTATTGCACAGGGCAATACTACTTGTTTTCCTATATTTACTTGAATACAGATTACTTCATTTTAAGGGCAAAATTCAACGATATTACTTGCAAAATGGCATCTGTCAAATCATGGTCATGGGGTTAGAATAACGGCTTACAAATTAGAAGGTCATCAAGTCTATTCCAACTGTAGGGGTTATTTTTTAATATTTTTTCGAAATTGTTCACTTAATAAATACATTTATATTTCTTGATTTGGGATTTCCAATCGTGGGAGTTTTTTTATAATGCTTTCTGAATCTTTTGTGTTAATATATATTGACAGAGAGAAACTATTCATTAAACAAATTAATTAATAAATAACTTGTCAACAGGATTAATCAAAAAATATAAATGTATTTAATAAATGCACAGTTACAAAAAATACATTAAAAAGTAACTTCTACAATTCGAACCGAACAGAAGACCTGTAGCTCGTAATTCTACCCCCATGACCATGATATGACAGATGTCATATGAGAACACTTTCTTGGGACACAGTGTATATATATATATATATATATATATATATATATATATATATATATATTGTGACGTCGTTACGTCGTCAGTCCCTATCGTTCTCGAAAACGTGTGACGGACTACGGCGTTACCTTCGCGTCACACAATGTAAAATACGTCGTCACAGCCTACAAAACAGAAACTCGTGCAAAAGCACCATAATTAGTCGACAGGCACGGTATAATAAAATATACAAACGCTCTATTCGTTGCCAAATTTCGGGCGCCACTCTACGTAACGGTAGAGACGTCTAACTCGCAGGCTTCCAGTGACAACGGCCACGGATATCTCAATGGAGAAAAATGTCCAAGGTACGGTTTCCAACATTGGTTGTGCTCGTTCGCTTGAACACAACATCACGGAGCGACTTTCCAAAAAAGACAGTAAAAAGACGTAAATAAAAGCATAAATAAATTTAGAATAAAAATCGGTTATTCTTACAACCTGCGTTGCTCGCTCACCCACGTGCACGCGATGCGAGGGTGAGGTAAAAACGAACGCAAAACCAAATTCAGCAGAACTATCCTTGATTAGTCCTGGCGGTGGCTGATGGACAAGCCGAATCCTGTTCCGCGACCCACGAAGCAAAATGACGGATTCGAGGATTCTTTCTACGCCGAAATTCATCCAAAATTATCTCGATAGTGGTAGCGCAATCACTAGTTCTTCTCTGCCCCTAGTAATCGGAATTCACAAACTATCGCAACTTACGCACAACTCGTGCACGGGATGAAAAAGAACGATTTTCTCACACACACGTTTTGCTCACATAAGGGTGTGAAAAACGGCAAAACACTATTCCAATTTTCCCATAAATACTTCACTTCCACTTACCTTACGTTCACCAGTGGAAGGATAGGAAAACAAATGAAAATAATTCAAATAATAAACTCTGCTTCAGAACTTTTATTTTTTACGTCTTTATTTGGCCAAAAACTCACTAAAAAAGCCCTTGAGTCGGTCAGCGACCGCGCTTTTATCAAAAATGTTCACCCCCTTCCTCTCGTACCCATCATCAGAGGTGAACATAGTCACAAAACAATTACAAATAACATATATAAATATAAATAAATAACATTTAAATACAATACGATACAAACAGTAATAAAAACATTTACTATTGCCTTAAGTCACTAAACGAGTTAATTTTGCCGCATTTAATTAACCGAACGAGTAACTTGACTACAATCCAAACACATGTTCGATGGTAATGTTTTTTTCAAAACACCACTTTCACAAAAACCACTGCGATGTGTTTGGCACTACACTACGTAGAACATTATCTTGCATCTTATGGTGATCGAATCAAGAAAATCAGAGTAATGGTTTGTAGAACAACTTCACAAAAACACGATGTAAACAAATAAAACTCCATGTTGATCCGCCATTACTAGACATGCGCGCGCTGGCCTTGCGCGGTTGCTTGATTCGAATGCAAAGTCTAGGCAATAGTTTTTAAAATATTTGGAAGGTAGAGCTGCGGTAAATACTGTAAAATAAAACTGCATCGTGACGCTTCGTCACAATATATATATATATATATATATATATATATATATATATATATATATATATATATACTTTCAAAGACCTTAAGATGGCAAGTGAGACCTTGTCGAAACGTCGTCAAGTAAACGAAGGAGAAGAGAAGACCAGACCAACACGAGAAGAAACCCGGAAGAAAAATCCAAGTATCATCAACAACACTCGTGGAAATATCAAAATCAACATATATATATATATATATATCTATATATATATATATATATATATATATATATATATATATATATATATTACATAATACCCATATAGTAATACCTTAGCAACAGCAACCGTAAATAAGCAGTTACTGTTCTGGCAAATTTAATATAATTAATTGAATAACTTACACATATGGTGGAAGAAAAAATATTGTTTTGTAATACTTTTAATAATTTGTATCCCATGGTTATTTAGAGGTTGATCTTCTAATAAATGGTTTAAATTAAATTCATTTAAAATATTGTGTGGCATCATGTTCATTAGTCGAATTAATAAAAATTCTAAAATATTTTTCTTTCTTAAACCTTGTGCTTCTTGTTGTCTGTAGCATTTTTCAGCTAATTTGCATAGTTTAATTACAAATGTAGACACAAAACCACGCGTACGGCACGCTCAAATGACATTTGTAAACAAAGAATGCAACAAGCAATACACCGTTGTAGGGGCATCACCCTCCCTCCCACTTCATCATGTTTGCTACAAAACAATGTCTACCCTAGGTGGCGTATACTGTCTCTAGTTAGTATATGCTCGAAGTTATGAACCAATTAAAATTGGATACTATTCTTGTTCCCTTCATCTATTTCAATCTCTGTAAACAAACTGTGTTTTTGGATCTTTAACTTTCATTGCTTTTTATTATTTTTGTATCATGAACCTGGCACTAAATTAATTAGTGGTTCGGATTCATAAAAAAAAATGGGTTTCGATATCGATTTAGCAACTTCAGATGAAAAACTGGTTAAGGAGCAAAATTTTTTTAGGTTCGGATTTAGGTTTAGGGATCAAAACGCATTTAAACCGTGATTTTATTGTAACATGAAATATGGGATTTGTTACATCGATGCTTATGAATTTGACAGCAATGTAAAAGAGCGTTCTTTTTAAAATGAAACATAGCTTGTCAAGTTCTCGTCATTGTTACCTGTTAATTGTTGCATTGTTTGACAATTATAATAAAAATGGTACGACTGAAGGAAAAAATCATTTTCCGATCGCCCAAATTTCAACACCGATTGCTGTAACTGTATCCTGTTTAACAGTTCGGAGTTGGCGAAAGACTGAGTCTCGGAAGTTATGCGAAATGTCTGATTTTAGACTCTTAACGATACCATTTTATACATGCATGACAACAGTTTTTGTTAAAAAATGTAAATCAAAATAATGTAACGCAGTTTTATAATACACATGTATATTAGCTGAAGATGGTCTGCTCCAGGCTCGAAACGTCCTAATAAAATTTTCAGAAATACGTGGACCACATAAGCCTTTATTTTATTTAACCTTAACAATAAATTGTTTAACCTCAATATTAAAATAAAATTCATTTGAAATAATCGTTGTTTTACATTGCTGTCACATTCGGATATAAAAAAATCCAATGTTTTATATTAAAATAAACACAAGGCATAGAAATTTATCTCTAATTTTTGCTTAGTTCACTCCTCCTTATTGCAGGTTTTTCGTCATAATAAATAATAATGATCATGTTGCCAAAAATATTCGGTATAATTCTAGTCAATAGTGATATCATATATGAAAACAACATGCTCGATTGCTATGGTATGCAATGCTATATATCAAATGTGTTGTTAAATTTTATCTTCCAATAGCAGAGTGGCAGTTTTTGAAGCAATTATTTTTATTGAATAAAAAATATAATAACATTTTTTTTCAAAAAACAACTCATTATATTATTATTATTATTATTATAAAAATATAAAGGTGTTCCATTTAATTGTGCCACCATTGTTATCTCAAAAACTACAAGAGCTACGAGGTTGGTTAAATTAGCAAAGAACCACCATTTTAAAAGACTAACACAATGAGCAAAAAAAACAATTCATTTTCTTCTTAAAACTGACAGTTTAAGAAAATAAAATTTAACAAAAAATAATCAAACAATGTTAGACACAACATTATGTCTATGTTTTCTAACCATAGCACTCTTGTTTCAGCCAGATATAAATAAAATACATATAAATTTGACATGCATTTTTCTCAATTATTTTGTTATATTAGTATATGATATGTACATATCGCTCAATTCAGAAAAAAATACTCTATCGAATAACCTAAAAATAAACATATGTTCCCATTTAAAATAAGAAAGTTGTGTCCCGTATTTTGAGAACCACTGGCTGAAAAAAAAATATTTTTTTTGCTCTTTGTATTAGCCTTGTAAAATTTCTTTGCTAATTTAACCACCCTCGTAGCTCTTAAGCTGAGATCGCAGTGCAAGTGGGTAGTGAGTAGAGTGGAGGTTAGAGGCTGGAGGTTTATGGGTAGCGGTTGGATATAGTGCGGCCGCATTGCGCTATGAAATAACCTTGGCTCCAGTATAGAACGAATTGTCAAATACCGAACAGATTAAAATGTCTAAATTTAAAAAATGTTTTTATTGACTAATACTCCTTATCTCAGGTATAATATGATGAATATACGTAATTGGGTACATGAGTACAATATAATGGGCCAATATTATAAACGATACTTATACATAAGTACGATTAAATATAATCTCTACTTATATTCAAAACGTCAACTACTTGTCAGAAGTCAAATTAAATTGAATACCTTAAAATTGTCTAAAATATAGTACTGGTGAATAAAATATTTTATGTTAATATTTTTTTAGTATAAATATTACAAATGATACTAACATTATTTTTAACGATAATTTACAGTTTTTAATTTAATTTGACATCTGACAAGTAGTTAACGTTTTGAATATAAGTACAGATTATATTTAATCTTTACTTATAAGTATCGTTTATAATATTGGCCCTTAATCTCATGGATATGAACTTAGACTAGGAATATTCCTAGTCTAAGGATATGAACATCAACATGTCAAAATTAAAAATCCTAATCTAACTTCGATAAAAAAGAGTTAAACATGTAGATATATGCTGTTTTATTAATATTAAATAATATAAAATTAACTATTACGAAGTTTTAAATGAATGTAACCTCTGTTTTTGATATTATATTTCAATACCCTCAAGTCCAACATCTTTTGCAACCTCCTCCCACAATGTCTTCAATATTTTTGAATTTTTCCGTAGCTCGTCTGCTGGGTCCCAAATAGCTTTACGTTTAAATACAGCTGCTATCAGTTGTTCCTCCACGTTTTAATACGTCGCGGGTAGAGGCAAATATCAAACTGAACCCATTCGGTCGGTACACGCCTGGCGACATGCGAGGTGTACCGCGAGCCTCGAAGCGCGCTATGCGGCCAGTGCCACCTAAAAACATGTGATTAATACTTACCTTACGGCTTGCTTAGAGGCTCACTAGACGCTACCCTCCAATCAACCCATCTACACTGCGGCCGCCGCTTTACAGTTCTCGAGATAGCAATGGTGGCACGCTTAAATGGAACACCTATATATATATATATATATATATATATATATATATATATATATATATATATATATATATATATATGGGGTCGCGTGAAGTGGGCGGCCACTTTTGATTTGATTATAACTATTGTATTCTTGGGACCGCTGGTTTTTTATAAACATATTCTTATAGCACAAACGAAGCACAAACGTTTGACATATAACTCGTCGTTTGTGCTTTATATGGGGTCGCTAGACGTGAAGTGGGCGGCCACTTTTGATTTGTTTATAACTATTGTATTCTTGGGACCGCTGGTTTTTTATTAACATATTCTTATGGCACAAACGAAGCACAAACGTTTGACATATAACTCGACGTTTGTGCTTTATATGGGGTTGCTAGGCGTGAAGTGGGCGGCCACTTTTAAATTGTTAATAACTTATTAACGCGAAGGGTCGCTGGGTTTATAACTATTGTATTCTTGGGACCGCTGGTTTTTTATTAACATATTCTTATAGCACAAACGAAGCACAAACATTTGACATATAACTCGTCGTTTGTGCTTTATATGGGGTCGCTAGGCTTGAAGTGGGCGGCCACTTTTGATTTGTTTATAACTATTGTATTCTTGGGACCGCTGGTTTTTTATTAACATATTCTTATAGCACAAACGAAGCACAAACGTTTGACATATAACTCGTCGTTTGTGCTTTATATGGGGTCGCTAGGCGTGAAGTGGGCGACCACTTTTGATTTGTTTATAACTATTGTATTCTTGTGACCGCTGGTTTTTTATTAACATATTCTTATAGCACAAACGAAGCACAAACGTTTGACATATAACTCGTCGTTTGTGCTTTATATGGGGTCGCTAGGCGTGAAGTGGGCGGCCACTTTTGATTTGTTTATAACTATTGTATTCTTGGGACCGCTGGTTTTTTATTAACATATTCTTATGGCACAAACGAAGCACAAACGTTTGACATATAACTCGTCGTTTGTGCTTTATATGGGGTCGCTAGGCGTGAAGTGGGCGGCCACTTTTGATTTGTTTATAACTATTGTATTCTTGGGACCGCTGGTTTTTTATTAACATATTCTTATAGCACAAACGAAGCACAAACGTTTGACATATAACTCGTCGTTTGTGCTTTATATGGGGTCGCTAGGCGTGAAGTGGGCGGCCACTTTTAAATTGTTAATAACTTATTAACGCGAAGGGTCGCTGGGTTTTTTTGTAGGTCACAAATCGGCACAAACAAAGCACAAACCTTTGATACATGATTTTTTGTTTGTGCTTTATAGTGGTCGCTAACTTCACGGACCCGTATACTTGTATTTATATTATAATTTTTATAATTATAGCATTTGTATTATATAAGGTAATTATAAGGGTGTAATTAAAGAATAAGCAAAATTTACAAAAATCATGTGAATTAGAAAATGTAGATCCTCTTAAATAAATATGACTCATTTATATACAATCTAGAAAGGGAGGAATTATATGCGTGATATTATTGTTTATCAATGAATCATTGTCTAATAACTCTGTTATTTTCCATTAATCTGACACCGGCATATATTTAGTATAAATACAGTATGATTTGTTAAACATTTGTTAATTTTTGTCTCAATTCCATGGCTAGTACTACTTTAGGAGTGATTTACGTCATTTTCATATGTAATTTCTGAGCTTACATGGCATGTAAAATTAATTTTGCTTATTGATATATATATATAAGTTACATCTCTGTTCTCACCATCAAATTGCATAGGTTTTGCTGAGTAGAAACTTTTATGTAGGCACAGTTAGTGGTTTAAGTTATAAAATGTTTTTAATTTTTAGTTTTTAAGAATAGCGTTAAAAATTAAAACCATTTTAAAACTTCAACCACTAACTAGCTAATTTAATCAATAACGTTCTTACACATTTTTGCTATTATCCATATTGTTCTCGAAGTGTGCCTACATAAAAATTCTGAAAATTTAAAATTAGTGTTCGAAAGATTATAAAATTCAAATTTCAAAATTCAACCACATAAATGGGAGTTCCTACATAATGGAAGTTTCATATCTTGGCCATATTGTTACTCCAGAGGGCGTAAAGCCCAATCCAGACAAAATTATGAAACCATGAAACAAATTAAAGGATTTTTAGACTTCTTAGAAAGAATAATACCGAAAATTTATTAAAGACTTCGCGAAAATAACGAAACCATTTACAAAATTCTTGAAGAAAGACGCAACTATTGCATTTGAAGGCGCTGATTACAAAAAAATGTTTCGAGACGTGTAAGATTTTGCTATCAAACGAACCATTGTTACAATACCCCGATTTCTCAAAAAGAAAAAACCGTAACATGCGATGCCATTGACTCCGCGATAGGAGCTGTTCTATCTTAAGGAACTGTAGGAAAAGATCTCCATGTTGCCTACGTAAGTGGAACTTTTAACTTAATTGAGTCTAGTTATGAAGTTGTATAGAAAGAAAAGTAATATTTGGGTTATCAATATTTTTGACCCTATATTTTTGGTAGTCTGTATAAAATTTATACTGATCATTAACGCCTATAATGGTTTATTTTCAATTAACCCATTTACGGCCAAGGTAAGAAAAAAAAATGGCATTAAATAAAAAATCATATTTATTGATTTAAAGAACCTTAATTAAGACAAAAATAGAAATATAAAAAAATTAACAATTATAGTTTTCAAAAAAACAAGTGTTGCGTAAAGGCAACATTGGCCGAATAAGGGAAATTATTGAGAGTGAAATTTTCCAAAACAGGTGGTGTGTAAATACACGTTGCACGTTTTACACATGTAAATTGTCTGACTGTGACACACTCTACATCGTCTTCGACTTTCTTCTTTAATAATTACGTGTCTTGATTGGTCCAGTCGAACTTCTTCAGGTACATTTAGAGGCATAGGTTTAGATATTCTGTTTTCAAGAGCTGTAATGCTATAAATGATATAAAATCTAGCTGGTTTAGCTTGCTATCATTTACAGTAATATACAGTTTCCAAGCATTTACTAATGCACTGTCAAGCGTGTTGCTAAATAATGGCCACCACCATTTTTTCCCCATTAATCTTATGCGATAGTTCGGTACTCCATTATCATGTATATCCACACCACCCATATATTTATTGTATTCATGAACAACTAATGGCTGTGGAATGTTCTTAGTTTCCTTTTGTTTCTTATCATATCTTTTTGGGCTTTTGAGCGGTTCAACATTATAGTAAGTACTAATTAGTGTCTTTACGGAATTGTCATTCCACCTAACAAGAGCTACTTCTGATTACTTATCAAACTGTGAGTCGTAAAATCCACAAGAATTTTTTAAATAGATTTCACTGTTTCTAAAGGGCATCCGCTAGTTCTATTCTCGCGAATTGTCGCAGTAGCAAAGTAACCTCTTATTTCCAAAATTGAAAAAAAGTTTGAACGATGAAAAAAAGTTATAGAAGAATATGTTATGGTTATTACTGTTCCTGACAATAGATAGTAAATCTAGAACAGTTTCAGCACCTAGTCCTAACTCACTTCTCTTTTGATCTGGATTTGCCCCTCCATAAGGAATAAATTTATATAAATATCCTTGTGAGGAGCAAATATACCAGAGTTTAAACCCAAATCTGACGGGTTTTCCTTTCAGAAACATCTTGCAAGAGTGACGACCAAAGTATGGAACTATCTGTTTGTCTATGGCAAGGTTATGAGAAAACACATCAAACTGCATAAATTTTTCATTCATAATATCAAAAAAGGGGCGCAATTTGTCTTTTTTATCAAGTTTACTGTTGTCGCTTAGATGTAAATTCCTTTTAATGGACTTATATTTCTTCTTGCTCATACAATCTTTTACTATTTAAACACATTTAGCTTCGTCAGTAGACCAAAACATATGTTCTTGTGGCAACGTATGATATCCTGAAATAATTAAGATACCTACAAAGTTCAGCAAATCTTCCTTAGTAAAAATAAAGTCGTGTCTATTATTACCTTGTGCATATATCATTGAGAATGGAACAATCATGTCTTGAACGTCGTCATAGAAAAATTTCAAAAACATTTGTAAAGATGACAAATCTCCTAATTCAGACTTCAGTTTCTTAATAATTTCATCTTCTTTCGACACAGGCAAATGTTGATAAATAAATTGTCCTGCTTTCCAATTTATTTTTTTGACCGTAAGTGAAATAGAAGATAACCGTTTCTCTTTACTTGCTAAAGTTTTATCGTTCAAATTATTATACAAATCTTCTTAATTTATGTGTATTTCAAAAGTTCCCGCAATGTCGACATTTTCATTTTCAGATATTTTTTCCGGTTCATCAGTAAAATGTTCTTCGTCGGTTATTTCATCAACCTCCGGAGGAATATGTATGGCATCAATTTGTTCTAAATAGAAACAAATACACATTATAAGCAACGAATAAAAATTCAAATTCAAAACTTACCGCAGTCTTTCAGTTCATTTAGAGTTTCTTCCAAAGCTAGTGCTAGTTCTTTTTCAGTGAGAAACTTAGGCATATTAAAAATATTTATCGTTTTTATTGACAAATATAGCTCCGATGTACACTTCACAAGAGCTCATAGACGTATGAATACCAATGCACACGACACAAGATTCGACAAATTTCAACCCGAAAATAATAGGAAACTAAACTGATTTATCGCAAAGCTGTTTTTGACTTAAACTTTAAAAAAAATTTTTACATAATAATATCATATTTTGAAATAATTTAGAACAAAAATAAAAAATATTTCTTTTCTAGAAATCATCAAAAAAATTATCAAAATTATATCTCAAAATTACACAATTAAAAAATAAATATTTCTCAATTCGGTAAAAAAGTTAATGAAAAATTTATGTTTTTTTTTTAAAGATTCATTACCCTAGTTTAAGATAGTGGTTGAAGTTTTTCGTAAAAATAAATTTTATGCTGCGAAAAAAAATAATCTTTTTGGTGTTACGTATACGCAACAGCGACCATAAATAGGTTAAGCAGTATAATAAGAAATTAATAAGATGGAGATTAAAATTAGTGGAATACGACTATGAAATTATTTTCAAAACAGTTAAAACAAACACAAACGCTGACGCTTAAGTCGTATCCCCGCAAATTCAGGCCGAAGAAATTATTGTTCAAAATTCAAAAGAATCTTTAGTCTCGTAAGAATATTATTTGAACAACAAAATTTACAAAACTAAATTAGACCACAATTATATCCTAGAAGTGGAAGGCGATCTATTTGATTGACCACCCAACATAGCTCACTGTCGAAATTTTCGATTGTCAGCAGAAAATTTTAGAAATAAATTTGGAAATGTAAACAATCTCATTAAACAAAATTTAAAATTGCATTTTCCTGTTTATTTAAAAAACAAATTTCGATTTATTATTAATTTAATCACTAAAGAAAATTTTTTCGACAAACCTATAAACCAATGTATGTTTTATACATTACTAAATCTAAAATCATTTTGTGTACGAAACAATATCAAAACAGTATTTAAAAAATCAAATGAGATATCGACATTAGACTTAAATATAAACGACACAGATAATCTCAATATTCTCACAAAATACACAGAATAATTTAATAAAGACTCCGAAAATAATAGTATTGTACACAGTATGAATATATTGTTATGTGGTTTATCTTTCGGATTATGTTTTGTCTTATGTGTTCCAGTATTTTATTGTTATTTATTAATTCCTTGTTTAAATTTGTCTTATTAGTTGAACTATTTTTTAGTAGTTCATATTAATTGTTAAGATTTTCAAATTCATCGAATATTGGATTAAGGTCGTAATAATGAACGAATGTGTGATTAGATTTTTGTATTTTAGCTTTCGAGTTTGATTGGAATTAGTTAATGTTAATTGAAGTAATTATTTTGGATTCGTGACAGATCGCGAACAACCTAGAATATTTTTAAATTCGTAGGTTAGTTTTTCAGGTCTTTTAATATTTTATAAGTGAAGGTTATCCGTAGTGTTACCGTTTTAAATGACTTTATTTCAATGTTGGGTGTAGGGTTGCTCGGTGGGAACTGCAACCTATACATTTTGATGGTAGGAACAGTGATGTTACTCCTCCATCCTTAGAACGAAGCTTCCCCTGGAAGGTGAGGTCCTTCGAGTTACTGGCCTTGTAGTGTTGGACTGGCTCGTTTTGTTATGAACCATCTCCAGGCGTAGTACATAATAATAATTAAAACTCCAGAATCGATTAATACTGTCCAAATACTTGGTACTGAATACACTACAGGTACAGTAAGAATTTCCACTGGGAGCTTTAAGGCAATATCCTCCAATTTAATTGATTTTAGTTTGATTGTCATATTGGATAATTTGTTTGATTTTATTTCGAAGTTTAATTTTGGTATCAGTATTGGTTTCCTATAAGTTTTATCGAAATATATTAGTTGATTATTTTTGAATATAATTTCACATTGGTTTTGTTGGACTAAATAAACACCTATGAGGGATTTGATATTAGTTATCAGGAAACTTTGTTTTAATTGTTTCTGTTTGTAGAAAGCTGCCAAATATTGGTTGCTTTAGGGAATGAGTTCAATATAGCTGGTGACTTCAAGCTTAGTGTAATGACAACGATTTGTATTTTGTGTAGTGAGGATATTTTCTTCGCAAGATGGGTTGAATTGCGGGTGATATTCATTTTTGCACCGGTAGTCTTTATTTCTAATGCCCATATCGTAAAGACGCTTAATTTCGTCTTGGCTTTTTTAAAACTTATTTTGTATTGGCAATGACTATCACGTATTCTGATCCATATTTTTTCGGTAATAATTGTAAGTAGTAAAGTTCAAAGTTGTTTTCAAAATCTATGGGAATTGAGATAACATAAGTAACTTGATTTGATTCTATTTTACAGTTTATGGACAGTATTGCTTCAAAACCTAATAGATTTTCTCATGTATCTATTATTGAGGGATGAAGAGTTTTCATTTTGCAGAATGTGATTGAGTTCTCTATGTTTTGTAGTGTATTTAGGATGGATTAATACGGCCAGGTCCTTCTTCAGCATCTATCTTCTCCATTTTATAACGATCGTTTCTCGTCACAAGTATTAGTTGGTATACTTAGAAATTTACTTTTTACAGATTGGAAAATTGTATTCGTTTAATGGCTACTAAGTCCCCTTCTTTGTACTTAGTGGGCTTCTTCGTGCATTTATCGAAATTTTTCTTATTCTCTTGCTGAATTTTTGTTATATGTTTTTTTTTTATTCGGGCTTGTCGGTGTTCAACTTTATAATTCTCAATTTGTTCTTCTTCGATGGCTCGCAATGATGCAGTATCTTCCTTAAATCATATATTAACTCCGAAAAATAGTTCTATTTGCGTACAATTATTGAACGTTGATAAGTTCTGTTTAGGGTATACTGTAATTTCGGAGTATATTTATACCATTCATTTCTTTGTTCTTGGATAATTTTGTCAGAATTGGAATTATGGTTCTATAGCTGCGTTCTACCTGTTTATTTTCAGTCGCTACTCCTGTTGTGATGTAGAGAAATTCTACCACTTCTTGTATGGTTACGCCTTTTATCGGATAAATCCATGCGAATTTAGTGTACCTGTTCACTACTACTTGTAAATGTTTGTATCTATTGTTCGTCAGCGCCAATGGGCCTAAATGACCTACATGATACGTTTATAAAGGTAGATCTTCTTTATTGAGGGCATTTAACCATCCATCCTGCTTTCCGGCTTTCCTTTCTGCTAAGATGCATGGAACGCAGTTTTCTATAATATTCTTAATTTTTTTGTATTACTTTTGGGATTCAAAATTCTCTAATAATTATGTCTTTGGTTTTCTTAATTGTAATGACCAGTAATTTATTACCTTCATTCATTTTGTACAAAATATCGTTTTTTATGACATAGTTATCATGGTGACAATTTTTTTAATGGTTTTAATATGTTTGTCTTCATTTTGACAAGTACGAATCCTTTCAAAAAATACGTTTTTAACTGTGGTGACTACTAATGTTATATATCTACTCAAGGCGTCGCACAGTTTCAAATTTTGGGTTATATGTCCTTCTTTGATATAGTTATCTGCAATGCTAAAAAATCTGTTATTATATTCAAATCTATTCCGAATAAATAAACAGAAAACTTCTGTAGTGCTTTGATAATTGCAAGTACTTCGATTTCGTAGCTATGATATTTTGCTTCTGCATCGCTTGTCTGATTCATCTAATGAATTTGATTCATATTTTGATCGTTTGACTCTCTCTGCATCAATACGGCTTCATATCCACATTGGCTGACGTCGGTGTATAATTCGGCATATAATTCTGGACTATATATTTTTAGTACTGGTTTTCTGGCTAATATCGTTTTTAGTAAATTGAATGCTGCCTCCTCTTCGTTTCAAATTTGAATTTTCCTCCATCTTTTAGTAAATCACTCATAGGCTTCGAAGTTTTAGCATATTTTTAATTGCCGATTATTTAATGGAAAGCAATGACATATCCAAGATATTTTATTGAATTCATCATAAACTACTCGTCGAAGAACAATTTTGAATGTCTCGTAAGCTTCTTCATACTTTTCAGCTGGGATAATCAAATCATCTATGTAGGTCAATACGGTATTATCATTGTTATGGTCTTCAAATACCTAGTTAATGAATCTCTGGAATACAGATGCCTTTTAAAATTCGTATTGTCCTCTGGGAGTAATGAATGCAGAGTATTGGATGCTACTTTCTTCTAATGAGACGTGATGAAACCTATTCTTCAGATCGAGAGTTCCTTAATTTGTCCATCTGCTCAACGATATATGGTAGTGGACATCTGTCCTTAACCGTTTTTGTGTTTAATCGGCGATAATCCACGCAGACTCTAATACTTCCGTCCTTCTTCTTCACTGGTATAATTGGACTTGCGTAATCAGATAGACTTGATCGAGCTATCCCGTCTTCTATCCATTTTCTTAGAGTTTCCCCTGCTTTGCTCTCGACTTCTGGTAATATTCTTGCTCTTTGATATACAGGTTCATCATCGACTAATTTGATTTTGATTTGTATGTTTATGCTTTTTAGCTGTGATAATGTTGTGTATTCTTCTATAAGACTTCATATTTGATCTTCGAATTGTTTATTTTCG
The DNA here is from genome assembly GCA_035578165.1 of Stenolophus ochropezus. Classification (NCBI taxonomy): domain Eukaryota; kingdom Metazoa; phylum Arthropoda; class Insecta; order Coleoptera; family Carabidae; genus Stenolophus; species Stenolophus ochropezus. The sequence continues at coordinate 8,475,368 of JAQOWZ010000008.1, read as the reverse complement.
ATATTCAAATTATATTCGACATGTGTAATATGCATTAATGTTTCAAAATGTTTGCCAATTTTGCAATCATAAATTTTCTTTATTGCGGTTAGTTCCCCTCGAGTTATATTAATTTCATAATCATCTAAAAACTCATTGCCGAGTAACATCGGTGGCGGCATTGCTTCGTCAGGTACAATGTGTATGGTAGTACTGCATTTGATTTAGTCTATTTTAATCTCAGTTATAAACCTTTCTAATATTGTGACTTTGCTATTTCCAAGACCATTAAATTTCATTTAGGAAATTTCCAATTTTCTTGTTTCATCTTTAAATACTGACTGACTTTCATAAGGTTTATAGAACTTCCGATGTCGATAAGTGCATTTATCGGATTGTCATCTAGATAAATAATTTTATTAACTCCGGTAGACTTTAGTTTGCTTCCAAATATTATTGTCTTTTTCTTCTCTTCACTTGATGTTGGTATAGATGCTCGCACTCTACACTCGGATGCTTTATGACCAAATCTCTGGCAAGATAAACATTTCAGACCTCTTTCACATTTTGAACAATTCTTTACGATATGGCCTTCTTGTCCACAATTAAAACATCGGCAGCTACTGGTGTTTGATCTTCCTTCGTTTGTCTTCGTTGTGTATTTCTTGAAATCTTTGGCTGGTGACTATTTTATTTTGGCTTCTTGCTTTACTTCGTTGTAGAGTTTTAATTTCTTCTTAAATTCTTCTATACTTGCATCTCCGTAAAGTATAAATTTACTTTGGCTGTCATTTCCGATTTTTCCTCTTATGGTGAATTTCTTCATGACAACAAAATATTCTTCTGTAAATTCATTTTTCGAAATCTTTCTTTTGGGAAGTAATTGATGTAATTGTGAAGTTCTCATTTTTGTCGTATATTCTTTCAGTAAGACATTCTTTAATATTTGCCATAAATTAATTCCGGTCTCAACTTGTATAAAAAACTTTGGCCAATCCTGTGAGAGATTTCTTTAAGAAGATGAATTTATGTAATTTTGTTCAACCAACTATCATAGATAAATCTTCGAGAAAATCGTAGCTGGCTTGCTCAATGTTAATGCTGCGAAAGAACTAAATAGAGAACCGTCGTCTTGTTCCGCTTGTTTTGATTGTCTTCTTTTTTTCTTTATCTTGAGATTACATGTCATCATCTTCAACATCATTGTCTTCTTATTCTTCTACAATTTTTTTCCTCGTCTTCTTCGTTTTCGTCTTTAAATGCATCGAGATTCATAACAATATATTTCTGTGTACATTGTCTTCGTCATCTTCATTCTTTATTCTCAGGATATTTGCAATTACTAGCACGTCTGCAGGCGTAAAACTAGTTTTAAAGTGTTTTAATTTATTTTTATACTCGGCTGATAGGTCGATAAAGGAAAATCTTCTAGTTCAAACAGGAAATTGTAGAAGAACTTGATAATCTTAAATGAAGCAGTGTTGATATTTTGAAAAATCACCGAAATATCCTGCAGTATGATCATGAGTTATTCTCGTTGTCTTCATTCTTCTTTCTTCGTTACGTCGTTGATTTTTGTTTGTCGTCTTCACTCGTAATCTTCTTTATTCGTTACGTCATCTATATTCTTCTAGTTTTCTTTGGCTTCGAGTTCGTCGTCACACAAACATGATTAAATTTGAAGTCATTACTCTTGAATTTGAGTAATGGTAATTAAAGAATGGGTTTTATGGAAAAAAGTATTACATATTTTAATGGTCTCAATTTCAGCTGAAATTAATATATGAAGTATTTTGTATTTTGGTCCTCATATTTTGTCAAACAGACATCTTTATTTTTTAATGAAATAGTTTGAATTTGAGGTCATTATACTGAAATATGAATATTTGTAATTAAACTAGGTGTCCCTCGGAATGTGTATTACATATTATAATGGTCTCGTTTTTAGGTGAAATAAATATATGATGTATTTTGTATATCGGTCCTCATATTTCGTCGAACAGACCTCTGTGTTTTTTTACGATATAGTTTGAATTTGAGGTCATTATACTGAAATTTAGGGATTGGTAATTAAACAAAGTGTCTCTTGGAATGTGTATTACATATAATTAAGGTCTTATTTTCAGCTGAAATAAATTTATGAAGTATTTTGTATATTGGTCCTCATATTTCGTCAAACAAACATCTGTATTTTTAAACGTTATAGTTCGAATTTGAGCTCTTTATACCTAAATTTGAGTATTAGTAATTAAACAAGGTGTCTCTTGGAATGTGTATTGCATATTATAATAGTCTCATTATTAGCTGAAATAAATATATGCTGTATTTTGTATATTGGTTCTCATATTTCGCCAAACACACATCCGTATTTTTTAACGATATTGTGTGAATTTGAGGTCATTATACTCAAATTTGAGTATTAAAAATTATATTTGGTATCTCAGGGATGTGTATTAGTCAATATTACCGTTTTGTATTATATGGTTTTAAAGTTGCTTAATATACTATTTAAAGTCTAGCATAGTCTATAATATCTTCTTAGGCTGGATTTATCATTATACATATAATTATTTTTGTTATATGTTTATAATGGATTGTACGATGATAATAATATATGAATCAATTAAAGATAGTGAATAAACGTGAATTTTCCCATTTATAAACAAATATTTGATATATTGGTCCTTACATTTCGTCAAGCAGACCAATGTATTATTTAAAGCTATAATTGAAATTGAAGTCATTACTCGTAAATTTAAGTAATGGTAATTAAAGAATAGGTCTCATGAAATGTGTATTACATATCGTAATGGTCTTATTTTCAGCTAAAATAATTATATGATGTATTTTGTATATTGGTCCTCATATTTCGTCAAACAGACTTCTGTATTTTTTAACGATATAGTTTGAATTTGAGGTCATTATACTTAACTTTGAGTATTGGTAATTAAACAAGGCTTCTCTTGAAATGTATATTACTTATTATAATGGTTTTATTTTATGCTAATATATATATATATATATATATATATATATATATATATATATATATATATATATATATATATGAAGTATTTTGTAGTATATTGGTCCTCATATTTCGTCAAACAGACATCTGTAACTTTGAAAAATATAGTTTGAATTTGAGGTCATTATACTTAAATTTGATTCTTGGTAATTCAACAAGATGTCTCTTGGATTGTGTATTGCATATTATAATGGTCTTATTTTATGTTAAAATAAATATATGACGTATTTTGTATATTAGTCCTCATATTTCGTCAAGCAGACATCTGAATTTTTGAACGATATAGTTTGAATTTGAGGACTTTATAATTAAATATGAGTATTGGTAATTAAACAAGGTGTCTCTTGGAATAATTATTACGTATTATAATGGTCTCATTTTGTGCTGAAATAAACATATAAAGTATTTTTTATTGGTCCTCATAATTCGTCAAAAAGACCTCTGTTTTTGTTAATGATATAGTTTGAATTTGATTATACACAAATTTGAGTATTGAGAATTACATTAGGTATCTCAGGGAATGTGTATTAGGCAATATTATCGACCCATTTTATATTATATGGTTTTAAAGTTGAATAATATAGTATTTAAAGTCTAACAGAATCTATAATATCTCCTTAGGCTGGATTTATCATTATACATATAATTATTTTTGTTATATGATTATAATAGAATGTACGGTGATAATATTATATAAATCAATTGAAGATAGTGAATAAACATTAATTTTCGCATTTTGACAAATATTACATATATTGGTCCTTACATTTCGTCAAGCAGACCAATTTATAATTTAGCTAGAATTGAATTTATAGTAATGGTAAGTAAAGAATGGGTCTCATGGAATATATATTATATATTTTAATGTTCTCATTTTCAGCTAAAATTAATATATAAGTATTTTGTATATTGGTCCTCATATTTCTTCAAGCAGACCTTTGTATTTGTTACTGATACAGTATGATTATGAGGTCATTATACTTAAAGTTAGGTATTAGTAGTTAAACATGGTGTCAACTGCAATGTGTATTACACATTATAATTGTCCCATTTTCTGCTGAAATAAATATGATATTGGTCTTTATGTTTCGTCCAAGAGATATCTGTATTATTGACGATATAGTATGATTTTAATGTCATTATACTTAAAGTTGATTATTAGGCATTAAACAAGGTTTCTTGTGGAATGTGTATTATATATAATAATATTCATATTTTTAGCTGAAATAAATAAATGAAGTATTTTGCATATTGGTCCTCATATTTCGTCAAACAGACATCTGTATTTTTTAATTGTATTGTATGATTTTGTTGTTATTATACTAAAATTTAAATATTACTTGTTATACAAGGTATCTCCTGGAATGTGTATTACATGTTATAACGTAATATTCTGCTGAAATAAATGTATGAAATATTTTGTATATTGGTCCTTATATTTCGTCAAACATACTTCTGTATTTTTTCACGATATTGTATGAATTTGATGTCATTATATATAAATTAGATTATTGGTAATTAAACAAGGTGTCTCTTGGAATGTGTATTACACAGTTTAATGATCTCACCTTCTGCTGAAATTAATATATAAATTATTTTGTATATTGGTCCTCATATTTTGTCATACAGACTTCTGTAATTGTTAATGATGTAGTTTAAATCTGAAGTAATTATACTTCATTTTAAGTAAATAGTGGGTCTCATGGAATATATATTGCATATGATAAAAGTCCCATCATTGCTGAAACAAATATATAAAATATACTGGTCCTTATTTTTCGTCAAAAATCCCTATATGATTATTAGCGATAATATTTGAATTCGCAGTTATTATATTCAAAATTGAGTATTGAAAATTACACCAGATATTTTATGGAATATGCATTAGTCAATATTATATTCTCATCTTCTATTATATTTTTTTAATGTTGCTAAATATTACATTTAAAGGCAGGCATAAACTATGATATCTTTAAAATTTGAATTCATCATTATACATATTATTATTTTAGTTATACGAATACAGAGTACGGTCATATTATTACAAAAATCATTTAATAAAAGGGAACTGACATTAATTTTTGCCTTTAAATAAAATATTTCATTTACATTCCTTACATTTCGTTAAACAGTCTAATTTATTTTTTGACGCTATTGTTTCGATCTGAAGGCATTATACTTAAATTTGAATATTGGTAATTAAACAAGGTGTCAGCTGGAATGTGTATTACATATTATAATGGTTTCATTTTCTGCGAAAATAAATGTATGAAGTACTTTATATATTGGACCTTATATTTCGTCAAACTTAATGTTGAGTTTTAGTAGTTAAACAAGGGTTCTCGGAATGTGTAGTAAATATTTTAATAGCCTCATATTCTACCGAAATAAAAATATGAAGTATTCTATATATTGGTCCTTATATTTCGTCGAACAGACCTATGTACTTGGTAACGATATTGTATAAATCTGTAGTCATCCTTCTTAAATTTGCTTATCATTGGCTTAAATATATATATATATATATATATATATATATATATATATATATATATATATATATATATTGTGACGTATCCCTGGTCGAGGGCGTCAATTTGTGACGATCACTTGGGCCGCTGCGACTTTGGCGGTCCGTGATGTCGTGGTTCTTCCCCAGGAAGTCGGGTTTTCTCGGGCGCCAATCAGCGGATCCTAGGGAGAAAACAAAATGCCACGGGAACTCTAGGTCGGTTAGGCCAGAGTGGTTCACTAAAATCCAGAATTACTAAGAAAACAAGTTTTTATTGCAGATTCCTTCGGTTCCATACGTCGTTAACGCTGGGAAGTCACAGTCGTAGTCGCGGTCTGAATTTATCGCGGTCTGAAAGGAAGTACAGCCAAACCAGATACCAGCTTGAGACTGTACGGTAGGGATGGGTCGTTGTCGAGTCAGGGAGAGGAATAATACCAAACTGGATGCCAGCTTCAGGTGGTATCGTCGCGGCGGTGAACGGTCGGAGTCAGGACGACGAGTATCACCAAACTGAAGCCAGCTTAAAGTTCTACTCGTCGGGGTTAGCGGTCAGGACGGTAATACGGTCTTACCTACAAAAAGTCGGTCTGTAGATCTGTGGATCTCGGAAATAAATCGCAGTTGTCGCAAGTAAACTCAGTTTATGTCGCTGTCGGGAGCTAGTAAACAAGTGATCAGACAGCCTCGGAGGCCGTATTTATACCCCGATTACTAATTAACTCGTTTAAACAAATTGTACGACAAAGATGGAGAGTTTTAAAATATTGTTATTTTTGTTTAATAAAATTTAATTTCATTCTAAACGTCGTTCTTTGACTTCCCTGCGTTTTACAAAGTGTTATACTACATTTTATGATATTTTAGAATATTTCACGATTTATTTTGGACATTTGAATTTCGGCTTCGGTCGGAAGTACGGATGTTTGCCGCATCTGCCCAGTGGCGTCTTGGTGGTGGTTTTGACAGCTTTCTGTAGAGTGAAATATCTGTGAAAATAAACATTTTACGCAGGGATGTTTAATGTGAGTATGATTATCAGTAACAGGGTGATGTTTTATGCACGTGATTTTGTAGGTGGATCAGGAACTGTCACTTGGCCGAGCACGTGGTCTCGAAGTTAGGTTAGACAGTGTGCTTGGTGAAAAAAACGATATGAACGGCTTCCCTGTGGTCTGGAAGGCTTGTGATGATGATGGTCGGATGACGGAACAGTGTTGTTTGAGTAACGAGGAGTATCCGTGATTGCGGACAGGAAGTCAGGTTAGTGACGCTTCGTCACAATAGGTCGCGTGCAGCACGTGACTCGAAGTAGGCAACCCGCCTGACTGGTGGACCAACAAACCTATTCACTCGTTTCGTTTCCATCAAGCAACAACCTGGTTCTTTGTGTTATAGAGTTTTGGGGAGATTTTTCAAAGATGTTATTTCATTTTTCAAATTTGTCACATTTGTAGAAGTTTCATGATCAGTTTCAGTGTGAGGAAATTTTTCGTTAGTGCAAGAACTAGTGCTAGCAATGTTAGTAATAGCCTGTTCCTCATTTACAGAAACAGGCTCTACAGAAGAACTTACAGCTTGTTTCTGTAATTGTATAAATTTGTTATTTTCATGTCTATAATAAAATCATTTACCAAAATAAATATATTTTTTTCTAAAAGGAAGAACATTTACTAATTATTAGTAACTTTAGTAATGACTGAATGATATATGATAAATGCATTATGAGTTGTTAGTAAAAGTTATTTACATTACATATACTACTACCATTCTAAACAAGTCAGTGATATGTATGTTTATAACTAAATGATAATTACGACATATTTTTGGTAATAAAACTTTCAAACCGTAATATGTCGATCTGTTAATCTGTTATAACGCTGTAAACTTTTATTTGCATTATAACATGTTTTTGCATAGCCCATATTTAACGATGGTATCCAATCGGGATTGTTTTTATCTTCTAAATTAGCGGGTTTCTCTTGAATTTTGCAATAATTTTTGAGCATATTTGGTTACGATAACATTTATCACAACACAAGTACCTATTTAAAATTAATAAAAACATGGGTTTTATATAAATCATATTTAAATAATATTTTTCTAGCTTAGTTTAAACAAAAATATATATAAATAATTTGTTTCGAACCATCGGTCAAACCTTCTACCTATATTTGTCATAATTTCGTTAGGTACTTTATGAGAATTCCAAATACTAATTTATTATTGTTTGTATTCAAAGAATTAAGGTATTAGGGACAACAAAATACCTATAATAAAATGTGTCGAACATATTCTGCCGTATTTTATTTTATATTCTGTTAAGTCTTGTCTCTTAACCGCAGTTATCCACTTTTTCCGTATTTCTACCTCCAAAGGAATAATCCTACCTCTATTATCTTTTGCTGAAGGAAACCTATGAAAAGATATTCCATCCCCAATTCTACTTTTTTTGGAACATCCCACAAAAACACAGAATTGAGGCATTTTTGGCTATTTCTGCGTGGTGTACAATGGCATGTTGGTCCACCAGGCAGACATCTTTACATGGCCGTGACGTCACGTGCACGCGACCCATATATATATATATATATATATATATATATATATATATATATATATATATATATAATTTTATTTAAATATTTGGTCCATGTATTTCAGTCATTTGTGAAACATTGTATTATATATCAGATGCCTCCTTCTGGTTTATAAAAATTAACAACAGTCTTTTAATTATGATTTATAATTGCTAATTTTAACCATAATTTATTCTTATACTTTAACTTCTTTACTGCATGAATTTAATCTTAAATATAAACAATAAAGACGAATAAATTGTGTTTTATTCATTTGAATATTTGATTTTAGATTTAAAAGAATTGGGTAAAAGTTTACACCCGTGGTTATCATTGTAGATGGCAGTGCGCGCAAAGTTGTATGTTGTTTCCAATGACGTCTATATAACACATCATTTGTTGTTCCGTACCGGTCGGTAGGCTTTAATCATAGCTTTTAACTGCCTGGTGGTCTTGGTGTAAATGCAAGGCTGTTTCCTATAGTTGTTATTATGAGTGAAAGTGATATAAGTGAGTCTTGACAGTGATAGTTACCACGTAGGTTCACAGTTATCAGATAGCGATGAAAGTGTGGTGCAAAACAAGAGAAAGAAATTAAAATCCAGGGCACAACCTATTCACAAAATCAACACCTGCGATGGTACGGTAGCAGAAATAATAAAAAATGCTGATGGCGAAAATAAAAAAATAATAGTCCAAAAACGCAAATCTGTAGAACTGGAGATACCTGAAACACCTAAGAAAACGGATGTACATAAATATAGTAAGTAAATATTATGGAAAAATCTTTCAGTATTCATGAGTAAACTTTAAGTTTAAATTCTGTATTTATTTAATAACACAACGTTTTGGCTCCATAAATTGGTGCCTTATTAAGAGTGAAAAATTTGTAAATCAATTGTAATTTCTTCATCCTAAAAAAGACACTAGGTTATGGTGCCGAAGCGTTGGGTTTTGAAATAAATTCAAAATTTAATAGTAAAATCAAAATATTAATTCTATTATGACCCAATAGATGGATTACACCGGAGAAAACAATTTTAAGGGAATCATTTGTGAAACACTTGAATAATAAAACAGTACCTGGTAAAGAGGAATGTGAAAAAGTACTTCATAAGTCCCCGCTAAAAAGAAGAACCTGGAGGGATATAAAAAATTGGATCCACAACATCAATGTCGCTAATAAGAGAAGAGAGAACAGAAAATTAATCGAATGAGTTGCGTAGTACCTACATATGTAATGAAAGTCCTTCGATTTGACTTAAATTTTTTTCTAGTAGGATCGTTAAATTTTAAGCTTCCTATTTACGGGCCGGTTTTTACATCTCTGGTTCGAGTTCCGGTTACGATAACCGTCAGATAATAGAAAAAAATCGCTTCGAAATAGTAAATAACGTATATTTTGACAACTTACATTAGTTCTTCGATGCGATATTTTTCTACTAACCGATGGTTAAGATAACCGGCACTCTAATCAGAGATGAAAAAACTGGCTCTCTACATACATTTAAAAAAAAATTTTTGTTGTGTTGACCAAAAATATGTTTTTTTGTATTTTTCTCAATAAGTATCCAACCAGTATTTACATATGTAATAATATTGTAATACAAATTATTTGATATTCATTTCTGTCTTTTATTTCTCCTTCAGATTCATGTATTAATTAGTTCAAATTAGATATTTACAAGTTTATATGCTTTTCTTTTTATTGTAACCGAAAATTATTTTATTATTTACTCAATACAACTATAATTATATTGCATTATATAATATACTAGTAGCAAAAATCGTTGTTAACAGTATGCAATCATTTATTTAGTCACTTAAGTTAATTATTTAGTTAAGTATTGCAGTAATTGATATTAATATTCGCGTGGTTTGAAACCTTGCTTATATATGGTTCAATAACAAAAATATGCGGACCAGTCACCAATGCCATCTACAGACGCAATCAAGTATTAAAAATTAGTTGGTGCGGACTTTAGAACGCACAGATAGAGCTAGTAACACAACATGGAAACAAAAATATTAGAAGCGATAGCAGATTTAAAAACTGACATAGCAATTATAAAAAAGACAATGCAAGACAGGTTTATATTAACAGCCGACGGCCTTGATGCTCATAAGAAAATATTAATCGACCACGAAGAACGGTGGGCAGATCTAGAGCGCAGTAAAAGACAAAAAAATATTGTTATATTCGGATAATTGGAAAGAGAGACAAGTAGACATGAACTCGAGAAGGAATGCCTAGACTTAATTACCGAAAAATTAAAAGTAGATATATCCATCTTTCAGATAGACAACATATACAGAATTGGAGTTAAACAGGACCGCAAGAATAGACCAGTTTTTAATAAGATTCATTTCAAGAAGGAAGGTAATAGATATTATAACAAATACAAAGTTACTGAAAGGAACAAACATCGTAATCTCAGAAGATTTCCTAAAAGAAGTTGCAGAAGAAAGGAAGCGGTTATTACCATTAATGAAAGAGTTGCGTAAAGAGGGCAAACACGCAATAATAAAATACAACAAGCTGTATGTTGATGGTAAGCCAATTAAAAAAGAAGAGGCAATAAGAACGTTGAACGAAAAAAACGAAAAGAAAAGACAACTATCAGAAGAAAAAGTTGAAGAAGAAACAAAGGAAAGAGGACCTCAAAAAAATGTAACATGCAATGAAAGACAAGAAATGAAGAGACAGAAACCAATAACCTCATATGTAACACACACTCCTGATTATAGGGACTGTCAAAGGTCAAGCAGCTATAGTAGATATGATGAGAGACCAATTAAAGGCAACGCAACAGGATCCATTTACAGAGAAACGAAGCCAACAGCACCACCAAAAGAGGAAGATCCAAAAAACGACTCAAAATAAGCGCGCTGAATAACACAGATCGGACTAAAATATGATTTTGGAACATCGCCGGCTTAAAGAATAAGGACAATGATTTTTGGAATTTTATAGAAGAATTTGATTTTATCGGGCTTGTAAAAACATGGATAGAAGATAAAGACTGGACGAACTGGGAAACTAAACTTCCGAATAAATTTAAATGGAAATGCGTATATACAAATAGAGAACATAAAAAGGGAAAAGCTAAAGGAGGAATAATAACTGGGGTCAGAAACACATTAGAGGAACTACCAGAGGGAACAAGTATGGACCCAATGCAAGAACGAACATTACTAATAGAAGGGGAAAAATGGAAAATAATAACAACATACAGCAAAGGAGAAATAAAACTCATACAAGAGCAAATAGAAGAAACAGAGGACAGACATGAATACAATTTATTATTAGGAGTAGACTTCAACGCTAGAATAGGAGAAGAAGGAAAAATTATTGATACTAGAGATGGAACTGAAAAAAAAGGACATCAAAAGACAAAATAATTAACAGCGAAGGAGAAAAACTCCTAGAATTCGTGGAAGAAAATGGACTGAAAATATTGAATGGACATACGAAAGGAGACGAAGAAGGGGAATTTACTTATATTGGCCCAAACGGAGAATCAGTTATAGACTACGGCATTGCAAATGAAGAAGCAATGGATAAAATAATATCTTTCACAGTAACAGGTAGAATAGAATCTGATCACCAGACACTTGTCATAGAATTAGAAAACCTTAGTGAAAAAACAAAAACAGAAGAAAAAATAAGAATAGATTGGTCTGAAGAAGGCAAGAAAAAGTATCAAGAAAAATTAAAAGAAAAAATATTTGAAGAAGACGACTGTAACAAAGTTCTAGACGAACTGATAGAAAATATACACAGCTCATTAACAAAGAAAATTTGGAAGAAAAAAGATAATATAAGAAAAAGACTGCGAATGTAGAACCAAAAGAAATTTAGTACGAAACTTACAGAAGAATTGGAGAAAAGTCACAAGAAGGAAAGAAGACTTTCTAAAGAAGAGAAAAGAATATGGAGAATTATGCAAAACAAAGCAGAAACTAGAACAAAAAAGAGAAGAGGAAAAAATAAGAAATATATCAAATGAAACAGATATCTGGCAATATATTAAAAAATTCAAACAAAATATATACGCTGGATACTCGGACTAGATAAACAAACACCGGTATATATAATAGATGAAGAAACGAAACGATTTAAAATGAAGACTGAAGCAGGAAGGAGAGCAATGAAGTATGAAGAGAAATTAAGAGGGACACCATGGAAAAGTCTAGCATTTAATTGTTGGGTAGAAATAACAAAAAAAGAAGAAAGAAAACAGGAAAAGAACCAACGGGAAGCAAAACGGGCAAAATTCTATAAAAGCAACGGACATTCAACAACAGACATAGAAAGACGAAGAAATACAGGCCAAAACATGGTAGATGAAATTACACGGACGGAACAAGATATACAAGCTGAGATAAGAAGAGAAAAGATATATAAATCAATTTATAATCCAGGATATAAATACTTATTGACTATAAGAAAACCTCTATACTTGAAAACAGAAAACAAAAATTTAAAAATAATCGCAAGATTTAGAACGGGAAACGGAGAAAAATGAAATAAATACTGGATAGGAGACGAAGACAGACAATGCAGAATATGTGGGAGAGACTTTGAGACAATAAATCACTTAAGAAGAGACTGCAGCGAAAACCTGAGAAATGACAAATCTACACAACAGATACTACACGACGAAAACCCAGACACAGATTGGATGAAGAAAGTATATACAGGGTGTGCAACGAAATGCGGAACATAGGATTTTAACATGGGATTTCAAACAATTGCGAATATTCTCTCTCCTGATAAATTTAGAACAAAACTACAAGAGTACAAAATTGTTCAAAATTTATTTCTACGTCAGATAAGATCATAATTGTTTCAATAGCAGAATTGTAATACGAGATATATTAAATATAAAATGTAATACTTTCGTTAAAAATCAGATAGCCATGGAAATAAAAGAAAATATCTATCTGTCAGTTTAAAGAAGTTTTACTAATTATAATATTTATTGTCTATATTTTATTTATTTAGGTTGAATTTGTATTCATTTCTTTAAAAATAGGCTAATATTAAAAAAAAAGTACAAATATAATTTTAAAAAATATTGAACATTAAGTAAGGTTACTGTCACAATTATTGACACATAGATATTTTCTTTTATTTCCATAGGTGTCTGATTTTGATTGAAAATGCATGAAAATGTAACATATTATATTTAATATATCTCTTACTGCAGACCTGCTGTTGCTACAATTATCTTATCTAACGTAGAATTTAATTTCGAACAACTTTGTACTCTTGCAGTTTTGCCCTAAATCTATCAGGATAGAGAGAATCCGCAATTTTTTGAAATCCCATGTTAAAGTCCTATGTTCCGCATTTCGTTGCACACACTGTATAAGTAGATTAAATAGTAATTTATAATAATGTAAATACCACATGAAATGTAAAATATAGATAATGTAGAAATTTGAACACCGAAAGGTAACAAATAAAATATTTACTGCTACTACTACTACTACTACTACTACTTATAAACAATTGATTTTAAATAAACTACAGCGGCATAGGCTTTCTCAGACGCATCGCAAAAGGCGCATAATTGTTGATTCACCATTTTGGTAACTGTAATGTAACGGTTTATATGTATATTTTCTACATTGACCAGGTCTTCGCGATATTTTCTCCAAATGCTGATTAAATCTTCTGGTAGTTGTTCGTTCCATTCCAAATTGAGACGTCACAACGACTGTATCAAGATTTTAGCCTTGATAGTGGCTGGTGCAATCTATCCCAGAGGATCAAATATTTTTTAAATATCTGACAATAACTGTCTTTTATAATTAAATTAACCTCCTTAAAGGATACTGTACTATATGAAAAATAGTCTGAAGATGGATCCCAAAATATTCCTAATGTTTTCACAGCATAGTCTGAAGCGACTTGACACCTTTCATCAATGCTTTTCTGTTCTTCTTGGATCTTCTCTAATACTTTCGTGTTGTTGGAATTCCATTTTCATAATACAAAACCTCCTTTCTTCATAAGTTCATTCATTTGCTAAACTAATTTGATCGCTGAATTTTCATCTTCAGCCCCAGACATGTAATCATCTACATAAAAATCCTTGAGTGTGGATTTTGATGCCAGAGGAAATAACCTTTCTTCATCTTTAGCCAGCTGTTGCAAAGCTCTAACAGCAAGATAAGGAGCAGAAGCAGTTCCATAAGTGACAGTGAGTAGTCTATAATGCCTGATATGTTGATCTTCTGTATCACGCCAGACAATTCTCTGTAAATCGGTGTGCTGTGGATGCACTAGTATTTGGCGGTACATCTTCTTAATATCTGCACATACAGCAACCGTATGTATTCTAAAACTTAAAAGAATTGTTACTAAGTTATCTTGTAATTTTGGCCCAATCATTAAACAATCATTTAAGGAAATTCCAGTATTAGTGTTGGCAGATGCATCAAATACTACTCGCAGCTTTGTAGTAGTGCTATCTTCTTTTATAACGTTGTGATGGGACAAATAGTAGATTTGATTGTTCCTTAAATGAAATTCTCTTTCTGGTATGATTTCCATGTGCTTTAGTGCAAAATATTCGTCCAGGAAATTCTTGTACATGACTTGTTGCTCCAGAAATCTTCTTAATTTTCTTTCAATGTATTTTAATCTTCTTATTGCTATATCTTCTGAAATACCAAGCTGAATTTCTTCATTATGCAGCGGCAGCTGTACTACATAACGTCCCATACTATTTCTTATATGTGTCTTTGTGAAATTATCTTCACAGTTTCTTTTTTCTTGCGTCAAACTAGTTGATGATTTTGAAACATTTTCAAGTTCCCAAAATCGTTGGAGGGATTCATTAATGTCACAGTGTACATGATGAACTTGAACTCCAATTTGATTACCTTGAATTCCACCAGCTAAAATCCATCCGAGTTCAGATTCCAGTGCTATGGGAGATCCTGTTGGTCCTGGTTGACGTCCACTTCGTATCAGCATTGCAAATATGGTTGCATCAAGTAAGACGTCAATATTATTAGGCTCAAAAAACTTTGGATCAGCTAGCTTTGACAAACGTAAATGTGGCCAATCTTGAGAGATTGGTGCAGTAGGTAATTTGCACGTTATTTTTGGAACTATTAACGCATCGATATTGTATGTTAACTCTGAGTTAAAAGTTGATGTAAATGTTAACTGAGTTTGACTTCTTACCGTAGTTAATCCCGATGAGTTCAATCCAGTGAAAGGAATGTTCGTTTTTACTTTATGCAACTTAAGACGTTGAACACATGATTCCGTCACAAAGCTTGCTTGGGAAGCAGAATCCAACAGTGCTCTAAAAGTGACATACTGACCATCTTCAGCCTTGATTTTGATAAGTGCCGTTGTTAATAATACTTGCGGACACTGTTGTTTTCTATCTTCAGTTACAAATGTACTTATAGAATGCTCATCGACAATGTGTCCATTAAAATTGTCTTTCTTCGAGGGTTCTGCGGCTCTTTGTTCAATTTCGTAATGTAGTAATGTGTGGTGCCGTCGGTTGCATTTGCGACAAGCGCCTGCCTTGCATTCTCGGGCAGCGTGGCTTAATCGTAGGCAATTGAAGCAAAGCTGAAGCTTCCTCACAATGGCATGTCGTTCAATTACTGTTCCGCTAAGGAATTCTGGAGATTTGTAGATGGTATGTTCCTTTTTACAATTATCACATGTTTGTGCTGTGGAAGTGGATCCATAATGAACTGCAACTTGCGATTTGACTGGAAGATGACTGCTTGATTTTAACGACGATTTAGATTTGCAAGCTTCAATTAGGTTTAATGTTCTTGCTCTTTGATCAATAAAGCCGCTCAGTTGGTCAAAAGTTGGAATTGCGTCATTGGTCAGTGACAATTCCCATTGTCTACGTGAATCAAGATCCAATTTCATTATTATATTTACAATTATTGCATCATACTGTTGAACTGGTTGTTCAAGTAATTCCAAAGAACGTCTGCACTTAATCGTCGTGTCTGCTAATTTCCTTAGCCCAGCAGCTGATTCTTGATGCAATGTTGGTTGCGCAAGCATTCGATCTATGTGTGCGTTGACTATCTCTCATGTATTTTGATACCGTTCATTCAAAAGGTTCCAAGCTTCATGGTAACTGATGCCAGTGATTGCAATTGTCTGAATCAATTGTGCAGGTTCACCTCTTAGAGCTAACTTAAGTTATTGCAACTTTTCAGCTCCGCTTAATGTTGCGTTGGCATGAACAATAGCGCTGAATAAGTCACGAAATGATAGCCAGTCTTGGATATTACCAGAAAAGATTGGCATGCCCAGGTTTGGTAGTTTGACTTCGTTTTGTCTAAGCATAGGAACTTGCTGTAGTGGCTGAGGCTTAGCAGGACCTTGTACAAATAATAGTTCTACTTTTAAAATGTGCATGCGACGATCAGCATCACTTAAATCTATTTCATGGTTATTAAACTCAATATCATCACAAATTGTACTTAGCTTTGTAGATAATTCTTCAAATTCCTTGTTCAGTTTGTCCACTCTATCTACTAAGAGTTTCCTTTCACCATCTGATACCTTTTTCCTGTCTAGTTTGGAAACAGTTGTTTCCAGTCTGGTCAAATTTGCCTTCAATCTTCGTTTGGTTTTAATTATCTCTTCCATGCTGCAGTTTGAAGATTCCCAATTCGAACATATGTTATGAAGTAAGTCACAATTTTCGCTCCAACACACAACTTGATTTGTATTACTCCACAGCGAGTAACCACTAAAGGACACTCATTGACTTCAGTAATCCGGCTCGATGGACCAAATTATGTTCTCGAATGAGTAAGTTACAAAAAGTTGTGGATTTCTTTTATTAGTAATATGACAGATATATTATTATATGACATACATTTTTTTTTGTTTCATGTGTAACACGGGGGGGATAAGTAGCTGAACAAATGATGCGATGATGATTTACCTTGATTCTTTACATAACACGTTGGTGGGAACACGGGAGCACATGTTCACTTTCATTTTACTTAACTAATTTTATTTACAAAAAAATTTAACTAAACTAAAATTAAACAAATTAAACTAACAGACTACATTGTGATTGCGTCTGAACTTCAACAAACCCTAACTACGACTGACTACAAATTTTTGTTGAGAGGCAAATCTACCCTCTCAACTTCTTATCTAAATATATATGTTTGTCTGTGAAATATGATCTTTTCGGCATATGGCCCCATAATTTCTAATTTTTATTACCCAAAAATGTCAACGTCTATGCCGATAAAAGAATCACAGTACACAGAAGAAATGCAGTCTACAAAACAAGATGGAAACCAGGGCCGTATTTTCCATCTTGTTATATTATCCTCCCCTTAAGACATAAATATATCGTTTGACCGCGATATATTTATTCTCAAGAGGAGACTGCATTTCCTAAACATACCTGAATTGGCACCTAAACATTAAACCTGAAATAAAAACAAAGATAAAACATAGAACATACAAAAACATAAAACAATCACCAGTACAACCCTAATTAAACATAATACAAAACATAAAACATTTCACAAATTACAATACTAGGAGACAATATCAAAATGGAACAAATACAACACAAAGACAAAATCAAATTACACATAAAAATAATGGACATAATCAATATAAATAGATACACATACAGCAGCAAAAATTCAAAATTTTAAATTGAATTTTTCTAACTAAAGGATTGGGATTTCTTTTTATTTTTTCGATCACTACAATGCAACATAATAAAACTAAACCACTAAAATATAACACTAAGGCACATAATAAACCATAGAACATAGAACATAAATTGGTAAATAAACAATTGCACAGAATTGTCAAATTCATAATAATCAGACAAAATACTAAAAACTTTCAAATAGCAATACCAAATTCAATACACAATTGAAATTCAAAATTTCCAAAATTTACTTGGTAATCAAATTATAAAATTACTTTTTCTTCTTAATTCTAAAAGTTTTCAAATAAACAATACAAAAATCTTAAATAACATACATTATCTTATCTTAAATAATTCCATATCCTAAACACTATCACTTAATCGTGGCATATCAATGTCAACTGAAAGGACTGGGGTAGGTCATTATACACAGGGGCGGGGGTTCTTCGTTCCACAGCGGTCTCTGTCCGGGAACAAAAAATTGTTTGGGTGCACTATATTGTTTTTTCACTTCACTAAACACAGGGCCAGTCTCACTAAAATTTGAATGAGGCACAATTCTGGCTTCTTCATCCTGTCTAAAGATACTGCCCTGGTCTTCGCGGTAATCGTCGTCCTTTTCCTGGCTCATGTCCATATACTCTGCATTGTTGTCATCTTCTTTGTGCTCCTCGTGCTGGCTGCTCTCCTGCTGATTTTGGATCGTTTCCAGGCTGATCGAATTTTTTTCTAACAGTTCCACCACCTGATCTTCTGTCGGAGTTACCTCCTTGGCCATCTCTTCCGACCGTTGATTTTCCTCTACTTCCGGTATCTGTATGCCTCCATCTATATGCTTTGTGGCTACTGTTACCACATCTTCTTCTGGACGTGGTATACCAACCATCTCAGGACGCACCTCTGCTGCCAGCAGCGCCTCAAATTCAGCCGCGCTGATCTTTGCCACTGGCAACGCCTGGGTTTCGTACTCACGTGCCTGGACGGGGCCGTGACCGTAGGAAACCCGTTGCACTCCATTCCCACTAAGTGTCATTTGGCAATGACTATATGGAGGCAACACTACTTGCGTCTGTGGTTGGTAAACCACCTGATGTCCGTAACTAAACTGGTAATAATTGTGAGGCATACAGACCGGATACATCCATGGTGGAAACTGATGCGTCGCCATCATCGCCGGCATCGTGGTGGGAAACGGGAACATCCTCCCTCGATGTCACAAATTCACTTATTTAACTTCTTACTCATGTTGAACGTACGTCCTTTTCGGATCGTCATTGGGTATACAATTAATTTTTTAAAATTAATTTACCCTCAGATCCTACCGTCGACTGCGCCAATGTAACACGGGGGGGATAACGAAGAAACGATGATAATTACTTACGATGATGACGATGATAACAGGAACACAACACGTTTGTTGGGAACACGGGAGCACATGATCACTTTACTTTTACTTAACTTAAACTATTTTTTATTTACATATTTATAAAACAAAACTTAACTAATTTAAAATTAAACAATTAACTTAACAGACTACATTGTGTCTGCGTCCAATCTACAGCTTAACCTATCTAAGACTGACTACAAATTTTTGTTGAGAGGCAAATCTACCCTCTCAACTTCTTATCTAAATATATATGTTTGTCTGTGAAATATGATCTTTTCGGCATATGGCCGTCATGTCAACGTCTATGCCGATAAAAGAATCACAGTACACAGAAGAAATGCAGTCTACAAAACAAGATGGAAACCAGGGCCGTATTTTCCATCTTGTTACACATGACATACTCGCAATACAATGTTTGTTTTTGTTTTAAATAATTACAATAAATAGTTCTGATTCTAAACACTATGTATTATTATAGACAGTTTGAGTTTCTTTTTAAATAATTCCATTTTTTTTAAATCATGTTTTTATATTTCAAGTATAAAAAAATAAAGGGAAATATACTACGATTTATCAAAAAAATGAGATACACGCACTGCGGAGAAAATATTTCTCTAAAAGTAAAAAAAAAGTATGCTAGAATATGTTCTGATCATTTTGTAAGTAAGTTGTTATTTAAGTACAAATAACTCTTATAGAAAAAAAAATATTAATTATACCTCAAGTTTAAACTTTGCATATGAGAAAAACCCAGAAACCCATCAATATATCGAAGTAATCGATCAAATAGATAATGGGCTTGTCCCACATTTTTTTTATTTTATTTTTCAAAAATAAAAGTTCGTGTATGAATATTTTCCATATTTTTATTTCCTTTTTAAGACAAATAAGCGAAAAATAAATTGTTATAAATTTCCTACAAAATTAAATTAGCTCGTGCCTTTGACGTTTTAACAGCGCCTTAGTGGACATCTGTGGTACCAAGAAACAAGAAAATGAGAAAAAATAACCCTTCTGACAACGAAAACAAAATGTTTTTGTGTGTTTACAAACGAAAAATTAAATTTTCTACACCATTTAATATATATTTGTTTCTTTCACATTATATGTTTATATAATTATCCAAAAAATGACAGAAAATTCCACTTTCTTAATTATCTAAATATTTCCATATTCTCACAATGAATAGTATATTACATGTGAGGTGGGAAATGTTTCATTACAGCCGAGGGCTTATTATATGACCGAGAGGCGAAGCCTCGAGGCTCAGATATAGCGCAAGGCTGTAATGAAACTCCCACCGAACTATGTATACTATTTTATTCACAATTATCCAAATTAACTTCTACTCGTATATCGCCTTTTTTCAATAAACTAAATTAATGTACGGTAGTAGTCTATGAAAACAAATGTTTAAATTTATTTTAATATGTTTGACAGCACTGATCACCTTACTTTTAGAGATTTATGACAGTATTACTAGGCAACCGTATTAAACACTTCCCCCCCAAGGGATTTTAAAGTATTTCCCACCCGTGAGATTGTCATTGCAGTTAAAAATGACATACATTTCTAACCTTTGACAGGTTAGGAATTGACATATTACAATAGTGGTTGTGAATAAAATTCTTTATTTTGGAATATAAAATTAAAAACAACTGTACTTATTATGAATGAATAACAAAATAAGGCATATACAGGTATATTATATAAAACTACATTAAAGTCATGAGCAAATCTAAAAACAGTGAAAAATCGGTGACTTTACTCTATTTAATGTTCGCTTTTTCTGCCTCTTTGGCTAGTTTTTTCATTTTCGATCGAATTAAAACGTGGTGGTCCGATTCATTATTTTCTTCAGACCACTTCAAATACGTTTCAAAACTTCTGATTCCCATGATTCTTTATGTCCGATCCCATCTTCTTGATAATCACAATAATAACTTCTTTCAAGTTAACTTTCTTCAGTTCTGCAGACATATCTGCACCTTCGGAAGCAACAATTTTTTTAAAATTTCTTCCGGTAATTTAACTTGATCGCTTGAATCACATTTTGGTCCATCGGTTGCACTAAGGGACTTACATTTGTTGTCAGAAACATTACAATAATTTTTTTATCTTCAGAACATAAGTCACCAAGGTGCATACCATAATTATGGTATTTCTACCATAATTTAATATTAAATACCATAGAAAATAATAAATAGTAATTATAACTTATTTCATAAATTTGTTCTAAAAAATACTATAATTTAAAAAAATATCGTTTTATATTTTCAATACACATAATTGTTTTATTAAACGCCAAATAAATTGCCAGCTTGTATTGAAATATTTGAATTTTGTTTGCCAGTCGTCCGTTGTTTGGGGCTATTTATTTGTTTATTTATTATAATGCCTCATATTTTTGTCAGAGTGAATATTTTGTTTCAGTTTAATTTAATAAAAATGTAAAACTGCATTATTTTTTATTTTGAATAGAAAATGGGTGTTTAGAAGAAATACCACATTTTTTTAAATACCATAATTTCGACTACAGCGACACCATAATTTTAATTATTCATCTGGCAATATTGTCAAGGTGTCTTGTATTAGATGCGTTCTTAAGTAAAGAGCTTCTCTGTTTGAAAAAACTAAGTGGCCCTAATGAACTGGAGATGCATGATTTTTGGCTAAAATTCGATACCGGTTAAATAGGTACCTACCACAGAATCCGAAAATGATGGAAATCATACATCGGTAAGTAGATGAAGGTATGTTGAAAGACACAGTAATACAACCCTCAAAAAAGTCATGTAGCTCATCTAGCGACATCAACAAAAAAAGAACGTAAAATATCGATTTTGTATTGATTTCCGGAGTCTGAATGAGGTGACTGAAAAAGACGCGTATCTGTAGCCATTTATACATTGCAAAATTTTTATTTAAATTATCGACGTAGGCTTACTTAATTAATAGTTTTAAAACCTGTAAGAAAAATTTAAGCGAACATTATAATTTTGGCAGTTGAACAGTGTGGTTATGGTTTTGTATCAGTTATGCAACACCGCTTTCTAAAGGAGACTGGCGCCATAAAACTGTAGCACGTCCTTTCAATAATTTCCATTATTACCAACTTGTAACATTCTTACAGGACCACTGCTACCAGTTTGTGACCCTCTCCTTGAAAGGATAGATATTACAAAATATATATAAATGGGTTCTTTGTCAGACCGGATACGGAGCAAGTATTAGGAGATGGATATTGAATTGAATACTCACATTTGCATAAAAGTATAAATAAATATAATAAATAATGATTTACATTTGGTTTCGTCTCCAATGACACTTCTGTCCACCACCGCCGTCTACCATCACACTATACCACACTACTTCTTTACTGGCTTCTCTCTTTCTCTTCTCTCCCTTTTACAACTATTACCTTACACTATATATACTATAAACAACAAGTACTAAGTCAGCAAATATTAGTTTTACCTTTACATAACACTATTTATGAATTACATCAATTGACCTATTAATATACTTTATTGGTGCCACTAGAATGTGCTGACTTAGATTTGTTACAGTTAGATTTTTGATTAGTTGTGGATCAATCTTGAGAATTGTTTTGGTTTTTGGCTATTAAATTGGGAGTATTGATCAAAATCTATTTTGAGAAATATATTTATTTCCACGGGAGAGCCCGGAGTAATACCACCATCACTGCTATTTTATACTCATAGCCGCATTCAAACTAAGGTATGATACGTTTGAAATTTATAGTTCTATTAGTTTATCAGGATGGTATTTTGTGAAATTCATTTTCTAATTCTAAATTAACAAGTAAATTACAAGAGTTTGCTCATTCTTGAGCACGTTTCTGTGGCGTGTATTTGACACTTGACCAGTAGATTAACAAGTACTTTTCAGGCTTGTAATATTTGGTACTGTCCACGGTTAATACCGTTACTACCACCAACGTACTAAGTTCCGTCGTTTTGATCGAACCATCTCTATTGACCGAATGGTCTGTCTGTAAATCTGTGGAGGAGTTAGTGATCGTGTGGACATTCCATCCCGGACGCTCCTCCGACTCAATACACTGGACAGGGAACTATCGTGCCATCTATATCCGCGTTGAACGCCGAGCTCAGATAAGCTTTCTTAGTTATTTCTTTTTGTTTATTTAAATTTAGTTACTTTATTGTTATTGTGGTTGAATATCTCAATATTATTGTTTTGGTGCTAAAGCTTTGTTAGTACATTTAATATTTGAATACTATTATCGTTGGCTGTAAATAGCTCACGCGAGTGGTTCCACGAGTTTAGTAACTATTTTAGTTATTTTCTTTTCTGACTTATTAGGGTGTGTTAGGCAAATTAGCTTCTAGGATTTTTAGTCTTGCTTTATGCGTTGTGCTAGCATCGTGCACCCATTAATCGATCAACGAATAAACCGTGCCTATTGTTGCGCTCGTTCTCAGACTATTGCACTTGAATTTTGATCCTTATCGCTATAGGCGTATTGCACTCTCTTATAGTCGTTTAGTCATTGCATTTGATTTTCAATAGTGTAAGCTTATTCTACATTCTGCTTGAGTTATAGTTTTTATAATAAATTATCGTGTCATTGTTTTAATGATATTTATTATTATCAGCGCATTTATATTGTTAATTATTTACTTATACTCATCAACAATTATTGTTATATTTGATCAAGTTTACCTAAACTTTATTAAATTCAATTTAAACCTGAGTTGCAACTTCGCATTATTTGCTTTTGTATGCTATCCCTTCCCGTAGTGCTAGTTGATCAGCATTGTTGGACTCTTCGTGGTCAACTGGCGCCCAATTAAGAATTATTTGCTGCGGTGTTTACCTAGCTTACTTGTCAAGCGACTTAATACCCCGACCCGTCTTCACTGTAGCTCAGCCGGAGTTCAACCGTACTTGCGCGGGATCGTCCTTTAGGGGAGTAGCACTACGTCATGCCAAATGCTTTTCATTAATGGATTTAAAACAGTGATATTGGCAAGTCCCGCTTACTAAGCCTCTTACTGCATTTACTACCCCAGGGAGAAGGCTATTCCAATTTAAAATTTTAAATGCCATTTGGATTGCACGCGGCTCCAGTCTAGATGAAGTTATTAACCTGAAGATGGGAGCATAGGCCGTGACATATTTGGACATCATCGTATTCAGTACAATCTTTGAAGAACACTTACAAATACTAGGAGCCGCATCCTAATATCATTGATTCATTAATGGATTCTCGAATATAATTATGCCGCTAATCCAGTTGCTGAAGAAAACCCAGAAATGGATATGGTTAGTAAATAGAATAGACCGCGTTTACAATTGCCCCAGTTCTCGCCTGTCCAAATTTTAAGTACCCTTTCATCTTACTAACCGAAGCGTTTAATAGGGGAATTGGGACTCCTCTTCTACAACGCATTGACGATCAAGAGCACATAATTACCTACGCGAGTCGCACACTCAATAATGCTGAACAAAACTAAAGCGTTTCGGAGAAAAAATATCTGGCCGTAGTCTGCGGTCTACAGAAGATGCGTCCGTATCTAGAAAGTTATCAGTTCACAGTTATAACTGAACAAAAGGTACTCCAGTACCTACATAAATGTTCTAGTCCCTCCGGAAGGCTGACTAGGTGGTCGATATTCCTTCAACAATTTGATATCAAGATTGATTATCGGAAAAGATCTCTAAACGAGTTAACTGATACTTTGTCGCGACAACCATTATCAGACGTTCCATGTATCCTAGAAGCTAATGAACTATTTACCGTGGTAACACTAGAAGAATGGTATCAGTACCAATATTAACCAGTGCTTAACAAACCAAAAAAGAATCTGGATAAACAAATCCGCGATGGAAAATTATATTGGTGGTTTTGGGATCCCAACAACCTGAACGAATACCAAGATATAGTTATAAAGTGGAAGAGAACTATGATGCACAACCGGCAATACATATTGGTATATATATATATATATATTGCGACGATATTACTGGCATGGCAAGAAACAAGAAATCACGCGATACGTCAGAGCATACCCATGCAAGATTCAAATACAATAATGCTAAAACACCTGGCGTGATAACCGCACCAAAAATCTATGATGCATTGGAGGTTGTCTTGACTGATGTCGTGGGTCCTCTTCCACGGTCTAAGAAGGGACATACGTACCTGATAGCCTTCCAAGATCGACTAACTAAATTTGTGGAGCCCTCCGGAAAGCCACCGGCGCCACTATTGTACAAACTCTGCGGGAACACGTCATCTGTCAATACGGATGCCCAAACGTTATCATCAGCGACATTGATGATATATTCCACAAGCTAATCCCATGGAGTACGTAAACCCATGCTAGCTAACTAATATACGCCATAAATACCAGCATACATGACTCTACGGGGTACTTGCCGGCCTATCTAAACTTAGGAGCATACAAGGTCGCCGGCTTCGTCGAATCCATATGCAGGATATGAAACTCGCTTTCTAGTTACAGACATGGACGACTTCCGGCAAACGGTTGCCCCGTCCAAACCACTAGGACACTCCTGGGTCGCAATTTTTCCGCTTCTAAGTAAGGTGCCGCAGTTGTCGTCACCCATTGGGGATATGCCACCGCGGGAGAAAGAAGTACTTCAGTTATATGCGTCCCCATTTCCGGAATCCATGCCACCGACTTTACCACTGACGACCGCCAACAGAGGTGAACTCAACGAATTGGTACCGATGAAACTACCAGAAGTCATCCCCACCGGTCTATTGCCCACTTCTGTGGATATTGGTCTGATTAGAACCCAGAGTAGTGCTCACCAACTCCTGGAGTTCACGTCGGTAACCAGTGTAAGAAGAGTGTATCGACAATTTTTGGGACAATTGGATCCAAGTCCGGATTGAACGGCAGTCCCAAAGATTTGAGAATCCGACCCGACCGATCGACAATGAAGCTGAACAAAGCCTATCCCCTTTAAATGCAGCAGTTAAACCATGACTGCCGTACAAGCTGCCAGAAGTTTTGTCCAGCTGTCTGCCATAGGCAGTGCTAGATATCCGTCCAAAAGTAAGGAGACTGCGCGCTGCAAACCGGGACCACGCCAGCGGCCGAGTAATGGTTAAGAACGTGAAAATATCGAGAGTTGCACGATCAATATAGGTGGAAACCGTCCCATTTAGTTTATTAAATTTTATCATTGCAGGATAAAGTGGTTTAATTAAGTATTATTAAAATGGTTTAGTTAAATATTATTAAAATTGATATTGTTAAATTGGTTTAGTTAAGTATTGATAAAGTACGTATTATTAAATTTCGTTCAGTTATGTTTGATTAGAATAAGTTGGTCATAATTAAGTAAGAGTAAAATTTCTGCAATTCACCTATCTATAATTCTTTTTTTTCCTCGTTTTTCTGCCGAAAATAACAGGGGGGTGTGACGAAAGTCACGATGAAGCCAGCAGCTGACAGTACCACAAGTAAGTTGGTGTTGTGGCTAGAGCATATGACTGGCAACCTCAGGTTCGCTAGTTAAGCCTCGTAGCCGGCTAATTTTCTTATTTAAACTCAATGTTACACAGGTACGAGCAAATTCCTCTGTAACATATTTGAATTTCCCTTATAAATTTTAATTGTTTTTTCGGGTATAAATACAGGCGTCTTGCAACAGAAGGTGTTTGTCTCCTTGTACGAAGTGCTTTTCTGATATTTGTCAGAATATTGTGTTACTCTACGAAAGCGTGAGTAAATATTGGTGGTATTTTTCTTACATCAGTAGTGTGTGCTATTGTTGACCGAGTTTAGTTTTGCCCGGCGAAGCATTGGTGTTTGCCATTGTTAATTCCGTTTATTATCGTTTTCCTCGAAATAGTAGTGAGTGTCAATATTATTTGCGACCGTAAACCATACCTGATTATTTGGGTAGAATAGTACTATTTTGTTTTCCCATTTTTGCCGGCCCGGCATTCCGTCCTGTAGCAGCTTTGACTTTTTATTTTTTCATGATTTTTTTAAACATATTTTAGAGCAATTTCCTATTTGTATTTCGTTAATTTTAAATACATATTTTAGTATAAGTTATATCGATCATTTTTTCTCGAAGTAAACACACAAATATTTCTCCACTGAGTACCCGTGCCGCTATTAAGACCGTCGCGTCCAGTTCTCATATACAGGAAAAAGAGAAACTTTACCAGTGGCGCCCGAGCATCTTTCCCTACAGGAGGCCAGCAAGCGAACTAGCATACACTGGTTGTACAAGAATAGAACGTCACATGATATCCTTTTAAAAAATTATAGTAATTACTTTTTTCTTTGTCCACATTATTTCACAATTTGACTATCTCAAAGGCGAGGTTCAGCCAAGGCTGATCTTCCACCTAACCAAAATTACAAAATTACAAAATCTTAACGATTAAACAAAAACAAAATTTGTATATATAGAATAAAGAAAAATATAATAGTAATTGTAGGACAAATATATGCAAAAAAATAACGAATGTAAGATAAACAAAATATGAAAGTTTACATATTTAGAGCAACATAATTTTGTACATGTTTTTTGAAGTTATTACTAGAGAAAGATTTAAAAATTTTTGGAATATTATTGAACAATATTGGAGCAAAATATGAAAAACAACTTTTAAATTTAGTTTTATTGAAGTGCGGTATTGTAAATAAATCTTTACCACGTAGAGTATATTTATGATTTGTTGCAAAAATTTATCGCACAGATATTATGGACAACCTGTATTTATAACTTTGTGTGTAAGGCAGAGAAAGAGTATTTTCAGGCGTTCCTCAATAAAATGCAAATCTGGAGTAGAGCGATATTGAAAATATGGTCAAATTTACGAACATTGTACATAAATCCTAGGCAGCTATTTTTAAATAGATTAATTTTGTGTTGTAACTCTTTGTTTAATTTGATATATAAACACAAGCGCAATATTCTATTTGTGGGAATATTAAAGTTTTCACAAGGCATAATTTAACTTCACTAGAAAGCATGTTGCGGTACTGATATAATATTTTAAGATTTAACTTACAAGAACTTAATGATTTCACTACATGATCCCGAAAATTTAAATTTTCATCAATATGCACACCTACAGTCATAACTATAGTACTACGTTTTAATATTGTATTATTTAGTACAACTGAGGGTGTTGAGTTCAACCCGTGTACAAGTAGTGACGATTTATTAGAATTAATTAATAATCCGTTATTATTAACCCATAAAGACAATCGTACCAAATCTTTATTGACGAGCTTGGAGTTACCTTGAATTTCATTTTTGTTTATTGTTGCAACAATATGTGTATCATCAGCATAAGAATGTGCAGTGCAATATTTTACTGTTCTAGAAAGATCTGCAACATATAATAAATAAAATAAGGGACCTAAGATAGATCCTTGTGGAACACCACGAAGCAATGGAAAGAGTTTAGATGTAAATGATTTAGAGGTGGATGACATATGGACTTCAAATCTATTGTGGAAGTAACTAGCACACCACTGCAAGGTGCTCCAACTAAATTTATAATATTTTAGCTTTGTCAAAAGTAAGTTATGGTACACCATGGCAAAAGCCTTAGAGAAATCTATCTGGATTAAAAGTGTCCCTTCCGAGTTATCAATTTTTTTTTATCATATCGTCAACAATATTTAATAAACATGTATTTGTGCTATGATTTTTACCGAATCCAGATTGAGTAGGTGGTAGAATATTATTATTGTTTATATAATTTGAAATTTGTTGACAACAGAATTTCTCTAAAACATGGTAGGTAAAATACTAATTGGACATAAATCGTCAAAAGATGCCACAATGCTTTGCTTGGGAATTGGTTTTATAGTCTGAAATGCTATTATTAATAATATATGTAATGTGTCTACTGATTTTAGGTAGAATTAATTGAATCATTTTAAGAAAAATACCGTCGGTACAAATCGCATTTGATTTGAGTTCGTGAATCACCTTCATTACTTCTTCTGCATCCACACAAGAAAAATAAAAGGGATTATTACCAAGGTTGTTATTGTAATAATTATTGTTGAAGTAATATAAAGTTTAAGGATTGATATTAACATTATTAACATATGATCTGGTATTGAAGTTTTGTTTTCAGATTTAACTCCTACTTGTTTCAAATTTTTCCACAGTTCCTTCGAATTACCAATTTGCGTAGGTATTTCTATTATGCTCGAGAAAAGCTTGTTTTTCACGGCGTATAGCTGCTGTTGTTAAATTTCGTAAATCTTTGTAAAGTTTAAGTTTAGCATCAGTTTTATTCTTTTTATAATTTAACAATGCTTTATCTCTTTGGTTTGCATTATTTTTATTACCAGGGTAATCCAAGGACTGTATCATTTTTTAACTTTTATTGTTTTCAGCGGGGCGTATTTATCGAATAAAGAATTATATTTTTATTTAAATAATCTAATTTATGATTTATGTCTTTTATGCTAAAAATAAAATCCCAATCTGTTCAATAAATCGATTTTTGAAACATGTTATAAAAAAATGTTGTGTCTAACATGAAAGGAGTCATACTCGAGCTCGAGTACGAAAAAGATACGCTTTCCTCTCTAGTTTAACAAATAACTATTTCTCCAAATATATGTTTTTGTTTTAATTTTTTATGAAGTTTTTTCCAATTTTCTTTTTAGTACATAACGAAATTTTTCCGATAAAAAATGAATTTTATTGCCGTCTTATGTAATATCCAGTCGCATGTAATGGCCGTAGTTTCTATTCTCTTGACGGACGTTACATGTGACTTTCACTGTACTTACCAAGCCGGGTTATTTGATCGTGTCGGAGCGTGCGTTGGTGGGCACTGGCACTGTGTGTGCTTGACAAATTGACACAGCACATATAGGGCAAATATAGCAGCAGCTGCGGCAGTGTGCAGCGCGGGGCAAACACGCGCACAAAGGCGCCGCACGCGAATATTACATGCCCCGCGGCACGGGTACCTGCCATCCCCTGCTCTGCACCTACGACTCGCCACCCAAACTTCGGTTTACAACGTTTTAAACGGTCGTAAAACATCAATTACACTCCAGATTCCGATTTACGTTATACGTATATCGAAAAATGATATAATGCCCGTCTTTAAAACCAGAAAGTTAAACCGGAACCAAATCCGAACCCCATAACCTAAATTAACCGATTTCTTTTAAAACCTGAACTCGAACCCGAACCTTAATTTTCAATTTAAAATAGCTGAACCCGAATATGAATCGATATTTCTTAACCAGTTACCCAAAATACAAAAAAGTTTTCATTATGGTAAATATTTATAAAATTAATACAGTTTATGTCATCTACCAGAATAACAAAATTGTAATTTTAATATTCAAATATTAGATATATTAAGAAACTGTCTTTCTTGTTAGGCAGGGTATTATAATGTACCAATATACAAAGTGAGCAACGAAACGCGGAACATAAAACTTTAATGGCGCGCAACTTTGCCACTATTAACGTACGATTTTAGTCCAAAATTGACCAAACTTGCTACGCAGTTTTCTCAAAAATTGTTGCATTAAAGTACAAAACATTTTGTGTGCACAATCTTTAATGATTGAACTGTGTCATAAATACATTTTGCAACTGAATTTTAGATATTATTTTTTTAAACGAATATGATTAATAAATGAGATAATTTCTATTTCAAGATAGAATATTACTTATACTACAATATACAACACGAAAAATTATTTTTGATGCCTTATCTCTTGAAAAAAACTGCGTAATTTGTTCCTCCCACGTACATAAAATGTTAAAAGTTTCAGCGTTTTGCCGTTAGAGGCACATACATTAAATATATATTAAAACAAATTAATTATAAAAATTTGATTAAAAAAAATTACAGAATAATTAATAAAAATTAAAAAATACCATCTGAGAAAAACTTATAGCAATTAAAAAAAGGCAATTTAATTAATGAATATTCACAAAAATTCCCGTAATATCTTCAGAAAAACACAGGTCACTTTTCAATTTTAAACTTGCCTGTATTGACAAAGACCGTATTTATTTGGGACTTCTTAAGTAACCTTAACGGCCTAAGAGACTACTTACCTACATTTATAAATCTCCAGTGGTGTGCTAAAGGGGGCTCGGAGGGGCTCGCGCGAGCCCTTTGTTAAAATTCTAAATAATTTGCCAGCCCCTTGTTAAAATTCTTTGTGATTTCGCGAGCCCCAGTTCTTTTTATCTCTATATTATTTTTGCTTTTTCGAAAATCAATTAATTTCATATTTTAAAACATTTATAAACGTAGCATTTGCTATTTAACTTCAACAGTGACAGAATACCGCGTTAACTCCGCCTCATATGCTATAATTGCAACTATTCGGCTATTTTCGTTTTGATTCGGATAGTAAACGTGAAACAGGGGATTTACAACGGCGAATCAGACTTGCAGTCTTGCACAATATACGAGTTTTCATTTATATAAGTTATATTTTTTCAATAACTACCCCCCCTAGCCCCCCTCTCCACATACCCCCCCCTGTCATAATATGTTAATAGTTTTTTAGAAAACATGCGACCCCCTTGTTAAAATTTCCATAGCACACCACTGTGACTCTCCAATAAAATGTTAATTGTAAAAACTGTCATGACTCATGTTCAAATACAAATAGAAAACACAGATATAAAAAAAATATTAAATTTTTTTCTCACTAAATGATATTAAAATAAAGATTAATGTTCGCTAAAACAGGTTTATTTTTTTTTTGGTTAACGGTTATCGGTATTTTCGGCCTGAAAAATATCGGTTAAAATTACGGTTAAAGTTCGCAATTTTTGTTCAAAATATCGGTTACCGGTTTTTTTAACCTGTTACATGCCCTGGTTATAATTATAAGAAACGTCTTATGAATACGGGTAATAGTGTCTAAACGGAACACGATTTTCAGCCGAAACCAAAACCGTAAACGAATATTCGGTTTCTCTTCTAGTTTCGGCCGAAAACATAACGGCAACCGAAACATACAGGGTGTTGACTCGAACACCCGAACATAGGGATTTAAAATTTGAATTAATATTTTCGTAATTTCCTGCTTCCCTAATTATTTTAAGTAGAAAGGCTTAAAATAAAAGTTATACAGCATAAAATTCTCTATATGAATTAATAAGCAAAATTAATTTTACATGCCTTGTAAGGTCAGAAATTAGAAATGAAAATGACGTAAATCACTCCTAAAGTAGCAGTAGCCATGGAATTGAGAAAAAAATTAACAAATGTGTAACGGTTTATCTGTCAAGTTAGCTGCGTAAGTTTATTTTTATTATTATTTGAAAGTAATGTTGATGTGATAATATTCCATAAATTAATTCTGAATTTAAAAAAGAATTTTAGCGTAACTTGACATGTAATACTTTGTCCGCAAAAAGTATCTAAATGGTGAGAAAAATATAGAACATATCAGTGGTGACAAACAGTTAGCCGATATATGTACTAAATCATTAGATCGTGTCAGATTCTCAAAGTTAAGAACTGAAATAGGTATAAATGAAAGTGTTGAAAATGAAATCAAACTTTCTGTATTTTAGGCCCTACTATTGTTATATAAATTTAACTTGTTGTAACTAGAAAGTAGTTATAAAAACAAAAATGGTTAATTTTTGTTTTATATAAACTGTCTGTATGTTTCTAATTGATTCTTCAATATATGTTTATAAAGTTTATTGCTCGTTATTGATCTTTTACAATAAATAAACACGATCTACGATCTACTATCTCCAACAATAACATAATTTGTCCATATCATTCGGATGCCACTTCCTGAGTAACATGAATAAGATTTGAACACGGGTTGCGGGAACCTCTTTCATCCTTATCATAGCATTGCATTGCTAATTTTTGTAATAGGTATAATACTTAATTTCATTAGAACATTCAATATTAGATATTATTAACAAAAAATATTAAATAAATACACAAAAAATCGAAATACATGAATAGTATGAAAAAGCATAGAAATGTTTCCAAGGATCAACCGACCTTCTTTATTCCCACATTACGTGATAGTTGGGGGTAGATGTAAGAAATTTATAGCTACTGATTCAGACTGATTCTGTATCGCCCATCACAAATAAGAAAAAATACTGGTGGTGCCTACAAACAGATGTTACCAGTACTAGCAGTTGGATTCGCATCCTTAACATCGAATTTCAAAAAATTGCGGATACTCTCTCTTCTGATAGATTTGGGGCAAAACTTTAACCAGAAATGGAAAAACCGGCCCTTAGTAAAGTATAACTGATCATTATTCTTATTTTCTATATTTTAATATTATTTAACTTGGATTTACATTCTTCTTCTTAAATAATACACCAATATTACAAAAATATAAAATTATCTATAATGTGTCATTAATTGTCACAACTGTCCCACAGATATTTTATTTCCCGTCTGATTTTAAAGGAAAATGTTACATTTTATATTTAATAAATCTCGTATTGTACACGTGCTGCTGCATCAATTATAATCTTATTTGATGTAGAATTTAATTTTAAACAACTTTGTACTCTTATCGATTTGCTCTAAATTTATCAGGAGAGAAAGAATCAACATTTTTTTTTCGATGCACACACTGTATCTACTTCATGTGTTTTAAAACTAGTGTAATAAAATAAAGAAAAAAATATTTCATGTATTTGTTATCAATTAACTACCATATTGTATCATCTTGTTAGAGTACTCTGAAAATTCAAATGTAATATTGTTCCAGAATAGTATTAGCTTAACGCAAGTTTTATTGTCTGTACCAAATAATAATATATTCAGTGATTATTTTCATCACTAATAGTTATTTTTTATACAAGACGATAAAATAATATTTTATCGACAAACGGAAAGTGTTAATTCACGAGCGATATAATCGCGAGTGAATTATTTTTCGCGAGTCGATAATTTAATTTTATTGTTAATAAACAAAAGTTAATAGTTATTTATGATATAAGTGTTAAAAGTGACATTTTATGAGAAAGTGGGAAAGTTTGAAACGAGGCGAAGCCGAGTGTAACAAACCCCACGAACGAAATAAAATCACTTTTAACACATATATCATACACTATTTTTCCTACGACCCTAGTTATGTATTAGTAAATAAAAACTAAGCCTTATAGAATGACATTTTTGACAGGTAACTAGATTTAGTTCCTTTTTAACACAAGTGTTAAAAGTAAATTTGTTTTTTACATTTAACACGTTGTCAATGACAACGATTTAAAAGTATTCACTGTGTTATAAACTGTTATTTTTAACTTGCTAAGCAACCGTTAAAAAGACTAGTTTTAACAGTGGTCGTAGGAAAAGTACTTTATCTACCCTTGCTGTTAAAGTGTTACTTTATCTACCCTTGCGGTTAAAGTGCTACTTTATCCACTATTTTGAGTTGATAAAATTGCACTTTAACATCTGCTATAGAAATAATAGTATATTATTTAACAAGCATAATATGTAGGCTATATTACACGAGGATGTAATTAAAAATACGAGCGGTAGCGAGTATTTTTAATCATCCGCGTGTAATGTAGCCATATTATGCGAGTCAAATACTATACTTTATCTACAACTATCAGGCATATAAAAAATCTGATATTATTTGTTAAATATTCAGTTAGGTGTGAGTAGTTCATATATAGCTTAACAGATGGCGCTACAGTAGCACTTAAATGTCAAAATAACTTTTCAAATTGTATTTATTATACTTTTATAAGCATATATATTGATATTTATAATAAAAAAATATATTATTAATAAATTAACAGTTTAATAAAATATTATGTGTTAAATTATATGCCCTATTTATTACAGAAAAGTGTAGCGTGTATCATGACATTTCATATTACACTTGTGTAATATGAGTAGTATATTATATGTAGTATCACACGTATAATGTACCCATATTTCAATAGTTGTAGATAAAATTATTTATTTATTAGTCCGAGAAGATAAAATTAAAAAAAGATATTAGAAGACATTTTATTTATCAAAAATGATAATTATTTTTGCGTCAATATTTAGACAATTCATTGTAATATGATATTATTTTTAATGGTGTGGTAGGACGTTTAGACCTGAAAATAAATACATTATTAAATTGTTTTTCCTATGAATTTTAAAAATTAAAAACTGATATTTTCCTGCCTGCGACCAGTATCGGCATTATAAGCAGTAATTTAGAAAATATATTAAAAACGAATGAAAT
Organism: Stenolophus ochropezus; assembly: GCA_035578165.1. NCBI lineage: Eukaryota > Metazoa > Arthropoda > Insecta > Coleoptera > Carabidae > Stenolophus > Stenolophus ochropezus. The sequence goes on along the minus strand of JAQOWZ010000008.1, from coordinate 8,439,950 downwards.
GGTAACATCTTGTAACTTAAGTGCTACTGAAGAAAGTGATAGTGAGTCTAGTTCTTGTGAAAGTAAAACTAGTGAGGATGATACAAGTGATGATAATGAAACTGGTGTCCATACCCCAACAGTGAGACCTGAACCTGAACAAACAGTTCTTACTGTTTCTGGACCTAGCGACTTGTCACAGACACCTGAAGAAGGACCACGTCAGTGGATACTATCGCAGTATCCAAAAGTTAAACAAGGTGAAAGAATGAGAAGCTTTAAATCAACGTAGTTTAAAAAATTTACATGGTTGGAGTATAGTGTTTTAAAAGACAGTATTTTTTGTTTATACTGCCGATTTATCCATGGTGTAAATCAAGCAAACATTTTTGTGAATGAAGGGTTTCGCAATTGGAAGAATGCACTTGATTCAAGTAAAGGACTAGTAAAAAATGATAAATCTGAACAACATAAATATGTGTTATAAAATATGTAAATTATTTGAAATTAGAGAAACAGAAAACAATTATTGAACAAATGGTGAATGATCAATAGCAAAATGAAATTAAAGAAAACAGACACTACATCAAAACTTTATGTGAGTGTTTATTATTTACATGTACGCAAGATATTGCTCAACTTGGTCATGATGAAAGTGTTTTAAGTTTAAATGAAGGTAATTTAAGAGAATTACTGTTATTAATAAGTAAACATGACACCATTGTACAAAAAAAGTTACATGATAGTTCAAAGAATGCCAAATACCTACATTATTATATCCAAAATTTATTAATTTCTATTATGGCGACCATTGTAAGTAAAAAAAATTCAGACGATGTAAAGACAGTACCGTAACTAGGGCGTGGCAAAGGTGGTGCACGCCACAGGCGCAAAATTGTTAGAGGCGCAAAATTTTAATCATTTATATGATTTGAGATCCATTATTTTAAAATCTATTTTCTAAACTTTAAGAAATAATTATTTACAGATAGATTTAACAGTTTGTACACCAACGCAGCAGGTGAATATTGCATGACGCATCGTGGATCGCGACATCGCAATGCCAGAGCAGAGACATCTTACTTCTTAATAAGTAATATAAAGTGTAAGAAATTGCCTTCAGATATCGCACTCAATCATAGCTAAAACAAAATAGTAGTTCCAGTTTCTAATATTATATTCCAAGATGTAAAGTCACAGAAGCGACAGTAAGACAGAGAAACGAAAATTAGAGAGATGGAGAATGTGCACAAATTTAAAGGGCTCAATGTTTACAATCGAAAAGTTTCCCCACATCTTAGAGAGAGATAGGGGAAGAGCACAAATTTAAAGGTCTACACAATGCTTCAAGGTCATAGAACTGAAAAGGGGAACATGAAAGGTGCCGACACGAAATGTCGCTTCTGTATTTAACTATTCTCTGATAAAGCCGCTACATGAACGAGTGTCAAATCATCAAATGTCATTTACCAGGCCGCAAGCGGTATTAATTATCTGATCATTATTTTAAAAATTTACATTATTTTATTTATGTATTTACTTTATTCTTTACTGATTACAATTCTTTATTATACTGTGTAACAAAATAAGTAAGTAATATAAAGTAGTTAAAAACTATATGTGCTAGATTAACAGATTTTGGTTTTTCAATTATAGGAAAATATGCCTCCAAAAAACTTTCTAGTTCGCAATTTAAGAAAATGAGAGACCAAAAAAATGAGAATTTAAAAAAGATACTACTCCCAATGAAAAAGAAAAATTTAAATACTCGACAATGGTTTCAAGTACAACAACGTCAACAACTGGATTACATCTTTCCAGTACAAGTAGTCAAGTTTCAATGGAAAATGATCCGGAAGAAAATTCTGAAAATCTAGTTCAAATTAAATCCGAATTGGAAGAATACAATAAAATTAATTTTGATATTTGTATTGATAGTACAGAAATAGATTTTTATGATCCCACAACATGGCAAATAACAAAAAATAATTTAAAAATATTTGTCGAACATGGACCCGAGTTAGGCGATAATTTAACTTTTTACCCAGAAATCGAACATAGGCATTTTGATAAAAAATGATTTACAAAAATCATGTCAAATGGAGAACATATACCCAGGAAATGGCTTATATACTGTAAGCGTATCGATGCCTTATTCTGTTTTCCATGTGTCCTTTTCGCGCAAAATAAAGTTACTTCTTCTTGGACCACGGATGGATTTCGGGATTGGCAGCATCTGAATCCCTTATTACCTCGCCATGAAAATTCTTTACACTATAAAGAAACTTACGTAAAATGAAAAACATTCGAATCAAATATAAAAAAGGTGGATTTATAGATGATGAATTACAAAACACTATTACTAAAGAAAAAGAAAAATGGCGACACATTCTAAAAGTTATTTTAGATGCCATTTTGCATTGTGTAAAAAATAACTATGCATTAATGGGAACAAGTGAAAAAATAGGTCATCCAGAATGTGGAAATTTTCTAAACACTATTGAATTAATTAGTCATTATGATCAAATTATTGCGCATTGAGAGTCATAAGAAAAATGAAATTAACTATTTCTCTCCTGCAATACAAAATAAATTAATTCAAATAGCTGCTGCAAAAATTAAACAACATATTGTATCAAATATACAATGGGCAAAATATTATTCTATTTTATTCGATAGCACGTCAGATACTTCACACTAAGAACAGATGATTTAAATTTTGCGCTATGTCAATATTAATCCAAATACTAATAAATGTAGTATCGAAGAAAGTTTCATAGATTTTATTGTTACTCACGACAAAACCGGTGAAGCACTAGCTCATGTCATTGAAAATAAATGAAAAATAGATGGTTTAGACATCAAGAATATACGAGGACAATCCTACGATAATGGAGCAAACATGACTGGTAAATACAAGGGGGTACAAGCCAGGATAGTACGATTGAATGAAATGGCAAGATTTGTTCCATGTACGGCACACAGCTTGAACTTAGTTGGTGTTCATGTTGCCCAAATATCCGCACAAATAAAGACATTTTTTGGCACAGTACAACAAGTGTTAAATTTTTTTCTAAGTTCGACTAGCAGATGGGACCTTTTAAAAGAAAAATTAACAATAAGACTTAAAGGTTCAAGTGATACTAGATGGTCAGCGAGAGCAAATGCCGTTCATGCACTTCAAATTCAAATGCCATCCGTCATTAACCTTCTTGAAGAAATGTGTGAAGGGCAAGAAAATGCGGATACGCATATAAATTCAAAAATATTGTTAAAACTTTAGAAAAAAAAAAAAATTGTTTTTCTTTTAATATTTTGGGACACAATAATGAGTAAATTACATAAAGTAAATTTATTATTACAAAAAAAACATGGAAATTTTATAAAAATATGAAATTAAAAAGTATGTAGCAGACCTGGCATTAAAATATAGCAATGATATAGATGCATTTGAATTTGTTTGCGAAATAGAAAGCTTCAAATATCAGGCTACGGCAATCTTTGAAAATTTAAACGAAATGGACGCATTTGTTTTTGTTTTTCATTATCTTGATTCGTAAGGGCGCAAAAAAAAAATTGCCACAGGCGCTAAAAACCTTAGTTACGGCTCTGTGTAAAGGAATCAAATTTTTTTGCAATAATGTCTGACGAAACAAAAGACTTGAGTAAAGATGAACAAATAACTGTTACAGTCCGGTACTTCATCAAAATTCAACTCAGGAGAGGTTTTTAGAGTTTCAAAATGCAAACGGTATGATGCTAGATGGTGCTAGTTTTGCAAATTATATAAAAACAATATTAGATGAAAATAATATTTCATTAAGCAATTGTATATCACAATGATACAATGGTGCTGCTGTAATGAGTGGTCATTTAAGTGGCGTGCAAAATAATATTAAAAGTATTGTTCCGCATGCAGTATATATTCATTGTTTTAACCAGAAATTAAATTTAGTTGTTGTTCATTGTTGCAAACATTTGAAAAAGTCGGTTATTTTTTTCTAATCTTGAAAAATTAAATAAATTTATGTCAAACTCTACAATTTATCCTCTATTTTTAAATATGCAAAAACAAATTTAACCTATAAAACAGGCTTGAGAATTAAAAAGAATATGTGACACGCGATGGACTGTTCAGTTCAGAGCATGCGAGACTGTTTTAGAAACAATTGAATCTATTTTTGTAACATTAAACAATCTTATTTCTAAAACTGATGTAAAAAAGGATAGAAGATGTGAAGCAAAAGGATTACTTTTACAAACTGATAAAGAATTTATTGTTTTACTGCATATTTTTTTAAAAAAATTAAATTAGTTACAACTGTATCTAATTATCTCCAATCTCCTGATATGAATTTTGTAAAAAGTTTAAATTTAGTTCAAGAAACAATTAATGAATTTCAAAACTTACGAAACAATGATAATGAATGAAATTCTATAAGGAAATCTGCAAATAATATTTTTTTGTTTCTTGGTTTAGATAAAACAGACGTTTTTGACAAACCAAAAAGAATGAAATCTATTCCAAAAAGGTTACAAGTACAATAGTAGATTGTAAAATAGATGATTCTGTAGACAGAGAAGTAAAAAATGAGAAAGATGTTATCAAACTTAAATTATACATCCTTTATACTAGATAAAATTATAATTGAATTAAAAAAAAGAATTACAAAAAATTATACTATTTTAAAATCAAGTCAAAAGCTTTTGACCGCACAGATGATTTATTCCTCAATAAAATTCATTTAACTAAATTAGCAGAACATTATAACATAAGTTGTGATTGTTTAGACTCAGAAATAACGCTAGTTAAGAAACTGTTGTGTAGGAAGGTAAATAAAAATATTAAATTTCTGCCATTCGTTAAACAATATAAGGAAACATTTGAATGCATTTATAATTTGGTAAAAGATGTATTTTAATGCCTGTATCCACAGCTTGTTGTGAAAGATCATTTTCCTCTTTAAAAAGAATTAAAAGTTATTTGAAAACAAGAATGACAAATGAGAGAATAAACATTAGTATATTAACTGTAGACAAAGACATATCAAAATTAATAGACCTTCATGAAGTTGTGGACAAATTTGCAAGTTTAAATAAAAACCGAAGGATTAAATTAGTACAACTAAATCACTGCTGTGTTTTTGTATTTATCATATTTTCTTTTAATTATATTAGAAAATATTTTTTATTTTATTTTTAAAGTATATGCTTGTTTTTGTTTATTATTTATACAGCATGCTCTAACTCGTTTCGTGTTGTAAAAGAATCGTGCAGTAGGAGACGCTATAAGAGATTCTACTCCATATTATATTTATATTTGTTTGGTACCAAAAAAATTTAATATTGACAACATTGTTATTTATTATTAAAATGATAAAAAATATATGCCCCTCTAATTTTCTTCCTAGTCCCTACTGGCCCCCCTAAATTTCAGAGCCTAGCGCCGCCACTGGTAATCAACTTTATTCTTTCAACCTATACAGATTGTATGAAGCTATAAATAATGTAAAGTAACACTTACGTGTGATTTATAAATATGTTCTACTCATATTATTGTACATAAATTTAGACTTGAATTTGAACATGGAAAAGTTAAAAATTAAAATGATGATGTGTTATATTTTTATTTATCAATGCCGTTGTATTAAAATATGAAGTGAAAAATAAGACAAAAATAAAAATGTGCCACAAACTAAAGAATAATTAGGTACCGATTTGAACTAGCTTCATTAATGAAGTGTGAAGGCTAAGTGAGTTTTAAAATTTATTTAAAAAATTATTAAAAATTCTCGCTGTAATTCATGTGCGGGAATTGGGGAAGGTCATTACAAAAAAATAGTACTGTGGTCGACCTTATTTTCTTTATTATTATAGTTACAAAAAAATGCTATAGAATAAAGTTGCAAGAGACCAATGGGGACATACCATCAGAAAAGAAAATATTTTTTAAATCAATTTTTCTCAAGTTACAACACAAAATTAAATTTGTACAAACAGAATTATTTATATATATATATATATATATATATATATATATATATATATATTGCGTCTATTCCAGAGCATATTTTTTTTCTGAATTCAACATGTATTACTTTTATATCCATACATAACAGTAGGCTACGAATAAAAAAGACTAATTTTCAATTAAAAAGTTAATAATAATCTCACAACATAAATATTAACAATTTACAACAATTATTACGTCAATTATTATTTGGCAGCAGCTATATTTTGTTCTTTTGTTATTTTTTTCATCCTTAGCCTATTGTACATTAATAATAAAAATAAATATTTTTTTTAAATTTCAATCGCATTTTTTTAAATATTTTTATTATGTAAGGATACAAAGGTAATATATGGTTGAATTTAAAAATAAAAATATGCGACCGAGTAAGCTTAAAAAATATGTATAAATCCATTTGAAAAAATTTAACTTTATGTTGCAAATATTTTCTTCTATGATAAGATATCCCTCTTGATCTCCTACAACTTTGTTCTATGGCATTTTTTATAATTATTATAAACGTTGTTGTAAATTTGAGAGCTTGAAATGTAGGGTACAGGTGAAGACAAAAGGGAATACAAATGTAAAAGAAGAATAATTTTATTCAACAGTTCACAGCTTCAAAATACAGTGTTTCAAAAGAGAGGAGGAGTGCTTCAAATTTCCTACAAGGAGAGAGTATTTTTAACAATAAATCATAGTAATTAATTATTATATTCTTACTTTGTATATGACCGTATTTTTTTTAGTGGAGAATTCTTTCTTTAAATGTCAACAATCAATTTTTATTCATATTTTTTTATAATTACTGAATACTAGATTCAAAGGAAAACGATTATGAAATGGATAGCTTGATTTTAATAAATTTTATTTTCAGAGATAGCGTGATTTAAATTATTTTATTCTAAATTTCTAGCCGTAACAATAATAATAAAGAAAGTAATGGCGATGATCGGTTTTGATGTATACCTGTAGTATGTTACGTTATGAATTACCTAATTAATACCCTTCAAAATGCCAACGCTGCATATGTTGCCCATCATATTATGTTATTATACGATACAGACATTGACATTAGGTAATATTTGGTGTTTACTTTAGTGTAGATTCTTTATTTTGTAATTTGTAGCAGTAAAAATGGACGATTTTTAAGAAGTTGCAGATTTAGATATTGCTTTGCAATTTTAAAGCACATCGTTTGCTAAACATGGATTATGATACATACGTGCAATAATTATTTTTTTTGTTAGTTTTATAAAAAAAGAACATGTTAGTGTTATATTTCTTCTTTAGCAATTTTAATCAAATTTATTGATTAAGCTTATAAATGTAAATTGTGGGCGACAGCTTCTCTTTGGAATATAAAAGTAATAAGAAAGAAAAAAATGAATGTTATTTAAACGTGTGTTTTATAATAAAAAGTGATTACAACTTCACGTAAAATAATACGTCCAATTTATTTTTATTATCACGAAAATTTAAAAATCAACTCTTAACATTAATATCAAAATACGAAAATTACCTATTTGTAAATGTAAAGTTCTACTAAAAATTTGTATCAGCAGAATGCACAAAAATTAAAACATTCCTCTACTATGATGTCCTCTTGCACACTACATAAATTAAAGCGTTTGTATATAATATCATTTTTTCCGATAATACGATTTTTTCAACTATATTTTAAATTATTTACATCGGATGCAAATATAAAATATATCCTACCATAATGTTACATGTTGATCCATCTATTGAGGAGAAGCTGTACTAACATGGTCTCCTCAAATAGAATTCTGTTAAGTAGAGTGCATTGCAGCAGATGTCATTCCGGTAATTATGAAAAGAATTCAGAACAGCAAGGTGTCGCTAGTATATCCAGTTTATTCCAGCAAAATGTTTTACCGGTTTCACGATATTAAGCTTTTGTTTACATAAAGAAATGTGAGCAGGTTAACTGAGTCATAAATGTATAAAATGTAATTTTGAAAAAGTCAGTATGATAATAATATTTACCCTAGAGAATTATCAAAATAAAATGGAGCAATGGGGCCCTGCACTACTTTTTTATATTTTATATGAAACTTGATATTTAAAAGCAGTCGGTGCCATGGGTGGAATTTACAGCTTATTCCCGGTTTCATGAACGTGGGTTAAATTTTAACCCGAGTGAAATTTATTAACTCTAGATTAAATTTGAAAATGGGTTGCACTTTTCACAAGAAAGAGTTAAATTTAAACTCGACTTAAATGCGAAGTTAAGATAACCCGTCTATGTCGATGGAGTTAAATTTTAATCTTGGGTTAAAATAACATTTCTACTTTTATTTGGTTAAGTATTCCGAGGTTAGAGTCAGCCAGTACGGTTGTGTGGTCGTGGCGTGTCTTGTCTGATCGTGTAGATAAGCAACATAGCCCGCCCTGTCCAATTGGATGGGTTGCCGCACAACGGCTCGGTGTGTGCTGGCCTTGCAGAGACTGTAGGCTGACAACCTGCATCACTAAAATGCAAGTAAAACATGTCACGAAAACAAGTACTTCTACTTGAGGCCTTGTTCCATATAGGAATGTCGTGCCATTGATGAATGAAAATTCCGAGGTTAGAACTTATTATTATTATGTTTGCTTCAAATGTAAGTATTTTTGTATTTAATAGTGGCTACAATGGATACTTATATCCCATATATTTGTAGTTCGAGTCTATATGATTGATTCAAATAAAGAGTTTCTAAATAATATTATGTATATTATTCCTAGACAATGACGTATTACAAAATGTAACATATTTGAAATTTACAACGACTTTAGAAATAGATTAAGGCTTTATTTTATTTGAAAGATAATATAAATTATATAGAGACACCACCCTTATTTGCGTAATGTAACTATAAATTACATCATTCTCTTTCTCATATATTCAGCACTTTTAACTTGAGATCTCTTAAAAGAAGACGATCCTTGTATATATAAGATGTAGTTAATAAGATAAGACATTCCTTGTTTAGCTACTGCTAATGTAAGATTTCATTGTGTTGAAAATAAATTTTTTAAAAACTTAAATTTGAGTTCCAAATTTATTATTGGCGCAGTCGGTAGGATTGGCAAACAAGTATTTGTGAATCGAAAACCAAGTGTTCAATTCGTTCAAATTCACAAATTCGTCGATTTTTATCGTTAAATTCTGCCAATCACGAATCAACGAGTCAATCCTGCAATCATCAGCGATACTCAAGTGAAAAAATACGGAACTCATCCCATCTCACATGACGAGAAATCCTTCTACGGCAGTTCCTGATCCAAAGGACCCGAGAAGTAAACCATACGGACTCGGACTCTACGTATCGAACAGACATCGATCGAGAGCCAACCAGTCACCACCCATTCCCATTCCACATCGAGCAAACATCGATCGACAGCTGACCGTGCCATCATCCACCGTCACCCTTCATCGAGCCGACATCGTCCCCCAACCCCCATGTTTAAAGAAATTATAATTTCACTGCAAGTACACTTTATATTCTCATAAAAACTGGACGAACTACTAAACACACTTAATAACCTAAGTATCAATATGACTCCCCCTGAACCAACCAATGTACTCGATAATTTAATCAATGAAATTATAAAATTAGTAGACCTAATACCATGCTTTGATGGAGATGTAAAATCTCTACCAAATTTCATGAACACCGTAGACGACATAATAAGTTTTGTCAATCAATCAAACCCATCAGAGATTACAAAAAAATTGTTATCCTCACTTTAAAAAACAAAATTAAAGGAAGTGCTGCACAATGCCTTAGCATCACAACTATGAATTCCTGGAAAGATTTAAAAGAGCATTTATTACAAAATTATTCCGATACTAGATCAGAACACACTTTAATGTACGAAATTACAACTTACAAGCAAACAAAGGATAACATAATTGAATTCTTCAATAAATTTAATGACATATCTAATATATAAGAGTAAAGTATACATGGGCGCCCATAAGGGGGGGCAAGAGGGGGCACTTGCCCTCCCCTAGCTTTTCGCAAATTTTAAAAAGACGAAACATTATTTAATTATTTCACCACCATTATGTCTATAAGGTTTACTGGTATTAGACGGTAGACAAGAGGTTCCTAATGAATTTTCTGAGGAATTTTTGAAAGATGGAATGAATTTGAAAATTGCCATACAAACCTATACTTTGTCTGTTTATATTTTTCTCTTTCTTTATTGGTAAATATACGTTTGCAGTTTATCTCTATAATATTTAGGTTTTCCTTAAATGGACAATATCACATCGGAATAGAATATCAAATGAACTATTCAACAATGCTATCAGAATTTCGATTAGCATTTTTTGTTAAGTGTTGCTTAAAATTTAAGCCTTGTTGGTACATTTGGACATAAAAATATATATCTTTTTTACTGTTTTTTTTTATTTTGCCCCCCTTTGAAAAATATTTTATGGGCGCCCATGAAAGTATAATGCAAACACAATAGTGCAGTCAGCAAACTAATATTAGAATACTCCATAAAATACTTTACACAATGCTTTATAAACAATTGCAGAGATCCATTTAGATCCCAACTCTCTGCCAGAAACCCGCAAAATTTAAGTGAAATATTAAATCTTATCACTAACGACCTCCAATACATACACAACCAACACACACACAAATACAAAAAGCACCCCCACCAAAGAATCAATTGCAATTCAACCCACCAAAATACCAATCTCCAATGCATAAATATCTTCAACAACCACAACAACAACCATCTAAATCCTTCACCCCTAGTGCAAATATTCCTAATGCACAACAAAGAGTTACCACAACCATGAGCATCCAAACCTCTCAATTCTCCAGACGCCCTGTCCAACCACAATCAGAACAATTATTTACTCAAGATATCGAAAGTGCAGATAATACACCCGTAGAATACCCAGAATCTCTGGAAACTGAGCAAGAAAATGAAATTAACGAGGAAAATATTTTTTTAGACATAGAGCAATACCAACAAGAATCGAATCCTTAACTAACAATTTTAGTAAACTACCATTCATCAAAGTGTCAAATTTAAAAATTCTATTAGATACTGGTTCTACCCAAAATTATATCAATCCAAATTTATTTAAACCAAATTTTACAAAATTTCCTGAATTATTCACAGAACATACTTGCAACGGCAAATCTTCAGGGAAAGAATTCACATTTTTCAAATTTAAAAATAATAATATAAAAAGTTATATTTTTAATTTTCATAAAGATTTTGACATTTTATTAGGCCTACCAGGAATAAAATTACTTAAAACAAAATTTGATTTTATAAAAGAAGAAATAACATTTTTAAATAAATTTAAATATAAATTACGATATTTTAACTCAAATAAAAATGAAAATTTCAACATAGAAATAAAAATCAAACAATTCGAGACGAACACTTAAATCCCGAAGAAAAAAAGGTTTAAACAAAGTAATAAACAAATACAAATCTTTAATATTACAAGAAAATGAAAAACTCACTTTCACTAACAAAATTAAACATCAAATTAAAACTACTGACAGTGTCCCTATCCATACCAAACAATACAAATATCCAGAGACGTACAAACAAGAAGTACAAACACAGATTAACAAAATGTTACACGACGACATTATACAACACTCTTACTCCCCTTGGTCCGCCCCTATTTGGGTCGTCCCAAAGAAAATGGACGCTTCCGGTAAACAAAAATTTCGCGTCGTAATTGATTACAGAAAATTAAACGACAAGACAATCACTGACAAATTCCCTATACCAGACATCACTGACATATTAGACAAGTTAGGCAAGTCAAACAATTTCACAACCATCGACTTGACATCGGGTTTTCACCAAATAGAAGTTGACCCAGACGACATCCCAAAAACTGCATTCTCAACAAATTTTGGACATTACGAGTTTAAAAGAATGCCTTTCGGCTTAAAAAAATGCTCCGTCGACATTTCAAAGACTTATGAACTTCGTTCTCAAAGATCTTATTAATAAAATATGCTTTGTCTATCTCGACGACATAATTATACTAGGCACATCCCTCAAAGATCATTTAAACAATATCGAAAAAGTATTAAAAAAATTAGATGAATCTAACTTAAAAATCCAGCTAGATAAATGCGAATTTCTCCGCAAAGAAGTCGCATATCTCGGGCACGTCATTACCACGAAAGGAATCAAACCCAATCCGGACAAAATTCTCGCAATAAAAAATTTCCCTATTCCTAAAACAAGTAAAGAAATAAAATCATTTCTCGGACTCCTGGGCTATTATAGAAGATTTATCGACAGCTTTTCAAAAATCACTAAACCCTTAACCAACTGTCTAAAAAAGGGTCAAAAAATTAACATAAACGATCCGGAATACATCAAATGTTTCGAAAAATGCAAAACACTTCTCTCTAACAGCCCCATTTTACAATATCCAAATTTCTCAAAAACATTTATCCTAACAACCGACGCGAGCAATTACGCGATAGAAGCATGAAATAAATTATTCAGTTGTCGAAAAAGAACTCTTGGCTATAATATGGACAACAAAACAATTTCGGCCATATTTATTAGGACACCAATTCAAAATTGTTACAGATCATAGACCTTTAGTTTGGCTTAATTCACTTAAAGAACCAAATTCCAAATTAATAAGATGGCGCCTCAAATTAGAAGAATTTGACTATACAGTTGAATACAAGAAAGGAAGTCAAAATGTCGTAGCCGATGCCCTGTCCCGAATCAGACCAGATTTTAAAATGGAATACAAAAAATAAAATATTTTCGAATCTGACAAACCACTCGTCCATTGTATTTCTGGCGACGCAAAAGGTTTTGCGTATCAAGTAAAACAAAATTACCCTAGCGAAATTTATTATAACATCGATAACAAAATTCTTATACAAAACGACCCACGATTAATTTGCCATTTAATTACTAAAGATAAATATCACAATAAGCCTTCAATTAGAAATAAAAAATATGTCTAGAAAAATTATTAGATTACTGCATACAGAACGAAATAAACGAAATTAATTTTTAAATTCTAATATCAAAATCAATGTATATGAACAACCTAATGACGTAGAATTAAACTTAAATTCGGACACAGATTCTGTAATCGTAGAAACAGGTAGCGAAAAAGATTCAACTGATACAGCTCACTCTGATAACGAACACCCAGTAAATGGCTTAACATATTTAGAAACACCCATAAATACATGCAAAAACCAGATAGTTGTAAAAGAAACTAATGGTAAAAACGATATAAAAAAGCAATCTTTTTAATAATAATATTGTACGCATTTACCTTTATTTAAACAAAATTGACAGTAATAAAACGATTCTGAAATTCATTAAAGAACTCCTACAACCTGGAAAAACATACTATTGCTTGATCCCTGACAAATTCAAAACTAACTTCAACGCCGTACTGCAAACCTACTTCGACGCGAATAGCTATAAATTAGTAGCATACAGCTCGATAAATAATGATATCGAAAATAAAGAAGACCAGCAACTCACTATAAAAAACTATCATGAGGGAAAGACTAACCACAGAGGTAAAACGGAAACTTACAACAAGTTAAAACAATCATAAACATCAAAACACCCACAGCAGACAAATCTTTCGAAAAAATTCATATAGATCTTTTATCGTTAGAACAAATTAAAATATTAACCATAGTAGACTCTTTTTCAAAATCCGCTGTAGCCTATGTAATTAAAGATAAAAATGCCATAACAATTTTAAATAAATTAATTAAATATTTTACACATTTCCCAATCCAAAAAAAAATAGTATCTGATAACGGCCTAGAATTTAATAACAAAACAATTCAAAATTATCTGACTCTCAGACAAATAAATATCCATTATATTTCTATTGATAATCCCAAGAGTAATGGCATAGTAGAAAGATTCCACTCTTCCCTCATAGAACATATGAGAATTATTAACCAAAATCCGATAATAAAAACTTTACAACTCAAAGAAAGATTGAACTATGCACTAATAGCTTACAATAATAGTATTCACTCAATTACGAAAACAATGCCCTTAGAAATTATTTTCGGACGCATCTCCGAGCCAAATTTGAAACCAGAAGAAGTATAAGTCGACGAATATTTACAAAAACACTCCGAAATTCTCATACAAATAAACGAACATGTAAAACGTAACAGAAAAATATAAAGCAAAATATTCAGGAAAAAATCTAAAAACCATACTAAATACCAAATCAAGCTTATGTAAAAATAAATAAGAGAAATTCCGGCAAAATAGAAAAACCAAAATTTAAAATCTTAGGTGTAAAGACAATACGTCCTGCAAGAGGACAAATTGTAAACGAAGACGATAAAAAACATAAAATATCAAATCTTAAAACTCCTCGACTTGTTACAGACTAATTCCTTTCAGAATATCTCAAATCATAGAAGATGACACTAATACTGGACTTAACATACTTGACTTACGGACAGCCTATATACAGGTAAACACCCAAATAATATCATTCCAAGTTCCCATATCTAACATCCTCCAACAATACCATATCTTAGAATCCAACACTAACACCCTGTATCAAAAATTACAAAAATATAAATTTCAAGAGTATCACAAATAACAAAAATATATGAAATAATATCATTACATTTAAAAGACAAAGTAAAACTCCTAAATACTAAAAGAAATAAACGCGGTTTAATTAACGGGCTAGGCTCAATAATCTAAAGTATAACAGGTAATCTTGATGATACAGATAAAGAACGATACGATCAAATAATAGAAAATATAAAATTTAATGAAAATAAACTAACCGATAAAATCAATACAATGGTAAAAATCAACAACAATATCACTGCCCAATTCAACGATTTATCAACGATAAAATTGAAATAATTAATGAAAATAACAACATTTTGAATAAAAAACTAGACACTTAGAAAAAGTATTAGGAAAAATTATAGACGAAATGGACATTATAAGAACACAAAACATTCTAAACGAATTAATACAAATAGGACAAGAACTTTATTTCTCTCTAATACTGTTAGAAGAAACTATAACTTTCTGCCAATTAAATACTTTGTATTTCGGAATAATAAATTACAACGAACTAATAAACGAAATCAATAAGATTGAAAACAATTTTAATTAACAATATTCATAATACCAATCTTTTAAAAACATATTGTTCTATAAAAGACGAGAACCTAACAATCCTTATAGAAATCCCATCAAATATCTTTAAAGAAGAACTCTTACAAGTCACCTCAATACCAACATACCAACACGAAACATACAAAACTATAAATGTTCTAAATGGCCTATACACAAAAAATAATTGTAAAATAAAACCCGTAGATAAATGTATTAGAATAAGTAACAAAGAATACTACCGTCTATCTCAACACAACGAATATGAAAAATGTTTAGAGACCGTAATATGCTATAAAGATTTCCAATATTGTACTTATCATAAAATATCATTAATCAACTCAATCATTGAAATCAAAAATTCTAATTTAAAATATCTATATTTTCCGAATAAAAAACAAGTAAAATTCTATTGTAACAACACGTTGCATATTAAAGATTTAAAAGGCATATATTATGCAAATAACTGCAAATTTAACGATCAAATTAAGAAGAAAGATAACTTCGGAGAATTAGTAGATATCCAAATAAATTCTACAAATACCTATATCAAAAAAATTAAAGACGAAATAAAAAATATATCTCTAATTAAACAAGACATAGAAAGTAGTATTCGGCTAGATTATCCATATGATGTAAGCATTAATATTTATCATTATATTTTGATTTATACTTTAATTACATTAATTATTATTATAATATTAATTTGTAAGTACAAAGATTGTCTTCGAAACAAATTTAAAAATTCAAACGAATTAGAATTAAAACAAACTAGTAAAAGTTCCAAAATTGTAACTTCCACTCTTGAGGAGGGAGGAATTATATAGAGACACCACCCTTATTTTCGTAATGTAACTATAAATTACATCATTCTCTTTCTCATATATTCAGCACTCTTAGCTTGAGATCTCTTAAAAGAAGACGATCCTTGTATATAAGATGTAGTTAGTAAGATAAGACATACCTTGTTTAGCTACTGCTAATGTAAGATTTCATTGTGTTTAAAGTAAATTTTTTAAAAACTTAAATTTGAGTTCCAAATTTATTATTTATATAATCTTTCGTATAAAAACACAGAAAATTAATTAAATATAATCAAATAAATAAGCAAGAAATATTATTTAAAATTCTTATACATATTAATTGGAAACAATGTGATACTATTATATTACCGTATAAATGTCCTGTCACTATCAAAAGAAAATTTTAAACAATTGAATTTGATGCAAAAATCAAAGTTATGAAGAATATTTTTGATTAGTTTATTTTTATTTTACTTCATAATAATTTTGTTTAGTTTATTGTATAAGAGGGAAATGAAAGACATGTGGAATGAAACAAATGACGTAATTATTTCAGTGGCAATCAAAAACAGAGTCAGACGTCATAATTCTAAATAGTAAATTTATTTTTATAAAACATATTTCCGTCCATATTGCATAAATATATACGAGGAATAATCAAACTGATATTTTTGTTTTCTTTAAATCAATCATCTTTTGTCAAAATTACATGGTATACAATTATGACTCAATTACCCTGCTCCCTGCTCACTTTTGTCTTTGTAAACAAAGGCTTAATATTCTGAAACCGATAAAACATTTTACTGGTATTAAATGGATGTGCTAGTGACATCTTGATGTTATTAATTCTTTTCATAGCTACCGGAGTGACATCTGCTACAATACACTCCACTTAACAGGGTTCCATTTTAGGAGACCATGTTAGTACAGCTTCTTCTCAGTAGATGGTTCTATATGTGACATTACGGTAGAGTATATTAATTAATTTTAACAAATAATTCAGACAATCATATTATTGGAAAAAAATATATTATATACAAACGCTTTAATTTATGTAGTGTACAAGAGGACATCATATGAGAGGAATGTTTTAATATTTGTGCATTCTGCTGATATAAATTTTTACTACAACTATAGGTAATTTGTGTATTTTAATATTAATTCCAAGAAGTTATTAAATTTAAATTTTCGTGATAATAAAAATCAATTGGACGTATTATTTTACGTGAAGTTGTAATCACTTTTTACTATAAAAACACTTTTAAATACCATATATTTTTTCTTTCTTATTTCTATTTACATTGCAAAGAGAAGCTGTCACCCATAATTTACATTTATAAGCTTTCTTATTATTATTATATTTTCAAATACAATTATTAAAAAAAAAATACAAATAAATTTGATTAAAATTACTAAATAACAAATATAACACCAACAAGTTTTTGTTTACATAAAACTACCAAAAAAAAAATATAAATAGACAATATTTGGGTTTTAGTTCTGTAAAAATTTATTAATTACAACGTTTCGACAGCTCAGGGCTGCCTTCGTCAGGTAAATAACAAATCAAAAAAAATATTATTATTGCACGTATGCATCACAATCCATGTTTAGCAAACAAAGTGTTTTAAAATTGCAAAGCAATAACTAAATCTGCAAATTTTTAAAATTCGTCTATTTTTATAACTACAAATTATAAAAATTCGAATCAAGTAAACACCAAATATTAACAAATGTCAATGTCCGTATCGTATAATAATATAATATGATGAGCAACTTGTGGAGCGTTACTATTTTGAAGAGTATTAGATAACTCGACACGAGTAACAACACAGCCCGCCTATTATAGAGACCTGAGAGCTCCGTAGGTAGAAGTAGAGGTTACGACAGAAGGGCCTCTGGCGAAAAATCCGAAACTAAAGTGTGTAATGCGGGCAGCATGCCTCCCTTGAAGTTTAAAATTTAAAGTAAATTAAACATGTTGTTCATAAAATAGTAATAATGTATGAACAACAAATATAACTTATATACTATAGGTTGCAAAAGGAAAAACCGAAGAAAATATTCATTTTAAAAGTTTTTCTCATAACAATAAATGATTTCATACCAGAGTACAATGAGGGGCAGCTCATGTATACGGCCACGGTTTCCATCGGAAGTGACATAAAATTAACAATTTTTCTTTATAATATATTCAAATAATTTTAGTTTCGTTATTTAGACGTTTTTTTTTTCATGAAAAACGGGTATTTTTCGTAAGCTTGCTCGCCACGATCAGGAATTTTTCTTGCTGTTACTTATACAGAATAAAATATTCTCATTTTCTAAAACATGGTTTTTTTATTATTTTCATGTTATATATTCCACACGACTTTAATTTTTTCCATATTTTTTCACTAATAAATACTAAACATGCTAAATAAAAGTAACATAGGTAAGGTTATGTTTCCTTTTGTGTGTGCACATATTTATTAATAAGGAAAATTTGGCTAAGTACATTTAATCTATAAAATTTGTAAATCGAGTTAATATGTAAAAATAACATTGATACTGGATGTTAAAAAAATAAAAATAAATTTACATACATTGCCTGAAATAAGCATCAAAATAATATACTGTAGCAAACACTATATTAAGCATTTTAGTCTTTGAAAACAAAATACTAACTTAAAATGCTAAGAGCTACCCCTAAGAAGGAAAACTCGCATAACAACAGTAAGATCAGTAACGGTTATTCTCAAATTCTTCAAATCACGCATATATACAGGGTGTGCAAGGAAATGCGGAACGTAGGACTTTAACATGGGATTTCATAACATTGCGGATACTTTCTCTCCTGATAAATTTAGAACAAAAGTACAAGAGTACAAAGTTGTTCAAAATTAAATTCTACGTCATATAAGATCATAATTATTGCAACAGCACGACTGTAATACGAGATATAATTAATATAAAATGTAATACTTTCGTTAAAAATCAGATAGCCATGGAAATAAAAGAAAATATCTTTCTGTCAGTTTAGAGAAGTTTCACTAATTATAATACTTATTGTCTATATTTTATTATTATTTTAGTTGAAATTATATTCATTTCTTTAACAATATGCTCATATTAAAAAATAGTACAATTATAATTAAAAAAAAATATTGAACAAAAAGTAAGGTTATTAACTGTCACAATTGACACATAGATATTTTCTTTTATTTCCATGGGTGTCTGATTTTGAACGACAATGTTACATTTTATATTTAATATATCTCGTACTGCAGATGTGCTGTTGCAACAATTATAATCTTATCTGACGTAGTATTTAATTTCGAACAACTTTGTACTCTTGCAGTTTTGCTCTAAATCTATCAGGAAAGAGAGTATCCGCTATTTTTTGAAATCCCATGTTAAAGTCCTATGTTCCCCATTTCGTTGCACACACTGTATATATATATATATATATATATATATATATATATATATATATACATACACAGGGTGTTTCCTTTAAAACAACCAGCGCTTTTTTGGGCGAACTAATGACTTTAGAGAAAAATTTTATATACAAAAAATGACCAGGAAAAAGTGCTTAATTTATCAGGGATAATAAATTAAAAATTTATCCAGTGGTTCTCAAACGGTAGAATAAAATTATATTTTTTAAATGGCAATCTATATAATATATATATAAGTACTTCTTTACGCACTAGTGTCTTAAATAACTATTTTTACACTTGTGCCTCTTAAAACACTCGCTTTGCTTGTACTCTAAACCTAAACCACATATGTTAAAAAGACCTACATTTCGCACATGCATCAAAAACTATTATTTTCTTATATAGTATAGTATATAGTGGGAGCCAAATAATTTATATGTCTATAATGAAATTTAATTTATTTATTTTGTTTTATATAAATGTTATTTAAATTTTCCCTGAACGTTCCTTTATATAATATATTTTAACAATATTAGATAAATATCTATTATTTATTGCAATAGTCCGAATAGTATCTAGCTGTTTATGAAAATTAGTTTGGAGATAAGGGAATTTTTAATAATTTGTATCTTAATTTTTTAATTAACAATTTTATATTTAAAGGGTACACGAGCAAACATAATAATAGTATCAGACTACGTTTATCTTGCACTGTTTAAGTCACTTAAACCATAACCTGCTTGATTACAGACGGTTATATGTGCGGCGTAAACAGCAAAGCTTAGAGATCAGCCAACTCATAATTTCAGGTGGATTGTTATTATTATCTTGACGTTTATCCAAAATTCAAACTAACGTCAAGATAACGATAACAATCCACCTGAAATTATGAATGCAGACTTACCGACATATGTTTCATTTGTACATATAGATGGAGTAACATCAAAAATAAAGAAACTGTTTGAAAATAATTTAAATATAAAAATAGGATACAAAACTGTAAAAAGTAGGGAACGTATTTACAAAATTAAAATGAAAACTAGATAATAACATAAAATCAAATGTAGTGTACAAACCACGTAACGATTGCCCGGCACAATACACAGGACAAACGAAAGGACACTGAAAAACTAGAATAGAAGAAGTCAACAGGAACTGTAAAAAAACATCTAATGATACAACAGGAGGATGTGCTCTAGTTGAACAATGTAAAACACTTAATTATACTTTTAACTTCAAAAACACTGAGATACTGATAACAGAAAAAAAATAGATATACAATAAAGTCATGAAATATAATAAATACAAATAATACATTTAATAAAAAACAAAACATCAGTTACTACTAAATAAAATATAATAAAAATAAAACAAAAATATACCATAAATTTTACACTTTACACTAATTAAACAAGTACATATTAGTACTTCCACTTATTGGTGATCCTTGGTGCTAGAAACACAAAATATTTTTAAACAATTTTAATTTATCATCATCCATTTTGTTGTTATAATTTCATCATTTTTAATTTACGTCTAATGTTTGATAAGTGTATTACCTATACATTTTTATGTTTATTTATTATGTATCCATATTTTTAACATGTTTCAAAAATTAAATTTAACGTAAATTTGTTTTTATAAGTTTCTAAAATTAAATAATTTTAAATTTATATTAAAATTGTAGTCCTTGAAGAAGACGTATGTGAGGTCGAAACCTATAGGAGAAGAAATAAACTTTTTGCACACTGACTGAATCCAGTTATTTATTATCCATTCATTATTCAAATAATATAGAATTTACAAAGGTTGTCAAAAAATGAAGTGAAGATATTAGCAAATTTTTCTATTTGTTCCTATTATTTACAGGTAGACTGTCGTTTGTTTCCATTGTATTTATATGTATCTTAAATTTTTATTTTAGTTGTTACGCATTTTTGTGGACGTCTGTAAATGAAATTATGAAAAAAAATGTATTTATTACTTATTCTCAATATAAAAAAATATATATGTTAGGTAGCTATCATTTTTAATTATGTCAGTATAATGCTATAACATGATTTTTTTCATGCAAAAAGTGAATTTTTCCTATATGAAAAGATATTTATCATAATTTCTTTTTAAGACTAAATCAAAGTAATACAATATTAATATCGTTGAAAAGAGAAAAAAATAACAATTTTTTTGAGTCTAAAATTAAATATGGTTTCCTTTTAAAAAATCATACGTTTGTATGATATCTCAAAATTATGCCTCTGAAAAAATATTGCGTACGCCACTGACTAGACAATAAAAGTTTTTAATTTTTTTATTTGTAGAAGAAGAAATGGATCATAATCAGTTTTCCGCCATTTTCTCATGACCTATGGGAAATTTTGGAATAACAAGGACAGGGTTAAAATCGCCCCTTAGATGTGCACAAAAACCATTCGTTCGTGGGGTTCCCTACTCACTCATAAAATGTCACTTTTAACACTTACATCATAAATAACTATTATAGAAGTGATATGGTCCTTCTTCTTTTATTTAAATTTCTTTAATTCGGTCGTTTCGGGCTAATAATTAGCCTATCATTAGCCATATAAATAGTAATATATATATATATATATATATATATATATATATATATATATATATACCTTGACATAGAGAAATAACATGGGAAAACAGTTTTTTGCTGTTTCCATCTGTCCCGCTAAATAAAATCGGGTGTATATGGTATCGTTAGTTAGATTACTTAATTTTGCATCTAATAAAACCAAATGTTGTGTAATATGGCCTTTTCTAACTGAAATATTTGATAAAATAAATTGTATTTTGAAGGTTATCCTTCATATTTTCGAATAAGAAACGTCTAAAACAAAATGCTCCATAGCCGAGTGGATAACAGGGCGGATTCATAATATCAATAATCTACAAGAGCTGGTTCGAGACCACCTGGCCCTACTTTTTTTTAATTAAATTATACCGAAAATATTTTTATTATATTATATCAGAATGCTCAAATTTTGATACTAGGTTACGAATACCAGCAAACATATTTTTAATATCTCTTAAACTTTTGCCTTAATAATGAAATTTTATAATATTTATTATATGTTCTAATACCTACTAAATCCATTTCGAAACATGAAATACAAAATTATACACCAAAAACTAAATACGAATTAATTGTTAAGTTTGACAGACAGCAAATAATAATTCTATTAAATATTTGGATTTTTTTTATTTATAAAAATATAAATATTGCCATTTTATTAAAACAGTCTGATATAATAAAGATATTTTTACACGCTTCTTATTCGAAAATATGAAGGATAACCTTCAAAATACAATTTATTTTATCAAATATTTCAGTTAGAAAAGGCCATATTACACAACATTTGGTTTTATTTGATGCAAAATTAAGTAATCTAACTAACGACACCATATACACCCGATTTTATTTAGCGGGACAGATGGAAACAGCAAAAAAACTGTTTTCCCATGTTATTTCCCTATGTCAAGGTTTTCAGTATTCACCCTGTATATATATATATATATATATATATATATATATATATATATATATATATATATATAAGGATAAGTATATATATATATATATATATATATATATA
This sequence comes from Stenolophus ochropezus, assembly GCA_035578165.1. Taxonomy (NCBI): domain Eukaryota; kingdom Metazoa; phylum Arthropoda; class Insecta; order Coleoptera; family Carabidae; genus Stenolophus; species Stenolophus ochropezus. Next base: position 8,416,945 of record JAQOWZ010000008.1, on the reverse strand, counting down.
TATATATATATATATATATATAGCTATATAATAATGATGTATCACAAAATAAATAAAATGTTCAACTTTACATTTTATAACATGTATTAATATGATATATCGTCCACACTTGTTACCATAACTGCATTTGAACATTTATGTAAGTTAACAATTTTTCATTTTTATTAGTTATGTTCATATTGAAGCAGTACTGCCTGCATGTATAATTTTGTTATTAATAATATTAGAAATAATCCCTACTATGTATGAAATATTTTATGAACAAACTATTTTACTTAGAATATATATTTTGTATAATGAAATTTTGTGCGACTGTACGGCACGAGATCTTATCTGTTTATTGTTTAGTCTAGCCCAGGTCAGGGTGTTATAACCACTTGAAAAGATGATATTTCCTACACGATGCGTCGTCGTACGTGTGAACTGTTTACAAATCAACATCTTTGAGAAAGGAGTTATGCATCCAAGTGAGATAGAATATTAAAAATATTCTCGAAGCTTTCACGATCACGTTCTCGGATCATGGGCTACCCCCGAACCACCATAGTTCTGAAGGTGTAAAGAGGGATATTTTTGTATATAACCCGAATCCAAAGCTGTACTCGGGGAGTCTGATCCAGGACTTGTCCGAGGTATGTTTTCCTGGTCTCCTTGACTCCACTTCTCTACCTCCCTAATCCTCTCCACTAAGACCGTCTATGAGTAGCACGAGTCAGATGTCTGGCACCTTGATAGTTTATCTTTTCCACTAAGACCGTCTATGAGTAGCACGAGGCAGATGTCTGGCACCTAGACGATCTGGTGGACCCTCTGAACCCGCTGTCATGAGTAGCACGAGGCTGATGTCTGGCACCTTGATAGTTTATCCTCCCCACTAAGACCGGCTATGAGTAGCACGAGGCAGATGTCTGGCACCTAGACGACCTAGTGGATCCTCTGGAACCGTCTCCGTATTTATTTCCAAAGCCTATTAAATTAAATTTCCACTAAGTATGGCGCGGCTCGGACAAGCCAGGTATGTGTTATTTGTATTGTTCTATAGTTGTCACAATGATGTCATATTTTTATTAAATATAAACGATCTGATATTGACTAACTAACAATTGTAAATCTGAGTATCTGCCACAAATCCAACTATCAATAATTATTTCTGATATCTTTGACTGTGACCCGCCGTGGCCGGTTCGTTTGACCGAGAGCTATTGTGGCCGGGAGAACCGTGAGCTCAAGGACCGGTCATTGCGATTCAAACCATACAAAATATAAACAAAACAGAGCGTCCTATAAACGAAAGAACCAACAATTCTAATTATGCAAACTAGCACACACACACAATTGCAGTTGTGAGCAACAATATCAGTTTGGATCCCAGTCATATAATTTTACCAAGTATGTTTATCATAAATTATTGGGACAACTCTTTATGAATTGAATGCAATATTTTTATATAATTGTTATATTGTCAAATAGTCTCTCTACCTGGGATTTTGGCTGTGGTTTCCCCCAGGTTATAAAGGTGAATGCCGGAGAGCGTAATATTCCACAGCACTCTACGAATTTCTTAATTATAAATAAATGCACAAGATAGATATTTTATCTTTCTTTTGGAGTGAATATCATTCTTTTATTTTATCAAATACCTGTCCAGATTTCTCCACTCTTAACAGCTTCTCTGTATTACGACGATGAAAGGTTACTTATTTAAATAAACACAACGTAGGGTAAGTTAAACCTTCCACTAGATGATCTTTGGCTAAAATATAATTGTATGTACGGGGGAGGTTGGTACGTACTGTTACAATATGTTACTTTTATTTATCATTGTTTTTAATAATATAAACCTTGTAAAAACCCTGATGAAGACTATAGAGTAGTCGAAACGTCGATTATTTTGAAATAAAAATGTTATGCACTGACTACGGTCCTATTTTCATATTCCTAACATTGAAAAATATTTGATGTTTAAAATTTATTTGTCAGAATTTGGTAGATATGAGTTTTTAAATTTTATGTTCTTGAAATTAATTTTTTGTTTATTATAATTAAGTTTATTAGTTTATTAAGTAATATTTATGCACATTTATAAAAAAATCTAATAAAAAAAATCTTGTGTAAATTTTATTATGTAGGTAATAATTTAATAAATTATTATTTTTTTCGTGCAATTTCTAATTTCTTTAATATAAAGTATTAAAAGGATATATAATCAAATAACATGGTTGTCGCTATTATTTAGAAATTGAAGAAATTTCCTATTGATAAAACAACCATTATTGGGGGCAACAGCCTGCAAAAACGGATTTCCAATGTTAATCTCCTATGTGCACCTTGAAAGAAAAACCATCCATTATATCCTTATTGAATAAAAAATTTAAATAAATATAAATTATTTTTCGCCTAATACCTATGCTAATTTTATAATACGCTTTGTACACTGTTAATATTCCTCAAAAGAAGTGTCTTTAATGCTTTTCGACAATTATTTTTCAAATTTATTTGAATTCCCTCATTTTCCCCTAGTCATAGATGTTAAAGGGTAATTATTTTCAAGCATTAGATAACAACTTACTTCACTCCCAATCTTTCTTAATTGAATTAATTAGTTACAATGTGTTTGATAACACAGAGTTTATAACATGCAGTTATTGTTTATTTGAATCAGTACTCTATTGGCAGTCGTGAGATAAGTGTCAGAGGTGTTTGGTTTAATAGGTGAGACACAATAGCTATGAGTTACTGAGTGTGAGACAGTATATTTACTGTAGTGTGATCTTGATTTTATCCTATCCCTATCCCCGGCGCGTAAACCCGTTAACACTGCATTAACAGGAGGGTGAAGCCGAGGCGCGACGCACCAGGGTACCCTGGTGCCAACGGTGCCCTGCTAGAACAGGTGCCTTAGTTTCGCTTGCATCTCGGTGGGGAGGTGGAGTATGGGTTTGTACTCGGCTTTCACTCATACTCCTGAAGCCTTGTTATAACTCACTGTGGGAGATGTCAAGTTGCTCGATGGATTTCGAGTGTTCTTCTGCTACCGTGGATTCGGTAGCCGGCATATCGTGGATTCGATATGTGACACTCCTTTCGAGGAGTATCATTTTCAATTTTACCTGTCTTACCTGGTTTGTTGTTGAGTGTGAGTGTTGTTGTGTGTGCGAATGATATATAGTTGTGTGCAATGTGTTTCACTAAGCATTAGCTTACTCTTTGACTTTCCTTTTCAGGGTGTTCCAAATTAGAAGACGTGATTGGCGTATTATATATTTATTGTTATTTTCGTATCAGAGTGTACAATTATTTAATTAATTATATTGATTGCAATTATTTCAGACTTTTATTTTAGCTACTCTACATCATTAAAATATCTTCATAACATAGACAAATAAAAATAATATTTATTTTATATATAATAATGTGTAAATAAAAAAATAAAATTAATAATGTACAATGCACAATTACCTACTATTAATAAAATGCGAAAAAAAGTGCTCTTATAGATACCAGTGTAAGTAAATTACAATTTGTGGTAATTTATTATTTTTTTCCCCTAAAATATGATACCTAGTTCTTGTAGAAAATGTTAGATATATATATGTTTAATATATTTCTTAAAAACAAATATTTTTTGCTTAGTGATTTTATTTTACAATTAATGAAAAAAATCTAACGGAATATTTATGAAAAACAATATTTTGACATGCATAAAGCTAAGAATTTAAGAAAAGCTGCAATTTTCGAAATTATTATAATATAAAATAGTTTAAGTAGAAACGATTTTTGACTGGATTGATGTTGAAGAAGATAAAGATCGGACAGTAGTCTTGTGAATACAATATTTTCTTCAATAACCATCGTTTCGACTACTTAATATTCTTCTTCAGGGTTCTACAATATCTTTATATTAATGTAAACAATGATAACAAAAGATACACGTGAACGCAAACAACATAAACAAATATGTAGACTTTCAGAAATCGTCAATTACAGCTGTACTAACACGTTTGAATAACTGGTAAAACATACAAAAAAATTGTCGTAAGACTGTGTATAAACAGAAACTTTGATCATGAAGTGAAAAAAGTCAAAAATTAAATTATAAACATAATAATTACAGAAGTAAAAATTAATATTTTTACTGTTTGTTAAATAAGCTAGTACTGTGTTAAAATATACGAATAATAATTTTTACTCATATGATAAATGTTAGATTAATGTGGCCCAATGCCTAATGAAATATCGAGATGTGATATATATATATATATAATCTATTTAAATCTCTTTTACCCTATAGGGTGTCGAGATTATTTCTCTATTTATTTAATTCTGTTAATTAGGTCTTTCCAATCTTTTCTACTTTTTGCTAATTTTCTTGCTTCTTGCCAGCTGATATTGTTTCTATTTAATATTTCTTGTACGTTGTTCTCCCATGTCTTTTGTGGTCTTCCCCTGCTGTTCTTTTTCCCCGTCCTTGAATTCCATATTAATTTTGTTTGGCTGTCTTCTGCCATTCTTACGAGGTGGCCGTACCAAGCAAGTTGTTTTTTCGCTATGGTATTTTGTATATTTTCTATTTCTAGTCTTGTTCTAATCTCTTCGTTTCTTATTCTGTCGAGTCTTGTTACCCCTTCTACTCGCCTTAGGTATTTCATTTCTGAGGCTTGTATTCTGCTTTTCATTCGTTGGTTCATTGTCCATGTTTCACATCCATATGTAAGTATTGGTCTGTATATTGTTTTGTAGAGCGTCATTTTGGTCCTCTTCTTTACTTGTTTATTGTTCAGGATTATTTTGTTCATAGCATGATAGCTTTTATTTGCTGCCACTATTCTGTTGTTTATTTCTTGTTCTAGGCTTCCTTTGTTGTTCAGTGTTTGTCCTAGGTATGTAAAACTTTCTACCTGTTCTATTTGTCTTCCATTTATTTTTATGTCTGTTGTTGTTTCTTCCCTCGATATCACCATGATCTTTGTTTTGGCTACATTTATAGTCATGTTGTGCTTATTCAATTCTTCGTTCCATAGGTTTACGTTGTGTTGCAAATCCTCTTCTTTTGTTGCTAATAATGCAAGATCGTCTGCAAATGCGCACTCTGTTATCGTGATTCTTTTTAAGTTGTGGTACCCTACTTCCATTTTTTTGGTTCTGTCTTTTATCCTTTTCATGATGTTATCAAGGAATATTATAAACAACAACGGGCTTAATGCTCCTCCTTGTCTTAGTCCTTGTTTTGTGACGAATTCTTCTGATGTGTTATTCCCCGTTCTTACATAATTGGTAGTGTTACTATATATGCTTTTTATTGCTTCTATTAGTTGTTCATTGACTTTTCTTTCCTTTAATATTTTCCACATCTTGTTCCGCGGTACTCTATCAAAAGCTTTTTCTAGATCTAAAAATGCTATATATAGTTTTCTGTCTTGTCTTAAGGTCTTTTCGGATAGTTTTCTTATTGTGAAAATATGATCTTGAGTAGAATGTCCTTTCATAAATCCGCTTTGTGATTTTTCCAATGTTTTATTTGTTGCTTGTCTTAGTTTATTTTCCAATACCGCTTCATAAATTTTCGCCGTTGTGCATAGTAATGAAATTCCCCTATAGTTATTACAATTTCTATTATCACCCTTTTTGTGGATGGGGAATATCACTGCCTTCTCCCAGTCCTTTGGTATTTGTCTTGTTTCCCATATTCGATTTAGTATTAACAGGAGTATTTGTTCCCCTTCCTCGCCCATGTATTTCAATTGTTCTGCTCTTATGCCGTCATGTCCAGGTGCTTTACCATTTCTTAATTTTTGGAGTACTGTTTTCATTTCTTCCTCCGTTATGTTTTCTATATCTTTTGATAATCCTGTGGTCTCTAATTCTGTACTTTTGTTTTCCCTGTTCTCGTTGGTAATGTGGATTTCTTCTAATAGTTCTTCAAAATGTATTTTCCACCTATTCATTATTTCTTTGTCTTCTTTTATTATTTTTCCCTCTTTGTCTAGCAGCTGCTTAAGTATTGGGGGTTTTTCTTTCTTACAGCTTTTGAGGGTTCTGTAGAATAATTTCTGATTCTCCTTGAAGTTTTCTTCCAATGTGTTCCCGAATTCTTCCCATGTGCTCTCTTTTGCTTTTCTTATTTCTTCTTTTGTTGATTTTCTTTGTCTTTTGTATTCTTCATAGTCTTCCATCCTTTTGGTATTTAGATATTTTTTCCATTTTTGTTTCTTTTTCTTGACTTCTTCTTTTACTTTTTCACTCCACCAATGTGTTTGTTTTCTGTTGTGTGTGTTTTTGATAGTTCCGCATGCTCTCCTGGTTGCTTCTGTTAATATGTGTTTAAAAGTGCTCCACATTTCTTCTATGTTGTTGCAGTTGGGTTTTGTTGTGTCTTTTATTAATTCTTTGATATAATTTTGATATTTTTCCCTTATCTGTTTAACTTTTAGTTTTTCTATTCTAAATTTTAATATTTCTCTTTCCTTCTTACTTATCTCCTGTATTTTTCTTATTTCCCTTCCATTCGCTTTTATTTTCGCGATAACCAGATAATGATCGCTTCCTATTTCACTACCCCTTTTTACTCTTACATCATTCACTTTTTTCCTTTGTGTCTTGTTACATATAAAGTAGTCTATTATTGATTTTTCGCCTCTGCTCTTTTCTTCTCTAGTATATCTGTGGATTTCTTTATGTTCAAAGAAAGTGTTTAGTATTACTAGTCCGTTTATTATACAGAAGTCTATGAGTCTATTTCCATTGTTATTTTTGGTCGATTCTCCATGTATTCCCATTATTTCTTCCAAACTCTTGTTTTTATTTCCCACCCTAGCGTTAAAATCTCCTAATAGATACACTGGTGAGATGTGATAATGTGTCCTAAAGTTATGAGATGACTAGCTCCACTGATAAGTATACTTTTAATTTATTATAACTACTCCAAATTATTTATTACTTGTTATTGTGATGATGTGATTTGTTACGTTTTTTGTTTATTTTTAACGTTAATTAAAATGTGATATATTAATCATCTTAGATCAATGTATCACAATTTAATCAACATTAGGAATAAACATAGAGATAAATAACTAAATATAACATCATCATATATATATATATATATATATATATATATATATATATATATATATATATATATACTCGTATCTAAAATTGTTACCAATCCTTTGTATGAGGTTAAACCTCGAAAACAAATATATCATTTATTATTATTGTTATTACTACTAGATTTGAAAATTTGTACCGACGTATCAATTAATACTTAAGTTTAAATATTTTCATTAAAATAGTGCTTTAGTGAACATAATATAATTGTGTAAAAATGTACTAAACTCCTTAATTAAACGAATTTTCACTAAATACTATTTCCCAAATACATTGATGCTAACTAACCTAACAATTTATCTCGTTTTCTGTATTTCTATTTTTTACAATACATATCGCTTATCACTTATCAATAAAGGGAAAGAGCCTGCACTTTTTGTTATTTTAATTTTGAATATTTCGTAAAAATATTTAAATGTTTTATAAATTGTTAATTTTGATGAATTTTAAAATTATGGATCAGTGTTTTCTACGAGATTAAAATTTATCGACACCTAATACGTCTTTGGAATGTTGCGGAAAAAGTCAAATCAGAACTCCCAATAACTAGATCCGGTATGACCTGAAATTATATATTATACCGGGTGTCCCAGCTTCACCGACACATGAGAGATTTACATAGGAAATTTTGAATAGTATCTCCCCAGTGCAAGATATTAACTTGAAATTTTGTATGCTTATTGGGGAATATTATTTCTATGGATTACAATTATTTGAAATATGTAATTTCGTCTGCAAGACGAGATTTATTAAATTATAAAATCTAACACTTTCGTTCAAAATCAGTCAGCCTTGGAAATAAAAGAAAATATCTATGTGACAGTTCTGACAGTTAATAACATGCCATTGTAGATATTTATATTTTTGTAATATTGGTATATTATTTAACAAAAATAAACTAAATTCAACTTAAATAATATTAAAATACAGGGAATAAGAATTAAAATCAGTGATACTTCACTAAACTGTCAGATAAATATTTTCTTTTATTTCCATGGCTGTCTGATTTTGAACGAAAATATTAGATTTTATATTTAATAAATCTCGCCCTGCAAACGAAATTGCATATTTCAAATAAGTTTGATTCATAGAATTAATATTCTCTGATAAGTATACAAAAATTTAAGTTAATATCTTGCACTGGGGAGATACTATTCATAATTAACTGATTTCCCATGTAAAACTCCCATGTGTCGGTCAAGCTGGGACATCCGGTATATAATGGTTTTAACAGGAAGTACATAATAAAGTAATAAACATTGTTAATTTGTCAGTAACTGGTTTCAGCAATTTTATTGGAGGAGCAATAAACAATAATAGAGTCTTTATATCAACTTTAAAATGTGTAATTTATTTATGATAATAAATACTTAATTAGGTCATGCAAATGCTATACATAAACAAAAAAAAGCCCACAGGCAAAAAAAGACTAAAAGAGTTAAAGTTAGTATAATTTCTTTGTAGTCTAAATTTGGATTTGTAAAATTCTTTGATCGTCTACTCTAAATCCACCTTTAATAAAGAGATTAAGGGAATTAGAGGGTAAATATAAAGTAAAATTAAAAATAGAAATACTTTATTCATTTACACCTATAGATTTGATAAAATATTAAATACTTTACATAATAACAATCATAAATACTTATTCTACAACTAAGCAGCTATGAGATTATTTATACATGTTAGTACATATCACTCAAGTGAAATAAATATACAGCAGCTCTTCATGCAGTCTTCCTCCGTAGAAATAAATTACAGGTTATTGAGCTTAGGGGTGAGTTATTAAATCACCAATTTTATCACTAAACAAGAACATTCGCACCTTGCATAAAAATATTAGAAGTATTTATTTGTTTATTTTTAATAACTAATAAATTAAATGAATTTGATAAATATTATTGATTGTTAAACTATGTTCTCGGGATTTTTATCTTTCACTTACATTCTTAAATAATTTAAAACAATGATTAAAATTTCCAGACAGAATACCAATACATAAAATGTTTTATAAATGCATTAATTCTCTACTTATAATTTCGTAATCAAATAAATTTACTTAAATTTTAACTACAGATCCTTCAAAAATTTCAATTTACAATGCAAATTTTTAATTATGACAAATAAATGAAGCAATATGAAACCTAAGTAAAACTTAAGTTATTCTTCGGTAATATACATACATTTTTCTTTATAACACCGGTATCAAAAATATTATTTTCTGTTTATGTACGACAAATTATTTGTTTCAATATTTAATGTGGTTTAAAATCAGTGATTTAATAGATACACCTTTAGAAATTTCACAAATCACACTGAAAGCTTAAATTAAGGTTTATCATTCTTTTGATTCAGATTTGGAAAGAATGCTTCAATAGGCAGTATAGGATCTTCCGTCGCAATTGTGAAATAACTAGGGACTTTTCTGCTGGTTGGTGACACTGATTTGAATAAGCCAGGCGTGTTGTACTGCTTGTGTGCAGATGAGGTTAAGTCAGAAATTCGTTGCAATTGTAAAAACGCGTCGTCTTCTTCTCCCATCATTACATCGTTTGCTGATTTCTTTGTTTCTGTAGTTGGTTCGAAGATTTGTGTGGTGACTTCTATTTTACTTTCGGCAATTTCAAATGGAATTGTGACTTCGTTCTTCTCTGTGGTTTCTTCTGTTGGCTCTGGCGGTTCCGTGGCGAATTCAGTGGTTGTGGTTACGTTTCGCTTATTGTATATTCTGTTGCGCAAACTGAGTTGTTGTGGTCGTTTTAAGTTGTTAAATATGTTTGGTTTTATGGATACTTTTTGTGTTGTTGTTGTGGAACTAGGTTCTGTTGTGGATCTGAATCGTGTGAGTTGTTTTAATCTTGGATTCATTGTTCGGAGGTATTTTTCCGTACTGCTTGCCTCTGAACTTTCGGTGGTGAAACTAAATTTGCGTCGGGGTTCCTTTGGCATAAATTTTTGTCTCGATACTTCTGTCGAGTCTTCCGCTTCTGTCGTAGTTGACAGTTTGTTGAAACGACTTGGGTATCGGATTCTGGGGGATTCTGTAGAATGTTTCGCAGATTCTGTCGTGGAGGACATGTATTGGTTCAGGCGTTGTCTGTAATCTTTCACACTGAATCTTGGTCGTTGTTGTACATCGTATTTGATGGGTCGTCTTAACCGGTTTGATTTCGTAGTTGTGGGTTCTGTTGTAGTAGTAGTTGTTGTTGTGCTGGTTGTAATTGTTGTGGGTTCGCGTTCAGTTTCAAAATCGTATACGTCTTTAATAGTTACAATTTCTTCGGCAGGTACTGTTGTGTAATCCAATTCATTTTCCGGAATATTTTCATTCTCTGGAATGTTGAGATTAGTGATCGGTAAACTTTCTGTGGTGGTTGTAATCCGTATCCGTTTTCTTCTTTTTGGTTCCATAGGTTCCTCTGCCTCGGTGCTGGGCTCTTGGAGAAACTGCAACTCCCTGGTGGGTTCTGTCTCAAGTTCCCTTATAGGTTCTTGTTCTCTAGTAGGTTCGGGTTCCAAGACTGAGAGGTCTTCCGTGGTTGGGGCATACGATGGTCGATGCCTGTGGTTTTTAGACACAAAGACTTCCTCTGTGATGGTTTGGGGTTGTATGCGAGTGGGTCGTGGGCGGTAGGTTGCGCGAGTTGTGGGTTCGGTAGGTTCGCGTGGGGTTTCTGTTGTACGATACTTTATCTGGAAGAAAAAAGTTCTATAAGCGATGTGGTCAACAATATACCGGCTGTAATTTTTACAGGACCTTTATTAATGACTTCAGAGGAAAACTAAATACAGACAAATAAGCAAACTAGTTTTTTTCTAATAATTTACTTCTGTAAAGGACTAAAAAAATTTTTTCTGATTTTCGAGATTCAGTAATTGCTTTTTCAGCAATTAATTTTGAGTATAACTTCGTCTTTTTAAAAATCATCAAGATGGTAACTGTAGGACATAATACATAAAATAAATTTAATGAAAATTACAGTTTGTTACACTGTAACTTACAGACGTCTATCTCAATTAATTTTACTTAAAGTCAATTTGATACTCAAATGATTTCTGAAGTAAAAATTTCGAAGGAAATTAAGTCATAAATAAATACTCTTCCATTTTTTGATGTCTCTATTTTTAGAAACTTCTAAAAACCCTTAATTTGTTTCGTAACGACAATCTTATGGGAATGAATGGTCTATAACTTCAAAATACCTTATTTAGAAGTGTTCTGCGTGAAATTAAAAAAATTATGTATGAAAGTGTCAGGAGAAATAGAGTGATGAATACATAGACCAGTAGGAAGAATATTATGTTAACCCACAATATAGGAAATGGCGTGAATATGTATTGTAATTTTTAAAATAATTTAAATATACAAACCGGGCGTCTTCTCCTATGAGTTTTGGGCCTCTCGGTTTCCACACTGGGTTCCGTCTCCTCCATGTTGTACGGTTCCGTAGTGCTGGGCCTCGTGGGTCTTCTTCTTCGGTGCGACGGTCTTCTGGTTCCTTGAGTGTAACCTCTGGTTGGGTACGTCGGTCTACTGACCAGCTCTTCTTCTTTCGTTGTCACTTCTGTTACTACCTCTGGCTCTTCTGGACCTTGCAGAGGTATCACTGGCGGTGATGATGGTGGAGGTACTGGAGGTGCGGAAGGCACGGAAGGTACTATCGGTAACTGGGAAGGTGTTAGTGGTACTTGTGTTGGCGCGGGATGCTTGCTGGTGAAGATAGGGAAATGCGTAGCTACTTCTTTAATGTTGTAGACTGTTGTTGTGGGGACTTTAACTTTCTTTTTACTAACTTCTGAGTAAACGGAAGACACTTCTGCTTGAGTGGGTGAAGTGGGGAAAGCCTGTTCTGGGTTGTAGGGTGTGGGTAAGAACGCTGCGTTGATGGAATCATCGTGCTGATAATACTGGATAGGATGGTATTTAGGTTTAGCAGTAGGGAATATAGGTTTGTACGAGGGGTATTGTTCCGTCCAATCCTTATCCTCGGTGACCTCATACCCAGCGAGGCTGCTGGTGATGAATTTGGGTTTGGTATATTTGCTGGTCTCCAGGAAGGACTCAGTAGAGGTTTTGAAACTACTGGGCGCTAATGTCGTATGGTACTCCTGGAATTTCTCTTTTGTGATTTCAAGGTCAAAGGCTTGTGCTCCATTCTGGTAATATCTATAACAATTTTTTTAATACTTTAGTTGATTTTTCATTAGCTAGGATACAGTAAATACATTTTAGGTTTCCTATAATCAGATTTTAATTTTTTAAATATAAATTTGGGCATCTGTGTCAGACGAGGATAGTGTATGAACGATAACTTAATTTTTAATGAGAAGCTAAATATTTAATAAAAATGGGGTAGGTGACCAAGGTAGAATTTTAATGAAAAAACTACTATAAAAGTTAAATATTTATCAGCAATTGTTTAGTAATTTGCGTTAAATAGAAACAGCGTCCTTTACTATGACGTTCACTAAGTTAGCACTATCTCACTCACACCACCTATTTCCGTCTGTCTACCTTCGCCGCTCTCATGAACTTCGTTGACGTCATAGTCCCCTCCCAAGTACTATATTATTTATTTACTTCAAAACAACATATAATTAACAATTTTAAAAAAATACGGGTATATTATTTTTGTACAAGCTATCACATATACCAAATTTAGAAATTGGTCACCTACCCCATTGGAATTATAGTGTAAAGTATTAGCTAGACATTTTAATGTAAAAGTTCATTTAAAATTAAAACTTTATTTTAAGTTATAACTGAATTATTTTAAGACACCGTAATGAATTTCAAGAAAATTTTATTATCAGATTTGAAAATTTTATATAGATATCTATTAAACTTTTTTTTGTTGTGTTTAGGTATGACTTTTAATACACATAAGACATAAAGTCTGGCAATATGATTGGTGATGTGTAAATGACTACAGCTTGATTAGCGAATGACTAGTATTCAATTTAACATGTCACGCCCTAGAAATCAGCAATTATACAGTAACTAATAAGGAAATTATATTACCAGCCTACATTGGTTGGTATCATGATTCATGGTTAATAAAAATTGAGAAGTACAGTCAAATTTGACTTGTATTTTAAAATATGCAGTAATTTAATTGTAAATGTTGATATTAGTTTTAATGTTGTGTACTTTTAAATTTTTAGTGTTAATTTTGTTTGTATAAATTTAACTTTATGCGAAAAACAAGTTACAGCCTGTAATACAAATAATGAACCCCAAAGTACGCATATGATAAATTTTCTCTGAATGATGCTGTCAGGCAATATCACAGGATTGGAGAGGGCACCAGAAGACTAGGTTCGGGTAATAACGGAGTTACTACAAAACGGCGTAATAGATTTATGTTACCAATAGTTCTTGGAGATCGACGCCGAACAGCAAATTCCGTCTCTAGTCAATTATCTGAAGTTCGAGGAATGATAATTTCGGCAAAAACAGTATTTTGATCACTCAATAATTAACGGTCAATTTATTTTCAAATGTGTTCAGGATTAGTATACCATCACCAGATGGTCGTAAACGTTTAGCAAAGGATATTCTGATGTGTAATATCTTCAAGAACTCCTTTCTATGGACAATTTTTTATGGTATAGGTGGATATATCTTTTGAAAGACTTACGGCCGTTGTTTTCATTAATATTGACACAGTACATGCTTTCTATTACATAAGGGACTGAATATTAATGCTTTGTATTGATTAGCTAGCAGACCATCTCAATACTATAAAGCATGTCTAGGGCATGATAGAAAGTCGCATTCGAAGCCTAGGAAACGCTATAGAAACCTTAATTGTTCTTTGTGCTCCTCAAGAAGAAGAATAGAACAGATTGCACCAAGAAAATATTGCGCGTCTAATTAACTGCTTATAACAAGGAATGAGACATATTAGTAGAGCTAGAGGTAGCACTTCACGTTATTAGTGTTATTGATTGTCCATTGCCGTGTTAAAAAATGTTTTCTTCATTTCTTATATCGCTAATGTATCATTCAAATTTATTAGAAATTTTTGTAAACATTTGAATAAATACTGAAATTGAAAAATATATCCCAATATAAGTATCATTCTCAGTTACTGTTTTCATTTTAATTTTATGTTTTAGTCGCAAGAAAAGTATATTATATGCCTACGTACGTAACCATTCCCTGCACATGTTTTAATTTTAATTTTAGTTTTATTTTTAGTTCCAAGAGTATGCAAACTCCATAATTTCTAAAACTAAAAATAAAACTATCAGTTGTCACAAAATGTCAAATTTTCGTTTCCGAAAATAAAAAGAAAATTTATATTGCACATCAAAAATAACTATTAACAATATCCAAAATCGAATTTAAAATTGTTTTTTTTTTATATATATATAGAAACTGTGGAAAGATATATTTCATCTCCCTTCATCGTGGTCGCTTTTCTGTATAGTAAAAGACGAGTATCAGCAGTACATAAATAGTAGGTATATGCAACAGACCCGTGATCCGGCGGGCGGTAGTTATGCAGCTGCACGCTGGGCTCGACACGACCCTCGGTCTCCCCGTGCGGCGTGTATCGGGGCGGTGGTGGCACAAGATTGCGAGTAAACTCGTCCTGGTACAGCACGGCGGGTTGCAGCTCGTTCTGGCTAGGGTGCTTGTAGAACGGCTGCGGTGCTTGCACACTCTCGCTGTGTGCGCTGAACGCGAAGTGGTTGCTGAAGTCCACGCCGCCTCCGGGGAATGGTTTCAGAACTGGGCCTTGGTTGAAGTATGCGTATGAACCTGCAACCAGTTGCAATGAATTCAAATGAGTTAGTAGAAGGACTTCACTGGTGGGGGCGTGTACATTTTATCATCCACACATGTTATATTGCTCGACATTGAATCTTTCAAACATTTAATCTTGCACACCTTTTATCGTGCACACTTTTAACCTTCGAAGAAAAGTTATCTTACAGACATTTTATCTTCCGCACATTTTATCATCCACACATTTTATCTTTCATTCGTTTTATTTTCCATACATTTTATCTTCACCAACGTTTGATCTTTAAAACTTTGTAATTGTACCTGCCATTCATATTATTGCCCATACAATTAACATATTTATAATTAGATGAAATATCCAGTATTAAATTTTTCTGAAGATAAAATTTGTAAAAGATAAAATGTGTGGAACATAAAATGAGTGGAAGACAAAATGTGTGGATGATAAAATGATTTGGAAGATAAAATGTGTGTAAGATAACTTTTTTCACGGATTAAAAGTGTGCACGATAAAAGGTGTACAAGATTGAAAGTGTGCAAGGTACAATGTCAAGCAATATAACAAGTGTGTAGGATAAAATGTATACGCCCCCACTGGTGGAGAAAACAATGGGAAACTTTAAATAGACTCCAGGGAGATGTGGACATTTCCAGAATGTTTTTTATTCAGTATTTAAACATTAGTTTGGTTTGTCTTTTACTTACTAGAAGTAAAATTTAAGGAAATTTACGAGACATTTTACTGTAAAACAAAATTTCATGACAAACGTACATAATGTTATCTGAAATATCCAGAAGAAGCGGTGTTATATTAAAGAATGATCAACTTTGAATAGTAATCTTTGCAGAGTTATAAATATGTAAACATATATTTTTGAAAATTTTAATAGCAAGGTAAGAGATTGTTATTGTATTAGTATAAATAAAAATATAGACCCTTATATTTGAGATTTTTTCTGCTTTTTCGCGATAGATATTTGTATATATCATTGTGTAAAATACATGCAAAATCTTTATCTTGACGTCCATTCAAAATTCCCCAGAACCAAATCGATTGCAGCGATGAGGAGTATACTATAAACCAGTGCTTTGTACAGTTTTTTTATTCGCAATCCAGTAAATTGTTGCGACTCAAGAAAATTGTATTAATTACTTCAAAATATCAATAATACATTACGTTAGTTATACTTATGAAATCATAATGCAAATAAATTCATATTAAAACAAGAAATACATGAATTTTCTAAATTAAATATTAATATCTATATTTGTTGCTACGACGCAACATAAAATTCATTGTGACACTAAGTTTAAAAATCAGTATATATACAAATTGAAATAAGTACTCAGTAGCGAAAATCCGAGTACTTTGGGCAGTTTCATTAACGTTCCATGCAATATTTACCCTAATATAGAGCAAATTTTTGTTTAAAAATTATGAAAATAGAATATCGCCTTATATTCAAACTATGCAGTACTCAAATTGTAAATGTTCTTTTTTTCGGTCTTCTGAATTGTAATCATAACAATCAGACATCGTTGACGATTACGATAGTTGCAATTTTAAGCATTGCAGGACGGTACACTAACTCGATATTTTTTTAGCATTATAAGTATTTACCGATTTCAGGATATTGAACTTTTGTTTACATATATAAAAATAAGCAGGGTAAGTAAGTTATAATTGTATACGAAGTTATTTAGCAAGTCAGTATGGTACTTAATATTTGGGACTAATAATAATAGTAATAATAATAATAACAATAATAATGGGACAGTTTTGTCATATCACATCAATCCATACAGACTTGATCATAAAAACGTTACTTCCAAATTAATTTTATAAAATAATCTTTATTAATAATGTGAAACCGGTAAATTATTGAACTAACCACGGGTTTTATGAATCCCAACAGGCCTTAGAAAACAAGATTTAAATTGAAATGACGCAGTCAAAAGGAGTATAGGCAGAAAGAATTTGATACTCTATTTAATTAGTTGAGCATTCGGTTTATTTTAAACGTTCCTCAGGACTATAATTTGAGATAAATTTGGAAATTACATCAACATACATATTTCAATTATATTTTTGATGTAACTCATGTGTTCAGAACATGTACATTTTCCAACAAATTAAAAAGCATGTATGATGATGCAATTTTCAAAATTAATCTCAAATAATAGTCCTGAGGAAGGTTTAAAATAAACCGAAAGCTCGACTAATTAAAAAGAGTATCAAATTCTTTCTACCTATACTCCTTTTGACTGCGTCATCCCGCTTTAAATCTTGTTTTCTTATATATATATACAGGGTGTTCATTTTATATGGGCCACCATTGCTATCTCGAGAACTATAAGAGCTACGAGGTCGGTTAAATTAGTAAACAATTTCTATTTTACAACACTATTAACATGAGATAAAAAATTTTTTTATTAAACCAGTGGTTCTCAAAATACGGGTCGCAACTTTTTTATTTTAAATGTGAACCTATATTTTTTACTTGCTTATTCAATAGAGAATTTTATTCTGAATTCAATGATATAATATTATCATACCCTAACATAACGATTTTTTTGAGAAAAATCCATCTGAAGTTTTATATTAATTTGAATAAAATATGACAATAATAAGAGTGCCATGACTGAAAAAACCGAATACAAGTCATTTTTTAACCTGCAATTAGAGTGTCTTGACAGAAAGAATATACTTTTATTCACTTCTTTCTGTCAAGGCACTCTAATTGCAGGTTAAAAAAAACTTGTATTCCGTTTTTTCCCGTCATGGCACTCTTATTATTGTCATATTTTAATCAAATTAATATAAAACTTCAGATGCATTTTTCTCAAAAAAATCGTTATGTTAGGGTATGATAATATTATATCAATGAATTCAGAATAAAATTCTCTATTGAATAAGCAAATAAAAAATATAGGTTCATATTTAAAATAAAAAAGTTGGTACTCGTATTTTGAGAACCACTGGTTTAATAAAAATTTTGTTTATCTCTTGTTAATAGTGTTGAAAAATAGAAATTGTTCGCTAATTTAACCGACCTCGTAGATCTTATAGTTCTCGAGATAGCAATGGTGGCCCATTTAAAATGAACACCCTGTATATATATATATATATATATATATATATATATATATATATATACACAGGGTGGCCCAGTGAAAATTATCAGGGCACTTTTTGGACACTTAACATTAAATTTGCAGGAAACGCTCGAACACGTCAATTTTAGTATAAAGGGGGACACCTGAATAGATTAGTACCAATGGCATAACTTCAATCCTAAAATGGGGGTGGACTGCACCTCAAAAATTTTAAATGGAAAAGGGTGTCAAACATGACACAGTTCGAAAGCCCTTTCAATTCTCTATCCAACAGTTTTTTTATTTTTCAAATCCGATCATTAGTTCTAGAGATATATCGTTTAAAAATAAATTTAACAGGTGTTTAAAATTGCAATCAAGTAGGCTTCGTCGTTGGTGTTGGCGCAGCGTGAATTTACGCGCAGATTTCCCGGTCGCTTGACACCAATTGGGCCAACACTGCGGCGTTCAGCCGCTCGCCTAGAAGAATATGGTACAACACGAGATGCTACCAGGTCTGGCCGGCCCCGGAGGAGCCGTTCTGCTCAGAATATCGCGGCTGTGGCTGAAGACGACTACTGTGGACGGCGTGACGGCGAGCGCTACAGAGCCATGCTCAACTACTTTATTCTTCCTCAATTACATGAATTTGAACTGGAGAACATGTGGTTCCAACAGGATGGAGCAACGGCGCATACTGCACGAGCCACAATGGAAATTCTGAGGGCTACATTTCCGGGTCGCCTAATCTCTCGTTTTGGTGATTTGCAGTGGCCGGCAAGGTCGTTCGATTTAACCGTTCCAAACTTCTTTTTGTGGGGTTTCTTTAAGTCACGAGTCTATATCAACAAGCCTCAGACTTTTCAAGCCCTCAAAGAGAATATCCGTCAAGAATGCGAGAACCTATCGCCGGAAGTACTGGCAAGAGTAATGGAAAATGCTATAAATCGGGCCCGTATGATCATCCATTCTGGCGGCGGCCAATTGGCCGATATCATTTTCTCGACTTAATAGGAAAACAATTAACACATCAACTAAACATAATAAAAAAGCAGAACCAAAGTTTTTCATTCGTAAAAAAAATTGCAGCCAAAGAACATCAAGCAATAGTAATAAAGCACGCAAAATGATGAAAGCATGCAAGATTATTAATATGACTAGTAAAAGCGGGTACCGATAGCAGAAGAGGGCGCAGGCGCCATGATCTCCTCCCGGAGTGGCTGCGGCTTGTGGCGCTTGGCGTGCGACATGTGCGCGTGCAGCTTGTTGAGCACGGGGTGGCGCGGCGCCGGACTGGCGTTGTTCGGCACCACCGTCGGCTTTCCTGCCAGCTTGCCTCCAGGACCCACCAGCTTCACGCCTAACGGCTTCACGGTTTTCACACCGTGGTGGCCTGTCGAACCTGCAACATACAAACATTACATTACTTCTCTTCTATGGTATCTTTAGTAAATGTAAATAATAAACAATGGTTCAGACGAGTATTTCAATTAAATATTTTTCACTAATACTCATTAATTTTTGTATATTTTCATATTTTTTGCAAAAGATTATGTTTCGACAATGGTTCAGGACCCTATTATTGAAAAAGTACACAAAATTAAATTATTATTTAATTTTTATGTAAATATTATATATAATTTTTTTTTTATTTTATAAATGGCCTGCGAAATATATTACTCGCGGAAATTCGCCCTCAGAAATAAGTTTAGCCATGCATTCAATAAAATTACTAAAAATTGCTCAGGAAGATTACTATTAAAACAAGATCTAATTTTGATGTCAAAGCTTTTTTCTAAACAAATATTTTTTTTGACCTACCAATAAATTTATAGTTACGAAATACAGTAATTATTCGTTAGTCTTTAATTTTTAGAAGAATTATCATTTGTATACATGGAATCATCAGGAAACCCAATTTCCGTTTTGAAAATGCATTTATTTCTAATTTTATTTAGTAAGTAAGATAATAAGATGTGATAGAATTTAATCTTTCCTGTCATTATAAAAATATGCTTAAAATTAATTGCTAATTACTTACAAATTAATAATGTTTAAAGACTAAATAAAATGGTCAGAGATTTTTTTAAAAGTTAATTGTTTTCTATTATAATTTTCAACATATTGTAAGCAAGGAGGTATTTATCTAGAAGGTTTTAGAAAGTGTACGATATGAGAAAAATATAAGACATTAATTTTGAAAATACACGGAGAATGAGTCATCGAAATCTGTATCAAAGCAGCGGATATTGAGACACACTTCCTGCCAAGTTGCAAAACTTAAGATCACACACCTCGGTCAGTAACGGCGTTATACCAAAAAGAGAAAATACTAATCAACGGACACCAGCACTTTTCAATTGTGAACTTTTTACTTACTTTATAATAATACTCGAATATTTCAGTAAAAATGACATATTTGAGTATTTGGAAGTCCAAGGCTTCGTTTTTTTACGCTATTGCATTCATCATTAGTGTAACTAGGAAAATCCACAGGCTAGTTTTTGTCAGTAAAAAGGTGCCGTAATATATTCATAATTCATTTAATGTAAAGTATAAAACCTTAATTTACAGGATGTCCATTTTACTTGTTTCACTATTGCTGTGTCGCCAATCGTAAGAGCTATGAAGTCTGTCAAATTAGCAAACAATTAATATTTTACATAACTACTTCAATGAGTATATTTTTTTAAGCAGTGATTTTTAAACTGTGGGAACATCTTTCTTATTTAAATTGGACAATGTATTTTTATTTACTTAATCTGTAGAGAATTTTATTCTGAAATCAATGATATAATATTTCCGTATCCTTAAATAATATTTTTGAGAAAAATGCATGTTGAGTTTATATCAGTTTGTATATAGTAGGTAACACAAAATAGACATTGAAAACTTGAAAATCTTGACAGGAGAATAAGCGCACTTGGTAATAAAGATTAAAATTTATCATCTAACTGTCATTCTGGATTCATGAGATAATGACGAAAAGCAGATTAGTTTTTACAAAATATGCTAAGAAGGGAAGAGGGTGCAGTCCTCGAAAACTTATCATATTTTGTAAGTCTCGTTTATCAGAGCAATTTGCTGTGATCGCGGTACGTTTAGCAAAACGTGCAAAAACTGGCAACCCTTTCTCTCTTTCTTTCTCAATTATCTCTATTGCTGTTACGCTCTGGATACCGAACCACTTGGAATTGTCTCGATGGAATTTTATCTGCCCCATGTTTCTTAGTGGAATGATGGGATTCTATCCATTTCGTGATTTTTCGATTATTTTGAAGAAAGGGTTATATCCTCCATTATGCTTTGTGTCTCAATTCTTTCACGAAATATATAATACGAGTATATTATAAGACGACAACTTATACGCAACGAGTGTTACCATGGTGGTTGATGAATACGGGGTTGTTTCCCTGGTTTTGGCTAGGTTTGGTCGGCTTGCTGTTGTGGCCGATGCTGTTGGGCTTGTCTTTGTCTTGACCGTTGGTGAGCGAAATAGTTTTTTTGGGCGCCTGGTCCACGGTCTGGTCGATAGTAAGGTATGGCTTTACTTTTGATGTCCCCACGATGGGGCGCCATCCATTTGAGGCTACGGGGAGTGTGTTCTGGAACAGGGAAATACTTGTGTTACACTATTT
Organism: Stenolophus ochropezus; assembly: GCA_035578165.1. Classification (NCBI taxonomy): domain Eukaryota; kingdom Metazoa; phylum Arthropoda; class Insecta; order Coleoptera; family Carabidae; genus Stenolophus; species Stenolophus ochropezus. The sequence goes on along the minus strand of JAQOWZ010000008.1, from coordinate 8,395,351 downwards.
GAACTTAGTCCAAACATAAAACTTTCATCTGTAACACTACGTGAACATCAAATTAACTTTTTTATTTGTATTCATTATTTAAAGTTTGCATATATAAACTAAGTAAGTATAACAGGCATACAAACATAATAATCAAAATAATTTAAGTTACAAATTTTAAGAACTAGGAGGTTCTCGCGACGATCAAATGATGTCAATTATGGATTTGCGTCATTAAATTACGTGTGTAATAAATGAAGGTAATACTTATGTTGAAATTTTGTTTACAATAATGCTAAATGAATTATTAGCAAACCATGTAGATACTAAACAGATCACAATATTTCCATCTGGATATAGTACGACTAATAAACATCTCCATTATTTCACACTAAATGACGAATGAGCCAACAGTTATAACCAAAGTTATTTAATACCCGTCATATGTGACTACAATGACGATATCTGTTTTCATAAACCAAACTTGAAGCCTGGTTCATGTTTGGTGCATCGCGAAAAACCGCTTATAGAGTAACTGTGATTTATGAAAGGGCCGCTGAAAAAAGAATTAAAAAGTTACATATGAAATGTTATAAATTATGTGTTACAAAAAGTAAATAAATAATTTTGTATGGCATTGCATTAATCATGTACGAAACTAAATATTACAAAATGATGCACAGCTTAATTTTGGTACAAATATTATTTCATATCTAAATAACAACTTTGTTAACCGGTAAATTCAAAGAGACCAGACTTGTCTATTATCTTCAGGGACACATAAGAGTTTAGTTTATGCAGAAAACTCCTGAACTAGTATGTACTAAATCAAAATGTTATGGCTGAAACTATATCCATATGAGCTGGGTTCATGGCTTGTTTTATTAAATTCAATAAATAAATAACAAATCCTGTAATATTGAGTTTCGGACATAAATGTGAGAAATATTTTTGACTTAAAATTATTCTTAAACTTAAGCTATGACTATCGAGACGTAGGACAACTGTATTTATTGTCCCACATTGATTTTTTGTCTTATAAAGATTTATAATTGCTTTTATGAGACAATGATAAAAATTTAATAATGGCCTTCATAAAATTAATTTCACATATTAACGTTTTGCATATCAAAGAGTTCAACCTGTGTGCACTCATTCGGATGCGATTTTCTGCAAAATATAAATAAGGTTTTTAATTAAATCTAGCAACGATTTTACGAAAATAAAAAGCCGAACTAAAAATTGATTTAAAATTTTTAAATACCTCATCATTTCTTTGTCATTATTAAGTGACTTAAAATAACAACTTTTGTGCATCTCTACCAGTGACGGCGCTAGACATTATAGATTATAGAGGCTTAGCTTTTAATATAGTACATAAATTAAAAAATAGGATTATATTACATAAGTGTGTCAATTTCCAGATTTTTATTCCAACTGATAAATTTTTAGAAAAGAAAAACTGAAAATATCCGTAATGGAAAAATGCAAGATTCCTTTCATTTTCCTTGATTTTTAATGAAATGGGTCCATAAACCTTTTTTTTAATTTTTTTTTTATGAAACTTCATTGGAAGTTATGACGATTATTGAAAATCCGATGTGAAAATTCCTTATATTAAGCGAGATACGATTTTTAAAACTTTGAAATGAGATCGTGACGTCAGGTACCCTCATTCAGAGGCAGTGAAACAGTAGTGTTTCATGGGAGCAATTTTTATAATGTGTTTAATATAAAAGTATTATTTTCCATGTTATAAATCATACTTTGTAAATATTTAACTTAATACAAACGAATATTATATTCTTTTATCAATTTTGTAGTATTTATTTTATATTTGAGTGTCTCGCAAAAAAAGTTTGAGAAATCAATTGCGCTGTACGAAACTGAGAGACACGCCCCCTGGCCAACTACTTTTCTCCGCAATGGGCGCTATTCGCGGGAAGGGCAACTTTCATATTTCTGGCCAATAGAATCATTTTGAAGGTACGTGACGTAACGAAATTTTAAATTCGTTATAACTCTTTACCGAAAAATATATTTTTTTAAATGTTGCTGTATTCTTCATTAAACAGTAAGTATTTTACATTATTAATATAAACTTTTAGTATTTCGATTATGGTTTATGGGCCCATTGGAGAAAAATTCTGTTTTTTTTCGTTTTTCTCATTTTTCACCGAATCATTCGAAAAAACTTATACGTTTCTATGCTCAACTGGTATAATCGTTGAGATATCTCTGTCCATTTGAGATATACTTAAAATACACACTTTTTTGGGGTGCTGCCTTGAGAGAAAAACTCTCAAGAGCGAAAAAAAATAATTAAATTCTGTTCATAAATTTCAAATAAACGCATTGCGTATACGAATATGCACTATTTTCAAAAACCAAGATTTTGGACTAAAAACAACTAAAAATTGTAATTTTTCTGTGATTAAAAAAAAACGTGGAGATGTAGAAAAATTTTAATTTTTAGTTGTTTTTCTCATCCGTCAGTTAAACAAACAATGATTATTTTTAAAAGGAGGAATTGCTTGGTTTCAGTCAGTAAAAATAATTAATTCACATCGACGTTTTTGATTATTTTTCTTTTACCTATCCTATAAACCTATTTTTCACTCAAGAAATGAAAGATCTTGTAAGCCTTATGTTATTTTTTAACCCTGTGGTAATGACATTTTTATAGTGGCTTGAGACAATTTCTCAGGAGCTCGAGCCACTGTAAACACAGCCTGACGTCGCCAGTGGTCTCTACTGTAGAACTTCTGGTGAAACACACTATAAAATTTACGTTAAATTACAAATCCAGTCGTATTGGCGAAGTTAATTTTTATTTAAAAAAATAACATAATAGAATATGCAAACAAATAAATTTATTAAATATTTTATGTGCAATAAGTTGAAAACAACGTTAATGAAATCTGGTCATATCTAATCACAGTAATCACAACCGTACAATATAAGATATACTTACCAATAGTTCAGCAGCTATTGTCAGTTTCATCCATGCTGTTGAATAAACTGCAATAACTGTAACACAATAGACAACAGATTTCTTGAGTTATATTTATTAACACATTTTTTTTTCTTTAGTAAATAATAATGTAATAATATCATTTTGTGGTTTTCATCAAGATTTACCGACGCAGTATTGACTCAAGGCTTAATATACAGTAAGCACAATCTTGGGACGCCCTTGTACAGACAAATAATCAAACTAAATAAAAGTGATAGTCACTAATAAGTATAGATTTTGGCAGAATTTTTATTTTACTTGCGTATTATTTTCGATTATATAAATAGTACATACTACTCGACGAGAAGACAAAAATATGAGCGGAAAGCAGAAAAAAAAGTTCAAATAGGTGGATGAAGAAAAGTTTAATAAAATTATCATTCACTGCATTCAAAATATGAATGACTTTTAACTACTGCAACAGCTTTTTGGAGCATAATAAAGATAAGTTTCTTAAAATTAGTTTCAAAAGAACATTAATAGGAAAATAACGTGGAATGAATGATAATCAAAATCCATCTGCACAACTGGCAAAAGTTATGAAATCCATGAACAAAATAAATAGAAAATTGTCAGAGAATACGAAATCAATAATGGATATGTTGATAAGAATTGGACTAAAACAAAAAGTTTTAAATTTTCTAATAGTTTTTGAATACTAGCAATACAGAAAATTTCATCAGAGATATTATGAAAAATTTGTACCAATGGGTGCAACGTATCATCGCAACTGATTGTGTATTCAAAAACAAATGACGTCTTTTTTTCTTTCTATTGGAATAGTCCTTGCAAGTCAATAATTTTTATTTCTGTATATATTACATTTCGCATCTATCAGAAGATTTTGATATTTTTAAGAAAATTTCCTATTTTACAAGAAAAAGAAAGGATTTAATATTACTGAATTACCAGTCTACAAGATGGTAGCAGTAGTTTTTTTTTCCAATAACTTAATTCAGCAGTAATTAAAATATGAAGGTCGTGGTATGAAAATGTTTCTTATATTGAAAATATACGAAAAAGAGCACTTATCGTTAGATGCGAAGTTAATTGTTTCAAATAACGTAAGTAAAAAAATATATTTAATCGATTTTATTTGGCCGAAGGTAAGAAAATAAAATAAATAAATTGTTATATTTTTTTTTTATTTTAGATGAAAGCCATCAAACTAGTAGTTTTATATATTTTTTCTATCAAATCACAACTAGAAATCTAAAAAGGATAATTTTATAAATATCACTAAAATAAAGAGTGTATACTTTGCGGGAGAGAAAGGGTAACCTTGGAACATATGTGCGTATACAGTAAGGAACTGGAAATGGAGAGAAGATCGGACGAAACACTACTAGAAGAGACAGGAAATGGAAAATTATGTTTTCAAAAATTAAAGATAAAAGAAAAATATTATAAATTCTCAAACATATAATAAATGTTAAATGTAGATTGGCATAAATTTTAAATAAATATAATAAATCGTTTGGCTATTCATCTTTTTGTGTTTGTCTGTGACTAAAGCAGAGCATTTTTTAACAAAAAATGATATATTTCACACTTCTGTGGAGATCTATATATAGTCTCAGTAAATAAATACCACTAAAATAAAGAACAATTTTTGACAATGATAGGTTAGATACATATTAAACTTTTGTGGAGAACTATAAAGGTTTAAAGTATGATTTGAAACAAGAAAGTTATAAGTCAAAAAGTAAATTGGCCAAAATCAGTTTTTTGCTCATATTTAGTGAAAAACGACATTAAATTGTCCAAATAATGCGGCAACTTTGTCCCACTTTAAGCGACTTCGTATCTGTTACGGTTTGTACTTGTGCAAGCAACGTTTAAAATAGTTCAAATAAATTCTGTAATATGAATGATAAATAAAGAGAAGCACAAATTTAATCTGTTTATAATAAAATAATAATTTAAAGTAAATATTCGGTAAAATTAATATAACAAAAATAATGCATATTGTGAAATTATTTAAGAATAAAAATAAATATATAAATGTAAATATCATCGAAGAGTTTTTAAACATTATTAATAATTTAATTTTGAAACAAATGCTTTGCTTATTTTTAAAGTTTGTAAATTTATTCATAGAAATAATACGAATAGCCCAGTGTTGAGCTAGAGGAGGTATGCATACTCTGAGATTCGGATATAATCGGATGTGATTGGTGAAATATACTTATTCCATGTTTTATTTTTAAAATCGCTAGATCGTTAGTTGTGTAAATAATTGATTATTTTATTGAAATTAAAGATAGGTGAATTGATATAATATATAAATAGACCGAATAGAAATGAGATTTGTTTTCTTTTTGTTTATATTATATTTCAAATTTATTCTAGTACCTATATAATTTTTATTTTGATTTGTTTTTTTACTTTCTTCATTACACCTATCCATTTTTTTACTATCATTTTCCTTTCCATTGGGCTGTGCTGAACATTGATACCTATTTATATGTATTATTATTAATAATATTAAAATTATTAGTGTCGAAATCGAAGTTCTAATAATCATTTCATGACCACGTTTTTCTCACCAAAATCTTTGACACTAACAAAATAATTTGCCCCGTCGCTCAAAAATACCACGAGCCGCCACTGGAGCAGAATTATAGTAGTTTGACCTTTTATCGAAGTCTGGAGGTTTGATTATTTCATTTGAAAAATTTAATTTCATATTTTAATAAGATTGGATCTATATTTTGTAATCATGATTACATTGCAAGAATGTTTTTATTATTGCCAATAAGTAAAATCGAAGTCGATCGAAATTTTTGAATGATGTAAAAAACAAGTTTTAATCAAACACGTTATAGTATTTTCTGAATATCAGTGAATATTTCCCGCGAATAATTTTAACCAATCAAATTAAAGTATTTTATGAATTTCGACCAATGAAAATCGAATATCAGTGAATAATCTGAATATATGTGACGTTTATGGAGTATTTTAATATAATAAATGACGTTTATATGACAGTTTAAAATAAATATGTTGTTTATTTTGTATTCGAGTATTTGCAGTTGTGTATTCCTCAAATATTTTTTTGAGGATTTCCACGCAAATGAATATAATTTAAATGAACGAATCTCGAATGTCGAATATAAAATTTTTCTTGAAAGATATTCTTCCAATATCTTCTGAACGTCAAATATTCTAGTATTTGTCGCACACTTGGATATAACTACTGAATATTTATGTTTTGTAAACGAAACATTTGCGGGTATACCTCTAAATATTTTTTTTTTATTTTGAAATTAAATATTAAGATTAAATACTTAACCTGGGAGCACTTGTATATAAATGGGAGTCAGAATTTATTTTAGTGCATAGGACCCGAAAATTCATAAACGAAGCCCTGGGTCATATATAGCACCGGTATATCTTTGTATAAAATTAAAATTAATTGAAATTGGATTGTGAGACACAAAGAAAGGAAGTAAGTGGCGTCTTACCTGCAAAGAGGATCCATCTAGGCGGCATGGTGCCCTGCAACAAACCAACCATTAGACTTACAAACTCAAAGTTATCTAACACGGAACCTTATCTGCTATAGTCTGCGATTACAACCTAAACATTTAAACACAAGCAGCTTTACATAACCGAACACTTCCTCAAGGAAGGAAAACTCAGGGAAAATCTTCTTCAACTGTTGCACATTGCAGGCAATTGTGCAAAGGAAATATTGCATAAACAGATGCTATCTACGTTTGTTTATTTATACTCCGTGTTTCTTTTGTTGTACAAATTACACCTATTGTAATCGTGGAAAACTGTACGGTATAACTTCATGCATAATCGCCTTTACATGTTTCAATCAATGTTGTCAAACACAAGTTTTTCTACTAGGAATTTATTATTGCACAACTTGTATATAATGTGCCTCAGATCAGAGTTTCACAAAATACTTATATTGCTTAAAAGCAAGATAAAACAAGATTAAAAATTGAAAAATGAAGATAATATTGGAAGTATATTACGGGTAATCTGTACTCCTATGTAAATACATCACCATTATTTTTTTTTTAGTAGCCATATTTCAGGACAGTGAAGTATGACTCATAATTCACACTTTTCGGCCAATCACAGAACCAGAAATATAATGTTATTTAGAAATATAAAATTATATAAAATTTTAGTCATCTGATATATAAAACAAATCTATTTTATAAATACATATTTCTTTTATAGAATGCATAGCTCTCTACACATAGAAAATAGAACAGCAATGGAGATAATAAGAATATATTTACTGAATATATAAAAAACTAGGATGAACAATATTATATTAAATTTTCGAATTACTCCCCATTTTGCACTAAACAATATCCAAGTCTATTGTAAAAGATGTCTCTAATATTTCGTAGTTACCTAGCTTTTAATTTTCTGCATTCGTTACAAATTGAAACATTAAGTTGTTCAATATTTTCAAACCTTTTTCTGTTGACAATGTTTTTCAAATAGCCCCACAAAAAAAAATACTCGGTGTTAAATCGGGCAACCGTGCAGGCCAATTAATTATTCCTCCTCTGCCAATCCAACTATATGGAAATGTATCATTCAAATACCATCTTACTTCGTAAGCATTATGTGCAGGGCAGACATCATGTTGGAATCAAACAGATTTCAAATTCAAATCGGCAATCGTTGGTCCTGTTTTCTCCGAAAGAAGTTCAAATATTTTTAGTATTGATTTTTTCAATAAAAAACGGTCCAATAATATGGCTACCAAGTATACCAACTCACACATTTACTTTTTGTACATAGTGAATATATGTTTCTAAAATGATGTGTGGATTATGGTGCGACCAATATCGATAATATTTTTATTTTGCTTGTTGTTTAAAGTATGTAAAAGTACATTCATCCGTAAAACAAATAAAATTTATGAAATTCCTATTTTCATTTGCCTTTTCCATTATGTTTTCGCAGAAGATAACACGATTTTCAAAATCATTTGGAAAAAGTGAAACTTATACGGGCAGTTTTAATATATTTTTAGAATATTATAAACTGATACATGACTAATTCCAATTTCTCTGATGATTTCCCTTAAACTGAGGGTAGGATTTGTTTCAATTAAAGCCACATTATGAATTTCTTGATTCTAAAAATTGAATGTTCCTGTCTCTTCGATTTTTTTTACTTGATATTGTCGATGTGTCCAAAAGGCAGTTATTAAATCACGTATATTTCTGTAACTTTGTCCAAAGCAGCAACATTTTATGATCTAAAGTTTTTCTTCGTAAGAAAATTGATCCATACTTTTAAAATCATTTTGTTAATTACCGAAAATCACACAACTCAAACTTTTCTAACACATAAGATTTGTAATTTTGTTTGAATTCTATAACTATAGCTAAAAGACGGCATTTTTCGAAAAACTTTATAATTGATTTTGTCGGTTATGAAATGTCAGAAACCAAATCTGATTTCCAATATGAATATAGATTTTAATTATTTACAGAATTTATTTGAAACATTTTTGTGTAAAATAATTTATGGACTTTTGCGCAAAGAAAAACTGATTTCTAGTCTTAAACGCCTGTGGCCAGTTTTTTAATTAACACCTATTATAAATAATAATGTTCATTAAAATATAGTATGACAACATATTTTTTTAAAAAAATCACGACATTACTGCTAAGTAGCCTTTTTTAAGGACTTTACTAGTCACTGTGGGGTTGGAATACCACTGCATTTAAACATCTGGTTACACGTTATATTTTATTCAGACCGATACCTAGGTCATGTTTACAGATAAGAATGGATGTAACAGTTGTAGAACTCCCTCTAAAAATTATCTTTGGTTATGGCCTTGAAACTGCGTAAGTAAATTGCTGCATGTGGCGCGAAAAGAATAATAAGCACCGCAAGCTTCGCCTCAGTCCATACCGCGTCGAATATTATAATTTACTTTATATATTATTTACAAAATAACATTTTACCTAAAATCAAAAAGCAAGCGAAAACAAGATATCGAGAAATAGACAAAAATATATTACATATATTTGTATGACAATGAACTATGAAATTATTAAATGCAAGGAAAGAAACAACAGACCATTAGCTGGTATGTAGAAATTAAATACAGTTTTTTACTTGTTCTTAGCCTGATTAAAATCATTCCTAACGAATACGGAATACAAAGCATGATAGCTTATTACTATTTCAAGGCATTTTGCCATTGACAAAGTTGTTATGAGAAATTTTTAATTGTGTTGAAATCTCAACTGGATTCTAATACATACTCGTGTGATATACACATATATGGTATTATATTTTAAGATTAAACCTCCTAGGTAAGGGAACTCTAGAGTCCATGCTACTGAATAAATATGTTTCGTGGTTTATATAATTTGCTTTTAGCATTTGAAAAATAAAATTTAAATTAGAACGTTTTGTTAACAGGGAAGAGTGGATTGATGATTCGATAACTATTGAGTAACTATTGCTTAGCAACTTTATACGGCTCGGGCGATAAAAGCCTAATTACGCCCGCATTTCGGATCGTATAAACAAGTTTATGATTATAAACTGAAATAAATGTAATTATTATCAAACTAAATATTTTTTAAATATAAGATGAAGAAATATGAAGAGTGTTTATTGTAAAGAAGAAAATGATGCAAGGGACAGCAAACCAAAAATTTAATATTGAAAACTAATGTATTGTCTTCATCAAGTTTTTAAAAAAATACTCTTCATCCATGCAATTTTAAATAACAAATTAGTTGTTCATATGTTTGCAAAAATGGGAAAATATGTTGAATTTGAAATAATATTTAAATAAATTTAAATAGGTAACATAAATAGAAATAAATATTCATGTTGTAAATATAAAGGCTGTAACAGGGATAACGCACATAACTGCAACAAAGGATGAAACATAATAATAAGGAAACAAGTTTATTTGAGAAAATTTCTGGAAATTATTAATGTCAGAGATATTTCACCTTCTTTCTTATTGGAAAAAAGTTACTTTAAAAAATCAATTTCATAACGATATATTAAATATTATCTTCTTAAAATTAAATTAAAAATTAATAAGTTACTACATAATTTCAATTTGATTGCATTGATGTCTTGGCAAAAGTAAAAACAATCAATGAAATGAACTACTTTTATTGTGTTAAATAAAATAAAAAGATTTCAGAAAAATATATTTTTTTTTTTTTATAACAATTGATCAAAATGTCGACTTACAGCACGCAAAGAGGTATGACAACGATTTGCTACTGCTTTTATTTCTGCGTAACATTGCTCGTGAAAACATTTTCTCAAATGAACCTGACACCTTATTTTTAGGTGTTTATAGATTATGCCATTTAAATCTGGGACATCTTGTGTAAATATTAATAGATAATTTGAAATTAATATATGTATATATATATATATATATATATATATATATATATATATATATATATATACAGAGTGTTCCATTTAAGTGTGCCACCATTGCTATCTTGAGAACTATAAGAGCTACGAGATTGGTTAAATTAGCAAAGAATCACCATTTTGCAAGACTAATACAATGAGCAAAAAAAAATTTTTTTTCGACCTGTAGTTCTCAAAATACGGGACACAACTTTCTTATTTTAAATAGGAACATATGTTTATTTTTAGGTTATTCGATAGAGTATTTTTTTCTGAATTCAACGATATGAACATATCATATACTAATATAACAAAATAACTGAGAAAAATGCATGTTAGATTTTTTTGTATTTCATTTATATCTGGCTGAAATAAGAGTGCTTTGGATAGAAAACAATTCAATTTCTTCTTAAAATTGACAGTTTAAGAAAATAAAATTTAACAAAAAAAATCAAACAATGTTAAACAGAACATTATGTCTATGTTTTCTAAACATGCTCTCTTGTTTCAGCCAGATATAAATAAAATACATATAAAACTAACATACATTTTTCTCAATAATTTTGTTATATTACTATATATGTTTATATCGCTGAATTAAGAAAAAAATACACTATCGAATAACCTAAAAATAAACATACGTTCCCATTTAAAATAAGGAAGTTGTGTCCCGTATTTTGAGAACCACTGGTCGAAAAAAAATTTTTTTGCTTATTGTATTAGTCTTGTAAAATGGTGGTTCTTTGCTAATTTAACCAACCTCGTAGCTTTTATAGTTCTCGAGATAGCAATGGTGGCACATTTATAGTTAATATACACTACTTTGGTTTAAATTCATTCATCAATATTTTAAAAATTAAAATTTTTCACTACACATGCACTACACACATAACCTCACTTTAAGAAAGCACATGTTGCTGTGTCAATATGACACAACTTTTAGTTAATTCTTGTTGTTTTTAGGATGAGTGGAAGTCGGAGAGATGTTTCTCCAGAGGTCCTAAGGGATTCCAGTCCCAAGGACGATCTGACTATGGAAGAGGAGCTCCCACGTAGCCCGACTCCATCCACTTCCAAACTTGAGGAGACTATCGGAAATCTCCAACTAAATGCGCAGAAAAGCAAACTGAGCTGTGCCGCCAGAAAACGCTTTAAGTGGCTCATTAAAAGTCGGCTTAGTGCTGACGAAGCACGTGTCAAAACCCTTCAACCCAGGAAGGATAAGGGTCCAAAACGGACCCGGTCCGAGGAATCAACGCCCGAAATGTCTGTTAAAAGGCAAAAAACAGATGCTAAAGGCCAACCCAGCAGTGGTGCTCCGCCACCACCTGATAAGGCTACGCCGTCTGTGAGCTTTAAACAGGCAATCCTGGGCACACGCGTCGGCATCCTGCACTATAATTATCCGAAGGATATTTTAGAAACAGGACAGCTGACGAAAATTCAGGATGCAATCCTGGATTTAATTATTAAAGAGGCTAAAGGCTCTGTGAAGCCTAAGTTTCTTGGGACAACCTTTAAGTCCGGATGGCTGAGCGTCAACTGCGCCGACAAAGCCACCGCCGAGTGGCAAATAGGCAAAGTCGACAGCTTAAAGCCTTGGGAAGGAGCCCATCTAAAAGCTGTAGAGGAAAAGGATTTGCCAAAGTCCAGCATTGTAAATGCATATTTCCCTAACAGCAAAAACAATCCAACAGATCAGATATTGAATCTGATAGAGGGCCAAAACGAGGGCCTGGATACGCAGCAGTGGAGGGTTGTAAAGAGGACAGATGAGGGCTCGGCAGTGCTTTTTACACTATCCATAGACTCGACGTCCTTAAGCACCCTTGAAAAAGCTGATTTCAAAATCAGCTACAAATTTGGCCAGACAACGATTAGGCTAAAGGGTAAAAAACCCAACAAAAAGCCTACCGACGTCACTGCCAAGAAAGCCACTACCAGCACTGATACAGGTAAGGTTAACATAAAAAAGGAGGCAGGGAATAATGCCACCAATATTAACACTGGAAATTCCATATTAAAAGTAGGTAAAGGTAAAGAGGCTGCCTCAAAGCCTCAACCCAATCCCACACCTACACACTCCAAGACACCACCGGCCGTCGGAATCACGCACAAAGGGAAACAAGTTCCTAGCTGCGACGTGGCTCTGAACAAAACGTGATGTCTAGCAGTAATATAAAGATGCTGCAAGTGAATCTTCAACACTACAAAACTGCCTCTGATGTGTTGAACAAAACATTCACCACCACTAACACCGATATAGTGCTAGTTCAAGAGCCTTATGTGTATGGAAGCGTAGTAAGGAAACTTACTATACCAGTAGGTAAGTTAACCTACTGTAACGAACCAGATGTCATTCCAAGAGCAGCACTGCTCATTAAGACATCGATTAAATTCGTTACATTAAATAAATTTATATCTAGGGATTTGGTAGCTGTGGAAGCTACACTGCCTATATCAGGAGGTACGCAAGAGGTAATCATTGCATCGGCGTATTTCCCGGGAGGCACGATGGAAGCCCCACCTCCGCTGGTAAGGGACTTGATCTCCTACTGCAAACATAGAAACAGAAACCTCATCCTAGGATGTGATGCAAACGCACATCATACAGTTTGGGGTAGTACGGACATAAATACAAGAGGTGAGTACCTTTTCGAATTTATTTCTAGTACTAACATAGATATAATAAATAGGGGTAAAGAACCCACGTTTATAACTAAAAACAGAAGAGAGTTATTGGACATTACATTAGCCACTCCTCAAATTAGCTCTGAAATATATAATTGGCATGTCTCAAATGAAGCCTCAATATCGGATCATAGATATTTAAGGTTCTAGATAAAGGCTAATAAAGAACTTAAAACTCAAATTCGTATTCCGAAACTAATAGACTGGGTCTTGTACGAAGGTCACTTAAAGTGTGAAGTGGAAGAACTTACGAAAATTAATATAAACACAATTGGAAACAGCCTCTATTGACTTTCATAATGCGCTACACACAGCATATGAAAACAGCTGTACAGTAAAGCTTCGACAAAGTACTAGGAAAGTACTTTGGTGGACCGAGGAGCTAAGTAAACAAAGGGTCACTGTTAGAAGGTTATACAATAAAACCAAAACCAGTGGCAGCGATGAGAGCTGGGAGCAATATAGAAGTGCCCTAACCTCATATAATAAAGAAATTCGCAGATCTAAAAGGAATGCATGGTGTAGTTTTTGTGAGGGCTTATCAGAAACGCCCACGGTAGCTCGCCTTCAGAAAGTCCTATCAAAAGATCATACGAATGAAATAGGCCTACTAAAGAAACCAGACGGGGACTTTACGACAGATTCAAAGGAAACATTGGAGCTTCTGTTAAGCACACACTTCCCAGGATCGTCGTGGCCAGTTGAGGAGGAAGACAATTCCTCCGGAGCTACAACTAAGCTAAGCTTAATTAACAGTCTTAACACTGCTAATAATATTTTTTTAGAAAACAGAGTTGAATGGGCGATAAATACTTTCAAACCCTACAAGACACCTGGTGGAGATAGCATTTTTCCGGCACTTTTACAGAAATGCGCATAAAGAATATACTGTCAATACTCTGCGAACTGTACAAGGGAAGCTTAAAGTTAGGATACATTCCCACATTGTGGAGGAAAACTAATGTAGTCTTTATACTTAAAAGTGGAGGGCGTCCAAGCGTCCAGCCTAAGTCATATAGACCCATTAGTTTATCATCATTTATACTGAAATGTATGGAAAAGGTCTTAGATCAATACCTTAGGAATGAAGTGATAACTGCTTCACCACTAAACGTAAATCAATTTGCTTACCAGGAAGCAAAATCGACAACTACGGCTCTCCATAGCCTTGTCAATAAAATAGAGAAAACCTTCATGGCAAAAGAAATAGCTCTGGGAATATTTATAGATATTGAGGGTGCCTTTGATAACACCTCCTATAAATCCATTGAAAGAGCTGCTAGGTCAAAAGGTTTCGACCCAGCTGTAGTGGAGTGGATAAAAGCCATGCTGCAAAGTCGAACGATTACAACCTCGATAGGAGGAGAATCAGTAATGATAGAAACCAACAGAGGATGCCCACAAGGTGAAGTTCTATCACCTCTACTCTGGTGTATTGTCATTGATGACCTCCTAAATAGGCTCAATAAAGCTGGCTATTTTGCAAACGGATATGCAGACGACGTTGCAATTATGGTCAGAGGACGTAGTGACACCACTATCTCGTACCTTACACAAAAAGCTCTAAATCTAGTGCATGAGTGGTGCCTGGAACATGAACTTAGTGTAAACCCTACCAAAACTACAATCGTCCCCTTCACAAAAAGAAGGAAGCTAAATCTTCAAGCTCCCTACTTGAAGGGTACTAGAATTGAGTTTTCTACATAGGTTAAGTATCTAGGAATCATTCTAGACCAAAAACTCACGTGGAAGTCACACATCAACAAGATTACAAAGAAATCAGCAGTGGCGTTAAACACATGCCGTCGGCTTCTGGGTAAAAACTGGGGACTACAGCCAAAAATGACCCATTGGGCATATACTAGTGTTGTAAGATCCATGATCACCTACGCGTCACTTGTATGGTGGCCAAAAGTGAAACAAATCACAGCACAGGCATCACTGCGGAAACTACAACGCATGACCTGCCTCAGTATTACAGGTGCTATGAGTACCTGTCCGACTGCAGCAATGGAAGTGATTCTGGGGCTAACACCTGTACACATTCAGGTGAAAAAAGAGGCTTGGCCCAGATTGCCGAATTAAGGAATCCATAGGCACCTGATCCACAATTTTTCAGGCTGAGATTTATGCAATATATCTCTGTGCTCACATAAACCTAGTTAACAGGAGCATTAATAAATATAATGTCAGACAGCCAGGCAGCTTTAAAGGCATTGAATGCCTTCACATTCAAAGCTAGTCTGGAACTGCAGGGAGACCCTCCAATTGCTATCCGAAGCAAACCAAGTCACCCTAATGTGGGTACCAGGGCACGAGGGAATCCTAGAAAACGAGAAAGCTGATGAACTTGCTAAAAAGGGGCTAAACTTTCATACCACGGGCCGGAACCTTCATGTGGTCTTCCACAAAGCCACTATAAGAAGGTGGTCAAAAACTGGGAGGAATCTGCCATATCCTTATATTGGAAAAATATTCCAGGCCTCAATCAAGCTCGGAAATTCATTTCCCCAGCTTCGACAAACGCCAAAGAGTTACTAGCTCTCAGCAAAAAGGATCTTAATATAATGACAGGAATTCTCACTGGCCACTGTCCTTTAAAGTACCATTTGCACAAAATTGGTATAGCTGAAAATGAAACCTGTCGACTCTGTGAAGAGGACGAAGAATCGTCGGAACAACATACTGTGTGAATGCCTAGCCGTAACTGTGCAGAGACTCAATCAACTAGGTAAGATGTATCTTACGGCAGATGAGATCAAGAACTTGACTCCTGGAGCCATAATCGGCTTCATCAAAAATCTGAATCTACTTCCGGAAAACTAAGTAAAGGCTGTGTCACAATAGATCTTCTAGGTCGCGTTGACAAAAAGCGACAAAACGCTTAAACCCTCGTATACATACAATACATACACTTAAATGGAACATCCTGTATATATAAAATTGATCGAATCCAAAATCACGAATGGAACAATACTTCGTATAAAACGAGTATAATATACTATTTTTATACTTTGCTTCACTTATATAAAAATCTTAAAAATTTCAATTAAACAAATACTAGACTGTAAACTGGGGATACATATGTGAACTACGGTAACTCTGTTGAATGAAGTTGGGCACATTTATCTGTCAATATGCATTAAAATATTGTAAAAATATTTTCAAGTCTGTAGGTTATGATTTACGAAATTTTAATATACTTTTTTATTAGTCTCGTTTATTCGGTTTTCACATTCAGAAATAATATAAATTCTATTAAAATACATTTTAAAATATTTGAGGTTATCAATTTGACATTTAAACTGGGGTGCAATTGTAAGAATACCAATTTTACAACAACAAAAATACCAAAAAACAGTTTAACAATATATGATATTATTAAACCGTTTTCAATATAACAATAGGACAATTGTTAACGGAAAGTGTAAAAACATTTTTATATAATAAATGTGCCCAAAACTAACAATTTCTAAATGTTTGCAGCAATGGTGCGCAACACTAAACACAGTACACGTATATTTTATTTAGGAATATTAGAAATTTATTTAAATAACTAGAAAACGCAAATTATAAATTATGTGAAATTAAAAATAATACGTCTTATTTCCGTCAAAAATTAACAGAGTATATCAAAGACAAAAAATGTAGTGAAGTTATAATGGATAGTTTGGAATTGAGCAGATTTGCAGTTATTAGGAACTTTCTCCACACTCCGCCGAAATATGCACGAGATGCGAAGAGTCCGATACAGATCCAGATGGGAACCAGTGCGTGCGCCGGGTAATCAACTGCAGCTCAAGCGTGGTACTTTCAACGTCTCAACATCAATTTAACGCCACAGACAACGTGTTTCAAATATTTAATATAATAATAATAATATGTATTTAGAAATAAAACAAACTTTAACTTTTAAATTCTTACAGGGCTTCAAAAAGTCTTTCGAACCGGAATGAAAAAAAATGGGCGTATGTTACTAAAAATTTAATTCTCTTTAACTTTTATAAACATATTAAATTATCAAAAAAAAAACTCCAAAAATATGGTGTACACTTCTTTAAAAAATGTAAGATTAACGAATGGAATAATCTTTTTGTTTTTAGTTCTACATACATAAGTGTTTCATAGGCAACTAAAAATGAAATGGCGCGGTCTCAGTTCTGTATAGAAATAGGGCAACCATTTTCTGAAAAGCAGTCAAATTTATGAAGGCTTTATTTCATCTCTGGTAATAAAATCAGGTGTACATATAATTGTGTTGAAGTATAAAAATTGTGGAACAAGGATAAAATCATGTAGTTTATTATTAAATGGTTTTAGCAATATACCAATCCAAAAGTGGCATAAAAACTTATGCGTCAAGTTTGCAATTTGTTTTATTATTATTTGAAACGTTACAGAGCAAAATTCAAATTTTTAATATAAGTAAATGAACCCACCATGGGAGACGAAATAAAACCTTCCCGAATTTCACTGATTTCAAAAAAAAAAAATGTCCTATTCCTATTCTTCGACCAGTCAAAAAAATCTTAGTTTTAAACATTTCAAAAGTATTGACAGAAAAAACATACGCCTTTTAGATAATTTACCGTGACATCCGCTGTTCTTACCAAATACTGAATTTTGTTCGAAATTATATTGAATTGTAATTTAACTGTTTACAGCAAAGGGACAGAATTTCTATAATATTCCGCACATCAATAATTGTATATTATGTATCTAGTAGGAAAAGTGATATATTCCCGTACGATGGCGAATATTGCGGGATAAGCCGTAGGCGAGGCCAGAAACACCAGGAGTCCGAAAAGACACTTTTCCTACGTGGTACACATACCATTTTTTTTCGACTGGTTTATATTTAATAACAATGAAATAAATATGATTGTATTTTTATTTATGGAAAACAATAGACTGCATAATGTAGGTATGGGAATGCTTTGTCACCGGCCGAATTGTTATTTTTCGTAGCTTAGCAACTAAACTAAAATACCGGAATAATGCACATTCCGGTTCGAAAATATACCGGAAAGGTGTCAGTTTACGTCTTATCGAAAAAACAACACTATCATGTTGGAGTTAGCCCTGTTCCTGTAAATTAAAACATTTTGAGTTATTCTTTGTTATATTAGGTAATTTTAACTAATTTACAAATAAAATCATTCTAATTAATTAAACTTGTAAATGTATATTATATTTTTGGATAAAAAAAATCGAAATGTATAGTATATTTTTCGCGCTATCGTTGATGTAAGCATAAATCAGGTACTTCCATAGCAAGAAAATAGTAAATGTCTGATAATATTTATTATTTTATGAAAATCATACTACTTTCATATCCATTTGATCGTCTAACAGCGGGAAAAATTAGCTATAAAAACTTCGGTATTCTCTTAGACACGTTTCAGGAAGTCCTCTTCAACTACAATGGAGTCCCACTGCGCCTAAAACGAATATACACATTGTGAGTGTCGTGCAACATCTTCCCAAACTGGGGTGGGATTCTGTAACTACATAACGCACTCAAATAACAGTTAATGCGTTATTTGAGTCCGTTATCATAACAAAAGATAAAAAGTAGCTGTCACAGAACATTAATTTGTCCACTTCAAAGACTAAAACTTAATTCATAAGTAAGTAATACCTAAATAATCAATAAAATTGTATTTTTTTGTTAAATGACGATGGTATGATATTGATTTCATCTGAAATTAAATATTTGATAACTATAAAATTTTATGTTTATGTCTATTATTTCCATCGGTTATATAACGCACTCAAACCATAACGTACTTAGTTACAGAATCCCACCCCTGGTCTGCTATCGCCATGTTTCCAAACCAATATAATCTTCAAGTCCAGGTCATTCTCTTCTGTAAGTGTTCAGGTTGCCATCTCTTGTCGTCTACCGTTGTCTTCGTTATGGTTGGCAGTTTCTCTTCTAAACGACAACAATGCTTGCAGTTTTCTTGACAGGTCTTCTTTTACGTCATGCTTGCAGTGTGAACTACATTCTTCATTACTACTACCTTAACAGCAACATGAACTGTTGCTATCTTTTTACCAGTGTTTTTCTTAGGCTTTTTTTTCAATCTGTTTTTACCTTGTCTTCGATTCCCTCAGCATCGATATTTCACACTTGTGATTGGTTACGTGAAGCTTATTTAACAGATTCATACTCATATGACAGTGCATCAACTACAGTTTTTGGTCAAGTTAATACCAGTGCTCGCTGAGCTTCACTATCTCGAACTCCATAAATAAAGGCTTGAGTATTCAGGCACTCCAAAACGCTGTAAGGAGCTGCAGGATGTGCAAGACGAACTAAACGAGCTATGTCGGTTTCAAATTCATGCAGGTTCTTTTTAGAACTCTGATACCGCCTCCTAAATTCCGTCTGGTACACCTGCTCTAGGTGCTTATTGCTATATGTGCAGCTGCTCTACAAGTTGTTCGTAGTTTTCCGATTCATCTTCTTAATGACGCCGTCAAATTCTGGTGTTTTTTATAAGCATTTTAAAACTATTTTCTTTTTCTGGTTTCGTTTCTTGAATTTCATCCATCTTAGGTATTTCAGAATTTGAAACCGCTGGTGACTTAATTTTGAAGAAATATTTCTTATTTCTTCAGCTTTCTTCCCTTTCTTCTAATATTCGAGGATTTTCTTTTAATTGTTAATTTAATTATATATATATATATATATATATATATATATATATATATACATATATAGCAGATCTGCTATAACTCTACTGCCGCAGCCGCTCCTTTATATTTATAGGAACCACATCGCTGTGATTAGATTCGCAAGATATTGCAAATTTTATACGCGCATGCATCAAAAATGCTGTCCTTACAGTTTGATTTTTGTTAATTTACAATTTGTTTCTGTCACCTTAAAAACGAAAGAAGCACACTATTAAATACCGAAACACGATTTTATACGAATATTCGGCTCTTCATCTAGTTTCAGCTGAAAACGTAACCGAAACTTATACAGTTAAGTTAAAATTTAGTTAAATTTCATTAAACACAAAAACCCAGAGTTTTTCTTACCATTTAAGATACTGCTCGATTATCAAATTAAATAAAAGACTTTAATTTATTAGAAAATCACTTTATATTTGTGAGATACTGTCTGGTATTCCGAGCTCACTTTTATAAGTGATTTTACATTATAATCTTAAGAGACAAAAGTCACTTTCAACAAAAGCACTTATAAAAGTGTGTCTGGAATAAGAGCTACTATCTTTACTATAAAAGTAAAGACTCTAGTTATTATCATCACCTCACAAATGTCATAAATAACCACAATGGAATAAGTAGTGTTTTAGGAAGTATTTGTTACCAACTAACAGGTTCTTTTAGAATATATGCTTCTCTCTTAAAATAATGTTACTTTTTCTCTTGCCTCATTTTGCACTTCGAACCTTTATACTCACGTAACAATAATAAAATAGGAATTATATCTTCGAAATGAAGGAAACGGAAATAACGTAAAAACAAAACTGTTCATTATCAAAACAAAAATGAGCGAATGAAACCGTTCCGGACGCACCAGGCACGACTCGAACGAAGTTTCAGTAGGGTCAATTTTTGGCCGAAACCGAAACTGCGGCTGATACCAGTATTTTTGGCCAAAACTAGCTGAAACCGAAAAGGAAACCGAAGCTTTGGTCGGTCACGAATTTTTTGTATTTTTTTCACAGTTTTATATTTTTTAACGGAGGCTCCGAGTCACAGGTTCTTTATATCACAGACACACATTAAAGAAAATGGTTTTTACCGAACGACATGGATAGAAAATGATGTAAACGTTTTCTGAAGCAAGAGTTTAACTAAAAGTATATTTATTCTTGTCATTTTCAAGTTATTTTTTGTGAATATTTTGTAAAATTATTTAAAAAAAAAACTTAATAAAATAATAATTTAGTTGCCTTGTCATTTTTGTATGAAAGAATTATGCTAAGGTTTTGTGGATATGATTTGAAATTGATAATATTGACAAATGCCAGAATCTCAGAATATGTTTCGTAAGAAATATATAGGATATAAATGAAAACAATATCTTTCTTTCTTTGCAAGTTTTTGAGCGATTAAAATAATTTTGTGTAATGTAATAAAGAATAGTATTAAACACTTTCGTAAAATTTTACAAAAGATAATTAATTTCGAAGTGAAGTTAGAAAATATGAAATGAACGGAAATTGAAGAACAATTAGCTGTAAAATGATCTCACTTTCAAGTGAAATTACTTTAAATGATGTGCAGCATAAAATGTGTATAATTTAACGTACAAGGAAGTCATGTGGTGTCCACATCAGATATTTTCATTGATAATTGTCAAATTAATTGAAAGGAAAAGTATTACTAATAAAATAAGAAATAAATGATATATTGTAAATATTTGCCTACCTTAGTTCATTAAGAATTTTGAGATTTTACTGCGTTATGCAAGTCTTAAATTATGTGAATCTTTTTAACATTCTGTATTTATCAAGTAGTGGCATCATAAATACAGTCACATAAACTAGTGCACTATTTTCGCAGGCCTAATTGCAAAACTGTTTTATATTTTCGCTTGACTTCAATACAGTTTTCTTTCCGCTTTAGATGTTTATCAACTTTTACCAGCTGATTACATCTTAAGCACAAGTAACGCAGACTATTCCTTATCTTTAAGAAATATTTTTACATTATAATCAACTTGTGCGAATTGCAAATATTAAGAAATCCGCTTTATAAAATATAAACAGAATCCTCTTATAATAATTTATTTCAATATGATGCTCAGTAACGACCCTTACTAGTTAAATATTACTTTTTTATCAGGGCTGCGAATCGAAACTAAACCGGAAATAAAAAAATCAATTATTTTCGCTGGAACAAAAACCAGATTTAAACCGAAAAATATTTTTTTGTACAATGGGGCATTAGAAAATAATATTGATCAGGTTTCCAAGACACAAGGTTGCTTTTACTGGTTGCTACGTCAAACAAACCAGTAAGTATTTACATACCGTTCACTAAACGGTAAACAGGTTAATGGTTAGTACAAATGCACAGCAATGATTTAGTAAATATCGAGGTAAATTAATTTATCGCTATTAAAATTAAAAGTGCACTTACTAATACTACAATTATTGATAAATAATGGTACTTTATAAATTATTTTCGCAGATATATATTACACAAAAACACAACCATAAATGACATGTCATATTATAAAATGTAAAGATTGTTTGAAAAAAACGAACTGAATGAATTTTAATACACTTCATTTCGGATACTTTTTAATGATATTGAAGGAAATTAATTTTGATCGTGCAATAAATATTTGTAAGCATTACAAACCGGAAACCGGTAGGTATACCGATATAAGAAAATAAATAAAACAATTGTCTTCGATCGGTACGTAATGTAGTATTTTTCTAGTTGGAAATGCAAGCAAGTTAGGCATATGAATTGAATACTTCCGCCTCATATAATAAAGAGGAAAATATGTATGTTTTGTCCTTCCATAAGTGACCAAAATCTGACCTGTCTTACGTCTCTTGAGATTTATGATCTAAGTCACAAATACTTGGCGCGGCAATTTGTCATTCGGAATTTTACTGTATATGGTACAATAATGTCCAATTTCTTTTTAGATATATCATAAATTCCTCGTACGTCACAACCCACATGGTATGTGTTAAGCGCTAAAATAAAATACAAGAAAACTCATGTTGGGAAAAAATGTTTATTTTTTATTCGGTCATTTTATAGCATAATGCACAATGTTATAACATTTTTGACCCTAAATGTTACTACATTAGAATAGCTGTTATAATTATTATAAGCCCAACTTTACTATTTCTGACTACATTTATACTCTTTGTTTTTTCTTATTCCTTACGAAAATTTGCATAAGCAATCCATAACACGAAAAGAGAAATATAAATATTGCTTGTACTTTTTACAAGGAAATTTTACTAGATCATTTTATTTTATTTCATCATAGAAGTTACAAGATCTAAACCTAAACCATGGGCGCCCGCAGACTTTTTTAGAAGGTGGGTCGAAATTTTTGGTAAAGACAAATTATAAAGAATATGTAGAGAATACAAAACATTTTTATTATTAACAAAACAACCATATAGCTATACCTACATAGCATGTATACATATACGAGGGCGGTCCGATAAGTACTTAGCCTCACCGCCCTATAGCACAACAATCGCAAGAGCAATTTTTTATTGCTTAGAACATCATCGTAGACAGTTACTGTCAAATTTTCAGCTGAAACGGACGCGAAGTTTTGTTTTGACCGCGTGTGGAAGCGAGCGTGTCCGCAGATTTGAGAAAAATGGAAAAAGAACACTATCAGTCGGTGATTTGATTCTTGTTTTTGGAAGGGAAATCGCGCAGCGAAATTAAAGAACGCTTGCATGCTGTATAGGGTGACTCTTTTCCTTCGATGGCGACCGTCAAAAATTGGTTTAACGAGTTTCAACGTGGTCGCACGTCGGTTTTTGATGAGTCACGCCCAGGTGCCCCGAAAACGGCTACCACGGAGGATAACGTAACAAAAATCTACGATTTCGTATTGGCAGACCGCCGATTGAAGGTGCGTGAGATAGCTGACACAGTAGGCATCTCAAAAGACCGCGTTGGTCATACCTTGCATGAATTATTGGGTATGAGAAAGCTGTCGGCGCGATGGGTGCCGCGTTTGCTCACTCCTGACAACATGAACATCCGTGAGACCACCTCAGAACAGAATTTGACGATGTTTAGGCGCAATCCGAAGGAGTTTCTGAGTCGTTTCGTGACCGTCGACGAAACATGGGTACACTGGTACACACCAGAGACCAAGGAACAGTCGAAACAGTGGACTTCACCCGGCGAACGTGCTCCAAAGAAGGCAAAGACTGTCCTATCGGCCAGAAAGGTTATGGCCACGGTTTTCTGGAATTCAAAAGGTGTGATCTACATCGACTACCTGGAGCAGGGTAAAACGATTACAGGGCTCTACTATGCCGAATTATTGGGCCGATTCGATGCCGAATTGCAGAAAAAACGGCCCCATTTGTCGAAGAAACGAATGCTTTTCCACCGTGACAATGCACCGGCTCACACCTACGCCGTCGCCACAGCCAAATTGGTAGAATTAGGCTACGAACTGCTACCCCACCCACCGTATTCTCCGGATTTGGCCCTGTGCGACTTTTTTTGTTTCCAAATTTGAAAAAGTCTATCGCTGGGCAGAAATTTCAGTCGAATGGGGCAGTTATCACCGCCACGAAAGCCTACTTTGCACACCTTCAGAAAATGTTTTTTTCAGACGGGTTACAGAAGTTGGAGCATCGCTGGATCGAGTGTATAGAACTCAAAGGAGATTATGTTGAAAAATAAATCGCCATTTTTCAAAAAAAATTGTTATTCTTTTGTAGGCTAAGTACTTATCCGACCACCCTCGTACAGGTGTTCATTTTAAGTGGTACACTATTGCTATCACGGGAACTATAAAAACTACGTGGTCGGTTAAATTAGAAATTCGATTCAGTATTTTTTTTCTGAATTCAACGATATGTAATACCCTTAATGTGTTCCTGTATCTCCTAAGCGGAGCATAGGGCAACCGAACACACCGAGCCGCAGTTCTAACTGCCGTACTGTCGGTTGTTTCATTTGCCAGTACTACTTCTATTTAAGATGTATAGATGGCAAGTCTATAGCATCCGAGTGTGATACACAAGTAGCTGTGTTTTTTATTTTACGACAAATCACACGTTGTCGGTCGCTGGGACTTGAACTGAGGATCTCAGGTTCGTATGACGTCACAGCGAGCTAAAGATGCGCGCTAGCTCGCTCAGCCATCCAGCCGACATGTAATACCCTTACATAACAAAATTTTTCTCAAAAACTTTAAGAATTTTTTTTCGGCGTGTTAGAAACTTTTCAACGAAAATAAAAAATACGGGTCTAATATTTTTACGTACAGATTGAAAATTTCGTACCAATTTTTTCTCAAAAATTTTATACATATTCGTATAATACATAATAATAATAAATTTGAAAAAAAATATTGTGATCAATAGTTATTATAAAACAAAAAATACATTAGACTGAAAAAATATAATTATATGTTAATTAAAAAATGATATACAATTTATAAATGAAAGGGGGGTCCATCGATCCTTTCGACCCCCCCTGCAGGCGCTTATGATCTAAACTAATATTTGGAAACCGTGAGTTGGGTATATACTTTATAATTTATTAGAATGATATGTAGAAAAGTAGATTCTGAGAAGTGAAAGTGAAGTATATGGAGCAGTAATGTCCGTGTTTATGTTTTTTTTTTCGAATAAAATGCAAGTTGTTAGTGTAGGTATATATTCACACATGACAGAAAGTCTATGGAATGATTATACGCACAGCGCTACGCAGCTGTTTAATATGGGAAATTAATATAAAGTACCATAATGGAATTTTATATTATGCATATTTCCTTTTTACTATGGTACACTTAAATGGATTTCACTTAATAATAATCTCGCAGATATATGGTTATTTCTAAATATATAAATGAAATACTATATTCACCATGAATATTTTACTTTCAGTTCCAACATGAATAAAAAATATTAATAGCAACTTTATTTTAATTAATATAACATCATTTCGCAATACATTATAATTTATACCGTTATTATTCCATTTTGTGTAAACATTTTATAATGATTTTAAGGGTGTAATGTTAATTATTTTATATACTTTATCCAACACCGTGTAATTATAACGATATAAGTATGCTGTTTTTAGATAAATAAAGTAGGTCATAAGTCACTAGTGAGCTAAATATATAAGCTCACTGTTTTTTGGTTCGTATCATAGTAACTACGTTATAAAACCTTCTCTACATTATTTTGTTCCTAAATGTCAATTCTAAATTCCATCTGTCAAAAATCTTATATGTATTTTATATCAATGATTAAAATGTGTTGGATAAAATGTTGTATGGCACACGTGTGTTAATTACCTAAGTCACTTGAAAAAATACCATACTCGGCCTAACGGCCTCGTGAGCTATACTTTTCCCACGTGAGTTATATGTAATGTAACACACTTGTACCATAAATAACTATTAATTATCTGTATAAAGTATTATCTATTTTTTTTTTATTAGGAACCAACTATAATAATATAGACCAAATAACCTGCTGGTGTAAAAATGTACTCATAATCCGAACCCCCAAATGCACTTTGATCTGTACTCCGAACGCACGCGGCACAACGACACTCGTGGACAGGGTCATGTACACATTCAGTTTAATGCAGTCGTTCCTATCTTGTGTGTACGCTCGAGTACATAATGCCCCCGAAACATTTTTTTACTATCATTGTGTACCTTTTTTAACCTACTAACTTAGCGGAGTTGAAAATTTTATATACTTCGGATTATAAATATCATGTTTATGAATTCCATAGTTAGAATTATAGTGACTAAATACTACAGTAGGAAAAAAGTCAATATATCAACTTAAGTCAACTTTTTAAAAAAGTCGATCGATCGATTTTTGAAAAGCATAGTATCGATTAATTGAATGTAGACTTTTGATAATATCAAATTTTTTATCGTCGACTTTATTCGATTAATTCGACTGTTTTCAAATAACTATCTCGACTTTTAAACTTCGACTTTGACTTCGACTTTTCGGTTATCCGAAACTTTAAATCCTTTTCTAATTTTTTACCCTTAAACTTTTATAATATTATAGTAGTATAATAAATCAAATTATTGAAAAATAAGACACAATAAAAGTATGAACAGAAATAACTCAAGATGACTTTACAACAGGCATTTGCAAAACAAATACTATAAAATTTTGCAGATATAAAATGCTTGGGAAAACCAAGATACGGCGCGCAGTTTCGGCATATATTAAGTCTGTAAAAATAAATTTATTTTCGTACGAAAATATAAAAATTTATATTAAAATATATTTAATTAATGTTGAAAAATTATTTTTCGTATAATTTTATTACTTAAAAATGCAAAAAAAAAATATTTTAAAGCCACTAAGACAATATTTTTGGTATTATTTAATATAAAAATGAACTTCAATATTGTTCTGTTAGATGGCATTTGTATCATTGTTGTTATAAGGTATTTTACATATATTTAGCGTAGCGTATTTGTATACTTTTAGTTTGATAAAATGCCTTCGCCTTTTGTGGATGAATGGCTAGTATGTGTACGAGTAATGTACAAATACGTATGTAAAGAATAATTCAGTTATTCTGTATAACCTGTTAAAAAATATTGTAGACCTGAAGATGACTCCAATCACAAGACGAAACGTCGTCTCTTTTTAATAAATAAACGTTAAAAAAGTCTTTATCTCCAAGATTCATTTCCCGAAATTTAAATATGTTGAACCCATTTACATAAAAAAGCATGAAAATAAATGATTAAATTTTGATCTTTCATCTTTGGAAACCCGATATTGAAATTTGCGTTACACAAGAAAAACATGTAATCCCCCCTGTAACAATACTCTCTACAAAAAAAAAACGTGCTTTAAGAAAAACGGCACAATCATCAAATCCATGAAGTTGTATAAATGTATAAACAAATGTTTTAAGTTTGTAGATTTTGTAGATACTAACACGTATAAGTAAATAAACTTACAGAAAATGAATTTCCTTTTTCACAGTGTCATGGGTAATTTGAGTAACAAGCGACATTACTGTTATTTATTTTTAGAAACGGCACGCGTTGTTCGTTATT
Source organism: Stenolophus ochropezus (assembly GCA_035578165.1). Classification (NCBI taxonomy): domain Eukaryota; kingdom Metazoa; phylum Arthropoda; class Insecta; order Coleoptera; family Carabidae; genus Stenolophus; species Stenolophus ochropezus. The sequence continues at coordinate 8,367,500 of JAQOWZ010000008.1, read as the reverse complement.
TACTTAACTTGATACTTTCACACACTTCTGTACGTTGAGCCACAATAATCACTTGTACATCCGTTTATAACAACATATATACATACATGTATATATTCAATACTATGTCTTTAAAATACCTGGTCTTACTACCGGGTACTTTCAACAGATTATGATTTTTTGCTTTCGTTCTATAAGAAAGGAAACCTTTGTTCTTGGTCAATTTTCTCGAATTCTTAATAAATGTCTATGTTATAAAATAAAAAAATGATGATAAAGTCTTCGCATATTTTATGTAGAGTCAAAATGGAAATGTGCCTTACAAGTAAAACTCTGTTCTAAACGACATATCATAATAATAATCGAAATTATTGACACATTTACACTGTAGTGGCAACTCGACTAGGTGTACTATCAGGAGCCCAATACTAAAGGGCAGTGTTGGCCTGATTTAAATCATTAGATTTAAATCTACTGATTTTTTAATAAAAATCATAAAATACAAATTATATTAAAAATTTAATTATTTGCTACGAAACTTTTAATAATTACCAAAATATGTTGTGTATGTAATAATATTTTATAAGTTAGATGATATTTCGACACATTAATTATCATATAACAGAAGAAAAATATAAGTATTTAAATGTAAAGTAAAAATTCTTAAGGGAGGTATTGTTTTTGGTCAGATTTCTCGAGTGTGAGTTTTCAACATATAAGCACGAATTAGGGTCCCTAGAATACGATTTTACTATTTTTATCGTGATGTCTGTATGTCCGTGTGTCTGTGTGTGTGTCTATGACGATTTTTCGTCCACGATAACTCCAATATGATATATGTAAAAAATATAATATTTGGTATTTAAGAGTTATATACTATTATGATGAACTGATTAGATTTTGACTACAATTGGTTAACCGGAAGTAGTATTTTACTTGAAGTTTTAAACCGTTTTTCCTAAAAAAATACCTCTAAATACCATATTTTTGCAAATTTCGTTATCATAAACATAAAGATTTTTTAATTTTCCACCGATCTGCATAATTACGTTTATATATAACTTCTATCTAGATAGAAAAAAATATATAAATTATAATAAATTTCATATCGTTTAGGCTGAGGAATTTCGATAAAACAGATGAGTTATTCATATGTTCACTAAATTTGATATAATGATGTCAAATTTGATGTAAGTAAGTATAAATGATAAAATAAATTAAAATGAAGTAATTTTATTGTAAAATTTAAAAAGATGGAAGAAATATATTTGGAATGTATTTGCATGCGTGAATCAAAGTAAGTTCGGTTCCGGTTTTATAGTAACGTCAAAAATAGCTGTCATTATTGGTCAAACAAATTTTATGAAGGAAATTTTAGGTATGAAATGAATTAAAAATTGCAATAACAAACTAATTTTAAAACTATAAATTAAATGTACTGAAAAACTTATATAGAATATATTACTACAGTGGCGGCAGATTTTTTTCTACTGTTATTGTTATGTAAAATTAATAAAATCATACAGTTTGTAACATTATTATAGCTCCTGAAGAAGCCCCATGGGGGTCGAAACGGTCGAAAGTGATTTCTAGTAATATCGTCGTTTAATTCCTTTTTTATATCCATTTTCAATATAAAAATTAAAACACAAAAAAAATTACTTAAAATAATATTATGAAATAAAAAAATAGCAGCACAAACACAAATAATATTAATATTTTTAACGAGATGCCTTTGCGGTGTTACTATTGCTTAACCATGGAACTGATTCAAAGATTTGATTTGTATGTAGGTATTACTTACATATATATGATGTTGCAAATAAACAATATAATATTCAAGACTTTAGTTGTAAAATGATGGAAATAGGTAGGAATCAACTTTCGCTCTTGGCATGGGCGTAGCTAGGATTTTTTCCAAGCGGGATGAGGCAAAATTAATTAAAATTTTGCAATTATCTTTTATTTTTTTAATAATTATATATATATATATATATATATATATATATACCGGGTGTCCCAGCTCGACCGACACATGGGAGTTTTACATGGGAAATCAGTTAATTATGAATAGTATCTCCCCAGTGCAAGATATTAACTTGAAATTTTGTATACTTATCGGAGAATATTAATTCTATGGATCACACTTATTTGAAATATGCAATTTCGTCTGCTGGGCGAGATTTATTAAATTTAAAATCTAATATTTCCGTTCAAAATCAGACAGCCATGGAAATAAAAGAAAATATTTATCTGACAGTTTAGTGAAGTATCACTGATTTTAATTCTTATTCCCTGTATTTTAATATTATTTAAGTTGAATTTAGTTTCTTTTTGTTAAATAATATACCAATATTACAAAAATATAAATATCTACAATGGCATGTCATTAACTGTCAGAACTGTCACATAGATATTTTCTTTTATTTCCATTGCTGACTGATTTTGAACGAAAATGTTAGATTTTATAGTTTAATAAATCTCGTCTTGCAGACGAAATTACATATTTTAAATAACTGTAATCCATAGAAATAATATTCCCCAATAAGCATACAAAATTAATTACATTAATTACAAAGTTAATATCTTGCACTGGGGAGATACTATTCATAATTAACTGATTTCCTATGTAAATCTCTTATGTGTCGGTCGAGCTGGGACACCCGGTATATATATATATATATATATATATATATATATATATATATATATATATATATACATATATATAATATTTTCGGGCGTTCACGTATTTCTTAATAGTTCCTACTTTGCCTTATTTCTCATTGTAATTTTCAATATATTTTCCTAAGTCGTATTCTACTACTTTAGCTTGTAAATTACAGTGAATGTGCTTAGTTCTCTCTTTGCACAATGATTATTAAGTTTTTTTTTCATTAATATTATACTTACTACAGATACTGCTTTGATTGAAATATTTTCGTACATCCATATTAAGCAGTACAATTAACATAAACATAAAGTGAGCTAGTACAAATTTTGAGGTTAAGTTCAAGAAGTAGGTTTCTCGCACAATCTACGGGTTAGTTGCTTAAATTATGTGGCGCCAGTCATCTATTAGTGAACATAAAAATCACAGTACCTGTTTTACATTTTGTAAATTTTATTAGTATCAATTTCAATTGTCTGAAAAAAAATTCTTCGTTAAAATATTAGTTAAGTAAAATAATTTGTCTTATTATCGATTTCATTGCTTCTATTCAATTCATAACAGACAGTACAATTGCAATTACCGCGCGGGTATTATGTACCCTTCAATGTATCATCTAGGTACTCAAATCTTTAATAAACGATAACATTAGTATTAGTGTATAATTAAAGTATAAATAACATTTTTATTGAATACCTAATGCTGTAACAAAAGACATTCAATTACATTTAACTGACAATTTCAATGTTTATAAAAAATGCGCCTAGATAAACTTAAAAGCAGTTTGATTACAATTGAAATAAATTATAGGTAAGACGTTTTTGTAATGTTTTGATCTATAACTATTCAAGCAAAAATTTCGTTCTAATTTCCAAATTTCCGTATTTTGATATTCAATGTTGTTATTGACCCATTGACTTAAAATATAGTTAATATACATTATCAGGTGTGTATCTGTAAGGATGTCCTGTGGCAGAACAGAATGTTGTTGCGGAGCGATTTATAATTTCCGCTTTCATTGTCCTACAAACTCGCGGCTATTCTTCCGTCGCTAATTAACTCGCCAAGTGTGCTACTGCCTCGCTCATTCATCGCTGCCAATTGATGTGCCAACGCAATTAAACACAAGTGCTTCCAAATATCTACACGTTCCAACGTTCATTATTAGCCAACTAAATACGAGGAATTGAAAAGAAGACGTAAATATGAGATTATCTTTATTGGACAAATAAATTAACTACAGAAGTTGTACGTAATAAGCGAGAAAATAAGGGTTTAACAAAAAAAATTCTAGCTGAGTTATAGTTCTCACAGAAATATAGTGAATTGACGTTTGAGAATAGTGATGCCACGAGACTAATCTCGAGTAAAGTGATCTCGTCTCAGTTTCAATCACCCTTATCTTGTCTCGGTCACGAGATTGGATTTGTCTGTTTTTATTAATACAAATAATCAAAATTTATGTGTTACATATAAACTTAAATAATAACACTTTATTTTCTTATTAATTTTGATATATGCTTCAATTTAGAAATGATTGTAATTAAGATAAGAAACATTCCAATAATGTCATCTTTGGAGACACATAATTTTTTCAAATTTAACTTATTTAATAGTAATGTATATTTCAGTTTGAGTATTTATAAATTAAATTTGAAACAATAAACCGAGTGTTAATGTTATTTAAATAATAAATTTATATGAATTCGTATTTAACTTCACAATATGTAAAACTAAGGGTATTTTAAATTTCACAAATATATCTACACAGTGCAGTGCACATCCTGGAACCATGGCAAAATTATATTAATTACTCTGATTTATATTTTTTTAATTTAATTTTGTCATAAAAATATGACTACTTTATTGCGGGATAAATATTAGCGTGATGAATACGCTGAACGCGGGTGTATAAGCCATGTGCACTCCTCCTTTTGGTATGGTTAGTGCAGCTCATTCGTACGGGCAAGGTACCATCACAGTCACTTTATCAAGAGAGAAAGAATAATACAGAAACTGGAGAAATCTAATCGCCGCGTCCATGTTCCTCGCGTGCACCGGAAATTTTGCACTTTCGTAGAGTTAAATGTTTCTGGCTTCCATGTTCTAATTTATATCAACATTTTATTTTCAGTTTTAGGTAAATATACACACTTTATATAAAAATAAAGTTTGTAATACTTTTAATTTGTATTTCATACAATTCTATTACCAGTGTGTATTTAATTATTACTTTATTCAATGCTATTATTGATTTATTGATATTTCCATTTTATAGAAGCGTTTTTTTTTTTTCAAAAAATTAAATTATTAAAGCTATGAGGTCAAAACCTAATATTAATTTGTCACAAAAGATAAAAAATAATAAAGATGAATGTGTGTTTCATTTTCTTGTACGAAAAATTTAAATGGTTGTGTGAATGTTCCCACAAAACATTTTTTTTTGGCCATGCTTTTGTTTTGTTACAATTAACAAAGATAAATAAACATGGGTTCTACCTATATGGCTATGATGATAAACTTACAAGTAATTGTTTTTTTTTTCTTAATTTTATGAGGGCAAATTTTATTCAAACAAATATGATAAATTTATGAGAGAAAACATCTTAATGCTTTATACATTACACAAACCCATCTTAGAATGAGTGCACATCTATCACAAAATACCACCACACGCCACTACTTTACAGGTACCCTATATTGCTCTTATTCTTGAGTCATATGTCAATTACTTTATTTAAAGTATGGATTTCGGAAAATAATCTGAAGAATTTAAAATCAGGCTGTGATAAAATATTTTTGTATTAATAATATAACATAAGCATCATTACATTGAGGTGGTAAGCACATATAAAATAGCGACGGGAATTCAATCTGGTACTAGACAATTTTACGGGGGATTGACGACATCATCTTGTCGGGTGATTCTGACTCCTGACCAAAAAGCTTCCCACCCATCCATATAAGGTTGTAAAATCCGCATTCAGTTTCATATAACTAATCTTCTGATATATATGAAATTCACTTTCGGATAAGCCGATTGGCCCTTATAAAGTTTTATGAGACTTTTTTCTGTCGTATGATGTTAAGGGCCGTACCAGAAATTTTCTTTCAAAATGTTTCCTAATTATGTACTTTTTAATCTAAGTAAAATATTCAAATAATAATATATTTTAAATGCCGTCTTCTAATTTCAATTTGTAAATTGAGAAGAGATTAAATTATTAAAATAAATTCAACTGTAAATTTTAAATACAAACAGTTATTAAATAAATATAAGTAATATTTGGTTGTTTAAAAAAAATATTTTATTTTATTCATATTTCGACTTTTAAGGCCATTAACAGAAAATACTAATAAATATACTTCACAGAAAAATTTTAGTATTTATACATAGAAGAACAAAGACAGAAACTAAGTATTAAATAGCTTTACAATAGTAAGAATATCTAAAAAGGATTAAAGCGGAGAGATTAATGGAGATTTGACTAAGTCAAGTTGTTCATTCGTTAGATTTTTCTTTTCATTGAGTGATCTTTGGATTTCCAAAAACATATTCTAAGAACTCCATTATTAGTTATTTATTTATACAAAGTAAGTACAGTATGAATTTATTTAATACGGATCTGTTCTTACTTTTCAAGTGATACCTTTGAGTTGGGATAATTTATAACTCCTGATCACAAAGCTTCCCACCCTTCCATAAAAGGTTGTAAAATCCGCATAAGTCAGTTTCATATACCTAAATTTCTACTACACAATGGACAGAAACAATGATTGTTTTTAAAAAAATCATATTTCACACCAGTTTATTTTTTATGTATCATATACATTTTTATTCAACCATCATTATATATATTTGTAATTTGTTACAATATTTTGCTCTGTGAATTATGTGTTATTTTCATTTATTTTATAATTTGACAAATTCTGATGTACATCATCCATACGTATATTACAAATTTTACATCTGACTATTTCTAACACTAAAGAAGATTATAGAATAATCGAAACGTTTGGTTGTGAAATAAAATTTATCAATATTAAGACTGCCGTCCAATTGTCACTTCCTTGACATCCAATATCCAGTCGACTAACATCTTTATCATTACTTAAAACTAAATACTTACGTGAATGCACCTTTAAATAATAAAAACCAATATCTATTCATTACGGCTCTTAAATTTCATTATTTTCTTGTTAATTCGGGCGTCCCTTATAGATTCCATCCTTAAAAACGCTAAAATTATCATGCATGCAGATGAATAATGATGCTTTGGAAATTCAGTCTGATCTCGATAGATTGTATACTTATTCAAAAGTTAATGATATTTACTTAAAACTTAATAAATATACATTAAATATTTCCTTTTGTTATGGAAACATTTGGAAGTTGTTATAAATAAATGATAGTAGAGAGTAGGAAGAAAAGCTAAGTTTGACAAAAGGATTGAAATATGTAGGTTTACTGTGAAAAATTATAATAAACAAAAACCTCTCTAGAAAAACAAAGATGTAGAATTTAAAACAATTAAGAAAAGTTTTAGGTATGAGTATGAGATTTGGGGTTTATATCCCAGTTTAATTAACAAAAAAAAAAAACTAAAATAAGTTGCCGATCTACATTATTAATACCTATGCAAGTAAAATTGTTTAGAAACAGACGAATTTCTCAATTCAATTTCATTTGCTTTGCACATGTTTCTCAATGAAATAGCAATATTTTATACTCGTAGTATATTTCTTCAAATAAATGATTACGTTTCTTTTGTAGAATTTGAAAATATTATAACAAGTGCCCGACCGAAACACGATTTTCAGCCGAAACCGTGACCGAGTATTCGGTTCCTCTTCCAGTTTCGGCCAAAACCGAAATTTATGTATATCTTAACGTCAGTTTCTTGGATAATCACTCTATTTTCGTAGAGATGATGGTCCCCAAACGTCATCTTTACTAAAGAAGTAAAGACAATCAAATTAGTAGTCTTTTCAAGAAGTATTTATTAATAATTAATACGTTCTTTTATACTGTTTGCTTTTCTCTTAAAATAAAGCTACTTTTTTTTTCTTATTTGTACAATAAGTCGTTGTTATAATTCTACAATTTTAATTAATCATCCTGTATTTGACACATTTGTAATAATAGCCTCAGAATAACGATAATAAAATAATAATTATATCTTTAAAAGGAAAGCGCCCGACACGGTACGAACACTATTTTCAGCCGGTCCGATGTCTTGTTTAATTTTTGGTTGAATCTGAAATTGCAGCCGAAACCAGCATTTTTTGTTGAAATCGAAAACGTAACCGAAACTTTGGTTGGTTACTAATTATAACTTTTATAAAAGTAAAATTGAGGAAATATAAAATACATATTCTATGCTTTTAATCGTAAGTTTTCCAAGAACAGTCCATTTTCTTTGTTTGTAATAGCGGCGCTCCTGTCCAGATATGATATTTTTATTCAAATTAGTAAATAATTTGACCAATAATCTTGTTCTTCTAGAGTAGTTCTCATTTAGAATGCCTTGTCATTGAATTTTTCTCAATGAGTTATTTTGTATTAATAAATATAAAATTAATTTTACTCTGAATTCTCCATTATTTTAAATTATTTCCTCATTTAAAAAATATCTTCTGCTGGTTTTAAGATTATTGTAAAATTATTACTTTTCATGTAAATTCAGTTTCAAAGCATTTGTACTATTGTAAGTAATTGTAAATTTTCATATAATTTTTATTGTATCAGTGTTTTGCTCTGATTAGACATTTAATAAATGAGTAAATAAATAAAAATAATTGTATGTTATTAAAGTAGCGTAGGTACTATGATAGCTTACGATTCGTGTTCCAAATATATCTTCCTGAATAATAGCCATAATAAGCGACTAAAATATAATCTATTATTTTCGACTGTCATGTAATAAAATTATTTACTGATTTAAAAAAAAAATCTCTTTTGACTTTAAAACATCCGTAATAAAAAAAATATAGTGGTGTAAGACAGGGTGACCTAGCAAGCTATTCAACTATTCTTATAAACTTATTAACGATTTTTAAAATTGTTGCTGCACTTGGTGTGGGCCAATTATGAGCAATACATATCAGACACTTGCTATTAACTTCGATTTAAATCTATTGTATTTAAAACAAGAAAAATTTAAAATACAAAAAAAAATGTCAAATTCGTTTCATATATTTCATTTTAAGTGAAACAGGTAATACATAAATACATTGCTGTCAATTAAATATCAAGTCCAGGGCCATCGCGACGGGTGGGCCTGGGTGGACAAATTTTACCAAAATCTGTTTTAAAAATTCGATGACGAATTATAAATTAAAATAGAAATTAATGTACTAATGTAGCTTTTTCTGAAGTATATAGTTCCAAGGACAGGACGCAAAAGAGTTTTTTTTGTTTAAGAAGAATAAAGACTTGTCTTAGTAGTAAAATATTGAAAGGCAATTGACAAGAAAATTGAACTTGAACAATGTAACAGATATCTTTGCTTCAAGACGGATAATTCTAAATTGAATGCAATTTTAAAGTTTTATTCCAGATACCATAATCATTGGTTAATGGAAAAATATCGCATCGATAACCGACACTATAACCAAAGATGAAAAAAACAGCCCCTCATAGTTGTTTATAATGTAATTTTCTTTTATTTTTCGTTAAATAACATTTAGTTATTAAAAAACAAATTTTAATTTTTAATATTTGCTAAAACATTATTTTTTATATTTACCTCTTAAGATAAGTGGAAAGAAGTGGCGTACTTTCCATTGTATAATACAAAGTAGATTATTATATTATTTTATAAATTTAGTCGATAACTATTGGCGTTTTATTGTGATCGACCGATGTAGGGCTGTGATATACAACCGATTGAAACTAATGGTGAGTGCAGCTGTCAGGCCAGTCTGTTTCCCCAATTCACTTTCCAGATGCAGATGCTGCTAGAAAGTCCCTGCACCGACTCGGCCACCGCCTGGCCTGGCTCTAACCTACATGCCTCAGTCACTCTCTACACCTGCCGCTATACGCTAGCAGCATTCTGCGTCAATCACGACGAGCAGCGAGCATTGTTATCGAATCGCTCCTGTCAACCACTAGCTAATTGCAGAGAAAACACAACAACTTAGAGAATTTATCATCTTCTGGGAATCAGAAAAACTTTTTTTGGCATTCTTATTTCTTTTGTAAATTTCTAATACCATTTCACACCAATTGGAAATCATTAAAGACTAAAGTGAATCTTTAAGAAAAATCTGAATTGTACACCACAGTATACTCTAACTTTAAGGTTATAGCCAGGGTAACTGTGCAAAAGATTTATGGGTCTAAAATATAAGAAAAATCAGGGTTGTTAAAATTTTTCTGAGTTTGTTTAATTACCTACGTACTAAAACACATAAATCTAAAATGTACATCATAAATAAATAAACTAGAAAATAATAGTAAGGTGATATATTTGTATCAGGTACCTATATAATACGATAAACAACATATTGTTTTATTTTATTTAAAATAATTCAAACCCGAATGACAGGTACCAATGTCATCGTAACGATTCCTCAAATACTAGTGAATAAAAAAAGTAGAATTTTTTTATGTAACATTCTGATACTCTAGATTAAATCTGATTATATTTTGATGTTACTTTTAGAGATTTATCACAGTATTACTAGGCAACCATATTAAACACTTCCCCCCAAGGAATTTTAAAGTATTTCCTACCCGTGAGATTTCCAACCTTTGACAGGTTAGGATTTGACATATTACAATAGTGGTTGTGAATAAAGGAATTTTATTTATATGTAAGTATTAATAATTTTAATAATTCATTTTTCCGTATCAGCAGTCAACGCACGGATACTTATATATTACCATTTATAGATATTGCAGAAATAAAAACCAAGAGAAAATCTGCGACGCAAAAAATATAGCAGATAAAATAATAATATAAATATAAATAAAATGTGTAAAGAGGACAGGCGAGAGGTCCTGGGCCACACAGTTTTTTTATAGGGATCATTACATTTACGTAATTATACCTTATACTATTCCTATTCGTATATTAACATTTATAGATATTGCAAAAATAAAAACCAAGAGAAAATCTGCGAAGCAAAAAAATGTAAGCAGATAAAATATTAATATAAATATAAATAAAATGTGTAAAGAGGACAGGCAAGAAATTCTGGCCACAAGATTTTTTTATAGGGATCACTACACTTAGATAATTATACCTTATCCTATTCCTATACATAAGCATTACTTTCTATGATCTTGGCCATATCTTACACCAATTGCACCAGAAGCCGGTTTCTTGAATTGATAAAGTTTTTCCTTTTTTTAAGTGCGGTCCTTCTTTCTCGTTTGGCTTTCGCCAAGTGCTTATATTCAGCGCCACGAAATCGTTTTCGTGCATTACTCATATTTGCACTGTAACTGTAGCGATTCATATTATTTGACTTATAGACTTGATGGTTGATAAATATTTTGAGAAAATGACAGTATTGATTGGTCTCATCATTTTATAACCGATTAGCGTATTGTTTAGAAGTTAGTGGTAGTAATTTTGAGCATTTATTAAGTTGAAATAAAAAATAATTTTTAATTAAATGTATTCTTAGGTAATAAAATAATTAAAACTATATAATAATCTATATTAATTATTTCGTGCCTTATGCTCATGTTAGAGAGATACAATTAGAATTTTTCTTCTTTTTGAAATATGACAGTTTGATGACTTTGACAACTATGACCTATGTCCAGTTTAAAAAAAAACGGGATAATACATTGCTGTCAATCACTTTAAATGTAACTATGGTAATGACATACGGCTACGTCCACTGATAAAAAAAGTCGGTATATACTATATACGGGGTGAATACTGAAAACCTTGACATAGGGAAATAACATGAATCCGCTCTCATCCACTCGGCTATGGAGCATTTTGTTTTAGACGTTTCTTATTCGAAAATATGAAGGATAACCTTCAAAATACAACTTATTTTTTCAAATATTTCTGTTAGAAAAAGCCATATTACATAACATTTTATTTTATTAGATGCAAAATTAAGTAATCTAACTAACGATACCATATACACCCGATTTTATTTAGCGGGACAGATGGAAACAGCAAAAAACTGTTTTCCCATGTTATTTCCCTATGTCAAGGTTTTCAGTATTCACCCTGTATATATATATATATATATATATATATATATATATATATATGTATCATTATCATATATATATATGATAATGATACATGCCTTCGAATGAAATAATACGTTAATTTTTATAAACTCTGAATAATCTTCATATTTTCTTAAAATTGCACTTCATAAGAAAATTCAAATTATGTAAAATATTTTCAGAACTCATAATTAATAAATAGACACCACCACCCTGCCCAAAAAGCTTGTACTATTAAAACGCTTTATCAGAGAGCTTCTAATCTATGTCATCCCAGTAAACTACAAGAAGAAATTAATTTTTTGGATGAAGTTTTCTTGAAAAATGGTTACAGTAAAACTCAAATAAGAAGAGCGCTAAAAACGAAGAATAAACCTCTACCTATTCCACAAGTGGTTCCTGAAAAGAAATTATTTGCTACTTTGCCATTTATTGCCAATGTCACCGACAAAATTGGAAGGATTCTTAATAAATATGACATAAAAACTTCATATAAATCAAGTTTAAAAATCCGTGATCTTCTTGGCAATGTCAAAGATACAGTTTCTCTACACTGTTCTGGCATTTATAAGATTCCTTGTCAGTGTGGTAAAATATATATTGGTCAAACTGGTAGAACTGTAGCAACGAGATTAAAGGAACACAAACGGCATATTAGATTAAACCAACTTGAGAAGTCTGCAGTTGCAGAACATGAAATTCAGGAATTACATGGAATTGATTTCGAAAACACGAAGATTCTTGCAAGAGAAAATCACTGGATAAGAAGACTTATTAGAGAAGCAATTGAAATCAAGAAATCTCCTAATAATTTTAATTTAAATACAGGCTTTGAACTAAATAAGTCGTGGTTTCCTGTCATCCGTTTTTAATTTTATGTCAATGTCATTTGTTTGTTTTCATTTGTTATCTATGTTACGTGTTGTCTTGACTACTTATTTATTTGTTATTTACCTAACGAAGGCAGCACTGAGCTGTCGAAACGTTGTAATTAATAAATTTTTACAGAACTAAAACCCAAATATTGTCTATTTATTATATCATTTTATTTTGTGAGAAATTCATTCCTTCTAACGAAACCCTTTTTTATACAAATTTTGTTACAAATAGATTAAAGGCAAAAAAGTTAACAGTAATTAATATATGAATATACATCGCATGGTTAGTTATTAAAATGAATAGATTTTAAAATAATATTTGTCATTCTATCGAAAGTATTGTTATTTATTATTACATTATTACAATTCAACTTGTTATAGCTAATAACAACACACAAACGGGAAAAATATCTTTTTTTAATTAAAAATTAAATATTACTAGCTTTTGGTAAGGTTTCTTGAAAAAAAAATATTTTAAATATAACAATGACTGATAGCATGTCAACTTATGTATATACTGACTCAATATTAGAACGTTTTCAAGAAAGTCTATATTATATAGGTCTGTTATTATGATTTTTGTTTTAATAATTTACAATCCCATTCAACCAACTTGTCAATGAATGAGTATTCTCGGAGAGTTGAACGGTGGATGACAACCCAATCACAAGCATTTATGTTGAATTCAGGATAATCAGTTTTTATTACTATAGCTACTATATCAACTTGGGCTCTGACTTCGATTAGAATATTGAAACGTCATTTCCGTGGAATTAAGTCACTTCGAAGCTTCGTATATAGTATTCATTGAGATAAGCATTAATCATAGCCCTTGGCAGATAATAAATACCCATTCACAGTTAATAAACATAAATAAAAAATGTATTTATTATATGGAGTATAATAATTATTTCATTAAATTAAAAGCTATAAAAATTATTATTATTATCAATTAGAAATAAAATAAAACATGAATTTTAAATTTTTGTGATGAACCTACCAATGTGTAGATCATTTCGTTATCTAAATTAGGAAGAAGCGAACCAAACATTTAATTTTTGAGTTATTTTAGATTTAGGTTATAGGAAATCAATTATCACACTGCTCACCTCTTACGAAAATATAATTAAAAAGAAGAGTACATGAAAATACTTCATACTTATTAAATTTGCGAATTTTAAAAAAATATATTTTTCAAATAAAAAGTTACTGCAGTTACAGAGCGTTTCTTCTGCTCGCCATAACACAAATAATGAAATGGTATAGTTGTCCGGTTATGTTTTTGTACGATTGCGATTATTACACAGACTCTGAACGGTCTTCCAACACTCTAACCAAAATTTCAAAAGTGACAAATAAACCTTGACTATGTAAAGAAGTATGAATGAGGATTTAGATATTGACGTTATAATATAATATAATATAATATATATATATATATATATATATATATATATAAATATATATATATATATATATATATATATATATATAAATATATATATATATATATATATTTATAAATTAAAATCGTAGTTTTCTCGGAGATTAGAACGGTGGATAACAAAACAACAATAAGCACTTAATTCCGGGTTCGAGTTAAAAAATATAAACTTATCCCTCACATAATATATATCTCTAAATTCGACAATTTTTTTGAAAACTAAATTGTCATTAGTTAATCACAACATGTTGACTAATCAAAACTGCTTTAGTTGTTATTTATTACGTTATACCTTAGGTTTTATGATGTAATTGATTTAAAGAGATTTTCATTAAGTTGAGTGAGAACTTACTTGTGTATATCCAGCAAGTATAAATCACTAGCACTGGAGTCACCAACACATAGCCGTATAACGTACGAGAGCGCGGAGCAGACTGCGGCTGGCCACACCGCCTCTCTAGGTCACTAGGCACGCGACCGCTCCTTCCACCGGGGAAACTCGCTGCCTGCTATGGTACACAGTAGCACTACCAGCCTAATACGATTACCTATACGCTTTTTAATAAGTTTCGACTTGGATATACAAATGGATTGTTGTTCCCGTTCGTGTCTCTGTTTCGTCTTGATCAAATCTAGATAATACCGAGACGACACCAGTGCAGAGTCTCGTTGCAAGTCTCGTTGGTCAACTAGATTCTAGGATGAGATCTCGTTACTGGAAGCTAACATGGGATTAAGAAGATACTAGAGTTTCATCATATCAAGTAGCTTAATGTTTTTAGTAATTACCTACTTTACTTTAATTGAAAATCAAGCTTTTCTTAAATTCACTACTTGACTTGTATAGACTTCATTTGGTTTCGTAGCTATTTGACTTGATACCAAGCAATTTTAAGCTACTTGATAAACAGATTGAATAGTTTTTTCTCGAATTCTGAAAATGCATATATAAAACAAATGTATCAAGCAAATATAAAATAATAGTAACAAAAATATATATTAAAGATTTTGCAATCTTCTCTATTGTCTCGTCTAGACGGCAACACTACTTAAATTAGACTGATAAAAAATCGAAGATAAAAAAATTATATTGTTAATTACATATTCTATAATTTAACAACAGCTCGCATAAGTGAAGCTTTTACTGCGATTAGTACAACGCGACATGTTAACGGAAAGTAGACATGTCTGCAGAAACATAACGTGGAGAATAACAATCAACAAAGAACTACGATTTCAGAAATTAACATGGAAAAAAGCAAACAAAATAGCAACAAACAAAATAAAGGAAGTTTCTAGTTAATAGAATGTTAGATATGCAGTGAATAATAATTGTTATAAGATAATAGTAAAAAACACGAACTAACATTTAAATAAGCTAAACTTTGATGTGTATGATGAATGTGTAACACCACTGACCTTATAATAATATATAAAATATTGTGCTACAAATAAGAACAATTCCATGTTGCGTAGGGTTGACTAACTGACCAACATAAACTCTTACAATAGTCGCTACTAAAACATTTGGAACACTGCAAACACCATATATTGCACTAAAGAAGAAAAAGAAAAAAGAAACACAATGCAGTTTTTTTAATGAAATAAATATTAACATAATATATCGTTGAAATCAGAAAAAGAATTGTATCAAAATGACAATAAAAAATATACGTTGTGAAGTCAAATCATGTCAAGTAAACCCTAGACGAAATTAATCTGAAGTCTGGTCTTGTCTTACCTCATGGTTACACTGGCGGGAATTAGTTTTATGCTAAAATTAACTCTAAAAAACGATATTGTATAAAAAAATTTAATTTGAACAATACAATTAAAGAATATTTTTCAAATGTTGTCATCAATTTTATAAACTAGAGATAGAACAAAATATTCAATAGTAATTTCATAGTACATGGGAAGTACATGAATACCTATATTTCGAGAGCTCGAACGAAAGTGCATGAGCAAAATATTTTGATGTATTGAAAACTTGGTTCTGGCTGGTTAGTATTAATAAATATTAAATTTACACGGAATTTATTTTTCTGTGGAAGTAAACATATTGGCCCGTATCCTGTGCTCACTTCCATTAGTGCTTTTGTTATAAGTGACCTTTGGCCTCCTACGATTATAATGGAAAATGAGACTTTCTACGCGCGATTTTATTATAAAAGAGCTTGAAAACGGGATGAAAAATTTGAAGACGTTTCGTCGCCAAACACGCCTCTAATCATTCCTAACATCTTTTAAATGGGAGGATAATTGTCCAGATATAATTGTCATATTACATGGTAAGGCATTTTGCTTATTTAATACATTTACAAAATCTAGTGTGAAGAATGTCAAGTTGAACACTTAGATAAGTAGATTAAAGATAAAATCTAGACATCTCGGTCTGTGTGTTATGTAAAGAACATCGCTTGATGACACTTCGTTTACACAATGGGACAGAGAAAAAAGTGAGAAACCAAGTGACAATGTGAGAACAATGTGCATTGTTGCGGACACGGCACGCTGTAACTCTGTTTAATATTCATCTAGAAAAATAGTAAATTATAGGCCTAATAGCGGGAGGTAATATAGCAAAAATTATGTGACGTCGCAAGATTGCCAGTCCCTACAGACTGCAGAAATGGGGTATATGATTCATTTTAAGTTACATGATAACCTGCAAAATAATAACATACTCGTAATTTAAAAAAAAATGGTTGCTCTGTCAAGTATTAAAGTAAGTAAGTAATGAAGTTTTACGGAGAGAATAATGTCGCCGATGAATTGCGTGAGAGGAGGACCAAAATGGTGTTAATGTATTATAATCGATGTTCAAATTGTTTTTTCTTAATTGTAATATTGTCATATTCCCCATTAAATAATTTTTGTCACGATCGGACATTAGAAAAGGTAAAATTACAAACCGTTCTAGAACGGTAAGTAGGTTCATGGTTAGTATAGCCGCCGCCAACCCATAGAGGACTGACGTCACTTCCAAGATTATTATCATGCATATTGAAAGTATAAGTTGTCTTTGTCTAACTCATTACATTCATATAAGTCTATGACTTGTAGTTTTTTTCTAAGGAGCAAAGTTTCTTATTATAAAGTTATGTTTGTTTCTTTTAATTAAAAAAACCAATATTTGTATCTAAAATATAATAATTTTTATTTACTTTAGTATAGTCAGGAATTACTATTAACAGCACGTGTCAACAGTTAATTTTAAGTATTTTTCAGTTTTTTAACTACAGATTTATGTCAACGTGGCTAATCACAAAACATTAACATAAAGAGAAGCGTAACTCAATGGATCAAGTGAGCAGCACGGAGTTGCTGTCATCTGAAGTGTAAACGCTGGTTTATGATATATTTAATTAATTTATTTTAATTTAGAAATTTAATTTTTTTTTCTGGTTTATGATGGATTTTAGTTTCCTAAATTTATACAATCAGAAGGTATCACGTGATATATTTAATTTTTATGTTTGACATTTCTTTAAAGTGAGGTTATTTTGTTTAAGTACAAAATTAATTTGATGTCTGATTATTTTTATTTTACCATAAATTCAAAATTAAACTCACAGATTGTCATTTGGCATTTGATAATAACAACTTATATTCGTCAGTTCAATGCTTTTTTGTGATTGTGATTGATATAGATATAGAAATTGGTTATATTCCAAATCTAAATTTTAAATTTCTAAATTTTTAAATCGTTCATAAAGTACCACATTTTTTGTATGTGTTTATATTTTAAAATCTAAATAATAAATTGAAAATATGTAAATTAAATTCATCATAATAAATCAGCATTAAAGGGCAGAATTACTCCCTGCCTACTTGATCAATAAATTTAGTTTTAAAGGGAGAATTTGCTGGGTTTCAGTCAATAAAACAATTCACATCGACGTTTCGATCCAACTGTCGATGTGAAGTAATTGCTTTATTGATTGAAACCCAGCAATTTTTCTCTTTAAAATTAACGACTAGTCAAGAAATCTTCCATTCCAATAAATTTAGTATATGTCATATGTCACATAAACGACAAATGTAGCTGTCAATATTCATTTGTTTATGTACTACTGGATGTTTAAATTTTAAATAAAAGATATAAATTAATTATTATAATTATTGCCTGCGTAGTTATTACAAAATTATTCAAAATCATTTAAAATATACTAATACGATTATTGCAGAAAGCGGAAGAAATGTTTCGTCGGTGAATTTTGTAGTGATATTCTCTTGACAAAATGAGTAGAAGAGATGTTAACTCGTAGAAAAATAGAAGATGTTTTCTCGGCGATATTCATGGAAGAGGTGTTCTCTCAGCGAATTTTGTAGAAGTGATGTTCTCTTGGCGAAATTTATAAGATGTTGTCTCGTGCCATTTGTGGAAGAAATGTTATTTCGTTGAAATTTGTTGCAGAGGTGTTCCCTCACGGAAATGAAATTTATAAGATGTTTTGTCGGTGCCATTTGTGGAAGAGATTTTCTGTCGGCAAATTTTGTAAAACTGATATTCTCTTGACGAAATTTGTAAAAGAGATGTTCTCTCAGAGAAATTTATAAGATGTTTCTTTGCACCCGTGGAAGTACTTATGTTCTTTCGCCGATATTTGTAGAAGAGATGTTCTCTCGGCGATATTGATAAGATGACATTCATGGCATTTTTTCTTTGGTCGAAATTTGTAGAAGGGATGTTCCTTTGGTGAAATTTATAACATGTTTTCTTGGTGACATTCGTGACAGAACTGTTCTTTGATCGAAATTTGTAGCAGAGACGTTCACTCTACGAAATTTATAAAATGTTATCTCGGTCACATTCGTGCCTGAAAAGAAAATTATATATGCTCGACAGGCCTTATAGACTCTGAACTTCATGGCTTTTGTTTTCCAGTTCTTCAGTCCCATATCATCTTCGAATCTTTTTCGACTTTCTTCATTCATTTGTTTTTCGCTCGGCCTCTTTTTTTTTCTCGTCATGTTTTCTATTTATTATGTTTTTTGGTAGTCTTCCCTCCACTAGTGTACACGTCCTAACCCTCTTATTCTTTGTATTCTAATTTGTATTTGTAACGGAATTTAAAAGTTTTTGAGAGCCAGAATAATCGGTGTTTCTATGCGTTGTACAAAAATTAATATCAAAATGATCTTCACAAAAAGAAAGATAATGATAAATTTATATAGATAAAATATTTTCAATAATATTATTTTTAGTGAATGCATTATTAATTCCTAATTTTTATAGCGATTTTTGTTTAATTCAAATTAGTTTTATTCTTATTGTTTGATAATTTGACAAATATATTATATTTGTTTTAAATTGTTTGAGCCATTTGCCAGGTTTACGTTATTTTAAATTTCAAACAAATATAAAATAAAAAATAAAACTAATAGTTACTAAAGTTTTTATCCTAATTTTTCTTATTATTTATTAAAATAAAATTGGACTTTTTATATGCAGAGTGGAGAGAAAAGAAATGAAAGAAAACTCTCTTCAAAGTTATAACAACGTACTATAATCTCCATATGAAAAATTAAAGTTAACACCAATAATAATACCATAAAAGTAGAAT
This sequence comes from Stenolophus ochropezus, assembly GCA_035578165.1. Taxonomy (NCBI): domain Eukaryota; kingdom Metazoa; phylum Arthropoda; class Insecta; order Coleoptera; family Carabidae; genus Stenolophus; species Stenolophus ochropezus. Next base: position 8,347,750 of record JAQOWZ010000008.1, on the reverse strand, counting down.
ACTTAATAAAAAAAAATGCCTACTGATCATTGGCTACAAGTTAACTGTTGTTAAACATAACAGTTTATTAAATAAATTAGGTTAATATAAGTTTAAAGTTTGTTGTATTTAAAAATATATTGATATAGTGGGGGTATTGGTATTGTAGCGAACCCAGGGTCGCGGCGCGGGCGGCGGCGCGGGCGGTGGCCGCTAGCGCACAGGTCAAAACACGTCCGTTCGCTCCCTATTGTTCTGATCGGGGTCGGCGAATATTCGAGAAATTAAAAGGTCAAAGAATATTCGAGAATGAAGCGTTTTAATATAAATACCCCAAGCAAAAGATCGCGAGCACAGTCTTGTGTTAATACGTGTAGTGTACAGATGGTGATATAAATAAATAGACGGTGATATAAATAGTGTTGAAATAAATATTGCGTAGTTTTAATTGTTTAAATAAATTATCTTAGTGTTTAAGTCTTTAGTAATAATAATTAGTTCTTAAATTAGTGTTTATATTTGTTAATTCTTAGTGATAGTTATTTTACATTATTCTTTATAATTCATATTTCTTTTTATTAAACATAGTAATATAAATATTAGTGTTTTAATCAATTTTACACTTCACCTAAATAAATAAAACGTTACAGTATCATCAAAATATATATTACCGACTATACTGTCATCAATTGTAAGAATCTAAATAATATAAAACAGTAAACTATTAGTCTTTGTTGAGATCTCAATGTATTTTATTAAATTTCTTAACTTACTGTTTTATTCTACTCCAATAAAATATTAGTATTCAATAAGCTCTTTAAGTTTACTTCCCCCCTCCGCCACTATGTAGTACCATTTCATGATTAAATTTTGTGGTATTTTATATAACGATATCCTCACTTCTGTAGCAAATCTTTTGTATACTCCAGTTTAAAGAAACAGTAATGTGAGATTAGTAGTGCGGCTCAGTTTCTCTAATTGGTCGGCGTTTCAGGCTGTCGAGCTTCAGCTGCAGCTGTGTTATTAACCCCGAATTCTACTCCGCTTGTGTCGTTACTCACTGTGATTTGCACGCACACCTAATCATACACTTACCAACTGTAATCAGCAGCCCGCTAAATACGAACATTATTCTATGCTCATATATTATGTTCAACCTACCTACGTGCTGTCCAGTACGAGTTTCGTTACTCAATCTGATGTATCGGTTCAATGACAGGTTATAAACATATCCTGGCATGACGAAGGAATGATTATTATTTTTTTATATTTTACATTCCATGATAACGCTATAATAGCATCCAAATGAGTTCGTTTATAATTCATTCCAGTACTGTTATTGTCTAGTACACGGCGGCACGTCAGGGGACGCAAGTGAGGCAATGTTTCACCATACAAAATGAGGAGAGGGGAATTTTGTGTTGTATTTTTAAATTTCATTTTTCTACAAATTTTAAATTTAGCGCACATTATGTCCACAATATCTAGTTTTGAAATTTCCACTTTTCCTGTTCTATACTGTTGAATTAAGCATTCGTACGCCCAGCGAAATACCGACTACAAAAGTGCAGAGGTAAAAATTCTTCTGCCTCAAGCTTTGTCAATGTCTGTGAACGACTGTGCTATTTTTACAATACTCTTGAGGCATGCCTCAAATGCTTTCTGATTGGTCGGTTTGCACGTGGGTGAATCAAAGAATATATTTTCTTACCACCATTATGTGAACGAACTGAATGCTTTTAAAATTTTGACCGTAGCAGTTGCACTCGCCGTTGTTCAAATATAGTAAAAGTGGGTGGAAGTGGGCACCAGATATTTAAATTAAATTTAAGTTTACTTTTTTCTTTTTTTTCTTCTAGTATGACTATAATAAATGCCGTTCGGAGCACTGATGATGTTAATTTTCTCAGTATTTATTTTTACAATAATTATAATTACAATTAAATAGGCATGGTTTCTGTAAAATCAATCAACTTTATAGTTTTAACTTTGACATTTTCTATCCCACCTTATTTGTGTTTTGTTACAAAATACCAGAAATCAAAGCCTATGTAATAAACTATCCACTGCCAATGCCGCTAGTGCTAGTTGTAGCAAAATGCTTAGCACAATTGAACGACTTTAGTTGACAGTTGCATGATGTTATATTGTAGGTTACCATAATAAATTCAAAGAAAAAAATATTTTTAATGGAATCCTGTGAAAGGAACAACCTATTTGAAATTCCTGCAATATTAAGTAGTTTTCATTTCCATTGGTTACGTTTATATTATCTCAATATTATTGTTTTGTATCTTTACTTACATTTACTATGAACCATTACACGCATGCCATATCCATTTATACTTATATTCTTTTTGGTTTTCCATTATGTAGCACGTTGCTAGCAACTGTATCTAGTGCCGATTTTAGGCGTTTGAGATTTGTACTAGCTGCTCCAGCAGAATCGTACTTAGCATAACGTTCAGAATGAAATAACGGCTAGTGCTATAGCTAAAGCTAAGTGAATTGAACGTCTCAATTACTGAAGCAGTGGTGGTGTACGGGCACCTACGATACCAAATTAAGTCAAACGAAATTATGTTCTTTTAATGGTAAAATATTTTGAATAATCCATTGCATGTTAAAAAGTTGATTTAAAGAGAAACTTCCTGATTTTTAGTAGAACTAGAGTTTTTTTTATATTATGTTGTTAAAACGTAACATTTTACTTAAATTAATAAATTGTTTTACTCTGTGGCAAATTATTACCTAAAGATATACTGCGTTTTCCAAGTGAAAAAAAATAATGCGGTACATAAATAAGCCAAATCTATAATTGGAAGACCCTTATTTTGAACGAAATATTATCCTACACAAGCACAATGTTTTTTTTTTCTAAATATAAATTGCATATTTTATGTATAAGAGGTGTAACAACACAACAATTCTCTTACAATGAAAGAATGATTTTTAAATGATTTACCAGTGAATTTTTTTTATTTGTGTATTGAATGATCTTTTCCGAATCTAGGCTCTCCCGTTAACCAAAGTAACGAAAGTAATATGAATTAAATTTTCCCTTCCCTCAATAACTGGGCGCCCGCTGGAGAGGCGAGGGAATATATATATATATATATATATATATATATATATATATATATATATATATATATATATATATCTACAAAATACCGTGTTTAACGCGGCATCGTTCAAGTAAGTAACATCACACATTTTGAAGAAGTGTAAGAAAATTATAATACATTTAATTGCAATATAATTTTTATAATAATTGTAATATATATTTATCACTCTCTTACACTTTTCATAGATTTTTTAGTATTATATCTTAATTAAACCTGTTATAATTTTTTGTTGAACATTAACATGAAAAGTCAAGTTTTTTTTAGTTTTATTCTTGTGTTTTAGTTCTATTAGAAGTTTTCTATAATATATGTTATAGAAATAAAAAAATTAAAATTAAAAATGGGTTATATTTTGAATAAGATTATAAGTCAGCTATATTATACAAAATATAAGCGAAAATATTAACTTTCGAACGAAATTTTCATTTTGTCTCCTCTTGAAAAAAAAAAATCCTGCGAGCGCCTAGGCTAGGCACTCCGTTAACGAAACACCTGTGACAGTATATATAATAAACAGATATTATTTTTCTTAATGAACATCATTCCTAAGAGAAACAGGACCTTAAAAAAGTATTTTCTTATTATGCACCTACATAAATTTTATTTTAGTTTATATTACAAATATGGCCGTCTCTTACAATATTTAGTATCTGACATTCGAGATTCTGTAATATTAATACATCTAAAAAAATCACTAATTATTAATTAAAGGAAAATATATCCCACATGAAGCAATAGTAGATAAAATTAGATTAGAAAATAAGTAATTAATTAGTAAATATAAGAAAAAGTATCAATAAAATAAAAATAAGAAAAACGAAATTAAATTATGTACATGGAACGTTGGAACAATGCTAGGCTTCAGGAAAAATGCAGGAAATCAGTAACTTTACAAGAAATAAGATGAGTAGAGTACACCAAACAGAGTTTACATTCCGATATTCAGGAGGTGAGAAACAAGGGCAATATGGAGTAGCATTTATAAAAATGGATAAAAAATTAACAATTACTGTGAAAGAATTCAGAGCAATAAATGAAAGAATGACTTATTTAAGATTGTGACGATCACTTGGGTCGCAGCTACTTTGTCGGTCCGTGATGTCGTAGTTCTCCCCCAGGACGTCGGGTTTATTCGGGCGCCAATCAGCGGGTCCTGTGAAAGAGAAATAGTGTGCCACGGGAGCTCTAGGTCGGTTGGGCCAGGGGGTAACACTAAAATCCAGAATTACTAAAACAAGTCTTTATTTAGATCCTTTCAGATCCAAACAACGTTAACGCTGGGAAGTCACTGTTGCTGTCGCGGTCTGAATCTAACAAAGTCTGGAGGGAAGTACAGCCAAACCGGATACCAGCTTGAGGCTGTACTATAGGAGCGGGTCGCGGTCTGTGTCAGGAAGACGAATACTACCAAACTGGACGCCAGCTTCAGGTGGTATCGTCTGAGTGGTCTACGGTCGGAGTCAGGAAGACGAGTATCACTAAACTGGACACCAGCTTAAAGTTCTAATCGTCGGGGTTAGCGGTCAGGACGGTAACACGGTCTTACCTACGAAAGGACGGTCGGTGGATCGCTGTGTCTCGGAGATAAATCGCAATCGTCGCTAGAAAGCTCAGTTTAGGTCGCTATCAGAAGTTAATAAACAAGTGATCAAGCTCAGCCCCAGAGGCCGGATTGGTAATTAATCGCGTTTAAACAAAATATACGACAGAGATGGAGAGTTCTTAAGGTAGTGTTGTTTTTGTTTAATAAAATAAATTTTATTCTAAATGTGGTTCTTTGACTTCCCTGCGTTTTACAAAATATTATATTACATTTTAGAGTGTTTCAGAATATTTGAAAAATTATGTTTCAATTATTTGAACATTTAAAACTCGGCTTCGTTCGGATGTTGCCGGGCCTGCGCAGTGGAGTCTTTGACAGCGTCCTGTGGTGTGGTTCAATTGTAAAAATATACAATTTACGCAGGAGATGTTTCATGTAAGTTTAATTGTCGGTAACAGGGTGGTGTTCTATGAGCCTGGTGGTGTAGGTGAATCTGTGGCTGTCACCTGTCTGGCCACGCGGTCTCGAAGTTAGGTTAGACCACGTGCTTGATGAAAAACGACTTTAAACAGCTTCCCCGTGCTTCGGGGGAGTAAGCTGGAGTGCACGTGGTTGCAAAAAAAATGCAGGTGAGTGACACTTCGTCACAAGATTAAACATAACCCCATTCAATCTTACTATGATAAATGTGTAGGCGCTTACAGAAAATGTTAGAACAGAGGAAAACGAGAATATGTACGAAAAATTAGAAGATGAAGTAGTAAAAATTTCTAAAGAAGACACAATAGTAGGAGACTTCAACGCACAAATAGGAAAGTAAGATAATATTCAACAAATAGCAGGCAAGTACATGATTCATGAAAAAAATAAATGATAATGGATAAAGACTATGTAGAATGGGAACAAAGAACAATTTGATTATAAATAGCACTAAATTTAAACATAAAAAACTAAAGAAAACTATAGACATCTCCAGATCAAGTTACTAAAACACAAATAGATCTCTTTGTAAATACAAAAAGAAAATAATCTTCAGACTCTCATTGATAAGTTTGAAGTTAAATTTTTGTTAAATAATAAAATCCCTATATTGGCATTTATTTTGCATACTTTTACCTGAATATATATATATATATATATATATATATATATATATATATATATATATATATATATATATATATAATAATAATAATAATAATAATACTTTATTTGTTAAGAGAAAAATAACCTCCATACAAATAGATTGGCAACAGTAACATTTGTTATGAATAGTTGTGAGTTACATATTATTGTGTAAGTACATTTCATTCATTTAGTATAAATGCTCTTAGTTTTAAGGCGGATTTGAAGTAGTTGGCTAAATCCATCATCTTCGTCTTGGTTGGTGTAGAAAGTAAACTATTGAAGGCATTTTCTGGAAAACAGCATGTTATATATTTATTGAGGAAATTGGTGCGGATAGGGTTAAAAATCGGACAGGAGAATAGAAAATGGTTTAGATTATTTTCTTCGTGTAAATTACATAAACTGCAGTTTTCGTCGTCTTTAAAATTATGACAAAAGCCGTCTTGAAAGCAATAGAATCGTTTAATGTTTGTTGTTCTAAGTTGACTGTATAATTTTAGGATAGCAAAAGGAATATCTTGAGATAAGTAGTTATAACTGGTAATGTATGTTTGATAAGTAGGGTTATAAGTGGAACGTAGTATCTTTCTAGTATCTTCTTCATATAATACTTCATTATAAGATTTTATTATATTGTCTATTTCTGCTTTAAGTGTTATGCAGCTCTGTGTGTCCCGTATCCATGAAAAATTAGCTCTTGCCAGTATATCTTGTAGCTGCCTTATCCAGTTATAATTTGTTTGTTTTTTCTGTGGGATAATGGTATTTGGTTTGTTGTTTAAAATTGATAGCTTGTTGTAACACATTTTGATATATCTTTCTTCTGGCATGAGGAGTATTTTATACCAAAAATTGAGTATACTTTCTACGATTTTTACTTCTAATTTTTTGGAGCCCGTCTCTCTTCTAATTATGTAGCCTGGAGTTGTTATTTGCCAGCCAAATAAGGTTTTGAAATATTGTGTTGAACCTTTTTCAATTATTTCCATTTGCGTTGGTCCCCAAACTTCCGAGCCATACAACAATGTTGGTACAAGTATCGAATTATATAATTTTGTGTTAGCGTCCCAACAATGCATTTGCGCTTTCAACATCGTGTTTTTAATAGCACCAGTGACTCTGTAAGATTTTCTTAATTTTTCATTGGTGTTTTCTTTAAAGTTTCCTGACGATGAGAAAGTTGTACCTAAATAGGTGTATTTGTTTGCATACTTAATTTCGTTGTTTTGGCAGAAGTGTTTTAAGTGTCTCTTAGGTGGTCTGCCTACATGGAAATGAACTATACTGGTTTTTTCTGCATTAACAGAGAGCTGATGTGCATTGCAGTATTCAGTTAACACGTTGAGTTTCCTTTGTATGTCGGGTGGTGAATTTGCAAATAAGACTATGTCATCAGCATACTGCAAAGATAATATGTCAATCTTGTTGTTTATGAAATAGCCCTCAAGGTTTTTTTGTCTGAAACTATTCTCGAGATCGGAAATGTACAATGCAAATAATAATGGACTGGTGCACTCACCCTGTAAAACTCCTTTGCTGACTTGTATTTCTTGCGATAGTTCATTATTTACGTTTATTCTTACAGTTGCCCCATCGTAGATATTTTTTAAAAGTCTTGTGATCTTGCCACTTATACCTAGATGGTGAATTTTATTCCAGAGAGCAGAATGAGGCACTGAGTCAAAAGCCTTTCGGAAATCAACGAAAATGGCGTATATTCCTTGTTTGTTTGTTAAGAAAGCTGATTGTATTATTGAATTCAAAACAAATATATTATCTATACACGATCTTTTTCTCCTGAAACCTGCTTGTGCCTCAGGAAGAATACTTTTACTTTCTACCCAGATTTGCATTCTTTTATTTATGATAAATGTAAAAAGTTTAGTTATTGCGTTAATTAAGGCAATGCCTCTATAATTGTTTTTATCCATTCGGTCTCCTTTTTTGTATAAAAGTGTTAATTTTATTGTTTTTAACTCTTTTGGTAGATTTTCTTCCATGAGAAAATTATTTAACAAATCTTTAAGATATACTACCCAATTATGTGGGAGATTTTGTACCTGTTCGTATATTATTCCATCCGATCCAGGAGACTTATTTGATTTCAGTTTTCTTAAAGCGTTACAGATTTCATAGTGAGTGATATCACCATCCAAGTAAGGGTGATAAACATCAAAGAATATTTGTTCATGTGTTATCTTTTCGCTGTACCATTCTTGGAAAAACGTAGTCCATTCTTCTGAGTTTATTGGATTTGCTGCGTAGTTCGTTACTTGTAGAGAGTTTATTGTATTCCAAAATTGCTTCTGATCTATCACATTCCGTAATTTGTTTTTAATGTCATTTTTGTACTTATTTTTTTCTTCAGTAATACTATGTTTGTACTGCTTCTTTGCTTGCGTGTATGTACAAAGACTTTCTTGTGTGAAACCGTGTTTTTTACAATTTTTAAGGCAATTTCTAGTTGTTTTTTTAAGTTTTCTACATGTTTCATTAAACCATTTCTTTTCCTTAGAGTTAGCAGGTCTATTCTGATCTATTTTAATTTTTTTTATTATGCCAATTTCGTTAGATGCTGCTTTTATTTCTTTTTTTATAAGTTCGTATCTCTCTGTTGAATTTATGTTGGAGATATTCCATGACTTATCGTTGAGTTTCTGACTGTAAAGTTCTGCTTTTGTTGTATCCCAATTAGTTTTTGTGAAGTTTATGATCGCTTTGTCCTGGGCTTTTTTATTGTGAGATAAATTTGCAATTTTTATAGAGCAGATAAGATGATCGGATATAAAAACATCTTCAATAACAGTGAAATCATGTATAAATTGAAGAGTATTCAAGTTTGTCCATATTAAATCAATGGTGCTTTTTCCATTTGCTCCTAGGTAAGTATAATTAGAGGGAGTGTCACTTTTAGATCTCCCATTTAGCACTATAAAATTTTCTTTTTCGAAAACTGCAACAAGTTCTTTTCCTCTCTTGTTTATCGTTCTATCTCGAGCAACTCTAATTGGGTCCCATTTATTATTAAACTTAAACTCTTCTTCAAATTGGTTGAGTTCTCCAATACGTGCATTATAATCACCGCACATTATAATTGAATAATTTGGATATTGATTTATTATATTTTGTAAGCTTTCAGAGAAAAGTTCTAATAGTACGGAGTAATCAAATGAATGTGAAAAGTATATTGCTCCAATAATAAGTTTTAGCTTATTATTTTGCAGTTTGAGAATAATCCAGTGTAGTTCTTTATCAATAACTGAGACATCTTGAGTGGGAAATTTTGAGAAGATAACGATGCCTCCAATTGCCCGTCCGGTGCTTGCTTCTTTTTTTGCTTCTTGTTCATATCTGCTATAATCTTTGAGAAATGGAGGATTATCAATTAACTTAAAATTTGTCCACGTTTCTGTTAAACATATGAGATCATGGTTTAGTATACATTTTTCATCTTCAGAACTTAAATTAAAAATATTTTTGTAACCCTGGATATTCCAAAATAAGATGTTATTAAAATATTTATCTGTTTCGATTACTTCGCTTCTTCGTTTTTTGTGATAGATTGTGTTCTAAGTCGTGTTTGAATATGTTTATCTAGGGGTCCTACTTTTGGTTGAGTACTTTTATGTCCTTTTCTTCCAGTTATTTTATTTGTTTCCTTTGTTTTGGATTCTTGTTCGAAAACTTGCGGTAAAGTATCAGAAGTCTCGTCTTCTTCATATTGATTTAGTAGCGAAGAAAGGGATATAGAACGTCTCCTTAGAGATGCATTGTTCCCGCTTGCTTTATTTTCATTGTTATTTATATTTATTTCTTCATCTTCTTCAGTAAAGTCATTTACAGTGTATTTGTCGTTATTTATATACAATATATTCTGATATAACGTGGCTCTCTGTCCTTCTTTCCTTGCTCTGATAAGATGTGGTTTTAAAATTTTTCTTTCCTGTATTATATTATAGGAGTAATCTTCTTCAATGTATACTTTTAAATTTTTAAGTAATTTAGCATTTTTTAAGATGGACTTTTTTATCTTTTTCGAATCAAATTCCACTAGTATTGGTCTTGTTTTGTTAATAACTGGTTTTCCAACTCTTTTTATATCTTCAATATCCTTTGTGGTAATATCTGGTAGTTTCATGTTATTATTTATTAGATTTAAGATACTGTTTTCTATATTTTCCTCATTTTGTTCTTGGATGCCAAAGAAAATAAGATTTTTTTCTCTTAATTTCTTTTCTAGCAGCTCAATTTGCTTATCTTTTATTTTAAGCTTTTCTTCTAGTTGTTGAATTTTAATTTTAATTTCTTTATCATTGTTATGTACTGCATCACTTAATACATTCAAAGTTTTTTGCATATTATCTATTTTACCATCAAGCGGTTGTAGTAATTGTTTTATTTGTTCTATTGTAGCCATGTTATTTAAAGATAATAATAATTTTTTTTAAATATCGTTGGGAACACTGGTTTTTGTTATTTGTAACTTGTTTGCGTGTGTGAGTTAGGTTACTCAGCTGTCTGCTTAACACTAACGTTACGACCTTGATTAAAGTTTTATGATTTTTACTCACAGTTTTTAGCCAAAATATATGTTAGGTAGTTTAGATTCAACACTTTTTTGAACGAGGGTAACTTAAATTTTATTAATTTCAAGTTTTTATAAATTAAATATCTTTATTATCTGATTCTTTTCTAGTTTCAAATTATTCACTTATTCACACGACTTATCACCTTAACGACAATGTTGCCAGTCATATATATATATATATATATATATATATATATATATATATATATATATATATATTTCAGAGGTGGACAGAGAAGACAGACTGAAGTTATTTATTTTTTTGTTACAACTTATTTCATAAACTTTTATCGCCAATTTAATCAACTTGCATGAAAATATACAAAACATCATAATATAAAAGACAATAAGAAGGATATTGACATTTAATAAGAATGCCAGAAGAAAACCTAGCAAAACAGGTATGGAACACGAGAATAACAAGAGGGGAAGACAAATGAAAACGTGGAAGAATAGCGTAAAAGCAATTTTAAATGAAAACAACATTGGCTGCCATGAAGCAAAAAGATAGCGAAGAACAGAATAGAATGGAGAGAACTGATAAAAAATGTAAACTAAAATAAGAACGTAACTAACCTCGACACTCGAAAAGATACTGAAGATTAAAAATAAAAAAAATATATTGTACCACATTTTCAAATTTAACATCAAAGACGTTGTTAATATATAATTTTTTGAACTCTTACAATAAAATCTGTTGATTTTCGTCACTTAAGCAACATCGAGAATCTCAATTTCCCACGTCTCTACCAGATTAGTGTGAGAGAAATTTTGGAAAAAACACTCCTACTTCTAAAGCATTTATTAAAAAACTATTTGTAGTAAAATAGTTTAAATGCTGGAATATCCTTTTACATAATAACAATAAAAGAAAAGAATGAATTACTGAATAAAATTTAAATAAGGAAAAATAAATTTAGTGCATTTGGCATACAATGTTGGCAACAACTGCTGTCATGTTGACAAGTTGATAGTACTTGGCTGCTGGCTATATTGAAACAAATAATTACAAAATAGTGTATATATATAATTAAAAATATGTGTTCAAAAATAAAAAGGAATTATAGATTTTATGATTTTCGTATAAAAATTCCGTACAAATCTGTTGCGTAGTCTTTATTCAAGGATTCGTTCTATAGCAGTAAATAACTGTTTTTGTATAGCTTATTTGGCCAAAAAACCGATTGTAATAACGATATAAAAGTAGCAATTACTGTGGGGATCCTTTGGCTTTCTTCATATTATGGATATTATAAATGAAAGAGAACTTTTCTGTTTGTGAAGTCAATAACCTAAACCATTGGAACATGATGTGCAAATAATATGGGGCACTCATGCTTTATCCTGATTTCTTTTTGGGCACCCGAAGAACAATTTGTAGATTTTCACGAGATCTTTGGTAGTATTACGTCGCTGAGCTGAAGATGTAAATAAACCGCATACGTAGCAAAACATGTTGAGGTGATTTTTGCATTATCTAGGCAGAATAAAATTTATATTAAATTAAATCAAATCAAAAATTAAAATTAATATTATTTCGGCTGCAATAAAATCACAAATAGTGGTGAAATAAAATGCATTTCACCACAAAAAGTAGACGTGCTACGAAAAATCTAAACACAGATTTGAAATCTATCTAGTCCACCTAAAATCATGCCTGATGAAAAAAGTTGGTTGACCAGTGTTATCAGCAACGTTAATCAATCTCGCTCTAGAATACATATTGAGAAAAATAAGTAAAGGAACATTGAGATCCAGAGGAGTCCAAATAATACTTTATGCTCATGATATAATTTTAATAAAAAAAACAGAAATATAATTAAAGAAATGTAAAAAGAGATCGTGTCAAAAAACTATAAGACAGGAAAATAAACAAATCTAAAACAAAATTTATGATAGTTGAAAAAGACACAGAGACTAAAAGGATCGAAATAGACGACTACACTTTTGAAGAAGATAAAAGATTCAAATATTAAGAAATAATGCTACCAAATAATGGAGAAAGAAACGGAAATAAAGAGAAAATAATAGCAATAAACAGGACATTTCATGTAAATAAAAATAAATACCTATTACAATGTACTCCGCAGAAACAATGACTTTGACAAAAAAGATCAAGAAGATCTAAGAATAGCAGAAAGAAAGATACTACAAACTGTTCTAGGATCAGTAAAAATTGCAGAAAATGCATATAGATCTAAACTGAATCATAAAATTGAAAAAGAATGCATTCTAAATTACAAATTTTCTCTGATTCTAAGGAAGCTGATATTGTAAATTCTTATATTCCAGAAATTAGAATCTGTAGTGTGGTATGACTTTGTCGATGTAATTCTTCCCATTTTCTATTTTTCTTGCAATATTTTGTCAGGTATGAAAAATGTAGTTATGCGTCATATTTCAACAAAAAATGACAGAAAGTTAAATTCACAGTTGTAGAATATGAACTGTCAAAAACATTAAACAAAACTGTGAGTCATGTTGGTGAAAAAATGCTGATCTACCGATCTTGTTGATTCTTGAAACAGTGGATCATCAATCAATTAATGGTGAATTCTGCAGTAAGAATGATAATTTGATGCATTTGTTAAATTTTATAAATATTCTCGAATGAATAATATTATTACGAAATAATCTCGACTTAGTCTTATAGGCCAATTCTGAACAAAACTGTAAGTCTTACAGATCTGTAAATCTGTAAATAATGAATAAAATCGCAACGAAACCAGTCGCTCTTATGCATAATTTTACATTAATCAACAAAAATTGATGCGTTTTTGTCAGTTTTTTACAGATTTATAGATTTGTAAGACTTACAAATTTGTTCAGAATTGGTCCATTAGTCACGACCATCTTATATGTACATATTTATAAATTATAAAAATTTATTTTTGGCATAAAAGTAAATAATATTAATTAAGTTTTTAATTTAATTTCGTTTGAAATACTGCATTAATTCAGAAATTGAAATACTCGAATTTAATATAAGAAACGGCTAAATAAATAAATTGAAGACGTGACTAATAATACTAATTTGAATATAGGGACCGTTAAAGTATTACGTAAGCACTATAGGGGGGTGGGGGGTCTTTGTTTTGCTTATTTTAGATGACATGGGGGGTAGGGGAGTCTAGATGATGATTACGTCATCGGTAGCTATTAACTTTTTAACACGAATGGCAACCCTCACATTGGCTAAGTTCCGAATCGTGTAAAAATCGATCTTGAATACTGTATCAGTAAAATCTAATCTCCATTCTAAATCTATTTTCTTATTTTTAAAATTATAATTATAACATTTTAATTATAATATTAAAAAAAAAAATTAATTGAAAAATGTTTACGTAAGCATGGGGGGAGGGGGTAAGAGCTTTGCTTAATTTTGCTGACAAGGGGGATGGGGCGGGGTAAATAATTGTAATAAATCTGCTTACGTAATATTTGAACGGCCCCATACTAATATTCTCACATTTTTACAATAAATGATAGCCGGGATTGTTTAATATATTTTTCATTTTATATTAAGTAGGTACTTGAAAAGTGAGTGACAAAGTACATTTGTTATTAATTATAACTATTATGTTTACTAATAATGTTGTTGTGGAGACTTAATAGTTTCGCCGAACTTTGGAGTAAATGCCGATTTGTTTCGTTGGCTTCATCTCGAGATGACACGAAGCCGATATTGACCACAGATGCAAACAATTATAAAAGTGTATTATGAAAGAGTGTATTTAGAGTAGTTGTAATATTGTTGCGCAGGTGATAATGATGGGAATTAGAAACCATCTGAATTATCCTCACTCATGCAAATGATCCAGATATTACTTCCACATTCTGTACAATTAAATATTGCATACTTCACACCCACTATAATAATCACTGCAGTGTACTATGGCAATGATTACAGCCAAATATAAAAAATTAACTGGGTCATCACAGAACCGACCGCCACTGCCGAATATGTTATGCTGTAGGGTAAGTGGGAGTGAGATGGATGATTACTCTATAATATTGAATATTATTAAAAAAATAAAGTTTGTTTATAACAACACATACGACCCAATTTATCATTCCTTAATCAAGGCGAATTTGATCCATGAATCAATCCAGTACGTTCATCATTAAAAAAAAAGTGCTTTCCATTCCATTAGAAAAGTTTTAATCATTTGAATTGATCCACGTTTTCTCATATGTATTTATGTACATAAGATTTTTGCTGTCAAGATCAATTTAAAATATTGTAATTTTCACAAATCTACATGAATTAATGTATTTTCTTCCTTCTTCGTTCTTCTTTGTTATTTTTTTTCAGATATGAAAAATGTAATTATACATCATAAGTCAACAAAAAAATTACAGCAAGTTTAATTAATATTATTAATTATAATTATTAAAATTATATGAACTGTCAAAAACATAAAAAAACCGAATCGTTGAATATTTAGACCAAATATTAATCTGTGGATCAGCTTGATTTTAATCTAGACTGATAGTATAGACTTACTTATAAGAATTATGGAAAAAAATAGGCTATGTTCAGAAAACTACAAAAAAATGTTTTGTTCCGATCCATCCTTTCCCACTTACCTTACGATAAAACTAGAACTATTTTTTCTTTTCAAATTAAGACTGCTATTTGCAAAGTTTACAGTTTTAGATTTTATATATTCGGAATTAGGTACTAAAAAGTTGTTTTAGGTGATATAGTTTTAATAATTTGTTAATACTTAATAATAATTTATGAATCTTGCTTTACCTTAGTAGTCAAATCAAAATAAATCAGAATATTCTATTCACAGTTTTTATTATTATTTTTACTTGTCAAAAATCACTCTCTTTTTTTTTTGCAATTGTTATTGCAGCACACTATTATGTTAATTTTATTTAACAAATTAAATTTTACAAAAAGTTTCAACATAATGATAATAAGTTTTAACATAACAGCTTGGAGGTATTAGCGTTCAATAAATTAATGTTACTAATTCACTGGCAATAGACAAATTTTTGATATTGGTCGTTTGAGTTCTTCAGTAGATACATTAATTGTTACCACTCTGATGATGCCATCGGAACATGGATGAAGCTATATGATACGCCTGAGACGCCATTGGAAGGGTGGTAGATTGTCTGCACGTACGATCACGAGTGCACCTACTTTAATGGGGGCTGTTGGTGTTCTCCATTATGTGCCATTGCTGCTAGAAGTTTTTAAACATCTGCTGCTGTCGTTGGTAATGAATTAAATTGTTCAAATTTTCATTTTGGTAGCTTGATTGTGACAGGCCTTCAATCAGTCTCCTATAAGAAAATGCCCAGGAATAAGGGGAGTCAGGTCATTTCTATCGTTTGAAATAGGAGTAATAGGTCTGGAATTTAGACAACTTTCTATTTGTATGATAATTGTGTTTAGCTCCTCATATGTTAAATTTGCCGAGCCGATAATTCTCGTCATATGATATTTAGCAGATTTGACTGCGACTTCCCAAAGTCCACAAAAAAATTGGGGGCTCTTGACAGTATCATTTTCCATTCGTTTTGATATTTAACTAGTTCATTGATAATGCGTTCTTCACTATCCTTCAAGAAATTACTTAATTTAATTAATTTATTTCTTGCTCCTATAAAATATTTCGTTGTTTGATTATATAAAGGGATCATTTGCCTTTACGTGATATAAATCTGTTTAAGCAGTTCATATAGGATTCCATGCTTAGATCCTTGGCAAGTTCTAAGTGAACCGCCTTTGTGGTTAAACATACGAAAATGCATAAATATGTTTTTATGAGTTTTTTGCTTCCGGAATTTCCTTCCGTTATAATAAATGGACCTGCATAATCCAATCCACAACATTGAAATAGTCTAAAAGGGGTTGCTCGTTGTGCTGGTAAGTTACCCATTAAATATTTAGCTTGAGTAGGTCTGGATAGGAAGCATGTAATGCATTTGTTGATTATAACGTGCTTTTAGCTGACAAAGGCCAATATTTTGTTCTTAAAGATGCTAACGTAGCTTGACACACTGCATTCATTAGAGTTTTGTGTTCTCCATTATTATTAATTCAGTTAAAGGATGTTGTGAAAATATGATAATAGGATTTTTGTTGTCATAACTAATATTGGCATGGTTTAATCTTCCTCCAACTCTAATT
This sequence comes from Stenolophus ochropezus, assembly GCA_035578165.1. Lineage (NCBI taxonomy): Eukaryota > Metazoa > Arthropoda > Insecta > Coleoptera > Carabidae > Stenolophus > Stenolophus ochropezus. Next base: position 8,331,233 of record JAQOWZ010000008.1, on the reverse strand, counting down.
ATACTATGATTATATAGAAATGGATTTAAAGGTAATAAATTACTGTCTCCTTTGAGCATTTGTCCCTTTATTAGTAAATTATGTTCTGAGGAGAATGTTTTTATTTGCGCTTGTTTGATTAAGATAGTTTGAGCATTTCTTATTTCGTCATTACTTCTACTTCCTTAACAGCAAGAGGAGTTGTTGCTACTTTTTCACTTGTTTTCTTTTTAAAGTTCTTTTCAGTATTCGCTGCAGTATGTTTTTTGTAGTTTCCCGCACAGACTTTGCGGTTGGCCTAGCTCTCCACAGTTCCAGCGATGGAGTTTCTCTCTTTCAGCGAAAATTTCAGAAATGACTCGTTTTATCTTATCTTCAATTCTCTCAGCATCGATATTTTGTACTTGTGATTGTTTACGTGCAGCTTTTATTGGTTCCTCAGTTGCGTCTGGTACACCTGCACCATATGCCCATTGACATATCGCATATCCAATCGCTTCATAAGCTGGCCATAGTCTTCTTGTTCACCTTCTTTTAGCGTCTGTAGGATATCGACAGCTTCTCCACGCAGCAAAACTGTCAGCGCTGTAGCCTTCTGCTTGGAAGTCCAGCCATTTGCTTTGGCAGCGGCTTCAAATTGTTTTACATAATTCGGCCACGATGTCAAATTCTGTTGTTTTTATATGCATTCTGGAACTATTTTCTTTTTCTGGTTTATTTTCCTGAATTTCACCCGTCTTAGCTATATCAAAATTTGAAACCACTGGTGACGTAATTTTTTATACATTTTTCTTCAATTCAGCAATCCTCATATCGTATTCATCTTTCAAATTTTCCAATTTATCATCTAAATTTCTAGAACTTTCTTTCACTTGCTCGTTCAGTTTTACCTCCAAACCTCTAGAATTTTTCATTAGTTTTTCTTTCTATATTCTAGAATTTTATGTTAATTTTTCTTCAAATATTTGTTCTAAACTTCTGGAATTTCTAGAATTTTCTATCAGTTCTTCTTTCAATGCTCTAGAATTTTCTTCGGATTTCCTAAAAATTTCGTCTAATTTTTGTTCTAATGTTCTAACAAAATCATCAATTTCGAATAAAAAGTCATTAGGATTTTCACCAGCTTCTATTACGCATTAACTCATCCAGAAATCAAATTTAAAAATAATAACAAGGCCAATTCTTGTGTAACTAATGAAATTAAAATACAGGCAAGAGAAATGAAATCCATGTATGATTTTTACATTGCAGGACTTATCTCTAAGGAATATTATAAGCAACATAAGCGCAGGTACCGTAGTATAATAAAAAATGCCAAACGTGAATTCAATACTAAATTAGTTAAAAACTGTAACAACGATACACGTAAAATTTGGAAAGTGATCAATAATAACTTAAACACAAACGTAGAAAACAAGAAAATAATTAATAATCTATCAAATAACAGTGATACGGTAAGCAACGGTGTAGACATTGCAAATATGTTCAACAATTATTTCATTAATATACCACAGGAAATACAAAATAATTTACCAACTACCACAAACCATCAAAGATCTCCTAGCAGCTCCATTTCTACCTTTGTTACTGATTCCATTTATTTAAATCCTGTTACTGAATCCGAGGTAGCCTCGTTAATACTATCACTAAAAAATTCCTTTTCGGCTGGAATTGATGAAGTATCGAATAATTTATTAAAAAATTGTTATGAAATGCTTATACAACCACTTACTTACTGCATAAATTTATCGTTAGCGAATGGTATATTTCCTGATTATCTTAAATATGTTAAAGTTATAGCGCTGGTGGCAAGTGACAGTTTTTGTCACTTAAAACCGATACAGTACCAACAACAGGCTAATGACAAGGACAATAGGAATGGAAATTACTCAATAAAAAATAAAAATAATAAAAAACAAAATACCATACACCAAAACATAAAACAATGTCAAACAACTCAATATGAATTATCAGCAAATCGAATTAACGTAAAACCGTGGAGATTAGCCACCTGGAACGTAAGAGGGCTCAATGGCAAGGAGGAAGAACTCCTACATGAAATCAAAAAGGCGAAGTTAGAAATAACTGTACTAACGGAAACGAAAAAAAAAGGACAAGGCATGAAACAAATAGATGATGAGCATATCATGATATACAGTGGAGTAGCACAAAACCAAAGAGCAAAATGTGGTATAGCATGTATCATTAACCAGAAATGGGTTTCACAAATTTATAAATGGTCCTGCCTGAATGAGAGATTATTAGCAGTAGAAATAGGTGAAAATGAGAGTAAATTTACGATTATTGCAGCGTATGGACCAAATGAGGACGATAGTGTTATGAACAAAGATCAATTCTGGGAAGAATTAAATACCCTAACTGATGAAAGTAAAGGTATAAGAATTATACTAGGAGACTTAAATGGTCGTGTAGGGAAAAAAGACAATACTACTGGGGAAACAATTGGTAAGCATGGTGAAAACCAAAGAAACAACAATGGTATAAGAATAATAGATTACTGTAAAGAAAATCAATTTATCGTAGCAAACACTTTTCACATGCATAAAGTTATCCACAAATATACCAGAGTAGTAACAAGCAGAGGTGAAAAATCAATTATTGATTACATAATAATCGACCAAAATACAAGAAATCAGATAAGGGATGTCAAAGTAATGAGAGGTCCGGAGATATTCAGCGATCATTTTCTACTGATTGGAACATTGAAAATACACGTGAACGGAAAACAAAATCTCACCACTATTAAGAATACAAAAACTATATATGAGAAGATAAGAACATATAAGCTGTCCGAAATAGAGTATACAACAAAATACCAACAACTACTAACAGAAAAACTAAGTAACATTTCCGCAGATATAATAAATGAAACTATAGACAACATGTGGATAGAATTCAAAAACATCCTACTAAGCTCGGCAAAGACTGCCTGCGGAACTTCCAAAATAATAACAGTGTAAGACAAACTAGTTGGTGGAACAAAGAAATAAAGGTAGAAGTTAAAGCAAAGAAACAAAAATGGAAGGAATATTTAACAAAAAAAACAGAAGAATCATATAAAAAGTATAAAGAACAAAGAACAAAAGTAAAAATACTAATAAAAACGGAAAAAGATAGAGCCTGGGAAAATTTTGGACATAAAATGGAGACAAATAGTAAAAGTAATACTAAACTTTTCTATAAAGTTATCAAGAACCTAAGAGCTGAGAAAAAAATGACAATAAACCAAATCAAGAACAAACAAGGTAAACTGATAACAGATGTAAAAGAAGTACTGGAAAGATGGAAGGAACATTTTCAAGAGATACAAACAATAGATTCACCGTCACAAAATGAAGAAGTGGAGGTAATAAACGAAGATATGTCAGTAAACGAATCATACGAAAATGAGATCACATTCGAGGAACTACAAAAAGCTATTAAACAAACAAAAAATGGCAAAGCAGCAGGCCACGATGAAATTAGTGCAGAAATGTTAAAATATATGGGGGACACAGGCATACCATTTTTACAACAAATCTGTAACAAAGCTTGGCGCACGGGACAGGTACCACAGGACTGGAATATAGGTATTATACTACCACTACACAAAAAAGGAGACCGATTAAATTGCTCTAACTATCGCGGCATTTCCCTTCTCTGTTCCGCATGCAAGATATATAAAAGAATATTAGAAACGAGACTAAGAACTGTCATAGAACCCCAATTAACAAATTCACAAAGTGGATTCAGGAAAGGCCATAGTATACAAGACCATATTTTCTGCCTAAAAGAACTAACAGACAAACTGATACGACAAAATAGAACAGCTTGCATCGCATTTCTAGACTTAGAAAAAGCATTCGACCGGGTTCCGAGAAACAAAGTATGGGAAATCCTAATAGCAAGGGGTGTCTCAAAAAAATTAATTATAGCAATCAAAAGCTTATACAAACAGAACAGAAATTACGTCAGAACAAAGTATGCGCACTCTGATGAATTCATTACACAAGACGGTCTGAGACAAGGTGGAGTATTGAGCCCTTTACTTTTTATTGTGTTAATGGACGATATAATCAAAACTTGTAGAGAAATGGTAATTAAACTCTATATAGGACATAAAAATCTACAGAGAATATATATCTCAGAATGCGCTTTCGCGGATGATGTAGCAATCATCGCGCCTAGCCCGGAAGCACTACAACACAACATGGAGACTTGGAACGAAACGTTAACAAAATTTAATATGAAAATTAATTTCGCAAAAACGAAAGTCATGGCTATAGGAAGCAGGGAAGAAACAATAACCGTAAAAATAGACAATCATAAACTAGAACAAGTGGATGAATTTACATATTTGGGCGTCATAATTGATAATAAAGGCAAGCAAGAAAAAGAAATAAACAAAAGAATCGAGAAGACAGCAAAACTTTATTATGCCATAAACCAGTCATTCATAAACAAAAAGGAAATATCAAGAAGAACTAAAATAACAATATACAAAACCATATATTTACAATCCCTAATCTTCGGTAGTGAATCCTGGGTTCTCACAAAGAAGCAAAAAAGTCAACTACAAGCCATGGAAATGAAGTATCTAAGAAGAGTATTAAATGTGACAAAAAAAGACAAATTAAATAACCAAGTAATAAGACAGGAACTAGAAATTGAAGCATTAGAGAAAATAGTAGAAAGAAAACAACTACAATGGCTGGGACACATAATAAGGATGCCCAATATAAGGCAAGTAAAAAACATATGGGAAGCCAGCACGCAAATTAAACGAACAAGAGGGAGACCAAGGAAAACGTGGAACAACACTGTTGCAGAAATATTAACAAATAAGGGTATAACATGGAGTAACGCACAAGGAATGGCGAAAAACAAGAAGATATGGACCAACTTCGTACACGGACAAGAATAAATAGAAGATAATGACTTAACTTTTCATTTCTGTAATTGTATTATTAACTTAATGTATTAAATAAAAATTTTGTAGTAGCCTTTACACCCTCTGGGTAGAAAAGGATTTATCGATAATATATATATTTATATATATATATATATATATATATATATATAGCGCTACATAAAAAAGGTAATACAGAATTGGTCTCCAATTATAGACCAATTACACTAGTATCAGTATTTCATAAAATTTTTGAAAAAAGTAATGCTTTCGAGAATTTTATCATTCTTGGAAAAGAATAAGATTTTAATTAACGAACAACACGGTTTCAGAAAAAAATATAGTACTACTTCAGCGTTATCTAATTTTCTGGATAATGTTTACAAAGCCTTTAATTCTAATACTCATATTTACGGATTATTTATTGATCTTTCCAAAGCGTTCGATTGTGTAATTCACTCGCATTTGCTTATTATACTGAATTCTTATGGATTGAGAGGTATATGTGGTGATTGGTTACTTTCATACTTACAAAACAGGAAACAGTTAGTTATTTATAATAACAATAAATCTGATTCACACACCATTAATTGTGGAGTACCCCAAGGGTCCATATTGGGTCCCATATTGTTCATATTATATATTAATGGTATTAAAAATATACTAAGACCTAGAAATTTCATTGCTTATGCTGATGACATCTCGATACTCGTCAATAACACTGATGAAATATCCGATATTATTAATATATTATCCTCATGGTTTGCATCTTTAAATTTGTCCTTAAATTTAAATAAATCAAACATAATTAGTTTTTCCAGAAGTAAGAATAATGAAAGTCTATCAGAAATTACCAATCTGCAAGCACCGCATGTCTCAAGTGCCAAAGTCCTAGGTTTACAAATTCACAAAAATTTGATATGGGACGAACAAATCACTAATATTTGCAATTCTTTAGCTTCTCTTTGCTTTCTTATAAAGAGAATAAGATTACTTTCCGATATTACGACCGCGAAAACATTTTATTTCGCGAAATTTCACTCATTAATGAGTTACGGTATAATCTTTTGGGGTTGCTCGCCTATGGCCGTACGAGTCTTCAAATTACAGAAAACTGCAGTCAGAAATATATTTTTATTATCAAATAGAACATCTTGTAAAGATATCTTTGTTAACAATAAAATACTAAATCTTAATTGTGTGTATATTTACCACACAATTTTGCATATTAAACTTGCTGAGGGTAACTTTCTAACTCATAGTAACATTCACAGTTACGACACTCGCGGAAAATCAAAGTTAGTGATCCCCAATATTTCAATTAATAAAATCAAAAACAATCCAAACTACTATGGCCTGAAATTCTACAATAAATTACCACAAGACCTAAAAGATCTTAAATCATTAAATACTTTCAAGTATAAATTAAAAAAATATTTGTTATCGAAAAATTATTACCACTTCGAAGAATTCCTTAATGATATGTCCTAAAGTGTAATTCTATTTTTATGATTTAATGCGTATTGGCGACTAATTTATATTAGTTTTTTTATTTTATATTTTGTCGACTTTTCCTATGTCATGTATATGTGATCTCCGGAAATTATTATTATTATTATTATTATTATTAGAGCTTACCGTAGACGATGTTATAAAACAGACTTGGTTCCCTATGTCTCCAACTCTCGTTGTTCCAGCTCCCTATTGAGATTTTTTAATTCACTTAATTTTACTTGTCTAGTAGCCATTTTATTTATTGTTATTTTACACTTCACAGTTTTTTTAATTCTCACACCTGTCACGAAGTGTAACGTTTTATTTATTTAGGTGAAGTGTAAAAATAATTGAAATACTAATATTTATATAACTAAGTTTAATAAAAAAAATACGAATTATAAAAGATAATAAAAATAAGTAACACTATGCATAAACAAATTTAAACAGTAATTTGGAAGTAATTATTATTAATAAAAACTTAAACACTAAGAATATTTATTTAAAAAATTAAAACTACGCACTATTTATGTACACGATATTTATATCACCAACTATTTATTTTCACAACGCGTACTCAGACTGTCCTCGCGATCTCCTGCTCGGGGATTTTATAGTAGAACAATTAAGTTTGGGATGTTTTCCAACCCTCTCGAAAACAGAACAATAGAGGCGAGCGAAGTATCTATTATTATTATTAAAATCTCCGCTTAAAATATTGGAGTGGTTTGGATCACTGTTTATAATATTATCTAGCTTAGTAAAGAACAGATCTAGCAGTGTAGAAGTCAGCTGAATAGGAGAAATACGTACCTCCTAACATTAAATATGTGTACTTGTTTTTGATGTTTACAAATATCCAGTGTTGGTCTTGCTCTACAATGTTAATTGTAGTGCGCTCTGTAATGCTACTCTCTTAATTCTATTCCCACTTTTGTGTTCGTTGATTTCAAAAAGCGCAAATTGTGCTGAGACAGGCCAGAAGTAGTAGCGTTCTAAAATAACAAAGCGGAGTATATGGAGTGTACTCCTCGATCACCTGCTCGAAAGGTGGTGCTCACAGAGTAAGAAAGCGCGCCAAGTAGATAACCTAAAAATGACAGATGTTGTTTAAAGTTATTTATTTTAAACGGGGAACTATATCTTCAGCATAATTGTTCACTTCTTTTAATACATTATATTCTTTTTCATTATCATCATCAAAGAATAAAACATATCCGGCCTGAATAATATTAATTATAATATTATTCATATTCATAATTGTTTCTATAAAAATTACCTAGAATCTATACTATATATACCTACTAAAAATTTTTACCTAGACATATACGATAGAGTTTGCCATGTCTTTCGTGGCGTATGACGCAACAGAAGTAAAAACCGGGTTGTTTTGAAAAGACACAGTGACGAAGTGACATTTTTGAATATAAATTGGTCCAGCGACCTTTGTCATATATCTGTCTATTCTGTAACAACTGTCAAAAAAAGTTCAAAAATGAACAGCCGTAAAGCAAATGTGTTACATAATATCTAATAAATCAAAATAATTTATAATTATTATAACGTACTAGGTAAATAACACTAACAATGTCAGTGCATTTTTAATAATTGTATTTTAACTAAATGTTCGTATAATTTCAATACAACTTTTTTTAAAACATCTCATGACATCATCATCATCTTATTTCGTCTCGTTTCGGCCCTGTCTCAATAATATTTATCTCGTCTCCTCTTGTCTCGAAAAACGAGACTAAATTTTGTCGAGACGAAATAAATCAGTAGAAAGACGAGACGAGACATTTGCCTCGTCTCACAGCAACACTAGTTATTTAATTATTAAAGAATTTTACCTTCTACAAATTAGATAAGAAAATTCTATGGATCATTCTAAAAATCTCACATAGAGATTTATTGCTCAATTACTATCGAACGAATAATGTTGAAAATTTGAATGCAAGCGCATTGACATATTGGTAACAGCTTAATTGTGGCTACAAGAGTAAAGTTTAAGTTGTTCAATTTGAAGAAAACAGGTAAGGTGTTTATGCTAGGAAATATTGATAAAACTAATTGTCAAATTTGAAGATGAAATATATAACGAAATTAAACAAAATAATAATATCTTTCTTGCTATCTTGGTAGAGCTCGGGAAGTATAAAGTATAATAACATTGTAGAATATTGTAACTTAGAAATCTTAATATGACATGAATTTTTGCCCAAGTATGCTGCCTATTATATCAATTATCATAATATATCCATCAAACCACAAACTACCTATAAATAACACAACAATAATGTATAGAATGCTCTTGACTATTTGAACTTTCTTTATGTTCCACTTTTATTCATCATACAATTGTATTTTACAATACAACTTCATTTCTTACAATTTATTAAAAGCAGTTTCTTTGTATTTCAAATAAATAAAACTATATACAAAGTAGAATAATTTGATGTGAAAGTAAATTGGTAAAATGAATTTATGTACTTTTTTAAAATGAGAGCACATACTAATAAGTTAGAAAATTGAAAAAGAAATTTAAACTTGTATAAATAAGTATGTAGTACATAATTTTTATTTTTTACTGTATTTGAATTTGTTATTTAGCTCCCAACTAATAGAAACATAACGTATTGTTATAGTAAAAAATTTCGATAGTGAGTTTTTGGTAAATAAGGACGTTTTAAGAACTCTACAATAGGTTATAATAAACTACTCAAAAGTGAATAGGGATATTAAAAAAAGAAGTGTACAAAATATAAAAATACTATTTATTTTTTGATTATATAATTAATCCTATATAAAGAAACATTTTTTCTAACAAAAACAAAAAATTCAATACGGTAAATCCAATTTAAATGAAAATAAAATAATTCAAATTCTCCCGCGCCTGCACTACCGTATCTTCATCACCGCATATCTTTTTTTTAATATCGGGTAGTATTACCCCGCGCATTTACAACAGCTTGACACCTCTCTGGCATGCTTAAAATGCAGTTGTCAATGTTTTGTTGGGGTATCTCATCCCATAGTGTCGGCAATAATTCCGCAAGTTGTCTTAGGGTTGTAGGGTGTGGAATATGTATGTTAAGTTGCCTTTGAAGCATATCCCAAACATGTTCAATGGGGTTCAGGTCTGGTGACAATGGTGGAAGGGGAAGGTGATGGATTTAATAATAATAATAATAATAATAATAATAATAATAATAATAATCTTTAATTACCCAACAGATCACCAATTACAGGGTAATATACAAAAGTATAAATGTATAAATATCAATATACAATAAATATAATTAAATAATAAGACAAAATAATTACATATATGATTTTAAACAATATATATAGAAAACATACAACAGAATTATACGTCAGGACAGTAATGGACGCAGTGGTACGCAGATACGTGGGACATGAAGACATCATTGGAGACTTTTTCTGCATTCTGACACATGATGTAGACCGGTGAGCGCAGATACACATCAGTCCGTGCGGTAGGGAGATGGAATGTCCTGCATTGCCTGGATGACAACCTTGGTACATGGAACGGGATTCTATCTAAAATGAATGGAGCATCAATTTTGTTGTGAATCAGCATCCACATGAACCTCGCACTGGAGATGATTCGCCTGGAAGCTAGGGACGGAATGTCATGACGCTGTAAAAGTGACTGTGTATTTACATCTCTTCCGGGGTAAGTATTGTCTAATTTAAAGGACGCATATTTTAGGAACCTGCGCTGGACACGATCAAGATGTAGAGCTTGGCTATCGTAATACGGATACCAGATTAGACTGGCGTATTCCAATTTACTGACTACAAAAGCATAATACAAAGATTTTAAAGCATGTATGTCATGAAACGGTCTGCAAATTCGGATTATAAAGCTCAATGTCCTATTGGCAGAGGAACAAATATTGATAATATGCTCATTAAAGTTGAAATTAGAAGTAAATAGAACGCCTAAATCTCGTATAGAAAATGAACGTGTAAGTATAGAATTATTAACAGTGTAATCATGAAGCACATAGTTATTTTTACGTGTGTAGGTAATAATAAAACACTTGTTAGTATTAATTACTAACTTATTATCTTTACACCAGGCTACTAATTTGTCAATATTATCTTGAAGTACCAAAGCATCAGAAGAGGATGAGATAGAATGAAAAAGCTTAATGTCATCAGCGTAAGCCAGAACGTGACAACTAAAAGATAATAGTAATTCATTGATAAAGAGGATGAATAGTAACGGACCCAGGTTAGAACCTTGGGGAACTCCAGAGGTAGCAATGAATTTGGAAGAAGAAAATCCATTATAAAAAACAAAGCAATATCTGTCCGAAAGGTACGAAGATAAAAGTAGAAGTACGGCAGGAGCAGCACCAAAAGACCCAATTTTATCTAGTAATAGACCATGATCGATGGAATCAAATGCTCTGGAGAGATCACTGTAAACAGCATCCACTTGTCCGCGATGATCTATAACTTCAGAAACAAATTGCGAGAAGCAAGCAAGATTGGTTACCGTTGAGCGTCCTTTCATGTAGCCATGTTGATCATTGGAGATGAAGGATCTAGTGTGTGTAAGTAGAGTATTATAGATAACCATCTCAAAAAGTTTGCTAAAGTTATTTAGGATAGATATAGGCCTATAGTTGCAGACGTTAGATTTATCACCTTTCTTGTGGACTGGAATAATTCGTGTTTGTTTCCAAAGCAACGGAAATGTAGACGTTTTAATAGCTAAATTAATAATTATGGATAAAGGAGCGGCAAGGATGAAACGACAGTCTTTAATAAAAAAATCAGGTATCTTATCTACTCCACAATTGTTTTTATAATGTAATTTAGATATTAAAGAAATTAAATCATTTTCAGTGATGTAGCCCATGGAAAATGAAGGGTGATTATTATGCAACTTGTCGTTATTAATGTCAAAAATTGAGCTGTCAGTAAAAAAACCAGAAAAAACAGTGGCAAAAGCATTAACTATATCTTGTGGTTTGTTGTAGATGACATCATTGGCAATAACTGTACCTGGAATACGAGAGCAACCTTGTTTCAAGTTAACATATTTCCAAAATTCACTCGGATTAGATTTGATGTTGTTCTCTACTTTATTGATATACTCTTCGTAGGCTACTTTGATTTTATTTTTAATTAATGTTCGCAATCTTTTGAATTCATTATAATACGTAAGTTGCCTTGTTTTTATCCATTTTTTCCTGAAGTACTCTTTTGTTTTAAGATTACCTTTAATCTCGAATGTGAACCAAGGTGGAAAATTGGATGTACAGCACCTAGAAGTTGGGACAAATTTGTCTAAGGCTTCATATAGAATGCGGTAGAATTCATTTAGCGCTTCATCAACTTGAACAAAATTGTTTATATGAGACCAGTCAACATTGCATATATACTCATATAAATTATTGAAATCCGCTTTTTTAAAGTTATAACGATAGTTATTGGCTGTAGGAAAATTTATATGTCGTTCAGCAGTGACGAGATCGCAGTTAATTTTTAAGGCAGGGTGATATTTATCTTCAGGCACCAATGGAGAGTCAAATTTCACTGTATTTATAGGTAAAAAATTAGCAAAAACAAGGTCCAACATATTGTTATATTTATTAATTACAGAATTATATTGTTTCAGATTTAATACCTCACAGAGATTACGGAAAGAAGCTGATTTAACACATGTGGCAGTAGTACTATAAAAATTGGGAAGATTGAAGTCCCCTACCAAAATAATTTTTTCATTAAGGAATAAAAGTGAAAGAGCATCAGTAAATGTTACTATTTCATTTACGTGTAAATCAGGTGGTATGTAGACAGCACATAATATGAATGTGTGATTAGTGAAAAAACACTTGCAGGCTACGAGATCAATCAGTGGAACAGAATTTTTTAAATACTTAGTATCAATTGTTTTGAAACTGATAGAGTCTTTTAGAGCAATTAACACACCACCACCCTTAGAACGTCCGGTAAGAGAAAATAATCTATCATCACGAATAACATTGTAATTAGATGGAAACATTTCAGAATTAAGAACAGATTCATTCAACCAAGTTTCCGATACAACAATCATATCATGAAACGAAGAACAACAATTAACATAAAATATATCACATTTAGAATTTAAACCCCTAGTGTTTTGATAGTAAATGTTAAGAGAGATTGGTGAACTGTTGGGCGGAATTAGTTTAAAGAAGACACAACTTTTGGAATATTACTAACATATTTAATAGTTAAGTTACTCTCACCAGCAGCAATACGATTGTTTAGTTCCTGCTTAATAGTTTTAAAATAATCTCTTTGCATTTTAGTTCGATCATGAGAAATAGATATGTGTTTCCATTTATCAATAGTTTTTAGAGTTTTTGATTTTTTCATGACCTGAATGACTTCATCAGAAGAAGATAGCTGCACTTTTAAAGGACGAGATATAGGTTTTGAACTGTCAAAGCGACCGACACGTGAAAATTTTACTATGGGATATTTAGCACCTATATCAGAAACTATACTGTTAATCATCACAGAATCTTGTGCAAGCGATTGCTCTTTATTTAGAGAACTATCCTCTGGTGAACCATATATCATGATGTTGCAGGAACACTTCTGTCGCTCAAAAACTTCTTGAATGATACTTTCCGTCAGTAAAGGAATGGATTGAGGAACATGCAGGTCATTTATTGATTTCTTCATTTCCTCCAGATTTTTTTGCAGGTTAATTATTGTTAATTTGAGACTGTCTATATCATTACCGACAGTTTGACAATTAGAGCAATTCCATTTTAAACCTGATTTTGCATTGTTTATAGATCGAGCAATAGACGCATGAACATCAACACAGTCTATGTTAAAATTGTTTTTACAGACAGAACATGTTACAAATCTGTGAGGTTCAACATCTTTCATGCAACAATGGCATTGAATGGCCATAATGAACGAGATAAAACAAAAATAATAAAAAAAAAATAAAATAAAAAATAACACCCTGTATACAGTATTTGGATGGAACACCCTGTATACTGTTACACCTGAGACAGGTAGCAACAAACAGGTTAATGAACTTGTATGGTAGACAAGAATAAACAAAACTATCAACCACGCCTTTTTTAAAGCAAAAAGTAATAAAAAACTGAAGAAAACTCACCCCTCGTAATATGTGTCTCAACAATACACTAATACACAGAGAGCCAATAACTTACTCTTGAATTTGATACCACAATTAGGTGAAGATCACAAAATAAACCACAAAAAAAAACAATAAATACGCAGAGCAAAGAATATACGTCTACTCTCCCGAACTTTGATTTGGAGTTCTTCGATGGAATCCAACACTATTTGCGCTCGGTGTGGACGAGCATTATGATCCCAACATATAAAATTTTCAGGCCCAAAGAAATCTCGACTGTGTGCAACGTATTCATAGACAATTTCGTCTCTATAACGTTGCCCAGTAACACTACCATTGAAAACGTGGAGGTCGGTACGCCAGCCTAGAGATATACCAGCCCACACCATTAAACCTCCTCCTCCAAATGGGACTACTGGCTGAACGTACTGGGATAATGTCCTGTTTCCTGCACTCCTGTACACTCTCTGACGTCGACTGTCATTATGAATGCAGTATCTGGACTCATCCGTGAAAAGTACATGTTCACAAGAAGTAGCTTCAGCGAGTCTTTCATTAGCCCAATATAATCTTTGTCGCCGGTGAGCAGGAGATCTCGCTGGTGATCGTAACGGTCGGTAGGATGTTATTATTCTCCTGTGGCGTTATGTAGGTCTTGTTGCAGCTGTCGTGCAGTATCAAAAGGCTGTCTTCTCGCCTGTATCACGAGATGACGGTCTTGCCGCGGTGTTGTGACACGGCTAGATCCACTTCCAGGCCTCCTGGATGTTTTGCCTGTTTCTCTATGTCGACAAATTAGCCGAGAAATAACACTTTGGGAAGTATTGAAGTACGCGGCTATGTCCACTTGCCGATCACCTCGCTGATGCATATGCAACACCAAAGCACAATTTTCTTGTGAAAGATGGTTCCTCTGCATTTTTCTTTTACTTAAGAGCGAAATTTTTAAGCAACTCGTCTGCAAAAATTTTTTTATAACTGATGTAAACTGGCAGCGCTTTGATGATATTGAAACACTCGATTGTAAACTGTATATGCGAAACAAAACTGGCAGGTTTTGGTTTTAAAGACATTAAATTTGAAGTATTCATTCATATATATAAATATAAATAGTGTAATTTTAATAAAATAGTCTTTTTTTGAATATCCCTATTCATTTTTGAGTAGTTTATATATAATAATTCAATGATGCTTTTATTTTCAGTTCTAATATAATTAATAATATAATTTTACGATGAAATGATCTAAATATTGACGACACAATAATTATCATTTCTGATTAATAAAATGTCTTTTAATATCTTTTCTTTTAAACTTTACTCTAATGTTATAATATATTTATCAATATGACAATACAGTACATATTAATAACAATACATTTTTTAAAATTTTATTTAACTTAAGTGTTGCACTAGTTTTACACAAAAATTGTGAAGTAATTGTTCTTATGAAGTATATTATAGGTATAATATAATTTCCTGTTTCACAGTGAGTACAATTTCTTAATGTAATTAATATTTGGCCATTAAAATTATAACTTAATATTATTCTAATAGACGACATAAGTTGAATTAATTTTATAAATGAAAACTATTTGCATTTTGACTAATCGGTTAAGAAATATTGTTTTATATTTAGGTTCAGCTCTTATAAATTAAGAATTAAAGTTCGTATAGTTAGTAATAGTATAATGTATTGGTTTCCATCGTATACTGATAAGTGTAAACAATTTTTTTTAACAAAATAGCTCATTATTTTGCACTTACTAAAATGAATACTGTATTGTAGATATCATTTTGCAAAAGCATGCAGTTGTGAAATGAGTTTACAGTTTTAAAAATCTTGACATTTGCATATAGTAATGTGTTTGACTAAATACACAATGTCATTAATAAAAAGTAGAAATAGTAGAGGACCTAGATTGGATCCTTGTAGAATTTCTGACGTTGCGAAGTAAGATTTATTTTGAAGTTGTTGTACTGTACACACATACCGCGAGATTTTATGAAAATTGAAAGAAACAAAACAAAGAGTGAGGAATATTGAAAATTAGTATTTAGTTTTTCTAAACAAATATTATTATCTATACGTTCGAATGCTTTCGTAAAATCAGTATAAACCATGTCCACTCGTGTATTGTGTTGTAATGAATTCAATGTGATCTCGGTAAAATTTATTAAATTAGTTAGGTAGTAGCTGATCTTCCTTTTGAAAACTAATGTTGATAGACTCTATAGAATCGACACTAAACATTTTTTGAGATTATTATTAAATTTAAAAACAGCTAATGAAACTATTAAAAGCGGATTTATAGTTTATAGCTTAATTCGCTATCTTTTCGTTTTTTGTTTATGTTATTCTTATATTCTCTCCATGTTACTACAGTTGAATGAGTCTACTGAAACAATGTTTTATGTTATATATCCATAAATCACATGTATGAATATGGATATCGGTGTGCATTACTTGCCCGTGTACGGTTTGTAGGTCAGTACCGCGAAGCACTTGTACTTTTCATCCGTAAAAACAGCAGCGGTTCAATGGCTGACCGAGTTCACGTCCGCCGCGTTCTGTTTCACACTCGAACCCAACTACACCCAAAAACCGCATGAAAGTGCTCTCAATCACTACTAGCTCTAAATCACTCTGGAAAGTGCCATCAAATTGCTTATAGGTCCTTGTACTACTAAAATATTGTTTCCTTGTTTAATAACCGTTTCTTTTTTATATGAAACCGAATAAGGATCATTAAATGAAATCAAAACACGTATATCCCTTATTTATATGTAATTTAACTAGAACAGGATACTTTTTACCTCCCGCCTATCAATATATAGATAAGGGAGCTATTGTTTTTGGTCAAATTTCTCGAGTGTGAGTTTTCAACATATGAGCACGAATTAGGGTCTCTAGAATAAGATTTTACTATTTTTACCGTGATGTCTGTATGTCCGTGTGTGCGTGTGTGTGTGCGTATGTGTGTCTGTGTGTCTGTGACGATTTTTCGTCCACGATAACTCCAACACGATACATGTAAAAAATATAATATTTGGTATTTAAGACTTATATTCAAATATGATGAACTGATTAGATTTTGACTACAATTGGTTAACCGGAACTAGTACTTTACTTGAAGCTTTAAACCGTTTTTCCTTAAAAGTACCTCTAAATACCATTTTTTCGCAAATTTCGTTATTATAAATACAAAGATTTTTTAATTTTCTACCGATCTGGATAATTACGTTTATATATGACTTCTAGCTAGATAGAAAAAAAATATATAAATTATAATAATTTTACATATCGTTTAGGCTGAGGAATTTCGATAAAACAGATGAGTTATTCATATGTTCACAAAATTTGACATATGATGTCAAATTTGATGTAAGTAAGTGTAAAATATAAAATAAGTAAAAAATGAAGTAATTTTATTGTAAAATTTAAAAAGATGGAAGAAATATATTAGGAATGTATTTGCATGCTTGAATCAAAGTAAGTTCAGTTCCGGTTTTAGTAATGTCAAAAATAACTGTCATATTGGTCATACAAAATTTATGAAGGATATTTTAGGTATGAAATGAATTAAAAATATTCTGAACTGCAATAACAAACTAATTTTAAAACTACAAATTAAATGTATTGAAAAATTTATATAGAATATATTACTACAGTGGCGGGAGGTATTGTGTTGGACACACCAGATTTTTTACCTATGCGACACAGGTTCCAATAATAAGCGTTTAATATATTGTTCCTTGCATATTTCTTTTTGTATTATATTATAAAATATTTAATATTTCCTAATTTTGTGTTAAAATGACAAAAAAATAGAAGTTCGGAATGTTAATAGCAGAAAGATATTTGTAAAAATTTTTAACGCAACCTATTAGAAAAAATAAAAATATATGTTGAGGAAGAAGTCCTTGGAGAATTCAGTCAATTGATTAAAATACAATTCACACCAACGTTTCGACTTCAAATACGTCTTCTTCAAGGTGATTATTGTCAAAATTTAAATTACAAAATTAGTCACAAAATAGAAATCGTCGCTGAAGTTGCTCGTCAAGGAATAACACAAAATGTAACACAGACACACCAATTCAATACAATACACTTGTTTAATAATATTGAATGATGATGAATATGACAAATTATGTTTATGAAGTGTAAAAGAAAATAGCAAATAAATATCATGGACTTTCCCATATTTCAAATAAATCTTATCATACGTACCTGTACCCCAGGGCCGGCCCAAGGTTAATGGGCTCATAAGTGCCAAGTTTTTAATTGGTGTCCTCTTTTATAGAATATAAGAGGACTCCAGTAAATAATTAAAGAATTATGAATTTGTGATTGAATTAATTCCACGCATGTTATTATTTATGGTTACCACCCGTAGCGTATTTGATGTGTGCTGTTTTGAACATTCGTTGATTTGGGCTTGTGTAGCTAATATAACCCTGTTGTGCATAGGACAAGGATCTGCGCCAGGCATAGTATGTACCTACTGGTTACTGCGGCACATTGTACACCATTGAAAAAAAACATTAATACTAGTGCAGTAAATAATCATAAAAATTTAATTTCGAATTCACGTTAACATTTGAAATCCGAAATTTAAAACTTAAAAAATAGAAATTCAACTTAGAATAAATGAATATTTAAATTTTAATTTTGAAGAATTAAAACTAGGTGCTGAGTTCGGTAAGAAAGGATGTAGGCAATAAAAAATTGAAAAAAATGAATTATAAAAGAATTTTTTTTTTCTAAAAATTGTAAAAATAGAATAATAAAGGAACTACAAAATATGTAACTTTCAACTTATTTTATTAAACTACTATTTATTTCGGTGCTTTATGACTTTCTGGTAAAAAGGTTACCACGTTCCTGAAATAGACATTTTTTTACTCGGTTTCCTTTATTTATACACAAGCAAGCAAACGCATGATGCAATTCTAGATACGCTCATATCATCTGACCGTTTATTTGAAAACAAAATTCGAAATTTGAAAAGTTGCAACGCAATTTTTTTGAAGTTCCTGCTTCTTTCTATTTCTATTCTTTATTACATTAGATGCGCAAGAATGTAGACAAGTTCATTTCTATTTCAGGCTAACTATAATATCGAATAATAATAAAAATGTTTCCATTGCTATTAATTCTACAACTAGGCAACTCATCAGATTTCATAAAACTGCAAATTTTATTTCTTGATATAGCAATGTTTTAGAACTCAAAATCGTCCAACTTAAACGTTTTAGCATTACATTCTGTCAACATTTTAAATTTTATTTTACTGGAAATATAAAACGTTAATTAAAACAATCTTGTATGATTATAATTGCATTAATTGTTGAAAAATATCAATTCACATTCGTTTTATTTTTTAGGTTAGAACAAATGTCACTAATTTTTATGAATAAAACAAGCGATTTGTTTATATATCCATGTGAACCGAAAATGTTAGTGATATAAAAATGTACAGTGTATAAAATTTTAAGTAGTAATAATATTTTTCTTCAAACGTCATAAAAGTGACATCTTCTGTGACGTGATTGACAAGGTTGAAGTTTAATTTCTATGCCAACGTAATATAATTTTTTATTCTAACCGCCGTATAATATTGTCGCCGCCGTATAACATTGTCGCCGCCGTATAGCCAATAAGAAGCGCCGTATAATATTGTCGCCGCCGTATAGCCAATAAGAAGTAACTTGTACAATAGAAATCTGTAATATCGCCCTAAATGTCACTATAAAAACTAGATAACCTAAGAATAAAGTTACTAAAAATTATGAATAACTGACAGGTAACCTACATATTAAACGTCAAATAGTAATTTATTTTTTAAAATTTCTAAGTTTGAAGAAAAAATAGCATGTGTTATTCAGAGTAAAAGTGTCTTTGTGTGCCTCGCATGCAATTGTCCGACTCGCTTCGCTCGTCGTGCAAACTTCCATGCTTGCCACACAAAGTATCACTTTTACTCTTAATAACACAATATACTATTCTTAAATAAATTAAAAGAGTCATCGGCACAAAAAATCTTGTATATCACATGCCTAGAAACTCTTTTGTGAGATCTCGCATTGTCAAAATAAGCTCGCTATCGCAAATGTTTAATTTCTGGACCAGTGATACAAATTATGTTTGTGAAGTATAAAAGAAAATAGCTAATGAATGCAGGTGCTCAAAATTAAATTCTACATCAGATAAGATCATAAATGATGTAACAGCACGTTTGCAGAACAAGACATATTAAATATAAAATATAATAATTTCGGTAAAAATCAGACAGCCATTGAAATAAAAGAAAATATTCATGTGACCTGTTTGTTGAAGTTTAATTGATTATAATTCTTATTGTCTGTAACTTAATATTATTTGAGAGACATATAGATTTTTTCTTTTATTTAATTGGACGTCTGATTTCTAACGAAAATATATCATTTTATATTTAATAATAGGCCAATTCTGAACAAATCTGTAAGTCTTACAGATCTGTAAATCTGTAAAAAACTAACAAAAACGCATCTATTTTTGTTGATTAATATAAAATTATACATAAGAGTGGCTACTTTCGTTGCGATTTTGTTCATTATTTACAGATTTACATATCTGTAAGTCTTACAGATTTGTTCAGAATTGGCCTATAAATCTCGTACTGGAGACGAGTTGTAGCATCAATTGTGATCTTATCTGACGTAGAATTTATTTTTTTACAACTTTGTACTCTTGTAGTTTTACTTTAAATCTGGTTTTTGAAATCGTTTCGTTGCACACACACACACACACACACATATATATATATATATATATATATATATATATATATATATATATATATATATATATATATTTGTCTAACGCTATCTTCGGGGACCTTATTGCAATTTCATATATCGCTATCTTTGGGTACGGCACCATTTCCTTAGGTCTAAAACTGCAGCTCTAAACACCATAAATATCTTTTACAGATTTAGTCATAATATTCTTTAATATTTTTTAAATTTTGGAACCGTTTACGTATTTAAAAAAATATAATAATAATAAAACCGAAAATATGCCGAAATCCCGGAACAGGGATAATTAAAATAGTCATTCATACTCTCTCCGTTTTAACTATACAGTGTTGGAATTATATTCGTATTCTTTAAACAATAAGGAATATAATAAAACTTAAAATACGCAACTATACAGTATTGGGTGAAATGGGGCCTACGATTATAACTTCGTAATTCACCCTTTTACTGCATATAAATTAAATTAAAAATTCTTCAGTAAGCGCGTAACATTTCTGTTCGCGTAAATTGTTCTATCAGGTCTAGATATGCTAGAAATTCGTAATTTAGCATGTGGACATGGTTTGTTTCAAAACCAAAGGGAAAATTTCCAAAACCTGAAATTTTAGGATGGCGGATTCAAAATGGCGGAAATACGTAACTTTATGTGCTAGAAACTTGAAATTTGGCATGCGCACAGAGTTTGTCTCAAAAACAAAGGGATCGTTGCCAAAACCCGAAATTTCAAGATGACGGGTTCAAAATGGCGGAAAAACTGAATTTTAAATGATTTAAACTGCAGTGAGCGCAATGTTGCAAAATGTGTAATAGGTAAACACTAAATTAAAAAACAAATATTCCTAATCGCACTAAAGCAAATTTCGTTAAAAAATTTCAAGTTGCATTTAAATAAAAAACTAATATTCCTTCTATATCCTTTATAATAATCATATAGTCATGGGCGGATTAACGGTTAGGTGAAAAGGGCTCTCGCCCAGGGCGTTTACATATTGGGGCCTCCACATATGAAATTTATTTAAATTTTTAACAATATATGAATTTAATTTTCAATAAACAAATTTTTATTAGCAGAAAGATTTGAACGAGTATAATTATTTGTAGTTTTAATTAAATATAATAGGTACATATTTTTAAACTATTTATGCACATTTTTATATATAATGGGAGTCTATTTGAGTATTTTTTATGTAAATGTACCCCATAGGTTTTTTAATTATAACAAATTCATTTACGTTTGCGGTAGCAAATCGAAAACACACATTATTGATATATGTGCAAATACTACATATTTTTAAACTATTTATTGCACATTTTTATATATAATGGGAGTCTATTTGAGTATTTTTTATGTAAAAGTACCCCATAGGTTTCTTAATTATAACAAATTAAATTACGTTTGCGCTAGCAAAACACACTCTCAACTCATACAAATCACACATAGAAACTTGAGAAGACCACTCAAATCGCTATAATTACAGTTGTAATTTTGTATGAAAAATTAAAACTAACATGTTTAAAAATATGTGTGCAACTTCTAATAGCTAGTTTTATCATTGATTTTATATACTATCGTACGCAGATTGACACTTCTTATGACACTTTTGGCAATTGGGAACTTAGTTCAAAAAGATGCACTAGATGTCTCTGACGTATGTATTCGAGCGATTGTTTGTAATGTTGACGTTAGCTGATTTCTGTAGCCCGAGTTAAAGGTTTGAAAATTTTGAATTTAATGAATGTTTCTTTCTCGTGAAATAGGTATTCAAATAGTAAAACGAATAATCAATTATATGTAAAAAATGATTTTATGCAAAATTTTATTACTCTACATTTTAGAATCACTTAATGAATATAATTAATGACAAAGGAAAAAAAAAATACTCATAGAAACAACATTTTATTATAATATAACCAGAAAACATTAACATAACGAGAAGCGAAACTCAAAGGATCAAGTGGGCAGCACGGATTTGCTGCCATCTGAAGTGTAAAGGGTAGAGTTACTCACAACCTTCTTGATCATTAAATTTTGTATATGTCACATAAACGTCAAATGTAGCTGTCAATATTCATTTGTTTATTTACTACTAGATAATTTTATTTTAAATAAAAGATATAAATGAATTTTCATGAAATTTATTGCCTGCGTAGGTGTTACAAAATTATTCAAATCATTTAAAATAAATTAATACGATTAGTGCAGAAACCGGAAGAGATATTCTGTCGCCGAAATTTGTAGCAGAGATGTTCTCTCAGCGGGATGAAAATAATAAGATATTCTCTCGGTGCCACTTGTGGAAAAAATGTTCTGTCGGCAAATTTCGTAGAACTGATATTCTCTTGACGAAATTTGTGATGTTCTTTCACAAAAACTTATAAGAAAGATGTTCTCTCCGAATTATCCGTGAATAATGTTCTTTCGCCGAAAGTGGAAGAAGTGTCTTCTCCGCGAAATTTGTAGAAAAGATGTCCTCTCCACGAAATTTGTAAGATGTTTTCTCGATAACATTCGTGGTAGTTTTCTTTGGTCGAAATTTGTAGCAGGGATGTTCTCTCGAAGAAATGTATAAGATGTTTTCTCGGTGACATTCGTAGCACAGTTCTTTGATCAAAATTTGTACATCTAGATTCTAATTCGAAATTCGATTCTTGAATATTCAATTAAATATCCACATTTGTAACGGAGTTTAAAAGTGTCTGAGAACCAGAATAAATTGTTGGCACTTCATTTTTTAATAATCGGTGATTTGATTCGTTATAAAAAAAGTAATATCAAAATGATCTTTACAAAAAAAAGTAAATGATAAATTTTCACTTGAATTAATTTTGCAGATTTTTTCAAATCTCACAATTCGGAAAATCTTTGATTGTAAATTTGTAAAAATGTTTATTTTGTGGGCCTCTCAGGTTAACTCTCCTTTTATTTCCGCTGGGATATTTACAACCATGTTGATCTGCTTATCTATAAGTAATAAATATTGTAATTTATTTTTCATATAAGTAGATAAAATATTTAAAATAATATTATTTACCGTGAATGCATTTTTGTTCAATTCAATGTAATTTTATTCTTATTGTTTTACAATGTTGACAATTTGACAATTATATTATAATTGTTTTAAATTGTTTCCCCAGTTTACTTTATTTTAAATTTCAAACGAAAATAAAATGAAAATTAAAACCAAAAGTTACCAAATTTTTCCCCCATATTCTGAGTACTACTAATGCCATCTAACCTGTAAAGGCTAGAGTTATTCCCAGCCTACTTTATGCTGCCAATCTCCCTATACAAGTTTCACCCGGGTGAATATAACAGAATTGATGTTTTATTATTTTACTAGACACCAACAGAAGTATTATATACCGATACATACTTGTACTTACTAAAATAAATGTAATTTTTACATCACACAAAAACAACAATAGAAATTACAAAAAAGTACCATATCGAGTTTATTATAAAATATAAATAAAGATATACATACTTCTTTATTTTGTAAAATTTTTAATTTCTTATTTGATTTTGGTATGTTATGTTTGATGGAAATTTCATTACATACTAATTTAGCACTATAACGAATTTTTATGTTTATTAATTTTTCTATCACAAATTTTTTATGTTCTGTACATACGTGAAGCCAAGCTTATATGTTATTATTATTATAAATTTTATTAAGTATTGTCCTTTTAATATACCTTTTAAAATATATTTTTGTAAATATATTTTCAAATACTTCTAAAATTATGGATACTGCATTTCTTCCTTCTCCATCCATAATTTTTACATTTTTGTATGTTTTATGTAATAAAAAAATTTCATGTTTTTTACTTAAATCTGATTGGGATATTAAATTATTTTTACATATTTCACAATCAAAATGATCAATGCATATTTTTGCTAAATATCCTGTAAAATATGATATTGAACACTCCTCTAAACTTTCAGACATTGAGAGCGAGAGCGTACTCTGTTGAATGCTTGTACTGTATGAAGAAGTACTTTCAGAATCTGAATCATTTTCAACTTCAGTTTCGGGGTATTCTACGTTAATATTTTTGCCTGCACTTTTCGTTACAGTTACAGATGTTTTTAAGGTACATATTATACCCGAATATTCTTCACAATTAGAAGATCCCGCGGGTCTCATTAATGAATGTATTGCATGAGATCTAAAAACAGTTCTGAATGATCTGGCAGTTGGATTTTGATTATATCCACCTCTTTGCCTATATATTGAAAATAAGTTTTCGATAACATCTTGATTTAATCTGTTAGTAAGTAAAAAAATGTTATTTTGTTTTTGTTTTTCTTCTTGAAAGAGTGCTAAAATGCCGTTAACAGTTTGAAGTAAACCATTAAAACATGGTGGCTTAGTAATCTTTTTATTCTTGTGATTCAATTTTACAAGGTTATTTAATTCATCTATTTCACTTATCATTGTATTTTTAACTAAGTCGTTTCTATCAGATAAAGCGGAATTATATGGATTAGCTGTAAACCGAGTTTTTCTATTCAGACAGTCAAATAAATTGTTTAACAAACTGATAAAGTTAGCTGTATTTTCTGCTGTATTTGATACTATTTCCTTTGTTGCTATACAAGTTTTAATTGTAGCAGCCATTGTATTACTTAAAACTTGAACCGCGAGTTTAACATTCATGCGTTGAAAAGAATTCTGTAATTTTTGATAACGCCCTACTTTTTTTATTTCGTTTGTCAATCTCATAGGCTTTTCTAATATCTGCAAATGATATACGTTTAGAATCTAAAATAAAATCACCCGATAGTAAATTATTCCTCATGCTCTTGAACAAATGGGGTGTGTCATAAAGTGAAATATTTTCTTATTGTTTAATATGAAAAAAGGTTTATTGTTATCTACACCCAAACTCTTAAATGCACTTTGATTGTTTGTGCCTTGGTCACAAATTATTGCTTTTGGTAACAATCCTGCCTGAAATAATTTATTAATAATTAATTTAACCAGTATTACAATTTCCGCTGATTTCGTATTAGTATGGGTTAAAAAATATGCTACTGGTAGTTTCCATGGACAGTACAAGCCTCTAATCATAAAAACTAAAGCATAACTAGCAATAAGAGGTTTACGTCCGAAAGGGCCAAGATTTTGTAATCCTTCGATCATATCCATATCGGGAGAGCATTCCAAATTATGCTTGATTGACATTTCGTCAAAACAAATTACACACGATTTTTCTATTCCCGAAAGCATTGAATTTGTTATGTAGTTTTTCAATCAATTTAGGACTAAATCCTGGTTTAAATTTTGACATTCCAATCCACTTTCTTACGGTAGATGGAGCAGGTAAAACTAATTTTAAAGATCGTAAAAGTTTGTAATTAGTCGTTGAACTATAAAATATCATCATAGCATTTTTTTTTCTCTGATACAGTCAATGGTAAACGTTTTTTTACGTAACTGCATTTTTACAAATGTTTTTGAATATTTTGAGGAAAATATAAAAGAACTTAACATACTGTCTATTGTATTCAATTTTTTGTGAATCTGAATTTTTTGTTTTAATTTTGATGTGAGACCGGTTGTTTTGAATAATTTTCTTCTTACAGGCAATTTCTTGCTTTAGCTTCTTTTTTCGGGGAGTAGCATCATCATCAGGAAAATGTAATTTTCTTTTTGAAGATTTGTTACAAGGCATGTCTGTCACATCTGTTAAAAAATTTCTATCTTCATTGCTTCTTATTGGTGATTCCATAATGAGAGGCGATCGAAGTTTTCTTATTGTGGAATATGTGTGTTTAGGGGTGTTGATTTTTAATTCCGGTGATGACTGTGTAGCTGAAAAAACAGGCGGATTTTTGGATGTTGATGGGACATTATGTATATCGAGGGTAGATCTAAAAACATGCAATATTCTATAATCTCTTCATTCAGTTTTTTTTAAATACTAGGTCTAGTATGCCTATTTTATTTTAATTATAAGTAATACACATACATCATATGTTATTAAATCGAATTTTTATATAGTTTTAAACTTCATTTTTTCTTAAATGCACTAAGTTTTTCAATTTTTACCTCCCGCCTATCAATATATACAGGTACGAATGCATTGGTATATCGAGAACCGTAAGATCTACAATTTTGTTTAAATTAGACAAAAGTTGCCCTGTTAAGAAGGCAATTTTTTTGCTGTTCAATATATAAAAAAAATCTTATTTTATTTTAAAAAATAATAAGAAAAATTAAGAAAAAAAAACGTTTTTATCAAAATAATCAGTATCCTAATTTTTCTGACTATTAAACGAAGATAATTGCAGAGAGTGTTGAGATAGAGCATTAAAATGCATTGGTAACAATGGAGAATTATTAGAGCAAATGTTGTAGTGTATTATTATTTTCGTTAAATGTATTTTGTTAAATATTTTTTATGTATTGTTTTATTCTAGCGTCTAGTCTAATAGAATACTATTATACAATAAGCTCTAATTTTAATTTTTGCTTTAACTATGATATACCTTGTTATTATTTTGATAATCAAAAAGGTTTTTTTTTAATTTTTCATATTATTTATTAAAATAAAATATGATTTTTTTATATATTGAACAGCAAAAAATAGCTCTATTTAAAATTGTCATTACCTATTATAAGCTCCATATGAAAAATTAAAGTTGACACCAAAAACTTAAAATGGTACGCGATAAAAAAAATTTGAGAACCCCTGTAAATTCATTCATTCATGAAAAAGTGCCTTAAGAAAGCGCAAACCAGAATCTCGTATTATTTCATATAACAAAGTTATAAGCAAAAAAAGAAAATCGCTAAATTTACATTTTCCCCTATATCTAGTAACCTATGCATTGTTTTGCAAATAACAAAATACCATTAAAATAACCTTTTAACGGGGCAACTTTTGTCTAATTTAACCAACCATGTAGCTCTTACGATTCTCGAGATACCAATGCATTCGTACCTTAGGACATCTTGTAGATATGGGAAATATTTTTGGTCAAATTTCTCGAGTATGAAATTTCAACATATAAGCACGAATTAAAGTCCCTAGAATACGATTTTACTGTTTTTATAGTGATGTCTGTATGTTTGTATGTGGGTGTGTGTGAGTGTGTGTATGTGTGTGTGTGTGCGTGGGTATGTGTATGTGTGTGTCTGTGAGTTTTTGTGTGAGTGTGTCGATGTGTGGGTGTGTATGTGTGTGTTAGATTTTAACTGAAATTGGTTAACTGGAAGTAGTACTTTACTTTAAATGGTTTTTTCTAAAAAAAATACCTCTAATTTACATTTTTCTCAAATTACGTTATTTATAAACATAAAGATTTTCTAATTTTCTACCGGCCTGCATAATTACACTTTATATATAACTTCTGACTAAACAGAAAAGAAATTAATAATATTTTATTAATTTTCCACATCTTTTAGGCTGAGTAATTTGTGTGTTTACAAAATTTTTACGTATTATGCTGTTGTCAAATTTGACGTAAATAATTTTAATAGATGAAATAAGTAAATATGAAGCTTTTAAATACAAAAAGGTGAAATAAAAATATAAGGAATAGATTTTAGGTATGCTAAAAATAAGTGTAAATAATTTTAAAACTAAATATTTTATGATCTAACGAAAAAAATATTTTATCTACAACTATTGAAATATGGGTACATTATACGTGTGATACTACACATAATATACTACTCATATTACACAAGTGTAATATGAAATGTTATATTACACGCTACACTTTTCTGTAATAAATAGAGCATATAATTTAACACATAACATTTTAATAAACTGTTAATTTATTAATAATATATTTTTTATTATAAATATCAATATAATTGATTATAAAAGTATAATAAATACAATTTGAATAGTTATTTTGACATTTAAGTGCTACTGTGGCGCCATCTGTTAAGCTATATATGAACTACTCACATCTAACTGAATATTTATCAAATAATATCAGATTTTTTATATGGCTGATAGTTGTAGATAAAGTGTAGTATTTGACTCGCATAATATGGCTACATTACTCTCGGATGATTAAAAATACTCGCTATCGCTCGTATTTTTAATTACATCCTCATGTAATATAGCCTACATATTATGCTTGTTAAATAATATACTATATATATTACTACAGTAGCGGGAGGTAATGTGTTGGACAAATCAGATTATTTAATTATGTTATTACTTATAATTTTTGAATTTAATTTTATATTATAGTATTCAATTACCTGAATTAATAATCCATTTTTTTAAACGTTCATCATCCTTTACTGGAAATCTGTACATCTTTAATTCTCGAGACTGATGTTGTTTCTTTCCACAATTAAAATATTCACATATATTACCAAACATTTTTATATATTTTTATATGTAAGAAGTTAATAGTTAAAATATATCTTGCTGGCTGACAAATGCAGACTGTGGTGTAGACTTTTTAGTGAGGTAAGGGTGTGTGTCCAGTGTCATATATAATTGGTACACTTACAATTTATTACTTATTACAGTGTTATTAAATACAAACATTGTTACAGATGAAGGGCAGTGGCGTAGCCAGGATTGAAAATTTGCAGGCGCTCAGCATTTTAGATATTATGTTTCTATGCTAAATATGTATACAGGGTGTTCATTTTAAATGGGCCACCATTGCTATCTCGAGAACTGTAAGAGCTACGAGGTCGGTTAAATTAGCAAACAATTTCTATTTTACAACACTATTAACATGAGATAAACAAAATTTTTATTAAACCAGTGGTTCTCAAAATACGGGTCCCAAATTTCTTATTTTAAATGTGAACCTATATTTTTTATTTGCTTATTTAATAGAGAATTTTATTCTGAATTCAATGATATAATATTATCATACCGTAACATAACGATTTTTTTGAGAAAAATGCATCTGAAGTTTGATATTAATTTGAATAAAATATGACAATAATAAGCGTGCCATGACGGAAAAAACCGAATACAAGTCATTTTTTAACTTGCAATTAGAGTGCCTTGACAGAAAGAATATACTTTTATTCACTTCTTTCTGTCAAGGCAAGTTAAAAAATGACTTGTATTCGTTTTTTTTCCGTCATGGCACTCTTATTATTGTCATATTTTAATCAAATTAATATAAAACTTCAGATGCATTTTTCTCAAAAAAATCGTTATGTTAGGGTATGATAATATTATATCTTTGAATTCAGAATAAAATTCTCTATTGAAGAAGCAAATAAAAAATATAGGTTCACATTTAAAATAAAAAACTTGGGACTCGTATTTTGAGAACCACTGGTTTAATAAAAATTTTGTTTATCTCATGTTAATAGTGTTGTAAAATAGAAATTGTTTGCTAATTTAACCGACCTCGTAGCTCTTATAGTTCTCGAGATAGCAATGGTGGCCCATTTAAAATGAACACCCTGTATAGTGGGCTAAAAAAATCAAACAAACTTGAATGGTATAAAAAATACTTGTATCGTAGGAGAAATAACTAAAGTTAAATAACTTTGTTTTAAAAGACAGTAATACATTTTAATGAATTGAATGAAGTGAATTCGATTCATTAGCAAATTTATTAATTGATCATTCGGCGCACGATAATTTGCTTGTATACAGTTGCCCCATTTAAGTGCGGTACTATTGCTATCTTAAGAACTATAAGAGATACGAAGACGGTTGAATTAGCAAACAATTTCTATGTCATAAGACTATTATAATGAGCTAAACAATTTTTTTTAAACCAGTGGTTCTCAAGACATGGGGCCCAACTTTCTTATTTTAATTGGAACATCCTATACCATACTTTTACATATTTGGAAACTACATAAAAGTACAAATCCAATGATATGTTTGAAGTTCATTTTTAGTTAAAAATTAAAGTCCCTATGTTGGCATTAATTATAAGTTTACCTGAAAGCAGTTGCCATACATAAATAAAAACCAAACATCAAATTCTGCGTTCTTATCACGCTAATTCTGTCTTGAAATTTAAAAAAAAAACTACTTAAAAGGATGTAGAATTTGACGTTTGTTTTCTATTTTATGTAGATTGCAAATATGTAAAAATATATAGGCTGTTCCATTTAAAATAAGAAAGTTGGGCCCTATATCTTGAGAACCACTGGTTTAAAAAAAATTGTTTAGCTCATTTTAATAGTTTTATGACATATAGAAATTGTTTGCTAATTTAACCGACTTCGTATCTCTTATAGTTCTCGAGATAGCAATTGTTCCGAACTTAAATGAGACACCTGTATATTCCATGTAAAAAATGATTCTTGTCACGCAGAATTATTAGATGTCAGTTATGATTAAATTCGTTTTAATACTCTATTGACATGTACCTATCTTTCTATACCTAACACTATTTAAGTGAAAAGAATAAAATATATTTATTTTTCTTACAACCGCTTTGTTTCGTTTACACAATGTTCTATTATTTTTTAGTTTCCAAATTTTTGCAGGCGTTCAACGGAATTTTGTGGGCGCTCGAGCGCCTCCAAAAACGGTTCTAGCTACGCCACTGATGAAGGGTTGTATTGTTTGAATAATTTCGAAGGGATATTATCTTATTACAAAATAAATATGATAAATAACTTGTCAGATGTTATTAATAATGCAATAATTCGAATAAACAAATGCACATATGAAATAGGAAACATTTTAAATAATTATTAAATTAAAAAAGTAGAAAATTATATTTTTATAATTAGCATCTCTTGTTTTGTACATTTAACTCAGTTTATGTTTTAATATGAAATAATTTACATTTAATTGTGTTATTTATTGTTGTAAAATAATAAATTGCTTTGTTTACTTAAGGACATTGCAATTTCTCAGGAAAAAACTGATTTTTCTCGTACAAAAAGTATGTTTATCATAATTTCTTTTCAAAACTAAATCAAAATAGTACAATATTAATATCGTTGAAAAGAGAAAAATATAACATATTTTTTGAAGTTAAAATCAAATATGGCTTCCATTTAAAAAATCATAAGTTTGTATCATATCTCAAAATGATGCCTCTGAAATTTTTTTTGTATACGCCACTGACTAGACAATAATAGTATTCAACATTTTCCTGGATATTTAACTGTTTAGGAATTATTTGGGAAAGAAGAATTGGACGAAAATGAATTTTCAGCTATTTTCTTATGACCTATAGAGAATTTTGGAATAAGAAATACACCGTTAAAATTGTCTCCCAGATGCGCACAATAACTCCCATTTAACCGAAGTCGTAGCTCATAGTTCCCGAGATCCCAATGGTGGCAGATGAAATCTGGACATGCACACTGTATACTAATTAATACTATACCTGTACTTAGATTAAACTATAATTATTTGAACAATTATTTCCACGCGTATTTTCTAATGGGAACGTACAACTATGTGCCTTCTGAAACCAGTGACAGTGTTTATATTATTATTTATGGTCGGTAATAGTTTTTTTGTTAACGTAATTGAGGAGTGTTTTATCGTTTTATGCCGATCCCCAGACTTTAAATTGAAATTTCGAAATACAAAATACACAGTTCTCTAAACTTCCTTGAGGATGCTAAAAGTACAACTTCCATTGTAATATTTAATAATACAGAACATGTTAATGTGAAAAAAATTATGTAGTATTTTATCGAAAAAATGTGGATATTTGAATTTTGGCAATAAGTGACAGAACATTGCGAGTGGTACCATCACATTTGTTGTCAAATTTCTTATAAGATTAATTAAGAAAAATTATAAGGTATAGTGCACGATAAGAGAGTAAACTCATACCTACTATCTTTATAGATAATAAGTACATGACGTTAAAGTTCTCCGACTATAAAGATATTTCGAACAAATTTAATTTTAACTCATGTAGAAAGGACTAGAATGTTTGAATGAAGTATATGAATACTGCAGTGCCATCTCTTGATGAACGACTTAAATTACTTGACAACTACTGCCATCTGTCGAAGTGCGACTTTTCGGGTTGCCAAAATTAATACAGCTAAAATATATCTGAGTACGATAGTATATAAAATCAATGGTTTTATGTAAAGTATTATTTACATAAAGCAAAATAAACATTGGTTATTCCGTAACTACTAGTAGTACAGTCAGACTGTAGCTGTAGCTATCTCTCTCAGGCTTCATTGTTACGAACGCTGTTCGCGCGCATCTGTCCTGTCCTTCAATATAATTAATTCGTAGTATTACCAGTTGTAGCGACGTTGCCACTTGTTAACCCTTAAGCGCGCCAAAAATTTATCGTTATTGATCACGTAGTGTTTTTCAATAAAAATACTTCACTTGTATGTAACTTGTAACACACTCTGTATCTTTTACATAAGACAAATATTAGAATTTGCACTTTTGTTTATAAAATTTCAATAATTTATATATCTAAGCAATACTTCTAATTAATATTTGAATATCTATTCTTAAGTAAGCAATAATTGCTTAATTACGTCAATAAAAGTGTTATATTCTTGAAGAAAATGTAGGTAGTTTTTGTTAAATAGGTAAATGTGTTGTTATAACACAACATTAAGTTCAAACTGACGCGCGTATTTACTGTTTTAGTTATTTTCCGTTAATAACAAATATACAACTAACCTTTAATTTATTAGCATTTATTAGAGTACTTTTATTTACAAACACGATACAAAATGACATACGAATCTGTTGTGTTGATTGTGTCTGTTTTTGTTGCCTAGCTTCGTGTTCTTTCTTTGTTATGTGTGGCCAATCTTAATTCTAATAAATTTAAATATTATTAAAATGTAACTCTAAACATTTACGAAAGATGGAATGGAAGTGCGTATATTTCAATATCGTTCCTCTTGCAGGTCATTGCTCTATTTAAAACATATATCAAAATATCTAGAGTAGTAAACTAACAATTCCCTAAAATATATAATGGTGTTGTTATAAAACTACATTTAATTCAAACTGAGCGGGACGTATTTATGAAAGATGGAATTAAAGTATGTACCTATGATTGATGATGACATATTTTTACCGTAGAGGACGTGCTCTAATAGCTGGTGCGGAGAGAGTATTTTTTATGTAAAAGTATCCCATAGGTTTCTTAATTATAACAAATTAAATTACGTTTGCGCTAGCAAGTGGAAAACATACATTAGTAATATATGTGCAGATACTACATATTTTTAAACTATTTATGCACATTTTTATATATAATGGGAGTCTATTTGAGTATTTTTTATGTAAAAGTATCCTATAGGTTTGTTAATTATAACAAATTAAATTACGTTTGCGCTAGCAAGTGGAAAACACACATTAATAATATATGAGCACATACTACATACACACAGACGTCATCGTTAAAACTTTTCTACCGTGTTTTAGTAGCTTCAAATCGTGCTAATTCATCAATAGCTCAATATGTGATTTTAGCATGTTCCCTATACCTCTCTTACCTACACTAGCGAGAGGTTAAACAGTTTTTAACAGGTATTCAAATTGAACAGCAAAAAAAAAACATATTTAAAATATTCGAACACATATTTCAAAGAATTTAAACAGTTTATTTTAAAAGTTAATAACAAATCAGTTTTTTATTCATCCCTGCAATATACAAATAAATCGGCATAACGTTTATGGCAAGGCATGGGACCCTAAATTTGAAAGGGCGTAAACCTAAGATATTTTGATTTTACATAAATTTATATTCCATTATGTAGAGTATTTATGGATAATTAATTTGTGATTAAGAAAATAGGTACAGTATAAAAAGTAAAACTTAATAATAAAGAAATTAATTTATTCCATATTTGGTTTCTTACAATAGCAAACTATTTTATAACTTGTTTCTTTATACTCAACACCCTTAAATGTTCTTCCTGTAGCAAGTGGGTAGAGAAATATTCAAATTAAAATTAATAATGGCATACCGCATACATCCGATTAGGGTTTCACCAAGACAAGAATCTTGCTATTTTGCGCAACGTCTTGTCTTGTCTTGCATTACGAAGCAAGAAATAAAAAACATTCTTGTCTTGTGGATTTCTTGCTACCTTATTTCTTGTCTTGTCTTACTGTCTTGCTTGTTGAGGGAACTGTAGCAACAATATAGGTAAATTAAACATTATTTAGTGATCATGTGCAAGCCGTATGCCGATATTTTTATAATGGGCTATATGACCACTCTCGAATTGAAAGAAAAAAAGTATAAAAATTAAAAATTAACCATTGTGACTACTAATAATAATGATAAAAACTAAATATTATCTTATAATTTCACTGAAATTCGCAATTAATATGTAACAGCGCCCTATCTCTGACGTCACCTAGGAGAATGAGAGAGCAGTTTACAATGCTAAAAGTAGGAATTTAATGAACTTATTTATTTTACTTAAATGATATCGAATAAATGTTGCTAATGATAAATTAGTCATAATTATTAATGAAACAATATATGAGATATCAATTTAGGAAATTAATAGAATAAAATTAAAATATTTTGATATTACACAACGAATGTTATAATGTAAATCTGGTTGGCATTGAAGTCCCTGACGAGTCTCAGTGTGTTTATTGTTTGGTTACCATGGTTACGGGTTAGAATCAGGTAGCAAAAGGTTCGCGCGGGTCGCACTATATCTTTCTCTTTCTATTAGCATCTCTCTTTGTCTAATTCTCCTAGGTGACGTCAACATATCCCCTCTCTTAAACTTTATTATTGTTTTTCTCCGGAATTATCAATAATTAAGCGATTTAAAAAAATACGGGTATTTTTATTTTTGGTATAGAATCATAAAATGGAAAAAAAAAAATTGGTCATATACCCCATTATATTCGTAAATATTAGTTTCTGTAAATCAATATATATAAAACATTTTTCATGTTAATCAATGATTTTTATATAAAAATGACTTGAATTAAATTATGATTTAAATGTGTGTATTGCCCAAATTCATAAATAATAATTTCTCCAAAAATGAAAACAAAAGCCGATGTTGAAGTATAATAAAAATTTTAATTTGATTCCTGGCATATATGTCGAAAACAAATTCAAAAGGATCACATGTACGTAGTTATTTGTTCCTTGTCATTGTACTTACTTTTTTTTAATTAAAATTTTTATAATTACGCTAGTACCATCTGTTGTCACCATCTATCAACAAACTTACGCTATTGCCATCTGTTGTCATTCTCTATCTCTATAACATCAAACACTCTCTTATATTTACGAATTTACAAGTATTAATAATTTAGTTCGTTACAAAAAATATCCCAGCGTTCGTATAATTAAATAAAGTAACGCGAAAAATAAAATACATTAAAAAAATTAAGAGCAAGATTTCTTGCAAAATGTGGCAAGAATAATTATTCTTGTTGAATTTATTTCTTGTCTTGTCTTGCTTTTTCAATGTTGAGTCTTGTCTTGTCTTGTTTTTAAGCAAGACGCAAGACAAGAACAAGACAAGACCAAGAATTTCGTGAAACCCTACATCCGATCATATGCAGCAGAAATGACTTGTTACAAAAGTATTTTCCCGCATGTGGCCCCCACCAGAAAATACACGATTTTATATATACCTTTATAATGAAATTAAATTAAAATTTATCTTGTAATTAAATTTGAATAAAATTTTTTTTTCGACCGATCGAAAAAAAAATGTTTCAGGCATATGTTAGTAGATAGTATAAGGATTTTATAAATGTTTTATTTTCAAAAATCGTTAGAGTGGTTTTCAAAATATCTTGTTTTGAAATTTTTGATCGGCCGCCATTTTGTTATTTGATAAAATAGAAAATAATTGTAAATACAAAAGTTTTAGAGAACTAAAAGCAAATGCTGAAAGTTTTTGTATTTTTTCAATATCTCTTAAAATAAGGGAGTAGTGACGATTTTTCGAAAAACAAAAGAACGCCAATAACTATGAACTGGGGCTCCAAATCAAAAATTTGAACTAAGAAAAGTTGTTTATCTCAATGAGTTCTAACTACCGTTTTCGGATGGTACAACTTAGTATTAACACCCTGTATTGTAAATATATACACCGAAATGGCATACTTATAGTTACAATATTAAGATATTATGTACTATTAACTTATCACTAACAAAAATATATATTTATCAAAATACTCAAATTATTTAATTTTATTAAATTTCATGGAAAGTTATGCTGTTGGAGTTTATTTTGAATGGAAATGGTTTTATATACAGTGAGTATTAAATTATGTTATTTTCTTTGTATATGTATGTAGTACAGTTATCTCTTCTGGTGACTTTCACTCTTTAATATGCCAATATACTAAGAATGTCAAAATGTCATGATTAAAACAAAGTGTTTTAATTCTACAATTTTTTTTAGAGAAAAACTTCAGCTGACGCCTGTGCTCGAACCCGGGACCTTCAACTCTGCAGCTGTACCACCTGAGCTACGCCAGCCCTAGCTTCAACTGAAATATTTTCTTTCTTGTATATGTCAAATGTGGCAAAAAATATTCAATATAAAGTGTTTTAAATCATATGTTTTAAACACTATTTAAAACACATTTAAAATAAAAAACGTTCAAATTTGAACGATTGAAACATGTGTTTTAAGGTGGTTCGACCGGTTCACACTAGTCAAATAATGGTTTATATATATCTTTTATAGAAACTATAAAGAAATACAGTATTGTAGCAGGAGCTTTCGTTAGAAAGAATCGTGACAACTTTTAAGTAATTCTATATTTTGTGTATAATTTAATTGAATGAATTGAATGATTTATTTGTAAATTAATAGTGGCTGATTTGAATTATTTATTTATATAGCTCATTAATTAAAAAGAAACAGGCCCGGTTCCATAAAACGTTATTAACTTTTAACTCGCTGTTAACTGTTAACCGCACGTTGTAACCATAGAAACGTATTGAAAATTCAGAGGCAAAATAGCCTTGTTTACGACGCTTTATGCAACCGGGCCACAGTAGGTATATAAACGTTATAAAAACATAATATTGAATTTTCATTAAAAACTTTAGTTTTAATTAATGATTTGCAAAGAAACAAAACTGTCAGGTTTTGCGGCGCGCATCTGGCACCATTGCTGTCATTCGTGTCATTCTGCCGCGAAAAATTTAAATAAAAGTGTCAGGCACTTACAAAATGAACGAGAATTTGAGACAGAAAGGACGGTTTGTTACCAAATGGCAAATTTTAAGAAAAGAATATATTATTAAATATATAAATATATAAATCTATAAACGGAACAATAGACTCGGAAATACTACGCCGGAAATTTTAGACGGACGACATATAAAACGTTGCCAGTTTTGCATTTCATATTCTCATTTGAACGAATATTTTGTAATACATTGACCCTTAAACAGGGGTGATTAGGCTATGACTACAATAACAAATTAATTTGTTTTTTAATAACTCTAATGTATTTTTAAATTGTAGCTATGGCTGTGAGATATATGGTAATTAATTAGTTATTGTGACTAAAATTTTGAGTAAATACTACCGGTCAATATGTTTTTCCCATCTTACTAGACGGTCAGTGTTTTCTATACTTCACGAACGAATACATAATATTCGTAAAATCAATTAAATAGTTTTTTAATCAAAACTTACGGATTTGAATTGATATTGGGGTCTATTCGGTAACACAGTGGTTAATTTTTAACACATGGTTAAAATTTTTGTCCAATAAAAATTGATTTGACAACTAAAAATCCAATTTTTTGTTATATGTCAACATACTAGGTTGGTTAAAATTTTTAACCATGTGTTAAAAATTAACCACTCTGTTACAGAATAGACCCCAAATATGCCACAAAATGTATTATTTTTCTAATACATGTCATATTAAATTTGTCAAATTTAAATGAGAATAACTTTTCTCAGGAACGGTTAAATCAATTCAAATTTGAAATGTACAGGTAAGAATATTTTAACAATCGATTTATAACAAGCTGAGTCTATTAATATGAATACTGGACGAATAATTTATAATTAATAATACGGGTAGCCTTCAAAGTACGAATTTATATAAAAATTGTTCTTATTTAATTAAGTATTTTTTAAAATATGGAATAATAATTATAATTACTAAGTTGAAAAATTCCACAATATAATTTAAAGTATTGTATTATAAATAAAAAAAACCTTATCGTTACCTAACATAAAAAACTATTAATTTTTATACTCCGAATTGTACTTTTGAAATTTGTCAAGAAAAAACCGGTATCTAACATGACTGGAATAACCACCATGAAGCTATAGAAAAATTTATAAAAATACAGGCGTCGTCTTGTGGTGCTGTAAGAAAACCTAAATGCGTTTACTGTAAATTTGCACATTTATGCAGTTATTCGCACAGTACATGTATATACTTCCAAAGTAGAACATGATAATGACACAAAATTACATATTTATTGCAATAAAAATTAAGTAAAACTCCATTGTTGTATAGTGTTGCCGCATGTAACTTACAAACTTGGTACAAATTTTTAATAAAAAGTGTTGTATCTTTTAACTATAGTTTCTATGGTTTAGCACCATCTATACCTGGAATTTGACATTTAAGAAGTACACAACATTCCGCATTACAAACTTCTAGACGAAGTAACATGGCGGTGATGGACAAGCTCGAAGTTGTCATATTAGTGTTATGTGTAAATTAGATTTTTTTTGTATGCGTTTATTTTATTTGTTCTTGATTTTAAATTAATATTTCAACTTTATATTGTTCAGTAAGTATTAGAATGTACATTTATTAAGTTTTTAATGGAAAATATTTAAGTAAGCCTTACACTTTGCACATGTTTGGTTATGAATTGTGGAATAAATCCAACAGGTAACAGGTATTTGATTTCGTTTTATTCCATTCCTGTCATATTAAGGTCGCGTGGAAATGGGTGGCTCGTGCCCCAGTGCCCTTATGGACTAGCCGCTACTGACTAAATCTCTGTTGGAATTGGATTATTGGATTTACTTCGACAATTCATAACTAAACATGTGCAAGGCATTGTGCCATAATAACCCAAATTACAAAATTATTTCCCTATTTTCCATTAAAAATTTAATAAATGTATACTTTAATACCTAGTATCAATATAAAGTTGAAATATTTATTTAAAAGCCAAAAAAAAAAATAAACGCATATAAAAATAGTCCAATGGGGTATTCCGGTGATGTGCAAAATAGTTTACGTCTTCTATAGTTTACGTCTTCATATAGGAGCAAAATATGATAAAACATCTGTTATAAAATGTTTTAATTCATAATTTAATATTTGAAAACTGCAATTTTTATAGCTCTCGAAACGTTCTTGATATTTATATAGCTACTATTAACTGACTTGCCGACCATGTTGGATTCCACACTATTGCTATCTTTCTCGCGCAAAAATTATGAATATCATAATCCCTCACATAATAATATACTATTTTATATACATATTTTATGTATGAATTATAAAATTTACTATAATTTAAATCTCGGAGCCTACGCTTTAAACAGAAACAAATTACACAAATATTATTAAATTTTAAAGTGAATCTAATTTATTAACAAAATAAGTAAATAAATAAAGGTGTTCGATTAAGAAATATAAAGTAACATGTTGCTGCGCTCGAATGAAGCACCCTGTATACAAATGTTTATACTACGTAGATAGACAATAATATATCAAATAAATTTTATTTGAGGAATTTTTCAATGTGACTTAAAAGAGATAATGAAAAAAGACAGACTTACGAATCATTCTGTATAATTGCTAGTTTAAATTAATTCCGCTTTGTTTAAAATTTTTCATATAAAATTAGAATACATAAAACGACTAGTTTTTTCTTTAAAAACTTCAGTAAATAAGGTATAAGCAAGTTGAAATTTTTAGAACTCCGATTTTAGAACCAAAATGAAATCCCTAAATCCCATATGTAGTGCCGTCCCCATAGATGACATTTTATAACATTGTATCTTTGAGGCCGGTACCGAAAGTTACTATTTGGTACTCAAAGATAGCATTGTATAAACTTGAGGTCCCCAAAGATAGCGTTAGACAAAAATATATATATATATATATATACAGGGTGAATACTGAAAACCTTGACATAGGGAAATAACATGGGAAAACAGTTTTTTGCTGTTTCCATCTGTCCCGCTAAATAAAACCGGGTGTATGTGGTATCGTTAGTTAGATTACTTAATTTTGCATCTAATAAAACTAAATGTTGTGTAATAAGGCCTTTTCTAACTGAAATATTTGATAAAATAAATTGTATTTTGAAGGTTATCCTTCATATTTTCGAATAAGAAACGTCAAAAAGACAATGCTCCATAGCCGAGTGGATACGAGGGTCGGATTCAATCTACAAGACCTGGTTCGAGACCACCTCAGCCCTACTTTTTTTTAATTAAATTTTGCTTAAAATATCTTTATTATATCAGACTATTTTAATAAAATAGCAATATTCATATTTTTATAAATAAAAAAAATCCAAATATTTAATAGAATTATTATTTGCTGTCTGTCAAACTTTAAAATTAATTCGAATTTAGTTTTTGGTGTATAATTTTGTATTTCATGTTTCAAAATGGATTTAGTAGGTATAAGAAGATATAATAAATATTATAAAACTTTATTATTAGGGCAAAAGTTTAAGAGATATTCAAAATATTTTTGCTGGTATTCGTAACCTAGTATCAAAATTTGAGCATTCTGATATAATAAAAATATTTTAAGTGTAATTTAATTAAAAAAAAATAGGGCCGAGGTGGTCTCGAACCAGGTCTTGTAGATTATTTATATTATGAATCCGACCCTCGTATCCACTCGGCTATGGAGCATTGTCTTTTTGACGTTTCTTATTCGGAAATATGAAGGATAACCTTCAAAATACAATTTATTTTATCAAATATTTCAGTTAGAATAGGCCATATTACACAACATTTGGTTTTATTAGATGCAAAATTAAGTAATCTAACTAACGACACCATATACACCCGATTTTATTTAGCGGGACAGATGGAAACAGCAAAAAACTGTTTTCCCATGTTATTTCCCTATGTCAAGGTTTTCAGTATTCATCCTGTATATATATATATATATATATATATATATATATATATATATATATATATATATATATATATATATATATATATACCGGGTGTCCCAGCTCGACCGACACATGGGAGTTTTACATGGGAAATCAGTTAATTATGAATAGTATCTCCCCAGTGCAAGATATTAACTTGAAATTTTGTATGCTTATTGGGGAATATTATTTCTATGGATTACAATTACTTGAAATATGTAATTTCGTCTGCAAGACGAGATTTATTAAATTATAAAATCTAACATTTTCGTTCAAAATCAGTCAGCCATGGAAATATAAGAAAATATCTATGTGACAGTTCTGACAGTTAATGACATGCCATTGTAGATATTTATATTTTTGTAATATTTATATATTATTTAACAAAAAGAAACTAAATTCAACTTAAATAATATTAAAATACAGGGAATAAGAATTAAAATCAGTGATACTTCACTAAACTGTCAGATAAATATTTTCTTTTATTTCCATGGCTGTCTGATTTTGAACGAAAATATTAGATTTTAAATTTAATAAATCTCACCCTACAGACGAAATTGCATATTACAAATAAGTGTGATCCATAGAATTAATATTCTCCGATAAGTATACAAAATTTCAAGATAATATCTTGCACTGGGGAGATACTATTCATAATTAACTGATTTCCCATGTAAAACTCCCATGTGTCGGTCGAGCTGGGACACCCGGTATATATCTATATGTGTATAGTGTCAAATGTTTCACTTTGACATTTGACACTTTAAGATACAACACCTTCTAAATTTATTATTTTAGATTATCAATATAAACAGTTGGTACTGATATTTATAAAGAGATATATCAACATAAAGTGAAAAGTAATATAAGTGAGTCTGGATCTTATTATTACTGTTTGTAGGCGTTCTAGTATGTATTTATATGTGTGGTGTAGGATTGTAAAACTGTAATAATGTTAGTTGCGGTGCACCCTAACCCAACAGATCGTGGATTTATCCTGTACCCGGCCGCAACTTGGGAAACGTTAGTTGATCGGGGCTCCCTAACGCAGCGAGGGATTGGACTAGAGTATGAGTCCCTAGCCCGCGAATGTGTGCGTGTGTATTTGTGTAAGACGCATTCCTGGCATGTTCTGTCTTAGAGCCATCTTGATTCACTGAATATGTAAATATTCAAGGTGTGTTTTTCAGTTACAGAGAATTTGATAAGGGATAACAGAGTCAAGCAAGGAGATTATAATATTTATATATATATATATATATATATATATATATATATATATATACATATATACATACGAGGGGGTGTTGATAAATACTTAGCCTACCATATAAAACGCCACAATAATTCAAAACAAAATTTTATTTATTCAACATAATCTCCTTTAAGACTTACGCATTTAACACAACGTTTATAAAATAATTGTAAACCCTCTAAAAAAATCTTTGTCTTGATCTGCAAACCACTCCTCAGCGGCACGTATGGCTTCATCATTTGTGGAAATTCTTTTACCTTTCAAGTGTTTTTTAAGATTTGGGAATAAATAATAATCTGATGGTGCTAAATCCGGAGAATAGGGCGGATGGTTAACCAATTCAAAACCAATTTCATGAATTTTGCGCATTGCAATCAAGGACTTGTGAGCAGGAGCATTGTCTTGCAAAAAGAGAACACCTTTGGTAAGTTTTCCGCGGCGCTTTTCCACAATTTTCTTGCGTAATTTAGATAGCAACTCAGCATAATATGTTCCCGTGATAGTTCAGCCCTGTTCCAAATAATCTGTCAGAATTATGCCATCTTTGTCCCAGAAAACTGAAGCAAGAATCTTACCAGCGGATTTTTGAACACGGAATTTTTTTGGTCGTGGAGAACCGGAATGCTTCCACTCTTTCGATTGCTCTTTAGTCTCTGGGTCATAATGATGAATCCACGTTTCATCCATAGTAACAAGCCGATCCAAAAATGTTGAGGGGTCTGCTTCAAAACTACGGCAAATTTCCTTCGACGTTGTCAAACGAAAACGCTTCTGATCAGCATTCAAGCATCTTAGAATCCATTTGGCCGAAAGTTTTCTCATATCCAAGTCGTGATGAACAATATGAAATACACGTTCATAGGAAATGTTCAATGCTTCCGCTATACGTTTCAGCCCAATTCGTCGATCTGCTAAAATCATATCATGGACAGAATCAATGTTTTCCGAAGTGGTCACAGAAATTGGTCTTCCAGCGCGGTGCTCATCTTTAACATCTCATCTTCTTCTCTTAAATTCCGCAACCCAGTTTTTAATAGTTGCATATGAAGG
Organism: Stenolophus ochropezus; assembly: GCA_035578165.1. Classification (NCBI taxonomy): domain Eukaryota; kingdom Metazoa; phylum Arthropoda; class Insecta; order Coleoptera; family Carabidae; genus Stenolophus; species Stenolophus ochropezus. The sequence continues at coordinate 8,287,562 of JAQOWZ010000008.1, read as the reverse complement.
ACACTGATCACCTAAAGTGTCTGTTATATCAGCAAAAATTTCTTTGCCGGATAATCCTTTCAAAAATAAATATTTAATAACTGACCGCAACTCAACTTTTTCAAATTCTAGCTTTTTCGCAAACCTGCCGTTTTTAAAAATTCACAGTTTAATCACCGTTCAACTTATAGATGTCAAACTTTGTCAACTTATTTATAAAACATCATAGTTGTAACCATAGCAACCATATTCACTTTCAGATATTGGAACCATCCAAGGCTAACTATATATCAATACCCCCTCGTAATATACTCGTAATGCGAGTGTAAAAATTGTGAAATAAATATTTTTTTAGCATCCGAACCAACGTAATTTCACACATAATATTATATGCAATATCTGGTGTATATTTTGCATAATGCATAACCGTAAGAAAGTAGGAACTGGTCTGGTTGCTAATTGCTGTTATAGAATAAATAACAAATAGAAAATTAACGTTATAAATATATAATTCCAAAACACTTCAATTCCAGTACATTCCCAGTAAAGAGAAATTACTAGCAATACATTCCGAATATTTAACAAAGCATAGTAACTGTTACATAAATAATTTGATATCACTCTATCATGCTTAGCTTTAATTAGAAAATTATAATTACAAATAATCCACGGGTATTATCATAGGTATGAGTCATATCCCATAAAGTATAAATTATAACTATACATGACAACATGGCATTAAAAACATATTAAACTACATATTGTACTGTTTATTTCACTCATCTATTCAATATCACTAGAAGCAATAAATTTTTAAAAGAAAGGTTGCAGCATTGCAGATACAAGAGCAATTTGAAAAGTCTTAGTATGAAATTATAAATTTGATATTTCAAAATGCATTTTGCATTACCTGCAAAGTAAGTTTCTCATTAAAATAACAAAATATAAACGCAATATATGGAACTTACCGTTACCTTATCTCCAAAAATATTGGTTTTAGGCATAGGGTACCTTTAATGAAATATGAAGATAATACAAAAAGACGCACAACTGAATTATAAAATATATGGTGTTCCATTTGAAAATGACGAGTTTTAGTCATTTGAAATTGAGTAAATTTGATTTGCTTTATTAAACACCCTGTACAATTACATTTAAAAAAATATATGTGAGAACATAGAGTGTAGTTACAGTTGTATAGAAAAAAAAATTCGTAATTGTTACTATTAAAATAACTTCAGTACGTCATTATAAAGTAATGCGTGTATTTGGTCCTTTTTAGAGAATAAACACTTGAAAAAATATAAAAATATACAGGGTGTTCCATTTAATAAAAGGCAAACAATTTTCGCCGAGCCGTAATGCAATACCCTGTATATTTGAAAATAATTTTACGTTATGCTCCTTGAGTTGACGAATAACTTCTGTTAATAAATTTATGCTGTATTTCTAACGACAAGGGAGATATCGAAGACGGGCATTTCGATGACTCACCTGTATACTGAAGCGACACTTCATGTCGATACTTTTGATGATATCCTATTCCGTTCTATGACCTTTAAGTATTGTGAACCTTTAAATTTGTTGGCTGATTTACGTTCGAAATTTAAATTGTTGTTTGAATGATAAAATAATTTTTGAAATGTAAAAATACTAAAATTATAAATTTACAACAACAAATAAATAGATTTATATATTTTGTAAATATTTTTATTAAACAGAATGGCTGTATTTTGCAAGTTCATTAACAAGCATAGTTTTCTATGTCTTTTTTTTTCATTAGATTTAAAATTCTTGTTACTATGTATATTTCATAACATAAAATATTCGGAGTGTACATATAATTATCTTAATAATCTAGTAGAGAATTTCAGGAATTGAAACCCATTTTTTTACTTAACTTGTCAAAGAAATATTGTACATCTTTCTTTCTTTTAGAAGTCGATTTCTGTATTTACATATTTTTATTAATAATCCTTATTGAATTTTTTTAGGTGCGTTAATGATAGATAAACATAGAAACTTGAGCCACGAATATGTGACGAAACTTTCCGATTTTAAACTATGAGACATTTAAATTTGTTGGCATTCCCCATCCCTTTCTAATTTTTGTATCTCTGTTTTACTGTCGCCTCTGTATATAACTATTCTATGCTTCTACGATGAATAGTCCTGGAACGTCATTTTTTCAAGAAATATTTACTCCTCTGGGACACACGGTATATATACCTATCTCGTATATATATATATATATATATATATATATATATATATATATATATATATATATATATATATATATATATATATTCAACTTAACCCGTCTCTCGAAATTCTGTTCTTCTGAGTTTGAGGAAAACGCTCTTGATACATTCTTTCGCTTATTAGAATCATATCAATCAATTCATTTTTAGTAAACATAATCAAAAATTAAATTTCAAAACACAAATTTGTAATAAATAAATATTTACTTTGTTATTATTAATTTAATTAATTTTACATCTTTACATTGTTAATTTTCACATAGCCACGTAGAATATTTCAGTAAAAATTATTTCTGACATTTTTCAATTTTCTTTTTAAGTATTGTCTTTTCTCGAATATTTTCATATTCATGTAAGACAATAATTAATACATCATTAAAAGATAAAAAAAATGGCAGTTTTAATTTTATCAAAATAATTCTAGGTTCCCATTTATAAAATAAAAGTTGATAATCGTTGCGTGTAAATCAGGCTTTGAAATTTTTTCTATGTATATGAAGAAATAGTATATATAAAATAATTAAACTTTTATATGAAGCAAATTTTTTCATTTTTTAGAATAAAAATGTTAAGGGGGTAAGGGCTTCGTCTTCGCTGATACACCATACATATACATAGACATATACAGGGTGTAAATGAAACTAGGGAACGCGATTTTTCTTGGAAGTTATAAGAGATACAAAGAAATCTTTAAAATAAAATTGTTAGTGTTTTTAGTAAGCTACATAAATTAATGTAAATAAGAAAAAAAATATTTTCATTTTCGGAGATATACCTATTTTTGACTTTTTTTTAAATGGCACGTCCTGTATATTTTTATACTATCTAGTACGAAATAATTTTTGCTTTAAAATAGTTTCATAAGTTGTACCTTCTGTTCCATGGCTATTTGATTTCACAAGTAAAAGTCTTCTTTTCATAGTTTCCCGCATGGATCTAGCTCTCCGCAATTCTAGCAACTGAGTTTTTTTTAGAAAGAATTTCGGAAATGAATCGCTTTATCTTGTTGTCGATCCTCTCAGCATCGATATTTCCCACTTGTGACTGTTTACGTGAAGCTTTTTTGACAGCTTCATACTCTAAAACATATGACAGTATATCAACAAAAGTTTTTGGTCGAGCTAATCGCAGTGCGTGCTGAGTATCATTGTGTCGGAGCTACATGGTGTGCCAGACGAACCATGTCGGTTTCAAACTCTTGTGGGTTTTCTTTTGAACTCTAGTACCGATTTCTCAGTCTGATACTACAGTCAATATCGCATATCTAATCGCTTGACAAGTATGTCTTAGTCTTCCTGTTCATCCTCTTTTAGCGTCTTTAGGACATCAATGGCTTCTCCACGTAGCGAAACTGTCAGCGCGGTAGCCTTCTCTTTGGAAGTATTTCTTCCAAACCTCTAAAATTTTCCAATAATTTCTCTTCCCATATTCTAGAATTTTCCAATAATTTATCTTCTAAAATTCTAGAATTTTCTGTTAAGTCTTCTTTTAAAGTTCTAGAATTTTCTGTTAATTTTTCTTTCAATATACAAAAATTTTCTGATAACTTTTGTTTTAACTTTCTACAATTTTCTATTATTTCATCTTTCTGTGTTCTAGAAGTTTCTTTCTGTTGTTCTTTCATTTCTTCCACCTGCAATTTTGAATAAAAAAAATCAGGACTTTCATTAGCTTCTAAATTAAGGCTTGCCGTAAACAAACTTGTAGAACAGTCGTAGTTCCCGATGGCTCCAACTCTCGTTCTTCCATCTCACGCATGTTATTTATTTTTAATTTACACTTCACATTTTTAACCCTCACACGCAACACCAATTGTAATGCTTATTTATATGGTGTAAAAATAATTGAAACACGAATATTTTTATAATTCAGTTTAATGAACGTATAATAAATTATAAAAACAATAAAAATAAGTAACACTATGAATAAACAAATATAAACACTATTTTAAGAGTAAATTTCGTTGAATTGTGCAATTAAAATGGAGTAATCTGTATTAGATAACATGTAGGAATACTTTAAGTATTGTCTTGGGCAATATGGTGACTTAGTTATTAGCTGGACAGTTTTTATTTATTAAAAACTGTTTTCTCATGCTAAATGACTATGACAACACCTTTTTGGAACACACGGTATATATATAAATGTAATAAATCTTTTAAGGATTGCAATTCTTTCTGATGGCGTTCAGGTGATGTTTCCACGATGAAACTGGTTGAATCTGACGTACAAAACGATGAGCTGCTGTAGCAGATTTAGGAATTAATGCCCGGTACCTAGGGGCCGATGACATCCATGAGAGTGACGAACAACTTGTCAATACGTTGCTTATTGAAGAACGTTTCAACTTTCAGGGTCACCAAATATGTAGCGAAGTATAATTGATTCTTCGGTACACACAATATAATGTACAGATAAGTAACTGAAAGCTGATGTTACATAATGAATAAAATGATGAAGTTCAATAAGAAAGAATGTTCTTATTCAAGAACTATTTATTTTTGCTTGTTTTCTTGTCAAAAATCAAAAAATAACAACAGTAAATAAAATAACAAAGTTCATAGATTACTACTTTAAACATGAATCATACAAATGTAACAACTGTAAATAACGTAGGCTTTGTGTCGGCGTGGGCAACGTAAAAATAGTTTTTAAAATCGTATTACCCGCGTATATATATATATATATATATATATATATATATATATATATATATATATATAAAATCAGTCACCAATGGAAATAAAAGAAAATATCTATGTGTCAATTGTTGTGTGACAGTTAGTAAAACCTTACTTTGTGTTCAATATTTTTTAAAATTATATTTGTACTATATTTTTTTTAATATGAGCATATTGTTAAAGAAATGAATATAAATTCAACTTAAATAATATTAAAATATGGACAATAAGTATTATAATTAGTGAAACTTCTCTACACTGACAGATTGATATTTTCTTTTATTTCCATAGCTATCTGATTTTTAACGAAAGTGTTACATTTTATATTTCATATATCTCATATTATAGTCCTGTTGTTGAAACAATTATGATATTAAATGATGTAGAATTTAATTTCGAACAACTTTATACTCTTGTACTAGTCCTACGTACACCCTGTATATATATATATATATATATATATAATATTCTATTATTTATTAAAAATAAACATATAATAATACATTGTATTTACCATATTTCAACAATAAATTCGTCATAACATAACATAAAACATAAAATAGTAATTGAAAGTAACAAAAAGAATATTATAAACATGTGTTATTATTATTGCACACTAATAGAAAAAATAATTGTGGGACTATGTCACTGTGCATTTAATTGTTGTGACAATTATCATCTATGTATTTTTTTTATAATTAAATTTATACTCAAGTTTAATAATTCCAAATAAACCGACTTAGAAAAAATAACAAATGAAAACCAATTGAAAACTTCTATTTTTTAAAGTAATAGTTTAACTTTTTTTTCAAATTGTTTATATAGCCATGATTCTTTAATACATAAACAATAATATCGTGTATTTTAGCCAAAAAATATATCACATTTTTTGTTACATATATCAGTCTTTGGACATTATCAAATTCCTTACACAGAATAAACGTATGATGTCTATTTTATCTGCTAGCTAATGTAAAGTGAAATCCTTTTCTTGTATATATTCTAATTCGTTATTATCGTCGATGAATGGTTTAGGTTCATCATGATTACTTAAGAAGGTTTGCAAATTATCTAGGATATTACTACTACTACTGATTCAAGAACCTTGGGCGTACAAGGGTCAAATCAAAGGTATAGATAACAAAATTGGTACAGCTTTTTACTGCACTGATGAAGAACGACCAAGGACATGCGTTTTTGTTGCAAAACATATTAATGCGACCTTGGTGCCCAATTTCTGTTTCAGGGACCTGGTGGCCGTCCTGATTCAATATATGGAGGGAGATATAAAACGAGAGGTCGTCGTGTGCTCCGCTTGCCTCCCATATGACTCACCAACACCGCCACCTTCAGAGGAACTGGTTGCACTGATAGAGTACTGTCGAGTCAAGAGGCTAGGTCTTCTGGTGGGATGTGACGCTAACTCGAGTACGGACATAAACCCGAGAGGACAGGCCCTTCTCGAGTACCTATCAACAACGGATTTAGAAATTCTAAATCGCGGCAGTCGTCACAGCTTCGTCACTCGTACAAGGAGTGAAACTTTGGATATCACCTTATGCTCTCCGAGAATATCACGTGATATAGTAGACTGGCATGTGTCAACAGAGCCGTCTCTATCTGATCACAGACATATCTGTTTCAGATTGCAGGCAGCCGAGCCAGAACCATCGACTTACAGGAACCCGCGACTCACTGATTGGGACTCTTTTAGAGAGGATCTGTCGGGGAGAATGCGCGGAGTCCCAGTTAGCCTGAAAACCATAGAAGACCTTGAAATGGCTCTAGAGCACTTCCAAAAGGCCATTTTAACTTCTTATGAAGACAACTGCCCCCTTAAAACGAGGAAATTGACAAGCGGAGTACCATGGTGGAACAAACAACTTGCTCAACTCCGTAGGGAAATACGTCGTCTTTTCAATAAGGCGACAAGATCTAACTTACCTGCAGATTGGGAAGGTTTCAGACAGGCTCAACGCAGATACAAGAAGCTCATCAGGGACTCCAAGAGGGACTCATGGAGATCTTTCTGCTCGAACATGGAATCCATGCCACGGGCGGCGAGGCTTCAAAAGTCTCTTTCAAAGGACCCCAGAGGAAAAATAGACTATGTGCAGCTTCCAAACGGCGACTACACTACGTCTGATAAAGAAACGTTGAAAGTTTTACTTGAAACGCATTTCCCCGGTTCAACCGTCAGCGATACTTCTACAACAAATACAGAGGTGAGACACAGAGCTTCGCGAGAGGACTGGAGGATCGCATCTGAAGTGGTAAGCTATAATAAGGTGCGTTGGGCTATTAATACTTTCGCTCCTTATAAATCACCAGGAAAAGATAATATTTTTCCAGCTCTACTGCAGAATGGGCTAGCATCAATTGCTGGACCGTTATGTAAGATATTTAGATTTTGTCTGACCCACAGATATATTCCTATGTCTTCGAGGGACGTCAAAGTCGTTTTTATACCAAAACCAGGGCGTACCAAGTACGACCAAGTGAAATCTTTTCGTCCAATCAGCCTAACCTCGTTTCTATTAAACACCCTGGAAAGACTAATTGACAGGCACTTACGTGACGGGGTCCTACAACGAGTACCATTTCACAGCAACCAGCACGCATACCAGACCGGTAAATCTACCAAAACGGCCCTTCACCACTTGGTAAAAAGAGTGGAGACGGTGCTCACGGATAGAGAACTGGCTCTGGGCACGTTTCTGGACATCGAGGGTGCTTTTGATAACACCTCTTCTGAATCCATTTGCGCAGCAGCTGCGGCTAGAGGTATTGCACCCACACTAGTGGAATGGATACGCTCCATGCTCACGCGACGCAAAGCAACAACCACCCTGAGAGACATCAGAGTCGACATTAACGTCAATAGAGGCTGCCCACAAGGAGGAGTATTATCTCCTCTGCTATGGTGCTATGTAATTGACAGTCTTTAAACAGCTCTTAATGAGCTAGGATTTTATACACAAGGATACGCTGATGACTTAGCTATTCTAGTTGTTGGTAAGTTTTCAAACACTATATATGAGCTCACCCAGCGGGCTCTAAATGTTGTAGAGAACTGGTGCCGACAGAATGGATTATCAGTCAATCCCACGAAGACTAAGCTAGTTCTGTTCACAAACAAGAGGAATATTGGTATTCCAAACCTCATCCTCTTCGGTCAACCGCTACAACTCTCACAGTCAGTGAAGTATCTAGGTGTCACCCTAAACTCTAAACTGACATGGAAAGAGCATGTAGAAGCAGTTGTGAGGAAGTCATGCGCAATTTGGTGGTCGTGCAGACGAACCTTAGGTAAGACATGGGGAATAAAACCATATATAGCTTTCTGGCTGTACTGTGCGTTGGTTAGACCTGTACTTACTTACTCGGCTGTGGTTTGGTGGCCCAGAACGTCCGTTTCTACAGTTAGGGCTTCACTAAATCACATCCAAAGAATAGCTTGTCTAGGTATTACCGGGGCAATGAGAACAACACCAACGGCAGCAATGGAGGCCTTGCTAAATCTTCCACCACTTCATCTCAGTGTGCAAAGAGAAGCTATGGCTGCTGCATTGAGATTAAAACACACTAACCAGTGGATCACCAGGAACAACACAGAGGGACATAGCAAGATGCTGTCCACTTTGACAGAATCTTCTCTCATTCTCAAATCTGAGAGTGATTACATGCCCCCAGTGTACACCTTTGATAAACATTACTCCATATTACATTTTTCTAGGGAATCTTGGGGAAATAACGCCCAAGCTCTATTTCAACCACAGGAACTAGTATGGTTTACCGACAAGTCTCTAACCGAAAGAGGAGCTGGTGCAGGTGTCTACGGAGAATCACCTAGAGCAAGGATGCCCTTCTCACTAGGTCTAAATTCTTCTGTTTTTCAGGCGGAGATCTTTGCAATTCTGATTTGTTGCCAAGAAAATATCAAAAGGGCTTACCGTGGTAGGCACATATATATCTGCTCGGACAGTCAAGCGGCTCTCAAGGCTCTCGACAACGTTAGAGTAGACTCAGAGTTAGTCTTTGAGTGTAGAAAAACACTGGACGAGATCGCTAAGGGTAACTTCGTTAAGCTTATGTGGGTACCAGGTCACCAAGGCATTGAGGGGAATGAAGAAGCTGACTCTCTGGCTCGTGAGGGCTCAGACAGGGCACTCATTGGACCAGAACCAGCATTCGGACTCCCCAGAAGCACAGCAAAGCGAGCGATCAGGGATTGGGTGACACGTGAACACCAAATGTACTGGTCAACTCGTCAGGGCTTGAGACAGTCAAAGCTCTTTATTCCAGGACCATCTCCTGATAAAGCTAAGTATCTTCTTAGCCTTAATAGAAGAAAACTTAGTATTTGCGTGGGTTTGTTTACAGGACATCTCCTCAGAAATCATCTGAAAACGATCGGAGTAGTAGACGACGAGTCGTGCAGAAGATGTAGCTTAGTTGCAGAAACTACGGAACATGTGCTCTGTGAATGTGTGGCTCTGGCGGGCACCAGATACAGACACCTAGAGGCTCTATTCCTAGAGCCTTGCGACATCCAGGGCATCCCTGGCAGTAGGCTAGTTAGCTTCATTGAAGCAGCGGGACTCTGTTAGGACTCTGTGTACACTCGGGTAGCACAATGGGCCTTCAGGCCTAAGTGCATGCGGCTTCTTTGAGGCCCCCCGATTACAACAACAACAACAACATCTAGGATATTACTGTTGTCGTCTTCACAGCTTTTGTTTTTAATATTTCCAGTTACCAAATTATATAAAACACACATTTTTAAAGCTGAAATAAATTAGTAACAATTTGGATTGTCTTACAGTGGCAAAAGTATTTTATAGTGAATCTTGATTCAGAAAACGTGGCCTTAAAAATTTCAAACCTAAATTTTGACACGAACGAAATAATTTTTTATTGAATTTATAGTTATTAACCACTCCATTTAAATGGCATATTTTTTTACAGTTTCTCCAGTTTTACTATGAAATTCCCAAGATTTTATTTTAGGTATAATATTTTCCCAAAATTTTGAGATGCAAAGGTTTCCCTAATTTTTTTTAGTGCTTGAAATCGTTTATTTTTATCTAAATAGATAGCTTTAGTAAGATGTTCTAATTTTTGCCAAACAAATTTCATTAAAATGAATATTGTATTTAAAAAATGCATTCCTAATATATTTTAATAAATGGAGCGGATCATAGATATGAACTATTTTCTGTCCATTAATATTGTGATTTATTTTATGTAACCTTTCTATTTGAATACAAAATACATTTATATTTCGAACCGTGTATGTGATTATTTGCGGGTAGCATTTGGATTGCATACCAAGAAGTTGTGTATTTGCAACATTTGGCGACCGTGACAGGACCCGTCGAGTGGAGTTGAAGACCGAGTGTGTGTAGCTGCAGATACCAACGCACAACGGGCCCTACATTGTTTGATTCGTACGGGGAAGTAGTTTGTATATTTTTCGTTTCTCGTCAAATCTGGCAATTATTTGTATAGACTTTTTCCAATCATGGATATTTTGAAAAAGAAACGAAAAGTACTCCGTAGTGCGTTTACGCAAGTGGCTAATGAATTTGATCAATTTATTAAGGACAAAGAAATAGACATTGTTGACGCGAGAGGAATTTTTGAATTTCTGCAGCAAAAGATAGACATGTTGAAACTTTTTGAAAACTCTGATAATCAGTCGCGAAAAAAGTATTGACAGTGCAAGTGCCGGTGAGAGTGTGCGAAATTTAAAATTTAGACTTCCTAAAAGTAAACTATTTAAATTCAGGGAAGATATTCGTGATTGGTTACTATTTAAAAAAAATTACGAAGCTGAAAATCTCGCCGCTGAGGATAAGTTTCAGTATTTTATACAAGCTACTGTTCCAAAGACGAGGGCCAGAGATTTAGTTGACAGTTTCCCTTATACTGCTGAGAACTACACGAAGGTGATCTAGAGTCTGCAATCCCGTTTTGGTCGTAAAGATCTTCTCGTCGAGGTGTAAGGGACCTGTTAAAACTAATAATGAATAAAATGAACACCAAAGGTACCAACATTTCTTTATTATATGATAAATTAGAAGCTCAGTTGAGAGCACTAGAATCGCTTGTTGTAGACATTGATACTTGTTCAGCAATGCTGTACCCCCTGGTAGTCATATCTATAAGAAGAATTGTTAAAGATATGGCAAAGATCTTCCGAGCTTTCTGGCCAGGCAGATGACACTCTGAAATTAAAACTCAAGCAATTGATGAAATTTATAAAAATAGAAGTACAAGTCGCAGAGCGCATCTCACTTGCTGTAGAAGGTTTTGGTCAGAATACTGAAGAAAATGCAAGAAAAAATAAATTTAAATTTGCCGAACAGCAGATTCCTACAGCAGCTGGTTTAATGAACCAAAATACACCGACAAAATGTGTATTTTGTGATGGTTCTCACTTGTCGGAGAGGTGTTTCAAAGCACAAAAATTATCTTACGCAAAAAAGATGAATATTCTTAGGAACAAGAATGCATGTTTTTTATGTGCAAAATTAGGTCATTCTAGTCGAAAGTGTAATACACGATTGAAATGTGTTCTGTGTAGTAGAGAACACCTAGAACTATTATGTCCTAATTTATGCAGTAAAAATGTTCAAAGTTTGAAATCAGAAAACTGCTCTGAAATCAATAATAAAGTAAAAAAATGAAACTGTAATGGGGAACAACACTGACACAAGTATATTTTTTCAAAAGTTGATGATAAAAGTATACAGCGAGAGTGGTGAAGAAAAAGAAGCACAAGCGATTATCGATACAGGATTGCAACGGTACTAGTTTATTAAAGAATTAGCTGAACAACTAAATTACAAACCAAAACAAGGGCAGCATTGTTCATACGTTATTCGGCCACAGAACAACAGCATACGTGCTATGAAGTGAGATTGGAGAATTTGAATGGTGAAATTTCTTGTAGATTTGATGCATTAGATCAACCCGTTGTATGTAATAATATTCAGTCAGTGTACCCAGTTATATAGACAAAATAATTAAAACAGGCAAATATTTATCTTATAGATACTAAAGGCAGAAAACCCATTTCAATTTTAATAGGTGCTAATATTGCGGGAAAATTATTTACTGGTCAAAAAAAAGTTCTTCCTTGTGGGCTGATAGCTCTTGAAACTCTTCTGGGATGGGTTTTAATGAGGAAAATACCCGGTAATAAAAGAGCAACTACTAGTTCTACAATGATAGTTAGTAATTTGCTAAATAAAGATGCATCGATTACAGCATTATGGCATTTAGACGTTTTAGGTATTTCAGAGCCGGGGGAAAATAAATCTAAAGTAGAACTTGAAATGGTGGCAAAACAATTTTTCGAAGAAATCGTAGTAATAACAGAAGATGGAAGATATGAAGTCAATTTACCGTGATTAGAAGGACATCCTCAATTACCATTTAATTATAATTTGGCCAAGAAAAGACTGAAATTAACAGAAATTAAATTGCTTAACTCAGGATATTAGGAGAAGTATGATAAAGTCTTCTCTAAATGGCTTGACGAAGAAGTAATAGAAGAAGTCCCAATTGAAGAATTAAACAATCCAGCTCATTATTTACCTCATAGACTAGTGATAAAAGAGTATAGTGCTACAACTAAAATACGACCAGTTTTTGATGCATCAGCAAGAGAAAAAGGAAAGCCTTCTTTGAATGATTGTTAGAGAAAAGTATAAATTTAACTGAAAAGATACCAGTTTTGTTATTACGTTTCAGAAAATATAAATTTGGAGTTACGACTGATATTAGAAAAGCATTTCTTTAGATTAGTTTGAATAAAAGAGATAGAGATTTTCTTCGATTTATAAGGAAAAGAACCAATGGAGAGGATAGAATTTTTCGGCACAGAAGAGTTGTTTTCGGTGTAAATACAAGCCCATTTTTTCTAGGAGCCACCATTGAATATCATTTGAAGAGAAATTTGGATGAATGTGAAGAAAGAAGGAGTATATATAATAAGACAACCGTAGAAACCTTGTTAACTAGTTTTTATGTCGACAACTGTGTTGCGAGCTTGCCAGATAGAGAAACATTAGAAAATTTTATCTCTGAAGCAAGTGACTTAATGGCAGAAGCTAAATTTGACTTAAGAGGTTGGGAGTATTCAGAGAAAATCGATAATGGTGATATAAACATGCCACTTTTGGGTTTAAAATGGAATAAGAAAAATGATACTCTTGCTAATTCTAGAACTTTAGAACAAAAATTAGAAGAAAATTCTAGAAAACTAGATGAAACTTCTATTACTTTAGAACAAAAATTAGAAGAAGTTCTAGAAAATCAGAAGAAAATTCTAGGGCATTGAAAGAAGAGCTGATGGAAAATTCTAGAACATTGGAAAAGAAATTGATGGAAAATTCTCGAATATTAGAAGAAAGATTAAAAGAAGAATTAATAGAAAATTCTAGAACTTTGAAAAATGAATTAGAGGAAAGTTCTAGAAAGTATAAAGAAAGTTCTAGAATATTAAAAGAACAAGTATTAGAAAATTCTAAAGTTTTGGAAGGAAAATTAGAAGAGAATTTGAAAAATTTAAAAGCAGAATACGATATGAAAATTGAAGAATTACAGAAAAATATCTCCAAAATTAGCGGTTTCAAATTCTAATATAGCTACGACTGATGAAATTCAGAAAAAGAAACCAGAAAAAGAAAATGGTTCTAGAATGCATATAAAAACACCAGAATTTGACGGTAAAACTTCGTAGCCGAATTATGTAAAACAATTTGAAGTCGCTGCCAAAGCAAATGATTGGACTTCCAAGGAGATGGCTACAGCGCTGACAGTTTCGCTGCGTGGAAAAGCCATCCATATCCTACAGATGCTAAAAGAAGATGAATAAGAAGACTATGACCAACTTGTGAAGCGACTGGATATGCGATATGGTAATGCGCATCTGGAGCAGATGTACCAATCACAACTGAGAAACCGGTATCAGAGTTCCAAAGAAAATCTACAGGAATTCGAATCTGATATAGCTCGTTTGGTTCGTCACGCACACCCTACAGTTTCTGACAGCGTTTCGGAACGCCTAGCCACACAAGCATTTATCTATGGGGTCCGTGACAGTGAAACTCAGCAAGCACTACGATTGGCTCGACCAAGAACTTTAGTTGACGCACTTTTATATGCCTTAGATCTTGAAGCAGCTAAACAAGCTTCACGTAACCAATCGCGAGTGCGAAATATCGATGCTGAGATTTCCGGAGACACCGAAGATCTAGAAGACAAGATAAGACGAATTACGTCTGAAATTCATGCTACTGGAAGAAAGAAACTCCGCTGTTGGAATTGCGGTGAATTAGGTCATCCGCAAAGGCTCTGCAGAAAACAACAGAGGAAAGCAGAACCAAGAAAGGAAGAAAAGAAGTCGGGAAACTAAGTCGGGTTGATGCGAACGGGCAGTCGTCGACCCGTAATCCAGTAGCGTTATGTCGCATCCCTTCATCATCAAGCTAATAGCATCTATGTAGACGGCTTTATCGACAGAAGGCCGCTTAAAATGTTGCTGGATACGGGTGCGACAAAAACAATAATCTGACCCGACTTAGCAAGAAAAATATGCAGAAAACAGCTACTTCCAATAAAGTGGCAGATACGCACAGCCACAGGAGAACAAGCTACCGCATTTGGAGAAATAGAGTTAACTATCGCTGTTGGAAAAACTTGCATTAAACACCGTGTTCTGGTAGCTGACGTGCTGACGTAGAAGATGAATTCATTCTCGGCATGGACTATAATACCCTCATCCCCTGCAATTTTTAATATTTATTATAGTTTTTTTAATAATTATTATAATTTTTTGTTCACGGTGGGGAAGGGTTAAGGGGTCTATAGTAATAGTAATATTGATCCATAAGAATAGAGATTGTACAGTATTTAAGTGACACTGTCTCCATTCTTGTATTTTGGAATTTTTGTAATATTGTCTTAATAATTAATTAATGATCTGCATAATGTTTCATTCCGAATTCATTTTATTTTGAAGCAAGTCTGCATTATTTTAATCTTCATAACATTAAAGGAACACAAAATGTCAAATTTAATCAATCAAAACAAGAAAGTTTTTTGTTTTAATTTGCATCTACTGACAACATCATTAAAAAGGGGCTCATTCTATGCACAATTTAATTTTAAACAAATTTTGTCCCAACATTAATAGGAAAAATTTTTGGCGTAATGAAAATTTTTCCATTGAATCTAACGGTATAAAAAAGTAAACATAAGACTGCGGATTTTAAGAGAGACGCGAGAAACTTATTCGATAAATTAATTAGACTTGAATATGTTATTTGTCTTTTGGGATAAAATTTAAGAACGCATCGATAGAGTAAAAACTATATAAACTCTGGTTATATGTGAGGGTTTTCTATTAATAAGAGCTTTGACACATCTATAACCATTTGATAAACAGAATAGGATATATGATAGACTTAAATAAATAGGCCTGTGTGTATAAAGATTTGAGAGAGAAATTTCAATAAAGATTAGAATGATTTAGAATGATATTGATAACAATAATATTAAAAATATCGAATATTACTCTGACGACACTGAAGAAAGATTAATAAATGAAACGATCCAGTTTTTCTTATATGGTAGGATATTAAATATGTGTACACAATTGCCAGTAATTAGTAATTTTTTTTTTGCCAATATTCCAAAATTTATATACATACTGTTTTGAAATTTTTCTTAAAAATTCCAGATACCAGCTGTGATTCTGAAAAAAAAAATTTCAACTTTGTCGTTAATCAAAAATAAATATTGAATGTCACATGTTCGTTTTAAAATATCTATTAATATTAGCTATTTAGAGGAAATGGACAAAGTCAGTATGATGAATCTTTGAAACAATTGGTCCAATTAAATGGTAGGAAATGTTATAAAATGCATTTTTTTGTTAAATGATTTCATGTTTGTTAGTTTACTTAACTAAAGTAGGAGTTTAGAGAGGGCTCCAAAATCATTATTGCCCAAGACCTCAAAAACCGTTAATCCGGTTCTGATTACAGATCCCTTACAAAGTTTATGGGTATTTACCTAGACAAGGACATGATCTTTACATATGTGCCGGGAGTTAAAAAATTACTAAGATTTGTGATCCCAACAACAAGTGTTAGTTAAATAAAAGGTCATATAAAACACTATCCTTAACTTAACTATATAATAGTTGTAATTTTATTAAATTTTAATGTTCCGCCTAACTTAAGACATTCAATTATTAATTATTCCAACCCCATAACTATTATTTGACAACTGCCATTTTGTATGCAGATTTCTCGAGTATGAGTTTTCTACATATGAGCACGAATTAGGGTCCCTAAAATACGATTTTACTATTTTTACCGTGTGCTCGTGTGCGTGTGCGTGTGTGCGCCAGTGTGCATGTGCGAGTGTGCGTGTGTGCTCGTGTGTGTGCGCGCTTGTTCTTGTGGGAGAGCGCGTGTATGCGCGTGTGTGTGCGTGTGTGTGCCTTATGTGCTAATCAGAAAAAATATATAAATTATAATAATTTTACATATCGTTTAGGCTGAGGATTTTCGATAAAACAGTTGAGTTATTCATATGTTCACAAAATTTTACATATAATGTGAAATTTGATGTAAGTAAGTTTAAAAGATAAAATAAGTAAATATGAAGTAGTTTTATTGTAAAATTAAAAAAGGTGGAAGAAATATAAAGGAATATATTTGCATGCCTCAATATAAGTTAAATTTCGGTTTTAATAGCGCCAAAAATAGATATTTTTTTGGTCATATAAATTTTATGAAGGAAATTTTAGGTATGAAATGAATTAAAAATATTGTGAACTGCAATAACAAACTTATTTAAAAACTACAAATTAAATGTACTTAAAAACATATAGAACATATTAACTACAGTGGCGGAAAGTTATGTGTTGGACTCAGCAGATTTTTGTAAATATTGTTGAATTAGCCTATTAAAATAGTGTCTAAAAACTACAAAATTAACTTAATAGTTATATAAGGAATTAAATACATTACAATCTTTGAAAAGGTATGAAGATAAACTGAGGCGAAGCTTGCGGAGCCGATGTTCATATTACCGTGCGAAATTAGTTGTACTTGCATTCTAAGTCGCTTATTATATTTTTCGCGTCACCAGCAGCATTTAACTTTAAATAACGTTAAAGTGTTTGTAACATATAGGTCCTTCACTTTTCACCAAATCTATATGAAATTTGCATGATTTTCATAAATGGCCTACAATTGGGACATTTATTTTCTAACCCATTATTAAATAAAATGTAGCAATACATGCTACATGTAGTAAGTTCTGTGCAGTTACTTGGAGTACAGTTTTTATTTACCAAAAACTTTACATTTTCCTGGGACGTTTGGTATACATTCTAATATCAATATTTTATAAATATATGAAGTCGGGATAAGTTTATACAGGTGTATTTAAAATATCTCAGCACATAACAAAGGGGAATCAGGTGAACTTAGTTACCACATCGCCAATCAATTTTATTTGGGTGAGCAGAAGTCGGTTCGGCATTTTATAAGGTGGGAACCCGAAGTATTAAAAAACCAATAATTATCAAAACACTGAAAATAGTAAAAAATATATTTATTTAAAAAAAATTGTGTCATTTAACAAAAAATAAAAGAAATTAGTTTATAAATAACTTTAAAAAGCTTAATTAAAAAAAACCCGATAAAAGAAAAAAGAATAAAAACTTCAACAATCAATTTAGAACTATACGTCTAGGTTGTCTTAAAGCAAATGTTTCTATAATTTTTTTTTTTGCCAATGCCTTACAAAATTTATTATAACGAAATTTGCAATACTTTCATGAGTTGTAATATTTCTAAAATAAATATATATTCTTAGAGAAGGTTGTTTTCTAACAAATATATATATCAATTTTCTAATTTGTAACTCATTCAAAAATTGTAAGTAAATGTTTAAATAAATTCAGTTATAACGCTAGGGAAATATGTATATGTACATGTACATGTAATTTTATAAATGTATCTCCACTAGCCGTCGCTTCACCTGTATTAATTTTGAATGAAGCTTTATTTTCCACTTTTCTTTCATTGTAATTTCTATGTTTGTCTCATTACAGAGAGTAACTGCTTCTTGATATATCATATACTAGTCGGATTTACTATTTTTATTTAAATCAAAACTGTATTAAGTGAAGTAGTTGGGTGGACACCTGGGTAGGCACAGCTGTGGCACAGGATTGGCGAATGACCACCCTGGCCCACCCCTCGCGACAGCCCTGGGTGAACTTTTTCTCTCAGTATCATTGTCGACAAGATCGATTTGATTTTTTAAATCTAATAAATGATTGATAATGACCTTTAAAAAAGTGGCTTGTGCGTTAGAATGATGTGTTACAGAATGCGTAAAAGAGAAAATAAGAATTGCAGTTAGTGATGAAGCATCTGAGTTTCACTGCGGGGAATTTAGCGACTATTTACATATTTGGCTCCGCTCTACATGCTGCGTCTACTCCACACACTCCATGTTCTACTTGCAGTTTCTGCATTCATATCGTAACTGTTACACATCTACATATATTCCAATCTCATTCCGTTTATAACATCGATATGGTTCTTGCCCGCATCGATGCTAACTTGACGTATACAAGACGGAATGTCCATACCAGCGTGATAAGGTGATATTAATAATAAGTAGATTTCTGTGACATTTAAATCCCTAACACAAATGAAATTTTAGTAAAGCCCTGGAAATTGTGAAGATTGGAACATATAGGTACATATAAATAAATTATTTTCTTGCAATGAATTCTAACACTTTGAATATATCTTATAGCATCTGTTTTCTGCTCGCTAACCGTATGAATTTATATATTTAAAATATATTTTTATATGTTTATATATGTTTATATTGTTAGAGATGTTGAAGAAAATAATTGGACGAGGACTATACGGAAATATATATATATATATATATATATATATATATATATATATATATATATATATATATATATACATAGCCAAAAATTAAAACAGTGCCCTTCGAGCAAAGTTCAATATATGATTTCGTATAGCTATGGTTACGACTTTTGATGGACAGCAGAGCGTTCAATTTAAAATGAAACATAGCAGGTATAATATTGAGGTTAAACGATAATAAAACTCATTTATAATAATTATATTTTAGGTAGGTAAGTTTGATGTGTCTAGAGTGATTTTAAAGTTTATATTTTAATTCTTTAGTTATTATACATATTGCTATCAAATAATTTTGTTTTTAATGTTCCTCAGTTTAAAAAAACAAGTACTATGAGCTCAGGAGACTTAGCGGGTTACTTTATTTGTCCACCTCGTCCATTCCTACGATTACAACGACGTGGAAATTTGTTATTTAAAAAAAAATATATCTCACTTTGGTCAGCCAGTACGGTTGTGTGGTCGTGGCGTGTCTTGGCTGATCGTGTAGGTAAGCAACATAGCCTACCCTGTCCAATTGGATGGGTTGCCGCACAACGGCTCGGTGTGTGCTGGCCTTGCAGAGACTGTAGGCTGACAACCTGCATCTCTAAAATGCAAGTAAAACATGTCACGAAACAAGTACTTTAGGTACTTGAGGCCTTGTTCCATATAGGAATGTTGTGCCATTGATGATGATGATATCTCATTTTGACAGTTAATAATGACGTGAATTTGAAAATCAATGTGTCATTTTAAAGTGAACGCTTTAATACATTGCTGTCAATCAAATGCGAAGTCGTAACCATAAATATGGCAAATCCTATGTTTCATGTTAAAATAAACTCACGGTTTAAAAAAGATGTATAAAAATAGATGTTAAATCAGTCCCATATACAAAATTTCAACATTCTACAGCTAATTATTTTTGACTTATGCGACGTACGTACGTTGAAACAAATCAAAGATTCAAAATGCATATGTCCGTTGAAATTTAAAAACCAAAATTTCTCACGTTTATTATACTTCCTTTACTTCGTACATGGAAGTGAAGTTTCAAGACAGTCAATTGTCCTCCAACAAACCATTAAACTTTTGTTTCGAGAGATTTTTTGATTCGATATATATTTCTCAATGTAATTCAGGATATAGTTTAAATCGAAGACATACGAAAATAAATTCTACTCTACATGGTGTCATTCCAATTCGTACACTATTACTTCGAGAACTACGTGTTCTATAAAGGTTATGGGATTATTCCTGGGAATAATCTTTGTAGCTTTTGTTTTTATTGACTTACTTCAAGTTCTTATCATATAAATAAAATTATCGAAAAAAAGATTTTTCAAAAATTTAATTCTCTATTATTTATCGTTGAATCGTTGAACGATTCTCAATGTTATAACTTTACTGTATAACAACGGTTTCATTCTCAAGAATGTTTTCTGTAACTGTCAAAAAAATGTTAACAATTTTATTTTAATTTATTTCATATCTTGCGCGAAGTACATGGGTAAACGTTTTTTTGTACTCTTACAATAAAATCTGTTAATTTTCGTCACCTAAGTAACGCTGGAAATATCAATTTCCCCATTCTCTCCCAAATTAGCTCCTACTTCTAAAGCATTTATTAAAAAACTGTATTTATAATAAAAAGTATAATTGACCAAACATCCTTTTGCATAATAATAACAAAAGAAAATAGTGTATTATTGAATGAAATTTAATTTAGAAAAAAAATAATTTAATGCATTTAGAGTACAACGTTGGAAACAACTGCTGCCATGTTGACAGCACTTTTCTTAACGAGGCTTGCCGAGTATAAAAAGTGACTTTTCTCGCACTAAAAACACAAAGTTCGCGTACGTAATACAAAAATAACTATTTAAATCTATAAGTCAAAAATAATGTAATGAAATGTCTCTAGAGTCCATTTCAATGTAAATCTCAATTTTTTCTCAACTTATTTACCAACAAAAAGAAAAAACTGTGTCAAATTATTTTCAATTTATTCTTACTTTCTTATATTATTATACTGACCGTAAAATCATTATTCTTCAACCAGTGGTTCGCAAACTTATTTATTATTTGCTTATTCAATAAAGAATTTTATTTTGAATTCAGTGAATAATATTTACATATTCTTAGATAACTAGATATATTGAAATATGATAAGTCTAAAGATATGCGAATATATGACATCACTGAATTTAGATTAAATTTTTATTGAATAGGGTACGTGCGAGTCAAATGTACCACCTTTTAGAAAAATAAATATTACTCTTTTATATTGAATAATATTTTTTATCCAACACTGTGTAATTATAACGATATAAGTATGCTGTTTTTAGATAAATAAAGTAGGTCATAACTCACCAGTGAGCTAGATATATTAGCTCACTGTTTTTTGGTTCGCATCATAGTAACTATGTTATAAAATCTTCTCTACATTATTTTGTTCCTAAAGGTCATTTCGAAATTCCATTTGTCAAAAATCTTATATGTATTTTATATCAATGATTAAAATGTGTTGGATAAAATGTTGTATGGCACACGTGTGTTAATTACTTAAGTCACTTGAAAAAGTACCACACTCGGCCTAACGACCTCGTGAGCTAAACTTTTCCCACATGACTTATCTGTAATATAACACACTTGTACCATGAATAACTATAAAACAAAATTAATTTATAACATCATATAATCTATGCTTACGTATAAGAGAAAAGAAATAAATTAAACTTTGTTCTTAAAACTACAAAAAAAAAATCGGGTTCAAGAAAGTCCAACTCTCCTCCAGTATATGGCTGAGACGGACCAAGGCTACGACGCTATGAGGAGCTGAACTGGTTAACAAATTGTTGTCAATTGTCATATGTGGTAAACTCTTCGTATAAATAACGACCTCAAATTACACATTTTATCATCTTTCTTTATCGTTTTTTTTTAATAATTTGCATCCCGCATGTTCGTTTTCATAATTTTCTTTTTCTTCAGAACTCATGGAATAGCAACTAGATCATCTACCTTTTCATGTGCGAATGATTTTTTCCTGTTTACCGGTTAAATTAATCTTTTTAACAATAAAAATCCTCTGGTCAATCTCTTCTTAGCTTAGATAGTACCATCTGTCCTCAGAGCAGGGGTTAAATAAACCTCTAAATTATTTAAGACTGTGTACAAATAGAATCTCATTTTTAAGTTATTTTAAGCATTATGCACATGTTTATAAAGCATTTACATTAGTAATTAGTTTAAACCTACTGAAGTAGTAATTTACTTCGTGTTTATATAAGGTACAATTTTTTTTGACAATTTTTAAAGTAAATCTTGGATTATTATGTGTCGACTGCATTAATTTTCAAGCGGCTACTTACACTGTCTCTAAATAACAAAATTAACATTCCTTGTGAGAGATTTCACTCTAATACACTTTTAAGATCAAAAGTGCATCCCTAAAGTTTGAGAACCACTGGTTGAAAAAAGATAATTTTATTCTCATTGAAATAGTCTCGTAAAATATAAATTTTTGCTACTTTCACCGATTTTGTAGTTCTCGAGATAGCAGTAATATACCACTTAAAATGAACACCCTGTGTATTATTATTCAATACATTTTAGTATGTATCCATATATAACAAGTTCATACCAAATTGATTCTTTGTCTATAATTATTGTCGATTATCGCTGATATGATCAGGAAACAATTACTGACTGCAACAACCTGTCTTGAATATAAACATGTTGATTTGTTTGCTTGTAAAGTATTGCTTGATGGTTAGTTCATTTAAGCGGCTTGAAGCTTCCTTTGTTCCTTCAAGCGTGATAGTTAAACAGCGTAATTCTTATTTAATATTACTTTCAACGTGTTCATAAATTTAAACTTTTAATTAGAGCTTTCACATTTCGCCGCATTTCAATCTTAATTACCTTTATTTTGTTTCAAATACCATAAATGCAAACATTATGTATTGATATACAAATATGGTCGTTATGCTACATAATATTATTATTATTAAATTCTTAAATATTTATTTATTACCATTTACTCTGTGGCGTAGTTATACTACGTTTGAGAATGAGAGTGAGTAATAAATCAATCTGTCAGACATTCCAGGGGCGCAACAATAATTGTTTGCTCAGGGATATTCGACAAAAATAAACTCTATAGACATCTACCGTTACCGTACTTGTAAAATAACTTTATTTTCCAAATATCTCACTACCCTTGTAAATTTTGATTTATTACTCTCTTTTTCATTCTCTAACGTAGTAAAGAATTTGTGCGTCACTTTGTAATATTTCAATTTGTCGCCCTCTAAAATACGTAATTATCGGTTCTATCATGTAACTCATCGCTTATATTAATCGACATAGCTTAATTTTAACTATTAGATAAGTTTTAAGCGAGCATTGATAAATTGCTCAATGTATACTAGCATCACTGAGACAATAGGTAAACTTTAAATTATACCGACTGCGACAGAAAATAAGAATGACGGAAGTAACAATTTAAGAAAAAGTACAAGCCTCCGGCGCCAGTGAAATATTTACATTTGATGGCAACCAAACTACTTTCTGCCGAACACAAAAGCCGATCGAAGTGGCAAATTTTTGTCATTTCTGTAGGCCTGTCCTTGGGGATTGCTCTCATATGACACCAAAAACGACGTACTTCTGCTAATCATTTGCAAAAAATAAAAGCCAATCGACATGCCAAATTTTTATCATTCCTTATGGAGTGCTTTCATTTGATACCAAATCCGACAGACGTATTTCTGACATTTTGCAAAAAAAAAGCCGATTGACATAGCAAACTTTTGACATTTTTGAATACCAGTCCCAGTCGCGTGATTTCATTTGATACCAAACACAACAAACTTCTAACAACTTTTCTCAAAAAAACAAAACTAATCGACATGAATTTTGTCATTTCTGCATGCCAGTACTTGTCAAATATATTGTTTTGATACCAAAAACCACATACTTCTGACAATTTTTCGCAATAAACGAAAGCCGGTCGACATGGTATTTTTTTGTCATTTTTACAATGCCAGCCCTTATCAGGTGTTTTCATTTGATACCTAACCTAACACAACATACTTCTTACGATTTTCGCAAAAAACAAAAGCCGGGCGACATGGCAAATTTAATACTCATGCAAGCCAGATCTCGTGAAACTCTATCATTTGATATAAAACATGACTACTTTTGATACATCTATGCAAAAAAACAAAAGTCGAACGATTTACAGTTTATCAATATTAGAACACTTTTGGAAACACAGATTAGAATGAAATAGTAGTCCAATAATAATTTTTTATTCAATTAAATCGCAGTATTTCGGTGAATTGAACCAATCAGATTACTGGCAATTGCCGCGGAATTTACATGACAACATAAGCGTTGCTTAGATACAAAGAAAATTAATTAATATATAATGGGTTACCATTGGGATCTCGGAAACTATAAGAGCTACGAGGTCGGTTAAATGGGAAATGTTGTGCAGTTTTTAGTGCTACTTTAAATTACGATTTTAATTTTTTTTTTGAATAACATTCAAACTGTTCGGAATTTTTAATATATCTCGACGGAATTTAAATTAGCATTAAAAACTGCACAACATTGCCATTTAACCGACCTCGTAGCTCTTATAGTTTCCGAGATCCCAATGGTGACCCATTCAGTTTGGGAAACCCTGTTTATTTATATATATACATATATATATATATAAATAAATATATATATATATATATATATATATATATATATATATATATACAGGGTGAATACTGAAAACCTTGACATAGGGAAATAACATGGGAAAACAGTTTTTTGCTGTTTCCATCTGTCCCGCTAAATAAAATCGGGTGTATATGGTATCGTTAGTTAGATTACTTAATTCTGCATCTAATAAAACCAAATGTTGTGTAATATGGCGTTTTCTAACTGAAATATTTGATAAAATAAATTGTATTTTGAAGGTTATCCTTCATATTTTCGAATAAGAAACGACAAAAACAAAATGCTCCTTAGCCGAGTGGATACGAGGGCTGTTTCATAACATAAATAATCTACAAGACCTGGTTCGAGACCACCTCAGCCCTAATTTTTTTTTAATTAAATTATGCTTAAAATATCTTTATTATATCAGACTATTTTAATAAAATAGCAATATTCATATTTTTATAAATAAAAAAATCCAAATATTTAATAGAATTATTATTTGCTGTCTGTCAAACTTAACAATTAATTCGAATTTAGTTTTTGGTGTATAATTTTGTATTTCATGTTTCGAAACATGATATTTTAAGTATAATTTAATTAAAAAAAAAAATAGGGCCGCGGTGGTCTCGAACCAGGTCTTGTAGATTATTTATGTTATGAAACAGCCCTCGTATCCACTCGGCTATGGAGCATTTTGTTTTTGACGTTTCTTATTCGAAAATATGAAGGATAACCTTCAAAATACAATTTATTTTATCAAATATTTCAGTTAGAAAAGGCCATATTACACAACATTTGGTTTTATTAGATGCAGAATTAAGTAATCTAACTAACGATACCATATACACCCGATTTTATTTAGCGGGACAGATGGAAACAGCAAAAAACTGTTTTCCCATGTTATTTCCCTATGACAAGGTTTTCAGTATTCACCCTGTATATATATATATATTTCGAGGAATTGTCATGTCGTTCGTAACTAGAATTTTACTTGTAATTTTTGCCTAATTCACTCCTGCTTGTTGGTTTAGATAATCGCCACCGCAAAGTCGTCTGATTTTCGTCGCAAGAATCAGGCGTGACCATAACGACAAAAATTTCAAGTAAGATTCTAGTTACTACTATTACATAAGGCAATCCTAATAAACCACAGTCTTCAGTTTAGTTACTTTAAGAACATTTGGTTTCTAATTAGTTGCTGCATGGAACATATGGCAACATTCAATGGAATGGAATCGTAGTTTATTTTTAAATTTATGAATAAATATTGGCAATATTAAAATTACAGCTACTCTCCTCAGTTTAAGTTATATAGAAATATTTGATTTAATTAATTACTGCATAACACATTTGTTAACATAGAATGTCAAATAATTTGAAACGTCAAAAATTTAAATTTTTAAATATATTATGTTAGACACTCGAATCATAAGTGAAACATTTGCTCACTCTCATAATTTATAAGAATATTTTCAGATTATTAATCTTTTTTCGTTAAAAAGTTTTGAATGTTTAAACTTTAAACTCGGACAGACGACAGCGAGATTCTTCTTAAATTTGATATGTACACTAGGAAGATTTGTATCAAATTTAAAAAAAAATGCACAGTTTTTATTTAGTTATAGAAAATCCAGCCTCAGTAAAAATATGAGACTATAAGAAGGCACTATTCCATATTACGTTCTATGACTTGGTGCATAATATATTTTAATTGCTGCAATTGTTTAGACTGTAGCACTTTTCAATTTATTAGCGATCCTCATTTTGATTAAAATAAATATATATAACTGTGTCTTTTTAGTATATAGTACTAGCAAATTCTCGGCTAGACCGAGCATTCCCTAGAGCTCCGCTGTCAGTGCAAAAACAAATGCCGATCGACATGAAACAATTATTTCATATTTGCACGTCAGGCCTCACCAAGACCTTTCATTAGATTGCAAACACGATATACTTCCAACAATTTTTTGCAAAAAGCAAATACCGTTCGGCATGAAACATTTTTGTCATTTATGTACCCCAGTCCTCACCGAGACCTTTCATTTGATACCAAACACGACATACTTCTGACAACTATCTGCATAAAAACAAAAGTCGATTGACATGAAACATTTTTATCATATCTGCACACTAGCTCACACCGAGACTTTTCATTTGATACCAAACACTATATACTTGTGACAACCTTTTGCAAAAAACAAAAGCCGATCGACATTGACAATTTTTGTTAATTCTGCACACTAGCCCTCATTGAGACCTTTCATTTAATACCAAACACAATACACTTCTGACAAGTTTTTGCAAAAAACAAAAACAGATCGACATAGCACATTTTTGTCAATTCTGCATGCAAGAAGTTTCATTTGAGACCAAACTCGACATACTTTTGAGAACTTTTTGCAAAAAACAAAAACCGGACGGAATGGAACATTTCTGTCAATTCTGCACGCTAGCCCTCAACGAGACCTTTCATTTGAGACAGAACTCGGCATACTTCTAAAAACTTTTCGCGAAAAACAAAAACCGATCAACATTAATCAATTTTGTTAATTTTACACGCCAGCCCTCATCGAGACCTTTAATTTGATTCAAACACCACATACTTCTGACAATTATTTACAAAAAACAAAAGCCGATCTGCATGATACATTTTTATCAATTCTGCACGCTAGCCCTCAACGAAACATTTCATTTGATACTAAGCACCACATACTTCTGACAACTTTTTGCAAAAACAAATATCGATCGACATGGTACATTTTTGTAAATTCTACTCGTACACGCTACATCTCAATGAGACGTTTCATTTGAGAATAAACTCAACATACTTTTTGGAACTTTTTGCAAAAGAACAAAAGTCGATCGGAATAGAACATTTTTGTCAATTCTGCACACCAGACCTCATCGATACCCTTCATTTGATTCCAAACACCACACACTTGTGACATTTTTTTGCAAAAAATAAAAACGAGCCGTTTCATTTCATTTTATTTAGGAATATTTGATTTTTATTTAGTTACTTTATAATTTGGCAACACTGTTTATATTAATAAATTGTAATTAATTTTTAAATTTATAAATTGCCATCGGCATTTCTAATATAACAGCTTCTATCTTCAGTTCAGTTCCTATAGGAATGTTTGGTTTTTATTTAGTTACTTCCTAACACATTGGGCAACATGGACTTCTGTAATTTGAAACGTCAAAATTTACAATAAATAAATATGTTACGCTATAAGCTTAAGTTACTGGTAAAAAAGCTTTGCTCAAGTTTATCATTCATAATATTGTTTTCAAATCTTTGATATCAATGTTCTATAAGAAGTTACAATCGTTTAAAGTTCATAGACAGATTGTCAAAAGTATATTGTAGGCCTTTATAGAATTTACTCGATCTTCGTGATGAATCTATAGATAGATAGATAGATAGATAGATAGTTAGTGACTGTAATCATTTAGTATAGTGACTAGCGAAAGCTCAGCTACGCTGATCGTTTCCTAGGCTTCCGGCGTCCGTGAAATTTTTTCATTTAATGGCAACTGACAACTTTCTGCGGAATACAAAAGCCGACTGGCATGGCAAATTTTTGTTGTTTCTGCGTTTTCCAAACACGACTTAGTTCTGACAACTGCTTCAAAAGGCAAAAGACGATCAAACATTGCAATTTTTGTAATTTCTGCAAGTCAGTCCTTATTGAGTTCTTTCATTTGATATATTTTTAACAACAATTCACAAAACCCAAAAGCTGCTCTGAGAGAGTGCTTTAATTTGATAACAAACACGACATGTTTTGGGAAACTTTTAGTAAAAAACAGAAGCCGATCAAAATAACAATTTTTTGTTATTTTTGCTAGCCAGCCCTTGCCAAGTACCTTTATTTGATACCAAACACGACATCCTTCCGACAACTTTTTGCAAAAAAAAAAGCCGACCGACATAAATATATTTTTAAATACTTGTTTACGTAATCCCTCGTGAAATGCTTTCATTTGATATTAAATACGACTATTTTTGATGTCTCTATGCAAAAAAAAACAAAGTATTGTAGTTAGTCAATTAGAACTCTTTGGTGACACTGATTGGAATAAAATATTAGCTAGTTTTTAAATTTATAAATTATTTTTAACAATCCTAATCAGTTTTCAGTTTAGATAATTTAGGAATATTTGGTTTTTATTTATTTACTGCATAAAACATTTGTCAACATTGATACTTAAAATTACACTGGCCGACACAATTTTTGTAACACAGTTCAGCCTATTATTTACGTAATGCTTATACCTTTCTAATAATAAAAAAAATATCCAAAAAGCCCTAATACGTCCAATTTTCAATGGGCCCATTAGACCCTTTTAAATTGGCAGGTATTAAATTTTACGAGGGGTCATTTAAAAGGAGTGCGCAATAAAACCTAAAATAGGTTGTTTATAACATTAAGCTTATTCTCTTATTTAGTCTTCTTTCGAGTTTCGACTTGACTAGTTCTGTGCAGTAAAGAAAGTATTTTTAACGGCGAAAATGTCGAGTGAAAAGCGACGGGGTTGCAAAATTTCTCCAGACAAGTTTTGTTATATTTGTGGAGAATTTATGGTGAAGTCACAAGCCAGGCCATTTTCTGAAAATGTGAAAAAAGCCTATTTTATGTATTTTGGTGTTTTAATTGGAGATCAAGATAAGCAGTTTGCTCCACATGTTTGTTGTGTCAGCTGTAACGTCTCATTGGTGCAGTGGATGAAAGGGAAGAGAAAAAGTATGCCTTTTGCGGTTCCAATGGTATGACGAGAACCCACCAATCATTTTGACGATTGCTATTTTTGCATGACAAAGACTGAGGGTTATTCCAAAAAAGAAAAGCGCAAGATCGAATATCCGAATTTGCCATCTGCCATAAGACCTATTCCTCACAATGCAGAATTACCAGTACCGACTGCACCTTTAAATTGGCAAGATGTTCTTTTGGGGGAGAATGGAGATAATGACACATCATCAGACAGCCCCGAAGAACAATGTATTGATCCTACTTTTATTGCAGGACCCAGTTCCGACGAGCCACATTTAATTGTTCAAAGCGAATTAAATGATTTAGTACGTGATTTGGGGTTGTCAAAGCAACAGTCAGAACTTCTTGGTTCCCGTCTTAAGGAATGGAACTTATTAGCCAAAGAAACAAAAATTACGACTTTTAGGAAAAGAAATGCTACGTTTTCTGCATTTTACAATATGCAGAACTCAATATGTGCGTGTACTGATATCGAAGGTTTAATGCAAAAACTCAATATCGAACATTCTCCTTGTGAGTGGCGCTTGTTCATCGACTCATCAAAATATAGCTTAAAAGCTGTTTTGTTACATAATGGAAATTTAAAACCATCTATACCAGTTGCCCATTCAGTTACAATGAAAGAAACCTATGAAAATATGAGTATACTCTTAGATACAATAAATTACAACCGGTACAAATGGCAGATATGTGGCGATTTAAAAGTTATAGCAATTTTACTGGGACTTCAGGGAGGATTTACAAAATATTGCTGTTTTCTTTGTATGTGGGATAGTCGTGCAGTGAATGAACATTCATCTCAAAATGTTAAATATATGCCACTTGTAGATCCAAAAAATGTGCTTTTGCCTCCTCTTCATATAAAACTGGGACTGATGAAAAACTTTGTGAAAGCTATGAATAAGGAGAGTGAAGGATTTCAATACCTAAGATAAGTCTTTCCCCAATTAAGTGACGCCAAATTAAAGGAGGGTATTTTTATTGGACCACAAATCAGAAAATTGCTGGATGATGTTAATTTTAAAGAGAAGCTCACCACGCAAGAACTCAGAGCTTGGAACTCATTTTTAAGTGTAGTGAGGGGATTTTTAGGCAATAATATGGATGCAAACTACGAACAACTAGTAAATGAACTGTTAGACGCCTATAAATCGCCTGGTTGCCGAATGTCATTAAAAATTCACTTTCTTCATTCCCATTTATCATTTTTTCCTAAGAATTTGGGCGCCGTCAGCGACGAGCAGGGTGAAAGGTTCCATCAAGATATCAGGACAATGGAAATTCGGTACCAAGGACGATGGGATCCAGCCATGATGGGTGATTACTGTTGGTTTTTGAAGAGAGAAGATGTGACACCCCATAAAAGGAAAAAGTAGAATTAATGTGTTTATTATGTTTGCTTTTTTCTTAAATATCAATATAATATAAAGTATAAATTTAATCGATATACAAGGTTGTAAAATATTTTTTTTAAATACATATTATATGGTGCCGTTCTACCTATATGTGGTTTGTTTAATGTAATGTAACAAAAAAACCTTACGTGTTACAACTTTTTGTTTGACATTTTCGTATTTAGATAGGTCCATTCTACTGCAATATGCTATTCAGCTTATTGTTACATCAAAAAAAATTTTTTTTGTCGGCCAGTGTTATCAGCGCAATTTTTGGCCACTTATCATTAATTTTGCAAAAAACGCTCGAACATGTCAATTTTAATATAAAGGGGGACTCCTAAATGAATTAGTACCAATGGCATAACTTCAACCCTAAAATGGTTGTAGACAGCACCTCAAAAATTTTAAATGGAAAAGGGTGTTAAACATGACACAGTTCGAAAGGCCTTTGAATTCTCTTTTCAACAGTTTTTTTATTTTTCAAATCCGATCACTAATTCCAGAGAAATATCGTTTAAAACAAATTTTAACTATTTTTATTTCTTTTATTTCCATGGCCGTCTGATTTTGAACGAAAATATTAGATTTTAAATTTAATAAATCTCGACCTGCAGACCAAATTGCATATTTCAAATAAATGTGATCCATAGAATTAATATTCTCCGATAAGTATACAAAATTTCAAGTTAATATCTTGCACTGGGGAGATATTATTCACAATTAACTGATTTCCCATGTAAAACTCTCATGTGTCGGTCGAGCTGGGACACTTGGTATATATATATATATATATATATATATATATATATATATATATATATATATATATATATGCAGTGGTGTGCTATAGAAATTGTTCGCATGTTTCCTAAAAAAATATTAAAATATTATGACGGAGGGGGCGAGATGGGGGCTACGGGGTAGTTATTGAAAAAATATAACTTATATAAAAGAAAACTCGTATATTATGGAAGACCGCAAGTCCGATTCGCCGTTGTAAATCCCCTGTTTCACATTTACTATCCGAATCAGAACGAAAATAGCCAAATAGTTGCAATTATAGCATATGAGGCGGAGTTAACGCGGTATTCTGTCACTTTTGAAGTTAAAAGCAAATGCTATTTTTATAATTGTTTTAAAATTTGAAATTAATTGATTTTCGAAAAAGCAAAAATAATATAGAGATAAAAAAAACTGGGGCTCACGAAATCACAAAGAATTTTAACAAGGGGCTCGCAAATTATTTAGAATTTTAACAAAGGGCTCGCGCAAGCCCCTGCGAGCCCCCTATAGCACACCACTGTATATATATATATATATATATATATATATATATATATAATATATATATATATTGGTATATATATATATATATATATATATATATATATAATATATATATATATTGGTATATATATATATATATATATATATATATATATATATGTATATATATATACAGGGTGAGTCTGGGAAGACGCCCCCCCCTTTAACTTTTTTATTATAAGTAATAGAAAAAAATGGCTTATATAAAAGTTTTATTATTTTACATATACTATTTGATGGCAGATGTAGATATTTTTTATAAAGTCAGGTTTACAAGATACGACTATCAACTTTTATTTTTCAAATGCTAACCTATAATTATTTTAATAAAATAGAAAACGCCATTTTTTTCTCTTTTCAACGATGTATTCATTTTTATTAATGTATTTGAAAAATTTCGAGAAAAATGAGAATTTAGAAATATTAGAAATCATTTTTAAACAAATATTATAGGTGGCCATGTTTCTCGAAACCGGGTAAAAATCCTTCTCAGTGTTCTTAAACTCGGTTGCCAACGTCTAGGAAACAGCTCCCGGTAAATTATTTTTGCTTTTGTTATGATGCAAGTCGATTAACCAATTATTGGAATCATATCAATTAATTCGTTCTTCGTGAACTTTTCAAAATGTTTTTTTTTTTGTTTACAAAATAAGTTAAATTAAGTAACAAACAAATGCATACATTTTTGACATTAATTTAATTGTTTTACATTGTTACGTTTTGTTTATTTTTTGTAAAAATGATTTCTAATATTTCTAAATTATCTCATTTTTCTCAAAATTTTTCAAATGGCGGTTTCTATTTTATTAAAATAATTATAGGTTAGCATTTGAAAAATAAAAGTTGATAGTCGTATCTTGTAAACCTGACTTTATAAAAAATATCTACATCTGCCATCAAATAGTACATGTAAAATAATAAAACTTTTATATAAGCCATTTTTTTCTATTACTTATAATAAAAAAGTTAAAGGGGGGGGCGTCTTCCCAGACTCACCCTGTATATATATATACATATAAGTTACATCACCATCCAAAGCCGAATCCTGCATAGGTTGCAGATCTCACGCCGCAACCCTACACTACTTTATACAAATGTTATATAAGCATGTTAAACTTAGTTTTTAGTCAGTCTTGTAGTATTCACTTAGAATTGTAGCATCTAACAGATGCATTTGTAATAAATAAATTTTTTTAAAACTCAACGGCAATCTTTGAAATTATAAGTGGCGCAGTCGGTAGGATTGCCGTTACGATATTAGCAAATATAATATCGGTTCACTTCGTGATTTATTCGGCAAAACCATCATTTTCGTCGTTGAACAATTGTGCCAGCCCGAGCCCAGCTGAGAGGACATCAGCAGTCGTTCCAGCCGCTGAACGGACATCAGCAGCACCAGGACCAGACGACAGGGCAGAGCGATCCTCACGACCCCAACCTACTACAGAGGACCAATGTACTGGATTCTACTGTGAGTACATGTCGCTGAGAGGCACTATTATTTATTCTAGTAACGAAAGTTCTAACAATTCAAGTGATTCTGACTCCGATCTTGAAATTCAAGGTCGTATTCCAAAGGTTACCCCAACACAAAATATTTTAAGACAACCAGTCTTAAACCCACAAAGACCAAAAATGGCAGAACTACGTAAAGAATATTTAGACATGGTACCAGAGTTTCACGGCCAACGTGAACTCCTACCACGATTTATTGAAATAGCAGAAAAATTAGTCACTAAATTCTTTAATCAACAAAATCCAAATGATTTTCAGAATGAATATCTGATGCTTAGTATCTATTCAAAAATAAAAGGCGAAGCCGCCATTAACGTCGCTGCATGTTCAATAAGAACTTGGAGTGACTTAAAAAATGCGCTCATCAATACATACGCAGATAAGCGCGATCTTTGTACACTAAATATAGAACTCACCGAGACCAAACAGAGACAAAACGAATCAGTTTTCGATTATCATAATAGAGTGTTACACCTACTAAATCACATTAATTCCTATATTGTTACTCAAAAACCCGAAGCCGAACAGGCAGCATTAACAAAATATTTTAAAGACTATGCTCTCAGGATTTTATTAAGAGGATTACGAGAACCCATAGGCCAGTTAATGCGTACAAAAGATCCTAAAGATCTAAATATGGCTTTGAATATGCTCACCAACGATTTCCAACATGAGAAACCAATTTTTTCGCCCAAAACACAGACAGTGACTAAACCAAATAATAATATTCAAAATTTTGCACAAAAACAACAACCTCACCACAATACTAATAATTATCAAAGAAACTTAACACCTAATTCATTCCCTAAAATAACCTATCAATCACGACCGCAACCAAATTTTAATCAGTCACTTAACAGACCCACATATTCGCAAAATAAACCCGTAAATAATCAAAGATACGAGCCAACGCCTATGAGTATAAGTACTAGGAACTCAAGCCATTTTCGACCAGGGCCGTCTCATAATTTTTCTAAAACCACCGCAAGAAACGAATTATTTAATATCGACGAGAACGAACCCGAAATCTATCAAGAACCTAACGAACAAAATTATGATCACTCGGAAGAAGCCCCTGAACAAAATTTTGAAAATAATTTTTTAGAAGACAGAGCCTCGGAGACGGAACAAGATATTTACGAAATCTCGAGCTAATGAATTTAACAAACCAAAGTAAACTGCCATATATTGTACTACCCGAACACAACCTTAAAGTATTAATAGATACCGGGAGTACAAGATCCTTTATTAATCCCAACATTGCATACAAATATTATAAAAACTCGATTATCACAGACCCATTCAAAATATCCACCGCACATGGTACATCTATTGAAAAACACAGCACATATGTGCCAATTTCAAAATTATTTAATGTTCCCAAAAATGTTAGTTTAAAATATCACATTTTTAATTTCCATAAAGAATTCGACTTGTTACTCGGCCTAGACAATCTCAAAATACTAAAAGTAATAATCGACTTAAATCAAAATTTAATTATAACTCCGATATGCAAAATCAAAATGTATCACAAACATATTGCCAATAAAATTAATGCAAATAACATTTCATCAGATAACGCTATAATAATTGCACCAAAATCAGAAAAAATTGTTAAACTACGAGTTTCACAAAAACATGGGACTATCGTGATACCTGAACACCACACCGATAAAATTATCATTCCAGAATGCGTAACGTCAGCAGAAAACTATCAAGCGTTCTGTACTATCACTAACGTTACAAATAAAGAAATCACTTTTAAACAAAATAAACCATTTATAGTAGAAAAAATCGAAAACTACGAAATGAATACCTGTCAAAATTTGAATTTTATTAATTCGGAAAAAATTAAATTCGATATTTCAAAAGTTCGTACAGAACATATGAATGACGAAGAGAGATCAGAAATTTCCAAATTAATTCAAAATTATTCACAAATATTTCATCTAGATAACACGGCACTAACTTTCACAAATCAGATCAAACACGATATAAAAACAAAAGATGAAGTTCCCATTTATACCAAGTCGTATAAATATCCGGAGATTCATAAAGCTGAAGTTCGCATTCAAACACAAAAAATGCTGGATCAAGGTATTATCAGACCATCTTGCTCGCCTTGGTCATCACCCATTTGGATTGTACCCAAAAAAATTGATGTCTCGGGACAAAAAAAATGGCGAATAGTTATCGACTACAGAAAGCTCAATGACAAAACTATAGATGACAAATACCCCTACCAAATATCAGTGACCTACTTGACAAACTCGGACGTTGCCACTATTTTTCAACACTAGATTTGGCTTCCGGTTTTCACCAAATAGAAATGGACGAAAACGACATACAGAAAACCGCGTTTAACACCGAGGACGGACATTACGAGTTTACCCGTATGCCATTCGGACTCAAAAACGCCCCCGCGACATTCCAACGCGTGATGGACAACGTTTTACGAGGACTAAACAATGACAAATGCTTGGTATATCTGGACGACATAATCATTTTTAGCACTAGCCTTCAGGAACACATTAATAATTTGCAATTAGTATTCGACAGATTAGAAAAATCTAATTTCAAAATTCAATTGGATAAATGAGAATTTTTAGGATTTTTAGGACTGTTGGGATACTATAGAAAATTCATTCAGGACTTTGCCAAAATTACTAAACCATTCACAAAATGTTTGAAAAAAGATGCTCTTATAGACATCAACGATCCAGAATATATTAAATGCTTTGAGACCTGTAAAAATTTATTAACTAACGAACCACTCTTACAATACCCGGACTTTACTAAACCATTTAATCTTACTTGTGATGCCAGCGACCTAGCGATAGGTGCTGTCCTATCTCAAGGCAGCATAGGCAACGACCTGCCCGTTGCTTACGCTAGCAGAACTCTCAATGACACGGAATGCAACTATTCTACTATAGAAAAAGAGTTGTTATCCATTATATGGGCAACTCAATATTTTCGACCTTACTTATTTGGCCGCAAATTTAAAATATACACAGACCATAAACCCTGCAATGGTTATTTTCCCTAAAACAGTGCAGCCAAAAGTTAATTAGATGGAGACTGAAGCTTGAAGAATTCGATTATGAAATCATATACAAAACGGGCAAATTGAATACCAATGCCGACGCCTTAAGCCGCATTCCCCAAAATCAAAGTGACAAAATTATTATAGAAAACCTCACAGATCCTTTAGCATTGTATCAAAATTATTTGAACACTAAAATTAATAAAGATAACCAAAATAACAATTACAATAATAATATTTTTGAAGTAGAAGGCGATTTATTCGACGCACCGCGCACAAGCAGCCTAGCACATTGCGTTAGTCGAGATTTGCATATGTCAGCAGGTATTGCAAGAGAATTCAAAAATAAGTTTAATCATGTCGAGAATTTACGTAAACAAAATCCCAAGCTTCACTCTTTAGTCTATTTAAAAGATAAATTTCGTTATATTATATACCTCATAACTAAAGAACGTTACTTTAATACTCCCACAGAACAAGACTTATTCTACACACTCCTAAATTTTAAAAATTTTTGTTTGAAAAATAACATAAAAGATTTGAGTATACCAAAAATTGCATGCGGATTAGACAGACAAGACTGGACTGTCGTCAAAAATATGTTACAATTCATTTTTAACGATACAGATATACTTATTACAGTTTTTAAACATGCAAATAAACCACCTACCCTCGACCTAAACATAAACGACTCAAACAAAATAGACGATCTTACAAAATATATTGAGCAATTCCATAAAGATCTAGACAACCGTATAAAAGAAATTGATAGCCAATCTCTCATAGTAGAAGTCGGCGACAAAGAAAACGATAATCACAGCGAAAGTGACGTCACGGTACACACTAGTCTCGAAAATCTTATCATAGGCATCCCTATCGTCGATTACCCAGTTAATTACGGCCAGAACCAAATATTTATATCAGAAGTAGAACATAGTCCTACTAGTCCCAAACTAACAAAAATTCACGATAAAAAGCAAAAAATCTTTATACAATTTTCAAAAAACAATTACGAAAAAGAAATGATAAACTTCATAAAAGAATTCATCGTCCCCAATGTGAAATATCACTTATATTTCGAAAACGACCTCTACATAAAACTCACTAACGTTTTACAAAATTACTTCAAAAATTCGAAAATAAATATGATAAAATGTACTAAAAAATTAATCGACGTAGTCAATGAAGACGAAATTATTCAGCTGATTACTAACTACCACGAGAGTAAAATTAATCACCGTGGAATAGATGACACTTTAGCTCGAATCAAAGTAAAATATTACTGGCCTAATCAGAAAAAATCTGTACAATCCTTTATAAATCGCTGTGAAATCTGCCAAGTGACCAAGTACGACCGAAATCCGTTAAACTTAAAATTTAATATAACTCCCACTGCCACAAAACCATTCGAAATTTTGCATGTGGACAGTATTACGTTAGAAAGCGCAAAATTCTTAACAATAGTAGACTCCTTCTCTAAATACGCCCAAGCATATAAGTTAAATTCAGCTCAAGGTATCGAAATTGTTAACAATCTAATAAAATTCTTTACACACCACGGTATTCCAAATTCTATCATTTCGGACAACGGATTAGAATTCAAAAACTCTTTAGTGCAAGAACTTTTGGAACTACACAAAATTAAAATACATTACATCAGTTCACAACATCCGGAATCAAACGGTATCGTTGAAAGATTCCATTCAACCTTAATAGAGCATATAAGACTGTTTAATAACCAAGAAAATTATAAAAAAGATCCCATCGAATCTAAAGTCAATTATGCGTTATTGGCATACAATAACACGATTCATACGTCCACTAAATTAAAACCATTCGATATAATTACCGGTCACTTAGAAACCGACTCCCCATTCACTCTGGATATAGAAAAACAAATATTAAACGATTACATTTCGAATCACAAAACCAAAATGAAATTACTGTATCAAAATTTAAACGAAAAATTACAACAAACAAAAGACAAAGTTATTAGCAAAATGAACGATTCGCGAGAAGACCTACCCCATATACCTGAACAGATTTATATTAAAAACCGGCAGAAACAACAAAAAACCAGAAATAAGTACAAAAACGAAACGGTCAAATCAATTAACC
Organism: Stenolophus ochropezus; assembly: GCA_035578165.1. Classification (NCBI taxonomy): domain Eukaryota; kingdom Metazoa; phylum Arthropoda; class Insecta; order Coleoptera; family Carabidae; genus Stenolophus; species Stenolophus ochropezus. Next base: position 8,248,746 of record JAQOWZ010000008.1, on the reverse strand, counting down.
CTAACTTGAAAACCGCAAAAATTAAAACAAGACACGGTAATACTGCGGAAAATATACACTTGTCTAATATCAAAAGACCCAGAAAAATATCTTACAAATTTAAAACAATTCCAGGTTGTTCGGGATCTGCTATGGATCCGAAATAATAGATCTAACTCAAAATCAAGGAATCATGCCGATTAATTTAGGAGCAGCCAAATTGCAAAAATCCCAACATACATTTGTGCACTTTTATAACCTAAATCCAATCTTCAATGAACTAGAAAGTTTAGACAATCAGTACAAATTATTGAAATTAAACATTTGCCAATAAAACAAAATTCCACATTGACCTCGAAAATAACGATAAAATCTTGGAGCACGTGCGAAAGAACATCGCTGAGAAATTAAATCACATAATAACCTATTCAAAGGTGCGATCTAAGCGTGGCTTAGTTGATGGATTGGGAAGTATATTCAAACAAATTACTGGAGTTTTGGACGCAGAAGATGGTAAAAGATTTAATAAAATACTGAAGCATGTCCAGGAAAATCAACAATCCTTCCAAAATCAGTTAAAATTGCAATACTCTATTAATATCGAAATGATTAAGAAATTTAACAAAACAGTTGAAAATATTAGACACAATGAAGAAGTACTAAAATCCAAAATTGAAAACTTGAATAAACTATTGAAATTATCAACAAGCAATGAAATTTTACTCGTAAAAGACCTATACAATCAATTAAGTATTCTTTACAGTTCACTTTTAAGCACCTTACAAGACATTGAGAACTCGATAACATTCTGTAAAACAAAAACCATGCACCCATCAATTATGAACCCAAGTCAACTTATACAAGAGTTACAAAAAATTTCCAATCATTATGGAAAGCAATTGCCTTTCGAACCGAAATTAGAAAATCTTTTGGATTTTGAAGAAGTATTAACTATAAATTGCAAAGTCGAGCAAAATCAAATAAGCTATTTCATTTCAATACCCATAAACTTCGAAAAGGATTACGAGTTATATTACTTACAATCATTGCCCACCAAACAAGGATCAGATTATTTTACCATAATACCAAACACGAAATATTTTCTAATATCTTCCGATGAAATTAAGCCTCTGAGCGACGTGTGCTCAAAAAGTAGAGTATACCAATGTAAAAACCAGTACCATCCGCACTTCAACCCCTCGTGCGAGGAAGAAATCCTCTTACAAAGAAACCTAAGCCGATGCCGTTACACCAAGCTGCAAGTTACCAACCACGTAGAACTCATCCCAGAAATCAACCAATATTTGGCAATATTCCCAGTGGAAGAACAAATTAATCTAAAGTGCCCCGATAAAACGAATCTCAAAGCCCTCACAGGTGTCTACCTCATTAAAGAAAACAATTGTAAAATATTGTTCAAAAACAAAAGACTAACATATTTAGACCAAACCTACGGACAACCTGTATTACTACCAAAATTAAACCTCAGTCTTCGTGAACGTGAAATACCCAACTTAACAATAAAACTAAAGACTATAAAGCTCGAAGACATTCCAATCAAACCACCAGTAGAAATATTTCAAGTACCAGCAATTAATCACGTGCCAAGTGTATGGACTGTAATATTGTATTGTGCTATAATAATGACAATAATTTACTTTGTTTGGACTAAGATAAAACCAAGGTGTGTCAGAACAACCCTAGAGAACCAGCCAGGCCAACCCCAAGAACTTCGACTTCCAGGGGGAGCTTCATTCTGAGGATGGAGGAGTTACATCACCATCCAAAGCCGAATCCTGCATAGGTTGCAGATCTCACGCCGCAACCCTACACTACTTTATACAAATGTTATATAAGCATGTTAAACTTAGTTTTTAGTCAGTCTTGTAGTATTCACTTAGAATTGTAGCATCTAACAGATGCATTTGTAATAAATAAATTTTTTAAAAACTCAACGGCAATCTTTGAAATTATAAGTTATATATATATATATATATATATATATATATATATATATATATATATATATATATATATATATGAGAACCACCATTTTACAAGACTAAAATATGGTTAGAAAACATAGACATAATGTTGTGTCTAACATTGTTTGATTATTTTTTGTTAAATTTTATTTTCTTAAATTGTCAGTTCTAAGAAGAAAATGAATTGTTTTTTATCCAAAGCACTCTTATTTCAGCCAGATATAAATAAATACATATAAATTTAACATGCATTTTTCTCAATTATTTTGTTATATTAGTATATGATATGAACATATCGCTGAATTCAGAAAAAAATACTCTATCGAATAACCTAAAAATAAACATACGTTCCCATTTAAAATAAGAAAGTTGGGTCCCGTATTTATTTATTTTAGTCTTGTAAAATGGTGGTTCTTTGCTAATTTAACCAACCTCGTAGCTCTTATAGTTCTCGAGATAGCAATGGTGGCACTTTTAAATGGAACATCCTGTATATATATATATATATATATATATATATATATATATATATAACTTAATATTTGTTTTATAAATATAGTAGACATGAACCATTCTAACTGAAACTTTCGACGAAACCTTACGTCGGTATCAATTTTAATTTAATTTTTCACTTTTTTTGCTTTATTTTTTCCTGAAAGTCTATCAGTTACAATATCTGTAATAATATTTTCATGCTATTTGTGTATTTTGTTTTGTAGATATAATTTTTTAAAATAGCCTCCACTATCAAATGCCAGTACAATGCCATATGCCCAAATAATAAAACATAATGATTCAGCTCACTTCTGCGAATAACATGTAAACTAACATAGATTATAATTTCTTCTTTTAATGTAATTTCAATTATATTTCATGTACACAAATCAGTAGTTACTCTTAATAAAATAATTACAAAAAAACCAAAACAATTAGAACACTCTGTATAGTTTTCCTTCTTGATTTTAACTTCACATTTGACCTTTGTATCATAAATGTGGTGTATGTGCGAGATATGTCTTTGTGCAAAGTTGTGACTCATGGATTCTACGAAAATTTAAAGCGGGAATATTATGAATGAAGAATATTATATTTTGCGGTATTTTATGTTACATAAAGCATGGTAAGAGTCAAAGATTCCATCGATGTAAAAAATTCTATTTTTGTTGGGAGACCCGATTGTCTCGTACCGAAAAATTGAAATGACCTAGATTGGTTTCGAATTTTATGTTATGAATTTAAGGAAATTAGCAATTAATTCAGAGGGGGCACATAGTGTAAATAATTTAATTAGCGGGATGAACAGAGATCATCTCATCTGGCGATCTGATTGTGTATAAAAGTAAGTTGACAGTGTGGTTTTCGATTGCGCAGGAACAATTCTTGCCATCGCCTCCCAGCTGTCAGGCAGACAGCCGAGGAAAGTAGGCCCCACGGAGTTTCTAGACCACCGGGCCACAAACTGCCATGTGCTTTGAATTTCCCGCCAGCACTGGCCATTGTTGCTCATTGTTCTCGACATTCATTTACACATAAATCAATAAAATCAAATCAATAATTGTACATTCAAGAAAACTTGATTCTTGTTTACTAAACAATGTATTATATCTGTACTGTACCTGCACAGTTAAGTTAAACATTGAGAAACAGATTCAATAATACATAACGTAGAAAACATTTTTTGAAAAATTCGTAGACCTAACTAAGATATGAATCCAGGAATCTCCAATATTTAATACATGAACTATTAAAAAAAAAAAAACTTAAATTAATATGTAAGTACGTACATCAAAACATAATAAATACACCACTGGATATTATTTAAACAAATATTGTTAAATTTAAATTTTTTAGTTCGTGATTTTAGCAATATTATTTGCCTTTATTTGACATGAGAATATGTTTTTCACTACCCTTTATTTGATAACCACATCCCAAGTCTATAATACATTGTTGTTATCCTAGGTTAATAATGCAAACTGTCACTTATTAAAGAGACTCAAGCTTCCAAATCCAAATATTATTTGATACATTAAAGATCAATAAACGTTTAAATAATGTATTTACAATTTAAAGTAAATCGATTAAAATAAAATCTAAAATCAAACCTTATTTTTGTGAATATTAAGCAACATAAAAGTATTCATTTCAGTAGTGAAATAACATAATAGGTATACAGTATGTGCAACATAAACCGGAACATAGAACTTAAAAATGCAATATCAGAATATTACTGATACTCTCTCCCTTGATAGATTTAGAGCAAAACTACAAAAGTACAAAGTTGATCAAAATTTTTTCTTTTATTTCCAAGTCCACCTAATTTTGAAAGAAAATGTTACATTTTATATTTAAAAAATCTCGTACTGTAAAGTCAATTATGATCTTATCTGATGTAGTTTTTAATTTCGAAGTTTTTCTCTAAATCTCTTATCAGAAGAAGAATTAAAACCATAAGTAATTATATTATTATAACTACAAAATCCTTAGTTTGTAAAACAAAAAACTATTTTTTAAATTAAACACGTTCCATATTTTAAGAACTACATAATACTCTGTGTATATTTTGTAACACAATTTGAAACATATAAATTTACTTTTTAGTCCAGTGTTATACATTTTCATCCGACTGATAAACAAATATATATTTTATAGGTATTTTATTATACCAGTTCAGAATGTAGTTCAATCTGTCTTATTTTATTTGCAGTTAATAATAGACATGTTATATATCATTGGAAAGTAAAAATTATATTTTTTTTAATGATAGCAATGTCCAATATACCGTCCATAAGGAGATTTGAATTTTGATGTCATAACTCAAAATCTATTAGTGATAAAAAAATGAAAGTCGTTATTCAAAATAGAATACAATTCTTATAAAAATCAACCAATCACAACGCTTAAAAATAAGTGGAGATAATAAGATTAGTGCAAAATATGTTCTAAACTAGTGTTTCACGAGAGTCTTATATTTTTATTGGTCTTGCCTCAGTCTTGCAAACATGCAAGACAAGAACAATACAAGAGCTACAAATTTCAAAGCCAGACAAGGCAAGATTCTTGCAAGAATTTTCGTCAATTCTTCTACTCTCGCAGTTTTTTTTTTGCTAATTTTAAAATTAGATTTATTACAAGAACCCACATATAAATTAATAAAAGTACGGTCTTTTTAACATATGTATAATTTCATTTACAGAAATATGTAATTGTAATAATTATTGAATAAATTATATAATTATTCTTCGAAATCATGTAACCAAGAGTTAACACAAAATGCATTCTTATATGCTAAAAGCTTTTCTCCTTATACAGATGTCGCTGTTGTGTTAAATATATATATATATATATATATATATATATATATATATATATATATATATATATATATATATATATACAGGACGTTCCATTTAAGTGTGCCACCATTGCTATCTCGAGAACTATAAGAGCTACGAGGTTGGTTAAATTAGCAAAGAACCACCATTTTACAACACTAATACAATGAGCAAAAAAAAATATTTTTTCGACCAGTGGTTCCCAAAATACGAGATACAACTTTCTTATTTTAAATGGGAATACCTGTTTATTTCTAGGTTATTAGATAGTGTATTTTTTTCTGAATTCAACGATATGAACATATTATACAGTGTGCGCAAGGAAATGCGGAACATAGGACTTTAACATGGGATTTCAAAAAATTGCGGATACTCTCTCTCCTGATAGATTTAGAGCAAAACTGCAAGAGTACAAAGTTGTTCAGAAGTAAATTCTACGTCAGATAAGATCATAATTGTTGCAACAGCAGGCCTGTGATTCGAGATATATTAAATATAAAATGTTATACTTTCGTTAAAAATCAGATAGCCATGGAAATAAAAGAAAATATATATCTGTCAGTCAGTGGCGAGCCGCCAGGGTGGCAGAGTGGGCAGTGCCCCCTCAAATTAAAATAAAATATTTTTTCTATATCACATGAATATATTTTTATTATTAATTATTATAGCAATATAAACTTCATCTTATACTACTTAACATTTAACAATATACTATGTTAGTGGTCTATTTAAATAGAAATTAGCGCGGCGCCGCTGTGCAACACAATATTATATGCATCAAATTCGACTAGCGGGGGCACGCATCCGCCAGACGAAATTTGTATGGTATACTACTGAACGATACGTTCCAAACACAAATGGGAACAAGATGACTGTACAAGTGAGACAGCGCTATGTACGTGAGTTATTTCGTGCAATTCATGTGCGACTGGGCTCGTATACAGCGGTTGTCAGCCCCCTCGCCATCTCGAACGGTGTTGTACTTGTATGACTTAAAATTCTTAAAATAAATTCTATAAAATGAATGATAAATAAAGAGATGCACAGATTTAATTTGTTTATAATAAAATAATAATTTAAAGTAAATATTCAGTAAAATTGATAAAACACAAATAATGCGTATTGTGATTAAAAAACTTATTTAGGAATAAAAATAAATATGTACATGTAAAACATCATTGAAGAGTTTTTAAATATTATTAATATTTTAATTTTGAAACAAATGCTTTGCTTATTTTTAAAGTTTGTAAATTTATCATAGAAATAATACGAATAGCCGAGTGTTGAACCAGAGGAGGCATGCATACTCTGAGATTCGGAAACAATCGGACGTGATCGGTGAAATAAACTCATTGCATGTTATATTTCTAAAATCGCCAGATCGTCAGTCGTGTATAAATTGTATCTGTAAGCGTGTAAGATATGATTAAACATTTACGAAAATCTCCAGATTTTCTTTATAAAATAATTGATCATTTTGCTAAAACTAAAGACAGAAGAATTGATATAATATGTAAACAACTATAATTAACAATTAGTGTATTCTGCTTCTAGCTCATTAGAATGTTTTAGTTCATGGGATAAGAATTTATTTTTAGTTATTCTTATTTATTATCTTATTCTTAACCGAATAGAAATGAGATTTGTTTTCTTTTTATTTATATTATATTTCAAATTTATTCTAGTACCTATATCATTTTTAATTTGTTTTTTTTACTTTCTTCATTACCCCTACCCACATTTCTTGACTATCATTGACCTCTCCGTTGGGTTGTGCTGAACATTGATACCTATTAAAATTTATTATTAGTAATATTAAAATTATTTCTGACGAAATCGGAGTTCTAAACATCGTTTCATGACCACGTTTTTCTCACCAAAATCTTTGACACTAACAAAATAATTTGCCCCCTCGCTCAAAAATACCACGAGCCGCCACTGCGTGTCAGTTTAGAGAATTTTCGCTAATTGTAATACTTATTGGCTATAATTTAACATTATTTAAGTTGAAATTATATTCATTTCTTTAACAATGTGCTAATATTTAAAAAACAGTACAAATATAATTTTAAAATAATATTGAACACAAAGTAAGGTTACTAACTGTCACAATTGACACATAGATTTTTTCTTTTATTTCCATGGATGTCTGATTTTGAACGAAAATGTTACATTTTATATTTAATATATCTCGTACTGCAGATGTGCTGTTGCAACAATTATGATTTTATCTGACGTAGAATTTAATTCTGAACAACGTTGTACTCTTGCAATTTTGTTGTAAATCTATCAGGAGAGAGAGTATCCGCAATTTTTTGAAATCCCATGTTAAAGTCCTATATTCCGCATTTCCTTGCACACACTGTATACTAATATAACAAAATAATTGAGAAAAATGCATGCTAGATTTATATTTAATTTATTTATATCTGGCTGAAACAGGAGTGCTATGGATAGAAAACATATACATATTGTTCTGTCAAACATTGTTTGATTATTTTTTGTTAAATTTTATATTCTAAAACTGTCAGTTTTAAGAAGAAAATGAATTGTTTTCTATCCAAAGCACTCTTGTTTCAGCCAGATATAAATAAAATACCTATAAATCTATATGCATTTTTCTCAGTTATTTCGTTATATTAGTGTATGATATATTTATATCGTTAAATTCAGAAAAAAATACTCTATCGAATAACCTAAAAATAAACATATGTTCCCATTTAAAATAAGAAAGTTGTGTCCCGTATTTTGAGAACCACTGGTCGAAAAAAATATTTTTTTTTGCTCATTGTAATAATCTTGTAAAATGGTGTTTTTTTGCTAATTTAACCAACCTCGTAGCTCTTATAGTTCTCGAGATAGCAATGTTGGCACGCTTAAATGGAACACTTTGTATATTATTTCAAGGTCACTTGCGAATTTTAACATGCAAGACAAGAAATATACAACAAAATGATGATCAAGACATGATTTTTATGTACCAGAGAAATGAAAGACAAGACATACTTAAATTTCTTGTCTTGCTTTTCGAGACAAGACAAGAAATTACTAAACGTGACAAGAAATCTTGTCTTGTGAAACACTATTCTAAACGCTGAGGAAATTGCTCAAATGAATTCATTAACATTGCGGTTGAGCATAATACACCAATAAACATTCAAATAAAGTATATGGAGACAGTTTAGTGAGTTTTTTTAATAATCATTGTATTCTTTTCCTAAATAAAACTCGTGATTCGCTTAAAAATTGATAATATTTAGAAATAATTATGTACATGTCAAGTGTAGGAACGTCATTTTCCCGGATTAGTATGTCATAGAATGAATTTAAGAAAAAAGGTTTGCGCAATATTTTTTCGAAAATCATGAAATTAATTATTTGCTTTCATTTTTGTACAATTTTTTTTTGTTATCATATACATACACTGCCAAGTGTCAACCTGTCAACATTCCAGCAGTTGTTGCCAACATTGTATGTCAAATGCATTCAATTTATTTTTTCTAAATTCAATTTCATTCATTAATCCACTATTTTATTTTATTATTTCATTATGTGAAAGGGTGATTGGACAATTATACTTTTTTATTATAAATAAAGCTAGGAGTGCTTAGATAATGAAAATCAACAGATTTTATTGTAAGAGTACAAAAATGCCTTTCCGACATTGGGATTAAGGGGAAGATAATCTACCTACAGAAAAATTTAGTTTATAGTTCTCTAATATGTATCTCAATTTTAGTACAAAAAAAGAAAAAATCTGATGTCTCAAATACATTACCTCCCGCCACTGTAGTAATATTTTCTGTACATTCAATTTGTACTTTTAAAATTAGTTTTTTATTGCAGTAAAATACCTAAAATTTCCTTCATAAAATTTGTATGACTAAAAAAACACCTATTTTTGGCTTTATTAAAATTGGAACCGAACTTATCTTGATTCACGCATGCAAATATATTCCTTACATATTTCTTCCACCTTATTTAATTTTACAATAAACACTTTTAAAGGTGGACACCGGCCCACCCTGGCCCACCTATAGTTCCGCCACTGGGACAAGCTGAAAGCGAGGCCTGCAAATAATGCGAGATCTCACAAAAGAGTTTCTGGGTGTGTGATACACAATATTTTTTGCGCTGATGACACTTTTTATTTATTAAATAAATATTATTACTACTTATTATTACTTTGCCTGGCATATTTTCGCTATAGATTCTTCAACATTCTACAAGTGCCGGGAATAAGTTCCTTCACATTCTAAAGTCCGGTTGTCTACAATTTGATCATCTGTATACAACGACGCAATCGGCAAATTACAACATTTAAATGGCCATGTGAAAGGAACTAATCGCAGGAAATTAAAATACTAATTACATGTTATTAAATTATATATAACACAAAACACTACGGTTATATATACCATTCATTCAAAGGGAACTGTTTATACATTTTAAATTTAAGTGATCGTAAATTAAAATTAGTTATCGTTATGTAACTAGTAGTTACGAGTATATGTATATACTAGTGAATATTATTGATATCTACATGTCAATATAATTAACATAAACGTAGAACTATTGTAAAGATATTATGGTCTCTATTCTATAATTCTTTAAAAAAATATTGCGTTATATATTGATTATTATATATTTATCTTATTTGTTTATATTGATTTTAATTTAAAAAAAAATACACCGCCCAATTACCCTGGGGTTCCAGGGGGTCCGGACCCCCCACTAGAATATTTTTTTATTTCCAATTTCAAATACTCTTTTTAGAAGCAAAATTTATTGTTACTATCTCATATGATGAAAAAACATCTTTTGAATATTTGATAAATAAATATCAAATTGATTTAGATTGTGCAGAAGTAGTTAAATGTGAATTAAATCTGTGGCATCAAAAACTGCTAAAAAATTGAGGAAAAACCAAAGAATGCAATGGATGAGTTGATACTCTGCAATAAAATGATTTATGCAAACATTTTTCGATTACTGCAGATACTGGCAACATTTCCAGTTTCAACAGCTACGTCAGAACGCTCTTTTTCAACGCTTAAACGTATTAAGACATATCTACGAAATTCAATGGTTGAGGTAAGAGTGACATTTTTCTAATACTATTTTATTGACAATATATATTTAAATTCTTCCTTTTCTTTACATACACGGTAAAAATATCAAAATTAAAAAATGATTATTATTGTTTTTCCAAAAATGAAGTTTTTTAATAGGTTTCTGTTAAATATTTTTCAATATTAATGTATTATTGTTATGTATTATTTTCAGAAAAGGCTGAATGGTTTGGCAATGCTTTCCATTCACAGAAATATTGAACTCACTACGGACGAAATTATAGAGCAAATGGCTTCCAAACCTCGAAGATTGGAATTGGTCTTCTAAATATTTAGTAATGATTATATAATACCTAATGATTATAATATTGACTTTTTAAGAATACATATTTTAAGTTTTGACAAAATATTTTAGTAGTTTTTTTTTCTTTGGCCAACGATGGACCCCTCTAGTGGCAGCTTGTTTGGGTAGGCAGGTAGCAGGTGACATCTACTGTACATTGCTGCAAGCCAGGTTAAATGTTTGGGGTGTAATCTGTAACTCGTCATGTTAATTTTAACATTCTGTTTAAATTTTTCAGTACTAATAATAGTAGACACTGAATAAAAAAATTAAATGACATAATACATTTATTCCTAGTGGCTACATCGAACATAAACATAATCTGTCTAGCATTTTTATTGTAATGTAATGAAACAATGAAACGTATGCTCTGTATCATAATCGCGGCATATTATGTTGTGTTTAGATTTTAGACAGTTTATCCAAGTGAACAATCCGTTAAATATATTCTCATATCTAAAATATTTTGTGATCTGGCAATTTATTTTTGTATATAAAAGGGGAAAAACATACATCTTCACATTCCTTCAAAAAATGTAACTTTCAATAATAAGGCATTTGACCTTGAGTGACACCTTGCCTCAACAAAATTTTGGACCCCTTCCAGAAGAAAATCGTAAATACGCCACTGTTTCGTGTTACAGAGGAGTATACAGGGTGTAACTCGAAAACGGACCACCGCCATTATTTTCATTTTTATTATAGTTAGAAAAAATCCTGTAGAAATAATATTATTGGAGAGCAAGGGAGACCCTACCAGAGAAGAAAATAATTTTTTAACCCAGTGGTTCTCAAGATAGGTACAACAAAAAGTTATACTTTGTCGAATGGGATTATACATATTTATTATGCCTATTCGATAGCATATCTTTTCTGTATATAACCATGTAATGTTATAAAATTATTTCAGATTTTTAATATAATTTTTCTCGAAATAATTGTTATACATCTCCATATCATATTTTTATTGTTGGTCACTCTTGTTTCAGCCAGATATAAATAAAATACATATAAATCTAACATGCATTTTTCTCAGTTATTTTGTTATATTAGTATATGATATATTATATTAAATGTATAGTTATTATACAGTTGTAGTAGTTGAAGATTGTACGGAAATATTTTCAGTAAGTGGATTTCTTGGTTTTGTTTCATTTAAATTTGTTCTTAAATTTTTGAGAAGGTTTTCATGACGATCAACACTCAGCTGCAAATAAGGCTGCAGGGAAGCAGGACTATTATGGTCAGTAATTTTTCTTATTTCTTGGGGATTTATACCTGCGTATGCTAACTGGCTAACTGCAGTTGATCTATTTGAATGGTTTGTGATTTTCACCTTTTTGGTGTCAATTCCAATACTTTCTACCGCAATTTTTGTCCATTTTCTAATTTCGTTTTCTCCTAAAGGTACATTTTTAAACCAATAACTATTTTCATATTTGTTCCAGTCTTTATTTACAGTCAGAAAAAGGCGATCTGTTTTTATATTGGGTGTACGTTTGGATAACATTTTTTTGTATAACCTAACTGAGCAAATATTTTCATTTTCTTTGTTGGAAATTATCCATTTGCTGTCAGTGGTATTTTTATCACCTCCTTTCGCAGTTTTTCCAAAAATTGGGTTATTTCGATGCGTCCTGTCGGAGAACCATAGTTGTCTATTTCTTCCTTAAAATGTTGTATTGGGCATTTACATCCTTCCTTACCCCTTCAAACCAGTTCTACTGACATAATATGAAAAAAATTCTTTTGTAGGCCGTCAGGAGTTTCTTCATTAAACGTTTCTAAAATTCTTTGGTGCTCAGTTAACGTCAATGCTGCCGAACTTTGTTTACGTTTACTAGCCATGCCTTGTAAAATTCTTCGTTTACAATTTCTTGCATCTCTTGCCTTTTGAAAAGCTACTCCTTTAAAAGGATCAATAATTCTATTGAATTGTTTATAATAAATTTGCTGGATGTATTTAGCAGTAATATTCCACAATGTTTTTAATACACCTTCTTTATATTCCTCTCCATTCACTCTTCGCATATTATATGCCCAATCTTCTAATATATTACACAATTCGTTTTCAGAGTTTTCTTCTATTAAATAATATTTGTTTTCTTTACAAAATTCTTTAAATTGCCGTAATACATATTTTTCAGTTTTTACTGTATTAATCGGCCTTGTTAAAGATACATTTCTTGCAATTTCTTCGCTTGAACTTTCTCCAAATCGATTCATTTTTACGAAATGTCAAAAATTGTAATTGTTTATATTCACGGTTGATACGATTAAATATGATTCAACTGTTTCCGGAACACCATCAGTGGTGTTCCGCGAAAACACGACTTAGCAACATAAATAACCGATGTTATACATCGTAACTAAGAAAAATTCAAATATTTGATTGGTTCATTTTCCGATGAGTTGTATAATCAATAGTTATACAACAAGAGGTTCGAAAATAATCGAATATACAGTTCAGGACGAGATGTGTTGCCTTGGAAACACAACGACACCGCAGGTGGAGTTGTGTTTTAAAGGTAACACATCGAGTCCGCAAACTGTATATTCACGTTATTTTCGAAGCTCGAGTTGTATATATTAAGACTATACAACGAATAAATCAACTATATTACGAAATTTTTACGAAATGTCAAAAACTGTAATTGTTTATATTCACGGATGATACGATTAAATATGATTCAACTGTTTCCGAAACACCACTAGTGGTGTTTCGCGAAAACACGACTTAGCAACATAAATAACCGATGTTATACATCGTAACTAAGAAAAATTCAACTATCTGATTGGTCCATTTTGCGATGAGTTGTATAGTCAAACAAATATAATGTGAGCTATGAATTTAACTGCTAAATAAGTCATAATTCCTCCGAAGTAACGAAAACTAAAGTAAAAAATGACTCTTCAATCACTCCCTTCGCTGTCATGAATTATATTCATCCTAGTAGGATGTACAGAATGTTCAACTGCTGGAGCTATTACTGCTACGTATGATCCATTAATAGCACCTACCCTGCCTGGAAAACGATATTTTTTAAATGTTCATTTATTATGTAACAGATAAACAAATAATTCTGCTTACTGATGGCTGACTCATTGCCGAATCAGCTCCAGTACCAATATTAATTTGATAGCTACTGTGGCCAAAGAAATGTAATGTACAAAAGATTTTCAGATAATTTGGTATAACCGTATTTCTTATTTGATTTAGATGTGCCACAATTTCAACTATCAAATATTAAATAGCTTCTTTATTTAGACTAAATAACTTTAGAAATCCCTTTTCTGGTAATTCATAGGTAACCTTTAAAATATTTAACGTTAATTTTACAGAATAGACCCCTATAACCCTAAATCATTGATAATTATGCAATACTTTTGTCAGTTGCAGAAATCTCATTTCTTATTAGAAAAGGATAAGATTAAATATTGCGTGAAATGAAGAAATTAAAAATAGCATCCTACGTGCTATAGAAAAGTAATCAACTCTCTACAAAAGTTTTAGCAAATAAATTAAATATTAAAATTAAAAAAGGAAAACATGTTGTAATTTACTACTGTAAATATATTTATTTTTATTAACACTTATATAGAGTTTATATCTATTTACCTTAGTTTGTTCCTATGGCACTGTACACTATATAATTTTGACAGTTTGTCATTTAATACATATTTAAAGTACAACTACAAAATACTGTGTTATTTCTAAAGTAATACATAACAAATTGGCGACGAGAACAAAAAAAATAATTCTAAACAGTTTCAAGAGTTCCTCAAAATACAACAGCAACAGCAGCAACTAATAAATTCATTATTCGAAAAATTGATGACATGTCACCAGAGACATATATCTCAGCAAGCAGTAGTCAATCAGTAAATACAAAGCGGAAGCAAGATCTATTGCGATGTTTTGGAAAAGAAGCCAAATTCGACACATCATCAACGACACCTGAAGTATTCCTAGATTACTTCGAGGCAAAGTGCTGATCATATGACATAAATGAAGACGATATAAAAAAACATCTACTATTTTTATACCTCAACCCCGAGACATATCAGCAATTGAGAGTAGCATGTATACCAAGTTTCGAAAGCCGGACATACGAAGAAACTAAAAGTAAACTTATGAACCTATATATAGGGTGATTCAATAGGAGTTTCATCATGTGAACGCCCTCTAATTTCTAAACGTCAAACCGATTTTGACATTCGGTATAACAGTTCTCAACTACAGACGTGGACAATTTTAGTGATAGATAGATACACAAACAAACAAAGCGTTAAAGTTGTGGAAGCATACTACAAAAATGGGTGTTCTAAGAAGAATGCATTTCGTGCATTACTTAGTAAATTCGGTGTGCATAATCGGCCTTTAGTGCGCACAATTTTCAATATTGTGCAGAAATTTCGTGCTACCGGATCAGTTGTAGACGTAACACATACAAACCGCGCGCGTTCGAGCCGCTCGGTTGACAACATCGCTGCCGTACGTGAGAGTGTTTAAGAAGACCCGATTAATTCCATCCGCCATCGTTCTCAGCAATTGGGTATGACTTACTGCACGATGCAACGATTTTTGACTAAGGATTTGCATTTGCATCCTTACAAAATTTAAATTACTCAACAATTGCAGCCAAGAGACCACGCATATCGTCGAAATTTCATTGATTGGATGCATCAACAAAAGGAGGGTTTTTTGAACAAAATCATCTTCAGCGATGAGGCCAACTTTTATCTCTCTGGTTGGGTTAATAAGCAAAACTGCCGCATCTGGGGAGATGAAAATCCTCGACAGGTTGTTGAACAACCTCTCCTTGCTCTAAAAGTCAATGTTTGGTGCGGATTTTGGTCAGAAGGAGTGATTGGGCCGCTTTTTTTTCGAAAACGAAAATGGAAACACCGTAACCACCGGCTTTGCTCGCTATTGCAACATGCTGACCAATTTTTTCTTCAACCGTTTAGACTTACTTGATGAGGGAGAGCTCTGGTTTCATTAAGATGGGGCAACACCGCACAGAACTCGTGCGGTGTTCAATCTGTTGCATCAACGATTCGACAACCGCATTATCGCGTATGGCGCAGACATCAAGTGGCCACCAAGATCTTGCGATTTGACCCCCTTGGACTTCTTCCTCTGAGGTTATTTGAAAAGTAAAGTCTACAGGGATAGGTCAAAGATGCTCGAAGACCTAAAAATTGCAATTCGGCGCGAAATTGCCTTGATTGAGCCGGGAGATTGCCAAGATGTCATCCAAAATTACGAAAATCGGATCGGTGAGTGCTGTGCGAGCCGTGGTGACCATATCCTTGGAACACTCTTTCACGTATAATTGTCATGAACCAAACTAACAAAATAAATTATCATTCCGAATATTCTATCGTTTCCTTAGATTTTATTAGCACTTCTCATGATGAAACGCTTATTGAATCACCCTTTACAATTAAAAGCATAAGATTTCGCGCTCTTACACTTTTTTGGAATTGTACGCGAGAGCAGGGACAGTCCATAGAAAATATGCTAATAAGCTTAAAGAATTAACTAAAGATTGTGGGTACACGGGAGAACTACTGGAACGACAATTGAGAAACAGATTTGCAACTGGACTGAATCATCAACAACTTGAAATATAATTAAAACAGAGATGGCCAAATCTACGGGAGACAGATAGGAATGGGCAGTCGCAGGAGGTAACATTCACACAAATATTTACAGTAGCCCAAACTCGAGAAATAGCAGAAAAAGATGCACTAGACGACGAACTCGTAAAGCGCACACAAAATAATAAAAACTATCATCATCAAAAACAAACAACTAAAATTGGACCAGAACAATGCAAACGATGCAGCAGTAAGAAGTGCAATAAAAAGAGTAGTCGAGCCATGAGTGCTATTTGTGATTACTGTGGTATCGAAGGTCACATAGGAAGATGCTGTATTAAAACTTGCCATGCTTATTTAAGTTGGCGGAAAAGTAAAGAAAGAAAGAAGTTACAAAGAATTGAAAATAGTTTTAACAGTGACAGCAACTATACTGATGATGAGTCTGTTTCAAGCTATCATGATGGCAATGAAGATGCAGTTAATACCATGAAATCTAAAACAAAAACCAAGCAAGTTGTCGTAAAAATTAATGGAGTTGCCTACTATGGATTGGGATCCAGGCTCTGTACATTCTATTATTAACACTAAAATGTGGAAGCAAATTGGATCACCACCACTGATAAAAGCACCAAAGCTGAGAGCATATAGCGATCACATACTAAAACCAAAAGGATTAGCTAATGTGAATGTATGTTTACAGGGAACCAAGAAAGATTTACCAGTAGTAGTGATAAAAGGAGCCAATCCCCTTCTATTCGGCTTACAATGGAGTGAGAGTTTTAACATGGAATTCCCTTCCCATGTCTACAATATCAAGATTGATAAAGAAACTAAACTTAGCAAGATATTACGAGATAACGTTGAACTTTTCAACGATGAATTGGGAAAAATACACGGATATTCACCTAAAAAACAACGCAACACCGAAACACCTACCACCGCACCCTATTAAATTTGGAATTAAAAAAAGTATTGAAACAGAATTAGAATTATGCTATAAAGGTATAATAACGCAAGTTGAACCAAATAAAACTGCAATAGAATGTGCAACACCAACCGTCAATATAGTCAAAGCAAATGGCCAAATACGTATTTGTGGCGATTATCGTACAACTATAAATCCAGCAATAGTCACACACATGCATCCTATACCACTTTTTAAACAACTGCAGAGACAATTGGCCAATGGATTTTTTTTTAAATTGATCTGAAAGACGTATACCTTCAATTTGAAGTCGCACCTGAATCAAGAAAATTTCTCACTATATCAACTCACAAAGGTAATTTTCAAAATAATAGAATGCCTTTTGGTATTGCAACAGCACCTGCAATATTCCAGCAATTTCTAGAAAAATTATTAGAGAACATTCCAAACGTCGCAGTTTTCTTCGATGATTTTGAATTGACAGTCAACAACGATACAGAACATCTGCAAACCGTAAAAGCTGTACTAATAAATCTGAAAAAAGCTGGTTTAAAAGTAAATAGGAAGAAGTGTGTATTTCTACAACCATCTATAGAATATCTAGGTCACACAATTGATGAGCATGTAATTCATCCAACCAAATCCAAACTCGATGCTATTTTAAGAGTTACAGAACCTATGAATGTAAAGGAACTAAGATCTTTTTTAGGATTGATCAATTATTATGAAAGATTTGTACCTCATCTTCATGGCCCTTGTGCAGATCTACACACACTCACCAGTAAAAATCACAGATGGAAATGGACGGAACATGAAAAAGAGCTTTTTCAAGAGGCCAGGCGTCAAATCACTAATTCTTAAACACTGGTAGCTTTCGACGAAATTAAACCATTATGTTTAGCTTGCGACACACCGGAGAAAAGACTGGGTGCAGTCCTGTTTCACAAGAATAATGGAGTAGAATATCTTATAGCTTTTGCCTCTAGAAAACTTCAACCCGCGGAAGTTAAATACTCTGTCATTGTTCGAGAGGCATTAGAAATTGTTTTTGGTTTTACAAAATTTGATCAATTTATTAGAGGTATAACTAGATGGGCTCTATTGGTGGGAAGTTACAACTATGAAATCAATTATAGGAAGGGTGAAAACAACATTTTTGCTGACTACTTATCCAGAATGCCCAATCCAGAAGAACCTATATCCAAAATAGAAAAAAAATCGACTCCAAATTACAAAATTCCTAACTAAATGACCTTTCCCTGTGTTGGGGCGTTGAGTAGCTGGTTCAGCTGTCTCAGCACTTTAGGTTGATGTATAAAGATGCGGCCTGACTAAAGTTAACTTCTGGAGGATGACTCGAAGGACCAGCGTTGCGTTGAAGTCAAAATCCCTAATCAGGTGCTAGCGTTGACCTAAAGTATGCTTCGTAAGCGAAAGAACTGTAGTTGGTCGGCTGGTTGATTGACGTGTTGGTTATTTGGAATGATTATTGCGAGCGTAGCGGTATTCCAAAGATGTCGGTCCGTATACCAGTGTATTCAAAGCGAAATAGAAACGAGAATACAAGTAGCACTGCATACAACTCTTAAGAATGATAGGATAAATTGGTAAAATGGATAATAATAAATGTTGATTAGGATAGCGAAGCTAATGAAGTTCTTATTCCTAACAACAGCGAAAGAGAAAGAAAATAAGTAGAAAGCGAATACAAAAAAAAACCAGCAAGCAGCGCAAGATGTCCAGTAGAAGGCTCGGTGCTATAAATGCTGTAAATTTGTACAAAAGGGGACAAAATAAAAGGATACTTTATTTAACATAAGTATATGTGCACAAATAATGTGCAGCTAAATAATAAATGCAATAAAAATTGTACCCAAGCGTAAATAATAATTATAAGTTGTCTAAAAATTCAACGAACAAAGTCCTAATATAAGTAGGCAAAAATAGCGAAAATACAAACACTCAAGCGAATATGAACTTTAAACAAAGCTAAACAATTTTAGCGCTTGTAAAAATAATTAGAGCATTAATAAAAGCAAAGAAAAACGAGTCAAATGTAGTCAAATTAATTGGAACTACATGCGATCAAATGCAAATGAAATATGCAACAAATGTGCAAAACTATACAAAGTTGCTATTAAATAACAATTGAAATGAAACGAGCTATATTTAGCGTAAAACAAAATTGCAAATGTAGCGCAAGTGTAAAATGCTCAACAATGTAAAAATGTGTGTGTACTTACAGCGTGTGTAGATTGTGTGTTGCACAAAAGGAACAATGTTGAAGTATAAAAAACAACAATAGGAAAATTATATTGAGCCTCGTGGTCAATTTTAGCGTAGAACAAATAGATGCGTGCGATCTCCTCAGTGGACAGACAGCGAATACCTGCGGAAGATCACAGTTTGCAGGTGCGTGAAGAGAAGACAGGAATTGACGTCAATGCGCTAAGCAAAGTCACATGAAATAAAATTGTAAAAACATGATAGTGCGCTTGAATGGCACTAGATGGCATATGCGGTCCGAACACCCTGCAAGAGAAGAATATAAAACAGTACACAAAAGAAGATCCTGTACTGAGAAAAGTACTTCAATTAATAAAAATTAAATAGAATTGTTCTGAAAGCCAAAAACAAGATATTAAACCGTACTACCGTAAGCCAGATGAATTTTCTGTAAAAAACAAAATTATCATGTGGCAAGGAAGGTTAATAAAGCATAATTGTCTGCGGAAGTCTACCTTAGATTATCTCCACAGGGGACACCCGGGGATAGCAGCTATGAAAGCACTTACACGTTTCTATGCCTGGTGGCCATCAATAGATGCAGACATTGATCAATATGTAAAAAAATGCAAGAAATGTCAAGAAGCACGTCCTAACAGGCCCGAATTACCAGTGTATTCGTGGTCAATACCTGACGACATCTGGGAACGAATTTATATCGACTTTGCTGGACCGTTCGAGCGTTTCGGACGCATTATCAAAGCGGGTAGAAGTAAAGCCGATAAACAAGATTGATACAAAAACGTTATGTGAAACACTAAAAGAAATATTTACAACATTTGATGTACCTAAAATCATTGTCTCCGATAACGGCCCACAATTTACCGCGTCAAATTTTAAAAAATATTGTGAAGAAACAGGTATTCAACATATCACAACATCACCGTATCACCCTCGGACAAACGGACTGGGATTTTAGCTAGCGGAGAGGATAGTTTAACACAGAAACAGAAATTATTAAACTCTCTTTTTACCTACTGCAACACACCTCACACAACCACAGGAAAGTCAGCAGCCCAGATAATGTTCGGAAGTTAGTTAAACTGTCTACTAGATAACATACGTTCGAACAAGAAGAGGGAACTACAGTTTCAACAAATTAAAGAAAATATATTATGTAATGATAATCGAACACCCAACTTCTGCACAAATAATGGAGTTTAAATACGCACATAATTAGAAAATTCATGGCAACCGGCTACAATACTTAAAAGAACAAATAAGTACTTATATATTGTAAGAGACGGCGAAGGTGTAGAGCGAAGACGTCATGCGGACCACATACGACCAAGAGATACATCTGGTACTGAAGACTGACGGTAGAATATCCAATCGACAAAGAAATGCCATCGACAAATGATACAGAGAATATCGAACAACCAGTAGAGACTACCGAACAACTAATAGAGACTACCAAGCAACCAGCAGAGGCCTCCGAACAAACAGTAGCAGCTACATCAAACCAAGAACTTCGTCGTAGTTCTAGAATCAGTCGACCACCACGTCGCTATATTGATGAAATTAGATATTAGCTCAGCGGAGGGGATACGAATGTAGAGTTATATCTATTTACCTTAGTTTGTTCCTACGGCTCTGTACAATATAATTTTGACAGTTTGTCACGTAATACATATTTAAAGTACAACTACAAAATACTGTGTTATTTCTAAAGTAATACATAACAACTTATTCTACTTTATATTAATAAATCATAAGGAAAAAAATTAACTCTAAAATATATCCAATCAAATCCCTATATTTCTGATCACGTATATGAAATTAGCCAATCAATACACACTTACACTGAAAATTTTTAGCCTAAAAAATATCCAATCAAATCCCTGAATTTCTGATCTCTTGTGCGAAACTAGCCAATCAAACCACATTAACACCAAAAAGAGTTCTAAGTTTATTATCACTTATGCTAGGTAAATGTCAATTTTTTGCATCTGTCAAACATTAATTATTTCATAGTTTTACTTTGTTATGTTTATGTTATATTCAGGTTACGGAAATAAAAAAAAAATTCACTGAATATCCCTCGATCATTGATAAATTATTTATAATTTTATCATAACTTCTTCAAGCACATTGCATGTAGGTAACAACCCTCCACCTTCGCCCTCGGGCGGTTACCAAGCAACGTGCTTTCAACAACTATCATAATGTTTTTTGTACTTAACAATGACCTAGGGATATTATAGATGATAAGTGCCCTAGGACACTTATCGCTGATATCATGAGGATGCTAGGTAAATAATAATTGTGTTGACATCTGTCAAAAATTTATTATTTAAATGAATAAAATATTTTATGTAGTAATTGAATAAAACAACTTTTTTAGTTTTAGTTCCGTAATAGCTATTAACATACCTAGGATAGTTATAAGTATCGTAATTGCCGCAGATGTCATTTTTTAAAACATCTAAGGCCTGGTATCAGGGACGGATAGGCAGTTACTAACTGGTCCGGGAAAACAATTTTGGCGGCCCACATGTATAATAAATATTTTTATTCTCTTAATAAAATGTTCTGAAAATTTTATATACTATGGAACTGGATGTTTTACTATTTTTATTAAATAAATTGGTTTTAAAAAAATGGCTTTAAACGTTCATTACCTTTTTTTTCCTTTTCTCTTATTTTTTCTACACCTCCTTTTGTTTTGATTGTGTATTGCGAAAATATAAAAATATTTTCAATTTTAAAATATTTAATAATATACAAAATCTACTTCCTTGCTTTTTATCTTCGTTCTATTATCTTCACGATTTTCTGTTAGACTAAATTATATTTGAATATAGAAAGTCTGAGACAATAATGACTGCACAACACAGACCAGAATGCAGTAAAGCAAGTTCTAGAAATTTTTTAGATCTTCTTTCGTATTTCGTGTTTTATTAAAAGGAAAAAATGTATGCTTCGAATATTAAACATTTATTTAACTAAATTGTATAAGCATTTAAAATTGATTGTTAATAAGGTCGCTATTATAAAACAATTATTCATTTTATAAACTCACTTTTAACAAGAAAATATATCTTTTGAAAAAAAAAAGTTTTCTTCGTATATTTGTTTTTTGGAACGATTAGGTGAAATATCAGAAAACAGAAAAAACCTAATTTCAGTTTTTTGCCTCAAATCTTTTTAGGGTTATAGGTTTTGGAAATAAATAAAAATTAGATAATAAAGCGACAGAAAAAAATTTAAAAGACATAATAAGATTGCGGGTTTCAATATCAATGCATCGATATTAACTTACCAAGAAAATGAAAATCTTTGGACCTTAAAACGTACCATTTAAGGAGTATAACCAAAAAACCTGATTTTTTATTTATAACTTTCAACTCAAATATTTCGATAACGGGAAGAGATTTATATTTGAAATCAGGGCATCAATATCTATATAAGTCCAAAACATGGAGACAAAAAGATTCGAGGCGAAAAATTGAAATTTAGTTTTTTTTCGTTTTTCTTATTATTCATCTAATTGTTCCAAAGAACATATAAATAGGCAAAACATTTCTTTATATAACTTTCCTAGTAGAATTGAATGGTAAATAAATTGAGGTTGTATCTCTACTCATCTTTGAAATATACCCAAAAAACATACTTTTCTGAAGTACATCTTTGAGAGCTAATATCTCCAAAGCAAAAAAAAGATAATTAATTTATGTCTGTAAAATTCGTATCATCATATCTAATTCTTTAAAGAAAATGACAAACAAAATTTTATAAAAAAAAGTTTTCGAACCAAAAATTCGATATTTTCAAATATTTGCTGGTTTACGCGAAAATACAGCATCACCGACTTTGGAAATTATTTACCTTGGAAATTACTTCCCCTGTTATTACTACATACATAAATTATTTTATTATTATTTAATAATTTTATTAACTCTGTTTTAAAAAGAAAAAAATATGTCTTTTGTATGATTTATTGATCTTATTTTAATATATAAGTATTTAATCCATTCATATGCCCCATTACCGCGTTGTGGTATATAAAAAAACCCTTTTGGTGCTTTTTAATATACAAAACTAAGTTTGGACTTTTGCGATGTCGGACTCTCGAAGTGTCAAAACGTACATTATATCTGTCCACTTTCGTGGATAACTTTTAATTATTTTTGGTAAAGCCTACATATTCGGGGGTGCCAAAATTATACATACAAGTATAATACGAGTAAACAAATGTCATACGCTAAATAAATAAATCGATAAGTATAGGAGAAAATTTATAATTTACAGTTTTTAATTTTTACAAATAACTTCCAAGTACAAATATTCTTTTCCGTTATTTTTTTCATTCATTTATTTTTGAGGCGTGGCACCCCTTACATCTTGACGCCCTTCTGCCACGCTTACCTTACTTACCGTGTAGTGTCATCCATGCCAGAATGTCATCATGGGCGGCTCACAAAGCGTGTATTATTACTATCAGTTTTTATTATTATGATAGAATGTTCCATTTCCTTTATAATTATTTTTTGTTTTAATTTCTCGGTACGATCTTCTGAATAACAAGATTATTTAAACTACTGTCAAGTTTTTAGATATTAAAAATTAAAAAAATTTTGTAATAATAATTCAAACACAATTTTAAATATCAACTGGCCACTGGCTCCCATTCCACAGGCCCACCGGGAATTTTGGCCGTATTCCGTCGATCCAATCCACCCCTGCCTGGTATGATACATAACATTCGTGGTTGGTTGAATAGTTTACCGGTTTCACATTATTAATAAATATTATTTTATAAAATTCTCTTGTGAGTAACGTTTTCGTGATCAAGTCTGTATTTTTACCACACTGACTTGTCCAAATTACATGTGATACAATTATGACTTAGTTACCCTGTTTACTTTTGTCTATGTGCTTAATATTCTGAAACAGGTGAATATTATTTATCCCAACATTTCAGCAGCATAAACTGCTGCCTTTCTATATTGATATTTGATTTCAAGATCCTACACACCCTTTACCAATTAGAATTAAGGTAAAAGGGATGGTGGAAGTGTTTGAGATATGTTCTTTTTATAAATGTCTTGGCAGTAATAGTTGTTTCCTCCGGGAAGTAGAAGTCAACAGACTTCCTGAAAGAAAAAAAATAGATATTACGATGTTAGTCACGTATATGAGAGAGATCTCGATGATGGGTTGAGACACCGGTACATACGTACATGCGACATTACATGACACAAGCAGAACAGTTATACATATTTGTTTTCCTTCCTATAGAAAATAGGAAATAAGAATCTTTAATATATTTCTAATTATACTTTTACAAATAACTGTATTATTTTTTATGAGGAAAATTAGTTGAATAAAATAATTATTCATGTTACGTATAATAAGATATGGAAATATTAGAGTAATTTTTAATATTAGTTATGCTATGTATATGTATGAGTACCTAACTGAAAGTGCACCGGTGGCTTACTTAATAATATATAGATAAAAGCTCCTATCGAATTGAACAGAATCTCTTTATCAAAATTTAAATATCGCTGTGTCCAGGTGGTTCGAAACGCACCTCAAACTAGAGGTTCCTTGCAGAGGCAATATGCTGACAATCTACAGTCTACTGTACTAAAGTGCAAGTAAAACTCGTTACAAAACACGTACCTTCGGTATTTAAGGCTCTGTTCCGTTTACAAATGTATGCACCTAATATCGCGATTATAATGAAAAAACTTGTTTCGAATGTTGGTTTCTCTCTCTTTCTCTGTACATATTTGTTTCGCAGTAACCTTCTTTACTGTAAAACGTGAAAATTTGGAAACTTTTTGGATTAGCATTGTAGTGGCGTGGATATCAGCGAAGCATTTTTGCAAAAGAGCAACAGATTCTAGTGGGTTTCAAATCACTCAAGATCCAGCGGTATTTTTATTTAGTGAATAATTGACGACACTGATAATCTATCTAGTCTATCTGGATAGACCTAACTATCCACCCAGTATGAGTCAAAACGCGCTAAGCAAAAGAGCTACCGTTGCCCGTACAAATATACCTATAAATATATATACCGCTGGAGTGCTACCTCTCCCGTGAGAGGAAAGTGTCACCAACATAACAATCTCTGTCCTTGTCACTCAGTATGTAGTCACACAAGAGCGCGTGCGCAAAGTAACCGTGCCTGTTTCAAATATTTGAAATGTATTGAAATATGAATATGTATATTATTTTGAATTATTTAACAGAGTTAAATTAGAATTGTTTTTATTTTTATCTTCAGAAAAATGAGTATAAAAGATTAGATTAACCTTTACTACAGGATTACAGCAATATAATTAAAAATTAAACACTTCCTAAAATTAAGAATAAAAATACAAAAGGATTTGAAAATCTGAATTTGAACAACTGCGAAATATTAATAAAACTGTAGTACATTATTAACGGATCAAAATTTCAATACATACCAAGGGACAGAAAGAGTTAGAAATTTGCAAATAATACTTATTTAAAAATACCACACAAACAACATTTCTTACCACTTTTATCCGATTTCATTTTTATTTGAATACTCTGAATACTTGAAAACTCATTGACAGTTCATAGATATATTCATATTCAAAATTTGAAGAAGCAATTCTTGACCAATAGAATGACATATAATCGGCGCATACTCAAAGCACACAAACTTGACAACGGTGCAAACATATATATGTCTGCACTGTGATGTTTGGACCATCTCTCTGTCCTTTCCAGCTGTATATATATTTATAGGTATATTCCCGTACATTTAAATGTTCTTATAATCCCAATTTATAATTTTTACAATAAAACGTTTATCAAACAAAAAATCGAAAATATTTAAATGTTTTGTTATTCTGTGTTTTATTACACTATGTAGGAGAAGGGTTAGGTCAAGTTAAGTTAAAAAATATAGCAATTTTTGTTTATTTTTATTTTTTTAATCAAATATTAATTTCTGTGATATTGTTCATTTTCAGGCCCCGATACGGCTACCGGGCATGTAATATAAAAATAATTTATTATTTGTATGTTTTATTGTTATCGAACTATTTTCTTACTTATTTTCTTTTATTTTAAACAAATTAAATAAGTTAATTGACTAGCCCGTGAAAATTTCAGTCACTCGGTACTGTGCACAGCGGTTCAGCTTATTGCTATTTTATTAATGTTATGTAAAAGTGAATTGTATTTAAAGGATCTTGCCTTAAGTATTTGAATATTGGCGTCTATACATGTGATTTTACTTTTTGTTTATATACCGGGTGTCCCAGCTCGACCGACACATAGGAGTTTTACATGGGAAATCAGTTAATTATGAATAGTATCTCCCCAGTGTAAGATATTAACTTGAAATTTTGTATACTTATCGGAGAATATTAATTCTATGGATCACACTTATTTGAAATATGCTATTTCGTCTGCAAAGCGAGATTTATTAAATTTTAAATCTAATATTTTCGTTCAAAATGAGACAGCCATGGAAATAAAAGAAAATATTTATCTGACATTTTAGTGAAGTATCACTGATTTTAATTTTTATTTCCTGTATTTTAATATTATTTAAGTTAAATTTAGTTTATTTTTGTTAAATAATATATCAATATTACAAAAATATAAATATCTACAATGGCATGTCATTAACTGTCAGAACTGTCACATAGATATTTTCTTTCATTTCCATGGCTGACTGATTTTGAACGAAAATGGTAAATTTTATAATTTAATAAATCTCGTCTTGCAGACGAAATTACATATTTCAAATAACTGTAATCCGTAGAAATAATATTCCCCAATAAGCATATAAAATTTCAAGTTAATATATTGCATTGGGGAGATACTATTCATAATTAACTGATTTCCTATGTAAATCTCTCATGTGTCGGTCGAGCTGGGACACCCGGTATAGTTAATCATTTGTAGGAATTTTATTACGTACATTGAATAGAGCATCTTTGAGTGTGTTTGACATTTTTGTGTCACTGCCTTTTAGCTTGGTGTTTTTGGCAATCGGTTATTAGATATTAGACTGGTAGGGTTGAGTTACCCTCTTCGTATTGCGGTGGTTCTGTACGTTGTATTAGATGTTGGTGTGTAAAAATAATAATTATAATAAATAATAATACTTTTTCAAAGAAGGAAGGAGGGGTAATTCAGATTCGGGACGGTTTGCCGACATTAGCACGGCCGGTGTTAGATCTCGTATCCGGCCCTATTCACATCAATTATGATTTCAAATAATAATAAAAATAAACTAACTTTCTAAATTGACCGATAAACCATTAAACATTTGTTAATTTTTGTTTCAATTACATGGCTACTGCTATTTTTGGGGTGATTTATATTATATATTTCAATTTTTGAGCTTACAAGACATATAATACATGTTCATTTCACACGGTATATAACCATAGAAACCTTAAATATAAATTCATATCTCGCAGTTATATCAAAAATCCCCCAAGACGAAAGGTGGCAAAACTGTCCTATCTATTTATAGCAACACATTTTAAATAAATATTTTCAGTGACACAGTTGATAAATTAAATTTGGACGAAGTTGAAAAAATGCTGCTATTTATTATTGTTTTTGTAAAAATTTATGCAGCATGTATGTTTTTTGTTGTTACGTCAAAAAATATAATTTACAATTTGTTTTTATTCTTATTAAAAGGTAGTGCGTATTTATTTAATTAGGTTTATGATTGCTCATAGTTAACATAGCTTCAAATAAAGAACTATTGTCCTAAATCAATTTGCAGGTATTTACTTTTAAAATAATTCAATAAATAAAACAGGGGGCGGCATTTTCATATGCGAAAAAAGCGGCTGATAGGTTAGGATCGGCTCTGTCTGTTATATAAATAATAAGCATGTGATCCAAGCTAATAATAATAATAATAATACATGAAAGTATTGTGAATGAATAAACAGAAAGCAATAAAATAATAGAGGATTGATGTTGGAAGTATGTGAAGTGGAAAGTAATGACCAGGCGACAATGAGGAGCATATGCACAGCACGTGTGGAGTTTCTACGACCGAATAACTGCGCGTTACTTTCCTGCACAAGTGAATTGAATTGTCGCAAACGGAACCCCAATCCAAAAAAGGAAAAGTCGCACATCAACTAGTTCATACGCAGTGAAATCATTACACTACACACTTCGATAAAAATTTATAATTCCTATATAACTATTTAATTTGTTTAAACTTAGTTAATAAATTTACCATGTCATCCTTAGATGATATGGAACATGAAATAATAGAAAATTTTCTTTTATTACTTATACATATGTAATTTTTAAATCTATGCTGTTTTCAAGCTTAATAACTACCTTTCAAAAAAATTTCCACTTTTTAATTTGTAATTAATTAATTATACATTATACATATAGCAATGTTATGTTTCATCGACGGGATATTCTATTTGTCGTTGTTCATTTGTGCATATTTGCGAATAAAAAAAAATACATATCTAAATAATATTTTACTTCCTTAATTAATTTTACTTTATTTGCGCTGGCTCTTATTTAATTTGTGTTTCGTTACATCATAAATAATGAACCATTTTTGCATTAACTATTGAAGTTAAAATAATTATATATATATATATATATATATATATATATATTATTTATTTATATATATATATATATATATATATATATATATATATATATTATATAATTATTTTTATTAAGAATGTTGCAGATTGGACTGGGACGTTTCACTCTCAGTGGTGTCTTCTCGATAGTAGAATGTTGAGGTTTAAAAAGAAATTTCAGTTCATTATAGATAACATTATCAGAAAGGCAAAGGATCATAACAAAAAATTGTTATTAAATAGTTTTAGGTATTTAACATTTTTCCTAAAATTAGAAATGAAAAAAGATTAAAACACAATCAACTACTTAGTGTCATATTAATACGATTTTTTTATTTCCTTAGCCAACTAGGATGAAAAGATTTATTGAACATATAATTATATAATTTTAAAATCACAAATATTCTTCTGTGTGTAGAGAGCTATAGAGCTAATTTTATGTACATTCCGAAAAAAAATATAATAATACCGATTCCCTATGCTAGAATCAAAGTTGTATACACTTATGCTAAAACCGGAAGTGACACAAAATTCTTACTAAGATTATTTTATGAGTCCCTTTGACTAGTTTAATTTTGTTCCATAATATTTTTCTGTATCTCTCATAATAAACGCAATATACTTAGTGCCGGTCTTTCGCCAAACACCCTGTATATGTATATACTTCTTTGGGTCTCAACTCTAATTTTAACTTACTTTTTTACTTACTTAATCCTTACCTTTCTACCTTTCGGTGTAAGGTTATCGGAGTAGACCGAATTTAGGGTAGTTTCTTCCATATGTCTCTTCATTGTTTTTTGTCGTTTGTCAGCCTTGGTATTTCTTCCCACTTGATTTCTCTACTCTTGATTGCCTTTCTTATTTCATCCTTCATACTTTTCTGTGTCTACCTCTTTTTTCTCTTTCCGGATTCTCTCGCTTCAAATATTCTTTTTGTTAACCTATGTTGGTCCATTCTTTATTTATGTCCCATCCAACTTAGTTGACCGTGTTGTATTGTTTCCATTGGTATTACATTTAACTGATCTCTGTATATTTCATTCATTATCATATCTCTTCTCGTCTTCCCTTTCGATTAAGAAATTTTGATTTCATGTTAAAAATTCTTGCAGTTTTCGCAATTCTTTCGTTAATTTCATCGTCCAGAGTCCCTTTACTGTTAATATTTACTCCCAGGTACATGAATTTATCTACGTGTTCTATTTCTTGTTCTTCTATTTTTATATTGTGTTTTAAATCTGCATTTCCTATTACCATTATTTTCGTTTTTCGTATATTTATTTTCATGTTATATTTTGTTTCACAAGACAAGATTTCTTGTTTTGTTTAGTAATTTCTTGTCTTGTCTCGAAAAGCAAGATTCTTGTCTTGCTTGTTAATATTCGCAAATGACCTTGAACATATAAATAATCGTGTATCACACGTACATTTTTTTGTTTAGATAATATCAATGTCATTTATGTATTATTATTAAATAAATATTATAAAACAAAAATCGTACAGCTGCACATACTATACGTATATTTTAGCACAACAGCGACATCTGTACAAACAGAAAAGCTTTTTTCAAAGCATTCCTGGTTGTAAGAAAGAATTTTGTGTCTCAACTCTTAGCTACATGATTTCGAAGAATGATTATGATATTTAGTCAACAATTATTACTGTTATATATTTTTTGAAAATGAAATTTACGTATATATATATATATATATATATATATATATATATATATATATATATATATCACTTTTATTAATTTATTGGTAGGTTCTTATAAAAAATCTAAATTTAAAATTTTTAAAAAATTCGAGAGTACAATAATTGAAGAAAATCTTGCTATTCCTAATTTTTTTCATTTCTTAGTTATATATATTTACGATATATTGTATTTCTTTTTCGTTTTCTCCTATAATTACCATATCATCAGCGTAACATAGCTCCGATATTTTTATTGTTTCCATCTTCCAATATCTTACAGTTTACGTTTTTAATTCAGGTTTACATCTTTTAATGTCTTTCAAGCACTATATTATACAGTAACGGGCTACGAATGCATCTCTGCTTAAGACCAGGGGTGAAATTCTCATACTTATAACAACTACGAATAACAATTGTGTCTGTTATTATATTAATTTCAGACGTCAAATGTCACTTTTCCACAATTTTAAATTTGCAATGAATTTACGACATTCCTACGTCAATGTTGACTTATAGTGTTCTTTATACATATATGAGTATATGTAAGTATATATCAACCATAAATAACCATTAATGATATAGAATAGCAAGTTTACTTTGTAGTTGATATTTGCAATTGATATCATAATAACAAGTCCAAATGATAGCAACCAAAGTTATGGAATCCCACCTCAGTTTTGCTTGTGAACATTTCGGAGCTTTCGTTTCTTACTCGAATACAACTTTTCGTATTTTCATACATACTTTTAACATTCACTATAAGATCTTGATACACACCTCGATATTTTAAAATATTCCAAAATTCTTCTCTTCTTATCATGTCGAAGGCTTTCTCCATATCTATGAAGCATAAGTGTATCTGCCTTGTACGAATTGCTTTCTCACTCATCTGCCTAAGTATGAATATTTGGTCTTGAATCCCTCTTTCTTTCCTAAAACCCGTTTGTACCTCTTCTGTTTGACTTTCTAGTATGTTTCTTAATTTTCTTTTCTAATATTCTTGTGTACAATTTCCCGACTACGCTCAATAAAGTTTTGTCTCTATAATTTTTACAATGTCTACTATTTCCATTTTTGAACAGTGGTAGGTACTAGTATCCGTATTCTCCAGTTCTTTGATTTAATTTTATCCTTTTTACTTGGTTTAATAAATTAAGTAATTCATATTGCCATACTCGGGAATGTTTTAATAATTATACACCGAGAAAAAATATAAACATTCACTATTAGTTTTAAAACACATAATTGAAACTAAACCACACACACTACACTACTCTCTACACATAAAGTAAGTTCACTTTTTACTGATATTTTATTTATTTTTTCGTTTAAACACTATAAAATTAACTTGTGAGACGGTACGTCGTCACGTTCACAATTTATTACTAATCAAATTTTAACTTACTAAAGTATTAAAAATAAAATAATTTTATTTTCCACATCTTTTAGCATTCTTCCTATGGCGCAAAATTCTTACGTGGAATGGGGCCTCAATTACATTTTAGTGGTTTGGTAATTTGTACAAGAAATCTTTTAAGTCAGCAAAATTACTTTAAATTATTTCAGAGATTTATGCCCAGTTGCACCAGGTATACTTAAACGTTAAGGATTCCATAAAATTATAATAGAATAGTTTTCAACTGAAGAGACATTAATGCGAAGTACGAATTTTTTTTTTAGATTGAGAGACAGATATGAGTAACAAGGAAAACTACGCTACTCTCTGTTCTACATAACATTAGTTTCTACTTTGCTCATTCTGATTTTGATGTTGATATCGCTCTGATATACGTCACTCTTTGTTCTTTTTTAAAAAAGATGACAAGTCGGCCTATTCTAAACGGTTGAAAACTACTTTATGAAAATTCTACACTTATAGTGCTATTCTGTACGCTTATATAAGGTCTATAAGCTCTGTAACCTTGCTTAGTTATAGAATGTAAGGAAATTGCAATATGTATGCCTCTATAGCGACTATAGTCTTATAGAATTTCTATAAGATTTACGGCGAATATTTTCTGGTCGTAAGTCGTTATAAAGTTCGATAAGTGATAATCATAAAATAGTTTAACCTTTTATAAAGTTAAAATTGTAAATTTAATTTATCCAAAGTCTATTTAATACCGGAGATTATTAATGTAAAAAGATAAGTATATTGATATTTATCTTAATAAAGAAATAATTGTTAAAATATTAAAAAATATTTTTTGGAAATGAATGATTAAAGAAAAGATTAAAAGATATAACATCTGATGATTTTATTTTTATTATTATTATTACCATAAAATTAAAATTTATTATTACTTTCTACTTAATTTAATAAATTACATAAATAGTTTTACTTTTCTAATTCATATCTATATATTATTTTTTTTAGGTAAGTTAATGTATTTAATATATATATATATATATATATATATATATATATATATATATATATATATATATATATATATATATATACAGGGTGGTGACCGCGACCCCGGAACATAGGACTTTCACATGTAAAATCATACTTTCTTAATTTCCTGCTTCCCTAATTATTTTAGGTAAAAAGGCTTGAAATAAAAGTTGTAGAGCATAAAATTCTACATCAGAATAAATAAACAGAATTAATTTTACATGTCCTATAACGGCAGAAATTAAATATGAAAATTCTGAAAATTAGCTCAAAAATAGGGATAGCCGTGGAAATGAAACAAAATTGTTAAGAAAAGATTGACATTTTATCTGTCAGAAGAATATAATTTAAAATCGAATGTTAGTGACGTTAGTGATAATAAAACGTCAATCTTTTTTTTTTTATATATATATATATATACAGGGTGGCTGATTTTTCATTGTCCAGGCCATATCTCCTGAAATATTAAATATACAAGAAAAAGCTAAATAGGAAACTTGTGTAACAAGACCTGGTCTATAAAATAGCGTTAACAGATGTTTTCCATGGCCTACTGATTTGGCGAAAATATATTTAACTTTGGTTTTTTAAATGGAACAGCCTATATGTTTTTACGGAATAAGATTCTACATCAATTTCTCTTTACAATTATGTATAACAAGTGGGGGTTTGCCTTAAATTTATGCTTAATAATGCAAAAAATAAAATTATATAAGTCGGCTGTGTTTTCTCATTATTAATCACTATTTTTTTTATAAATTTGATACAAGTGTTTATTAGAAGTGTTTTATGGTTTTTATTTAATTATTATTTGATTTGTGAAAACAACAGACCATATCAGCCTTTTCACTATTTGTGAAATTCATTTTTCTTTTGTAATTACGAAGTACAACACCTTTTCAACTAATAAATACTTCTGTCTGTTTCTTGGCAGTGGTTTATAGGTATAAATAATATAATAATTGCAAATCACAGCCGTCTCATATAATTTTATTTTTTACATTATTAAGCATAAATTAAAGGCAAACCTCCATTTGTTTTACATAATTGTAAAGAGAAATTAATGTACAATCTTATTCCGTAAAAAAATACAGGGTGTTCCATTTAATAACCGAAAGTTAAATATATTTCCGCCAAATCAGTAGGCCATGGAAAACATCTGTTAACGCTATTTTATAGGCAAGGTCTTATGACACAAGTTTCCTACTTAGCGTTTTCTTGTATATTTAATATTTCAGGAGATATGGCCTGGACAATGAAAAATCAGCCACCCGGTATATACCGGGTGTCCCAGCTCGACCGACACATGGGAGTTTTACATGGGAAATCAGTTAATTATGAATAGTATCTCCCCAGTGCAAGATATTCACTTGAAATTTTCTATACTTATAGGAGAATATTAATTCTATGGATCACACTTATTTGAAATATGCAATTTCGTCTGCAGGGCGAGATTTATTAAATTTAAAATCTAATATTTTCGTTCAAAATCAGTCAGCCATGGAAATAAAAGAGAATATCTATGTGACAGTTCTGACAGTTAATGACACGCCATTGTAGATATTTATATTTTTGTAATATTGGTATATTATTTAACAAAAAGAAACTAAATTCAACTTAAATAATATTAAAATACAGGGAATAAGAATTAAAATCAGTGATATTTCACTAAACTGTCAGATAAATATTTTCTTTTATTTCCATGGCTGTCTGATTTTGAACGAAAATATTAGATTTTAAATTTAATAAATCTCGCTCTGCAGACGAAATTGCATATTTCAAATAAGTGTAATCCATAGAATTAATATTCTCCTATAAGTATACAAAATTTCAAGTTAATATCTTGCACTGGGGAGATACTATTCATGATTAACTGATTTCCCATGTAAAACTCCCATGTGTCGGTCGAGCTGGGACACCCGGTATATATATAGGGTGTTAATACTAAGTTGTACCATCCGAAAACGGCAGTTAGAACTCATTGAGATAATCAACTTTTCCTAGTTCAAATTTTTGATTTGGAGCCCCAGTTCGTAGTTATTGGCGTTCTTTTGTTTTTCGAAAAATCGTCATTACTCCCTTATTTTAAGAGATATTGAAAAATCACAAAAACTTTCAGCATTTGCTTTTAGTTCTCTAAAACTTTTGTATTTACAATTATTTTCTATTTTATCAAATAACAAAATGGCGGCCGATCACAAGGTTCAAAACAAGATATTTTGAAAACCAATCGATCGATTTTTGAAAATAAAACATTTATAAAATATTTAGGGTCTCTAGAATACGATTTTGCTATTTTTACCGTGATGTCTGTATGTCCGTGTGTGTGTATGTGTGTCTGTGTATGTGTCTGTGACGATTTTTCGTCCACGATAATTGATAATTCCAATATGATACATGTAAAAAATATAATATTTGGTATTTATGACTTTTATTCAAATATGATGAACTGATTAGATTTTATAAAGAATGAAGAAATATATTAGGAATGTATTTACATGCGTGAATCAAAGTAAGTTCGGTTCCTGTTTTAGTAACGTCAAAAACAGCTGTCATATTGGTCATACAAATTTTATGAAGGAAATTTTAGGTATGAAATAAATTAAAATTATTCTGAACTGCAATAACAAACTAATTTTAAAACTACAAATTAAAGGTATTGAATAACTTATATAGAATATATGTATTACTACAGTGGTGGGAGGTATTGTGTTGGACACATCAGATTTTTTTATTGAAATATTTGTTTCAAATGAGTTGTAGTTCACATTGCCCTTTATAACTTGCCAAATACTTTTTGTTACATTGCTAGAAGAAAAGATCTTTTGTTGAAAAAAGCTTCTCTTAGTTTCTCTAATTAAATGAAAGTGCTTCTTCTTTTCCTCCCGGTTAATCTCCTTCCACTGATTATTAGATTTTTGCAATTGAAAAAGATTATGTAGTTTTTACTAGAATTTTTTATTTCATGTGTACACCATTGTTTTGTATTTTGGTTTATTTTCTTTGTTTGCATGAGAAAATTATTATTAAAATAAAAAAATAAATATTTCAATAAATGTTTTAAATGCTTCAATTATATTTTCTTTTAA
Organism: Stenolophus ochropezus; assembly: GCA_035578165.1. Lineage (NCBI taxonomy): Eukaryota > Metazoa > Arthropoda > Insecta > Coleoptera > Carabidae > Stenolophus > Stenolophus ochropezus. The sequence continues at coordinate 8,212,442 of JAQOWZ010000008.1, read as the reverse complement.
ATAAACTTCGTCCCAGTTTTCATTTTCAATATCGTGGACAAAGATGTTAATATTACTAATATTATAATCTCTAAAAGCTTTTTTGAAATATAATTACTAGAGAGATGCAAAGAAACTAATATTGTACTATGATCTGAAATTGTATTACTTTCTACTGAACAAGAGATAAATTGATGATCAAGTTTTTTTGTCACCTCTGGTATTTGAATTGACAATATTTTTGCAATTAAATTTTGATAATAGAATGCATAGTTGTTATAAACATCAACATCTCTGATTGGGTCGATGTTGAAGACACCCCCTAATATTAAAATATATTGCTGCTTTAAGACGTAATCTAGGATAGAGATTAGATTTGTCATTAAACGATTACATTCCTCAAAACTTACGTATCCGGGTGTTCTATAAAAATTCAGCAGAATGTAGGTGGTCTTGGAATTTGGGCGCCGTTTAACCCCGAGAAAAATATATAAACGATCTGATAATTTTAATAATTTTAAAAGGGTTAAATTAATGCGTTATTATCTCCTAACTTTGTTTTTCTGAGTATTTGTATTGGCATTTAAAGATTTTTTCTATATGTTTTTTATTGGAAATAAATTGCAGTAAATACTTGCCTTCTAACAAAATGAATCAATAAAAATTTAGTTTCTGTCATAAATTGAGGTTCCTAAAAGAATATTTGAAAATACCACACAATATGAAATCAGAGACATTATTTGCTACCAACTTTACACAACAATGACAACAAAATAAAATCTAATGAATAAATCTTTCCATAGTAGTGCAATTTTTAAATTGTAATGTTGTATTACATTTTATTTTATTAAATGAATAAGTCATATTGAGTGATTTATTCACTATTAGTTGCATACAGGCATAAGGAACGGTGATGCAACCGGGCATTATTATTATAAAAACACCTGTAAGATATGCAATACCAGTGTTTTCTTGTCTGAAGAATAGCATACATTAAATAAATAGAAATGGATTTCTAAAAACTTTAAGTTATACATATCTGTAAAGTAGGTTGTAGTAAAATTAATCGAATAATTCGGTGATATCAATGCCAAATAAAGATACAGTACTAATTTTCTTGAGAATGATTACTTAAATTTTATTTATTATTTCCCGATTATTTATATTCTAATATTTCAAGTACAGTTAATACCACACATATAATATTTAAATTTAATTTAGTAAGCTGTGAAATAAATAAGCAGGAAAATAATAAAACTTTTTAAATGAAATTGAAGGTATGAAGAAGAATACTTTATTTTAGTTAATTGTATATAAAATAGTGTAAACATAAGCCACCAACAAATCTCCGCAAGGTAGCAGGCAACGACGCGCCAGGCTGTGAGACAGGTGAACAGTGAACAATGCGTGGAATCCACAGAATGCGCTGGAAGGGGCAAGGTGGAGCAACTCCTTTACACTCATAGGTAAACCGTGTTGACGTACGCATTAATAGCGATTCCGTTATTCGTTGCATCGTTGAATCGAAATTAAGCTATTTTTTAAATATTTTTATACGAAAATATGTATACCTATAATTAAAACAGTACGATTCTGTGGATAACAAGAAAGACCAGTTTGTTGGGTTACACTACATTCATTATACGAAATTAGTTTTATATAAGCGTGTGCATGCGATTTGTATTCTAACCCTAATAATCAGCGTTAATGTTTCTTTGCACTAACCTATTTAGCGCAAATTTTTGGTTAATAAAAGGGTAAAAGAAAATCAGGGAATAATAATAAATATTTTGACATAGTATTTCTCAGATCAGGCAAGTAGCCAGGGGAGGGGCTCGAGGAGCTGAAGCCCTCTCCGAAATTCTAATGAATTTATTTTAAACTTATTCAAATGTATACATATGTCGGAAAATTTGTAAGAAATCATATATTTTATTGAATCATGTAATTTTTTGTCGAAAACTTTAGTAATAATCCGTGTTACATTTATTCAGAGCCTCTTCTCAAAGAAAAAAATTTCAAAGCCCATCCCGAAAATAAATTCTGGCTACAGGTCTGTCTCAAAAAGTGCATATCTACAAAAAAATAATATTTTGTAGTTAAACAGCGAGAACACGTACAGTTTGTATCAATATTTGTTTCATATTCATTACTTGAAATCAATTCGTATGTTGGAGACCACTCGAATACAATATTCGAAATGGAATAGACATTGTTTGTAAACAGTTGTTTGGTGTTTAAGTAAAGTGGTAGGAAGTTTCTTATTCATTACGAAGTGAGTTCGTTCTCGCTTTCTAAATTACACAATAGGCTTGATTAAGCATCTTGCTTTTATAAAAAAAATATTATATTTTAATTTTATTTGCAAATAGATTATAATAAAATAGAAAAAGTTCAATTATTGACATTTTAATATTACTTATTATAAATTACAAAATTGTGCAAAACAAGCGCTATTTTGATGACGTACGGGTAATGCAGTGGAGAACATTTGTGTTTATGTACATCGTTCGCAAGTTTACCCTAATATGTAAAGTTTCTCTTTCTAAGAAGTGAGCGTGACGTCATCAAATACTACTGTGTTCCGCGGAAGTTTATTTTTCGAACTTTGTGAATTTTTTTATTGCTATATGCAGTATTTTTTAGTATATATAACCATATAAAAATTAGAAAAAAACTTAAAGAACCCTACTGGGCCTTTTAATTAAAAATTATTTACTATTCTTTTAAGATGTAACCTAACTCATTCAGATACCCTAACAGCGGATTTTGTATTTTTGTTGAGAATGTTTATGTATCTTGATATTGTGTATATTTTATAAAATATTTCGCAATTGATGATCACTTTTTAGGAAAAATAGGTCAATTAGATAAGATTTTTTTAGATATTTATAGAATACATTTTTTGAAGATTTTTTTATATAATATTTGTTTAAATAAAAATATTACATTTATTTTATTTTATAAAAGTCCCAAGAATAAACAAGTAATAAATTAAATAATTTCGTATTTTCATGACCTAGCTATCAGGAGAACGGGTGTAATAGGTAATAGCTAATGTATCAATGCTAACGTCCTTTAATGAACTGAAGTGTAGGTACCTACAATAAACTGCTTTATAGCCGTTGACTCTTTAAATTGAATTATTTATTTATAAGTCTTGGAAATTTTACAATTTTTTGTCATAATATTTGAAATTTAATGATATTTTAAAATTGAATTCTCAAAACACCTAACAGAAATAAGAGAAAATTGTCAACTGTCATATTTTTAATTTGCAAATTATCTTACTGTGTATTTTAATTGTATTTCCATTAGAAAAATTAAAAAAAAAAACAAACACACAGGCATATTCTTGAATATATGAGAAAAAGTAGGAATCCCTCAACAAAGGTCTTCGTTTACCAAATATTTGCCATCAAGAAATATGATTAAAAACAAATTTTCACGTACCTATTACACAGGGTAGGAAATCAACTGATACCTTGTACCAGGGTATTCAACTTTTTAATGCATTATTTAAAAATATATATTTTTAATGTTAGATACAAATTTGGAGACTTCAACGATGGATGTAACGCGAAATTTTCTCTTGAAAAATAAAAATAAAAGTTTTTTTATCTCTACAAAACCTAATATATTTAATATAAAATAATATTTGAAATTAATACACCTTCACACTTCACCTGTTATCTTAGTTGTAAGCAATATAAGAATATGTCAGGGAAAGATAAATATTTATTTTGTTTAGATGAACTGGCATCTAATCTTAAAAATAATTCAAATCTAATTCGTTATTGCCTCTACCTGTTTTGATGAAGTATTATTGTGAAAACATATCTTTATATTTTGCACAATGTGACCAAATTTAGATTTTTACATATATTATAAGTACCTAGTACTAGACAAAAAAATAAAATACCCGTACAACCTGGGAGCGTAAGAGACACTCTATCTGCCTTTTCCACGATCCTAACATGCTGACGTTTCATATCTCTTCTCCAAAACATGAAATATAATAATAATTAAAATAAATAACTATATAATCGCAAATTAATGTCAAGTTTTCATTATGACTTGTATACTGAAAAATTAATATGGCGCCGAATGAGGTATGTATTGTCTTGTTAGCTGAAAAGCAGTTAGATGGTGAAACAGTATGGTCTATTGCTTTCCCATCTAGCGGCTTTTCAACTAACAAGACAATATATAAGTACAACATTTGGAAAAGTGTGTTTTGGTTTTAAATTTTGACATGATCTTTCACCTTCCTAGCCATATAGAGAGTAGTGATCACTGGTTTATTTAAAGGTTTACTTGACACTTGATAAACATGTTTTTTCATTTGCTACTCGGTTGAACTGGACTTATCCTTTGCGGCTTTTAAGACGGAGTGAATTCCAGCCATAATATTTTCAAAAATGTGTTTTAACGAAATCGAGCGTCGTTCGAGTAAACATAAAAATTCGTATATTTTTTACTTTTTAAATTATTCTAATATTAAAAAATTTGTGAAGTACCTTATTGCATTTTCAACGTTTTTCTACTGCCATAAAAATTCTCGAAAAATCTGAAACCCGATTACAATTTTTTCGTAAAAAAATTGAAATCGAATCTGAAACGCAAATAAATTTAGCTCCAAGCCCTAATTTGTAGCCAGTTGTACGTGGCAGTCGCGGGTCATCCCCGTATGTCGCGGTGTGTAGCGATCGCGTAGTCGAGTTGTGTTGGCTGACCTGCAGTCAGTCGCCGTCGTGCGTAGCGGGAACATGGCCGCCTAGCCGCGATGCTGCGCAACATGTACCGCCCCAACTTCTACGAGTCGGTGTGCCTGCGGTGCAGCGACACCGTGTACCAGGTGGACCGCGTGGGGCCGCTCAAGGACTTCACCTTCTTCCACAGCGGCTGCTTCAAGTGCTCCGTGTGCGGCACCAAGCTCACGCTCAAGACCTACTACAACAACCAACACCGCCAAGAGGACAAGGAGGTGTACTGCTCGTCCCATGTGCCCAAGATCGGGCCAGGCCATCTGGACGGCTCTTCCGTGGGCATCCGCTCTGCGCTCAATGTGCCTCGCAGCCACAACTTCGTCAACGAGCAGATCCGCGTGCCTGGACGATGCGAGGTCGATGGTGAGTACAGTGCAGTGGATGAGTGAACAGTGCTGTGTCTACATTACACATCATAACCACTACAACTAAACACATAACCAGCTAGTGCTCTTCTTCTACACATACAATACATAACCTCCCGTTAAATCAACTAGTGCTACATGCTTGATACTGTCTGCCTTCATAAATGCCGTCAATATAACAAGTAAATATAAAACTTAAACTGGTGTTTATGTGTGTTATATACATTCCATATGCAGTGCAGATACATAGACACACAGCTTCATAACCATAACCACAAATGCGTAAAATAACATTACACATATGGTCGTTCCACGATAATAGTGAACTCACGTCATCATTGAAATGTTACTAAACTAATGACTTCATATTCAGATAGCCACTTAACTTGTACGATGCAAAATAGAGTAGATTTCTATTTTATTTATTAGTTGCACATTGTTGAGTTTACTGCAAATAAAATATTAAATAGGTAATGTAAATTTAGAAATCAACTTAAAATGTTGAATTTTAAAATATGACTTTTAATTTTTACCTCCCGCCTATCAGTATTTACCGTGTGTTCCGGAGAAGTGTTGTCATAGGCATATAACAGTTTTTGGTAAATAAAACCTGTCCGGCTAACTAATAAGCCATCATATTGTACAGGACAGTACTACATGTATTATTACATCTTATTTAATATAGATTACTTCATTTCAATAGCATAATTCAATGTAATTTGAATAAAACAATCACTTTTTTGCGTGACGTTTTTATTGCTAATAGGCAAAGTGACATTTCGGTCAATTCGTGGTCATGGGGTTAGAATAATGGCCTACAGAATCGTAGGTTATATATAAATATTATTTAAGATCATTTATTTTATGTATAAATCAGAAATTGAATAAACAAACCCTTCTTCAAGAATCGTAGGTCTTCGGTTCAGTTCAAAGTGTTGAAATTTCTTTTTAATATTTTTTTTCGTAATTGTGCATTTAATAAATACATTTGTTAATAATATTTCTTCATTTAACCTGTTAAGAAGTTATTTCTTTAGTATTTTCATTATTTCTTGAATTATTTTAATTATTTCTCATTAAATATTTTTTACAAAACATATTCATAATTTTGTATTAACATTATAAACAGAAAACATAAAAAATATATTTCTATAATCGAAATCGACTTGAGCACTTTCGATTCCGTAGATAATTGTTCTAACCTCATAACCATGAAATGACATCTGTCATTTTGCATTACAAAAGCATCACGTGAAAAAATTAATACTTTTTAGTAAATTTCGTTGAAATGTGCTATTAAAATTAAGTAATCCGTATTAGATAACATGTAGGAATACATTAAGTATTGTCCTAGGCAATATCGTGACTTAGTTATTCGCTTAGTTATTAGTCGGACATTTTTTATTTATTAAAAACTGTTTTTCCGTGCTGTCAGATTTCTCGAATGTGAGTTTTCAGCATATGAACAAAATCTACGTTACTATTAACACGCTATAAACTTGTAAAATGTGTAACAAATTAGGCATGTTCATGTTAAAGTTCATTTTATTTTAGTAATTATGATAGTTTTGTGATGAGAGTTTAGAGTAGAATTAATACAACAAAATATGTAAATGAATAAGGTAACGGATCTATTACTATTGTTTAAAAAGTTTGTAGGAAAACCAAATCAGTTGACTTTCTTCAAATTCTAATGAAAAAACACAAATATATTATTGGAGAAATTCTGTATTTGATGTTTGTGTAGAACACAAAAGCCGGTTGATTGATGCACAGTCGTTGAATTGTTGTTATGCTTAGCGAATATAGGACAAGTAGTCTAAAGGTGGACACAGGTTCACCAGCTGTCTGTTCTTTCACCAGATGACGTGGGTTTTCCTCAAGTTTAGCTAACTCCAAACACACCTAATTGTATGCACGTAAATTAGAATTGTTACAGTCATTCTATAATTTTTTAATATTTATTTAAATCAGCGGAAATAATACGGCATAAAGATAAAAGAGAACATTGGTGATATCAATGATGAGTGAGAACAGTTTCCATTTCATAGAATTAAATTTAATTCTGTTATTTTCTTTTAATATGAACATTTTATATAGCAATCAATAGAGATTGTAACTAACAATAAGTATTATTTTATGCCAGACCAGAAAGAGTTTTTAATTTTTAATTATGAATTTTTGGCTTCAGAGTTCGTACAATCCAATATTAAATTACATATTGTTATTGTTTTTTTATTATTAAATATATTATATAATAAATAATAGTGTTTTTTAATTAATAATAAATGCATTTTTTGGCCTCTCAATAATGAGTATTTGATAAATGATTTTCTAAAATGTTTTATGCTTACGGAGGTCATGTTCGATTGCTTCATTTGTAGGAAACATCATAAAAATACTGCACAGATCTGATTAAATTTACCTATAACCGGTCAACCGAAATTTATTTTTTACTTAAAACTTTAAATTACATGAAAATAACTCTAAATATTATTATTTGTTATTTTTTCAATGTCTGCGTTAATGCTTTTTACTGTTTTTAAGTTAATTTCTAGTTAAATACATAAAAATTACGGAATATATTAGTTTTAATTATTATTCAGTCTATATGATTTTTTTATTAACAAATGTAATTGCAAATCAGTTTAATACATAGTAACAACAAGTTTTTCTAAATATAATAGTTATTTATGCAACTAGTTTGTAAACTAAGTATTTTTTGATTGAGTGCTGTTTCACTTATATATTATAATAAAAATTAATTTTAAAAGTAAATAAAACCATTGATAAATGTGTTTACAACTACTTTAAATTAAACATTTTTTTATTAAAAAATAATAAATACATGCACAATTAAATTACAGCAAAAGATACAATCAATACTAATAAAATTTCTCGCGTCTTGCTTTTTGCAAAAATCGTACAATTTTACAATAAAAATATAATGTAAATATAGATCATTTCAAATTGTAAAACCAAATTTAAGGTAGTCAAATCATATAGAATTATAGAAAAAACAATAATTCTGAGAAAAATATTTAAAATTATAATAAACATGTAGGTATATTTTTTGCTTGCAATGAGTCTTATGCTTCGAAAATTTGACGCTTTCTAAACTAAACCGCCCTTGGAAAAACTCCACTGTGCCCAAACGTAAATCCACCGCTGTATATGTGAAATAAAACTGTTCTGTTGTCAGTATATTTGGCATATTATTAATATTCTACAATGCTTTTGTTAGTAGACATTGTGGACTATATATAAGCATAGCTTTAGGTACTTTAGTAGCAGTTTCGCATATCACTACGCTAAAGAAGTTTAGCGATTAGCGAAAGAATTTGTATACTTCAAAATTTATCTTTAGGGTAGCCACTGTCGCCTTGTAGTATATCTCGTCTTATTTCTCTATTTTCAAATATCATCCTTATGGTTGAATTTTGGATTATATTGCTATCATGAATTGAGCCTGGCCAACGACAAACAATATTTCTTATTTTGTAATTAGGATCGCAAATGGCTTGTACAAAATTCAGTTAGAAAACGTGTAACTCCAATTATTATATTTTGTAGGAATGTACTCAAAATACTAACCTGCACTTTGTATGCATATGTGAGTACAGTCAATAGCACCCAAGGCTCGAGGAAATCGTGATATATTATAAAATTGTTCTCTAATTAACATTGTCTCTTCTTCTGTATTAGGCTTATGTATAAATTGAGCCCGGCGCCTTACTAAAGCCGATGTAACTCGTTTAACTATTTGTCCTGCAGTAGTTCTATGTAGACCTCCGAAAACGCCCTTAACATTTAAAAAACTTCTACAAGAATAAAATCTCAGAGTTACAAAATTTGTTGCATAATAAATTATGATATAAACAAACATACCTATGTATTTGTAAAATTGTGAAATTTTCAGTATGATGTCTTATTTCATTTTTAATTAATGGTAAATGTTATAAACCAGTTTCTTTTGACAATCGAAATCTTTTGTAGAATTGATCATTATTCCATATTGTAAAATTGTTAACTTTGTCACCGGTAGTGTAATTACGCCGGGGTGCCTATTCTGTAACATATAACACTAGTGATACGCGTAAAAAAGTGTTATAGGTAATGTGACTGCCATCTAGCGTTTTTTGAGTGCAACAGGGCAATAGATGTCACTCATTTTATAAACGATCACTAGCGCGAAGGGTAGTGTTATATTCATTTCACTAGTGTTATACTGACGTTTGGTTTGTGCGTACAAATTAGGAAATAACAAACAAATTAATAAAGAGAATTTTGAAATTATGCAAATGTATGCAAATGTATGTATGTATGACTGTAAACACAATTTTGCACAATTTGGAAGTTGTGCTAAGGAGTAGTGCCAACTTAAAAATTATTTTACTAAAACTTTCAAATACAAAAGTTTCTAAGATTACAACATTGTACATTTGACTCGATACGTCAATCAATATAACACTTCAAATCGTTGAAAAGTTACAAAATAGGCACCCGGATACGAAATAAATCATTATCTTCTGTTTTTTGTCCACTTCATTAAAATTCATCTCTAGATTATAGCAAATTAAAATTTAAGACAATCAACAAAAGTTAATTTAATTTTGATACTTACCTGCTGTCTGTAATGTATTAAAACGAATGATTCTTATCTTATTGTATGTATTATAATTCCAGTCAATAATTATTTGACATTAAACAACATTTGACAATAAACAGAAATATTTGACGTTTAACAAAATTTATTGGCTGCAATTACAAGTATAATTTATTTAGCTAATAAGTCAATTTATTAGTTGAATAAAAGTTATTAGGATGTGGATATACAAAAAAATATTTATTTGGCAAATCAATTTATTATGAAGTCTATTAGGACGTGGATATCTCGGCCCTTAAACAAGAAAAAGTTCTTTCGCGCTCTGTCTTCCCAACTGGAATAATAATAATTGTACATGATATATACTTCAGAAAAAGCGACTTTAAAAGGCTGAAATTAATTTTAAAAATGCATTATATTTTCTATTTAAATTTACAATTCATTCTCGTATTTTGACAATGTTTTTGGTAAAAATTGTAGCTCGTTTTGTAAAAAAAATATCGATCAATATATTTAGAACGCTAGGAATGATATGTAAATTAGTAATATATTAAAAAATATATTTTTCTACAATATGAAAGCGTAATTGATAGTCCTCGCTGTGAAGAAGGGTATATTTATTATGAAATAATTGCCCAGAATGTTGAAACTTGTTATAGTAAACTTATGCATTAACGAAGTAAAGATATTTTTCGCGTGTTTCGTAAAATGAGTAAATTAAAAAAATCAAAAGTGCGGATTTTCTTCAAAGACACCGAGAATAATAATAAAGCTAAACGCCGAATACCGAATAATTATTCAGTTTGGGTCCCAACTCTAGTATATATGTAAATATAATTTTCTATTACTTCCATTACAATCAATGTTTGGCTCATTACAGATAGTTACTCCCTCCTTATGCATCAGATCATAGATTTCCCCTTTTGTGTACGCCAAATTTATTTCAATGGTAGACGAGCAATGTAGTGGATGTAGTTGGCAAATAAAGTCTTTAGTGATCATTTGACTGACTGTATCACATCTCAGCGCACTTACGCTTATTAAGCCACAATATAATGTAAAATAAAAATATAATTTTATTATTTCATTTTTACATATATTTTAATATTTTCATTTTAAATATTTGGAGCTTCTGCAGCTCTGCAGCATTTAAGGACGAGCCGCCACTGCTACTAACCATAAACATTAATCATTAACTGCTCATTTTTGATTGTGAACTCGGTTCAGTTTATAATAAAAACATAATAAACGACAAACGAACAGAGCTTATTCATTTGATAATGCTTTTCCGACTGGAATGTGAGATCTGGAGTTCAAATGTGTCACCAATTATTAAGCATATAAAATACGACTTTGGCTTGGGAGAAAATTTTTCATAGATCGGGCGAAATCCGCTTCTTGATTTTCCCTGCAGTCAAAATTGTCTCAGGGTTATTTCCAAAAGCTTCCAATTTTGGTCGTGGTATGTTTTTGATGAAAGCACCTGTAGCTGTGAGGATGGAGAAGTGTTTAGGTTTGCATGGAATGGTATGCCTGTGTGTTCTCACTGGCCGCTAACTGTAATGCCGGTATTAACATATTTCCTCCGGCCTAGCTTGCAGGTGTCATTAGCCTTACAACCCGCATCGCAGCATACTACCTCCTTATTACAAATGTACCATATCATAACCCATTTCAAATTTCAAAAATTGTCTGATTCAAGCAAAAATTAATCTTGTTGTTATGAATACGTCACCGTTTGATTGATTTTTACTTTCTGTTAGATAAGCAAAGTTTAGAGTATATTCTGAAAATTAACCATGATTTTGATTTGATCGCTACCACATGGTTGGGAAACAGAACCCTTTTCAATGGACATCTCAAAATCTGTTAAATTCTATTGTAAATTATTGTTTGGTGGATTATAGAAATTGTAATACTTATTACATAACTTTCTCACTAACTGATATAGTAGCTCAGAAGAAGATGTTGAAGAATTTACTAGAAAAGACAATTAATAATAGCTTATATTTGAAATTTTATTTTTGAACTGCGTGCCAATAAGAATAAGAACATTACACATACAAGGCAGCAAACTGAATAAAAAAATAATCGCCTTTTATATAATATGCTAAACAAACATAGCTTACTATACAGGGTCCTAATAACTTCAACAATTTTTTATTGTAATATGGATATTACTGTTATTTATATTAATGCCAGATTTTTTAGCTGCTTACACTAATTCTTGGAGCACTGTTATAGCTTGTTAGAATCTGTTGAACATTTTTCTGGAAACAAATTTCCAGTAGCATCAAAGGCTTCGTTCTTCGAGTGCATTGCAATATTTCACCGTCACCCTCACTTGAACTTATTTTCACCGCAAAACAATAATAGTTTGTAATTAAAATTGATATGTATGTTTATTTGAGACATATATTTTATTTTTGTTTTGAGGCTCGAAGCACAAAATATTGATCGAAAGTTATTGTAGTCATGGAAAGAATTTTTGTGATTTTTTAATAAAAATACAAATCACATCTTCTATCAAATAATTTTTATTAAGAAATTAACAATTAATATGTTACAAGAAACAGTGTATGATACATATGCGTAATGTGTCTTTAACACATGTGACTCGGATTTAGATCACGAGCGAACATTACGCACGTGTATCATAAACTGCTATTTGACTACTAAATTTTTGTTTAATTTTTATTGTGATTTATACTATAGTAGGTATATCGTTTTTTATTTGTTGCCCGATAATGATATAAACCATATGGATTTATTGACTTCGTTATAACTAAAAAATTTTAATATGCAATACTTTATATCCACTGTGTTGATTTAAATTTCAATGACTGCCTAATATAAAAACTCTTTATTTGTTTTACGAGCATTTAATCTTGTAGTTATCAGCCAATGCGGTTGTGTGGTCCTGGCGTAGCTTGTCTGATCATGTAGATAAACAACATAGTCCACCCTGTCCAATTTTATAATATAGTTCAGAACACATTTATTTATATAGAAACCAAGTTTTGAATAAAAACACTTGTTCAACAATTGGATGGGTTATTCAGTGGCATTTCATGTATATTATCGTGGCATCGCAGGCACTTTTCAGTAGTAACTGACATTAGCATTATCGGGCATTATTAAAATTTTTTAGATAGTATAGCGGCATTTTTTTTTTCGTATACCTAAGAATGCGATAGGTCAAGTTATTACCTAATTGTACAGTGTTTTTCAAAAGGTGTGTCGCGGCACATTATTTTTTTTTAAATAGCATCTTTAATTTGTCTATATGTTCTATTCGATGAATAAGAATAAAGCTGTTGCAGTGCGCTTTTGGATTGCAAATAAATAAAACACTTTATCAATAATTTTATTATTGAAATTTGAAACAGAAATACGGCGTGAAAAATTACAAAACAATAATTGACAATATTATTATAAAACACACTACAACTACTACTATATTTTAATATAACAACAACTGAATAATTTACAAGGAAAGAAAATGAAATCAAAGTAACCACATATCAATTTGCTGTCATAATGAAATGTATGACAAGTAATGTCAAATGTCATTTTAACAAAAACACACGAAGTTTTTTTATTTACGAATTGAAATTGACATCAGAATAATTCGAATATATCGGCGTTTGAATTCAGGCGCAGTTATTTAATTTTTAAGTTACTTTTGTAATTATTAATAGCTGATATTGACTATGTACAAGATATTAAGAATGGTTTTATTTTTTATTATCCAATTGAACTATTAGGTACCCATTTTTCTTAAAAAGAAACGAAAGGTAAACAATTTAAAATATTGAATACATATTTTTACTAATAAAGTAACTAGTTATTTGTTTGCACAGCTAGAGTCTTAACTACGGTTTTGAGAGTCTGTGGCAAATTTTTTATTTTATTTTATATGAATTTGAAACCCCTGCGCACCCCCCCCCCCCCCTCCATTACCTAATCTCTGTACACATGTGTCAGTGTCAGTTATTTAGTGTTTATAATTATCTTTCGTTATATTCATTCTTCTTACATCCATTGCTACAAAGGTTATTTACATTATAAGTGCGGTAGTTTGTATTTTACAGCGTGAATTACTATTCTGAAGCACGACGCGAATGTACAGATATCTTTATTGTTTATTCTTCAGGAGACCAAAAAATTATCAATTATGCTTTTTATGGGCTATCAAATTCAAAATACAAGTTACATTTTGTGCCATATGCTCATAAACCATGCTTTACCTAAGTGAAATATATATTAGCAAATATTAACATATAAGTGTTACTCAATAGATGATTAATATAATATTATTATTACTTTTTATATGCCTTTCTGTCATTTATAGCCAGATTTTCTTTATAATTATGAAATCTGAGACTGAGTACATTCCAGTACTCATAAACTCTCATAGCCGCGAAACAATTGTTGTTAATTATTTACAGTTGTTTGGTTTATAGTCGTGGTAAAAAACCGCACTCTAACTACTTTAATAATCATGAATGTTCCTAGAAATAACTATTTATTTATAAGGTGTTTTATTACATCAATTACTTTAACTTAAATATAATGGTATCATTGATTATTGGTAATTTTTACGGGTTGCAATTTTTTGACTTGCTTCAATTCTAACCGAACGGAGTGTGAGATCTGATGATATGACCTTCAAATACTAAGCTCACCAATCTTTTATCAAATAAAAATTCCGTTTGGCTGAGTTTCGGAATCTGTAAGCTCTAGGTATATTCACTGCCTGTAAGTCAATCACTTACAGGCAGTGGCGGCTCGTGGCACCGAAGGTGAAGGAAGCAGAGGTTTAAAAATATATATTACATATCAAATTCCAAAACTTAATCAGTCTTATTTTTTCTATATAAAACAAGTCTTCTCTCTGTCATACTAGCAAATTTATCACTTATATCATCATAAAAAGGTTGTGAATTTATCAATTCATTTAGGTAATATATTTTTTTAGAAATATGTAAATCTCTCTGTGTCGCAATACTAGTATTACACGAGTATACACTTTGTACTTCACTCTTGCAACTTTGTTAACATTTAATATAGGCACCTTTTTCGCAATTAAAAAAGTTTTTCTTAGCGTCATTATTCCTCTTTGAACAAAGTGTTTCTAATAATACACATATTGGATCAATCGAGGCAAACATTGCAAACGAATAGCGCGCACCTAAGTATGGAATAAATAAAGTAGAATACAGCAGAAAGAAAATCTGTTTCACTTGATACCTTATTGACATTCATTTGACTTGCCGTTCTCATGGCAGCCATCCACGCTTGCGTTGTATACGCTGATGCAGCAGAGCGGTGCACCGAAACTTGCACAGTTATATCTGATACATACTTTCGGACGACCGGCGTAATATACTTTACCGAGTATAAACAAATTTAGGTAATTTCATGATCGACTGTTGTAAGATGTAATTTGAAGAAATAATCAGGCAGGCATATTGTTAAAATTTATTTCACTGAAATCTTCTTCAGGGCGAAAAATGGTCTTAAAATAACGTTGGTTTAATGTAAAGGTTTGTCACATTCATATGTATATAGGGTGTAAATGAAACTAGGGAACGCGATTTTTCTCGGAAGTTATAAGAGATACAAAAAATTCTTTCAAATAAAATTGTTAGAGTTTTTAGTAAGCTACATAAATTAATATAAATCAGAGAAAAAATATTTTAATTTTCGGAGATATATCATTGTAGAGCTAATTTTATGTACATTCCGAAAAAAATATAATAATACCAATTCCCTATGCCAGAATCAAAGTTGTACACACTTCCGCTGAAACCGAAAGTGACACAAAATTCTTACTAAGATCATTTTATGAGTCCCTTTTTACTAGTTTAATTTTGTTCCGTAACATTTTTGTGTATCTCTCATAATAAACGAAATATTCTGATGGCCGGCCTTTTGCCAAACACCCTGTTTATATATACAGCGTGTCCATTTTAAGTGGTACACTATTGCTATCTCGGGAACTATAAGAGCTACGAGGTCGGTTTAATTAGAAACAATTTCTATTTTATAAGACTACTTTATTGAGCGAAACAATTTTTTTTTCGACCAGTGGTTCTCAAAATACGGGGTACAACTTTCTTATTTCAAATGGGAACATACTTTTTTTATTTGCTTATTCGATTCAGAATTTTTTTCTGAATTCAACGATATCCATATGTAATACCCTTACATAACAAAATTTTTGAGAAAAATGTAAAATTATGTATGTATCATCATAAAAATATTTTAAGTAAAATTTAATTAAAAAAAAATAGGGCCGAGATGGTCTCGAACCAGGTCTTGTAGATTATTTATATTATGAATCCGCCCTCTTATCCACGCGGCTATGGAGTATTTTGTTTTAGGCGTTTCTTATTCGAAAATATAAAGGATAACCTTCAAAACACAATTTATTTTATCAAATATTTCAGTTAGAAAAGGCCATATTACACAACATTTGGTTTTATTAGATGCAAAATTAAGTAATCTAACTAACGATACCATATACACCCGATTTTATTTAGCGGGACAGATGGAAACAGCAGAAAACTGTTTTCCCATGTTATTTCCCTATGTCAAGGTTTTCAGTATTCGCCTTGTATATATAAATACCTTTACATCAAACCAATTTTAAGACTTTCTCGCCCTAAAAAACATTTCAGTGAAATCGAAACGTCGGCTTTGAAATAAATTTTATCAATTGACTGTCTGTCTGATTATTTCTGAACATTACATAAACAAATTTAGTTTTCAAAAATAAATTATTGGTAAAACAAAATGTAATATATTAATATTTAAAAAAATAATAGTTTATTTTGGAGATTAGTGAAACACTGTTTCAACTGCGTATGCTGACGAGCCCCACTGCTTATAGCACTAAAATTCAAGCAAAATTATCCAAAAACAAATTAAATTCTTTTAACGACTACAATAACCTAAGGACATTGCTAATTACGAAATAATTTTATTACAATGTGATCCTAAACACTGTTGAAATATTGCCATTTTGTAGAAGAATATGAAAATAGACAACAATTAATTAGTATTAGTGAAAATATTTCATTTAAATTTTATATCGTTGGCAAGCTATAAGAGATTAAATTTTGTTGCGATGTCCTGCGATGCCATCTGTCTTTAGAAATTTTATTGGTTGCCTAATTTTAAAAACACAATCTCGCGTCCGCGTTTTTTAGAACTTAGAAAAATAAATTCCATTTATGCCTAATAATATTTCTTTCATTTAAATACCCATAAATTTATAAACGAGAAACATATTTTAGCTATACGAATATGAAAATAACCAATATCCTGTACAACTTACAGTTTGTTCATCACTGGCCATTGCTGAATTAACTTTGAATGCGGCCCGAGGCAAAAAATTTATATATATTTATATAATTTATATCGGTAAGAAAATGTTTTGCGATTACTTTCATTTCCTTAACGTGCAAGTAAAAGTGTAAAAAAAAATAATTTTAATAGATGTCTACAATTGTTTTTTTTTAGAATAATTATATTCGGTATTCGGTATAATATTCAACAGAATATTTTGTTTTAATACCGAATATTAGGTTCAAATAAATGCAATATTATTTTGCTACGTTAATTTTAAATAAAAAATAGTTAGCACTATAGTAGAAGCTCAAATACTTGAAATTCACTTTCGGATCAGCCGATTGGCCCTTATAAAGTTTTATGGGACTTGCGGTATTGATACTTTTAGGCAGGTAGTTTTTTCTGTCGCATGATGTTAAGGTCCGTAACAGAAATTTTCTTTCAAAATGTTTCCTTTTAACTTAACTTTTAAATCTAGAGTAAAATATTCAAATAATAATGCATTTTAAATGCCGTCTTCTCATTTTAATTTGTAAATTGAGAATAATAAATTATTAAAATAAATTCAACCGTAAATTTTAAATACAAAATTAAATAAATATAAAAAATACTTGGTTGTTTAAAAAAATTGAATTTTATTTTTATTCATATTTCGACTTTTTAGACCATTTACACGAAATACTAATAAATGTACTTCACAGAAAATATTTAATATTTATACATAGAAAAACAAAGACAGAAACTAAGTATTAACCACCTATTCAATGGTAAGAATATCTAAAAAGGATTAAAGCGGGGAGATCAATGGAGATTTGACTAAGACAAGTTGTTCATTCATAAGATTTTTCTGTTCATTGAATTTTGGATTTCCAATTACATATTCTAAGAACTCCATTATCAGTTATTAAAAATATATAAATATATTTCTGTAGTTAACTGAAATTATATATTTATTGTGTCTTATTTCTTATTATATATTTTCAGTTTACAAAATTTAAGTAAGTATAGTATGAATTTATTTAATACGGGCCTGTTCTTACTTTTCCTTTGAGTTGGGATAATTTATAACACCTGACCACAAAGCCTCTTACCCGTCCATAAAAGGTTATAAAACCCGCTTAAGTCAGTTTCATTTATCTGAACTTCTACTATACTAACGTATTTGCCGGTAGCTACATTGAAAATATAGAATTTACGAGGCAAATCATTTAAGTTTTCTTGATAATGAAGGTATTATATTTATTAATAATCAAACAACAAAATACCTTAACAAATAAACGCAGGAAGGTTTCAGCAGAAATAAATCCCACTCCACACCAAGAAACTCGAATAATGCTTTCAGATTGCAGAGAAAAAGTACTACTTATATTTGGTAAAAAAAATATGCTTTTTGACCATTCGGCTGAACTACCTTTCCTCACAACAATAATAATTTCTCTAGATAATGATATACGAGTAGTAATTGTTTGCTAATTTAACCAACCGTGTATCTCTTATAATTTTTTAGGCAGCAATAGTGTACCACTTAACATGAATACTGTGTATATTTCTGTTAATTAATGTATTGTATACATTATATATAGCCAACCATTTACCTATCGCTACATACTTATTTGTCGGCACTGGCAAACCAATTATTGATTAGAAATCGTAATACCGTCTGAAAGTAAGTTGCGTTGTAAACGAACACTTTCAACGTATTCGACGCGAGCACCGGACGCGGAGTGAGTGAAAGGTGGAGTCGGATCGCCAGCTAATTACCGATTTACTTACTCACAATACGCATAAAACTCCTCAATTTGATATTAAATGTGATGCACTGGTGCTACCTTTAATGCGGAATTACACAAGTATGGAAATTAAACTATTTATGCAGCGTAAGATTATGGTAGTTATTGCAGCATGTTTCATTGCCATTAGACTAGACTATAGACTGGACACGTGTCAGTCTGGGCACGGTGTAAGAAGAGAGGTAGTATGTCGACCCTTGAATATTGGGATTTAGTGAGTCGTTAATACTACATTTTACTGTGTGTCCTTAGACCATATACCTACTACATATCTTATTGTTATTAGGTATATGCCTTAGAGTTAGGGGGGTTAGAGGGCGGGGGACGGCAAGTTAAACCGACCTGTCCAGTGACGAGTAAATAATTAGGTTCGAGTTGGTTTCAAAATCATTACTTACATTTTGTATGTTTCAGTTTCTTAAAAAAAATAATTCACACTAATGTACACTCTATTCCCCGCTGTTGAACCTTACGTCATCAATTTCTGCTGCAAGAACATGCATCTTTGTCGTATACGCATGGCAAAGATAAGACTTTTATTTGCTATCTCATTATCTTACATGTTACAGAGGGGTATACATGCATTCTGCGTCTAATTAACTATAAAAATGAAACTGAAACAGTAGTGTAATGTTAGAAACAAGAGCTCATCTCGGTTTTGACTAAATCTTGAATAAGTATTTCGTTTAAATTTTTCGGGACAAGACGAAATGAGACTGATCTTGAGTTTCGTGATTTACATCTCTTTAACTTTTTTTAACTTTTGTATCCCTAACATTAGATCAACAATACCCTAATCAATACAATAATCATAAATGCAAAAATATATTGTGAGGATTCGAACAACCAATGCACTATGGTAACAAATTAGAAAATTTATCACTTACAGTTAATCTAGATTAAATTGTATGATATAAACTATGAAAGTATAGCTATCTCTTCTTACATATCTCATTTACTTTTCTACTCTAAGTATTTCAAAATCTTACTACTTTGAAGCCTTCTGTTTTCGTCTTTTTACTATAGTTGACATACCAGATTATTATATGTGATTTTGAGTTTATTGTTTTGTTTGCATTATTGTTGTGTACATATACATTAATAATTTTGAGATAATATCAAATATGAGCAATACAATACAAATTAAAATAAAATATATGTTTATGGAAAATTATTACGTTGAAATGAAGTCAATGCATTCAAATTTCGAACTGTAATATACGTAGTAATTTAGTAATTATGTTATTCAAATGCTTATTAATCATGCATATATACAATATATATACAAATAATGAAAAGGATTAATTTATGTAACTGCAATTATTAGCGAGCTCCACTTTTTGAGAACTGAATTGTCTTAATATTTAGGTCAAAAAATATTTTTGAAAATATTACAGCTTAACAAATAACAAAAAAAGACTTTCTAAGGCAACACATCGCTTTAAAAATAAGATAAAATTTCAAAAAAGGAAATTATACCATATAAAATATTCTTGAAATACAGAATATCTATCATGTCACAGGTTTATGTTTCTGCTCTATAACACTAAAAAATTATGTATCTAAAATATATTTGTTCTATGGCAAACTTGTTTTCTTGTTTATCTAATTTACTAATTCAAAAAAAAATTCGTCGGCAGGAATTTTACACACTTCGACCTGTCGCGAGTTGTTAAGTGACTTGCGAGTTAGGTGAATCTACATTTTTCGAGGGTTACTAATAAATGACAGAATTGTCTGCTATTAAACATCTATTTTTTTTTTGCAGGAAAGAGAAATATATTTTAGGTCTTACTAGTGTTGCCGCGTGACGAGGGAAAATCTTGCCGAGACGAGACGGGATAGTCAATGTCTCGTCACGTCTCGAATTTTTCTGGTTTATACAGGATGTAACTAATATTTATTAAAAACTTTCTGTCGGAATCTCAATTTTCTTTTAGTATTTTTACTACCCCATAAGTTAGCGAGTCCTTTAGGTATTATCATACCACTAGTAACTATATTCTTACTTGAAATTAGACAAAACTTGCCTTATCAGGGGGCTGTTCCTGTGATGTATTTCATATTTATCTTCTTTCTAGTGACCTATGCATATTTTTGGAAAAACAAATACATCAAATGAATAGCCCCCTGATAAGGCAACTTTCAAATACTCCATCCAATAACCTAAAAATAAACATATGTTCCCATTAAAAATAAGAAAGTTGTGTCCCGTATTTTGAGAACCACTGGTCGAAAAAAAAAGATTTTTTTTGCTCATTGTATTAGTCTTGTAAAATGGTGGTTCTTTGCTAATTTAACCAACCTCGTAGCTCTTATAGTTCTCGAGATAGCAATGGTGGCACGCTTAAATGGAACACCCTATATATATATATATATATATATATATATATATATATATACAGGGTGAGTCTGAGAAGACGCCCCCCCCCCCCTTTAACTTTTTTATTATAAGTAATAGAAGAAAATGGTTCACATAAAAGTTTTATTATTTTACATATACTATTTGATGGCAGATGTAGATATTTTTTATAAAGTCAGGTTTACAAGATACGACTATCAACTTTTATTTTTCAAGTGGCAACCTATAATTATTTTAATAAAATAGAAATCGCTATTTTTTTCTTTTTTCAACGATGTATTATTTTTTATTAATGTATTTGAAAAATTTCGAGAAAAATGAGATAATTTAGAAATATTATATTAAGCGTTGAACGTGATGTGCTCGAACATCTGCCAAAATGTTTCGCGAAATATTCTGAAAAGCATTTCGAATACTCTCTTTCATGTCTTCTACATCTGTAGGTATCTTCTGATAGACAAGATCCTTGAAGTATCCCCAAAGAAAAAAAATCATAGGCGTAAGATTGGGAGATCTTGCTGGCCATAAAATAGGTCCACCTCGTCCTATGCATTCTTCCCTCCACTGATTATTTAAATAATTCCGAACATTACGGGCATAATGTGGTGGCGCTCCGTCATGTTGGAATATTAAATTTTGGCGGACATTTAATGGAATATCTTCTAATAATTCCAGGAGGATCATAATTAAAAAATAAATAATCGTCTCCATTTAATGGGCCTTCAAAAAAATGTGGACCAACAACAAAATCTCCTATTATGCCACCCCAAACATTTAATGACCATACCCTCTGGCTGTCGACGTTCCGCATCCAGTGAGGATTTTCAATTGCGTAATAATGCATATTATGCCTATTAACGTAACCGTTGCTTTTAAAAGTAGCCTCATCTGTAAATAAAATATTACTTAATAGGAGCGGATTTCTTCTAATATTTTCCATCGCCCAATTGCAAAATCGAATTCTATTATCAAAATCTTCACCGTGAAATTCTTGTATAAGGTTGATATGATAAGGATGAAATTATTTTTTTCTTAAAATCCTGGACACAGAACTTTGACTAATATCAATTAAATTTGATAAATTCCTTGTACTGATATGAGGAAGCCAAAATTTCCGTTTGTTCATTTATTATAGCATTAGCAGTATTTCGTTTTGGTTTTTCAACTGAACCTGTTTCTCTAAATCGAGTGAAAATCCTTCTTAGTGTTCTTACACTCGGTTGCCGACGTCTAGGAAACCGCTACCGGTAAATTCTTTTTGCTCTTCTTAAAATTCCAGTCGATTCACCAATTATTAAAATCATATCAATCAATTCGTTCTTCGTAAACATTTCAAAATGTTTTTTTTTTGTTTGCAAAATAAGTTAAATTAAGTAACAAACAAATGTAATTTTTTTTTGACATTAATTTAATTGTTTTACATTGTTACGTTTTCTTTATTTTCACATAGCCACCTATAATATTTGTTAAAGATTATTTATAATATTTCTAAATTATCTCATTTTTCTCGAAATTTTTCAAATACATTAATAAAAAATAATACATCGTTGAAAAGAGAAAAAAATAGCGATTTCTATTTTATTAAAATAATTATAGGTTGCCATTTGAAAAATAACAGTTGATAGTCGTATCTTGTAAACCTGACTTTATAAAAAATATCTACATCTGCCATCAAATACATGAACCCTTTTCTTCCATTACTTATAATAAAAAAGTTAAAGGGGGGGGCGTCTTCCCAGACTCACCCTGTATATATATATATATATATATATATATATATATATATATATATATATATACAATATGTGCAAGGAAATGCGGAACATAGGACTTTAACATGGGATTTTAAAAAATGGTGGATACTCTCTCTCCTGATAGATTTAGAGCAAAACTGCAAGAGAACAAAGTTGTTCAGAATTAAATTCTACGTCAGACACGATCATATTGTTGCAACAGCACGTGTGCTGTACGAGATATATTAAATATAAAATGTAACATTTTCGTTCAAAATCAGACACCCATGGAAATAAAAGGAAAAATTTATGTGTCAATTGTGGCAGTTAGTAACCTTACTTTGTGTTCATTATTTTTAAATATTATATTTGTACTGTTTTTTTTATATTAGCATATTGTTAAAGAAATGAATATAATTTCAACTTAAATAATATTAAAATATAAACAATAAGTATTACAATTAGCGAAACTTCTCTAAATTTACAGATAGATATTGTCTTTTATTTCCATGGCTATCTGATTTTTAACGAAAGTATTACATTTTATATTTAATATATCTCGTATTACAGTCCTGCTGTTGCAACAATTATAATCTTATCTGACATAGAATTTAATTGTGAACAACATTGTACTCTTGCAGTTTGGCTCTAAATCTTTCAGGAGAGAGAGTATCCGCAATTTTTTGAAATTCCATGTTAAAGTCCTATGTTCCGCATTTCCTTGCACACACTGTATATATATATATATATATATATATATATATATATATATATATATATATATATATAGGGTGTTCCATTTCAGCGTGCCACCATTGCTATCTCGAGAACTATAAGAGCTACGAGGTTGGTTAAATTAGCAAAGAACCACCATTTTACAAGACTAATACAATGAGCAAAAAAATTCTTTTTTTTCGACCAGTGGTTCTCAAAATACGGGACACAACTTTCTTATTTTAAATGGAAACATATGTTTATTTTTAGGTTATTGGATAGAGTATTTTTTTCTGAATTCAACGATATAAACATATCATACACTAATATAACAAAATAACTGAGAAAAATGCATATTAGATTTATATGTATTTTATTTATATCTGGCTGAAACAAGAGTGCTTTGGATAGAAAACAATTCATTTTCTTCTTAAAACTGACAGTTTAAGAACATAAAATTTAACAAAAAATAATCAAACAATGTTAGATAGAACAATATGTCTATGTTTTCGATTAATTACTAAGTCATATTTTACAACAGTGAAATATGGACTAATAATTAAATCTTCCCGGCTAATTACAACCAGAAATTAATTATTACCGTTTAATTTTGATATACCGTGCTGTGTGTCATCGTTCCTGCGGCCGTCTGATAGTTGAGTGTATAGTCCTTTGTAATTGTGTATTCACTTCATCTTCATAAATATTGACTATAGTTTATTCAAAATCTACGAGGAGTGAATGCTGTAGCTACATTTACACAGTGATACATCACAATAAAGTTTGAAGCACATAAAAATAGTAAAATATCGTGGTAAGGGCAATAAACTAAAAAAATAGATCAACGAGAAATGAAACAATAGCTAATGTGGCAAATGTCGTTGGGTACAGAAATGGCGTTATGCGAGCCAATCACAAGTATTTATTTTACTGTGCCAACTTTAGGTCACTCTTGCTAATTATTAAATAGAGTGTTTCATAATCCCTTATACAATAATATACTATTAATATGATTTTTAATAATAATAATACAGACGTGACCCAACTCTGTTTTTGACTTGATATCGACTTGTTGACTTGTTGAAACTTGAATATTTATTATGACGTTGTGTATTACCTTAAATTATTAAGAACTATATTATCCGGCTCAAATGACCGATTTATGAAATAGAGATTTATTTCAAAGAATATACATTTATTTTTTAATATACATTATTTTTTGTACAATGTCAATGCTTATTATTTTTTCGTCAATTCAATTTTTTTTTCACTGTCGACTATGTATCCTTTTTGCATATATTTTTCACTGCCGACTATATCTTCGTAACATTTTCCCCCGCAGTAATTCATCTGGATTACTTTCTTTTACTTTTTACATCTAGAATACATAATTTTGATACTGGTCGTCTAAATATTCCGTGAGATGTTTTAACATCAACTACTCTAATATTGCCATCTTTTCCTGGATACAAGGCTACTATTATTCCTTTTTGCCATGTATTCCTTGGTCCATTTGCGTCAACAGTTAGAACAATGTCTCCCATTTGAATTTCTTTTGTATTTTTAATCCATTTGTTTCTATTTAAAATAGATGGCAAATATTCTTTAATCCACCGTTTCCAAAAAATGTCCGTTAGTCTTTGACTTGCTCGCCATTGAGACATTAAATTTAGGTCTTGATCGTTTGACTGTGTACACGGAAATGCTAAATTTGATGGTCCAATCAAAAAGTGATTTGGTGTGAGGGCTTCATCATCATCAAAGTCCAATGAGACATGTGTCAAAGGACGACTGTTTATAATATTTTCTACTTCAATCAATAAAGTTCTTAGAACATATTCTTGTGGATATTTTTCTATTAAAATTTCTTTCAATATTGTTTTTATTGAACGAATCATTATCTCCCACGCTCCTCTCATATGCGGTGCTGACGGGGGATTAAAGAACCATTTAGTTTCTGTAATAGATAATTGTCTTACAATTTCATCTTGATTTAACTTTGTTAATGCTTCTTTTAATGCCTTGTCTGCTCCTTTAAAATTTGTCCCATTATCAGAATATAATTCTGTAGGATAACCACGTCTACAACCAAATTGACGAAAAACGTGAATAAAACTATTTGTTGTTAAGTCATGTGCAATTTCTATGTGAATTGCTCGGATTGCCATACATGTAAATATTACACCGTAGCGTTTTTCTCTGCTTCTTTTGACGGTTACTTCCAAAGGTCCAAAATAATCAACTCCCGTTTTCATAAATGGGCGAATGTTTGGTTCAATTCGACAATCAGGGAGTTGTCCCATAATTGGAACGGTTGGAGAAGCTCTCCGATTCTTGCATACTTGACAGTGCTTCCATGCTTGTTTTACTGCTTCTCTTGCATTTATTATCCAATATCTTTGGCGCAATTCATTGACAACTGTTTCTTTACCATGATGCTTTACTTTTTCATGATACATTTTTATCAATAATTTTGTTAAATAGTGTTTTGGATCTAAAACGACAGGATTCTGTACATTTCTATTCAAAATTGTTGATTTATTTAGCCTTCCATTTATTTTCAGTAGTCCATCGTTGTCCATTTTGACCACATGAGAATAAAGACGACTAGACTTTGGTATTTCTTTATTATTTTTAAGAATATTAATTTCATTGTTGAAACACTCCTTTTGAATTTTTCGCAATAATAAATGTTCTGCTAATTTTATCTCTTCTGGTTGTAATTCTCCATATGTTTTTACAGAATCTTTACAGTTTTTTATGAATCTTAGCATCCATCCTGTACTTCTAAGAATTCTGAACCAATTAGAAAATCTTTGAGGCTCTGGTGTAATTATGGAATTTTCTTTCATGTTAATATTTTCAACAAATTCAATTTTTCTAATTTCCAAATCATCTTCTTTGATTTTCAAATTATCTTCATCTTCAATGGTATGGTTCTGAGTTTTATTTAATAAATATTCAGGTCCAGATATCCAACGATAGTTTTTACCAAAATTAAATAATTTTGTCTGTTTTGTAGCATCATCAGCGACGTTGTTTTTTGAAGGAACATATTTCCATTCGTCTTGATTTGAAAGCTCTTGTATTTCTCCTACTCTTTGGGCTACAAATATTTTAAATCTCTTTGCTTCGGATTTTATCCAATATAAAACAGTATGTGAGTCTGTCCAGTATGTCACCGAACTTATATTAAGTTTTAATTCTTTTTGTAAGGAATTTCCAAGTCGAGCACCCATAAGCGCTGCTTGAAGTTCAAGTCTTGGAATCGATGTTGGCTTTAGTGGCGCTACTCTAGTTTTGCCACAGACAAATGAAATATTTATTGTTTCATTATGTTTAAACAATAAATAAGCCACAGTAGCGTATGCATTTTCTGAAGCGTCATTAAAAACATGTAGTTCAATTTTAGATTTATCTAATTCCAATGGTGAATATTGTCTTTTTATTCTAAAGGTGGTAATGCTTTTTAAATCTTCTAGCCAGTATAACCATCGCTTATTCATTAATTCTGTTATTTCATCGTCCCAATTGATTCCACTTCTCCAAATTTCTTGTAAAAGAATTTTCCCTTGTATAACAAAAGGTGCTAAAAATCCAATCGGATCATAAACAGACATCACTGTTTTCAAGACTTCTCTTTTTGTTGGTCTTTTTTGTCCTTTTAATATTTCGTTTGGGATTTTGTGAAATTTTGTTAAAAATCTAAAATTATCTTCTTTTGGGTTCCACCACAAACCTAAGATACGTTCGATTTGTGTTTCGGAAATAATCTCTATATTTTCCTCATTTTTTGATAATAATTCTGGATCTAAATGACGAAGAACATTTTCAGAATTTGAAAGCCAATTACAAATTATAAATCCTCCTCTTCTGTGTACATTTATTACATCTTCTATTAACTTTAAAGCTTCAGTTTCTGTTTCGGCTCCGCCGAGATAATCGTCCATATAGTGATCATTAATAATTGCATCCGCTGCTTTGGGAAATTGATGTTGGAAATGTCTAGCATTTTTATTTTTTGCTTCTTGTGCTAAACATGGACCGCATGTCGAACCAAAAAATACCACTTGAATTTCATATATATCTGGGTCTCTGTCTCGATCCATTCCTCGCCAAAGAAATCTTTGGGCGCATCGATCTTCTTCACGAACTTTCACTTGCAAAAACATTTCTTTAATATCAGCCACAAATGCAATTTTATTTATTCTAAAATTCATTAATATTGTAAGTAATGAATTATATAAATCAGGTCCGCTCAGAAGATAATCATTGAAACACACGCCGTTTGATTTAGCAGCTGCATCGAAAACAATTCTTAATTTCTTAGGTTTATTTGGATTTAGCACTCCAAAATGTGGTAAGTACCATATTTTCTTATTTGAAATTGAATTATCATGATTTGTTATCTTCTTAATATATCCTTTAGTCAATAAGTCGTTCATTTTTTTACAATATTCATTGGCATAATTAGAATCTTTGTCCATTTTTATTTCGACTAATTTCAATCGTTTTAGAGCATTTGATTTACTTTCTGGAAATCTCATTTCATTATTCTTCCATAATAGTGCAGTCTCATACCTATCACCAATTCTCTTCATAGTTGAATCAAGTATTTCTTGTGCTTGTTTTGAAAGAGAATTTTTAGGACAACTCAAACTCAAATTATCAATCTTCCATTGTTCTTTTACCATATCATGAATTATATCAATGTCATCTTTCGGTTTTTCATGAATATGGAATGTAAACTGTCTATCGGTCGATTTTAAATTTGAATTCCCATGTAGTACCCATCCTAATAATGTTTTACTGAGTACTGGTCCTGTCCAAGGTCCATGTATGTGTCTTCTATTAATCAGAAGTGGCCAATTGTCTTGTCCGATAAGTATTGTTGGTTTAGCGTTGATCATTTTTGGCAATTGTGTACCTTTTAAATAGTGATACTGTTCTGATAGCTGATTAATATCTATAGTCTGTTCTGGTAATGACAGTCCCTTCATTGTCCGTACACGTCGCAAGTGAAACGTTTTAGAGTTATGTCCAGTAATTTTCAAATTGACTGTTTCTGAATCTTCATGTTTTTCCAATTCTTCATTCGTCCACTGTATATGTAGAGATTGTCTGGGTCCCTTTAATTTTAATTCTTTTGCAATTTTCTCATCAATTAGAGTTACTGTTGAAGCATCATCTAATAATGCATAAGTGTCAATATAATTATCTTTATTTGTCAGTCTGACAGGTAATATTTTTAATAGAACTTGATTTTCAATATTCTGAGTGCAAATGTGACAGTTGACTTTTGAATTTTCAATTTTTGATTGACAGGTGTCATTTGAAGTTACTTTATGTTCATAAGTTTTGTGTAGAAGATAATTATGAGGTTTAGTGCATCCATTTTCGCCACAACTTCTTCTATTTTTACAATCTGTAATTCCATGATTAGAATTTAAACATGAAAAACAGAGTTTATTCTTTGTGACATATTCCCATCTTTTGTCGACTTCAAAATTTTTAAAATTGGGCATTTGCTCAAATGATGAATGTCATTATTACAAACAGGACATTTAGATTTTGAAGAGGTAAGTAGTACGGCTGTTTTTAAATTCTTATTAATTTTGTTTGTCTCTTCTGTGTCTGCATATCTCGGGATTTGTATGTCACATGCAGCTTCTGCTTGCTCTTCTAGCCATAATTGAAATTCAGTTAATTTACAATTTGTGGTCTTCAATTTTCTAATGTACTTGCTCCACATCATTTTATAATTTATTAGTAGTCTATTTATTAGTTCTTGTAATAAAGAAGGATTTCGTAAATGGTTTTCTTCATTTAAAGCTTCTATTGTAAACACTAGATTTTTAACAGCATCAGAAAAATCTATCAAATTTGTTAAATTATTTTCTTTTACAATTGGGACTCGTCTAACATTTTCTAATTGATGTAATATTATATATTCCGAACGTCCAAATCTTTTCTCTAATGTGTCAATCACTTTGTCTACATTTTTTGGTAATATTAATAAGGAATGAACAATTTCTTTTGCTTTTCCTTTTAAACACTTCTGTAATCTGATCAAGTTTTCTGACTCAGAAAATCCACAATTTTTTGTAGTATTCCTGTATTGAGTAATAAAGTTTGGCCATTCTATAGGATTTCCAGCAAAAATTGGCAAATCCTTTGACATTGATTGTCTCGATAAAAGCATAGACACTTGAGGAACTGTCAAATTTGTTCCATCGGCGGGTAACACTTTGTGTTTTGTACATTCTTTACAATTATTTGTATTCACCCATTCCTTTGTCCTCTGATTTAGGTCAACTTCTTCAATGAAATCTAATGATTCATCATTTGTACATAACGAAGTATTCTCGTTAAGTTCCGCTAATCTTAAGTTATATTCCAGTAAATTTTGTTCATTTTCCTTCTCGAACTCTAATTCTTGTTTCTTTTTCTCGAACTCTAGTTTCTTTTTTTCAAACTCTAGTTCTTGTTTCTTTTTCTCGAACTCTCTTTCTTTCTTTTTCGTCTCATATTCCAATTGAATTCGCAATTTTTCTTGGATGTAACTTTTATTTGAATGTTTTGAAGAATTCTTTTTTGAAGAATCTTTTTTTGTGGAATGTTTGGATTTGCACGAATGAATAGAATTATCTTCAACATCTGTTGTCACATTTGTTTGTACATTGTCGATTTGTTCAGTTTTATGTTTGACTTGTAGTCGTTGACTTCTTCTTAGTGTGGACATAATTTCCTTAGTTAATTCTTGTAGGCTTCGAAGGACCAAATATTATGACGTTGTGTATTACCTTAAATTATTAAGAACTATATTATCCGGCTCAAATGACCGATTTATGAAATAGAGATTTATTTCAAAGAATATACATTTATTTTTTAATATACATTATTTTTTGTACAATGTCAATGCTTATTATTTTTTCGTCAATTCAATTTTTTTTTCACTGTCGACTATGTATCCTTTTTGCATATATTTTTCACTGCCGACTATATCTTCGTAACAATATTTCTCATGTTGTATTTGGAGAGGAGTCGAGACAACACTAGCATACATGTGGATACGAACTAGTAGTGTTGAGCGGATGTCGGGAAAGTGCTGAGTTATCGGGTTAGCCAGAGCGAGTGAAATGGGCGTTTCACTCTTACATCGGAAACCGATTACCGCTACATCACATACTCATCTACACTCATTACACTCTAATTATTCGCTTCAATTTTTAATCTTGTTTATGTGCTCTACATATTATAAATTTTTACTTCCCGTTTCTTTACAAATTCAGATTCTCTTAAAAAAATCTGATTAATACTTGTACCATCCAAACGAATAAGTTCAATTCAAGTGCTGTTTATAATACAATTCATTGTTTTAAAGTTGATGGATCTGCTGAAGTCTCATGCAAAAATGTGTTCCTTACATATATTTCTGTCATTTTGTATAGGTATTCTATAATAAAATTAGTTCATAAATACTTAATTTACTACATAAAATTATTTACGTCTAATTTGACAAATGTTTTTGTAAAATTTTGAAAACATATATATATATATATATATATATATATATATATATATATATATATATATATATATATACAGGGTGTTCCATTTAAGCGTGCCACCATTGCTATCTCGAGAACTATAAGAGCTACGAGGTTGGTTAAATTAGCAAAGAACCACCATTTTACAAGACTAATACAATGAGCAAAAAAATTTTTTTTTTGACCTGTGGTTCTCAATATACGGGACCTTACTTTCTTATTTTAAATGGGAACATATGTTTATTTTTAGGTTATTCCATAGAGTATTTTTTTCTGAATTCAACGATATAAACATATATACTAATATAACAAAATAACTGAGAAAAATGCATGTTAGATTTATATGTATTTTATTTATATCTGGCTGAAAGAAGAGTGCTTTGGATAGAAAACAATTCATTTTCGTCTTAAAACTGACAGTTTAAAAACATAAAATTTAACAAAAAATAATCAAACAATGTTAGACAGAACTATATGTCCATGTTTTCTAATCATAGCACCCTTGTTTCAGCCAGATATAAATAAAATACATATGAATCTAACATACATTTTTCGCAATTATTTTGTTATATTAGTATATGATATGATTATATCGCTGGATTCAGAAAAAAATACTCTATCGAATAACCTAAAAATAAACATGTGTTCCCATTTAAAATAAGAAAGTTGTATCCCGTATTTCGAGAACCACAGGTCAAAAAAAAATTTTTTTTTGCTCATAGTATTAGTCTTGTAAAATGGTGGTTCTTTGCTAATTTAACCAACCTCGTAGCTCTTATAGTTCTCGAGATAACAATGGTGGCACGCTTAAATGGAACACCCTGTATATATATATATATATATATATATATATATATATATATATATATATATATATTTGGCCAGAAGTAATATAAAAATGTAATTGTGCATACCGGATATAAAATTTATATTTAATTATAACGTAGTCTTACTTCCGGTTGGCCAATTGTAGTCAAAATGTACACAGTTCATTATATTTGAATATAATTCTTAAATACTAATCTTTTTTTATATGTATCCTATTGGAGTTTGCGTGGACCAAAAATCGTCACAGTTAAAATGGTAAAATCATGTTCTAGGAACTGGCGACTCGTGGTGGAACACGAAGAAGGGTGGTGACATTAATAGAAAAACATAAATTTTTAAATAACAGTTTTTTTTAATCAGACCTCTGATAAACAAAAACAATCTTATTATTTTTAGTTCTTATTTTTAATATTATGCCGTCAGGCAAAACAGCACTACTTGTTATCTATATCTACAATACGATGCACAACAGCGATCTTGGGCTTACAGTTCGAGCGCCCCAGTTACATGTTAAAATTTCGTATATTAATTGTAGGCCATATATTGTATAAAAACAATCGAATTGATCCAATCTTAAGAGTAAGTTAACATGATACTCAGCGCAATATCTCGTAGAAGTAGTAGTAGTAGTGAATATTTTATTTGTGACCTTTCGGTGTTCAAATTTCTACATTATCTATATTTTACATTTCATGTGGCATTTGCATTATTATAACTTACTATTTAATCTATTTATATATACTTTCTTCATCCAATCTTTGTCTGGGTTTTCCTCGTGTAGTATCTGTTGTGTAGATTTGTCATTTCTCAGATTTTTGCTGCAGTCTCTTCTTAAGTGAATTATTGTCTCAAAGTCTCTCGTACTTATTCTGCATTGTCGGTCATCGTCTCTTATCCAGTATTTATTCCTTTTTTCTTCGTTTCCTGTTCTAAATCTTGCGTTTATTTTTAAATTGTTGTTTTCTGTTGTCAAGTATAGTGGTTTCCTTATATTCAATAAGTATTTATATCCTGGATTATACGTTGATTTATATATCTTTTCTCTTTTTATCTGAGCATGTATATCTTGTTTTGTCCGTGTAATTTCATCCACCATGTTTTGGCCTGTATTTCTTCGTCTTTCTATGTCTGTCGTTGAATGTCCGTTGTTTTCATAGAATTATGCCCGTTTTGCTTCCCGTTGGTTCTTTCCTGTTCTCTTTCTGCTTTTCTTGTTATTTCTAGCCAACAATCAAATGCAAGACTTTTCCATGGTGTCCTTCTTAATTTCTCTTCATACTTCATTGCTCTCCTTCCTGCTTCAGTCTTCATTTTAAACCGTTTTGTTTCTTCCTCTATTATATACACCGGTGTTTGTTTATCTAGTCCGAGTATCCATCGTATATATTTTGTTTGAATTTTTTCTAATTCGTTTTGTTCTTTCCAACCCCAAATTTCGGCTCCATGCATTATAATGATCGTTATCAATTTATCAAAAAGTAACATTCTTAATTTATTGTTGTTTTTGAATTTTCTTTGCACTATGCTCCAGATTTGTGGAAGAGCTATGTTTATTTTTTTGTTGTTTGCTTTATATGTTCATTCTCTTTACCATTCTTCTGAAATGTATACCCCAAGTATTTGAAAGTTTTTACTTTTTTTATTTCTTTTTCTTCCCATGTCAATGTTTCTTTTGCTTCCCTGCCTTTTCCTTTATTGAAAACAACAATCTTGGTTTTTTCTGTGTTTAACACCATATCTTTTTTCTTCAAGTTCATTAGTCTCTTCATTAAGGAATCCATTTCTTGTTTTGTTTTCGCAACTATTGCTAGGTCGTCGGCGTACGATAATGTCCAAAACTTTTTGCTCCCAATTACAATGCCTCCTGTCTGTCCTTTAGTAAAGTGAGCTTCAATGTCTGACTTATAAATAGAGAAAAGAATAGGACTTAATGGGCACTCTTGTCTAACTCCGCACGTTGTCCAAAAATCCTCTCCTTCTTCTTCGTCTATTTTCACCGAACTTATGGTTTCAGAGCATATTTCTGCTATTCTTCCTACTAGGTTTTCTTCGATGCCAGATTTCGGCAATATGTCAATCATCTTTTTCCTATTTACAGTATAGAATGCTGCCTTCAAATCTGCAAATAGTACATATAATTTTCCCTTTTTTTGCTTATTTTCTTCTGTATTGCATAATTTAATATACACATGTTATCAATTGTACTTCTTCCTTTTCTAAAGCATGCTTGGTTATCTTCTAGTATATTTTTCTCTTCTGCTTCTTTACTTATTTTTTCCTGTAAGATCATGGCGTATATTTTGTATGCCGTGTCTAACAGTGTTATGCCTCTGTAGTTTTTAGTTTCTTCTCTGCCTCCATTTTTGTGTATTAGACTGATAATACCTATCCTCCATCTTTGTGGAAAGCCTTTTCCTTTCCAAACATTATTTATTATTTTTGTAAGTCTATCGACTGCTTCGTTTGTTCCGTATATCCAAGCCTCGTTTTGTATTCCGTCTTCAACTGCGGCTTTTCGTTTTCTTAGTTTCTGTATTTATCGTCTTACATCACTTTCTGTTATATCTGTCTTTAGACTGTGTGTGCTTTGGGTTTCTAATGATATATTTTTTTATCAGTTCCGTTTAGTCATGAATTATTTTCTCCAAATGCTCATTGGTATGTTTTTGATGACTGTGATATGGTTTTTCCTTTCTAATTAATATATTGCCAGATATTTATTTTATTTGATATATTTCTTATTATTTCCTTTTCTTTTTTTTTGTTTTAGTTTCTGCTTTGTTTTGCATAATTCTCTATATTCTTTTCGCTTCTTTAGAAAGTCTTCTTTTCTTCCCGTGCCTTTTCTTTAGTTCTTCTGTAAGTTTCGTACTAAATTTTTTTTGGTTGTACATTCGCAGTCCCACCAATTACTTTTTCTTATATTATCTTTTTCTTCCAAATTTTCTTTGTTAATGAGCTATGTATATTATCTATCAGTTCGACTAAAGCTTTGTTACAGTCGTCTTCTTTAAATATTTTTTGTTTTAATTTTTATTGATACTTTTTTTTTGCATTCTTCAGATCAATCTATTATTATTTTTTCTTTTACTGTTTTTGTTTTTTCACTATTTTCAATATTTTCAGTCCATTTTCTTCCACGAATTCTAGGAGTTTTTCTCCTTCGCTGTTAATTATTTTATCTTTTGATGTCCTGTTTTTTTCAGTTCCGTCTCTAATATCAATAATTTTTCCTTCTTCCCCTATTCTAGCGTTGAAGTCTCCTCCTAATAATAAATTGTTTTGTATGAGTTTTATTTCTCCTTTGCTGTATGTTGTTATTATTTTCCATTTTTCCCCTTCTATTAGTAATGTTCCATACTCCTTCTCTCCGGTATTTCCTCTAATGTGTTTCTGACCCCAGTTATTATTCCTCCTTTAGCTCTTCCCTTTTTATGTTCTCTATTTGCATATACGCATTTCCATTTAAATTTATTCGGAAGTTTAGTTTCCCAGTTCGTCCAATCTTTCTCTTCTATCCACGTTTCTACTAGCCCGATAAAATCAAATTCTTCTAAAAAATTCCAAAAATCATTGTCCTTATTCTTTAAGCCGGCGATGTTCCAAAATCCTATTTTAGTCCGATCTGTGTTATTCGGCGCGCTTAATTTGAGTCATTTTTTGGATCATCGTCTTTTGGTGGTGCTGTTGGCACAGTTTCTCTGCAAATGGATCCTGTTGCGCTGCCTTTAATTGGTCTTTCATCATATCCAGTATAGCTGCTTGACCTTGGGTCCTTATAATCAGGAATGTGTGTTATATATGAGGTTATTGGTTTCTTTCTCTTCGTTTCTTGTCTTTGATTGTTTGTTACATTTTTTGAGGTCCTTTTTCCTTTGTTACTTCTTCAACTTTTTCTTCTGATAGTTGTCTTTTCTTTTCGTTTTTTTCGTGCAACGTTCTTATTGCTTCTTCTTTTTTAATTGGCTTACTGTCAACATACAGCTTGTTGTATTTTATTATTACGTGTTTGCCCTCTTTACTCTTTATGCATCTTCTGCAACTACTTTCGGGAAGTCTTCTGAGATTACAATGTTTGTTCCTTTCAGTAGCTTTGTATTTGTTAAAATATGTATTACCTTCCTTCTTCAAGTGAATCTTATTAAAACTGGTCTATTCTTGCGGTTTTTTTTAATTCCAATTCTGTATATTGTCTGTCTCAAAGATGGATATATCTACTTTTAATTTTTCGGTAATTAAATCTAGGCATTCCTTCTCGAGTTCATGTCTACTTTTCTCTCTTTCCATTAATCCGAATATAATAATATTTTTTTGTCTTTTACTGCGCTCTAGATCTGCCTACAGTTCTTTGTGGTCGATTAATATTTTCCTATGATTATCAAGGGCGTCTGCTGTTATTGTAAACCTGTCTTGCATTGTCTGTTTTATAATTGCTATGTCAGTTTTTAAATCTGCTATCGCTTCTAATATTTTTGTTTTTATGTTGTGCTACTAGCTCTATCTGTGCGTTTTAAATAGTAGCTTAGCGTCGGTAATTGTTATTACTATTTCGTATTCGGGCGGAAAATTTTTCGAGCCCCAATGAGAGAAGCTACATAAGTTGACGAAACTTACAACAAAAAGATGCTGAATTAGAGCATTTTTTGTTTTTACATAAAAAAAATAATTTATAGTTATCTATATTGTTGATTTTCTAATTCAGGAGCGAGTGAAATTAGAGGCGAACACTTACTTAATAATCTGGTTTTTATTAATATATAATACACTCTGACACTTTTTAGGTGGTAATTAAAAACAATTGAATGAAACATAATAATGTACGAATAGAATCTAGTCGCAGTGAAAGATTTGACAGCTGTCATGATCATTATGTCAATGATGAAATCCTACAATCCCCCCCTCGGAAGGATCTTTGCTGCATCGTGATGATCATTCCGCCTGCCTGCTATCTTCTTTATTGGGCACAATGATCTTCGTGTAGATTTCGGTTCAGTGGCTTCGTCAATAAATCCGCCGGATTCTGGTTCGTAGGTACATACTTCAGTTGCATGGTACCATCCATGACCCTCTCGCGAATGAAGTGATGTTTTATTGCAATGTGTTTTGTGCTGGACCTGTCGGTGTGGTTCGTCGCGTGGGCGATGGCCTTCTGGCTGTCGCACCAAATCAGAGTCGATTCTCCAACCAGTTCACCTTGGTCCAACAGTTTCAGAAGCTCCTTAATCCAGGTGACCTCCCTTGCGCAGGCGGCCAACGAGATGTACTCAGCTTCCATTGTGCTCAGCGCGACTGCCGTCTGCTTCGCGCTCTTCCAGTAGATTGGGACGCCTGCTAGTGTGATCAGGTACCCACTGGTGCTCTTCCTGTCGCTCGTACACGTAGCCCAATCTGCGTCGGAGTACGCTGATAATGGCTGGCCTGTGGGACGATAAGTGATCTTGTACTGCTTTGTCTTCTTTACATACCTCAATATTCTCTTCACAGCATTCCAATGTTGTCTATTGAAACACGAGCAATATTGGGCTAATTTGGCTACGGAGAAAGCGATATCCGGTCGAGTCTTTTGAGAAAGATAGAGCAGTCCACCGATTAGTTCCCTGTGTGGGACATCCGGACAATCTTCATCGCTATTCTCCTCTAAGAATTTTGGCTTAGACTCTATCGGCGTTGAGGCTCCTTTTGCGCTCTGTAGTCCAAATCGGTTAATCAGCTGGTCAATGTAGTCTTCTTGAGAAAGTACGTTGCTTCCATTTTGATCTTTCTTAAATTTGACTCCTAGCATGTGTGAAATCCAATATGTTTAACCTCAAAACATTTGCCAAGCAGGGATTTCACCTTCTGTCTTGTAATTTTGTTTTTCGTTATGGCCAGCATGTCATCAACGTATACAGTCAATATGGCTCGGCCTTGTTCTGCGGTAAACTCGTAAACAAAAGGATCGATTTGATTACGTACAAACCCTATTTTCGTCAACGAGTTGTTCAAATGGTCGTTCCAACATCTGCCGCTTTGCTTGAGCCCGTAGATTGACTTCTTCAACTCACAGACAAACCTTTCTTTCCCAGCCTGTACAAAACCCTCGGGTTGTTCCATGTACACGACTTCTTTGAGGTCGCTGTGTAGGTAGGCGCTCTTTACGTCATATTGATCGATGATCCAATTCTTCTCGACGTTAGCAGCCACTAATAAGCGAGTGGTTTCGAAACTGGAAACAGGAGCATAGATCTCATTATAATCTGTACCTTCGTTGCGTGAATCCCTTTGCTACAAGACGGGCTTTGAATCGATGAGAGTCATCCGTTGTTTTCTTCTTGAAAACCCATCTACATTTTACGAGTGTTATTCCCGCCGGTGGTGAAAAAAGTTTCCATGAATCGTGTTTTTTTAACGAGGTCATTTCTTCAGTCATTGCGTCTAACCATTGTGACGATTCTGTAGAATTGATGGCGTCCTGGTAGCACGAGGGATCTTCACCAGCACCCGTCATGACGTTCGATCGAGGTTGGCGAAGTGTCATTCTGTGTCTGCCAAGGCTCTCTGATCGTACCGTTCTAGTACCCTTCCTCGGCCTTCCACTTTTCCTCATTGTTTCTTCAGGGTCCGCTGGAACTTCTTGGTCCTCTACTTCGTGAAGTTTTTTCTCGGAAACTGCTCAGTCTCGACGGTGACGGTCTCCAGATCGTCGTTACTCGCAGTAACAGTTGATTCGCGAACTTCTCTCGAATGCTTCTGACTATAGACCTCTTCAGGAGACGTTTCAATGAACATGCAGTCACGTGACTCATCAACTCGCCGCGTTCCAGGTGTCTAGATGCGGTATCCCCGACCGTGAAATGCGTACCCGACCATTAATCCTATCTGAGCTCTTGCTGTCAGCTTGGATTGACGTTTAGACTTCGGTATGTGGACAAATACATTACAACCTACAGCTCGTAGGTGTTTAACGCTCGGCTTCTTTCCGGTTCATAATTCATATGGAGTCCGTTCCTTGATGTGAGAATTTGTAGCACGGTTTCTCACGTACGCCGCTGTACAAGTTAACTCAGCCCAAGAGCTCTTCGGCAGATCAGTTTCTCGAATTTGCGCTCGAACTAGATCAAGTAGCGTGCGGTTGAGGCGTTCCGCTACGCCGTTTTGTTGCGGAGTGTATACCATCGTCGTTTCATGACGGATACCTTCGCTTTCGCAAAATTCTCTCTAATTCTTATTACAGAACTCAAGTCCATTATCGGTTCTGACACGTTTTAGCTTTTTGTCGGTTTGCTTTTCGACTTTGGTTTTCCACTTCTTAAACTCACCTAATGCATCACCTTTCTTCTCCAGGAAAGGGACAAAAATGTATCGGCTGGCGTTATCTATTATGGTAAAAAGATACCTTTTTCCTCCCCAACTTAGCATGTCGACTGGCCCCATCAAGTCGCAATGTACAAGTTCGAGTACCTTCGTCTTTAGGTTGTTGTTTTCGAAGTTCTTTGGAAAAGGCTGACGCGTAGATTTACCTGCCAAACAGCTGCTGTATGGGGTTAGGGAGCTTTTCTCGACCTGTAATCCAACAACGGAATCCGCATTTGCCATCTCGAGTATCTTCTTCTTACTGATGTGCATCATCCGACGATGCCACAGGTCGATTGACTTCGGTTTCTCGCTTCCGCAGCACAGTGTATCCAACTTGACCTCGATGCATGGCTTCGCGTTGATGGCGTAGAGCTCACCCTGTTTCTCTGCTCGAATCAACAACCGTCCATTCACATCTTCAATATAGCCTCCTTTGTGGTCGAAAATCACCTTCATTTTGTTTTTGGTTAGTTCCCGTACAGAGATGATACCGTGACCGATGTTTGGAACCAACAACGTGTCTTTCGCAGTGAATTCCTGGAAATCAGAAAGACTGTTAACTAGCTTTGCTCTTACGGTGCCTTTTCCGGTAGAATGTGTTTTGCTGCCATCTGCCATGGTTATAACAACGTTGGTAACTGTCTTCATATTAATGTCGGAAAAATAATCTTCAATTGGTGTCTTATGATGGGTAGTCGATGATCCAACTGTCGCTACTGATCCTCACGTTACCACAATATGCGCTCATTGTCACTACGCGAGACTTTTCGTCGGATTTATGGACTTTCTTCCTCTCAGGACAAAATCTGGCGATGTGACCGTTTCCTTGGCAGTTAAAACAAATAAGGTTTTCTTTTTGTCAGTTTTTCTTCTTCCTCTGATCATCTTTCTTATCCTGCGGAGCGCTTTCCGATGATTTTTCTGGCTTATGGAATCTCCGGTTTCCTAGTTACTTAATCTTCGCCACTAGTGCCTGCTGTTTGTTGTCGCTGCCTTTAGTTCTTCTAGCATCTTCCGCAAGCAAGCGGCTCTTGACAGTGGCACTTGTAAAGTCTGCTTCTGGAAAGTTGCACAATGCGGAGATTACTGTGTCCCACTCGTCTGATAATCCGCAGAGAATCGTCATTGCCAAATCTCCATCCTCTATTGTGTCGCCAAAGTTGGCTAAATCTGCAACTGTTTTGTTAATTTGGCCTAAATAGCATTCCATTGACTCGTAATTCAACATTTTACACGAGTACAATTTTCGCCGTAATTGAACTGTTCGGAACTTACTATCTGTTGCAGCATACAACCTTTGAAGTTCTTCCCATAATAGTTTTGCTGTTGTCAGCTGACGAATGTGCATCTGTTGTTCGTCGCAGATTGTGAGAGCGAGTTTGGCGAGAGCTTTACCTTGACGTGAGATGAATTCCTTTTTCTCATTTGCGGTGACATTTTTGTCAGGTTCTTCTTCTCCGGGGTTAATGGTCGAACAGAGATCGCACTTCGTCAGTACCATCCTTATTTGGTACGACCATGAAGCATAGTTTGCGCCGTTTAGCTTTTACTTTAGGTAACACAAGATCACGCAACACAATACACGTGAACACTCGTACACTTTACTTTACTTAAACTAACTTTATATACATATTTAGACTTAAACTGAATATGGCAAAAATTATAAAGGAACTAAGTTTCTTCTTCTTCTTGCTACACGACCTGATCCATGCACTTTCAGAGCCCAGTGCTTTGGACTAATGTGCGTCTAATCCGTATCAGATGCCTAAAACTGAACTAAACTAATTTAAAATTAAACTAAACAGACTACATATGTCTGCGTCCGATCTACAGTTAACACTAATAATAATAGTTAAGAGTTGTAAGATGCAATTTCGCACGAAGTGGAAAAGTTAAACAAGAGCTGCGAAGCAGCTACTTTGTAGTTCTATAAGAGCGTAACTGCTTTATAAATCGAATTATGTACATTTACTCCGACCATTACGATGAAAGAATTGTCAACTACAGAACATAAAAATTGTGGATCTGTCAACCTCAAAATAATAATAAATTAATTTAAAACTATTTTCAATCCAATACAACAATATTAATAATAATAATAATAATAATAATAATAATAATAATAATAATAATAACAATAATAATAATAAATACCTATACTAATAGTAAATAATAAATTTCTTATTTATTTCTTCATTAATTTTAATATTTTAAATTAAAAATCACATCACAATAGCCCTACGTAGAGAAATAAGATCAAGCTTTTAAGAAGCTTCATACCAAGTTTTCCTTTTTTAATTCCGATCAGTTGTAATAAGCTACTTGGCTTGATGAAGCTATGTTATTTACTTGAAGGATGTGTATGTTCCAGGAGTGGGTCGGACAGTGCAGAATGGGTCCGGAGGGCAGCACGGCGCGTCCCCGCTGGGCAGCCCGGCGCCCACGCACCACGAGCACCAGTACGGCCGCTTCGATGCCAGCGCGCTGCATATCGCGCATGCGCTGCGCCAAACCGAGCTGCAGAAGGCCTACCGCCAGACCAGGGAGAAACCCATCGACTGCTATCTGGTGAGTCTCTAACAGTACAAGAACTTCTATCTACACATACATATTTAATTAAAAGTGTTCGGGTGTATAATAGTGTAGAACACCATAATATAAATTTATTGAAGAGCTGCAGAATTTCAGAAAGTACAGGTATTTATTAATGTTGACAAAAAATAAATTTCTGAGCAGTTATTTATTCATTCGCGTGAAATAGAAATATCATCCATTACTGCCACATAGATAAGTGGATAACTCTGATTGGTTAAATTCGTAGGCGTGGTTGTAATATCACGCGGTCTTGTTCTCATGTGAGAGCAAGCTATCAGTTGACAATGACAGCGTTTCTGCACAAATTTATAAATGATTGATTTCTTATGGTGTTTATATTTTTTTTTCTTATAAAAATTTAAAATATTTTAAAATAGTTTTGAAAATATCTTTGGACTATTAACAAGTTTTGATAATTCAGTAAAAAATTATAAATTTTCTCTAATTAAGTTTTAATAAATCAGGTTGTAGGTTTTAAAAACGGATTAAAATGATATCTGTTTATTTTATTCTCGAAGTCCTTATTTGAAAACCCAAATAAATTTCACGTGAACTCAATTGCTGCGAAATTGAAAAATATTTGCACGAACCGTTCTGTTCATATATTATAGTTGTCATGCCTAGAACTTCCAGTTCTGGAACAGTTTCAAGTAAAGAATTCGAACAAACTTTTTATTGACCTGCAGAAAAAAGTAAATAAAAAACAGTGAAAACCTAGCTATATAAAATATTACCGAAAGTTTTCAACAATACATAATTGAAAAATTAAGATATGAGGCTCCTAAAGACAAGAGATTTCAATGTAGAAACTTTGTTATGGCACTTTCTACCATATTGTACATACTATTTTTTACACAACTATAAAATGTATTTCTGAAATAATCATAAAAACCGAGTTGTGACGACTATTTTCTAAGTGATGTTTAGTCATTTATAAACAACAACGAAACGTTATTAAAAGTAGAAGCGTTAATCGTTAAGGTTAGGTCAAAAACTTATATAGAATAACGTTTATTTATTTGGGTGAAGTGTGAAAATAATTTTAATACGAATATTTATATAATGACTTAAGTTTAATGAACGAATAATAAATTATAAAAATATAATAAAAATAAGTAACACTATGAATAAATAAATATAAAAGTAATTTAATTATGAGTAAAAACTTAATCACTAAGAATATTTATTTAAATACTTAATATTACGCAGTATTTATTTATGCGATATTAATATCAGCAACTATTTATTTTCATCACTCCTATTAATATTAGATTGTCTCCGCGGTTTTTTCTGCATGGCTTAATATATCTGAGCAATTAAACTCTCGAATATTCTCGGAGGATCGATGCGTCAGCACAATAGCAGAGTGATGAAACGTGTCTCTACTTGTCTGAGGCCGGCGCCCGCGGCGTGAACTTGCATTCACTATATTGCTCCCTCCTTAAGACTGTTTCGTCCTGGAATTGTTCGTGATGACGAAATCTACACGCATCATCTTTAGTTTAACTAGAGGTCTTAAAAAAGTAACAGTCAAAAATCCATTTGAGTCCTTCTTCTTCTTTAGGGTTGAAGCTGCAGAATAGAATATCCATTCCGGTAAAGCGGAAGACTGTCTCTAACATGATTGTAAGTGATGTGTCCAAGTTTCGTTGTTCCAGCTCATTCTTGAGACTAAATTTTATTTTTTCATCGCCATATTCTTTATTTTCAGTTTACACTTCACCTTACACCCGACAGCAATTGTTACGTTTATTTATTTGGGTAAAGTGTAAAAGTTATTTGTGCTGCTAGGTAGAAAAGTTGTCCTTTCCTGCTCCGAAAGATACTTCTTGAGGATCAGAAAACAACTTTACTACCGTAGCACACACTCTTTTTTATCCTACGCAACAAAACAATATAATAAATAATAGAAACATCTTACGAATACTGAATAATATGACATTTAACTGAACCCAACGAAATTTATGAAATTTTTACCAACATTAAAAATAGAATAAAAACAAAAAAAAAATTACATATAAATAAGATTAGCAACTATTATTAACTGATTATATATAATAAAAATACATATAATCTAACGTATGTATCAAAATTATCTAAACGAATGTGAATTGAGATTTTTCAACAATTAACGTAATCATAAAAGACGAGTATAATATGAATAATAAATCAAAAATAGTTGTTTTAATTAACGTTTTACATTACCAATAAA
Organism: Stenolophus ochropezus; assembly: GCA_035578165.1. NCBI lineage: Eukaryota > Metazoa > Arthropoda > Insecta > Coleoptera > Carabidae > Stenolophus > Stenolophus ochropezus. Next base: position 8,168,245 of record JAQOWZ010000008.1, on the reverse strand, counting down.
TTAAAATTATAATTTGACAGAATGTAATGCTAAAATATTTAAGTTCTCATCCCTACATTTTGTCGGCCTAAGCATAACAGAGAATTTCTGGACAATTTTTAATTCTGTAGTACTAGTCAATATAGGACGTAGGCGCGAAAAAATAATTTTAATACGAATGTTTATATAACTAAGTTCACTGAACGAATAAATAAATAAAAATATAAAAAAGTAATTACTATGAATACAGGGTGTTTAAGGTCTTTTTATTTTATTTTTAATGGATGCTACTACAGGTCAAAAGAAGGCGAAAAACATTATAACACCTTAATAAAATATTTGTAATAAAAGAGATATGAATTTTTTTAGTTTTTATAAAGGAGAGGTAAATTAATGTTGAAAAAAGTTGTAGTAACCTATGCAATGACAAATTTTTCTCTTTTGTTTTTTAATTTGTTTATCTCTCAGTTGCAGTTTATTACAACTTAATTGTGCAACGTCTATTTCTATGTGATTATTGTTATTAATTGTGTAAAAATTGAACAATGTACCATTGGTATTCTAATACAGAATTAGTTGACATGATGCTTATTTATGGGAAAGTGCATCAAATAGGCAATGTCCTATACCTCAACAGTTTAATATTTTATTTAATTTTAATATTTAATAATACGTGCTTGAGATAATGGTGATCTGCGAAATAATAAAGGGCGTGATGGAGGTCCTGGACGGTTCCGACGAATTTTAGATGCGGATGTACAAATTTTAAATCTCGATGACGAAAATTCTTCAATCAGTACACGACAAATTGCTCGGCAAATAGGTGTCTCAAATCGCATTGTATGGAGAACACTACGCGAGTATCAACTATATCCGTTTCATGTACAGCGAGTACAAGCTTTACAACCTCAAGATCATCCTCAGCGCGTACGGTTCTGTAGATGGTTTTTGCGCAAAAATGACGAATACCCAATTTTTCATTGAGTGTGTTGGCGACTGACGAAGCTACGTTTACTCGTAATGGCATAAACAATTGCCACAGTACGCATATCAACTTTTTTCAACATTAATTTACCTCCCCTTTATAAAAACTAAAAAAATTCATATCTCTTTTATTATAAATATTTTATTAAGGTGTTTTAATGTTTTTCGCCTTCTTTTGACCTCTAGTATCACCCATTAAAAATAAAATAAAAAGACCGTATACACCTGTATATATATATATATATATATATATATATATATATATATATATATATATTTATTTATTTATTGTGACGTCGTTACGTCACACAATGTAAAATACGTCGTCACAGCCTATAAAGCAGTAACTCGTGCAAAAGCACAATAATTAGTCGACAGGTACGGTATAATAAAATAAACAAACGCTGTCGCACTATTCGTTGCCAAATCTCGGGCGCCACTCTATGTAACGGTAGAGACGTCTAACTCGTAGGTTTCCAGTGACGACGACCACGGATATCCCGAAGGAGAAAAATGTCCAAGGTACGGATTCGAACATTGGTTGTGGTCGCTCGCTTGGACACAATGTCACGGAACGAAATCTGTGTTGCTCGCTCACCCACGTGCACGCGATGCGAGGGCGAGGTAAAAACGAACGCAAAACCAAATTCAGCGGTACTATCCTTTATTAGTCCTAGCGGTGGCCGATGGACAAGCCGAATCCTGTACCGCGGCTCACGAAGCAAAATGACTACACCCGGATTCAAGGATTCTTTCTACGCCGAAATTCATCCAAAATTATCTCGATAGTAGTAGCGCAATCACTAGTTCTTCTCCGCCCCTTATGTTCTCCAGTGGAAGAACAGGAAAACAAACGGAAAATAATTCAAATAAAAAAACTCTGCTTTACAACTTTTGTTTGTTACGTCTTTATTTGACCAAAAACTCACTAAAAAAAACCACAAGTCGGTTAACGACCGCGCTTTTATAAATGTTCACCCCTTCCCCTCCATATCTATCATCAGAGGTGAACATAGTCACAATTTATTTACAATATAAAAAAATAAATATAAATAACATTTAAATACAATACAAACAGTAATAAAACAACACACTTACTATTGCCTTAAATTACTAAACGAGTTAATTTCGCCGCATGATTACAACCCAAACACATGTTGGATGGTTATGTTTTTCAAAACTCCACTTTCACAAAAACCACTGCGATTTGTTTGGCACTACACTATGTAGAACATTGTCTTGCATCTCTTGGTGTTCGAATCAAGGAAATCAACGTGGTGACTTGCAGAACAAAAAAACGCGATGTAAAAAAATAAAATTCCATGTTGTTCTGCCATTTCTAGACATGCGCGCGCTGACCTTGCGCGTTTGCTTGATTCGAATGCAAAATTCTAGGCAATAGTATCAAAATATTTGAAAGGTAGAGCTTCTGTAAATTTGACTATAAATTTACGTTCAAAAACACTGTTACAATAAAACTGCTTCGTGACGCTTCGTCACAATATATATATATATATATATATATATATATATATATATATAACTCTCGAATTTTCTCGGAGCGTCGATGCGTCAGTACAACTGAAGAGTGCTTTAATGGTGTCTCGACCTATCACCAAATACCCTGTACAATTAACAAATTAATTTGTTAATTTGTTTATTACTAGCGACAACATAAAATCACAGTCCAAATTTCACACTTTAAAAATAAATCTCGTTTACCACAAAAGATTTTTCAGTCGCGTTTTACTAATATTCTTATTTCACTATGTTCTTTTAGAGAAAATAATAGGAAAAATGGTTTAGCATTCCATTGATGGACTATATGATTAAATACTTGATTTTCAAAATTATTAATCACTGGAAAAAATATCTTATAAATTCCACAAAGCCATTTAAAGGGTGCTGCATATTTTACAGTTTTCATTAATATTTTTGTCGAAATATCCATTTAATACAAAATATTTGCAAAAACTTACAGATGGCTGTCACGTCCGGTTGATTTATTTTCTTGAAAAATTGATCAACTTGCGCTGATAGAAATATAGACAGACATTTCCTATTCACTGTTTGACGGTTTTTAGTTATAAATAAATAAAAATTAATGAAGCACCTACTTATATTTATAATAACCCCCGTCGCAAACAGAGGGATGTAGTAAGTTTATTTGTGTATCAGTGTTTCTGTCTGTGGTATCGTAGCTCATAAATGAACCGATTTTGGTTTAGAATTTTTTTTTGTTTAAAAGATGACTTGATCGAAAATGATCTTAGCTTTGATTCAACAAAGTCTGTTCTTGTTGATGAGGGGACGAGATCAATTTCCACATGTCTGATCAATTCTAAATTTGATATCAGGTTTTTAAATGACAAATTATATCAAATGAACACTGATGCTGGTAGAGACAAATAATTTAACAATTATAATGAAACAACGGTAAAAATTATATATACACATAATCGTACATACCTAACGGATTAAAAATAAAAATATATTTTTACAAATATTATAATGGTACCATCATCAGTATGTTTTGTTTGACATAAAATACTTTTTTTATCATACAAAAGGCGTTTTGCTGATAAAAATATAATTAGTAACACTCAAATAATGTTGAAAAAGTTGTTTTATATGGGGAATATTTTACTGATATCAGCTGTACATGATTCGTTGACTTCAACAAACCTATAGTTGTGTCAAATAAAGTTTATAGGACTTTACTAAAATTGAAATAAAAATGAACATACTCAATGTGATGTTCCGGATTTCCGAAATTCATTTTTTTTTTGAGTCGTTTGTTTCGGTGTCCCGTAGAATCTTTTCGGACATGTAATTAATTCGGATTTTACATTTTGATTCAAAATTTAATAGGTACTTTTTACGTATTTTCTATCGAATTCTATTTATTTCATTTCATTACTTAAATCAGTGCTGGTGAAAATAATATTTTTTTTTAAATAATATTTTTTTTAATAAATAATGAAAAAATTATGATTTTATTTGCAAAATTCATTTTAAAGTATTATAGAAATAATGTCATTAGAAAAATTAAATATTAAAGGGGACATATCTTTGACATACGTCGAGACAATGTTTTGAAACTGGCAAATTATAAATCGGCAATAAGCTCCCTATACGTATGTCCTGTGGTGCACGAATCATTTAATGTTTAATGTAAAAATTTAGTCAGGAAAGAATGTTCAAGATCAAAAGTAGTTATTGTGCTCAATATAATAATTAATTTATTAATTTGGTATTGTTTAGAAAAAAAAATAGAATTTTAGACAAAATATATTATTTTATAAAATTTGACTGGAAGTTATTAACTTTCTCAAAAAAAAATCACAAATGAGACCAATCCTGACCTGAATTGAAAGCAACAGAAATAAATAACAATTCAACAGAATTTATTCGTCCACTCAAGAAGCATAACGTAAAATTATTTTCACATATACAGGGTGTTGCATTACGGCTCGGTGAAAATTATGTGCCTTTTTTCAAATGAAACACCCTGTATATTTTTATATTTTTTCAATTGTATTTTATTGTCCTACACGGACATATTAATTAGTTACAGTTGTACAGAAAAAAAATTCTTAATATTTACTATTAAAATAACTTCAGTACGTCATTATAAAATAATGCATGTATTTGGTCTTTTTTAGAGAATAAACGGAATAACTTGGCAACGCCGCGGAAAACTAAAACAAAATTTATATGTCCGTATAGGGGAATAAATACAATAGAAAAAATATACAAATATATAGGTTGTTCCATTTAAAAAATGAAAATAATTTTACGTTATGCTCCTTGAGTAATTGAATAAATTTAGTTGATAAGTTAATGCTGTATTTCTAACGACAAGGGAGATATCGAAGACGGGCGTTTCGATATATATATATATATATATACAGAGATTGAAACAGGATTTAACATTTATGTTATGTGTATAAGTAATTTATTTATATATCATGTACATAAATCAGATATATAATTCCATGAAAATTTTAGTTCTTGAATTCAAAATCCTTAAAACAAAAACATCTATGGGTTATACAATAAGATTTTTCATCAATTTATATATTTCTGTTGCTTTCAATTCAGGTCAGGATTGGCCTCATTTGTGATTTTTTTTGAAAAAGTTATTAACTTCCAGTCTAATTTTATAAAATTAGTATATTGTGTTATTAAGAGTAAAAGTGATACTTTGTGTGTGCCTCGCATGCAATTGTCCGACTCGCTTCGCTCGTCGTGCAAACTTCCATGCTCGCCACACAAAGACAATTTTACTCTGAATAACACATGCTATTTTTTCTTCAAACTTAGAAATTTTAAAAAATAAACTACTATGTGACGTTTAATAAGTAGGTTACCTGTCAGTTATTCATAATTTTTAGTAACTTTATTCTTAGGTTATCTAGTTTTTATAGTGACATTTAGGGCGATATTACAGATTTCTATTGTACAAGTTATTTCTTATTGGTTGATTCTACATACGGCGGCGAAAAAGTTATACGGCGGCTAGAATAAAAATTATATTACGGAGGCATAGAAATTAAACTTCAACCTTGTCAATCACGTCACAGAAGATGTCACTTTTATGACGTTTGAAGAAAAAATATATTTTGTCTAAAATTTTATTTTTTTCTAAACAATACCAAATTAATAACTTAATTATTATATTAAGCACAATAGCTACTTTTGATCTTTAACATTCTTTCCTGACTAAATTTTTACATTAAACATTAAATGATTCGTACACCACAGGACATACGTATAGGGAGCTTATTGCCGATTTATAATTTGCCAGTTTCAAAACATTGTCTCGACGTATGTCCGAGATATGTCCCCTTTAATATTTAATTTTTCTAATGACATTATTTCTATAATAATTTAAAACGAATTTTGCAAATAAAATCATGATTTTTTCATTATTTATTAAAAAAATATTATTTTTATTAAAAAAAAATATTTTCACCAGCACTGATTTAAGTAATGAAATGAAATAAATAGAATTCGATAGAAAATATGTAAAAAGTACCTATTAAATTTTGAATCAAAATGTAAAATCTGAATTAATTACATGTCCGAAAAGATACTATGGGACACCGAAACAAACGATTCAAAAAAAGATGAATTTCCGAAATCCGGAACATCACATTGAGTATGTTCAATTTTATTTCAATTTTAGTAAAGTCCTATAAACTTTATTTGACACAACTAGGTTTGTTGAAGTCAACGAATCATGTACAGCTGATATCAGGAAAATATTCCCCATACGAAACAACTTTTTTAACATTATTTGAGTGTTACTAATTATATTTTTATCAGCAAAACGCCTTTATTGACATTAAAAATTATGTCCCAGTTTTCTGATTTGTAAATCTAGTTATCCTAAACCACGATATAATATAAGCAGGTAAACCGACGAAGCTCTAGCAGACGGCACCAAAACATAGCCTCGTTCGCTAGAGAGAGACAGAAGATACAGGCCTAGGCCTGGCCGCATAAACATCAATGCGCTACCTCTTTCAATTGCAATGCTATATGATAATAGTATATTTTTAGAAATATTACTTTTAAAAACATTGTAATATATGGAATGAGACATTAATTACAATAAATAAAAATAATATACAATGATCGAGCAAGTCAACAACTACCGTTGTAATTTTTTATTCAGAAAAAATTATACAAAATTCAATATTTAAACATAAAAATGCAGCTTTAACAAAAATCAACAAATTACATAAATCTAGATTAGTTGTAAGTATCTATATTATTTATACAAAATATGACACAATTACCTACCTCCAATGAATTAAAAACTAAATTAATTAATTTATTTGCAACCTTGATTCTTTTTTTTTCGTTGCTGTTAATTTTAAATTATTTTTTTCCTCTGTTTTATAATATTGCTGTATCCTCAAGGTAACATAATACAATATACATATACTTACAATTTCTTCTTCATGAACCGAACAACTAAAATTTATTTTTAAGTTTTCAAATGCATGTTCTTCAGATATATTTTTTATTTTTAGGCGAACATCTTTAATTTCTTTTAAGAGAAGTCTTTGCCCAATTTTTAATCTCGTTTCACGATTACGTACATTTCTGAAACGTTTTCGTCTTAGTTCGATTTTAGAATTTATACCAGATTTTCGTTGAGAACAAGATTGTATTTTTTAAATTTTTGTACAAAAACTACACATAAGTTTATTCGGTTTTACTTTTGCCTCTTGATTTAAAGCCACTTAATGTGTCTCCAGACATTCAAAATATGATCTCTAACAGCATTTTTATTTTTAAATCCAGATTCTTCTGAAATTGAATTACTACCACCCTGACATAGTAGTAAGGAATTCAGTTTTTCAATGAGTTCTGCCAGTTCCTCGTGGCTAGATAAATAAATTTTATTAAAAATATCCTCATTAGCAATTCAATGGCCTAATACGTAGACATGAATTTTATTTTCTGATATAATAACTTTTTTTGCAACCACCGTATCATCATGACTCGTTGCAACCATTTCCGACAATGAAATAATGTTTTCCTGGGTGCTATAAATGCGATGAATCCCCCAGTTTTCAGGCAAAGTAAGTACTAACTTTTTATCCCACAATTCATTAAAAATTAATGTATGGGATTTACTTGGTGTCTGTATTAATTCAAGATCATCAAGTTCTATAAAATAATTAAAAGAAAAATTAATTTCTGGAACCTTTTATTCAAACAAACTTTTACTCTCTGTTTTTGGTTTTTCCTCGGCTGGTAATCAGTCTTTTCTATAGTTCTTCACGTTTTTATTTCCCTAGATAAATATTTTGGACAATTAGGGAATATAGTTGGTATGGCATCTTTTGATAAGCGGGGTCTCATCAACTACAAAATTTTATTTATGTAGCACATATTATAAAACATAGTGTACATAGATATCAATGTTTTTGTGTGAAATGAATCATATTGGCAAATACTCACTTTATAATCGGAAGCTGCACCCTTTACTTCTACAGTATTAATTATGAAATTAGATTGAAAATGCTTTTCACAAACATAATCTTTAATTGTTAAAGACCGGTCTTTCCTTGGAATACATTTTTGCCACTCCAATAGTTTTTCAGTGGGAATGCGAAGTAATGATATTTTTTCTGAATTGCTTTTATATCCGCTATTGCAATATGGCACAACACATTTTCTACCCATTTTAAATAATTTTAATAATAAACAAAATATTCGAAAGGACTCAAACAGTGTTTTAAACAATAAACAATAAACAAAATATTAGAAAACACTTTACTAAGGACTTAAAAAGCGCGTAAGACACATCAAATACAAAAAACATGCATAGCGTACATTAGATTTAGCCCCGCTCGTAGGCCCGCATTCTCTGTCTCTCTCGCACAAAGCAGTCCGCATTTCGGTGCCATTTCCAACAGCAGTAGAAGCGCGCGGCTGCAATACCTGATAATATTATACCGTGTCCTAAACATACTCGTAGGTACATACACGATCCTGTACAGTAGTCATACAAACCGTCAGAATGATTTGTATGATTAGTAAGCAAATAATAACACATCTGTACAGTGCATGTACCAGTGTGTGGGTGGGATAACAGTAAACAATACAATACAAATGAGTGAATCCGTGTGCAGGGAATCGCCGAGTAAAACTCTACTTTTCCGCTTAGGTTATACACTGTGTGCATAACCAGAACACAACTCTACAGCTCCTCTGGATTTACACAATTTGCTCTGTTCGTTTGATATATACATATATATATATATATATATATATATATATATATATATATATATATATATATATAGTTTCGTGCAAAATTATTGCGTCAAACAAATTTTTACGCTATATCATAGATTGATAATGTGAAAATTTTTTATTAATAAACATATGTATTTGTACATTAAATATATTTAAATTATAATCTAAAAACTACATACATAAACTTGTGTGAAAATAATAAATAAATAAATACTTTGAAAGTATTAAAATAATTGGTGTATTTTTTTAAAAACTTACTATTTCGTGTTCTATATTTAACACTTCATCGATTTTGAACTTCGTTGACATTCATTTTGAAGGAATCACTACAGCACACCATCGAGGCATGGATTTTATTAAATTTGAAATAGAATGTTATGGTCAAGTTTGCTATTCATTTTCCAAATGGTTCCATAATTCGCCCGTTTGGAATGTTTTTCAGTACCCACGCGTATTTTTAATTATTTCACAATACCAGTCAATAATTCGTACATTTTTTTTTACTTAAAAGCTCCTTTACTAGCTTTGTAGTGTGTTTAAGATCGTTGTCCTGTTGGAAAAACCTATCACCGTGACATATTTTTGTTGCATAAGGTAGCATATGATTTGTTAAAATATCCCTATATATTACAACGTCCATGGTATTTTTAATCTAGACTAATGAACATACGCTGTCATAATAAAATTCTCCCCACCCCATCAAATTGCCTTCGCCATGCTTAACAGTAGTAATTTGGTACCTGTAGTCAAAGCTTGCATTTACTGGTCTTCGAACATAAATATTAACATCACTTCCAAATCAAATTTTGATTCATCCGTAAATAGAATATTTCGCCCATCGGCTTCTGTCAATTTGTTGATATTTCTTGGCAAAATTTAGTCTCGCCTTCCTATTTTATGTACTAAGCAGAGTCTTTTTAACACCGACACCTCTTATTAGCTCTACATCTTTAAGACGCCGTAACAAAGTAGTTCCGCTCACATCTGCTACAGATTTTCGTGTTATTATTTTATTTCTTCTCTTTGTTGTTTTTCGGGATCAAATGCATTTTGCTTGTTAGCTGGTGAATTTCTTAACTTTTATCTAGCAATAATTCTATTTACTGTGCTTTTATTAATCTTTAGCAAGCCAGCTATCTCGCGAGAAACCGTTCCTTGTCGAGAAAGGTTTAAGACGGATTCTCTGTAGGTAGGTATATTTTACCGTTTTGTTAGGCAATAGCATAAATTTAATTTAATTCCGGAATATATATGAAAACGAAGAGGGGTGTTACAAATCTAGATAAATGATTTTAATATGTCCTTTACCGCCGGCGGGCGTTTTTCTCTACTTTACATGAGAGAGCTGTCAAAGACACAGTTTCTTCAATCGTGAACAACGATACGAAACAAATTTAAGCTATGTCACTTGCATTAACATGCGCATGTGTTACAGATACGGGCACATAGACGAAATATAGTACCTGATATACCAAAATCAGTTTTTTCTCATATCTAGTGCCAAATGACATATGATTTTTTTTTAAACCAATACATCACTGAAGTGGCCAACTGATACAACAACTTTGCCTCAATTTAACCGACTTCGTTTCTAATGATTAGGTTTGAAAAATGGACACTTTGTAAGTTTAGTGAGAAATTTCTTATTCGTAAATAATTGAATAAGTCTCGCTGTTATGAAGGTGGCCTAGGAAATAAAACTTCAATTCGTATTTTGAATTTGTTTTTCTTTATTATTAAATTTTCATACTAAATTATAAATTATGTGGTTATAGAAAACCTGAGTCAAATTCTCTTCATACCTAAATATAAATTTAAAATATCACAATACGAACATCATCGTAAAAAAGATACTTGATTGAATCCCATTTCTTCCCTGACTTACAGGTAGAAAGGAAAAATAAAGACTCTTAAGATGTTATAATGTTTAACATTGAAAATATTACGAATTGATTAACTTTTAACATGGTATATATATATATATATATATATATATATATATATATATATATATATATATATATATATAATCATGTATTTAAATACGCAATGGTTTTAGTTAAAATACAAGCTGAGTTTTTCATACGTTTACAAAAATTAAGAAATGTGGTTTTTATGTCAATTAAAAAACGTTTTTATTAAAAATTGAGTTTTTATATTGTATAATTGAAAAAAATAATATAAATACATAAGAAACGTACATAAATATATTGTAAGAAATAATTATGTGGAGACCTGGAGATTATGAGAATAATAGTGGGAGGTATTGACTATAATAGTTATAGACATACAGTCATATCAGCAAGATTAGACATAATGAATAGTGTATGTTTTATCACAGAATCATCCAAGTATTTATTATAACAACTAAAATGCAATAACGCTAAATTTGTAGTAGATGTGAGGTAAGCAATAACTAAACAGCACAACCTTGATGTCATTTATGAAATTTATTAGTATTTTATCTGCTGCTTGATTTAATTGTTCTCACAATTCACATATATACATATTGCAAATATTCCATATACGCTAATATGGTAATTCGTGAAAATAAATTCATGAATCTGAAATGCAAACGAGGACTTTTGAAATTCAATAGAAAATAATGCAAGTATAGTAGTTGTGGCCGACATACATATTAAATTAAATGTATAGATAGTAAAAAGTACACCATAAGGAATATTTTCAATACAGTAGCGCCATAAGTTTGCCATCTATTGTTACCTTTCTCATTAGTAATTAATAGTAAATAGAAATTATTTAAGTGCGGCACAGTGTACATTTATTAATTAATTAGTAATCTAAGTATATCTGATACCTTCTTGGTTAATTTATAATTTAATTATGAATAAATTTGTTTTCAAAAGCTAATAGCACCATTTTGAATTATATGAACTTTTAAGTAATTTGTATTTTAATTAGAACAATTCATTCAGAAATAAAAAATACTAGCCCTGGCCACTCAAAAGTCCGGTTGAATACTGAATATATAAACATGCTGTACGATACATATATTATCGAAATAAGTTGTTGTTTTTTCATAGAAAGAAGGTTACTTTGCATATTTTACAGCTTTTATTTTCTACAAATATTTATTTATATTTAAGAAAGATTCACTGATATTTATGAAAAGTTGATTAACTTGTATAATACCATAGATGTCAGTCAGAAGTTCAAATATGAAGTTTCATTAAGCCGAATTAGCTCTACATATACGCATTTCACATCCAAATTGATGGATGGACGGATCGATCAACAGAAACATGCTAAAAATAGTGAAGACATATTGTAAAGATTAATTAGTAGAATTTAAAATATTGTTCATTGTCACAATTAAATAAACAAATGTAATAATTCTTTTGAAGAACTCGTCAGTTTTTATTGTTTCCGATATATTATACCATTAAAATTTAGAACAAAGATTGTTACAAAGTAAGATTCAAAGCAATAAACCAATATGACACTGCACGGAACTCGGCAATTGTTAAAATACGAAGCGTTTCGATCTTTCAATCATCAAGTAATTCGATAAAATCTCATAATTGCAAAAATCATTATTATAATAACAATATCTCTCTACTGTTTTATTTATTCAACACACATTTTTATATAGGTTGCCATGTCATGATCGATGGCACAACATTCCTAAACAGAACAGGATTTCAAAAGGTCTTCTGTACGAAATATGTTATAAAATCTTTTTTGCGTTAATTTCGCAGTAATGAATACTAAATATGTTTATTTGAATTTTCCGCTCCTGTTAACCAATTTTCAATAACTAAGTGTGCAACTAGCACAGTAGAAACTGCGTATCAGTGCTCATCAGCCATGACTTCACTTGTGCTTACCGTAGCTGGCATTGCTAGGGTAAGAAGGAAAAGTAAAAACATTTGTAACAGTACACGAGAGTAGAAATCTCGGTGTGAGAGCAGATGCATTGTTGAGGCTAGTGTCACCAGCAACGACATCTGCCATGGGAACGCTATGCAGCGGCAGCCTGCAGTCGTTTCTATAACTGTTTGTGGGAGTACGGCTGCGAGCTGCGGCTAGCACAATCATACGCTTCATCGCCAAACAAGCCCAGATTATTCAATTATTCAATAACATCGGAAATAGTGGATAGTATTTTTATTTTCTTTGTCGTCTCACAAAGTGTAGAGTATGAAGTATGTTCATGTATCCAATTTTCTCAGAATTTGGTACAATGAACCAACTATACCCTAACCTCTTCAGGCCAGTTTCCCTGTTTCAAAAACATACGAATAAACTTCCAGGAGTTGTAGAGCAAACCTGTATTCACAATGAAATAATTAACACACTCAATTCTTCTTAATCGTTTTCGTACATGATTGGCAAATTCAAATATTTTACACCATTTACAACGATGTACTTAAGAGTTTCACATTAGCGTAAACAGTCAGGATCTTACAATCTCCAAGCTTTTCTCGTTATGTATTACGTATAACGTTGAAGTACGCCTGCGCTCTGATGTTTCTCGTTATAAACCATTTGACAAAAAGTAAAATACAAGGCAGTGAAATAAATTTTAGAAGAAAACTATATTTATTATAAATATTATGATATTAATTATAAAGTGAGATTATGTGACATGGACTTATGTAACACAATACAAAACAGAATATAATAAAAAATCTGTCACATGTCACATGTCTGATGGCAAAAAATATAAACCTGTATTTCCGGTAGTTACCATGAAAGTACAAGAGAAAATAAGTCGTTAGTGCCTAATTTTGTTAAATATATTTTTATTGTGAATGATTTGTAACGTAACGTATTATTTTTATGTATTAACGAAACATCAAAGATGGTTTTCAAATTTTACTTGTCTTCCTATATTATTACATATTTGCAAATAAACATTTTTTTCACTGCAAGCCTAGGTATCTATCATTGTTTTGCCTTTGTTGGACAAATTGGAGAAATTGGTATCTCAGGATACAATTTTGACTAGGTTAATAGTCAGTCTTAGTATATAATACACTATTATGTGTTTTTAGATACAAAATGTGTACTAGCGACTGGCATAAATATTAATTTAAAAATTAAGGTACACTTATATAATCACTTTTAGAATCATGTTTTTTTTACTTTATTATCCTACTATATATGAGAGAAATAGTCAAAAACTTTATTATAGTTGAACGTATGATGCAGCAACGTAACTAGGATTCACATCGCTATATTCACTGCAAACTGTAAACAAGTGTCATATTACAATATAATGAAAGCAGTATCTCAGAAGGGATAATTATCTAATTATCTGCTATATGGATTAGGCGGCAACTAAAAACGCTCGCATTATGCAGGCGTTGAGATGACACTATGTGAGGCCCACGCGCGTTGTAGGTATGTGTTACCCGTAGTTATGCCACTGATATGATGTCCTCTTTCAAAAATCTTACTTTATTGGTAAGTGTTGCTTACATTATTTTTCTGGTTATCATCCTAAAAACAAAACAATAAAAAATGTAGTATATGACATATCAATCTGTCGATAATTATCGCTAAATATTTTTTTCTGAAATCAAATATTCTATATTTAAAAGTGAAATTCTGATTATATCTAATCTCTTGTGTTTTAGTTAGTTGTAGTTTAAAGGCAGAAATTCCTGTTAGTGTTTTGTGCAGGAAAATCCCGTTAATCTAAAGTTCTAATTTCTCAAGCACAAAACAATTTATATACCTGTAAACTTCAAGTGATAAAATGAAAATTATTGACTAATGATAACTATTATACATAATTTGTTCTTTTGCATGAATTATTAATGCATTTCAAAATACTGGAAGTAAAAACCTCATTTTTATATTAAAACTTCATTAAAAATCTAATGTACATGTGTCCTTTCGCCATACTATTTATTTATGATATTATAATCAATATTAAATATTCTTATATAAAAATTGACTTAATATATATACAGGCTGGCCCAGTGAAAATTATCAGCGCAATTTTTGGCCACTTAACATTAATTTTGCAAAAAACGCTCGAACACGTTAATTTTAATATAAAGGGGGACACCTAAATGGATTAGTACCAATGGCGTAACTTCAACCTTAAAATGGGTGTGGACTGCACCTCAAAAATTTTAAATGGAAAAGGGTGTCAAATATGACACAGTTCGAAAGGCCTTTCAATTCTCTTTTCAACAGTTTTTTTATTTTTCAAATCCGATCATTAGTTCTAGAGAAATATCGTTTAAAACAAATTCATTTTTATTACATTGAATGCGTTGAGATTTAATTTTTGCAATGGTTTGGAATTATTGTTAAAAATTTTAATTACGTCAGTAATAGTTTGGCAATTTGAGAATAAGGGTTGCAAGTCATAGTTAAAATAGGCCTAGATATTATATTCATTAATATGAGTTTTACTTAATTCTAGTAATTTGTATCCGTTGTTATTAGAGATATCTTGAAGGAATTGACTGTGACATAAGGGTATTAATCTGTAACAAATTATAATTTTAGTTTATCAATTTTTACTTTTCTTTTGTGAACTTTTCATTTTACTTCAATGGTATGATTCTTATAATTGTAATTTTCAATGGGGACTTCCGCGTTGCGAGCTTTTCACAAAATTTTAATAGCATATAAATTCTATCTTCAAATAAGTTCGTATAAAGTTAAAAAATATATAAAATATTTATTAGACTTAAACATTTTTTAGAAAAACTAATTCAGCAAATAGGGGTGTGACGTATTAACCCTGAAGCCAATCTGACTTAGAGCGCATGTCTCGAAATCACTTGAATCAGCTGCCCAGTCCAAGCTTGTTTCATACTTCATACTTATTTACTTGTGTTTTGAGATACATATACAATAAAATATCACCTGATAACATACTTTGTCCTTTAATAAGCACTTAATTAAGAAAATATATTAATAAAAACAAGTCTTTGATAATACACGAGCAAAATTCACAAACAAGCGTGGTTGAAACGAGAGGTTATGTTTGCATTGGCAATATGTTTACATACAAGTTTGAATTTGATGTTACGCGCGGCATTTTTAATGCTATGTTCACATTGGCTACTATAGCTATCTCTTTCTAACATCTTGTCTTCTTTGTCTGTCAGGGATAGTACGTCACAAACCTATTTGCAAACATTTTTTAGCAAAACTATTAATTTAAAAAAATGACGGAAGTCCCCATTGTTACCTTTTCGAACAGTGGTTTTTTGAATTTTGTTTAGTTACGAGTAACAATCTAGGATTTTGTTTAAGGAAAGCATGAGAGGCATTTTGGAATTTTGTGTTGGTATTATTTGGTTTAAAACGTTTTAGTTTTTCGTTCGCGATTCTATTTCGTAATTTATCATGTTCGGTCTGTTTCTATTTGTTGTTCTTCTGTTAAGCTCATTCATGGTCGGAAGTGTGAATAATCTCTACCGTATAGTACTTCATTCGGTGATAATTTCTTAATGGAGTGTATGGTGTCATTGTAAGCTAGTACAGTCATCTTCAGTATTTCATCTAGATTTTTATTTGGATATTTTTTTAATAAAATTCGCGATGTTCTATTAGAGTGGAAGGTAGTCTTTCTATTGCGTTTGATTTCGGATTACTAACGGAAGTAATATCAAATTATCAAATTCTTTCCTTTTGAGTCGCAAATGATTGTTTGTGGTTGTAATCTTTCTCTAATGAAATTTGAAACTATATTTATTATATTGTTACAAGTTTTATTTTTTATAAAATATATTTGAGCATATTTTAAAAAATGGTCTAATACTGTTAAATAGTACTTTAAGTCGAGGGATAATATATCTAAATTTATGATTTCAAAAGGTCGTTGGGGGGTTGGTGTAAGTTGATTTTCTAATTTTGAGGGTCATATTTGTCATATTTGCATTTCTTACAAGTTTCGCATTTATTCATGAATGTTGTTATAGTATCTAACATTTTTGTCCAATAATATTTTGTTTTTAATTTGTTGTAAGTTTCTAATATACCGCGTTGATTTGTTTTTCCGTGATAGTTGTTAAGATAAATGACTTAGAAAAGTCAGGGAAGCTTAGTATAGGAGGGTTACTAATTAATTCTTTAGATTTATGAAATGCTTCTTGATAGTCTTTATTAGTTATATCAATTATTTTATTTTTCTTCAAACATTCGGTAAAACTTTTCGTTAATTTTGAAAAATTAGGTATAAAACGTCTGTACCACGATAACTTCCCCAAAAATGATTTGATATGTTTTTGTGTTCTCGGAATAGTAATTTTGTTAATTGCTTCTATTTTTTTATATTAGGTTTAAGACCTTATTCTGATATAACGAATCCTAAATATTCTATTTCTGTTTTCATGAATTCACTCGTTATCAATTTGTATTTGTAAATTTGCGTTTTTTTTTTAGTTTTTCGAAAACAAGTTTTAAATTTCATTCAATATTCGTTGAAATGTCGCTGGTGCATTCTGTCAAATTCGTAACGGCCTGATGGGGTGCTAAAAGCTGTTTTTTCTATATCGTCTTTTTCTACTGAAATTTGATGAAATACCGAGTGTAGGTCAAATTTTGGTTTGCCAATTTTGTCTAACAGTGTATCATTGTTCGAGAAGGGGTATTTATCTTCTCTAGTATATGCATTTAATTTTCTATAGTCTATTACGAGACGTGTTTTCCGCTTTCCTGATGCGTCTGTTTTTTTCGGGACAATCCAAATAGGGGAATTATAAGAGCTCTTTGATTTTTTGATTACATCGGTTTTTAAAAGTTTTGTACGTGATCTTCAATGTCATTCTCATATATCTCTGGAAGTATGTAGTTTTTCGTATGTATAAGAGTATTGTCTTTATTCAAAATTTTGTGTGTAGTATGAGTAGTACATGATAAATTTATGCCATCGTTCGGGAAAAGTTTAAGATATTCTTCTAATAATTTATTAATTTCTTGTTTTTGAATATTATTTAAATGTTCTGATCGAAAATTCAATTTGCAAAAATTTGATTCTGACAGTGGAATAAATGGAAATTCTTTATTTTTCACTAGCAAAATTTATTTCGCATTTCAAGTCTTTTAGTATATTTATACCAAATAATAAATCACAATCTTTATTAGTATGAATAAAAAATTTATAAGGTTGCAAATTTTTTAAAGTTATGGAATTTTTGCAATGTACTTTTGAATTGGCTGTTTTAAAGGTCAAATTCTTACAATTTTTTGTTTATACAATTTTGACATATTTTCGCCAATAAGATATACATCTGATCCTGAATCTATTGATACTTTATAATTTGATAATTTAATAACAGGAATATTATTCGTGATTGAAGTCGTAACTATGTTTCTTGGCTTGGGGATTCTATGGACTCTAAAAAATTTTTGTCAGTTGGGTAACTTTCAGAATCTGGATTTTCAAGATTTTGATTTTCTAGGGAATCTGTTTCCAAATTTTCCGGGTCGTTTTAGATATTTTCTTGCAAATAGTTTTGTTTTATTGTCTGTGTACACATGGGGATTGTGCTTTTTTGTTATTCCACACATAGGTTGAGATTTAAATTGTTACCCGGTTCTAACACCATTGTAGGCGTTTTGTCTAGGAGCGAAAGACGTGCTTGGTTTATTATAATTCTGTTGAACATTTATGGGTTGTGAAGGGAATTGTTGCCCAGGGAATTTTTGTGGAGGTATATTTTTGTGGAATTTTTTTTGCGATTGTTGAAGGTTATCTGGTCTTAACAATGGACTTTTAAAAGTGCATAATTATAATCATTTGTAAGTAAATTCTTGCACATTTCTAGTGTAGTGGGGTTGTTAGTAATAAAAGATCCTCGAACGTGAATTGGCAATAATGTAAAGAAATGTTTTACAACTAATTCTTGTACTTCGTTCATTAATATAGTTTTCTGAGCAGTATTATAGTTTAATAGATGAACTTCTGATTTATATTATAGAAAACTTCATATACATGGAGGAGTGAATATATTTTGTAGCACAAAGATAGATTATGAAGAACTAGAATACATAAAACACTTCAATATTGAACTAATATTTGAGTGTTGTGGTATAAAATTTAAATTTCAAAATAATTTGTACTACGTATTAGTTATATACAGGTCACCTGATTCCAGGATAGAAGATCATATAAACCAATTAACAATAATAATGTCTTACCTAATTTTGATTTCAACAACACAAACGTAGCGAATTTACATATCAGTGAAGAAGAATTTTTTAAATATTTATGTATTTTAAATGTAAATAAAGGCAGTGGTCCTGACAAAATACACCCTTTGTTTATAAGAAATTGCGCTCAATAGCTTACTTACCCACTTTTCCTTTTATTTAACAAGTCCTTGAAAGATAGTTTATTTCCTGACATGTGGAAAGTGTCACATATAACTCCAATTTTTAAATCTGGAGATAAAAGCAATGCATGTAATTATAGACCTATTTCCATACTTTCTTGCTTCGGTAAAATTTTTGAATCCTTAGTCGTTGATAAAATTAAATGTAATTACAATAGTATCATTATTCCTCAACAAACTGGATTTTGTTCTAAAAAATCGATCTTAAATAACTTAATACCTTTCACTGAATTTATCAGCAGTCGTATGGATAACAGAATTCAGGTGGATGTGGTGTATACAGATTTTAGTAAAGCCTTTGATAAAGTCAACCATAATAAACTAATTGCTGCAGTGTTGTCTTACGGTATTCATGGTTCACTCTTACGTTGGATTGACTCTTATATTAGAAATTGCTCTCAGTTCGTTTTGTGTAACGGGTACAAATCTCGGTCATTTTCAGTTTCATCAGGTGTTCCTCAAGGATCACACTTAGGACCTCTCTTATTCAATCTATATATCAATTCAATCTTCAAATGCTTTAACTATTGCAAGTTTTTATTATATGCCGATGACCTGAAAATGTTCCTTGAAATTCATAGTATACAAGACTGCATCCGACTACAAAATGAACTGAATACATTCCAAAAATTTTGTACTGAGAATGACTTGCATTTAAATGTAGATAAATATTCTGTCATTTCGTTTACTAGGAATAAAAATACTATAAATTTTACTTATAAGTTACACAATACTGATATAAAACGCCAATCAACAATTAAAAATCTAGGCGTCATGCTCGATTCCAAACTATTATTAAATGAACAAATTGATACCGTAGCTAGGAAGGCATATAAAATTTTAGGATTTATATACAGGTCACTCAATCGCTTCAACAACATTGATTCATTTATATTATTGTTTAATACGTATGTACGACCTATTGTTAAATATGCTTCTCCAGTTTGGAGTCCATCATATAACAAAAACATTGTTAGAATCGAATCTGTTCAAAAAAAGTTTTTTTCGCTGCTTCAGTTTAAATTTGGTTTACATGAAAGCAACTATGAATTTACTTTAAAAAAACTAAACATGATAACCCTCGAGCAAAGAAGAACTAATGCTGACATGATGTTTTTATACAAAATCTTAAACAATATGGTAGATAGCACTTACATTCTTGACAATCTAAGTTTTCATAGTCCATCCGTAGTTGTACGTAAGAAACAGTTATTTTACGTCAAAAAATGTAATTCTAATAACTATAAAAATTCTCCTCTGCAAATACTCATGCATTGCTACAACAATAACTTTCATCATTTAGATCTTTTCTGTTTGTCTTTAAATAAATTTAAACGTGCCTTAAATATTTAAATATTTAATTTACGATCAATGTATATTCTATGTGTCGCACTTCTAGTTTTCTAAGTTTTCAATTATGTTATTAGTGTTATTTGTAACTTTCATTCTGTTCTGCTTACTGTTTAGATTTTTAATTTATTTAAAATTGTAATTGTATTTCGTGGAAACCTAAAATTGGATGTATCTGTTGGTTTCCCAAATAAATAAATAAATAAATAAATAAATGAATAAAATAAATTAATTAGACGTATGTTTATCAAAACTGTTTTAAAATACTTATAATTGTAATGTAATGCTTTTAGGTGATTTTAACACAGATCTCTTGAAGGACAATGTAAATCAAAAGCTATTTTTAGACAACATGAATGCTTACCACTTGCATCAAACAATTTTCGAACCCACTCGAATCTTTAAAATTAGTAAAACATGTGTTGATAATATATTCACAAATATAAATAAGGATAGATATAGAGTAAGTGTAATTCATAACAATATTGCAGACCACTCGGCTCAGTATATTTCTGTTCAACATAATAGACAAATTATTAACAACACTACCAAAATTGAGCGTAGATATTTTAATAAAAGTAATTTAAAAAATTTTTAAAATAGATTAGCTTTTGCAAAATGACAAACTATCCTTGATGGAACAGATGCAAATGAATGTTTTAAAAATTTTATGCAAATCTTTATTTATTACTTTGAGATTATTCATCGAAACATTAAATGCAATATTAATCAAAATTCGAAATCTTGGGTTACAAATGAAATAAAACGTAACGCTGAAAAAATGAAAACATTGTATAAGCTATGTACAATAGGACGTATCACTAAGGAACAATATGTTAAAGTGAGTATCGCAAACTTCTAAGAGAAACAAAGATGAATTTTAATTATAGACAAATTAATAATACTAACAATGACACTCGTAAAGTATGGTCTCTAATAAACCGTAATATAAATGCTGAAAACTGCAGTGAACCGAAAAAAATATGTAATTTAAAATATGGGAATGAAAATGTCAGTGATGCACTACATATAGCTAACATGTTTAACAATTATTTTACTAGTATACCGCATACTATTAAAAATACATTACCAGTTTCTAATTATGAAATTATACTGAATAAAAATTCTAACCCAAACTCAATATTCTTGCAACCAGTCACAGAGTCTGAGGTAGCTTTATTAATATTATCTTTGCGTAATTCATATTCAAGTGGAATTGATGAAATTTCTAGTAACTTGCTAAAAAATTGTTATGGGAGGATTATTACTCCTTTAACTCACTGCATTAATTTATCTCTCTCAAGCAGTACATTTCCCGAGGTTTTGAAAAAGGTAAAAGTTATTGCACTTTATAAAAATGGTGACAAAGAGGCAGTTAGCAACTGTCGTCCCATAACATTGGTGTCAACATTCCATAAAATTTTTGAAAAAGTAATATTGACTATAATAAATTATTTTCTTGAAGTGAATTAATGAACAATGCGGTTTTCGGAAATATAATATATATATTTACGCATGTTGGGCCTGAAATATTTTTCCTTGAGATCATTGTAAGTTGCTATTATTTCCCAATGATTTAAATATCCGTTATGATTGTTAAAAATTATTTGAGTTTCTTTTTCTTCGTTCTCAACATCTTCCAAAAATGTATTGCATTTTATTAAATTTATCGTAATTGATTCAAATTTGTTTTGAATTATTTCATTTAGAGTTTGTTCGTATTGTTTGGGAATTAATATTAAGTATTTGATTTTTCGAATTATATAATTTTTTAATGTTTCTAATAATTGTTCTTCCATTTTATCTATGTTAATATTTATTATAAATCTTTGTTTTTGATTTTCATATATTTTTTTAAATTTTATTTCAAATCGTTTGTTAGGAAAGTGAAATATAATTTGGTTTTTTTGCTATATTTATTCTATTGTCTACAAATTTTAATCCGTTAACTGGGTTCTCATTCGAACTATGAATTGTGTTTCCGAATTCTGATTGATTTGCATCTGTGCTTTTCATTCATTTATTATATGATCTAATTCACCTGTTTCCAAACTATAATTTTGTAATTGTTCATATAAATTTATTTGTATTTGATTGTTTGTAAATACTTGTTCTAAGATTTTTATTAATTCTGGTTTTCCTTATCTGTCATAGCTACATGATATATATATATATATATATATATATATATATATATATATATATATATATTTATTTATTTATTTATGTTTAACTATATTACATTGCAATAAACAAGTTTATAGTACGTCTAAGATATACATAGTACGAGTATAAAGTTTCAAATTAATTAAAACTGTTTCATATCCACACGCAAGTACTCTTCAACAGAATAAAAAGCATGTTTCACAAGAAATTGCTTAACTTTAATTTTAAATGATTTTAGACTTAGCGATTTTATATTTTCTGGTGAGATGTTGTAAAAGGTTAAATTTAAAGTATTTTTTTCAGATTTGTATAACCTAAAGGCTGGTTTACGTAACAAATTGGCAGATCTCGTATTATAAGTGTGGCAATCTCCATTTTTGGTTAAACTGGACTTGCATTTATGTATTTCTACTAGGGACTGAAATATAAAGATAGAAGGTAGAGTCAAGATTTCTAATCTTTGAAAGCTTTCTTTGCAATGAGCATTATAGTTAAGACCTTGTAGAATTCTTATAGCTGTCTTTTGAAGACAAAAGATTTTTATTGCGTTAGGAAAGAAGAAATATGAGAATGAAACAATGAGTAATAACAAATTTTTAGGGTGTCGCTATCCAATGTATACTTTAATCTTCTAAGTAAGAATATTACACCAGATAATTTTTTGCTAAGATATAAAATGTGAGAAAAACCATTAAGGGACGAGTCAATATATATATACCCAGAATTTTAACAGAATTGTCTTTCTTATGGTATTTTCTGTCATTGGTAACTACTAGTTTTTGTGTTTTACTCTCATTAAGTAATAAGCCATTAGCTGCAAACCACTCTTTAGCTTTTTTTGCATCATTATCACATAACTGTAAAAGATCTTCAAAATTTTTATTGCTGTTTATGAGTGTAGTGTCATCTGCAAATAAAATACTATTACATGGCCGCACAAAATCAGCAAAATCATTTATATAAATGAGGAAAAACAAGGGGCCAACTATTGATCCCTGAAGAACTCCATACTCTATTTTCTTGAATGAAGATAATTCATCTTCAAGAAAAACACATTG
Source organism: Stenolophus ochropezus (assembly GCA_035578165.1). Classification (NCBI taxonomy): domain Eukaryota; kingdom Metazoa; phylum Arthropoda; class Insecta; order Coleoptera; family Carabidae; genus Stenolophus; species Stenolophus ochropezus. The sequence goes on along the minus strand of JAQOWZ010000008.1, from coordinate 8,144,598 downwards.
TTCTCGATCTTGTAAATAGGAAATAAAAAATTGTAGAGATAAACCTTTTACCCCGTAAAATTTAATTTTACACAAAAGAAGATCGTGAGAAACACAGTCGAACGCCTTTGAAAGATCGCAAAGAGTTAAAGCCGTGTGGTGACCTTTTTCAAGATTGTCAATTATATTATACATCATATTAAGAACTGCTTGAATTGTAGAACGTCCGCTACGAAAACCATATTGCTGAGTATTTAATAAATTGTTTTTATTAATATGTTCTACTAGACGATTTTTAACAATAATTTAAAAATTTTTTGATAAAGTAGGAATTATAGAGATGGGTCTATAATTTTCTGCTACACTAGTATCACCTTTTTTAAAAATTAGAATAATTTTCAATCTTTTAAACGCTTTAGGATACAAGCCCTTAGCAAGACAGTCATTGATTAATTTTGTTAAGGATTCGACAATAAATTCCTCTATGTTCTTTAATAAAGTATATATATATATATATATATATATATATATATATATATATATATATATATATATATACATATATATATAGGAAACTATTTCGTGGGAATGGCAGTCAGGAATGGAGCTAATAACAGTAATATATATATATATATATATATATATATATATATATATATATATATATATATATATATATCGTTTTTTATTAAATAGTCTCGTAATTCAGTAAGTGTTAATGTATTTTCGGTTTACGTTTTCTATATAAATATCTTTTGTAATTAGATGGAAAATTATTTTATTATTTATATTTTGAATAATAATATTCTTATTGTTGTTCTTTCTTTCACAATAATTTTTATTGTCATATTTTAAATCCATTTGTCTGGCGAGACCTTTAGAAAATTTGAAGTCTTTTGATATGCAGTGTGTAACAGATAGTTACGTCTCCATACTTTTTTTGATTTTAAATGGTTCTCTTTGTCTTGATAAGAAATCTGCAATTTTGTTTGTTTTTCCTGGTAAATACTCGATGTCAAAATTATATTCACCTAATTCTACTTTTCATCGCATAAGTTTCTGATTTGCGTTTTTCATTGAGAACAACCAAGTAAATGGTTTGTGATCCGTGCGTGCGAACAGTGAATTTCCTGCCAAATAGATATGGTTTAAAATTATTTTCATAGATGATTGATTTTGATTCTTTTTCGAAAGTGGTATAATTTTGTTCTGCTGAATTGTTTTTGATGAGTAGGCGATAAGGTTTCTCTTGTCCGTTTATAACATGTGAAATTACTGATCCCATTGCGTAATCTGAAGCGCCCGTGGTGAGAATATTTTAATATTGGGTGGGTACTTATCAATTCTTTGGCAGATGTAAATGAATCTTGATACTCTTTGTTTGTTATTTCTATTTGTTTATTCTCTTTTAAGCATTCTGTAAAAGGTTTAGTGAGTTTTGCAAAATTTGGAATGAAGCATCTATACCAGAAAAGTTTTCCGAGAAAAGATTCGATTTCTTTAACTGTTTTAGAGATCATTATTTTTTCAATTGCGTCAATTTTCTTTTTATTTGGTTTAAGTCCTTCCTGAGATATTATATATCCTAAATATTCGGTTTTTTTATATATTTTTTCAATATTTTCTTAGTGTTCTTGTAATGTATTTCCAAATATGATTATGTCGTCCATGTAGACTAAGCAAATTTTGTTAATATATTCTTCGAGTATTTCATTCATTATCTTCTGAAATGTTGTCGGTGCGTTGATTATCCCGAAAGGCATACGGACAAATTCATAATGGCCTGAGGATGTCGAGAAAGCTGTTTTTTCTGTATCATTTTCATCTATTGGTATTTGGTGAAAACCTGAGTGTAAATATAATTTGGTAAAGAATTTTGGTTTGCCAATAGGATCTAATAATGAGTCGATATTAAGTAAAAGAAAATTATCTTGTTTTACGTTTGCCTGATGCATTTAATAAATTTTGAATATGTTCCTCAATGTCTTTTTCGTATATGTATGGGAGTCTATAATTTTTTTAAAAAACCAGTTAGTCATCTATTCAGATTTTATGCGTAGAAGTATTTGTGACGGATAGTTCTTCGTCTGGGTTGTGGAAAAAAATATTTTCTTCTTGTGCATAAGTGAGATGTTCGTGTCTGAATTGTATAAAAGAGTTAAGTAATTTTTGTGAGAATAATAATTTCTTATTTCCGAGTGTTATAATGTTATTTTTAAAGTCAATCCATACAATGTTCTAGTATTTTTACGCCAAATAACATGTTACTTTCAATGACAAAAAAGAGGAAGAAGATCTAAAAATAATGGAACATAAAATAATACGATCAATAGTAGGACCAATCAAAGTATATTATTTCTGAGATACAACTATCTAGCTTGATTACAATATGGGAACTAGCCTGTCTACAGGGGTACATTACATCACTATCTCGTGGAAAGTTTATAACTTTACTCTTAAGTCAGCATTTTTATAGTAGTTACATTTTATAATTTATATATATATATATATATATATATATATATATTTTTTTTTTCAATAGGCATATATATATATATATATATATATATATATATATATATATAAAGTAGGGCACATGGTATTACTCGGAAGTTATTACAGATAAAAAAATGTACTAAATAACAATGTTGTTGGAGCGAATTTTTTTAATGGGATTATATATGTATATATATATATATATATATATATATATATATATATATATATATATATATGCCTATTGAAAAAATGAGATAGAAATTTAAATGAATTTTATTTTTAAAGTTTGTGTACTATACATTTTACACAGTTTATGGATGAAAATCAAATTAATGGTTTGTCAAGTTACATTAAAAAATACAGCAATTTTATTTAATTATTTTTTCAATTCAAAATTAATTTATGTAATATTGTTCACTTCAACAGTAATTTCAAATAACGACAAAAATAAACTAATGCAGAAAACTTGGCAGATAAACCGTTAAAAATTGCATTTTTGTGTTAATTTCATAGCTACCGCTATTTTTGGGGTGATTTACGTCATTTTTATACCTAATTTATGAGCTTAGAAGGAACGTAAAATTATTTTTGATTAATAATTCAGGTGCAACATTTTATGTTCTATAACTTGTATTTAAAGCATTTTTACTTAAAATAATTAGGGTAGCAGGAAATTAGGTAAATATGATTTTACATATTAAATCCCTATATTCGGCACCACCCAGAATATATAGTCGAATTCACGTATAAATGGCATTCCAATGTGATGACGTCACTCACGACGTTTATATAAGATAGTAGTAAAAATTGAAATTTATTAACAGCTGTTGGGTTCGCATACTGAGCAGTTCAAAACGTCAAAACGCCGATTTTATAATTAAGTAAATGTTAAAACATTAAAATGCAGAAGCATTCAAAATCATTTGTTTGCAACGTTTAGATAATTTTTTACCACTCATGTTCAATTACAAAAAGACGAAGTGCGAATATAAACATAGAAAATATATAAGCAGTTCTAGTACAGACTTACGTCAACACAGGCTTTATGATATTAGCAACGCTTCAAACAATCGCCTAGCTAATAATGCATTTGCGTTACTTAATACATACACTCTAGTGACGTCATCACATTGGAATATCAAAAATGCCATTTATACGCGAATTCGACTATACATATATTATCTATTTAAATCTCCTTAATATCCGATATTGTTTACTAGTTCCTTCCATTTTTTTCTATTCCTTGTTATTCTTCTTACTTCCTTTAAACTGAAATTATCGTAGTTTCAGTTTTTTTCAGTTTGGTTCTCCCATGATATATTAGGTCTTCCTCTAGTATTCTTGTCGTTGTTAGTCTTTCTACTCTTCTCAGATATTTTAATTCTGCAATTTGGATTTTACTTTCTATTTTCTAGATCATGGTTAATGTTTTACTTCCATAAAGCGGTATTGGCTTGTATATTGTTTTGTATAGCGTCAATTTGGTCTTTTTCATTACTTGTATATTACTTAAATTTACTTTAGTTATTGTAAAATAACGTTTGTTTGCTGCTACTATTCTGCTATTTATTTCGTGTTGTAAGCTTACTTTGTTGTTCATTGTATGTCCTAAATATGTAAATGTATCTAATTGTTGAATTTCTTTTTTTTCCTTCTTTTTATATCGCCAATATTTTTGTTTTGTATATTTTAATGTGCATTTTATGTCTAATTAATTCCTCATTCCATTGGTTCATATTGTGCTATAAATCTTTGTTTTTTTATTTAATAGTGTAATCCTTGTTTTTCTGGTGGCCTACTTCCATTTTCCTCGTTTTATCTTTTATTTTCTTAATTATAATGTCTAAATATATAATAGTGCTCCTCCTTGTTTTAGTTCTTGTGTGGTCATGAATTACTCAGATATTCCCTTTCCTGTTCTAACATAATTGAATTTTTCTTTACAATAGAGTTTTATTACCTGTAATAGATTATTGTTTAATTTTAGTTTTTTCATTATTTCCCACATTCTGTTCCTTGTTACCCTGTCGAAGTCTAAGAATGCTACAAACAGTGCTTTGTCTTGTCTTAGAGTCTTTTTCGTCAGTTGTTTTATAGTAAAAATAAGAACTTGAGTTGAATGTCCCTTTCTAAAGCCACTTTGTGATTTCTCCATTGATGCCTCAATTTCTTTTCTTAACTTATTTTCTAGTATTTTTGCTGCCAAATAAAGATATCCTCCTGTAGTTGCTACACATTCCACTTTCTCCCTTTTTGTGCATTGAAAATATCACACCCTTTCTCCAGTCTTCTGGTATTTTTTCGCATATGCCATATTTTATTAAACATTAATAACAATATGTATTTAATCTGTTGTATTTTAATATCGTTATGTCCTGGTGCTTTACCATTTTTTAATTTTTTGATTACTGCTTTAATTTCCTCTTCTGTAATATCTGTTTTCTATTTCTGTGTACATTTGTTCTGAATTTCATTCTTCTCTGTTTTCACTGTTGGTATAATTTTCTACCATTAGCTCTTCAAAATGCTCTTTCCATCTTCTTATTATGACTTAGTCTCCTTTTATCATGTTTTCTACTTTTTCTACCAGCTGTTTTAGTGTTGTCTGTTGTTCTTTCTTACTGCTCTTGAGTATTTTGCAGAATAGTTTCTGATATTCTTTAAAGCTTTCTTCTAGCGTATTCCTGAAATCTTCCCATGTTCTTTCGTTTGATTTTTTTCATTTCTGCTTTTGTTAATTTTCTGTCTTTTGTATTCCTCATAGTCTTCTTCCTTTTGGTATTGAGGTATTTTTTCAATTTTTGTATATTTTTCTTGACTTCATTTTTTATTTTATCGTTCCACCAGTGAGTTTGATTTTTGTTCTGTATTTTTCTAGTTATTCTGCATATCTGCATATCTGCCTAACTTTTTGTTACATCTGCGAATATACCTGAATGTCGTCCGTATATCTTCTATGTTATTTAGATTCGGTCTAGGTGTATTTCTATTAACTCTTTAATGTGCCTCTGGTATAATTCTCTTACCTGTTTAACTTCTAATTTTTCCTTTGTTCCTTATCTGTAGATTTTGTCTTATCTTGTTTCCTTTTCCTTTTATTTCAACAACCTAAAAGGTATTGATTGCTACCAATGTCACTACCTCTTGTCACTTTAACATCTGTAACTGTCTTACGTTCTTATTTGTTGGTTAAAGAATAGTCTTATTGATTTTTCGCCTCTACTCTTTACTTCTCTTGTGTACTTGTCGATGTCCATATGCTCAAAGAAGGTATTAAATATTGCTAATTCATTTATAATGAAAAAAAAAAAAACTATTAATGTGTTCCTGTTATTCTTGCTAGTTATTTCCCCCTGTGTTCCCATATTTTTTCCAATCCTTTGTTTTTGTTTCCTACTCTTGCATCGAAATCGCTTACAACATAAATCGGATCTTCTCATATTCTATTTAAACCTGGTCCCAAATTTAATCTTTGTTTGCTTTTCTGTCATCCACGTTTACCCCATAAACAAACATATTTGGTGAGAGATGGGATATTTCTTGGCTAGGTGTTGATATTAAAAACGAAGATGGTTACTGGAAATCAGCCACTCTTTATTGTATTCAGCCTCTACAGTTTCGACCCCACATGGGTCTTCTTCAGGAGCTATATAACAAAATTACAATTCTATTTACTATCTAAAAGCTTTACAAATATGTGTATCTGTGTTTAGTATAATTTTAACTTACATGAATTTAAATATTTGTGGTTTTATGTTTGTAATAAATTGATATTTTTCCAACATGAAAATAGTCAAAAATCGAAGTGAAATAAATATAAATTATTTTGTTAAACATTAAAATTAACAAATGTCGATCTAATTTTAATTAGAAATATAAAAGTATATATAAAATGAAAAAACGGTTTATCACACCCTAACGGACAACTTATACTAAGTATCATGTGTCCTTGCAAGTTTAATTAAAGTGAAGGTTGAGTCATCTTTTAAGAAGGTATTAAATTTTAAATTTTTAAATTTTTAACGCGCCTATTATTTTGAGCTGAAGTTAGTTATTGTTTTATCAAATATTTAATACCCTAGTTTGTTATGTAGTGTTTTTTAAACATATTTGGTGTTAAGTATTCTTTATCTTCTATTTGGATTATTAGAATTTTATCTTTTACACATTTCCAAAGTTTTATTGACCCTTCTATTTTACTGTTTACTATACATCCCACTCCCGCTTATGCTCTCTCCTTAATTTCAACCCCGCTGTGAATTAGAACGTGGTTATTCTTATATTTTTTTTCTATTCATTTACCTTTCTTTTTTGTCTCTGTGGTTGCTAGTATCTCTAAACTAGCTTTTTTAAATTCATCTATTACTTCAATTTTATTTCCATTTAGGCTTCGGATGTTCTAAGTTCCCAATCGTATTTTTCTTTTTTCGGCCTACTTGTCAGCATATTATTTTCAGTATTTCCTTTTTTATTAGTTAATTTTTTAATTTAATTTAATTACTTACAAAAAATGTACATTTGTCCTGCTTTGCAACTACACACAAAATAATTATTGTCAATTCCTAAAAGAAAAAGAATTCAAGAATTTTGAGAATAGTTCATAATATCGTACAACATAAATATTATATTATCAGTAACAACCGTTATTAGAAATGAAAATGAATATTTTATTGCGCATTTTGAAATGTAATACTTCAAACAATATTTTTTCAGTATATACGTGTGAACGTGTATATGATTAACAGTAATTCCATATTATAGTTACCTCAATTAATTCTAAAAGCATGGCGAGTATATCATGAGAGCCTGTTTTATGTTATACAGATATATTGAGCCAATAGTACAGTCTGTTACAGCTCATTTTACTGCTAACCTAACATATTTCTTTTTTTAAAAAATAAGATATTCTTATTGATTGGTTCTAAACAATAGGATTGGAGTTCAAACAACATTTGAATTTTGAAATGTCTAATTTAAAACTATTTACATTAATTAACTTACAAATTTTTAGGACTTATGTCCTCGCCTTTATAATAATTAAAACCTGTTTTGACATTGACCTTTTTAATATTTTACAACTTTTTTTCATGTAATGTATCCTGAAATCATATCATAATATACATGTACTCGTACATGTATAAAGAACACTCCACAAATCTACACTTATGTGGAAATGTCTTAAATTCATGGCAAATTTGAATTTTGGCCATAGTGACATTTGATATTTGACGTTTGTAATTGATATTTTAACAAGTGCAGTTGCTATTTGGAGTTGTTATGAGTTATAGAATCCCACCCCCCACGGTGCCTATTCTATAACTTTTCAACGATTTTAAGTGTTATATTGTTTGACGTCTCGTGTCAAATGTAGAATGTTGTACCCTTAGGAACAGGGCCGGCCTAAGCTACAGGCGAACCAGGCGACTGCCTGGGGCGCAATCGTTCGTGGGGCGCATTTTGACTAGATTTTTTTTTAATTCTTTAAATTAAGCAAAACAATAACAATATTTCAATATTGTTAGCCATGGTTAAATAATTTACATGTTGAATTATATACGTTTATTATGTTCTGTAATTAATACTAAAAATACAAATTTGTTATAACGTTTTTAATGAAATGCGTTTGATGTTAAATCACATGGTGATGACTCGTGTGTTTTAATCACGCAAGTTTCAGTATGAGGCTGTATAAAATATAGGAGTATATCCTTTTTTCAACTGATTCTGAAATACATTTTTAAAATAATTTTTGACTTAATGAAAACATTGAAATGTTCTTTCAGTTGTGTCAAATTGTTTAAAACGGATACATTTTACTTCAGTTTTCATGATAAAATTAGTGAGCCTGAGTCAGATATTGTTCTATAGTACGAGTACATTGAAAATATAAATTTTGATCGAATTTTTATTGTTATTTTTCTTAAAAAATACTTAATCGTAATGGCACTTATGGCCGGCCGGTTGCACCAATTTTTAGTTTTCCTTAAATGGACAATATCACATCAGAATAAAAGGCCAAAAGTACTATTCAACATTGCTGTCAAAATTTCGGTAAATATTTTTTTACTTAGACGTTGCTTAAAATTCAAACTTTCTTGGTGCAACAGGGCATCAATGCCATTATAAATCTCATAATGACATTCAAATTAATTTGATAATTACAAATTGGAACACCGTCGTAAATAATAAAATAATGTTTCATATAAATAAATGTAAAAAAAACATTAATGTGGAAGGCAAGCTACTTAAAAAGGGGACGCTATATAAAATTATCGCCTGGGGCGCTTAAAAGGGTCGGGCCGGCCCTGCTTAGGAACTTTTGTATTTGAAAGTTTTAATAAAATAATTTTTAAGTTGGCACTACTCCCTGGCACAACTGTCAAATTATGCAAAATTGTGTTTAATGTCAATTGCTTACATTTGCATAATTTTAAGATTCTCTTTAGTAATTTCCATAAAATGTCACTACCCAATTTCAAACAATACCGCCAAATACACAAACCAAACATCATTATAACACTAGTAAAACTACAGAATGAGTAACGTCATATTGGCCTGTTCTCAAAAACCACTAGATAGTAGTCAGATTTTAACATTTTTAAACGCGTATCACTAGTGTTGTAAGTTACAGAATAGGCACCCAGTTTTGGAATTTCGAAAATAATAATAAGTAAATCTAGAGCGCAAAGGTGTCTCATATAGACAGACATAAATATTTAAAGCAGAATCGTTAAGAACAAAATGTATTTGCCGAAATATTGTTGTGGAAACATAAATGTCTAACTTATAATTAATCTGATATTCCGCTCAATTCAAATGAAGTTCTAAAACAATTTGATGCTGATATTTATTTAGTAGTAAATAAATAGATTTTCTGTATTAAGGAAATTAAAACTCCTTATAGAAGTTGGATCCCAAGAAAGTTTTCACTCAAAAAATTTTATTCGAAATTTAGTTACTCTTTTGTATGTATAATTTAAATTTTTATTTTATTTTAATTCAATAATGATCTTGTGTTAATTAATAAATTTGTGGTTAAAATTATTATACATTTTATTTTTAAGGGTTAGCTAAAAAAAGGTAATTCGCCCACTTCTTAGAAATGTTTTCCCCATTTCTTCCCATGGCTACTGTATTTATATACAACAAAAATTTTACTTCGATCTTTGAAATTCGAATTTAATCAACAGTGCTATTAGTAAATTATATTGTGAGAAGGACATTTTGGACACGACGCGCATCGGAGTGGCCCAGGCTCTAGAAATGACAGTATGGAATTTGCTTTGTAATACACGGCAAAGCGGCTAACTCAAATGAAACGCAAAACACAGTACAGCTATAATGTTAGTAGTTGCTGAGGCAGCCAAGTTGTTATTCCTTCTCTACGCTGGAATGCCAAGCACTCGATAGTGAAACCGCGACCGCGTATCGCCAGGACCTTCGTGGCTTGCGAAATTGTACAATGCACAAGATATTTCATTCATCCCAACTGTAACCCACAGTCAAACCAACACAATACAACCACACGTTGTTTTTCGATTCTACTTTATATCATATTTAAGCTCGGTTTTATAAAGAGCGAATAAAGTACAAAGTAATTACCTTATAAGTTAATTTAATTTGTGAGTACATAAAATTTTCCCTTCTATAAAACAAGTAGCAGAGTAAACTAGTAGAAAAATAAATTTATAATTATCGGCTGAGACAAGTAAAATGTCTTTGAAACGTTAAAATTTAAAGGTTCAAAATTAGTAACCAAATTGATTGGTTGAATTGAATTGTACAGCAATAGAAAAATCGAATATGTTGGAGATAAATGTGATTAAATCACAAGAAAAGTCATGTATTTAAATAATTATCTATTCTAGAAATAGAAATTCAGAAATAGAATAATAATCCAAAAAAATCTAGTCATTAATCTATTGAAGAATGAAGAAGAGGTGAGAATACTAAACAGAAGAAACACAATATGTAGCAAGAGCAACTATCAATAGCCTTGCTTAAAAATCGATAGTCTGACTTAAACATCAATAGTTCCATGAAAAACTATCGAATACTATTCGTAGTATTGGAATTCAATTATTTATTTGTAAATATGTTTTAATTTGAAAAAATCTGATTTTCTGAGAAAAGTTTAAAAAAAAAAATAACGCTATGTACACTTATGATGCTGTATAATGAAAGTAAAAGGGAGTGATAGCTAAGCTGGTTAGCGCGCTTTGACCCACTTAGCGAAGTATGAGATCTAGGGTTCGAATCTCAGTTACGACAAGCCTGTACCCAAAAGTAAGTATCGCTGTGTCCGAGTGGTTCGGAACCCACTATAAGCTGTAGGTCTCCTGTCTTACTGGACTATGGTTTCTTGGACAGTGAAAATTAAATAAATAAATAAGAAAAGCTACGAGTTTTAAAAATATATATATATTTCATACTGTTTAGGCTTAAGTTTTCTCTTGTTATTACTAATGACAACTGCAAATAACATTAATATTACGTAATTCAGTCATTAATTCAGAATTCAAAGCAAAATTCAAGTGAAAAACAGTCAAATAACCCCTAGCTAGCCCCTAGCAGTTTTCTGTGTTTTTATTCAAGGCGGGCAAGATCGGGATTTTCCCTTCTTCTCTTTTTGTCTAATAGAACTCTGGAGACAGAGACAACATTAGGAAAAAATAATATAAAATACATGACATTAAGTTTTTTTTTATTTGTGTTATTAAAAAGACAGATCAATAAATACGAATTGTCAGAAAAACATCGATTGTACTCGTAGTATCGATGTTAAGCAAGCCTAACCATCAATGGATGGCTACCTCCTCATATAAAAATAATCGGTATTTAATTGTCTTGTATTTATTTATTATAATAACAAATTTGCTAATTGGCTCTACTGGCTAGTTGTAAATCTAAGTAACAAATAAAAAATATGAATTGTTGAAACATCATACGGTTATGTTATAAACTTAACTGTGCATAATAGTTTGTAAGCTGACGTAATTCTTGCATTGAATCTGAGCAGCATTGAGCCGATGCAGCAGAGTTGAAGGTCACGCGGAGTTAAGTGTGTCAGACGTGCACCAGCCTGCACTACATTGTCACTACATGCTTTCATTACACAACATGCTATACACTACCACTATTCATTATCACCTAGATCTACTTATTAATGCCATTTCCTACTACAAACTTTCAAATCAACACTGTTGGGTAGCTAACTCTCTTCGACTCAAACTATGAGATATGGGATTCGATTCTCAGCTCCTCGAAATATTAATTAAAGAAAATGTGAATACTGTGTTAAAGTGGTTAGGATTCTACTGTGAGCTATAGGTTCTTACTAACGAATGCTCAACTAGGCTGAGCGTTCCTTAGGCCTTCGGCGTCAGTGAAATATTTATATTTGAGGGCTAATTTCATTTCTGCAAGCCAACACTTTGATACCAAACACGACATACTTCTGACAACTTTTCGCCAAAAACAAAAGCTGTTCGACAAAGCAATGTTTTCTCATTTTTGCACGCCAAGCCTTTTCGAGAGCAAAAAAAAACTAATGAATATGAATTTATCCCTTGGGTGATTAAATTAATAAACACGCATTTTGTTACCACAGAAACAAGCAGGTATATGTATATAACCCAGCCTACTTCACCAGAAAAACGTACATAATGATTTTTTTTTATTTTCAAAGCTGTCATGTATTTCACAGTTATAAATATAAAAATAATTATTATTTTAAAATGTATTTAACAATTAATTATACTGGGTGTCTTAACTCAACGGACACATCTCCAGATTTGTCGCCTATTGAAAATCTGTGGGATGTCCTAGGAAGAGCAGTGCGACGTATTCAGACACCAATACAAAATGTGGAAGAACTATGGGCTGTACTCGAAAGGGCATGGAATAAAATACCGCAAAATGTTATTCGCTACCTTATTTAATCCATGCCTTGACGAGTAGAAGCGGTAACAAGAGCGCGTGGTGGACACAGTTCTTATTGAATTTTTCATTTTCTGTTTATTTAATGTATGTGAAATTTTAATCATTTGTTCATCTAACAACGAACAACCTTTGTGCTAAATTTCGTCCGTTTATTCCAATTATTTTTTGGTGTTGCGTTTTCGACCGTTAGTGTATTTTAACACTCTCCTGCAACATTCATAATTTCAACATATTTAAATCAAATAACTATAGTATTATTTTGTTTTTACCATTCCAATCTGGTTTTTCATCATCTTAATTTTATCTGAAGACAGACCTTTTGTAAAAAATCAGCTAGTTGTCTATTTGTTGGTATATACTTCACTTTTATATGATTCTCTTTTACAAATTGACGGACAAAATGGTATCTGGTTTCTATGTGTTTAGAACGCTCATAAAAAATAGAATTATTAATGAATTTTATAGCGCTCTGGTTATCGATATATAAAGTAAGAATCGAAGCTTCTTCAATAGCTTTTATCTCTTTTAACAATCTATTAAGCCATGCAAGTGATTTGGTTGTTTCACTCGCATGAATATACTTTGCTTCCATTGAGCATAAAGCAACATATCTCTGTAACTTGCTTTTCCACATTACTGGGCCTCCGCTATACATCATCAGAACTCCACTAGTAGACCGTCTTGTGTTCTTATCACCTGCATGGTCAGCGTCACTCTAAGCTTCATTTTCTGAGTTTTTAAATGCCTTGAATTGAATACCATCACTGATTGTTGCTTTCAAGTATCGGAGAATTAGTTTAAGAAGATTAACATGTACTTGAGTAGGTGCATCTTGTAATCTTGAAGCAACGTTTACTGCGTACATTAAATCAGGTCGTGTTCCGATAGTTAAATACAATGAACTACCTATAATTTCTCGGTAACCATCTACATTTGCTACTAAAAGCGTTACTCCAGGTGTCCATCCAATAGGTATTGATATTAGTTTTGATTCAGACATACCAAATCTTTCTAATACTTTTTTCGCATATGCTTTTTGGTTAATTTGAATACAAAATTATCAACTTCGCTGACTTTAATTTCAAATCGGGAAGTAAATGCTTGAAAGAATTCGTTAATTATTTTATCTGGGCCTATAACTAATCCATCATCGATGTGAAAAAGAAGAATTAATTTTTCATTATGAAATATGCAAGGATCGGCGCTGCTCTCCCGTAAATTACATTCCTTAAGAAATTCTATTAAACAAATACAACAGCATTTTTATGCTTGCTTTAATTCATACAAACTACGCATCAATTTACACACTCTATTCATACCATCTTCATAACGTCGGGGCTGTTTCATATAAATTTTTTCTTCGTGTGAGCCATTTAGGAAGGCAGTTTTTACATAAAATTGTTTAATATGCCATTTTCTTTCAAGAAAAACACCAAAAAGAGCTCTCATTGTTTCGAAACGAGCAACTGGACTAAATGTATCATTATAGTCTATACCTGGGCCTTGGCTGAATCCTTTTGCTACTAATCGAGTATCGAATTATCTCGTTCTTAAAGTTGGTCTTTATGGCAAAAACCCATCTATTATCTACAGCTTTTCTTTTCGAAAGTAAATTAGTCAATTTCCAAGTTTTATTCTTTTGTAAAGAACTCATCTCTTCATTCAGCATGGTTTTTCAATTTTCAGATTGTTTAGAATTTATTTCTTCGTCATAATTACTACTAGGTACTCTTAGTAGTATCATTCTTGGTAGTTGAGTTGACTATTTTTTAAATTGTATTTTCTTTCTTCATTTTGTACAATATTTTTATTTTTATCTTCGGTAGTCTCATGATTGTTAATATTTTCTTGAAATATTTTTTTTTTCTTTTTTGTTGTCTAAGTTGTCTAATACATCCATATATTTTGTAGTAGTGTCAATCTTCACCGGTGTTTGTAAAATTTTGTCTTTAAATTTTATATCTCTGCACACATAGACGGTTTTTTTTTTCAGGAAAGTATACTCGATAACCACAATCAGCATAGCGTACTATGTACCCCCATAAATATTTAGAGTCAAATTTCGTACGTTTTTGGGAAGATATCCATAGATATAGATATTCAAAAATAACTCAATTGGAGTTTTGTTATCGATTTTAGACGATGCAGTTAGATTTAATGTATAAGTTGAAGCAAGAATAGTCTCACCCAATAAAGATTTTGGAAGATGTGGTGCAGAATGAAGCCATGAACGCCCCATTTCACAAAGATTTATATTTTCTCTCTCTGCAACCCTGTTCTGTTGTGGTGTATATGGTACCGTCACCGAATGTTTTAATCCAATCCAATCCTCATTATTAAATTCTTTTCCACCATTGGTACGTAATTCTTTTATGATAATTTCGGCTTGAGTTTTTATCATTTCAATAAAACTTTGCAGTTTTTCTTTAACTTCATCTTCTCTTCGCAATAGGTATGTCGTCCTAAAACTAGAAAAACTATCTTTAAAAATGAGAAAATATCTATACCCGCTAAGATCGTTTTGTTCCATTGGACCGCAGACATCAACAAAAATCAATTCTCCCGGTTTAATGGATTTGTTAATTCTATTTCCAAAAGTCATTCTCTGATGTTTGCCAAGAATACATCCTTCACAGAATTCACTATCATTGTCTTCTTTTATGTTGACACCTCCATTCCTCAAATATTTTCGAACATAACTTTTATTTTGATGTCCTAGTTTTTTAAGTCATTGTTCACGAGAATCTTCATTTTTGACAATTGTACATGACTTTTCTTGTGGAATAACTGTCACGGTTAATCTGTAAAGTTCATTCTCATTATTTGACGTGGCATTTGCAATTTGGTTTCCATTTTTATAAAATATTCAACATTTTCCGTCATTTCATATACATTGGTCAATTGTGTTTTAACCAGCTCTTTTAACGGAAAATAAATTACAAGTACCATCTGGACAATATAAAACATCTTAGAAATACTTATTCACCCATTTTGTTCCATCGATGACTTTTACATCTATACGACCGGTTTCAATTTTCACTCCTTGACTATCCATCTCTTTCGGAATTATAAATGGTTCATATGCAGAATACCAGACTAGTCTATTTGTTAGCTGATGCGTAGCACAGATGTCGATATACCATTCGTCGCAATTTAGTTTCGTCACATCAGCTACTTTTTCTTGTTCTTGTGTGTTTGGTATTTTAACTGAAATCATCGCAAGATCTTTATTTTTCACATTAAATTTGCATTATATTGATCGATGACCTTTCTTTATGCATTTAAAACAAATCAAACCAATTTTACAATCTCTAGAAAGATGCCCTCACTTTCCGCATTTAAAACATCGTATTCCGTCCTATTGTTCAATGTTTACATCATTGGACTTTTGTTGGTTTGACATATGCTTCCCATGCTTCGCTGAAGAATTTATCTTCAATTTCGCCATCATTGCAGTAGCAATACTGGTTTCCTCTCTTCCTGTAATTCTAAATTCATAGTTTAAACATCACTTTTTTAATTTGGCCCATGTTTTTTCTTCTTGTGGTAGGTCATGTCAGTCGCATAAATATAATCAAGCTCTTTAGGTAGTGTTTGTAATAGTCGGGAACAAAAGTGTCCTTCTTCAATGGGCTTGTTAAATAATGACATTTTTTGTACACCACTTGACCATTCCCAGGCAATATTATAAAATTTATGCCGTAATAAATCTATATTCTCTTCCGATTGTGCATCGTAAATTTGATGTAATTTAGTCCACAGGTCTCTTGCAGTTTGACATCTTGCGACACAAAGCAAAGGCTTTATATCAAGTGGCAAAAATAAGTCGTTTTTTAGATTTAGCATTTAACTTTGTCCATCTATCTAATTCAACTGCATACGCCACATTATTTTGCTATGGTTTTATAAATTTTCTATCAACGACAATCAAAACAGCATCACATTCGAATATAGTTTTCATTATAATTCGCCTTGTAGACCAATTATCTTCACCTGTTAGCTTCTCAATTTGTAGTTTTTCTTCAGTCATTGTTTATTCCATCTCAAATATAGTCAATCAATAATATTCTTAATATAACGTTACTTCAGTTGTAGATTAACCATGTATCATATACTATGAGGATTATTAACCACTGATGATCAACTACGATCACTGATGATCAACTACGCTTTGCTATCATGTTGAAATAAATCAAACATTTATTAACTAAAGATTTATTCATTCAAAATATACATTAGATGAATGTGACATATATCATAATCATAATATTATAATCTCAATTTTTTTTATCACACGTTACTAAAATGAAAATTACATTTTATATATAAATATTATTTAAAATCATGAATGTTGATATATTTAAAGAGAAACAATATTGAGATAAAGCCATATTTACTAAAAATTCAATCAACCCAGACCGGTTTCGGGCCGATGTTGATGAAGTGGGACCGAAACCGATATTGGGCTCTATCCCAATATTGTTTTATTATCCTATAATTATAGATGTCTGTAATAAAGAGTGCAGTGGGAAATAAGCTGTGGGTCTGTGAGTAATATATTTGATTTCATGTAGATAAATAATGTGAATTCCGGGCATGATTGTGGTGGTACAAAGCACTAGTGGAGTTGAGCGAGTGCAGCGGTAATGCATGGGTAAACGCAGCGTCCAGTTCGCACACATAATTAATCAGCTTCCGCGTTGTCCTCCACCGTCCAGTCATGCTACGGAAAGCAGCGGTCAGTGTGGTGCCTTCGGGAATTCTCCAATAACTACTGCTTCTCATTCCGAATCATCATTTTGCTACAAAATTATTTAAAATTGCTGCTATTTTCAAACACATCGCATTCGTTTTAAACTATTAAACAGTTGTTAGAAATTATAACGGTTAATTAGTACTTATATAATTTTAAGAAAAAAAAAGAACAAAAACCATTACAAACAAACTATACTACGCTTATATAGTCAGTAGTTAGTGCCAAGGAAAGAAGAGCTATGCGTCAGGGGAGAGGTTTATTGAATACTTTAAAAACACAGGTGGAGAATAACATTTAATCGGATAAAAGCGTAGTACAAAATAATTATTTTGACAGTAGAGAAAATTTTTGTCTGTTACATTTTGCTTTTTCATATGCCCCAATGACACGTGCAATAATTTAGTTACATTCTTTCTGTCGCTCTTATCTTGTTGTTAGCACTATTCGCCTACGGTACAATATTCCTGTGGAACAGAGTTTGTTTCGCTATATTTAACTTGTATTTTAAGTTTTGCCAGTCTAAAGTTTCTGCAAAGAACCTACAGCTTGTATTGGGTTTGGAACATTTGGACACAAGGGTGCATATTTTTAGTCAAAGATTGGCGACGATGGAATTTGTGTTCTACATGTATCTACGAATACTATCCTCCTTCGTCCATTATTTTTTTTTTTTTTATAAGGTATAGAAAAATTTATTCCATTTAAAGTTTTAATGTACTTAAGCAATATACTATTTCACCATATACAGAAAAAAAAGTTTATTTACCTATAAATAACGACCATCATTTTTTTTTAAAGTAGGAATCTAAAATTATTTGCTAAAATAAAAACCCCCATTTTTTACCTTTCAAATTATGTATTAATTGACATACGTGTGTATGAAAAAAACCAAAAAATAATGTTTCCCGATACACTTCATTAGTTTTATGATTTTTTCGTCGAATATACCATCTTTGCATGACTTTGAGAACAGATTAATTACACTTCGCCACTGACTGAAATAGTTATTTCTGTTTTTTGTTATCAGACTAATGGGGTAAGAAGAAGTTACGTTGCTTATCGTGGCCGCATGCTACTGGTCTTTTGTACTATTATTATGTTTATTCTTAACGTTTGTAAAAATTGTTTTTTTATTAGATAAACATAAGTTAGTTCGTGTTAGCGTACAAGGAATGGGTGTATATTAAAGCTGGTTTACGTAAATTTTCCTACAAAATAAGAATAAAACGAAATACCAATACATAAGATATAGGAATAAAGTTAGTTCCAACACTTGTAATAAATGAGTCCTATTGCATTGAAAAAGTGAAAACAAAACAGTCAAATATACCATTATTTAAAGAAGTTATTGCAATTCAAGTGTTTGATAGCATGAAATTTATTTGAAATATATCTGTGGTACATATTTCTTGGTGCGACGGGGCCTCGCGTACCTGTTATACTTGTTCCACGACAAGTTTTACACGCACATACCGAGCCATTCTACGGTAACCCATCCAATTGGACAAGGCGGGCTACGTTGCTTATCCACACAATATGTATATATTTTGTTATTCATTTCATAAAACTTTCCGTTATTATGGCAGAATGAGACACTGTTAATACAAATAACTTTTCCTGAAATCGTTTAGAAAGTCAAATGTCTCCCTCAAAATCAGCAGGGTAATCCAATTTACCTGCCTAGGCAGTGGTAAAATGAAGTACATATATTTAATACTGCAATACGAAATACAACTATTTACGTGAGCAGTAAGTTTTAGACATTAAAGTGTTGTATTTCAATTAAATATACTAAATTGAAAAGATTAAAACATTTAAGAAATAATAATAATAATTTTTATTCTCTTAATTTGTGTTCTGTCAACAGTGTCGAAACATAATCTTGGATGTCAGTGTTAGTTTGAAATATTAAATTTTATATTTTTAATAACTGATTAATTTTAATTGAAAAATTGTAAAATAACAATTTATATTAATAAAACAAATTAATATATTAATATGTACAATTAAAATAAATGATTGAAACTTAAAATAAATTATGTTAAATACATATACGTTATGTATAAATACATATATGTATTTATTATTCATTGATTTTAAATTCTTATACGATTTCAGAAAATGTATAAAATTTATCTCGTCAGGGAGGTTTGTTTTTAAGACTCGGGCATGGTTATTTTTCTTTGCCTTGCGCCTCGGCAAACAACTCCATGTTCGTCATGAAAAGACTAACCTCTTAGCCATGTTAAACAAGTAACTATTTCATATTTGAGGTTCTTGCACTGACATTTCCGCATTAGTGTTCGACATACTTTGCGAGGGAAAAGAAAGATAAAACTTGATCATTTCTTATTTGCTAACTTTGTGTACCTTATGTTTATGTTTTGTTACAAAACTGCCCAAAATGTTAAGTGTTTATGAGTATTTTTATATTTTATTTTTTATTCCTTATGTAAACTTGTTTGCAGGTTATCAAATGCTAATACACCAATTCGAAATTTCATTCCACGTTGTATTTAGGACAAATATAATAATTATTAATAGATTCTATAGTTGGTAATGCAAGTGGCCTGGTTTGAAATGTCACAAGTGTTCTATATTAGGCTTCAGATTATTCGTTGTATCGCTGAGTAGTTAGCAATCCGCATACACAATAGGTACATTCTTTTCACACGAACCTTCTCTCTGTATTGTTCTATCTGAGATACAGCAGTTATCTGGCTGTGGCATCTTTCTGCAAAACGCTCAATAACGAATATATATCGTTATTCTTGGAGAATCATCTGCCGACTTCAACTAATCAGAGAAATTATATTATCTTTTTCTAAATCTATCTAAATCTGTAAATTGGTTTATTCTAAAATTCAGCACTTAGTTTTCTACAGCAAGCTATAACAATATGAAATTCTTTCCGTATGTTATTTTACATTTCAGGCCTGAGAGTTTGCAAGTTTTATCTGCATTCGGAGTAGACAATTTTTAAGATTTGTTAGTAAACTTCCAAATTTATGAGGCTTCAACTATTATTCCGTATTCGCGAGAAAGTGTCCCTTCGAATAGTTTTTACACAACAAGGTAAGGAAAGAAGAGGGTGATTGTGATTTTTGTTCATCCCTCAAAGTTTTACAAAATGTAAGAGTTGATTCGCATTAGTTGACGAATTCAGACTTACAAAAATGAAAGCACATTGCACTTATCGCAATGTGATATTGACATTTTTAATTTCAATTCATTATTTCATTTTGGAATCATAAACTTTTTTATACGCTGGTCGCATAAAGTTGCTGAACAATAAACGCGAAAAAATTAAATTGTGTTTCGTAAATAAATGTCAAACAATAAGGATATTTGGTGATAATTTTTTTGCGATTTTCTTTCATTTCCATAATTTAAATATGACATTTTGCAAAGAAAACAATATAATAATTATAACGTGATTATAACAATATAATAATAAGTGTGTTTTGATTGGCTAGTTTCGCACACGGGAGCAGATATGCAGGGATTCTAATGAGTATTTTTTAGGCTAAAAATGTTCAATGTTTAATGTTCGTCATGACATAAGTGATAAGAGTCTTAAAGCTCTTTTCAGAGTAAGTGTGTTCCGATTGGCTACTTCACACACATGATTAGAAATACAGGGATTCGATTGCACATATTTTTAAGCTAAAAATTTTCAGTGTAACTGTGTTTTGTTTGGCTACTTCCGCACATGTGATCAGAAATACAGGGATTCGATTGAATATTTTTTAAGCTGAAAATTTTTCATCATTTACTTTGGTAATTAACATATCCTTCAAAGTGTTATGTCATTAATCGATAAAGAAAAAATAATATAAATAAATAAATATGTATTAATAGCTATTAACATATCTAGGATGATTTTGAGACATCTAAGGCCTAAAGGCCTCGAATGATATATAAAATTCGTGGTTTGTTCCAACAGTTTACCGGCTTCACGTTATTACTAAATCTTATTTTAAAATTCTATTGTGACTAACATTTTCGTGATCAAGTCTGTATGGGTTGATATGACAGTTAGCAATTGTAATTTGAAATAGTGTCCCAGTATTTGAGTGAAGTTGAAATATAGTCGGGAATCGGACAAGATGTAGCAGAAAAAGCTTTTGAAGTACCGCTAACGTTTCGATTTTTTATTTTATTGTCAGAGCTGAAGAAAGATTAGTTTTTTATTACAAAAATAAAATTGTAAAAGTATTACATACCGTGTTGGTCTTCTGAACAATATTATTTTGTGTAAAGTTATTATACATGAAATAAACTTTAAATACAGTATACATTTGAACAATATAATTATTACAAACAGAGTGAAGTGTTGTCTATGTGGCGAGCTGTGTGTGACTGAATTATGTTTGCAGGTTATAATCTGAGAATGAATTATCACACAAAGAGCGCCAATAGGCACACTTCATACCTCAGAATAATGCTAAAAAGAGAATACAAAAATGAAAGAAATAAACTGCAATGTCATATATGTAGGCTCTAAATTTAAAATTTTTAAATATTTTAATTTGTTTAAAATACTATTGTATATAATACTTAATGTTTCAATATCTGTTCTTGAATTAATACTATTTGAATCTGTTTTAATATATAACATTTCTAAAAAAAAATCGTTTCTAATAATTAAGTTCTAATTCAAGAAGTTTAACGTTGTTAAAATCAAATATATAACCTGTATTAAAATTACATAACGCTAAAGCTGTTTTATCTTTATTGTTATTCTTTTTATAGTCATATATATGTTGTTTCATCCTAGAATTTAAATACTATTTGCTTTGTCCTATATATATATATACCATTACAATCCAAACAATTAATTTTATATACAATATTAAATTATTACCCTAATAGTACTTTATCCTTTAACTATATGAACAAAGTATTTAATTTATATAAATTGTAGTAAGTTATTTTAACATATTCTGAAGCTAATATTCTCAACAAATTTTTAAAAAGTTAGAAGACGTAAAGAATTTTATAATATACTATCTAAACGACATTATTGCTATTATTATTATAATTATTTAAAATATTTTTTCTCTCTGTAAATAAAGTACTATTAATTAGACCTACAGAATAATTATTTTTAATAAGATTTTATTTTACAGTCTATAATTACTCTTATAAGAAATCTGGATAACAAATATTTATTAATCTATATTGTATACCTTTAATTAAACTATTTTTTTTTTACTTTAACAAATATACAAATTAAAAATTACAATTCTATTGGAAGAACTTAATTTAAAATACCATTTAGTTTATATTTCACCATTTATCTCAACAAAATATCAAAAAAAAAAAACATTAATTATTTTTAATTTCTATAGTAAATTGTAAATTTTAATTATAGGTATTAAAAAAATTTCAAGATTTTATCAACAAATTCTGTAGGAATTGTAGTAACAATATCATCCACATACAATTTAATAAATGGTAGATCTATGGGTATAGAATTAGTGATGTCCCTCAAAGCTCTATTCATAACTAGATTTGCAAATATTGGAGAGCTTGGGCTTCCCATGGCAGTACCAAATAATTGATGATAAAACACACCATTGTATGAGAAGTAACTTGAGTCGAAAATGAAATTTATAATTGTTTTGAACATATTTAAAGTAATATTTGTGAAATCTTTTAAATGGTCCCAGTTATTTTCTATTTCTTGTAAAACTAATTGTTTGGGAATATTTGTAAATAAAGATGATACATCTAATGAGATTAAAATCTGGTTATTTGGTAACTGTATGTCTTTCATAAATGTGACGAATTCAAAAGAGTTGTTTACATAATACTGAAAAAAAGGTAGTAAGGTAGAGAGAATGTTTGAAATATATTTTGCTAATTTGTAAGTCGGTGCATTTATACATGAAACCACAGGTCTTGGCGGGATGGGATGTGATTTATGTGTTTTGGGTAAACCATATATTTTTGGAGCAACAGAATTATGTATTGTTAATTCTATGTGTGTTCTATCATCAATTATCTGTTCTGCCTTGAGTTTCTGTATAAGTTTATTGTTACAATTTTGAAACTTATTGGTTGAGTCTTTAGGTAAAATATTATAAATAGTTGAGTCACACAACAGCTTACCCAATTTTGATTCGTATTCATTTTTATGCATAATTACTGTGGCTTTACTTTTGTCTGAATTGGTAACTATAATTTCAGGATTTTGTTTCAGAAAATGTTTTGTATTATTATAAATTTTATTAATTGGGTTATATGACTTCATATTATTATTTACTTTGTTAATATGGTTCGAAATAGCATTGGCTGATTTAAATCTGAGATTATTTTTTTGGTTAATATCTAAATTATCTTGACTTTTGATACAAAATTATTATTAACAATAATAACAGTAACAATGTCGTTCAGGCAGTTTATTATAAAATTCCTTATGTCCCTCTTCCCTCAACTTTCTGAAAATTTGATAAGAATATTAGTATCAAAACATGTTAAAATAACTTACTACAATTCACATAAATTAAATACTTTATTCACAAAGTTAAAGGATAAAGTACCATTAGGGCAACAATCCAACATTGTATACAAAATTAATTGTTTGGACTGCCATGGCATATATATATATATATATATATATATATATATATATATATATATATATAGAACAAAGCAAACAGTATTTAAATTCTAGGATGAAACAACATACATATGACTGTAAAAACAATAACAACAAAGATACAACAGCTTTAGCGTCACGTCATTTTAATACAGGTCATACATTTGATTTTAACAACTTTAAAATTTTTCGAATTAGAACCTAATTACCAGAAACAATTTTTCTTAGAAATATAACACATAAAAACAGATTCAAATAGTTTTAATTCAAGAACAGATGTTGAAACATTAAGTAGTATATACAATAGTATTTTAAACAAATTAAAATAATATTTAAAAAATTTAAATATAGCGCCTACATATATGACATTGCAGTTTATTTCTTTCATTTTTGTATTCTCTTCTTAGCATTATTCTGAGGTATGAAGTATGCCTAGTGGCGTTCTTTGTGTGATGATTCATTCTCAGATTGTAACCTGCAAACATAATTCAGTCACACACAGCTCGCCACATAGACAACACTTAACTCTGTTTGTAATAATTATATTGTTCAAATGTATACTGTATTTAAAGTTTATTTCATGTATAATAACTTTACACAAAATTATATTGTTCTGAAGACCAACACGGTATGTAATATTTTTACAATTTTGTAACTTTTTTGGTTGTAATATTTTTGTAATAAAAAACCAATCTTTCTTCAGCTCTGATGAAGATTTTAAATAAATCGAAATGTTAGCGGTACTTCGAGAGTTTTTTCTGCTACATCCTGTTCGATTCCCGACTATATTTCAGTTATCAATTGTCCTACGTTATTTTGACAAATCTGTACGGTAATATTATTACTATACCGACTTGTCAAAGTTACATGGGATAAAATTTATTTACCCTGCTCTTTTACACATTCAGGTGGAAAATAATCGATGCAACAAGCACTGACCCTCTGTAGAATGAAACACTTTAAGCCCGGAGTTTTCGTAGGCCACTTGGAAAATCTAAGGGAAATAAAATCAAATAAAATGGCCTTGTCTGTCTTGGACATGATGATAACAAAATACAATTTTGACCAGAAGTATAAAGTTGTTATAGGTAATTTCCTTGAATGGGCAGCGATAAGATTCGTTCTAAGGGACTCTCTGTCCTGATTCAATGATGGTTCAAAATTGGATACAGGAAGAACTGGAGTGTATACTGAAATTTACGCCATAATCCATGTGCTCACCTAAATCTAGAGAAATATCTAAAACAAGCAACAATCAATATAATGACAGACAGTCAGGCAGCTTTAAGGCACTAAATACCTTCAATTATAAATCAAAGCTAGACTGGAATTTCAGGGACACCCTCCAATTGCTATCCAAGGTAAACTACGTTACCCTATGGTGAATACCAGGGCACTAGGGAATCCTAGAGAACGAGTAAGCTGATCAACATGCAGAAAAAGAGACTAAACTTTTATACTACGAACCGGAACCTTCATGTGGTTTTCCATAATGCCATTGTAAGAAGGTGGTCAGAAACTGGGAGGAATCTGCCTTATTTTAATTTTGGAAAAAAACCGTGGCCTCAGTCAAGCAAGAAAATTAATTTCCCCAACTACGACAAACGACAAGAAGTTACTAGCTCTCAGCAAAAAGAACCTCAGATTAATGACAGGAGTCTTCTCTGGCCATTCTCTTTCAAAATACTATTTGTATAAAATTGTTAAGCTGAAAATGACTTTGTCGAGTCTGTAAAGAGGACGAAGAATCTTCGGAACACATAGCATGTGTATGCCTCGCCGTATCCACACAGAGACTCAATCAGCTAGGTAAGAGGATCTTATGGCAGATAAGAACTTGACTCCTGGAGTAAGGGCTGTGTCCTAATAGACTGCATTAGTGTAACGGTCATTTTGTGGCGCCAAATTCAAACTGAAACCCTAACTCGCCTCTGCCGATTTATACGCCCATGTTATTCTTATGGGAATAAAAATATGCTATCTTTAAACTGCTAGAAAGTATTATAAAATGCAAATCTTAACTATTAAACCTTATAAATACTAATCTCTAATGTTTTATCTATTTTCTAATGTAATATATATACCCAAAAAACATAATATTATTTAATAAACTTCAATTTAAACAGTAGGTGCAAATTTCTGAAAACGTATGTCGTAGCTGACTTAGTATTCAGTTAAACCTGTCACTTTTACGCAGCGTTTTTAACCTGCTGCACCAACTAGCGACATATGTTACTATATGCGTTACTACTTTCTTTAAAATCAAATTTTTCTAAATTTATTCTTTTATTTGTACTTTTTCTGTACGGAAACCAAAGAGTAATGTTTTAGAATATAAAAAAACCCTATGTTATAATTAAGAATCGTCAAAATGCTTTAATATCGTGAAATGAAAATGTACTCTAATAAGAAATGCATACACTCAGATTTGGATTAGGGTTTCGCGCCAAATGTAAATCTTAACCTCACTAACGTGGTCTATAGATCTTCTAAGTCGCGATGAAACCGATAAAACGCTTAAACCCTCGTTTACGTACTCGTACAATACAATACTATAACCTGCTTACTTTTGTCTATATAAACAAAAGCTTAAATTACATTAAGTATCAGTGTTATATTTTTATATATAATAATTTATATTTATTGCAGTAATAATAAATAATGATTATGACTCATTATTATTGTCGTTTCTTTTATGTATGTAAATTGTATAAATTTTTCGTGAATAAATAAATTGTGTACCGCCGCCAATAGAGTAATTTCTGGCAATTTGGTTATTGTGATAAAAATAAAATTGGAAAACCAAATTTTCTGATTTTCCTTTTACACACTATTTAGAAAATGTGTATGTAGCTAGACCATTAATTATTTCTAAAAAAAATTGTTTTCATTTGCGCTTTTTTTTAATACTAAGACTATATATATGAAACTATTACTTATAGCCACTATTATCACATATCAAATGTGTAATAACAGATACAGTCAATAAATAATTAAAATTAGTTTAGATAATAAATTAGAACGAAATATCACAATAATGATTTCTTTATATTATACGCATCTTTATAAGCCTCACGTAATCAAATTCGTTGTGAAGAAAAGTGATAATTTCTTTACCAACGTGTACTTCAAAGAAAGTAGTGTAAATATAATGCACTACAAATATAATCACGATCGTGTGCCTCTGGAACGTTCATCAGTTAAACGTGGGACAGCTCCAAAAAATAATATATATTAGACATTGTATGACCAATTCTTGTGTACATAATAAAAATATACTTTTTTGTTTAGGTTTTCGAATTTGATTTAATCTAAAGTTAGGATTTCGGGGTGAAAAAAACTAACATCTAAGATACAGTTCCCGAAATAGGGCAAGATGATTAAATTTATTGGATTCGTCATAAAGAAAACCAAAGAATATTTGAAAAGCTTTTCAAAACTCATAATTATAAATGAGACAAAGAAGATGTTCGTGTACCAAAAAAAAATACCAGAAATAAATGCTTACTCATTGTGATCAATGCAATGTCACTTTATGTTTATAATTCTACAGTAAATAACGTATTATCTTTTACGTTAAAATATGTTTTCATATAGTCTGGGTTCCAATGAAATATTTACCAATATTTGCTTCGAAATGTGCTTTCAAGTACCAGCGTCCTATAAATATGACCTCAGAAATTCTTTTCTTGGTTCATAATTTTATTTTCTATGAGTAATACACCTTTAATTACAATAAGGATATGTTATAAATTTCAATTAATTTCTAGCACCATTTATTGGCCTGGTACTTCATAGGTTAATATCCTAAAACCAGTAAAAAAAATTACGCCCCTACTTTGTTTAATTTTGAAATTAAAAGAAGTGAATAGAGAAGAAATAAAGTAATAAGTTTAGAAAGAAATAGATATTGTCATACATGGTAAATGTTCCAGAAATAAGGATAGTTCAAAATGATATTTCAATTTCAAACGTCTAATGAATTATACCTACTACTAACACAAAAAATAATGAAAAAAGTATTAAGAATGGTTGCACGTACGTGTACAAGTTGTTTTTAATTTTAAAAAATTGTACAATTGAAGATGGCTACAGCGTAGCCGAAATTCCCCTATTTTATTTAATAAAATAGTTTTTGAGAAAAACTTGTGGCTTCATTCACGAAGCAAACTCATTTCAAATTTCTGGATTATTTTGTTTTTTGTCGTGTTCTAAATTTGCTCTCATAATATAAAATTCGGTTGTCGTTCGTGAGACAATTTAGATGCGTATGTGCTTTTATGAAATTTGTACGATGTATGTAATACTGAATGAATCTACGAATGTATGCTGTGTACATGATTGTAATCTATAGATTCTACTTACCCTGATGAAGGTATAAGTGTATACCGAAACGTCGGTTTTGTAGGAATAAATGCTGTATGACTGAAATTTCGATTAATTGTTTTTTATCTATAAAATAACAAAGATAAAACTCGTTTTTTAATATATTAGTGTACTTTATTATACTCTATTTAACCATAAAATGATAAGTAATGTTATCAGTGATATAAGTAAATTATTGCTTATATCTGCTACAAACCAGACTGGCACATCCAGGTAATAAGTCGTAAATGGCTTAAAATTCTGCGATGATTTTCGATGTGTGCAATTGATGTGACATGATCGTTAGACAGATATAAACAAGATAAAAATGATGTCCGCCGTCACTGGCATGGATTATTTATGCTTGGTTGCTCTTCATTCTGTTAAAGATTCTTTATACACCAGTTCACTTCGTGCAATGCTTCACATAACCCTGAATATTCCTCCATAACAATATATTAAAACCATATATTAAATATACTATCACTACTTCTCATTACTAAGTGTGCCAAAATGTGCTTTATTGCATCTAACTTAAAATAACATTCTCCGACTTAATATAATCTAACCTAATCTAATCTACCCAGTGTTTATTTGTAAAACGTAGAATTATTTATTATTGATACAAATTTATAAATGTTGAGTAACATTAAGGCACAAGTGGAGTTATTTGAGAAAACCTTTTCTGAACCAAGTATTTTTTGCAATACAATATGTACGTCCCGTATGCAGTCATCTTTTAGTTGTACAATGTCTTAAAAATTAAAAACAACTTGTATAAATACCTATAAACTAACGGTATTAACATATTAGTAAATAAAATATAGAAACCTACTAAAGAATAAAATTTTACAACACATTTAAGAAAATCGACATAAATTTGTCATATCATAAGAATTTCACTGTTAAGAACTTTCTGAACAAAAATTGAAAAACAAAAAGTAAACTAGAATGGTCAGGCATATATTCCATAAAATTTAAAATTTCTCACCTGACATACATATAGGATAAACAAATCTTAAAATATGTACAAGATTTAAGAAGCATAATATTCCTAGCGTATTATGTATTTTTGATGAAGTTTAATTGTATCTTGTATTTTGAAAATATATATTAGTGTTAACAGAAGTACCGCTGTTTATATAACGAGCGATATTTTTACAATTTTTGGTGCCGAAATCTGGGAATTGTAAAAAGGAAAAATGGATCTGATACTTAGAAAAACTTATTGTAAGCCACTTACAACTTTAATTGCTGAGGCTCAAGGTATGATTAAAAACAAAAACGTAAACAATAACGAAATATCAGTGATAATTACGCGAATAAAAGCGTTACAAGTGAGTTTAAACGAACTTAATGATAGACTTGCATCTTCATTTCAAGAAAACCAATATGAACGTGAGTGTGACAAAATAGTGAAGTATAATGATAAAGCAGTGAAGAGTATGGCACAATTAGAACAACGGATTAAAGAAGAAAATGAAACTAAGTTGCAGATGCAGTCACAGGTAATACGGAATGAAGACGTACAAACGACAACAGCACAAACATCAATCAAGGTAAATTTGCTTAAGAAAAAAAAATTTGATGATGATATTTCAAAATGGCCCGTATTTTGGGAGCAGTATTGTATGACTAGTCATAATAATACCAATTTAGATGACGCTACTAAATATGCCTATTTAAGCTCATATTTAACGGAAAAGGCAGCTGTATCAATATTGAGAGAATCGTTGACATATACATACAAAAATTATTAACAATATCACATGTGAAATATGAAAAAGATGTTCAAGAAAAATACAACATGGCAACTACTACGGCAAAATCATTAAAATCACTTGGTATATTACAAGATCAGCATGGTCTTTTGGTAAAGTCAATCGTTTTTAAAGCCTTGCCATATAATATGAGTATTGCATTTAATAAACAAAAATTCCATGATATATCAAACGATACTTTTTTGAACACTGATGGAAATCGTACTACTATAAGTGATAATTCAGTGGATTATAATAAGCTAATATCAGATTTGCTTCTTTTCATTAAAATTGAATTAGATTCTATGAAGCAAGCACAATGTACCACTGAATATAGAAGCAAGCAAGGCTCTTTTAGTTGAAGTCAAAACGTAGATAAACCAAAATATAAACAGTGTATACAGCATCTGGACTATCGATAAGCGCTAAAGACGGTTGTATATTTTGCAAATCAAAAGATCGTAATGAAAGTAATAGTTCTTTAAGTGTAAGTAAGAACAATGATATTTTGAAACAGAATCGTCTTTGTTTTCGTTGCGCTGAAGCAAATAATAGTTCAAAATTTTGCAGAACTAAAGATATAAATTGTGCTAAATGTAAAAGAAAACATATAACAGCCATGTGTGATCCGACATGTCGACAGATACATAATAACGTAAAAGAAAATATATCAAATAAAGTGATTAATACTAATTCATTAAATTTATTAACAAATGAATTAATAGGTCACGTTTATTTAATAACAGCTTGTGTAAACATTTTAACACCACGAAATATTAATGATAATAGATGTAGGTAGTCAACTAACTTTCATAAAGGAAAATTTTTCGAAGATATTAAGATTACCTGTAGTGGTTACACATAAAATTACTTTACAAGCCTTTGGATAGAAGGCTGGTGCACCTGCTAGATTATGCAATCGGGTTGAAGTTGTTCTAAAGTCACAATATAACGATGAATTAATAAAAAATTATGCTATTGAAGTTCTTGAAATATATTTCGATTCATTGCTATAGTCACAATTTCAATGTTAATAGAGCCTGATAATTATTGGAATATAATTAAAGAGGAAACTTATAAATTAAGTGAAGATCTGGCAGCGGTTAATTCTAAGTTTGGGTGGACTTACTCGGTTGTAGTAATTCTAATTCTATTTACAAATTTACTATACTAAATGTTCAAACATCTGTAGATTAATTGATTTAAAAGTCTTTTGGGACTTGGAATCCATAGGGATACATCTTAACGAGAAACAAAAAGACAGGTTTACACAAGAATTTATGGACAAAATGATAACTTTTAAAGGTGCCGGTTACGAAACTCCATGGTCGTGGAAAACAGATCAAAATTTAGACTAAATTATACGGGTGCATTAGTACGTGTAAAAATGTTAACAAATAAATTAAAGAGAAACGGAAAAACATGTGAAATGCGGGAGTAAATGACGAATGATTGTGCGGAAATTGTTTTGAGCAATTGTTCTGAAAATGATAAGATTTATTACATGCCTCATAGACCAATTTACAGACATGATAAAGAGACTAAGAAATTAAGAGTAGTATTTGATGCTTCTTCGCATGCACCAGGTTTCGAGTCATTAAAAGATCAATTGTATGCCGGCCGTATTTATTACCGAATTTATTGAAAATGTTTTTGAATTTTAGATTCGGAAAAATCGGTTTAATAGCAGATATAGAAAAGGCATTTCTGCAAATATTGTTAAATGAAAAGGATCGCGACTCACATCGTTTTCTTTGGTACGATCAATCTGTACGCGAAAATACATCAAGAGCAGAACTACCAGTTTTAGCTACGTTTCGAATGAAACGCGTTAAATTTGGAATAACAACTAATCCGTTTCTTCTAGCAGTATGTTTAAAGAAGCTTTTTGCAGAGCACCAAGAATTTAGAGAAGCCGCGGAACTTTTGAACAAATTATTTTTTGGATGATTTAGTAATTGCTGTAGAAACGGTAGACGAAGCTTTAAAATTATATCAGCAACTAAAACAATATTAAACTTACGGAATTGGCGATCAAATAACTTTGAAGTTAACGAATATTTAAAACAACATGGAGAAGTGTCAGGAGAAAATGAAGTATAGAAGGTATTAGACCTTTTATGGTATGCTATAACCG
This sequence comes from Stenolophus ochropezus, assembly GCA_035578165.1. NCBI lineage: Eukaryota > Metazoa > Arthropoda > Insecta > Coleoptera > Carabidae > Stenolophus > Stenolophus ochropezus. The sequence goes on along the minus strand of JAQOWZ010000008.1, from coordinate 8,112,553 downwards.
ATGAGTTGAGTGCAGACATTAGTTCTATTTTAAACGAAAAGGTAAACACTTACCCAACCACACAAAGTGTTTTACAAACAATAGTGAGAAAAAACAAATGTATTTGTCAATATAAATCAAATTGAAAAAAGTTCGAAAATAATAAATGAAACTCTTTTTAATTTAGAAAGATTCGAAAAATTAGAAACGTGCTGCGACTTGCTGCACCTATTTTGAGATTTATTTATAACTGCAGATCAAAGGAAAGAAAATTTGGAAGATTACAGATTAAAGAATTAAGAAAAACTGAAATTTATTGGATCAAAGTAACACAAAATGAAGAATTCTTAATCGAAATAAACGCATTGAAGAAAGAAAAGGAAATAAGTACGAGCTCGTCAATAATAACGCTCAACCCGTTTTTAGATAAAGAGGGAATTTTAAGATTACGAGGAAGACTTGAAGCAGCTTATTTACCTTTCGAGATAAAATATCCTATAATTTTACCGTAGAAATCATTATTAACAAAAAAATTAATCATTAGATGTCATGAAAATGTAAGGCATTCGTGAGTAAATGCAACGCAGAATAAAACTAGGAAAAAAATACTGGATTATACGTGGAAGACAGCAAATCAAGTCAGTTTGTGGAAAATGTTTGAAATGTCAGAGATTGAAAGGTAATTCGGGAAATGAAATATTTGCTCCTTTGCCGAAAGAGAGACTAATGCTGGCGAATCCCTTTAAAATAACTGGAGTGGATTTTGCTGGCTCATTGTATGTCACAGAATACGACAATAAAAAGCAAAACAAAGCATATATAATGTTATTAACTTGTGCAGTAGTAAGAGCAATTCATCTTGAATTGGTTCAAGATTTAAATGCAGAAAGCTGTTTAAGAGCTTTAAGGAATTATTTTGCTCGAAGAGGCGTTCCAAGCATTATTTATTGTGATAAAGCAAAAACATTTAAAAGAGTATCCAAAGAGATTCAAGAATTATTTAGCATTTTAACCACCGAGGAAGTTCAAGATTTACGAACAAAATACCGTATAGAATGGCGTTTCATTGTTGAAAGAGCTATTTGGTGGCGTGGTTTTTGGGAAAGGATGGTCAAGACACTGAAAGAAGCAAAAAAATAACGTTAGGAAGAGCCTGTATCAATTATGATGAAATGTAAACAATTCTTACTAAAGTTGAAGCAACTATAAATGCAAGACCATTTACTTTTATTGACGACGACTTATCTAATGTATTCATCCTGACTCCATCACATTTTTTAATAGGATCAAAAGAATGTGGATTTAGTATAGAGTTAAATAATCCAAAAATCAAAAGAAATGATCTTCTTCAAATTTGGAAAGAACGAGAGAGGTTGATGACGAAACTTTGGAAGCAATGGTGTACTGATTATCTACAACAGCTTCGATCTGTGACAAACATTTTCCTAGATTGCATTGGAAAATGGTAAGGGTAGTAGATTTGTTTCAGGGACGAGACGGGAGAGTTAGAGCCTGCGAGGTCCAAACAAGTAACGGTGTAAGACTGCTTAGACCTGTTCAACTCCTATTTCCTTTAGAAGTCGAACATCTTCGGCCGGAGGGGGATGTGAAAATTTTGCCTCCAAAAACGAAAACGTTGATCGAACAACTACTGATATCTGAGGTCAAAACAATATATATGAAAATAAAAATATTGTAAAACGTGTAGGCCTAATGTATTATGTATTTTTGATGAAATTTAATTGTATCTTGTGTTTTGAAAATATATATATTAGTGTTAACAGAAGAACCGGCGTTTATATAACGAGTGATATTTTTATCAGTATCATTTAAAAAATAAAAATATTTCTAATTAACACAGGTTCGTTTACTTTAGAAGACGTAGAACATATAACACAGTAATAGTGACAAATTAAATCATTAAAAAATATACTGGACCTTTATTGAACATTAATCTCTCACCATTAAATATTCACCTATTAATGTTACTTGTAATTAGTCTAATCTCACTAACTAATCTGTTAATATTCGTACCATTAGGTTTGCAGTATATACCAGGTGTTTACGGTTTTTTTATTTCTTTTTTTTTTTATAATAGGAGATATTATTTTTATAGTGTTTATAAGAGAACGATAATTTAATGTTACAAAATTGTAATAACCTTGGAATGAACAACTTTTATTTATTTTGCTATTTTTTAATTTAACTCTACCAGTTGTAGTTTATATATATATATATATATATATATATATATATATATATATATATAAAAAAATCATCAAAATAACTTCTATTGTACCTTTTTATTGCTAATCGAACTGTTTATTGCTAAATTAACTTATCATAATTTATAATGACCAAGTAATGTAATAAATCAGAAAATATTACTATGTTTTGCAAACATGTATATTGTCCATGATATACACATCAGATTTGTAGATGAGATTTTGCGCAAGACGACCACATGAATGGATTGTTTCCGTGTAGGTGCTGTCCAAGCAAGTACTGCTGACTAGATGACGAAACTGTAGAATAGTTAGAATGAAATTCTTCCGCCTATTTTTAGCCGCTACACAAACAGATTGGAGTCGAGTAGGCAGAGTCAAGAACACTTTCCTTTTTTATGTTCATCTAAACATGGGATTATAAACATTTATACGTTAGCTAATATAAAATAATTTATAAACAATTTCCCACACAAAAAATAGATCCTATAGATCGATTACTCTCGACAAATTAAAATTTGTGTTCAACTATTGCGAATTCTACCTAGACTGTTAGTAAAAGAAATAAAACAGAATGCATCTATCATTTGGTTGAGACTATATTTTGCTCTGTGTGTAACAATTCGTGTAAAACTAAAAAATTTCGTTGTTTACTGAAATTCCGTTATGTAAGTACCTCACCTGTATTGATAAACACGTCCTATATTATATTCTCATAAAACTCTTTCATAACAACACAACTACAAGAATCCGCTTACATCATCCCATCGTACTGTCTCACATCGGATTGTGTCATACGCTGAAGTTTTAAAGGAAAATCCTAGATAATAATTTATTGATGTGAAGTTTTTTGTCGGAGAGGAAAAAGTCGGAAGTGCAGAGAGAAGTTTTTATAACATTTTCCTTTTTACTTTTACAGAGGTTTCCCGTTTCATTTATCAGTGAAGTCTTCAGATTTGTACGTAGTTATAAAGTGAAAATTGAATTGTAATTTACTGAAACTCATCATTAAAATCGATAACTTAATCACCTAATTTACACAAGAAAGGAAAGAACTTTTACTACCGTATAAACTTCTCCTCAGAGAAGTTAAAAACATTTAATATTATCAATTTTTTATTATGGAACCATCCCATGTCTAGTTGGACGCTAAATAAAATGTACTATTGTCTAATGAATCGACAAATTTTTAAAAAATACTATTGCTAAATACATAACCCAATCTTTGAAGTCAGTGGCGTAGCCAGCAGGTTTCCCCGGTCCGGGATTTCATGGGGCCCGAAGTCCGTAAATATTTAGAGCAAAAAACAGCAACAAAAAGAATAAAAAATAGCAAGTACCAGACAAAAATTTTATCTACTAATAATAAATAATTAAAAAAAATGTAGATAATGAAGTTCCTACTTAATGCAAATGACAGCGATTTACACAAAATAACTTTCAATCTGTATACAATAAGTAAATGTGATATATCAGATATGCTTTTACAACAATTGGTAAGTTTTCGTTAGTATTTCGCAAAATCACTAAAATCTGAAAAATATTTATCAAAATTTATTATAGTAAATAATAATTTAACTAGCAGTATTTAAGAAACTCTATGGCCCAGGATCGTTTGTCATCTTTATCTATCTGCCCAGAAAAAATAACATATGTAGCTCCATCTCTGAATTGGTCACAGATTATTACTACATTTGCTAATGTCAAATTTCCTTATAATAATGCTAATAGTAATATGGATGTATTAGAGTTTAGAATATTATTTACGAAAACTTTTTAGATTAAAATAATGTAATTATGTATAACGTTCAAAATAATCAATTTAGTTTTTTGTTTCACCGTATTTAATAATTGTTTTTATAAACCCTAAATAACAATTTGTAGGACCAAGTTAAGAACGACACTGCTTCAAGTAAAAATTCAAACATCAGTAAGCACAACCTCCTGTGGTCAGGTGGAGTCCGTAAGGGGGGAAGATACTTTACCACTTCATCATACTTGATTTGTAACGAAAAAAAGTGATATAATAAATTATACGACAAGAAAGTATAGTAAGCGGCAAGCAGAAAAAAATCTTTTAAATATTAGAGTAGATGTAGAATATTTAACAGAGTTGCACTGCATTCAAAATGTGATAAATGCTTTTAACAAGTGCAACATCAACTGATAGCAATGTAGATATATTTCTTAAAATTGTTTTGAAAAGAACAGAATTAGAAAAATAATTAGTATTTTACAAACTTCATGATTGTCCAAAACAAATCCAGAACTTGAAATAAAAATTGCGTATTTTGATTTAAATTCCAAGGTTGAATTTGAATATTTATTTGTTTTCATCAACTATTCTCTGCAAGACAAAACCGAATGCGAATGGATGAATGAATAAAATAATGCAAGCAATCGTACACATATTAGTGAGAATATGCTATTCGCATGAGCTCATGGGTGAGTGTGTCACTCGGCAGTAATGCACGGAGAGTGGAACTGACCCATGCAATGTGTGGCACAAGTCAAGGTGATCGGCTAAGGCAGATGGAACACTATTAACTCCGCTATGCTGTCTGTGTGGGTATTATACTTGTTTGTGTCTCAAGCACTCTCAAGTACTAAGTAGCGTTTCTCTTCTGGATTCATAATCATAAATGGACTACTATTCGCAAGGCGAGGACTGTGCAATCAGCATGATGATAGACATTTGGCTAACGAATGCCTGAGTTACTAGTGGAAACTTAAGTTTAAATTTCACTTAAATAAATATTATAACTAAATCTAATATATGAAGACAGATACAACAAGTAGGCCTAACCTTATTGGCGACTCAAACCAGCGGTGGCGACGTTACTGTGGCTGCAAAAATGGTCAGAAAGAAACATATACATACCTACATGATAGTCTTTTTAAAGTGACATATTTGAATACTTGGATACTATACCTCATTCTAAAAACATTATAGAAAAAAAAGAGTTGTTAAATGCAAACTACATATCATTGTTTATAGTAAAATAAAGATTATAATTGTTAAACGTAGAAAATGATGTGGAACTGTTGATTATAAGAGAATACTAGTTTGTAGTATATTTTCAATCTATTTAATTTATCCTCTAAATATTATAATATAATGGATTACATACCAGGAAGCGCCGCTTTTCTTGCATGTTCTAAATATAATTACGTATTATGTAGTTATTTTCATATAAGATTTATATTATATTACAAGTTTTATACACACATTAACATAAACAACGGATAATATTGTATATTCAAATATAAATTCGTATATGCCTACCACCAATGTAAGCACTGTGTAAGATAGCGTCTCCACGAACATAAAGGATCCTGTAAAATAGGTACATTATATCATTAGCGCATGTGCTTTAAGGAGTACCAACTCAGACGCAGTTGAGCTCGTGGATGCTACACTATAAAATATTCCATAGCACTTCCAATAATTCTACATATTAGCCACTCGTAACTTGTAGGGAGTTACTTGGATTGTTTAAAGAGTACAAAATGTTACTGTGAAATTGATTTTTTTTTAAGTTTTGGCTCAAGACCATACAATGAAAAATAAAATATTATAAAAACTGAAAGACCTGTACCGAAATTCTAATACTACAAGAAAAAAAATTGTTCGACATTTTCACAACAAAATTTTGATTTCATGTCAAAGTATATATTTTAGTTTTAAAAATAAATAAACTACTTATTTTTGTAATTTTCAGTATTTGTTTATAATTTTTACCTCTCGTCACTCAGTAAAAGAGGTCTTGGAATCATTCGAAAAATCGGATAGTGATATCTGTCCTTTTGTGTGGATGTATGGATGGATGGATGGATGTTGTAACGAGAACACAAATACTAGTGAACAAAAAAAGTTGAAATTTTGGATATTACATTCTGACACTCTGATCATCTGATTATATCTGATTAGATTTTGGTGTTAACCGTGCAACCGGAAGAGGTGTCTTCATAAAGATTTTTTTTCTGAAATGTCGTAATTAATTGTGAATATAGGAGAATTTTTGTATATAATAATTTCATATTATTTCAATAGTTAAAATTTTATTGTTTCTACCTTGCAGAATTTAACTCTAAGGAAAATATTGATTCCGTAAATTTGTTACAATTGCGGTTAATCTGTTTACCTATAGAAATTAACGTTTTGTATTTGACAGTGACAATTATTATAATTGACAGTGAACTGTGGGAACGTCACTTTTCCAGTTGAGAATCTGGGAAAATTGTTTACGCAAAAAGTTTGTACAATCAAAATCATAAAACCAATAATTTGTTTTTATTTTCGAACAAATATTTTTAATTACACTGTTCAAAACCGTTCAGAGATATTTTAATAATCAAATGTAAAATGAAAACTATAAACTGTTTTCAAATATTTCTAACAACAATGTATCGTATGATCTATTTTCCATATAATATTATTACCAATGACAGGATTTTCTTTTGTTTTCATTATTTTTTAATATTTGTTATAACAATGCGTCTTATATTTATCATTTAAAATTAGATTGTGCTGCATTGTTTAAAAAAATTTCAATGCAAAATAGAAATTTGTATGAATTGAAATTTGAAAGTTATACGTCAAAAGATAAATTGGCCAAAATCAGTTTTTTGCTCATATCATAAAACATAAACATCATTAAAATGATTAACTAATGTGGCAACTTTGCTCCAATCTAACCGACTTCGTATCTCTTACGGTTTTCGAGATCCCACTGGTTAGCTTCTTAAAACGGATACCTGTATAACTATAATTATATAAAAAAACAATCGACATCTCTCTGTTGACAATGAAAATGTTCATACGTGTTTAGGAACAGAACATTAAATTGTGCACTATGTTATATGCTTGTCTCTCTCATTTTATTTATCCTTACCTATACAGACCATTATACGTCACAGCTAAATAATGGTAAGAACCGCGTGTATTTAATGATTTATTTTAAGTGATTTAGTCGGATTACTGTCTATGTAAAATTGCTATTTTTAGTACAAGTGAGCAAAATATGTCTTTTTCTCACGGGCTCAGAAATTGGCCACACGAGCGAAGCGAACGTGCTAACTGGACAAGTGAGAAAAAGACATGCTCACGTGTGCTAAACATAATTTTTTCCACAATCTTAAAATATAATTTAAAAAAAAAAACATTGTACTTTTTTATTTATTAATGAAAATCTCAACAGTACAATTATGTTTATAAATTATAATTAAATTTAATGTAAAATGTATTATAATGTCTGTAATCCCATGAAAACATTGTGCTCAGAGTTAGTGTATTTTGCTCACTAATGCTATTTACTTTGCTCACTTGTGAAGAAATTTATTTACTTTGCTCACTTGTGATTCAATATGCTACTTTGCTCACTGTTTTAAGTTGAATAATGATGTATTTTGCTAACGATTTTGGATAAATATATTTACTAACAATGTGTTATACAGTAAATTAGTGACAACGTATTCAAAATACATATTTTAAATTTGAATATGCGAGAAGAGCCTGTTATATAATTACATTATTTTCAGCATGGATTTAAATCCTATACATGTAAAAAAGTAGATTAGAATAGAGTATAAATATAAATAGAATTACCGTTTTTATATTTGGTTGGCATGGAACGAAGAACGGGTGTACGGGTGAATAGCCCTGTAGTGTAAGTTTTGGAGTGTTAGACCGTGGAGCATTCTCACAGCCGGTGCGGGGGCTTGCTGGCCTTTCTACCCACCGGATCGCCCGCCCACACGCACCTGTTACATCACACTACGTCTCGCTCGTCTACACGTCTCTTCTCTAGGTGCCGCAATACTAACGCTCTTGCATTCATAAATTTACTTCATTGTTCTCTAGACTATCATATTTACAGTCTTACAATATTACTCAAATAAAACGGATAGAATTAATTTTTGTTACCAGGGGATCTATTCTCGAAATCGTTAGTAAATTTTAACTATACTTATCTGTTCTAGTTGGGCATACTTTTCAAATTACTGTATTCTCAAATGAGCGTTTTGTTAAGTATACGAGTACTTTTCATTCGCAATATTATGTGTGATGTTTCGAGCGAATAACTGATTTAAGTGTGTATAAGACTACTAGGTTTATTTTATGTCATTCTTTCGATAATTTTAACCAATTTGATAAATGGCAAGTTTAACTGTTTGGCAAATTTTGGAGCAATTGTAGCCCTAGAAGAGGCAGATATTATTATTAGTGGCTCAATTTTACACTGCGTTTTTATTAAAAGTGATATCTGGCCTCATAATGTAAAAGAACGCTTCCTAAAAGTGCTTTTATTATAAAAGGTAAAAATGCGGTCGTAATGTGGGCGTTTGAATGATCCGCCTTTATTTGCTTCGCTGCAATTATTTAAAATTTGGAATAATTCTAACCACAGTGTTTATGTATTTGAATACAATGTTTTAATTAAATTTTTTACTTAAACATATATTTTCTAATGAAATCGATTTACAAATGTTTTTGTTCTGCTGTAGTATTTGCACCTCGTTTGTTTCTTAAATTATACATGGTTTTATTACACTTATGACATCTTATTGATTTTGACAAAAAATATGACACATAAAAGAAAACACATCCTCGTCCACCTATAAAATTCTCATGTGTCCTTCATTTGACGAACAGTTACAATATTATCAGATATTTTTTCATTTGCGAATGGTGCAAATATAAGTATTCGTTTATATTTGCAAAGGGTGTTTGAGATTACAAATTTAATGTGCAAAATTAAAGTATTAATTTGTTCTCAACGTACATATAAGCAACTTTACGAACGATTTCGAGAATAGACCCCCAGTGGCAAAATCATAAACAAGGGAAGCTGCGCTTTTATCATCAGATTATGTGGAGCCAATTTAATAACGAATATTTCTTACAAAATTTCTTATAATAGGAATTTTTTACTTTATTTTTTTAATCTTTAGTTACAACTTGTTAGAAAAAAATGTACAAGCAAAAACAATTAATTAAAATAACATGCGAGATCTAAGTCCCATTGGAGTTTTTTCAGTTTTATGTTATTTGGATTTCATAATTTAGATGCCAAATCAAGAGATATAATTCTTTGAAATCTGAAATCTGCAACTGATTTTCATATCGAGTACAGAATGTTTCTATTGGTCCCTTAACATTCTTAATTTTTAAATCAGAATGTAGTGATTCAATTGACAGACCATGGATCATTTAAAATTCGGTGTATCCATTTATTTTGTAATCTTTATATTATTTTTAAATTTGATTTCGTAGGAATTCTGCGACGTATTGTTTATTTTTTCTGTTTTCTACCCACTTTAACATGTTAGTTTTATTTTGTAAGGTGGCACAGGTCTCCTAATTTCCAAGCAAAAAGAGAAAAACATATATTACATATGTATAAGATTTGATAAACATCAACTTTACAAATGAATGTATAAAGCCTGCACGATTTTGTGGTTGTGGCGAGTATTGTTAAGCAATGCAGTACATTGTAGGTTGGAAATCTGCATCTCTAGAATGCAAATAAATAACTTGGTGTGTACTATGTTATTTCTGTATTAAGCACGCGAAGTTTGTATTTTAATTCGTAAGTTGTGAGTTGTCACTTTTCGACAAAGTCAAAAATGTCAATCGAACATTTCGCGCATAAAATACAAACGCGCACGGTATCAACATATATAAGTATATTAGTAGCAGTAATTTAAAATAGGTCATTTTTGATTACATTTCTATAATAAATTTAACCAATCTTCTGACAGTGAATTCAAGTGTTTAGAACCCTAGGGCAAAAAATACAAATTACACACGTTGTCCGAAAACACTAGTGTTATTTAGAAAATACATATTTTAACCATTAAAGTCACGTTTATTTGATATTTATCGGAAAAAATAAGTATATCAAGCTGTTAATGTCCATGTTATTTTGACATGTGAATTTTATAAATAGAACACAACAGACTTATGCTTTTAGTTGTCCGGTTGTAAACACCTCAGTCATGTAAATTAGCGCTCGGATGTAAATCAAACACTTTTCTGCTCGATATGTAATATACTATTTCATAATATAGAGCATAAAGTACATACTTTATGCACTCTTTAAAGTTTTTACAGCAATGGCGTAGCTAGAAACCAAAGTTACGATAACGCCTGCAAAAATATATCAACAGATGACTAAAGCGAATGAAATCATATCTGAGGAATGCTGCTGGACAAGAAGAAAAGAAAGACTTGCTTCTTAGTTTATTCTTAAAGTAGAGTATGAAGAAACTAAATTTGTAGTAAATTTATAAATTTGCTAATGAATCGAATAGGCGAGTTCAGGTAACATATCCATTAATATTCATTAATCATTTCATTTCTTAAAGCTATTTTAGAAATAGTTTATTGAGTTTATTGTCGAATCATTAGTTTGTTTTTTACCTTCCGCCTATCAATATATAGATGAGGGAGATATTGTTTTTGGTCAAATTTCTCGAATGTGAGTTTTCAACATATGAGCACCAATTAGGGTCCCTATAGTACGATTTTACTAGTTTTTTACATTTATGAATAGAAGAGATTCGGCTCGACTGGATGATGGAATGAAAATAAAGGTGTTCTTGGAGAATTCCGTCAATTTAATAAAATTAAATTACACACCAACGTTTCGAATTCAATTAAGTCTTCTTTAGAGTCAATTATCACCCTGAAGAAGACTTAATTGACGTCGAAACGTTGATGAGTAATTTAATTTTATTAAATTGACTGACATACTCGACTAAGAAATACTTACTTTACACACTAGATGCATAAATATATAATTTTCTACAACTGCCAAAAAAAGTTTATACTTTATATTATTGGGCTAAGTAGGTATTCTATTATTGAATTACTGTTCCATATTTAATTATGAATGATTACGGAACGAAACTGACATGATATTTATTTCTATTTTTTATACATGACTACTTGTAAAACAATAACATTCGTGATATTTATAATATTTTAACATAACATAAAACATACTAGATCTAATACAAAACAGTTCCTCCGCTTTTAATTAAAAACAATTTTAAACAAATTCTAAATGTTCAAAAGATGTTCGGAAGAAGATGAAGAAAGTGAAATATCACTGGTACTCTCGCTTGAAGAACTTCTTTCTCTAAATTGGTCAATGTACCGACGTTCAACTATGTCATCCAATGTACCTGTAACATAAAAACATGGGCCAGTCATTTCTTTAATAATATCCGGTACCCATTTCTTGTCACTGCGGTAATATCTTATATACACTTTATCTCCCACTTGAAATGTTCTGAGCTTCTTTGATGATAGTTTTCTTTTTTATATTATTAGGATGTAATTTATCTAAAACGCTTCTTAATTTTCTTCCAAACAATAATTCCGCAGGAGATTTACCTGTACTAGCGGAGGGAGTATTATGTTGTTTAAATAGCATTCGTGATAATTTTAAATTAATATCTCCTTCTGTCAAAAATTATAGTAATTTTTTTAAAAATTGTACCATAATTTCAGCTTGCCCATTACTCGATGGATAAAAAGGTGCAGATGTAAAATATTAAATTCCATTTAAATTATAAAATTGTTTTATTTCTACTGAAACAAACACTGTGCCATTGTCCGATATAATTTCATCCGGAATACCAAAAGTGGCAAATAATCTTCTTAAACTTTTTATTACTTGTGCTGATTTTTATGACATCTTATTTATTCTTTCTACTTCTAGCCACTTTGAACCCGTATCTACTATAAGTAAAATTGTATTTCTTTTAAATAGACCTGCACAATTCAAATGGAGTCTTCTCCACGGATTTCTGGTAATTTCCATCATTTGTCTTGGAACTTTGATAGGGTTATTTCTCATTTCTTGACAATTTGTGCAGCATTTAACACATTTCTCAATATTTCACATAACTTCTTGCAATTCTTGCAATTCCTTTCATAGCTACATTTCCAGGATAATTTGCATGAAGTAAATTTTTCACTTCTTTTCGTGCTATATCTGGAATTATTACTCTGCTTCCTCATAACACACAACTGACTGTTCATTTTTCCGTCTAAAATAAGGAGCAAATTTATCATCACCGTTACCTGCTGGCATCCATGCAATATCCAGTAATGTACACGGTTTAAAATTGGATCTTTTTTAGTTAAATTCATTATTTCTTTGGCAATAATTGGAATTTTATTTATAGATTCAAATAATAAAACATCTCCTGGAGGATAAGGTTCATCGACTGTTCCTTCTATCGGCAACCGACTTAAACAATCTGCATTATTATTTTGTAATCCTGGCCTGTATTCTAAATTATAATTATAATTTGAAAATAGTAAACACCATCTTAATATTCTCGGTTTACAATTTGTGAATTTGTATTCCAGGATCGAAAATTGATAAAAGCGGTTTATGATCTGTAATTATAGTAAAAAATCTACCAGCAAGATATTGATAAAAATGTTTAACAGCGTAAATAATGGATAAAGCTTTCTTGTCAATTTGTGCATATTTACGTTCAGTACTGCCTAATGTTCTAGAAGCATAAACAATTGAAAATTCCTTACCAGTCTGTTCGCGATGTGCTAACACTGCACCAATGCCTTAAGGTGATGCGTCACATGATAAAATTAATGTTTTATTCTCATCATATTGTGTCAAAACAGCATCAGATTTTAATAATTGTTTTCATTTGTCCAATGCAATTTGATGTTTTTAACTCCGTATCCATGGTGCATTTTTATCGAGTAGTCTAAGTCTGCTTCAATAACTTTATTTGTCAAAAATTTATTATAAAAATTTATCATTCCTAAAAAAGATTGTAAATCTTGCTTATTTTTAGGAGCAGGGGCATCTCGTATTGCTTTGACTTTAGTCTCTGATGGATGTATTCCGGAAGAATTAATTTTATTTTCTAAAAATGCTAATTCATTAAAACAAAATTGACATTTTAACTGTTAAATTCGCGTCATTTAATCGGGACAAAACTTGATTTAATCTGTCATGGTGTTCCAATTCATCTCTACCTGAAATTATTATATTATCTAAATATGTAGCTGTGCCGGATAATCCATTAAGTAATTTATCCATAGTTTTTTGAAAAATGCCTGGAGCAACAGATATTCCAAAAGGCATACTTTAACCTTGTATAAACCTTTGTGAGTCGTAATTGTCAAAATTTCTGACGTATAGTCATCAACAGATAACTGTAGATAAGCTTGTGCCAAATCTAGTTTGGTGAAAATCTTACCTCCATAAACTTCATTTATCACCTCATTAATAATAGGTAAAAGATACGTATTATTTTTAACAGACGAGTTCACAGTAAACCGATAATCACCATATAATCTTATTTCACCATTTGCTTCCTTGACTATTACAACTTATGTTGCCCATTCGAAAAATATTGAACTGGTTATAAAATATTTTGTTCAACTAATTTATTAATTTCCTTTTCAACCAAAGCTTCTAATACAAAAGGAACGGCTTTAAATTTTAAAAATTTTAGTGAACTATATTCTTTTAATTGAACGTGAACTGCAATTCGGTTAAACTGACCCATTTTATTAGAAAAAAACATTTTTATATTCATTTAACAATGTATTTATATTATTAAATTGAATAATATTTATACCATCAATACGTATATATAGATGCTGAAACCAATCTCATCCTAATAAACTTGTACCTCTTCCTGTGATAACTATTATTAGTAAATTCTTTTCTAATCCTTTATATTTAACATTCACAGTAGCCATACCTAAAATTCTTAACTTTTTTTTCGCCCATGTTTGTAACAGAATTTTATTATTTTTTTGTAAAATGGGTTTGTATTCACCCATGTTTAACCACGTTTCTTCACTTATTAAACTACATGCATAACCAGAATCCACTTCCATCATTACTACTTTTCTATTAATTTCTACAGCTGTCAAAATTTAATTGCTGAAAATATTATAAATAAATTCATGTACTTGATTTTCTGATTCTTCCAGATTGTGATATTTATTAAATTGTTTATTATAATTTGTTTTATCTTGCTATTTACTATTAAAATCCTTCTTTTCAATCATACATGCTTTTTCTATGTGGCCAATTTTTTTACAAAAATTACATTTAAATCCTTTATATTTACAATTATCGAATGATGTGAACCGGTACATCGAATGCATGATAAAAGACTTAAAAGGCTTATTGAATGATTATTTAACTTGTAAAATAGTCTCGTTACTTGTTTGCTGTTCCCTTAAATTCTCTACATTCATCTTTGCAGTTTCAAACGCTAAAGCAATGTCTAATGTTCGTTTCAATGATAAGTTTGGTTCAGTATATATATATATATATATATATATATATATATATATATATATATATATATATTCTGAAGATTTCCCAGTTCACGAAAATTACAATATTCACTTAATTTCCGAAGATCTGCAACATTCGTTCTTGATAATTCTTCCTTGAAGACCCAATTACATATGGATTCAATTGACCGAAAATTAAATTATCTTTCATTTTATTTTATTTGACGTTTAAATTAATTCTTTTTAAATATATAATAAAGTTAAATTATTTAATCCTCGTCGCCAGTATTCTGTTACATATTTAATTATGAATGATTACGGAACGAAACTGAAACATGATATTTATTTCTATTTGTTATATATGACTATACATGTAAAACAATAACAAACTTAAAATTTATAATATTTTAAATTAACATACATGCTAGATCAATTAACATAAAACATACTACATCTAATATACAACAATTACTTAACCATAAATGCACGTATTTCGCATACTGAGTATTTTGTAGTTTTTAGTGCGTTTGATTGACATTCTCACAACTTCGCGTACTTAATACTGAAGTAAAATAACTACTTTGTTGCACTGTTATACTATTGTCGTACTGTGACGAGAATCACCCTCTTTGCGCACTACATTAAATGCGCAAAAAATACGTGTATATATTAACGGTTGTCGAAAAAATAAATTTCATTTCCCTTACTTCACCACTTGCACATTTAATTTAGCAACAATTACATGAATTACGAATCATCTTTTAAAACAAAACACAATATTAGAAGTTAAGTATTAAATACTTAAATTCAATACATTTTCCTTGTCACACATTTGTATACATAATCATAATAAATGCCTTTGTCGTCTTTCCAGAAAAATTAAAAATATATATATTTCTTTTCCTATAGTTTTAATGATTCGTTATCACAAAATAATTACGTAAGGAGGAAGACTTAAATAAACAATGATAATATTTTAACATTGTTCGCTGCATGTGTGTGTTAGTTTAGAATGTCACTGGGTTAGCATACCAGGCGCGTGTGTGGAATATGGTGTTTGTACACACTCGCCAACTATGTGGGCATACTTGAATTTCTGCAAACAGACACCAGCAGATACACAGCTGGAATTAGTCAATATTACCCAGCATTCTTGAAATATGGAATATAGACTTATTATTACAACATGTGCTGAGCTGACTAAAATAATGAATTTGCAACTGTACGTAGAAGATAATTTAATGTATTATTCTCAAAGTAGTGTTTCGAAATCTGCAATAAATTGTAATTTTACCAAATCAAGTACAAGGCAAAGTCAAATAGAAAAAAGAAATTACCGAACTGAACTGTGGCTTGTAAGTTTGCAAGTTAACAGAAATACTATTTTATATATAACATATAGCAATCATTTAAAATTACTACCTAAACGCGTACACAGAGGAATATCTGGGGGTGCCCGGCTACACACATTACCAAGTTAAAACTAATAAAACAATAAAATAATATTGAATAAACCATTCTTATTAGGTTTTTTTATACTAGAACTAATGTTTTTAAAACGTATTATTTTTACTTAAAACTAAATGAATAAATTGTCTTACTCTGTTAAAATATAATGCTAAAAATATAAATGCATTTCCTGGAAAATTATTTACGAAAAGATATATATGTATGTCTACCGTATTAAAGTTGATTCATTAAATTATTTTATAGATGTAGTTTTTTTGAAAAACCTTTCCAATGATTTGAATTTGAAAGAAAACTGAACCTTATGAATTCCGTTAGAGAAGATTAGAATTGTGCGAGATATTCAGGTATGAGAATTTTTACAAGTACAACTATTGTTATGGCCTCTATGCTTTATTTTCAATCAACCTCTTGTTATAATTTGATTCGTGATTTTTGTTTTCTTCCACATAAACGTTATTTACAGAGTCTATCATCCTTCGTTTATATATCTCCAGATAGTGACATGAATAATAAGAATTATTTAATCAATAGTACAAAATTTTTATCCGATACTGAAAAAGTAGTTGTTCTTTTAATAGATGAAATTTATATAACTAGTCATCTATATTACAGAAGTAAAGGTGTAATAGGGTGAGTTACTAATAACGATGATATTTCTAAAACAATTGTTGCCTTTATGATTTGTTCCGCATACGGAAATTTTTCTGAAATTGTAAAAATGTTACCAGTTAATAACTTAACAGATAATCAAATGGTTCCTTTTACTAAAAATCTTATATAGTTTGTTGACAATTGTATGGAGGTTTTGTGTTTAATTACTGATAACCACAGAATAAATCGTGTTGTGTTTAAAAACTTATCGCCAAATATTAAATCTTTTCCGAGTCTTAACAATCCACAAGATCACCTTTCTCACATATGATTTCGTTCATGTATTTAAAAATATTCGAGGAAATTGGTTAAATTTGAAAATTTTAGGCAGTACGTTTGTTTATCCCGATTTTGGAAATCCTGAAGTAATTAAATATGCTAATTTAAAGATCTTAGATACATGTACCATCCGGATAAAAATAGTATTGTTAAAAAAGCTTACAAATTAAATTTTAAATCAGTATACGAGTATCCATCAAAACTTGAAAGACAAACAGTTTATTTGGTTGACAATATTTTTCACGATACTACGATAGCTGCAGCAAAAAGCTACGGGTATCATGACACAGGAGATTTTATACAAATAATTAAAAATTGGTAAGATATAGTTAACAATACTAGTACAATAAAGGGTATTGTTAAACGTAATGATTTTGCAAAACCTTTTACCAGTTTCGAAAATCCTAAAATACTTTTCTTAAAAAAAAATTAATTTGGCTTGGGAATAGGCATAATATAAAAAATAATAATAGGCATTTGACCAATGAAACCTATGATGTATTACATCAAAGTACAACTGTACTTATTGATATAATTGTGTATTCATTTAATCGATATGCAATTAAATATTTTTTACTTGGTAAATTTACCACAAAAAAATTAGAAAATGGTTCGGCAAATATCGTCTATTATCTGGTTGCAGTTATAATGTGTCATTGGATGATGTTATAAATGCTGAGAAAAAAATTCGACTCAAACATCTTTTTAAAACGGCCGATGGTACTGTTTCACTAATGGAGAAACAGAAAAATCCACTAAAACTGTATAGGTACTAGTAAAAAAAAATTGAGTTTAAGATGACAAAAATATGATTTTTAACTTCGTTATTTCTCATTGTAAATGCATGTTTAAATTTCATTTGAAAGTTTTATAGCCATTTATATAACAAGGGAACAAAGATGGCTATTTAACGTATGCGAAAATTACATATCCACCCAGTGTCATTATGTATATCATACAATATTTTTTTACTTCCATTTAAATAAGTACAAAATTGAATTTGAAATTATAGAATTTTGACATTTTAATGATATTTATAAAAAGAGTCAATACCAAGAAATTAATTTTGTGCGTTATAAAGTTACTATTTTAAAATTATTGTAGTTGTATAGATTGAAGTATTAATAGTCTCTATTCCGTAATGATCTTTTTATTTCACTATTTAAATAATGGACTTAATAACCCAATTGTAATTAGTAAAATGAAGATGTTTAATTAAAGGGAAGCTGTGAACATATTATATATATATATATATATATATATATATATATATATATATATATATACATACAGGGTGTGCAACGAAATGCGGAACATAGGACTTTAACATGGAATTTCAAAAAATTGCGGATACTCTCTCTTCTGATGAGTTTAGAGCAAAATTACAAGAGTACAAAGTTGCTCATAATTAATTTCAAATAAGATCATAATTGTTGCAACAGTAAGTCTGCAGTATGAGATGAATTAAATATAAAATGTAGTATTTTCGTTAAAAATCAGACAGCCATGAAAATAAAAGAAAATGTCTATCTGTCAGTTTAGAGAAGTATCACTGATTGCAATTCTTATTGTCTGTATTTTAATATTGTTTAAGTTGAATTTATATTCTTTTTCTTCAATAATATATCAATATTATAATAATAATACAAATATAACTTAAAAAATGTAATAAATACAAAGTAAGATAAGTACATCAAATAAAACAAATTTTTAACATATTTACGAACGACACATCCATTTTTATGCTGATTTTAGACTATAGCATAATTTAATAATTAACATCAAATTATATAATTCATAATGACATCTCAATAACTGTCACAATTGACACATAGGTGTTTTATTTTATTTCCATGGCTGTCTGATTTTAAACGAAAATGTTACATTTTATATTTAATGAATCTCGTACTGCAGACATGTTATTGGATCAGCTATGATCTTATCTGATGTAGAATTTAATTTTGAATAACTTTGTATTCTTGTAGTTTTGCTCTATACCCAGTGGCGGATCTAGCTTTTTGGGGGTCTGAAACTAAATTTTTTTTGCAGGGCCCCTGTAAATATATATTTAGCGCTTTAGCTTCATAGTCTCTAATTTTAGATCTAAATGTATTTTGTTGTCTTTTTATTAATTGACAAAATGAAGGTACATACTTGACAGCCATTCAATTTGCCCATTTATGCGCTTCGATTTTTATATCCCTCACCCTATACTCCATACCTATTCAATACAAGTTATAAAAAATATGTTTAATGAAATAATGGCTTCGAATACTTGTGTATATAATATTTTATATTAATTTTCAATTAAAAAAAAAATCTAGGCCCAGTTCGGGGGCCCTTTAGTGTTGGGGGCCTGAAGCTTCAGCTTCATTAGCTTCACGGTAGATCCGCCACTGTCTATACCTATCAGGAGAGAGAGTACTCGTAATTTTTTGAAATCCCATGATAAAATCATATATATATATATATATATATATATATATATATATATATATATATATATATATATATATATATGTATATATTATATAACACGAACTAATAAGAACTTTATAAACAGATATATAAGAAACGTACAATGTCTTGAGTTGTAAACAATATTTATTTTTAACATCAAATTAAGCACTATTATTGAATTTGTTCACAAAATATCAACAAACGTAATTGCCGTTCCTTTAAATGTCTAAATAGAGCATGAATAGAACTACAAACATATCAGGTGATAATTTTACTGCAGCATACAGTTGTGTTTGGAAAAGTTTCCCCGCTGTAGAATTGTGTCACGTGTGCGTCAATATGCAACAATAGCATTTTCTTCTCTACTTTGATTTAATTATGATTTTCATACAATTATAATACCATTTGGCGTTTTTTACTCGGTGTGCAACGTTAATTAAAAGAGTGCAGTAATTACAACACTTCACTTGTTATTTCTGTACAAAAACTGTTGATTACAGAGACAATTCACGGGAATAATGAGGAAGCTAAGCTCCAATGCAATTGTATAATGACGCAATGGTCTGACTTCACTGCTTCAAACACACTCAATTATAACTAAATAATCACACTTTATTACCCGTTACTTCCAGTGCAATATTACTTATGCAGAATTTGTCATTTATGAATACAGTAATATTCACATAGGTAGTTATATTTAAATACAACAACACATACCAAGAATGAAAATAAAACTAAGGGAATATTAAGTTTAAAATATATAACAAGTTCAATAGGTCATCTACGAGTAGAGTATGATGAGAAATTGCTTTTTTTGAATCGTAGTATGATTTGTGATCCAGTATCTGTGATTTTAAATGCGATATAAGAATAAAAATATTTTAAAATCGTTTAAAGGCCATGTAAATAGTATAAAAAAATCTAAAATCTTAATGTGTGATAGCAACAAATAGTAAAAATTTATATTTAAAAATATTATTTCCGGAAATACAGAGTTAAGAACTTTACATAAAGTACCTTTTCCGGTTGACCAATTCAAGAGTTAAAAATTTACAGCTTAATAGGCACACATACATTCAACATATCATGTTATACTTAGGGCGCCCAACAGATGCACTAATGTACAAATTAAAGATGAAATTGAAACTAAAAAGTATTTTAAAAGAAATTATAGAAAAGGTATTCAAATAAAATAATTAATTATACAACATCGTAAAATTAAAGTATTAATAAATACTGTAGTTAAAATATTAATTTTAATAAATTAATTTAACAATAAAAATAGTTGATATACGAATGCGAACAGGCGAATACCAAATCAAACGTACTTGCGGGCTTAGAACAGCTTCCGTTATTACTGATCTCAGTACTCGTATTCATGCAGCTGTGTAAAAAAGAATTACCAATAGCATTGTTCTATTCAAATTTAGCGCTAGTTAGTGGGAGGAGCTTCTTGTGCATCTGTTGGGCGCCCCAAGTAAAATAGTATATTACATGTGAGGTGGGAAATGTTTTATTACAGCCGAGGGCTTATTATATGACCGAGAGGCGAAGCCTCGAGGCTCAGATATAGCGCAAGGCTGTAATGAAACTCCCACCGAACTATGTATACTATTTTATTCACAATTATCCAAATTAACTTCTACTCGTATATCGCCTTTTTCCAATAAACTAAATTAATGTACGGTAGTAGTCAATGAAAACAAATGTTTAAATTTATTTTAATATGTTTGACAGCACTGATCACCTTACTTTTAGAGATTTATGACAGTATTACTAGGCAACCATAGTAAACACTTCCCCCCCCAAGGGATTTTAAAGTATTTCCCACCCGTGAGATTGTCATTGCAGTTAAAAATGACATACGTTTCCAACCTTTGACAGGTTAGGAATTGACATATTACAATAGTGATTGTGAATAAAAAATAATACTGTACTTAGTCTTTTTAATTTCTACCCTTTCCCTATTGCAATTTCGTAACAAAATGGAAACCCCCTCTAGCAGTGTGCACGTATTTCTAGAATGACTCATAACATACCGGGTGTCCCAGCTCGACCGACACATAGGAATTTTACATGGGAAATCAGTTAATTGTGAATAGTATCTCCCCAGTGCAAGATATTCACTTGAAATTTTGTATGCTTATTGGGGAATATTATTTCTATGGATTACAGTTATTTGAAATATGCAATTTCGTCTGCAAGACGAGGTTTATTAAATTTAAAATCTAACATTTTCGTTGAAAATCAGTCAGCCATGGAAATAAAAGAAAATATTTATCTGACAGTTCAGTGAAGTATCACTGATTTTAATTCTTATTCCCTGTATTTTAATATTATTTAAGTTGAATTTAGTTTCTTTTTGTTAAATAATATACCAATATTACAAAAATATAAATATCTACAATGGCATGTCATTAGCTGTCAGAACTGTCACATAGATATTTTCTTTTATTTCCATGGCTGACTGATTTTGAACGAAAATGTTAGATTTTATAATTTAATAAATCTCGTCTTGCAGACGAAATTACATATTTCAAATAAGTGTAATCCGTAGAAATAATATTCCCCAATAAGCATACAAAATTTGAAGTTAATATCTTGCACTGGGGAGATACTATTCATAATTAACTGATTTCCCATGTAAAACTCCCATGTGTCGGTCGAGCTGGGACACCCGGTATATCTCGTAATAAGGTAGGTAAGGTAGCTATTTACGTACTTACCTAGAATTGTTATAGGTATAACAATCGCCGCAGATGTCAGATGTATTCAGAGCTAGTACAGCGAGGATTTTAATATATCTAATGACTAGTGTGATTTATAACATCTATAGTTTATTTGACAGTTTCAGAAAATGAAGACGTTAGTAATATTATTTTATAAAATTCTCTTATCATTTATGTTTTCATGATCAAGTCTGTATGGATTGATAAGACGCCATTGATACAGTTATATTATTTCATGTTGTTTTGACAAGTCAGTATGACAATAATATTACCGCATAGATTGTTATTACTTAGTAATCAGTAATATATATATATATATATATATATATATATATATATATATATATATATATGTAGTTAATTAACACTCCCATGGTGTTGCGCCGCTTCCTTCGAAGCTTTCTATAAACATATTTATTTCACTAATATTTTCCGAGAAATATTTGAGTGTGTGAACATAAATTGAACTGACTAATGCTTTTGGATGCAAAAGAAGCTACAAAGTACATTGACATAGTCTTGTAATAAAGTGATGTTTGTGATTTCGGCGATTTGTTTGCATAGCCAATAGTAACCTACATGCGTGCACGTGTGTTGTGTGGCACCCACATGCGCCTACGCGGTGTCGTAACCGCGGACAGCCAGCGCCATGACCTGCTATGGTATCGGGCCGCTATGAGCTGCACTACGTCACAATACGTCATCACTGCGTCACACCACACCTGCTTGGATTTACCATCCTAGGATACGCTGCATCCCTTCTGCCATTTTCTCTTTCAACCTTCACAGCCCTACGTATTATTAAAGAACGGATTCAATGCAATTGCATGTGTGGCTTTTAATAGACTTATTATATTTAGAGCCAATAAAATCATTTGACTCTCCAGCCGTTAATTCTTTTTTAAGCACTATTTATATAGATACACTTGTACCTAAGAAGAGAGATCTATGTGGCTGACAAAAATCAAGTACGAAATGTAGTTCTGTATGCCCATTGCTGGATGAAGAGGAATTCGATATGAGCTATATAATGGTTGACGATTTTTTTTTAATAAATAAACATTTATCTAATAATTTATACCAGTTTTTTTTTCAAATTAAAATAAGCGAGCTATGAGTGCTTGGATCTCTAATTGGCGGACGGTAAAGAATAATTAAATAAATATAGTTGATCAGCTTACTAGCAAATTTTCATTCTTATTTCATTTGGCAAGTATTGCGTAATGAAACCGTGGTACCTACCAATATGATTGTTTCTAGTAGTGACGTAATAAGCCCAGGTTTGATGGTATTCGCCGCATGTTCTGGCTATACAAGGTTATGAACGCGGGTAGAAAGTCTCGGTTCGCATCTCTGCAGCGCTCGTTTCACTTTTATATCGCACCAACAACCAGTCACTTTCTTCCTGCAACGTCGCTTTTCTAATCCAAAACATAATACGCACTATTATTTCTATTGCTTGATTTGGTTTGCGTCATGTTTATGGCCTCTTTTCGATCATACGGCATTCATTCCGTGATGTACCATATGTAGGCTGTAAATTTGAAATTCTCTTGATTTTTTTTTTATTAAATGAAATAAGCTGAAAGCAGTTACTAGAAAACTATGTTACACTGCAAAAATTAAAAAGTATTCAATACATTAACTACCTTACAAGTTTAAATTATAAATAAAATATTTTTTCTACGACCATTACGATATATGCTTGTTCAATGTTTGTTATTGCCACGGATATATAAAAAAGGGATAATGTAGTAGGCATTTGATGAAACGTAAGGTTAATTAAATTAAAACTAAAAGTCAATTGCTTGTTTCACAATTCACAATATTTTATTTTAAGGAACAATAGCAAAATTATTTTAGGTAAACAGTTAGATGTAACAAACCAGCCATATAAATACTTAGGATTAAATTTTGTTAAAATTATTCTCATGATGTCCGTAAGGAGGATACATACGTTTCTTAAAATAAAATATTGTAATATTGTAAACACATTTTCATGTCCCAACGATAGACAACGTTAAGGTATGAATTCGTATCTCATAGTTCTGTCATAAATCATATTGTTTAATTTTTGTTTTGTAGCTAGTTGCTAGGAATTGGACTTTCTTCTTATTTTTTATTATTAAAATTTAAATGAATTATGAAACAATATTGTGCTCGTAGAAAAAGTATAGTGTATAACTCGCTTGGAATGTCCACATCATACTTTGGCCATTTGGCTCATGCGACAAACTGTCATACTCGTATGATAACGAGTACCATTCCATGCTTATTATACAATATACTATTACTTATTACTCATTTGTAAACCGTAATTTATTTTAACTGTTTATTCATCAGGTAAACTAACATTTAAAAGCTACTAACCTGTAAAAGCATCTGTCTGTTTTACTGG
Organism: Stenolophus ochropezus; assembly: GCA_035578165.1. Classification (NCBI taxonomy): domain Eukaryota; kingdom Metazoa; phylum Arthropoda; class Insecta; order Coleoptera; family Carabidae; genus Stenolophus; species Stenolophus ochropezus. Next base: position 8,088,055 of record JAQOWZ010000008.1, on the reverse strand, counting down.
GTAGTTGTTTCATTATTCAATCATTTTTATTAATATTGTATATATATATATATATATATATATATATATATATATATATATATATATATGTATATATATATATGTATATATATATATATATATATATATATATATATATATATAAATATATTAAATTTAATATGCAAATAACCATTTACTTCATAAGTTATCGAAAATTAAACAGTTATTATTATTTGCAGTCATTGTTGTAAATCAGTCATATTCATATATCATGATATGAAAATCCAGGATTTTTTTAAGACCTTAATAATTTTTGACTGATACAGTAAATGCTACTATTCCTTCACATGATTTGTCGAAATGTTTTAATTATTTTCAAAATCCATAAGTGGCGTTCTTAATGATTGTAGTTTTGTGATGTTTACACTAATTATTTTAAAGTTATTGAAAATATTAAATAAATTGTATCAATTGTTGATTTTTAAAATAATTCTTAGGCTTTTCCTACGCTTGCAGCTTCAAGTACTATTAGAAATTTATCAATTTGAAATGGTACGCTACACTTGTTATTTTTATGTATTTTACAAATATTTTATAATAATCAACAGTTCTGAATTTTTCAATATTATTTATGTAACAAGTATGCAAAATATAGTTTTAGCGGACGAATCTAGACGTGGCGCTAGCCGAGTTAGTCATATCAGATGAGTCCGCTAAAACTTAAGTTGCGTACGTATAACATATAATTATTTTTATAAAAGATCTCTCAATTCATATTTATATTATAGTTTTATTAAGAAATTATTCCAAGAATTTACTATAAAATGAAATTATGCTCTAAGCGATGATATAGATATGGAAAGAAGTTTGTTTATGAACAACATCAATAAAATTCTTTCTATAGGGAAGTTTAGGTTGCAATTTAAATATATAAAAAATAAATGGATACTCAGTATTCCTAGGTTTAGTATTTTAAAATAGCATTTTGCGAACTTCAAAGTTTCCCTGAATAGTTTGAGGAGCGTATACAAAACAAATATAAATGCTACGATACCTTGGAACAAAATCTACACACTAGTTAATACCGCACTAATCAAGGGTTTCCATTTTACATCTCTCACACACGGTTCATAAATATAATCATAACTTCGGAGTTTAAAGCACGGCTACTAGGCGTCTTTATACAACTGAACAACTACAAGAACTACAAATGTGATGAATAATGATGTGTATCGCAATAATTGAGTAACATACAACATTGACATTTAATAATGGTGAACATTTCTTTTTGAACGCTTACAACTACATTTATAAAGATACTTAACATTCTAGCGCAAATTTCAATTCGAAGTAAATATATATATATATATATATATATATATATATATTTACTTCGAATTGAAATTTGCGCTAGAATATATATATATATATATATATATATATATATATATATATATATATATACAGGGTGGCCCAGTGAAAATTATCAGCGCAAGTTTTGGCCAATTAACATCAATTTTGCAAAAAACGCTCGAACACGTCAATTTTAGTATAAAGGGGGACACATGAATGGATTAGTACCAATGGCATAACTTCAACCCTAAAATGGGGGTGGACTGCATCTCAAAAATTTTAAATGGAAAAGGGTGTCAAACATGACACAGTTCGAAAGGGCTTTAAAGGCTTAAAGGATGCAATGTCAAGGGGCTGTAATAAATGCATGCTATTAGGCGAGAACAGACAAAAATTAATGTTGTTTTTTCGACATTCATGTACAGCTGATAATGAAAGGTGTGACGATAAATTGTCACAAATTAAAACCTTTTTCCCAGGTTTTTTGAAGAAAATTGGTCATATAAGGGACGTGAACCAGTCTTCGAAGACACATTGGTCAAACCAACCGCTTTTTGTGCGATTATAACGGCAACCTTTTGGGCCGTTTCGTGTCCATGCGTCCCACACGTGTTCTGCTTTATAACATACATAAGATGGTAAAATCTCTCCTGTCGCGTTTCTAGAAATCATGACTAAAATTAATGTTTTCGATGAGGCCATTAAACGATCAACATGTTTGCTTCTTTTTACGATAACTTTAATTCTTCCAGGATCATAATTGAAATTAGTTTCATCGAAATTGTAAATGTTTGTGGGATCCACTCCCTCTAAGGATGCATTTAACTCTTTAAAATATTCTTCTACCATTTGTTTTGATACTGTAGCTCTTGATCTCTTGATATTTTCGGAGAGACGAACGACCAAATCTTCGCGATGTCTATTCAAAAATGACTTCGTCCAATCTATGCCCGGTAGGTTATTTCTAAATATTTTACTTTTGACATCTTTCCGATCAAAGAATCCTTTAACTAACAGACGTATATTCAATGTAGTAAGAGAGAAACCCCAATCAGCGCAATATTGAATGCCATCTATTAAAAATTTCCCCTGATCCTCATTTAGCACAGGTTGGCCTCCTGCTTTCAAGGGATGTATTTTTTTTAATTTGTCACTTAGTGTAATTTTTGGTACAGCATATTACTCTGATGCTTTCCTTAGTGACATTTTTTTTTTTAGCTGAAGAGCCTTTATAGTACCATCTAAATATCTTTGTTCATAATTAGCATATGCCCAACATCTCAACCCTTTCTTATATTTTCGCGGCATGGCCGAAATCACCCCGGCGTAATTGATCTTTCCTTAAAAAATCTGTTACATATGAACAATAATTTTTTTTAGGTTAAAATAAACAAAAACTGAAAGTGCATGCATATGGCTAAATGTTTATATTTCGTCAGAAACTAAATACTTGTATCACGTCTACACAATAAGAAGTTTAACAAGATATCGAAATTGTGAAATTTATATGACTATTTCAAATATTATTTAACAGTATAAATACTATGATAGCACCTGTCACACGTCATGAAATCTGCTACATATGGGGAACAAAATTCGGCGCCAAACATGAACCATTAAATTTCCCTAGATCAAAATGCGCGGTAAGTATAAAATGTCCGAAGTTTCCCCGTGTGACGATACTTGTAGTATCTATACTTGTAAAATGGTAAAAAACTTTTAAAAATATATATATACAACAACATTATATTGTTCATGCAAATTCATTTTATTTTCTTATTTCGGTAAAAATAATGATATTACTATCACACAGTACGCTACAAGACATTAATTTGTGAAATATAACGAATAATATTTTGAAATAAATGTACTCATATTGAAAGAATAACAATACATGCTTGTATAATTGTGGTACCGCTAGGCTAATGAGAATTTTTCTTTTTCCAGGACAGAGACGAGCAGACGCAACTGGAGATGAAGCACCGGAAGGAAGAGGACGACCTATACCGGAAGTTCGCGCGCCAGCGGGAGGAGGAAGAGCGACGAATTCGAGACGAAATTAGGGTAATCACATTCGCATTCATTACATTACTGTTATTTACCAAATATAACTACCTCAACGAGTCACGTTTAACTACCGTCATGGAAAACAACAATAACTACGACAAAAAATTAACTAAACATACTCTTTTATTTGGTAATAATCCTAGCCAAATAGAACCAAACAAAATTTTGCACCATTATTTAGCACTTATCTATTATTGCGATTTGAACGAGGAAACTTTTTTTTTTTGAGAATGTGATATACAATGGGTAAAAAAAGTATACTAGGTTTTTTGTTATAAATATATAACTCAATGTATATCAGTACAAACAATATTTTCGTTTACTATTGAATAACTTATAAAAATAATATACTGCGATATAAATCTCAATAAAAATAATTTGACGTGGACACCACATAACTTCCTTGTACACCTATTCAATTATACATGCTTTTGTTAAATTTCGTTTAAATATATTTAATTTGAAAATGAGATCATTTTACGGATAGTTGGTATTGAAATATGCAAAAAATACAAAATCCTTTAATATATTGCTCTGTTAGCACTGCTGATTGCAATAAAAAAGAGGTGCACAACTAGATGTTATAGTAGTCCCATGTCCCAAATTTCAATATTCTACACCTAATCATTTTTGAGTTATGTAAAAAATTCAAAAAACCCTTTGAGCATAGTGAACAGGTGAACAACTGAATAGGAGTATATATATACAAAATTTCAACATTCTATGCAGTGCCGGATTAACACCTAGGCCACATAGTCGGAGGCCTAGGGCGCAAAATTTTGATTTCTTTTTCAAAATGAGTTGAAACTGATCCAGAAAAAAAATTAAAAAATAAAATTACAGTTATCAGTATCAGATGTCACAATCTCAGCACACTACTACTATATTAAAATTGAGTTGAGAGCCTTCTTTGATCCAATTTTAATATTGAACATTCAAATTGTTCATATTTCAATACTCCGTCTCAATTTTAATGTTTACTATAATATATAACTGCTAAATGTTGACCAATCCTATGCTAGAATATAAACTATTGTTGCTGGTAATCCCTTTGTTAAGATGTCAGCCTTCTGTTTATCAGAACTTATATATTTTACATCAATGGTATTGTCATTGTATAAATCTTTAACAAAATTATATCTTATATCAATTTATATATATATATATATATATATATATATATATATATATATATATATATAAATATGTATTTGTTTCTTTAGCAAACTTTGAATAAAGACATTTATCATTCTGTGATTGTACGAAATCAATACTCTTCATGAACTTATCAAATTCTTCATTCCATACTCTAGGAGCTTTTACTTTAAGCCATAGAGAGACTTCATTATTCTGCAAACTAAATATATATATATATATATATATATATATATATATATATATATATATATATCTAGTCAGTCATCCTTCTACCCTCAGGTGTAGGATGTATACATTTTCACTTATTTTTCTTTACATAATTTAATGTCCATTAATGTTGCCCATTGTTTCTTGTCCTTTGCGATTCTTCTTGCTTCTTGCATCGGGATGTTTCTTTTCGTCACTATCTTCTTTATTACGTTATCCCATGCGTCCTTTGGTCTTCCCCTTCCCCTTTTCGGTGTAACGTTGGTCATCCACACTTGGCGTACCGGTCAACTTTCGTTCATTCGTATTATGTGTCCTTATCAGGCTAGTTGTCTTGTTTCTATGAAATCTAGTATTGGTTCGCAATATTGCTCTATACATTATGTTAAATACCGTCATTTTTGTTTTATTGCTTATTTCTTTTATTCCTATAAAATTGTGTTTTATTGCGTGATATATTTTTGTCGTTTTAATTATTCTTTTGTTTATGTCAGCATCTTGTGTGCCGTTACTATCTATTGTTATGCCTAAATATTGGAATTTATTAACTTGTTCAATTGTTTCTCTATTTACTGTTATATTAGCAGTTGTTGGTTCGTTGGAGATTACCATTATTTTGGTTTTAATCGCATTTATTTTCATATTGTATTTCTTTATAATTTCGTTCCAGGTGTTAATATTTTGTTGCATTTTTTCCTCGCTGTTTGTCATAATTACTACCTCATCGACGTAAGCACATATTGATATTTTTACTGGTTGTAGATTTCTAGACTCTACATGTATCTTATTAAATTTTTGATCACACTCCTTTATTATCTCATCCATAAATATCGTAAATAAGACTGGTCTCATTACTCCTTATTGTCTCAAACCGTTCTTTGATTCGAAGAGCTCGCTTTTCCTATTTTGGCTAAATATGTAGTTCGTGTTTTTGTTATACAGTCCTTTTATAGCATTTAGTAGATTGGTGCTTATACCTTTTCTTTTCAGGGTTTTCCACATTATCTCTCTTTGTACTCTGTCAAACGCTTTTTCTATATCTATGAATGTCATGCATATTTTTGTGTTAGTGATCTTAGTCTTATGTATTAAGTCCTTAACTATGAATATATGGTCTTGGCTACTGCGTCCTTTCCTATATCCACTTTGTACTTCGGACATTGTTGATTCTATTTTGTTTCTTAATCTTTTTTCTAATATTCTTTCAAATACTTTCAGTGTCGTACACAATAACGATATGCCTCTGTAGTTATTGAATTCTTTGGTGTCTCCTTTCTTGTGTATCGTCACAATTATTGCTAAATCCCAATCGTTTGGTATTTTATCTCCCTTCCAAATTTTGTTGAAAATTGTTAACAATATTTCTATGCCGTTTACCCCCATATACTTTATGATTTCTGGCGTAATTTTGTCATGCCCTGCTGCTTTACCATTTTTAAGTATTCGTAGTGCTTCTTTTACTTCTTCTATTTGTATTTCCTGCGTTGCGTCTTCATTCACATTTTCTACCTGGTCTGTTAGAATTTGTTCAACAGTTTCTATCTTCATCTGTGAATAAAAGCTCTTAGAAATATTGCTTCCATCTGTTCATGATATTTTGTTCTTCCGTTAATATTGTACCTTCTTTGGATTTGACTGTATTTGCTACTTTCTTCTTCTCATTTCTTAATGATTTCAGTGTTTTATAAAATAATTTTTGACTTTCTTTACTGTTGTCTTTCATTTGTGTTCCAAATTGTTCCCAAATTTTTTCTTTCGCTTGTGCTACTAATTCTTTAACCTTCCGTCTTTGTTGTTTGTATTGATCGTAGTTTTCCTTTGTTCTATTACTAAGATATTTTACCTATGTTTTCTTTTTCTTTTTTACTTCCTCTTTTATTTCCTCATTCCACCAGGACGTCATTTTTTTATTAGCATTCTTTTTACTACTTCCACATATATTCTTTGTTGCTTGTATTATTATTTTTTTAAAAAATATTCCATGTTTCTTCTATATCCTTGTTCTTATAGTTAATTTTCTCTATGTCAATTAATCTATTTATTTCTTGTGCATATTTTGTCGCTGTTATTACATCTCTAAGTTTGTATGTTTTTATTGTCTCATATTCTATTATCCTTGTTTCTTCAGTTTTAGTGTTCTGATCTTTACTCTTTTTTTATTTCTTGCTTCTACGAGAAAGTGATCGCTGAAGATTTCTGGACCACGCCTAACACTGCAATCCTGTACTAAATTTCTCTTTTTGTTTTCCACAAGTATATAGTTTATTATTGATCTATCTTCTTCTCTTGGTCCTTGTCTTGTGTATTTATGTACATTTTTATGTTGAAAAAACGTATTAGTAATTAACATGTCGTTTAATATGCAGTAGTCTATCAGTCTTCTTCCGTTTTTATTTCTTCGGTTTTCTCCATATATCCCCACTGTATTTGCAGTGTTTTCATCTCGTATGCCTACTCTTCCATTAAAGTCTCCGATTACAAAAATTTCCCCTTTACTATACTCTGTAACTAGATATAATTCTTCCCAAAATTTGTCTTTTATGTCAACTAACTCATCTTCATCCGGTCCATATATTATTATTATTGTTTTCTCACTTTCTTTTTCAATTTTCAACTCGATTTTTAGGATCCTCTCACTACATCCTTCCCAGGACTGCACGTAGTTTATTAACTTTTTATTTACTAGGCAAGCTACTCCTGCTGCTACTCTGTGTTCTTTCGGCACCCCACTGTAAATCAACATTTGCACATTATCTATAATTAGATGTTGGTACTTAATTTTGACTTGTTTGTTGGCTAGTGTCTCGTTGTATGCTAATTTCCTAATTGTTTTTTGTATGTCTTGTTCCCTTTTTGTCATATCGTTATTTATATAAACTTTACTGTATACGCCTCTCTTTAATTTTGATTTATTTTTAAAGATTTCAATCTTCTATTTCTGCCATGACTATGAGATCCTTGATCTTTGCTGCTTTCATTACTTTAGCGTTAACCTGCATTTGTAAAAACATAAAGCTTTGTAGTTTTTTATAATCTCTGTCTCATTATTTTTGACTATTTTTAATCCGCTAATTATTATGTTATGTCTTCTACTTGCTTTGTCTATCCTTTCCAGCCTGTTATTCATTTGATCTAGATGATCCACCCGTTTTTTAAGATGTTCTATTTCCTTCTTCATAACAATATTTTCTTCTATAACCTTACGTATTGCATCTTTGTATTCTTGGTTTTCTCTGCGTACTTCTTTAATTTCCTGTAACAAAGTGTTCATTAGTTCTTTTATGTCTGCCATGTCGTTGAACTAATCTGTTTTTGTGGAGGTCCTTAATGTTTTTTTGCTCCTTTTAAAAAATCCGTCCTGTTGCCCTTCACGTTTGCGTTTACTGTTTGATTCGCTGCCTGATTTACGTGTCGACATAATACGTTGCCTAACTTAAGGCGCAAAGTCGCTACGTTGACGGCGGTAGAAGCCACGCTCAGATCGACTCTTCAGAAGCTAACTTCTTTCTCTTCACGGAGCATTTACTTGCTTTATCTCTATTTTTTCTTATCTCCGGTCAATGTCTCTTAAGATAATAACTGTGGATGCAGTATTGTTGTTGATACGCACGGAGAATTGCAATGCAAACTAAGTTTGAATTTTTAATATATCCTTTGGGTTGCTTCATGTAAATTTCATCTCTAAATTTACCACGAAGAAATGCGTTCTTTACATCCATTTGATTAGCTATTAAATTTTCTGTGTTAATTAGAAATAGAAATGTTTTTACTGTAGTCATTCGTGCTACGAGAGCAAAGGGTTCATCGAAGTCAAAACCGTGTTCATTCCATTTAATTTTAAATAACCATTTGTTATCAATTGCTTTCTTTCCTGGCGGTAGATTAGTTAATGTGCAGGTACCATTTTCTATCAGCGACTTCATTTCTTCTTCAACTGCTTATTTCCATTCGTTCTTGTCTTCTCGTTGCTTAATTTCTTCAATATCATATGATACTTCGTCCAAGAAGGATTCGGATTCGACCATCATAGCAATTGCACTACATTCATAATACTTAGGCTTAGATGTTGTCCTAGTACTGCGACGAACTGTTTGTATTTCTGGCACGATCTTAGCTCCGTCTTGTTCTGTAGTTTCCACCAAATTGTCTTATTCGATGTCTTCATTACTATTGTAAATGTAATCTTCCATTTCTTCTTCTGTTGAATATTTTGTCTCTTCGAAAATAATATCTCGTCCAATTAGCTTTTCTTTCTTTCGGGCTCCACAGGCGATATCCATTGGGACAGTAGCCAACCATGAAGCATTTCTGTGATCGTGATTCAAATTTCTCACGAGTCAGTTCTTTTGGAATTCGCAGATGTGCTAACATACTCGCAGTGTTCCGCCATTTGGCTTTTTACCATACCAAAGTTCTGCGGTTATTTTCTCTGTTAAGGCACTGGTTGAACTACGATTTATTAGATATACCGCTGACATTACTGCTTCACTCCATAGTGAATTGCTGAGCTTAGAATTTAGAAACATACATCTTGCTTTCTCAACAATCATCCGGTTTAATCTTTCCGCTACCCCATTTTGTTGTGGCGTATATCTGACAGTGTATTCCAACTGTATTCTTTGACCTGAAAAATATTCTCTCATTTCATCAGAAATGTACTCTCCGCCGTTATCACACCGAAATCTACTCAGCTTTAAATTATGATGAGCTGCGCCATAGCTTCGTACATTTTGAAGCAGTGAAAAACTTCTGATTTAGCTCTTACTGTATATGCATCTGTGAAATGGGTACAGTCATCTATAAATGTGACTACATATTTCTTCTTGTCATACAATTCAGTATTTATTGGACCAAATACATCGCCATGTACGTCCTTGCTGTGTTGTGTAGTAGTTTTGTTTATTTTCCCTGAATGCATTACTGACATGTATCCAATGAGCATTCAATATTTACATTAATTCCATCCATTAACTTTCTGAGTTTCTTAAGTGGGTTGCTTCAATATTGTAAAGAAACTAATTTGTACAATCTATCAGTTGTAACTGCAACGACCTTATTGTTAAACAAAATTGTATCCTTACCATTTTCAAATACAATTTTTAAACCATTTGTTTCCAATTTTGAGATGGACAACAAGTTAAATTTCAAGCCAGATACATATAAAATATTTATGATTAATATTGAGTTTTCGTTGCCTATCACCGGAGTGTTGACTCTCATTTCGCCAACTTTTTGTCCTTCCATTATTTGGCTTTCTTTTGCGACTTTTATTTTGATTGGTGTTGCCAACATTTTAGTATTTATTAAAAATCTTTTATTGTTTACCAAATGTTCCGACGCGACAGAATCCTAATTACTAATTCAGTACATATCTGTTATCTGTGTAAGATGTGCACGAAAAACAATAATTGTCACCATGACTGTTCAAATTTGCCGAATTTTCTGCTGCTACATTCGCTGATCCTTGTGTCTTCGGTTTTTTTTTTTTACTTTCTTTCTTCATACACTCTGACTTCTTGTGTTTAATTTTTTCCGCAGTCGTAACATTTAAATTTGAAAACTGGTTTTCCATCTTGTCGAGTTTCGTAGCTGAGTTTCCCTGGACCATATTTAAATGAGGTTGAAAATGTCGTTGCTTCCGGTATCTTTTTCCTTGATGATTCCCTTCATTTGATTCCTCATCAAGCAGACGATTTTTCACGAAACTCAATTTCAGATTATCAGCTAACAAAGATTCAATGGCTGTCACTACAACGTCATAATCCATTGGCATTGTTAATAATAAGTGGCATACAACATCGGATTCTTCAAGTGTGGCTACGGTCGAAAGAAGTTCACATATTAATCGATCAAATTTTAAAAAATGAGATTCCAAGGTTTCTGTTGTATTATACTTCATAGACATACTGCATTAGTCAAGGAAATCCATCTACCATAGTCAACAATGTTTTCCTGATTAAAAGTTGGCTATCCATGCCTTTTCTTTCAAACGTAATAGACAATGCTTGCCCAATATCGTATGACGTCGCCTTGTCCTTAACATATTCCAGGTGACTGTTGGATATTCTTTGAATTATTTGTGACTTGCACTTGAGATCCTTTCTATGCAGTGCAGCAATCCGTTGTTCGAACTGTAACGTTGCTGCAGCATTTGAATTTCTTCCCATCTGGATCATTTCCGTATAAGATTTTTCTACAAACCACTCAAGTCTAATTCATCCAGTACAGTCTTTATCCCGAACTTCCAATTACTGAAGTTTGTTCCATCGAACAGCGGAATCTTATAATTATATTCTAGGACCATGATTCTATACGAAATTTATTCTTCTACTTATACTTGGCCAATAACCTTTAAAAGCAGGTTATGCAAGTTATACGAAGACACACTTAATTAGAATATATATATATATATATATATATATATATATATATATATATATATATATATTAGCTCGACAGGCCTTGTAGGCCCTGGGCTTGCTTTACAATATTTCTCCACTCTAATCTATCCTTTGTTCTATTTTTCCATTTTTTACATCCTATCATTTCTAGGTCTTTTTCTACTTCGTCCAGCCAGCGTTTCTTCGGTCTTCCTCTTTTATTCTTGCCTTCTTGTTTTCTTTGGATTATAATTTTTGGTACTCTTTTTTCTTCCAATCTATCGATATGGCCAAGCCATCTAATCCTTTGCATCTTAATCTGGGTCGTTATGTTCGTTCATTGAATATGTCTTCTATCTCTTTGTTTGTTCTCCTTCTCCACTGTTCTTCTTCTTTTACTCCACCATATATTTTTCGCAATAGTTTTCTCTCCCATATCTGTAGCATAAGTTCTTCTTTTTTTGTGAGTGTCCACGTCTCGCTACCGTAGAGTTCTGTTGGTCTGATTACTGTTTTATAGATCTGTTTCTTAAGATTCCTTGAAATTTCTTTGTTCGAGAGTAATTTTTGTAGCATTCCTACTGTTTTATTTCCTTTTGTCAGTCTTTCCGTAATTTCTTGCACCATTTCATTTGTGTTTGTAATTTTGGCTCCTAAGTAGGTAAATTTATCTACTTCTTCGAATTCGTATTTTTGTCCATTTTCTGCAGTTATTTTTAAATTTTTCTTTTTCTCTTTCGTCTTTGTGCTTATTCTCATATACTTTGTTTTATCTGTGTTGATGATTAGTCCCATAGTTTCCGCTTCTTTCATTAGGATCTTCGTTACTCTTTTTAACTCATCTTCCGTTTTCGTTATGATAGCGACATCGTCGGCAAAAGCGAGACTCTGATGTTTTCTGTCGTATATCATACTGTTTCTATTGATGTTCCCTCTTCTCATTATTACCTCAAGAGTTAGGTTAAATAGTGTTGACGATAATGGATCTCCTTGTCTTAGACCTGTATTTACTTCGAAACAGTTTGACTTTACGTTATGTATTTTTACTTTGCTTTTTGTACCTTGTATTGTTTCTTTTATAATTCTTATTAATTTGTTTGGTAGCCCGAGTTCTTGTGCTGCTTTTAAAAGTTCTTTTCTTTTTATGGTATCGTATGCCTGTTTGAAGTCTATGAATAATATGTGTAAATTAAGTCCTTTCTCGTAGTGTGTGGCTATCAGTTCTTTCAGAGTAAAAATCTGATCTATAGTCGATCTATTTTTTCTGAATCCTGCTTGGTATTCACCAACGGTTTTCTCCATCTGCTCTCTTAATTTAATATTTATCCATTTTGCCATTACTTTGTATATTGTGTCCAAGAGCGATATTCCTCGATAGTTCTCGCACTTTGTTTTATCGCCTTTTTTATGTATAGGGCAAATGACGGCTTCCTTCCAGGACTGCGGCATTTGTTCTTCTTCCCAGCAGTTCACAGTGAGTTTGTATATTTCTTCTTTTAACTCATCTCCACCGTATTTAATTAGTTCTGCTGGGATTCCGTTGTCACCAGGACTCTTGCTGTTCTTCATGTTGTTAATTATTTCGTTGACTTCTTCTTTCGTTGGTCCTTGAATTATATTTGTTTCTTCATCGCTGTCGCTGTATGTATCGGTATTTTCTATGTCATTATTCTTTAGTAGCTCTTTAAAATAACCATCTTTTTGTTATAGCTTCGTTGTCTCCTATTAGTAGGTTGTCCTTATCGCGGCAGAATAGTGTTCTTTGTTTGTAGTTTTCTTTTTCTTTTTTGATGTTCTGATATAAATTCTTTATATCCTTTCTGTTGTAATTTTCTTCTATTATATTTATACGTTCTTGTTGTTTTTGTCGTTTCTTAGTTCTGCATATTTTCTTGTATCTTTTTCTTTGTTCTTGATATCTTACTCTATCGAGTTCTTCTCCCGTCTCAATGAATTTCATTCTTGCTTTTCTTCCCTCGTTTATTGCTTGTAGGCAGTCTTCATCGAACCAGTTATTTTTTTTTTTCAGTTTTCCATCCTAGTATTTTTTCTGCGACGTTCTTTATGTTATTTTGAAGTGTTGCCCATTTTTCTTCTGTTCTTTTTACGTCTTTACAGGTTTTTAGGGATTCTTTCATTTGTTTAGTGTATTGGAGCACAGTTTCTTCGTTTTTTAGCATATCTATGTTATATGTTGGTTTCAATTGTTTTGTTTTTTGTGGAATTGGTTTTTGTACTTTCATGTTTATTCTCAGTAGTATATGGTCCGTGTTTGCTTCTGCTCCTCTGTAGCTTCTAACCTTGGTGATAAGCTGTTTATGCTTTTTTTCTATTAGGATGTGGTCAATTTGGTTTGTTGTTAACCCATTTGGGGAGATCCATGTGCCTTTGTATTTGTCTTTCCGGGTAAAGTATGTACTTGCGATTATCATGTCTTGTTGAACTGCAAATTCGATAAGTTTTTCTCCATTTTCGTTTGTTACGTCATGCTTGCTCTCCTTGCCTATTGTGGGGTAGTACTGATTTTCTTTTCCAATTTTTGCGTTTGCGTCTCCTAGTACAATTTTAACATCGTATCTAGGAAGTTTTTGGTAGAGGCTCTCTAGTGTTTTATAAATTCAGATTTTTCTTCTAAGCTCTTTTCATCTGTGTGTGCACAGTCTATCTGAGATAGGTTTAAAGTCTACTATCGCTCTTTTCCAACTTCTTTCTATAAAAAATTCTGTTAAAGAATATATAATCATTTATTTCAGTAATTTCATTTCCTATTTGTTTCGTTTCTTGTACTGCTGCGATTGCGATTTTATATTTTTTGAGTTCTATTGCTATTTGTTTCAATGATCCTGTGCTGTGGGTTCCCCGTACGTTCCATGATGCCAATTTTATGTCATTCTTATTCGTATGCTGATGCCATATCCTTGTCCGAGCCATGTTGTTTCCAGACTGTCCGTGAGTTGCACTTGTTACTTTTTTGCTTCATTGTTAATAAATTCCTTCTTAACTAGTTTATCTTCTTCGTCTATCCACTTCCAAATTTCATTTCCTTTGATTAGTTTTTTATATCCTATTTTGATATTTGTTCCCCTATTCGTTTCCTCTCTTGCTATTTGTCTTATCCTTCTTTGTATTTCTCTTTCTTCCTTGGTGTCGTCATTTTCGATGTAGATATCGGTATTTTTCAACATGTTTTTCCGTTCCATAATTTCTTTTTTATCTTTCCAGCTGTTTAGTTTTGTAGCGGTAATGTTTAAGTTTGCTTTGTTTTTTATTTTCCTTGCTTCCTTAACATCAATTTCCACCTTTATCTTGTTTTTAATAAAAATTTCTACTGCTTTTTCAAGATTTTCTTCTTGAAAATTGATTCCTTTTATAATTATGTTATTTTTCCTTTCCATTGATTCCATTTTTTTCGATTTTCTTGTGCATTATACTCATTTTTTCTCTTAGATCAAGGTTTTCCTTTTTAGTTTCTTCCAATTCCTTTCTATAGCTCTTTTGTTCTTTCCTTACCTCTGTTATCTCCTCCATCATTATTTTAAACATTTCCCTTATTTCTTTCATATTCTCTGAATTTTCTTTATCTCTTATCTTTAATGGTGCTCCTGACGGCATGTCTCTTTCAAAATCTCTGTTTTTTGTTGGAGTTCTTACAACTCTTTTAGATCTTTGGAATACGCTTGTTTGATCCATTTCTGTCTCCATATATCGCTTCCTTTTCTGTTCGTCAGCAGTTGAACTATCGCTGTCGTACGTTTTTGGCTGTTGATTTGACATGACAGATTTTATAGAAGAAAGTTTTTGTGTTCCTTTGGGCTGAATGCGCTCCTGTCTTTTCGCTCTCGGTTTTGCGTGTGCGCGCCGTGCTAAGCACGCGTTTGAAGTTGCGAAGGTTGACGTTTCTTTAGAGGTTATAATCTTTGTTATGTCTTATTTATCACTAACCTTTTCTGTATTATTGAATTTTTCGTTTTAATTTTTCTTACTCCACCCGTTGCTTATGAAACTGGACAATTCTGTGGTCTCGAAAACTCCCAAAAGATGAGTTGGATTTCGGAGAACTAAATTGTCGACTTTAATCACTTGCCAGGGCCGGACGATTCTTAATTAGAATATAAAAACATATATTTTTATTTTGTCATAAGTACGTCAATTTGTCAGTATCTGGGTACCTATTCTATAACTTTTCAACGATTTGAAGTGTTATATTGTTTGACGCCTCGTGTCAAATGTTCAATGTTGTAATCTTAGGAACTTTTTTATTTGAAAGTTTTAGTAAAATAATTTTTAAGTTGGCACTACTTCCTGGCACAACTGTCAAATTGTACAAAATTGTGTTTATTGTCAATGTGTTGTCAATAGCGTACCTTTGCATAATTTCTAGATTCTCTTTAGTAATTTTCACAAAATGTCAGTATAACACTAGTGATATGAATATAACACTACCCTTCGCGCTAGTGAATCGTTTACAAAATGAGTGACATCATTTGCCCTGTTGCACTCAAAAACCGCTAGATGGTAGTCAGATTATAACACTTTTGAACGCGTATCACTAGTGTTATAAGTTACAGAATAGGCACTTAGATGTCACAATCTCAGCACACTACTACTACATTAAAATTGAGATGAGAGCCTTCTCTGATTTAATTTTAATATTGAACGTTTAAATTATTCATATTTCAATAACTCCCTCAGGAGTATACAAATTAGGGATGTGCCGAAGCTTAATTTAAACGGATAACCAAATACCGAATATTCGGCATGAAATTCAACTGAAGTGCCGACTATTCGGCCGAAGCATTTAATTTTTTTAATTTTTTTTTGTTTAGAATCTATTAAAAGTCTATTACTTTATATTAATCTTACTATTAATAACAAATTAAATTAAACTTATTGATTAGATAACATAAATTAAAAAAAATAATTATAGTAAGTACTAATTACAACTATGCTACATATACATAATAAAATTTAGAAATGGTAATTTTGCACAGTTTTTTGGAAGTAGTCTATTTATCTTTGGTGTTCTAAACTTTTCATTGTCGAATACATAAAAAAATACAAAAAATCACTTTTTTTAGTATTCATTGTTAATTTTTTTTAACTTACACCGTTATCCAACTTACCAAGAGTGGGATTCTATAATTTCGGTTGATATCATTCGGACTTGTTAGGTTATCAATGTTATCAATTGCACAAAATATACTTGCTATTCTACAAGAGTAATAGTTATCTATGACTGTTTCTTACTTACATGTACTAATACATGTATAAGGAACACTCTACAAGTCGACAGTGATGTGGGAATATTTTTAATTCATTGCAAATTTGAATTTCTGCCATGGTGACATTTGACATTTGACGTTCGTTATAGTTATTTTAACAAGTGCAATTGTTATTTGTAGTTGTTATGAGTCAGAATAGAATCCCACCCCAGAACAACTACATAATGTAAACTAAACGAAAACAGTAAGAGCGTGCTTGTCGAGTCTAGACTCGACGTTTGCACGTGGTTTACTGCTTCGACCGACCGAATAACGGAGCAAACAGAATATTCAAAGCATCCCTATTACAAAATGACCGATATCAATACCATACAACAAATGTTCAACAATCTGCAAAGAAATTTAAGGTCAGACATCAAAAAACCGATATAAGCAATAAAATACAAAAGTCTTAACAGAAAAAAATAGAAAAGCAAGAAGAGACTATGCAACTGTACTCAAGTTAAATCAGACGTAAAATGTAATATCATGCAAGTTACATTAAAAATTGAGGATACCGACTTTATTTATCTGTTTTAACAAAAATAACCCTCTGTATAAAATACAACTTTAGAAAAACGCTAATAAAGTTAAACGCAGCAATATAAGCATAACAGAAGATTTCCTCAAAGAAATAGTGGCAAAAAGTAAAGAACTCACTCCAAATATGATGGAGCTAAGGAATAATAATATTTAAATAGATTGAAAAAAAAAACTTAAAAAATTTGGTAACATTATTATACATGCATACATAATATAAGTGTGGTAATAAATAAAATTTGCATTTAAATATTTTGTGAAAGGCTTTTAATTTGAGTGTTGTAGTTGTATATTTATATATAATAATCATTACTTTTTGTTAGTTTCGCTAGCAAGGATTTATTGTAGCGAGATGGGTCGACATTACTCAGGTACTTCTTTTTAAATGCGTTCCTTGGTTCCGTGTAGAAGGGAAAGATGAACAGAAGGTGTTCTAGGTTCTTGAAGATAGTTTATAGGATTTTTGGTGTTTAGGTAGGAAGGTAGGTTTTTTTAGTTATGATTAAAATGGGATTGTTTGATGCGTTGCGTATCCATATTGTATAGATAATGATTGCAGGCATTATTTATAATAGATATTTCCTTTTTGATATGGAGGAAGTTTTGCTCCATAATCTTGTAAAATGTGTTTTCTGTGTTATATTTGGATACCTCCTACCCAGTTCTACTTTTCTTGTTTGGTATCAGGTATTCATTTTTCAGTGTTTAGTTGTACCAATTTTAACGTATCTGTTATTAGACATCATTATCACCTTGTACCACCAATTTGGCATATTTTTTAATTCTAATTTGCTTTTATTGTTGATTTATAGAGTTTGGTTATTGTGCCCCAATTATATATTTTTTATTTAATTAGTATTTGTTTTATACTTCTAGTGGCCTGGCTTGATTTTGTGACGATTTTTTTCTGCATTTTGTTTGAATAATCCCGAATTTGAGTATGTTACGCCAAGATAAATGTAATATTTGGAATATTTTATTTCTTTGTCTTGGCAGATCAATGTAATTTTTTGTTTTCGAGGTCTACCTATATGAAAATTTACCACTTGTGTTTTATCTTATAAAAGATTTGAATTAGTGGAATAGTTTCCAAGGACTTTGAGTTATTTCTGGACATCCCTTTTCGAGGTAGCTAATACGGCTACATCATATGAAAAATTAAGAGTTAGTACGTCCGTAGGTTGGTTCATGAAAAAGCCTTCCAAATTCTGGGACCTGAGTGTAGTAGATTCGAGGTCTGATTTTTTTTTATCTCCGAAGAATTTTACAATCATAATAAGTAAAAATATAACAGCAAATGAATTACATGAGGAGCATTTGTCCAATGACAAAACTCGAAATATTAACTATATAATGTTAGTTAAATCTATCTACTAAATCTAATGGTTTAAAACGATTTAATCGTCGTATGTCCTCACTGCTGTCTAACAATTTCACTGCACTTGTGTTTAGGTGGGCTTCAAGTCTTTTGAGATATTTGGTACTAAATTCGATTGTTTCTTTCACTGTATACATGTTGAGGTCTCTGTGAATGTTTACATTTGGCACATACCAAGGAGCATTTTTAATTGTTCGGAGGCACTTAGATTGAAAGCGTTGAAGTATTTCAATATTGGAGTTGCTTGCTGTTGCCCAGAGTTGTATTCCATACGTCCAGACTGGTTTAAAGATGTTTTATATATAAGTAGTTTGTTTTCCAGTGACAGTTTGGAAGTTCTACCTAATAGCCAATAGTGCTGTCTGAATGTTAGTCCCAGTTGTTTTCTTTTTGAGAAGATGTGTTTACGCCATGTTAGTCTTCTATCAAGATGTATTCCTAGATATCTTGTTTCTTCAGTTTGCGGTAGCGGTTGGTTGTTGAGTGTTACCGCAGGACACGTACTTTTATTCAAGGTAAAGGTTACATGGACTGATTTGGTTTCGTTGGCTTTTATTCTCCAGATTTTTAGCTACTTTTCGATTTTTTTAAGCTGTATTTGAAGAAGATGTGAGGCTTCTGCTGAATTTTTATGACAAGCTAGGATTGCTGTGTCATCAGCAAATGCGGCAACTGTAGAATTTAAAAGTTGTTGGAATATCAGCTGTGTAGATGAGGTAGAGAATAGGTCTAAGAACACTACCTTGGGGTACTCCTGATTTGATTGGGTTTAATGGACTATATTCTTCTCTGTATTTTACTGTAAAATATCTGTTTGTTAGATAGGATTCTAGGATTTGATAGAAGGTATGAGGGATGTTATTTTTTAATTTATATAACAGGCCGATATGCCACACTTTATCGAACGCTTGCGAAACATCTATAAAAGCTACTGAGTAGTGTTTTCTTTCAAATGTTTTGTTTATTACGTCGACTACTCTGTGAACCTGCTCAATAGTTGAGTGTTGTTTTCGGAAGCCAAACTGATGATCAGGAATTAATTTTCTTCGCATAAGTATGGGCTCCAGTCTTGTGATGAAAAGTTTTTCAAATACTTTTGAAAGTACAGGTAGTAAACTTATTGGGCGATAGGACGATGTTTCCTCAGCGGGTTTTCCTGGTTTGTGTATAAGAATAATTTGAGCTACTTTCCATTGTGATAGAAAAACTCCAAGTCTTAAGATTGTGTTAAATATATAAGTTATAAGAATGATTGCTTTAAATGGGAGTTGCCTTAAAATTTTTCCAGAGATTAAATCGTATCCGGGAGTTTTTTTTTTGGATTTATATGTTTGCATATTATCTCGAGAACATCCTTCGGTTTAAAATGTTGTATAAGATAATCCAACTGAAAGGGATGTTCTAACGTGTTGCATATAAATTGTTCATCTTCTAGTGGTATTGAGGGTGGAAAAGGTTGTAATACTTTTGTTAGGTGATTTGCAAAGGCTAGAGCTTTGTCAGAGTCAGTCCTTGCCCATAGTCCGCCTTCTTTCCTAATAGGTGTAATGTGTTGTTGAGGCTGTTTGATTTTTTTCGTTGCTTTCCATAATGAGTAGTCACTTGCTTCTGACGCTGATAAATTCTCAAGATAGTTTTGAATTGTTTAATTATTTTCATGTTGCAATATTTTTTTCAAGTGGCTTTATTTAATTTACTTTTTACTTGGGGGTCTCGAGTTGTCTGCCAGATTCTTCTAATTTTCCGATTATAGGCTATTAAATATTTGATGTACGCTGGTATGTTTGTTACAGTATTACAAGGTTTTTTGTATTGGGGTTGATTGCCAAGTTGATTCCTGAATTGATTTTGTTAAATGTTCTACAGCATTATCTAAGTCTTCTTGAGATTTTAAGCTGATATTTAACGAGATTTTGCTTTCTAGAATGTTCCTGAATTTGTGCCAATTTGTTTTTTTATTACAGAGAGAGGCGAGTTTATCTACTTTTGGTATTTATGTACTGAATATTAGAATTACGGTTGAATAGTCTGATGATAAATCTAGGCAGGATTCTACTTTAAAATAGTTTTCTGCTTTTTTTTGGGTCAGTCTCTTCCTCTTGGTGTAATGAGTCTCGATCCCCAAATTTGGTGTTTAGCATTGTAATCTCCACCAGCAATGAATTTATTTCCCAATGTATTAAAAAAGGTAGTACATTCTTCGTTTTTAATTATATTTCGGTGGCATATAAATTGCTGACACTACAAAAGATTCCGATAGCGTTTCAATTTTTATATTTGTGGCTTGCAAATATTCTTTTTGGTATTTTACAAAGTTCATAATGTTTAATTGAATTTTTTACAATAATTGCAGTTTTGATTTGTTGAATATATTGAATAATTTGGTATTTTAAGGAATTTTTTATTCGTAAAATGAGTTTCTGATATAAGTATTATATCCAGTTGGTGGTTAATAATAAATGATTTTAATTCTTGGCTATGTTGCGCCAAGCCGTTGGCATTCCATAATACAATTTTCATCTGAGTATTCATTTTATTTTTGAAATTAATGTTGTTAAAATATTTAACATTGTGTCCATACGTTCCATTAGTTTACATAACATTTGTTCTACATTTTTATTAGAATTATCTTGTGTGTTTATTTCCGGGGTAACGATTTCATTAGCTGGCGTCTCGACCTGTGAATTTTTTGCAATATTTGCATTAATATTAGTAGGTTGCTGATTAGACATTTTTGCAACACTTGCATATGTATTGTTATTGTATATATATTGCGCTGGACGGATGTTGACATTACTATTTGTAGGTCGTTGAGTAATTTGTTAAGTACGTAAAGTGGGATATTTTCTTTTTTTAATCTCTTTGTATATTGCGCAACCTTTATAATTTGCAGGGTGTTTACCATCACATAAGGCACAGGTTGCATCTGTATTAGATGGTTTTTCACACGTAGATGTATGATGATTTTTCTTACATTTCACACAGCGTTATGGGTATGTCCGTATCTTTGGCAATTCTAAGTCCACATAAAACATGGGAAGCGGCTGTTTGGTTTTCCAATTTTTATTATTGTGAATATTAATAATTCTGTGACCATACGATTCTATTTCAGTTTTCAAATATTCTATATCCGCAGAGTGGTGGATATTTCTTAGGACTGTTCTAAAATTTCTCTTCTGTTTTAACTGGTATGTATGAAAACCCGTTTTTTTCTCTGTTAAGGTCTTAATTTTTTTTTGTGTAACTCTCAGATGTATGAGGTTAGACTTTAACCTGATTGTTTGACATTGATTTTAAAAAATAATCATCCTTGGCTACAAGTTTAATATTTCCAGTAATGGTTGTAATTTAATTATATCAGGAATAAAAATAGGTGGCGGTTTAGGTTCTCGTTTTTCAACTGTATTTTCGTCGTCATTATCATTTTCTGGGTCTTAATTAGTTAATTCCTGGAATCGATTTTGAGTATTTATCCTTACCACAAAATCAGTTAGAGTTTTTTGTCTGACGTTCCTGCTGTTAATTTCTGGACTGTTTCGTTTTGTTTTGTTTGATTTAACTGTTTGCCATTCTAAACTATTGTTCGCGCTGTTCGATAAAGGTGGAAAAATCTGGGTGTATCCTGTAGGGCAGTTTCGTGTTTGAGGCTGATTTTCGATTTCGGATATCTGTGTAAAGGGAATTGCAGTATTAGTTTGGAGAGGATTCTGAGAAGCGTCCGTTATGGGGTTGACTGGGGGCGTATTGATTGATGAAAGTGTCTGAGGATAAGTCGTAGTTGGTGTTGTATTGGAATTTCTAGGTGGTGAGTGGTTAACAGGCATAGCTAGGTTGGTTGGGGATGAGCCGGGTTGATTTACTGAGCTTGGCTGGTTTCTCAGTACTAATTCTGCATTCTTAAGCTCTAGTGGTATAGATGTTTTCCCGCTAGGTGGAATCAAAAAGAAGTCGCCGTCTCTTTTTGTTATTTTAGCTATTGACTTTTCAATTTTCTTCGACATACTTCATTGCGATGAACACAGGAAATAAATTTGCACTGTAAGCACACACTGTATGACACACTTTTCGACACTGCACGCGCACGGAATAGAACCACACGTCTGCACTGCTCAACGGTTGTAAGCCAACTGAAATATAAAGAGCAAACAGTATGGGACTTGTACATTCTCCCTGAAGGACTCCTTTAGTTATGTTTACTTAATCTGGGAGTTTATTATTGGAATATAGTTGCACGGTTGATTGGTCGTAGATATTTTTAAGTAATCGGATAGTTTTCCCACTTACTCCTAAATAAGAGCTCATCTGCTATAATTGATCGCGAGGAATAGAGTCAAACGCTTTCTTGTAGTCTACAAGTATGGTGTAAAGCCCGTCTTTGATTGTTAAGATCCATGATTGTATGAATGAGTTGAGAACAAATAGGTTATCAATACACTATCGTTTCTTCATAAAACCTGACTGAACCTCAGGTAGTATTTCATTACTCTGCACCCATATTTGTAGTCTGTTGTTGATTGTGAATGTGAGAGTTTTTGTTATAGTGTTGATTAGTGCAATCATTCTATAATTGTTCGGATCCGAAGGGTCTCCTTTTTTATATATCATTTTTAATTTAATTTTTTTGAAAAGTTCTGTTGTATTTTCTGTTGTCAAGATATTATTTAGTAAGCTCCTAATATACCGTACACTTGTTTCAGGGAGATATCGCAATTGTTTGTTAATAATATCATCTGTCCCTGATGACTTGCTTGACCTTAAATTGTTTATTGCGAACATTATTTCTGATAGGGTTATTTCTGTGTTGGGCTACTACTTTTTTTTTTTGAGTTAGAGTATGTATGATCTTCCAGAATTCTGTATGATTTTTTTTATGATTTTAAGAGTATTCTTTACATTTTGTTTATATTCAGATTTTACTGTGAGTATTAGATTTTTAAATTATTTCTTTAATTATACGTAATGCCTAAATTTGTTTCAAAATTATTCTTTTAATATTGTAAGGTTTATTTATTTAGGTGAAGTGTAGAAAAACAATTGAAACACGGATATTTATATAACTAGGTTTAATAAACGAATAATAAATTATAAGAAGATAATAAAAGTAAGTAACAATATAAATAAACAATTATTAACTATAATTTAGAAGTAATTATTATTAATAAAGTCTTAAGCACTACGAACATTTATTTAAACTCTTAATACTACGCAATATTTATTTCCATAATAAATTTATATCACCAACTATTTATTTATTTCTACTTTACATGTCGCTGACATGTACTGACCGATACTGACTTCCTTCAGTGACTCTCTGCACACTCTGACCGATACTAACTTCTTGAGTCGACCGATGCGACCATTTAATACCTGCGGACAGCTAATCTTGAACATTTTAGAACCTTCTTCCGTGGTTTGTCCTGAGGAGGTTTGTCTAATGGTGGTGACTGATCCGGCTACTTTTCATTTTGATCATTCCGATCTCGGTCGCGAAGGTCAGGATCAGACCATCTACTTCGGTCACATCTATTATTTCTACCCATATCTAAATTTCTGTCTCGATCCTTACTGCCACGCCTTGATCTGTTTTGATCTCTATTATATCTGAAATATCTGTGAGGAGGAGGTCCTTGTCTTTCGTCTTTGTCAGTGGTTGGCATCAAAGGAATTATGTTTCCTCTAAATCTACCAACCGACACATTCAAATTTGATAAACTGCGCGAGCCAACAATTTCCGGTTGGCTATCAATTGTCGCAAGCAATTGACCGCCCAAGGTCATCCGTTCCTCCGGCTCATTCACATCCTCCAAGTCAACGTCCATACTACCATCACTATAAGATCCCAAGCTTCCGGCAGAAAATGAATTAGGTGAAACGCTGACAAAGTTACCGACTCCAGGAATACCAGGAGAAGGAACAAATTCTGACCTCTTTAACAAACAGGCATCGTTCAAGCTGTCCTCCAAAACTCCAGAACCCTTTATCAGTTTCTCTTCACATATTCTAGAATTTTCCGTTAATTCTCCTTTTAATATTCCAGAATTTTCCTCTTAATTTATTCTTCAAAGTTCTAGAATTTTTTGTTAATTTTTCTTCTAAATTTCTAGAATTTTTCATCAATTCTTCTTTTAATATTCTGGAACTTGCTTCAAACTTTCTACAACTTTTTTAGAACCCTCGCCAAACTTTTGTTCTAATTTTTCACTAACTTTACTTTTAATTCCTGCCCCAAAGTTCTAGAATTTTCGGTCCTTTCATCTTTCACTGTTCCAAAATTTTCTATTATGTCATCTTTCAGTGTTGTAGAATTTTCTGTCATTTCACATTTCAGTGTTCTAGAAGTTTAATTCATTTCTTCAGATTTTCTAGAATTCTCGTCTAATGTTCTATAACTAGAACTCTAGAACCAAAAACTTTTTGTCTAATTTCTGTTCAAAGTTCTAGAACTTTCTGTTATTTCATATTTCAGTGTTCTAGAATTTTCTATCATTTGATTCTTTAATCTTCTGGTACTTTCCGCAAACTCTGCTTGTAATGTTCTATAATTTTCTCTTACTGCTTCGTTGAATCTTTTAGAATTTTATTCCAATGTTGTAGTATATTCCGATCTCTTTTCTTCCAGCATCTTGACAAAATCGGCGACATCAATCGGAGTTTCGAATAATAAGCCATCAGGATTTTCATCAACTTCTACCAAGGCTTGTTGTAGAAGAGTCTTTTTTCCCGATGTCTCTAAATCTCGTTCTTTCAGCTGATACTTGAGATCGGTCACTTTTAATTTATTTACTTTTACGTGCTTATTCGCCATTTTATATATTTTTAATTTACACTTTACAATTTTGTGCCCCACACCTGACACCAATTGTAACATTTATTTATTTAGGTGAAGTGTGAAGTGTAAAAAAAACAATTGAAACACGGATATTTATATAACTTGGTTTAATAAACGAATAATAAATTATAAAAAGATAATAAAAGTAAGTAACAATATTATGGTGTTTTAGGACAATGGTTTGGTTTTTTAAATAATACGTCAAGACCCCAACAGAAAGAATTTTTATTCATTTCAACAACTCTTAACGTTCTACTTATAATATTTACATGTTTACAAAATAGTAATATGTACAGTATAGTCAACACATCATGCAACTATGTATTCTGTATATCACACCTATCCCTTTAAGTTAACATCCCCAAAAAAAAATAATTACCATTGAAATTGCAATCTACTCGGGATACGTACTTGCTTACGTAGATTTTTAATAATGGATATATTAAAATCATTTGTTATGTAATCTGACAACTTTGGTTATCTTTATCTTTATTATTTACACAAGAATCACTTTCACTATCACGATCACTAGTTTTCACTTCAGATTTAAATTCTGCATCTTCGTTTTTATTACAATTATTGTTTTCATTCTCAGATTCGTTGCCTTTTAAAGTATTAGGCTTAAAGAATGTATCACTTTCTACATCTGATACTACACTGTTATCACAAGATTTGTTTTCTGAACATTTAATTATATGACCTACATGTTTTTCTCAGTAGTGCACTTGAGTGACCTTTTACTAAATACGTTGTTTAGCCTAAAACTTTTACAATAACTCCGTTCCGCCACTTTAGAATTTGTGACTTAAAATTACGATACATGACATTATCATGAATTTCAAAACTTGTGTCTTTTTCCCCCGTAGTTATTAATCTGTGTTTTTTTTGCATGTTTTCAACTTTATCTGAGGTACATGAATGCAACAAATGTAATCTACACAGTAACTGTCTTCCCATTAATAATTTAGCGGTGAATTTACCTGCAGTAAAGTGCGGTGAATTTTTATAATGAAATAATTATCTTTTCTAATTCAATTTTGCTGCTTGTTTGACTAGTGCATTTTAATAACATTTTTTTTAATATGACTTACAGCATTTTCAGCTAACTCATTAGTTGCATGGTGATAAGCAGCACCCGTCAAATGAACAATATCATTTAGTTTTACAAATTTCTTGAACTCATTGGAGGTAAATTGTGTTCCACCGTGTGACTAACAATGGTGTGTGGTAGCCCAAATCTCGCAAATACTTCCCGTATTTTTGCTAAGGTAACAAAAGTATTTGGATTTTTTACAATAAAACATTCTACCTATCTACTGCTAGCATCTACAATTACTAGCATGTAATAACCGTTAAAAGGTCCTAAATAATCCAAATGAATCGTATTGTATGGCGATTTAGGCCATTCCCATGGAATCAGCGGTGGTTTATTTGAGTTATCTTAGTATTCACTACAAAGTTTACAATTTTTTGTTAAGTTTTCATTATCTTTATTTATAGTGGGCCAACACACAAAAGTTCTAGCTATTAATTTCATTTTAACGATACCAGGATGACTACTGTGTAGCTCTCGTAAAACAATTTTGATATTTGGGGGGAATGATAACTCTGCTGCCCCACAACAAAACTCCTTGCTCCACACTTAACTCATTGGTCTAGATTCATAAATTAAAATATCTTTTTTTACATTTATGTCTTGGGGGCCAGCCTTCTAAGACAAAGTTTTAATTTTACTTAGTACAATGTCTTTATCAGTTTCTGTACCAATATCATATGATTTTACAACAAATGGGGATTTTTCAGAGAAAAGTAATTCTGTATATTCTGGTTCATCATATTTCTCAATTTCCAACGGTTTTCGTGATAAAAATCTGCCTGACTTTTATTTGATGCTACATAACTAATTTCAAAATTAAATGCTGATAAAGCTAAAGCTCAACACTATTCGCTGCTATTTCTAGCAACCCCTTTTTAGATCCAAAAATAGTTAACAATGGTTTGTGGTTAGTTTTAATTAAATATTTCTGACTATATAAGTATTGGTAAAATTTTTTACATGCCCAATATGTTGTGCTTCTTTATGAATTTGAGAATTTTTTTTTCACTACTACTGTGTACCTATATGAGCTAACACAGCACCCAACCCCTTTTCAGACGCATCCGCGGTAAAGGTGATAGGTTGTTGTTGGTCAAAATGTACTAAAATAAGTGCCGAGTTTAATAATTTCTTAACTTTTGTATATGATTCCTGGCATTAATTTGTCCAACGCCAAATACGACATGATTTCAATAACTGATACAATAAATGCAGAGTCTCAGAACAATTTGGTACTCATTTACAATAAAAATGTACCAAATCTAAAATGATTGTAATTCTTTTACATTTTTAGGCTCTTTACATCTAAGTATAGCATTTATTTTGTCCGGAATAGTATGTAGACCATTTTTGTTAATTATATGACATAGATAAGAAACTGGTTTCTGTAAAAATAAACATTTATCTGGATTAACAGTCAATCCATATTTTTTTTAGCTAAAAATCTCTCCAAATGCTTTTCATCATTTTCTGCGGTGATTACAATGTCCAAAAAACTACTACCCCTTCTAAATCTAAAAAAAACCGTTTACACGTATTTTTGGAAAATACTTGGAATTGAGGCAACGCCTAGCGGTGCTCTACAGTACTGATACAATTGTAACAGGTACGGTCGCCTATGATGAAATATAGTACCTGATATACAAGGGTTATTAATTTATGAGTTTTATTTGCCTCAAAAGTAATCCACAAATTATATTAATGAACAACTTTTACACGAGACAAGGATAACGATAGTCGCCACCACCACTATCACTTTATTTAAAAGTCTGCCGTGATAGAAGCAGACAAGGGAATGTTTAATAAAGATAACAGACGCAGTTTACTGTATGGTCAAATTGGTGCAGGTTAGTAATATTAGAACATTA
This sequence comes from Stenolophus ochropezus, assembly GCA_035578165.1. Classification (NCBI taxonomy): domain Eukaryota; kingdom Metazoa; phylum Arthropoda; class Insecta; order Coleoptera; family Carabidae; genus Stenolophus; species Stenolophus ochropezus. The sequence goes on along the minus strand of JAQOWZ010000008.1, from coordinate 8,059,936 downwards.
GAGTTTTACCTACGCGTCACAAAGACAGGGGTTGGAATAGGATGGCCTGAATCAAATACGATATTCCAACAATAACAAAATTATATAATTTTAATAATCAACCGCGATTAGAAACATTTATATAATTCAAATAAACTACAACGCGTAACTTGATTCTATATAAACTCTAAATTCTTTTCTAATTTACAAACAATTTTGAAAACTTTTATACATCGATCTACAAATGAATATTAATCCACACAGAATATAATAAAAACTAGTTACAAATTTACATCACGATGAGAGAGCCTTTAACACACAGCAAAACAACTAATTGGTTATTTCACTAAGAAATACCAAGGTATGTCTGACGATTCAGTCAAGACATCCACAAAAGTCGAAGAGTCCCACAAGAGAGAGAGATTTCAAACTTTGAAGTACCATTTAATGGTAAAAATCCAGCAGTTTTAGCGTATGTTTATCCGGCTCTTCTCATCTCCTAAGTATGAACTATGCTAAAAATAACCCAACTATTGATGTCCACCGAGGGCATCAAGTACCGGACACGGATAGTTATTTCTTCGAAAACAAGCTTGAAGGCGCAAAAAGTGCGTCCCTCACCATAAATCTGTCCATTTCGTAACATCTGGAGTACTACAATACCAAAAATTTACAAAAATGCACAGCCGCCAAGCAACCGTGTTACACAATCCTTTATGAGTTGATGTGGTCATGATTTCACGTGAAACTTTGTCTACCAATACTTTTTGATAAGCATTTGATGTCTAGTTTACAAAATTTTTCACTACCTAGCCATTTAACAAATAAATCTTCAATTCGGGATAGAGGGTGCTTGTAAATCTCTATTTGAGGATTAACAGTAACTTTATAGTCACCACAGATTCTAATTTTTTTGCCTGAATTTTTTAGAACTGGCATAATGGGTGTGCCCCACTTAGAAAATTGTACTGGTATAATAATTTTTCTAATAGATCCAATTCTATTTCTACTAAAGGTTTTATTGCAAACGGAATTGGTCTTGGTTTAAAAAATTTTGGTATTGCATCAGGATTTAAAGTTATTTTAATAATATCTTTTGTAAAAGTGCCTAATTGTTTAGTAAAGATGGATGTAAATTTGTGATTCAAATTTTCAATTCTATTCTGCACATCTAACGTATTTAATGACATGAAATGAAAGTTAATTGTTCTGAGCCACATACAACCCAACAATGGTCTTGCACCATTTTTAATAACATATAAATCTAATAGGAAACTATTCTGGTCATAATTGACTTGGACCCTAATTTTACCTAACGGCTGTAATTGGTTTCCTACGTAATCTTTTAAAATAATATTGTTATTCATTAATTTACAATTTCTGAATTTTTCTCTATACAATTTTTCTGGTATTGCCGTTATGGTGGTTCCCATATAAACTTCAAATTGAATAGGAACATTGTTAATTTCTAAGGTAACAACATAACAATTTGACTCGGCATATTAATTTAATATGCTGCTAATATTTTCGTATGACACATAATGATGTCTACTATATTTAAATTTAAATTTGCAAACTAAAGCTAAATGTCCTTTCTTCTTACATTGATGGCAAGAATAGTCCTTAAAATGGCATTGTTCTTGCCAATGATTGTTCTTACCACAAACTGTACACGTTTTGTTGGTATTCTCGTTCTTCGGTGACGTCAGGGTTCTGGTGAAACAGCTTGGCTGTGGCTGTAGTGTGCTACGGCTCCGGGACAGTTTATGCACCTCTTCGTCCTCTGGCTCTTCTTTGATGGCGATCCCCTCTCGTTTCTGTGTTGTTATCTTGAACTGCTTGGCCTTCTCTCTCGACATCGCAATTTCTAATGCCTTTCCTTTGGTCAACGTCCTGACATCTTCTTCAAATAAACGATCGCGCATTGTTCCTTTACTCATACCTATAATGAATATATATATCGAATGACTATCTAAAACAGCTGTGTCAAACCCACATTCCGTTGATAAATTGTTTACTCGAGCCATCCACTCTTGAACGGACTCTTCCTCTCGTTTTTGGGATTTGTAGAATTTAAAACGAGCCGCAAAATATGATGATGCTGGTTTGAAACGGGTGTCGAATAATTTCATCAGCTCGCTGTATTTCTTTGCCTCTGGTGGAATCGGTGCACTCAAATCTATAATCAACTTGTAGTTTCCTCGCTTAGTTGACTCAGCTAGAATGTACGTTTTTTATTTTGGTCTGTGACGTCATTTGTAACAAACTTTTTCTCCAATTGCGCTGAATATATAGCCCAGACTCACACTTTGTAATTAAATTCACGAAGTGTGATTTGCTCAGCACTTCCTAACATTTTTATAGTCTGGTATTAAATATAATAAAAATATATTTTGACTTAAGTAGCTTCAGAATGTTTTTTCTATACGATACCTTCTATATTTGTTTTAGGATAAAGGTTTGGTTTTTTAAATAATACGCCAAGATGTCGATCGCAACATAGACAATCACAGAATGATTTTTTTTTTCATTTCGACTGGTCTTAACTTTCTAATTATAATATTTACATGTTTACAAAATAGTAATATGTACAGTATAGTCAACCCATCATGCAACTATGTATTCTATATATCAGAAATATAAATAAACAAATATTAACTCTAATTTAGAAGTAATTATTATTAATAAAGACTTTAGCACTACGAACATTTATTTAAACACTTAATACTACGCAATCTTTATTTCCACAATATATTTATATCACGAACTATTTATTTATATCTCCAACTATTCATTTACCTATATAACCAACTATTTATTTCTATTTTACATGTCGCTGATATATACTAATCGAGACTGACTTTCTTCGGTGCCTCTCTGCACACTCTGACAGATACTTACTTCTTGAGCCGACCGATGCGACACTTTAATACCTGCAGACAACTAATCTTGAACATTCTAGAACCTTCTGGTCTCTGTAATATTCCCGAAAAATAGCGGCATCGCTGCTATCCCACTTGACTTTTATCACGACTACCTGCTCAAACAGGGCAGCCGTGATGACTCATCTACGGTGAGTCTTGTTCGTTACAATATACTACATATCTTTTTTATATTTGTCGCTGTCTTTTAAGTACTACCTTGTTTTGTCTAGTATTATATGTATCTGATACTACTCGTATTATTTCTTTGTACATTTCTAGATATTCCGTTGACTTTTTGATTGTGTGTATTAGTTGTTCATATGATGTTGCCGAGCAAGTTATGGTAGTAAATGGATCGATGTACTTGTTTGTTAGATTTTGATATTCCAGTATTTTATTAATGTTCCAATTCAATATTGTGATCTTTTGATTTTTCTGATGTTCAAATTTGCTTGGCTGTGAAGTCCATATAAGATAATTACTCTGTACATCATGCGATCAGAAAGAAATATTGTATTATCTATTGTAAAATCAATTATGTTTTGTAAGGTGTTAGTATCAATCTAATCAAAGTTTATTAAACTTTTCTCTTGTGTGCTTATGTAGGTAAAGTTGGCCGGTATGTCATTATTTAATCTTCCGTTAAGATCAATATTTTCCGTTTCCATTATTTCCACTAAATCTCTTTCTTTTTTACTTATTGTTTTGTCATAAGTTGTCCTATAGTGAGTTAAGATTGTATTCTTGAAAATAAGTGCTTCGTTTTGGTTTAGGTCTCCTTCACTTGAATTGAAATAAAAAGTAAGGAAAAATAACAACCATGTATTTTGAAATATGATAATTCCTAAGTAAACGTTATTTTTTTTGCAAAATCCGTCCATTAAGATAACAAAAACAAATGAGAAGAAAATAATCCCCTCTGAACTAAATGACTCAATAGGTAACTGCCCTAGAAACTCAACAATAATAAATGCGATCCTGGAAAAAGTAACTAGCCAAACTTCAGAAACGGAACCACTCAATAAATGAGGAAGTCCAAGAGCAAACTCAATACACATAATGCCAACCGAAACAATTCGAATTTTCTTACTAAATCAAACTCCAACAATAAATGAGAAACCACAAACTATAAATATACAAAACTCACAGACGTAAAATAAAGAATAGCAATTAATCAGACTACAAAGGAATAATATGGTACAGACCATAACGAGTAAGTATAAAATCAAGAAGAAAAAAAGAATAAAAAGAAACAAAATGTTACAGAAACAATATCATAGAGATCCCAGTATAGCTGGACACTGCGGGATCAACTGACTACATCCCCCCCAAATAATGATAAAGTATCTCCAAACTTAAAAAATATAAACAATTCCAAAAGGAATAAAATCAGGTCAAATAAACAGGACGAACTACAAATAGATACAATAAATGTTAAAACACTCCTAACTGAGGATAAAGAACTAGAATTGGACAAAAAACTTTTCCATATAAAGTGGGACATAGTAGGTCTAGCAGAGGTGAGAAGAAACAAAAGGGCAATACGCATCACATAGAATAGAAATAGAATAGAAAAATCAGTATCAGTAAGAATAGGAATATTACAAATTAACAAGAAGACAACCATAACCATAATCCAAATTTAAGCTGCGACCTCGTTAGCAACTGAAGAACAAATACTTGAGTTCTATTCCACTTTAGAAACCACATATGATAAAACCAAGATAAGTATAACCATTGTAATGGGTTATGAAGAACATATCATTGGAATATACAGCTTTGGCTCTAGAAAATTACGGAGCAGAAAATTTATTGCAATTCGCCCAATAATGTCGACTAAAATTCGTATTTCAAGAAAAAAAGTAAGTTTCTATGGTCCTGGATATTGCCATTGCCTGACACTAAGTGAAAAAACTAAATAAAATATATTTTAACTATAATAATATTGAAATAGTCAAAACCTGTGAAGTACTCAAAAGTTTTAAATTCGGTTCATATCATAAAAGCTCAGGTGCACAGTAGGAATAAACAAAGATTCGCTGAAGCATAAACCAAGAACCAATCAATACTCTACACAAATTACGTATCCAGTAAGATACCTGGAAGAATTAAATACAGGTATCAAGAATACAAATCTGAAATCGTAATGGACTCTACAAACTGTGTATGATGTGCGGCCATACAAGCAAGCCTATAGCAAACCTAGGAACAACAAACTTTCACAAGAAACTTTAAAAACAATATAAAAGAAGAGAGGAACAGAAGCATAAAAAATAATAATAAAGAAATTGCAGAACATGCCGTTCTGAAAAAGCTAGCCATGAAACAAGTTAGAAGAAATATTAGAAAATACAAATATAAAAGGATAAACACAATAATAGAAAATTCTGGCTATACACGAAAGGTTAAAAAAGAGCTACATACAAGAAAATAAATTATCACCAGCCTACAATATAAAGAGAATCAAGAAACCCGTAACAGAAGTAATATAATAACTACTGCTACGAATTGTTACAAGACGCTATATAGATGCACAGTAAATGAAGATGAACAAAAACACATAAAACCGCCAATCAACTTCAGCCAGTCAATTTCAGAAATCATATCTATCGAAATAGCGAGTAGCATAAAAGTAATAAAGAGTGATAATTTTTTTTTTTTTTTTTTTTGGTTATGGCATCGACATCATAGGTCATTAGCCTTTCCCAAAACTATGAATAATTATTATTATTGGACAGCACAACATATTAAAAAACCAGTTTGAAATAAAAGGTAAGTTAAAATATTATTATTATTGTAGGACATCACAACATGTTAAAAAAAACTTGGTTAAAATAAACCATATCACAGTATAATATCACCGTTTAGTGCCCGTCGGCATTGTCATGTATTAAAAGTATATGGACGAACACAAAATAAATTAACAAAAATAAATAAATAAGTAAGATAAAAATGTCTCAAAGTCTTTTATTTCAGATTTCCTCATATAGATCGCAGGCTTTTAGAAAGTTTAGAACTTCCTTTATCTTCCCATGGTCTGTTAGCATTTCGTGGAGACTTTGACCCATATTATAAAGTTGTCTCACCGGTTGAAGGGTGGGACATTCCAACAATACATGCGGTACGGTCACAGGCACTTGGCAGGCAGTGCAAGAGGGCTGTGCCTCTCTTGTGAACCTGTACCGATGTGTTAGCCTAGTATGGCCTAGTCTCAACCGGTGGACTTTTATAAGGTCTCGTCTCGACAGATCATTGGGAAGATTGACGGGTCCAACAGAGGGTTTGATCCTATGAAGGTGGTTATCCACCCTGTCCCATTCTCGTTGCCACAATGTGGACAATCTTTGGTACGCTGCATTCCTGACATCAGTGTACTTTAGCACTAGCGCCTCTACTGTGTCTCTTGTAGCTGCCTCATGAGCAGCGTTGTCGGCTAATTCGTTTCCTCTTATCCCAACGTGACTAGGGACCCATAGAAAACGGACGTGTTTTCCCATGTCAAACAGATGTTTCATCAGTGACAAAATCATCTGAATGACTGGGTCCGGGGAAGAGGAATCCGAGATTGCTGTCAGAACACTCAGAGAATCGCTAACAATAACGAATTCTCGGCCGTTGTGCTCGAGAACACAGTAGTGAAGTGCCTGCCATAGTGCATATGACTCAGTTGTGTACACTGATGCATTTGCATGCAGCGACCAGGAGTGTGCAGTGTGATGGATAACTACCGCCGAACCAGAACCTTCCTGTGTTTTGGACCCGTCCGTGAAAATGATTTCCGCGTCAGGTGGAAATGTGTCACGTATGCCGAGAAACTGCTGAACAAAGAATACAGGTGGTGAGGAGTGTTTGTCATACTGGAGCAAATCCAGTATGACATCCGCTTGCTAAAGTGAGTGATAAAGCACATGAAGAAGACAAAATATCAGCGGATTATATAAAATGGGGCAGCAGTGTTCTTGAGAAACCACTAACCACCTTATTTAATGTGATAATAAAAAATATAACACTACCGACACAATACCTATCCTCAACCATAATATTACTGTTCAAAAAAGGTAACAAACACAACATCAATAATTATTGACCTGTAAGCCTCCTTAACACTCCACACAAATTATTCGTAACAATAATGAAAAGAAGATTAAAAGTAATCTTTCATCGAAACCAACCTCAAGAACAGGCAGGATTTATAGAACTGATAGATTTTGAAAAGGCTTTTGACTCCGTAGAACATCCATTTATATTAAAATCACTAAAAGAACAGGGTATAGAAAACAGATGTATACTTCTCATAGAAAAATATGGACAAAAGTAGTATAGCACAATTAAAATCGGACAAAACGGGACAATATTTTTCATCAAAAAGGGATAGAAAATTCAAACTTTTTGCGGCGAACGTGGAAGTTTGCGAGCGAAGTGACAATTACATGCCAGGTTCACAAACACACATTTACTCTGAATAACACATACTATTTTTTCTTCAAACGTAAGTGTTTTAAAAAATAATTTACTACATGACGTTCAATTTGTAAATTACCTGTCAGTTCTTGGTAATTTTTAGTAACTTTTTTCTTAGATTATCTAGTGTTATAATGACATTTAGGTCGGTATTACAGGTTTCCATTGTACAAGTTATTTCTTATTAGCTGATTCTACATACTTTCTGTGGGTACTTATTTATTTTAGTTTTACTCCGGCGACCTAAAAGTAAAAATTTCTACGACGGCTGTTTATCAATCACGTCGTAAAATGTGTAAATTTTATGACGTTTGCAGAAAAAATATATTAATACCAAGAAATTATTGTTGAGCTGAATAATTCTCTCTAACAACGGACAGTAAAAATTAACTTTCGGGTATAGCGTACAAGAAATTAAACTTGGAGAAAGAAGAGTGTATATAATAAAAAATGTAAAATCGTCAAAATCACAGTTGAAGAAACAGAAATCTAATAAGAAACAAATAGATATTCAAGAATGTATCTCAGAATTTATAAAAGAAAATCAACAATAACAATAACAAAATAAACAAACTTTATAAGTTGAATATAACGCAGGAACTTCTACTGGCGATACTTTAAATTTGACTAATAATGAATATTCCGAAAATAACATGCGCACGATTTAAGGTTCCATCTTTCTATGTCTGTCGTTGAATGCCCGTTGCTTTCATAGAATTTTGCCCGTTTTGCTTCCCATTGGTTCTTTTCCTTTTTTTTCTTTTCTTGTTATTTCAACCCAACAATCAAGTGCAAGACTTTTCCATGGTGTCCCTTTTAATTTCTTTTCATACTTCATTGCTCTCCTTCCTGCTTCATTCTTCATTTTAAACCGTTTTGTTTCTTCTTCTATTATATACACCGGTGTTTGTTAATCTAGTTCTAGTATATATTTTGTTTGAATTTTTTCTATATTGTTTCGTTCTTTCCAACCCCAAATTTCATCTCCGTGCATTATAATGCTCGCTATCAATTTATCGAAAAGTAACATTCTTAATTTAAAGTTGTTTTTTAATTTTCTTTGCCCTATGCCCCAGATTTGTGAAAGAACTATGTTTGCTTTTTTTGTTGTTTTCTTTATATATTCTTTCACTTCACCATTTTTGTAAAATGTATACCCCAAGTAGAGACCTCGAGTCTCTCATTAAGGAATCCATTTCTTGTTTTGTTTTCGCAACTATTGCTAGGTCGTCGGCATACGTGTCCAAAAATTTTTGCTCCCGATTACAATGTCTCCTTTAATAAAGTGAGCTTCAATGTCTGACACGTAAATTGAGAAAAGAATAGGGCTTAATGAAGTCATACAAATATATTTAATATAATTAAAATAGTAATATCGAAAAAAAAACTTACTTTTTCGACAATAAGAAACATGAATCGTTGTTTAATGTAATGGGTAAGAAAAAAAATTACAAAAGAAAAATGTAGAGAAAATCGTTTGCAGTTTCTTAAAAATCAGTTAAAAATTAATTTAAAACCACAATACAGTGCAAGTACTTTTTTACTCATTGTAAATGTAATGTGGGCGGAACATAATTATTTATATTATAATCCCACAGAGACACTTAGCAGAGCCAAATAAAATGTTTTTAAATATTGGAAAATAATATTTATTGAACAAATGTCAAAAACAAATAAATTTTTCGAACGGAACATTTTTTGCACCTGAATCACTTTATCATAGCTCTGAAATATTTTATCATCTAATACCTCTTTAATTGAACCTAAGAGAAGATAATGCTTGAATAACGGTCAGGAGAATAAGATAATATTAAAACTTTAAATTTTGAATCCTTGCTTGGCTGAATATGGTCGTTAGAAATCTGCACCTTTAGTTCGGATGACATCTTTGATGTGGTTCTTACTATGTAATACTAGTACTCTTATATAAAAAATATGTAATTTGTTTCTGTATCTCCTAAGCGATGCATAGGGCAACCGAACTCACTGAGCCGAAATTCTAACTAACGTACTGTCGCTTATTTCATTTGCCAGTGTTACTTCTATTTTAGATGTATAGATGGCAAGTCTATAGCATCCGAGTGTGATACGCAAGTAGCTATGTTTTTATTTTACGACAAATCACACGGCAATCTCTTGCCATATTTATAATGAATCCTGAAAAAGAGTCGATATGAACTAAAATGTTCCTACCGAGAAAAATAAATCATCTCGTTTTTCAACTTGCTACATTCATACTCTTGCTGAAATAACAAACATGAATTTTAATATTTCAGCTTTATTCTATGATATTATGGACAATGTTGTTCCACTCACCCACTGAAATGTAGTAGTAATACTGGAATGCTAACATTTAGCCTTTTATAATTGAGAATCGATCCTATAACACACAGATCTCATACGGCCACCTCTCTTACCGTACAGTCTTCTCTAGAAGCAAATGATTTATTCTAGTTTGTTTTGATTGTCGCATATATATATATAGGGTGACTACTAAGAACCTTGACATAGGGAAATAACATGGGAAAACAGTTTTTTGCTGTTTCCATCTGTCCCACTAAATTAAATCGGGTGTATATGGTATCGGTAATTAGATTACTTAATTTTGCATCTAATAAAACCAAATGTTGTGTAATATGGCCTTTTCTAACTGAAATATTTGATAAAATAAATTGTATTTTGAAGGTTATCCTTCATATTTTCAAATAAGAAACGTCTAAAACAAAATGCTCCATAGCCGAGTGGATAAGAGGGCGGATTCATAAATTTTGGTATTTTCCAGGTTGGCTCTTTCTTATTTTCCAGTAATATAAGTTGTTGACTAATTCCTAATTCTAAGACTAAAAAGCGTATGTTGATTTTGAAAATTTATAAATAAGAGTGTTTATTGCTATAAAAGTATATGCTGTCGGCAGAGCATACAGTGTATATGCTTAGCAGCTTCACACAGTGACACAGTTGATAGCTTGGACCCTTTAGTACCTTTTCTAAAAGTTTGCCATAATATACGGGCTTGTTCTATAGTTAGTTTTAATAATTTTTTTAAGAATATATTTAACAAAACCATTGTAGTTTTACATGTTAAATACATTCATAATACATATAGACATATTTTACTGTAAAAATAATGAAAATATTCTGAGTATAAAATGTGGATTTTTGAATGTTCGCAATGAGATGGAATGTCTCACCCACCACCATTAGATCCGTCAGAAATTTTCCTATAACACCATGTAAAAATTATTTATATGAGAAAAGTCCGGGGTATAGAGCACTATATGGAGGCTCTGATCTTCGACCACTACGAGGTGCACAACTAGATGTTACAGTCCCATATACAAAATTTCAACATTCTACGGCTAATCATCTTCGAGTTATCCGAGATACGTACTTACATACGTACGTTCAGACGTCATGCCGAAATGATGAAAAATGGATTCAGGGATGGTTCAAATGGATACTTTTGTTGAAACCTAAAAACCGAAATTTTTCTCGATTACAGTACTTCCTTTGCTCATGCATTTCAAATAAAAAAATATATTTCTAGGTTGCTCAATATCACCACTAATCTTCCTCTGTTATACTTAGAAATACTGATAATCATCTACAAATCGAGCTGTACCAAACTACTGGAGTTATCTTTGGATTTTAGAAGTAAATAATATACGTAACACTTTTTATGAATTGGCACTCTCTAAATTAGTGACATACTTTTAATGAATATGAAACGGAATCAAAATCGGGACCAAATTTAGTAGCTGCACCTACAAGGTTTAAATTCTAAGCAACACTTTAATACAAAATACTAATCGAAATTTTGACAGCAATGTTAAATAATTCATTTTAAATTATATTCCGATGTGGTATTGTCCATATAATATAAACTTAAAATTTAGGTAACAATAGTACAACGGGCCATAAATAAAATAAACGGATAATTAAATATTTTTTCTTCCTCTTTTTCGGCTGTTATAGTGTGTTATAAAGAATCTGTAGGTTTATCTAAACCTATTGATTCTTTATAGCCATTTTTGAGAAATGGCGTTGTATAAGTGTTGGTTTATTCGGCAGTGTGTTCTGATGAGAAGTTCACATGTGCCGTTATGGGATTATAATTGTGGCATTGTTCACTGCGTGAAGACACTCTCACGACTCGTCTGTGTTTCACTCTGAAAAAAGCAGCTGATATCAAGGTCAACGGTTTCTAATTACCACTACACACACGTACACTAATTACCAATCAATCATCCTATCACATCTCAACTACAACTTATTCTATATTGTCATTATTAATACTACTGGTTCGCAGATTAAAAAACAAAATATTTAAAATCCATAAATTCATCATTACAATATCCTATATATAAGTCCCAAATAACTTGTTAAGTATATGGATCTCGAGAACGGTTAAATTCGACCAATTAAGGGATCATTTTAACGATGTCTTTGTGTTCCTGATAAAATGCATGAGATATGAACGAAAATTCAAATTATAAGGTTTTTAATATTTGCTCATAACTTCCAAAATTAAATGATTAAGTGATTTTGATATACGCCTTCTTCAGACACTTTTTTATAATGAATTTTTCAGGATAACCCTGATCTAATATAACCGACTTCGAATCTATTACCATTCTCGAGATCCCTATTCTATCAAGTCATTAGGGACACTTTTTTTGGGCGGATCGGTCCCTTTTTTTATTATATTATTATTATATATTAGATTGCTGACTCTTCTCCATGCCTTCCTTTTTTCTGTTTTGTTCTTTTATTTTGTTAGTCCTTCTCTTTTTAAATCCTTTTCTTTTTCTTGTCTTCTTTTCGCTTCTAGTTTCTAGAGCAGTAATACATTTGTTACATCTGGTTCTTTTGATCTCCATAAGTGTCCCAGCCATTGTCCTTCAATTTCATAAATTATTACTAGTTCTAGTATAGTTTGTAATATCATTCTGCTGTTCTTAGATCTTTTTCGTATTTTTTACTTAGTCATTGAGACTGTGGAATACGTTACAATAGGTCTTAATAATGAGACGCTCTGTTTACCGCTATTATTTTTACCTTTATTTTCGTTTTTCTTTCTCCGTTATTTCAGAACATTGTTATTTTAAATAAATATGTATTTCAATTTGTTTAAATGTATAGTTTAATAACAATAGTGTTGATAGGAATGTTTAGGGTTTGATATCGATCTTTCATAATTATTATACAAAAACTATGTAAAATGAAATCTGCTATTCAAGTTATATCAAATTATAAAAATTGCGTACAAATAATAATAATAATAACAAGTGCTGGTATCACGCCTGCTGAAATATTTCTTATTAACAGAGTCATCTACAACAAACACGACGAAATTAGTCAAGCAATTGAAATAAATTAATTGCTGTAAAACAAAAAATTAAATTTTAAAACCATAAACATATATTTTATTTTCACTATCCTTTAGGTATTTTTATATTTATAATTTCATTGTTTATGTCCATTTGTCACTTATTTATGTTTTTATTTGAAAATAGACTTATAATTGTTTTCTATTTTGATGAGCATAGTACCTAATAATGCTGCAACACTAATGTTCAGTAATATGTTGATGTAATGTTTAGGACGAGTGGGAGAAGGAGCTGGAGCGACTGACGTCGCGGTTCGAGCGCGAGATGCAGGTGAAGCGGAAGCGCGATGAGCAGAGCGTGCTGACGCTGCGCCACCAGCAGGAGCGCGCCGACCTCGAGAAGAACATGACGCTTCGCCGGGACAAGAAGAAGGAGTCCCTCACGCGCAAGATGCTTGAACACGAACGGTAATCTCCTATCTAAATATCTATATCTTCACTATACAACAGTTACAGTATTTTTAGGTATTTACCTTCGTATTTATCTGAATTTAAAGAATATTCCGGAGGGTTATACATGACTACTGCGGTTTGTACTCTAATTTGAGTAGATCAATAATCAGAACATACTTAAGTTACCTATATGGCTTCAGTATGACAGCAGTCTTACTTTCTTAAATTAATCAGAATTCAGAAAAGCCATTTGCTCAAAGTATGACCCAATACAAAGCTGATTTATAAATATATATAAAAAGAATATAATTTAATTCATAGAAAATTGATATTCGCAAAATTACCGTTGGCGTCGCTCTATGCGTTCAAAATATGGCGGCTCTAATTCGTACTGTATTGTGTTTGTTTTTCACTGTTGATTATATTGCTTTACTGAGTTAAACAAGTGTTAAAGATTTTTTATTTTTATCATTCGCATAACTTTAAATATTGCGATTTAGTGCTATTTCTTTATTTTTTTATATTAATCTTAAATAATTTTTATTTTAATAGAAAATCATGACATCAATCAAAGATGTGAGTCTATGGTTTCAAGAACTTTTTAAATATTTAAATGTTACAAATGAATCCTGCAATTTGTTTGAAGGCGAGCAAGTGCTAAATAAGGATATATTGTTTTATGTGATGCAACAAATATTAATGAATTATATATGCTTTTGTCTATGGAAGTGAAATTATTTTGAGAAGGAAATGAGTGCTTTTTATTTTTTACACTTTTCTTTACTATAATTTGTGTTGTTGCTTTTCTTCATTTTAGGAATTGAGTTTGTGATATTGAAATAATATTACAAACTGACTTGAAGTGTCAATTGACGTAACAAAAATCTTAAAATTTAAGTTCATTCCAATCAATACCATGGTTATAAACAAATTGTGTCAAACAGGAAAATAAATCTACAATTTTACAAAAAACCAAAAATATAAATTATTACAAAAAATTATAAAAGAAAATCCAGGGTAAGCCTTAGCCAAACATAAATAATATAATTATTGACGTATTAAAATTTAAATAAAATAATTCCTTTGTAAAGTTTCTTTGTAATATATTGTTATTTCAGTTTTATCTTATAGTAATGAAATAAAAAACATGAAAAATAAATAATATTGTTATTAAACACAAAATAATAGAAAAGTATATAGCAGTGTCGTAAAATCCATGATCATCTACGTCTCACTTGTATGGGGGCCAAAAGTGAAACAAATCACAGCATAAGCATCACTGCGGAAACTATACAACACCTGGTCTGTCAGAAAAATGGACCTTAGAAAAATAACAGGAGTTCTCACTAGACATTGTCCTTTAAAATACCATTTAAACAAAATTGGTTAAGCTGAAAATGATGAAGAATCGGCAGAACACTTATTGTGTGCATACCCAACCGTAACTACATAGAGACCCAACCAGCTGGGTAAGAGGTATCTTATGGCAGATGAGATCAAGAACTTGTCTCATGGAGCTATAATTGGCTTCATCAGAAACTGTTTCCGGAAAACTAAATAAGGGCTATGTACAAAATTCTAATGGATTCCTGTTTTTTTTAGATTAATTCAGATATTCAGAGTACAAAATAAAAACATAATTTATTTTTTTATTTGACATTCACGAAATTATATATCTTCTTTATAATGGTTATTTTTTCAATCGTTACAATTTTAACATTTTTACAAATTCAACAATATTTTAATTTTTTATTTTTATTTTAATTTTATTCAAGGAAAACAAACAGCCGAAGCCTTACATAATTTCCACAAATTGATGAAAAACAATTAATGTAATGCATATCTATAGACAATGAAAAATAACAACAAATAATCTGATTTATAAGGTGATAGTATCTAAAAAATGTATACAATTATTATGGATTTGATAATAATTGTGTAACTAGATTTTTAATTTAGATTTAGAATTTAGAGAGATTTAGATAGATTAGAATTTAATAATAATATAAATTTAAATATATTAATCATGTTAATAAAATGAATCAATATAAAAATATAATTAACTGTTTATAACATAAATCCAAATCTTAACAGGCTGTTACAATAGATTTTCAAGGTTGCAGTGACAAAAGCGATAAAACGCTTAAACCCTTGTTTACAGTACAATACAATACAATGATAGCAAAGAAAAGGTTAGGTTAAACCAAAATAAAATAGGAAAAATTGAAGTAGACAATAAATAGATATATAATCTTGAATGATAAAAATAAAAGAACACACTAAAATTTTAACTATAAAGTAATGAGGAGAGAAGCACAATTACATACAATATCATCAAATAGCTCTTAAATGTCGTTATTCAAACTAAATTCGACATATTTAAACCAATTTAAAAAATAATTTTGTTTTGTGAATCTGGTTGAAAAATATGAATTGAAATCATTAATCTACTATCACTGGGCTGCGAATTAATTTCGTTCGCGAATATCTATTTGTAAGAAAAACAAAGCCACATCCGGATTTAAAAGTAAGCACATAGAGTTGCAGTCCAGGGGCCTACACCATGTCAAAAATTGTAATTTTACTAAATTATAACGAAATTACTTCATTTTCAATACAAGAAAATAATAGTTTCTTCTGTGGATAACACTTTATGTACATATAATTTAATAATAGAAAAAAATTCAGGATTTTTTACCAAACGTGGAAGTCATCTTGAGAATCTATTTTGTTTCCATGGTAAAATTAAAATTATTAAAAAAAAATAACTGAATCGGATGTACCCCTCTAAACCATTAAATTTGCTTAAAAACATTTTTTTATTCGATGCAGATTTCTCTAGATATTTAAGGATATAATTTAAAATATGGAATATTTGTTTAAATTTTAATTAAATATTCGATTATATACCTACTGTCTTATCAATAAACAACAACTTTCATAATTTATTTGACAATGTATTGCTTACATATTTCTAAATAAAACTATTCTGACAATTATAATAACGTCAGTAAACGTGGTATAAAAAATTACTGGTGTTACAATTTTATTATAAAATTAATAAGTAAGCAATGTTTGGTAACCATAGGAACAGTGGAGCTCTACGTTTACAGTGTGATACGAACATACACATTATAATTATTTCTTTAATAATTGTACTGGTGAATGAAGTGCCTCGTTATATGTTTCAAACTTGGAAGAAGAAACACTCCCCAGGTCAAACCATTTTTTTAGTAACTAATTTTTATGAAGATTATTAATTAATTTTTCCATGATAATTACTATATCGATCTCTTTTACAAGTGTATCTTGTATGTATACGAGGGTTTAAACGTTTTGTCGCTTTTTGTCAACGCGACCTAGAAGATCTATTGTGACACAGCCCTTACTTAGTTTTTCGGAAGTAGATCCAGATTTTTGATGAAGCCGATTATGGCTCCAGGAGTCGAGTTCTTGATCTCATCTGCCGTAAGATACCTCTTACCTAGTTGATTGAGTGTCTGCACAGTTACAGCTGGGCATTCACACAATATGTGTTCCGACGATTCTTCGTCCTCTTCACAGACTCGACAGGCAGTGCCGTTCCTGGCTATGTTATCACCTCCGTGCCATTTATTTTTTGGCGCCCGTTTTTTTCACCGTTTATATTTTATTAACAGGGATGATAAACTTTATTTGCTTCTTTTTTTATAAATTTAAAAATTGATTCCTTCAATTTTTCTTTTTCCGCTTCTTTTTCTATATTTCTCTTTCTATAAAAACTTCCAGATGATTTTTTTTTATTTGTTGAGACATTATATCTGAAATATTTTTATTAGAAAATACGTAGGCAACGCGAAATGTATTCGTATATGGCGAAAAGAGTTGCTTAAAAAAGAAGTGTACGATTAAAAAATAAATAGAAACTTACATGGACAGCTACTCAAATAAATGAAAAGAAAAAATATGATGATAGTACAACAAAGAAAATGTTTTAGGTTATAAACAATATTCATAAGTTAATTCTTAGAAATTGGTCTACAGTATACAATGATAGTACAGTGTAGTCAGATGGCCGCGATAAAAAGTCGACATGTCAAACTTTAATTACCGCCAAAAATCGCCAAGATCTATATGCTGAAATTGTCTTTTAAATAGAATTTATCCTATAAATAAGAATACTTTTGAAAAATATTTATCTGTAAACAAAACTTTAATAACAAAAAAATTCAATCTTTTTTAAAACCCCATTTTCCTAATAAACTAAAGATATTTGAAAGCATGGGTATTTTTTCTATACTATCTCTATCTTAAAGCATCTGATGTTGTTTCTTTTACAATATTAATACCTAAATAAACAGGTACAATTTTCTTTTCACTGTTGCTATAATATTTTACACCATATATCGCCTAACATTTCTAATTGGTGGCTTTAATCGCCTGTCGCCAAAATAATTTTTTTGCCCCAGAACATCGTAAAAAAAATCGCCCAAATGACGGAAAAATCACCATATCTGGCAACACGCCGGTACGCGTACGCCATTCGTCTGGAGAATTGCGCTGCGCAGAAGCCAATATTCGTCCGGATGAGTTAAATTTATCAAAGTAGGGGTGTTACGAAGTACTTTTGTTTAATAGTCTTATTTCTTATTAAATAAATGTTATGAAGAGATTATTTATGTTTATTGTGTTTAGTTAGTTTCACTCACAAAATAACAACTTTAACCTTCAGAAATTTAGGTACATTTAATAATTTAAAAGCATTTTTTTTTAATCATAATGAGACGCCTTCCGGCGCCCTCTCCGTCTGGCGCCTCCGTGCAGGCACGGCTTGCACGCCCGTCAGGAACGGCACTGTCGACAGGTTTCATTTTCAGCTATACCAATTTTGTGCAAATGGTACTTTAAAGGACAGTGGCCAGTGAGAATTCCTGTCATTATATTAAGATCCTTTTTGCTGAGAGCTAGTAACTCTTTGGCGTTTGTCGAAGCTGGGGAAATAAATTTCCGAGCTTGATTGAGGCCTGGAATAATTTTCCAATATGAGGATATGGCAGATTCCTCCCAGTTTTTGACCACCTTCTTATAGTGGCTTTGTGGAAGACCACATGAAGGTTCCGGCCCGTGGTATGAAAGTTTAGCCCCTTTTTTTGCAAGTTCATCAGCTTTCTCGTTTTCTGGGATTCCCTCGTGTCTTGGTACCCACCGTAGGGTGACTTGGTTTTTTTCTTCCCTAATCGGATGTCCTCCTTGGCCCTCTATAAAATTGTTTTATAGCATTTTATTGTATCTTTAATAATATAGAAATTAATATATATATATATATATATATACAGGGTGTTTGGCGAAAGGCCGGCACCCAGAATATTTCGTTTATTATGAGAGATACAGAAATATGTTACGGAACAAAATTAAACTAGCATATATATATATATATATATATATATATATATATATATATATATATATATATATATTAATTTCTATATTATTAAAGATATCTATATATATATATATATATATATATTCAAAAATGTAATTTATTTATTCATTTCATCCAATCAGTGAACAAATTAGGAAAACTATTCGAAATAAATAAATAAATATAAAACGTAAGGTATATTTGAAGCACTAGCAGCCTTGACAGAACAATAAATAATAACGATGCACGCCAATGATTACAAATGTCAAATTTCCGTGGAATAGAATTTGAAAAGTACGTATGTGACGTGACCATCTCTTGCGAGTGATCACCCTGTATAAAATTATTTTCGGCAGAATCAAATTTCTTTAACTCTTTAATAAAATAAATTTGAGCGAGCCAAAATAGATAGAAATAACTGCTTCAGCAAGTATAATGTGTCCCTGTATCTCCCAAGAGGAGCATAGGGCAACCAAATTGGCAAGTCTATAGCATCCGAGTATGATACACAAGTAGCTGTGTTTTTACCTCCCGCCTATCAATATATAGATAAGGGAGGTATTGTTTTTGGTCAGATTTCTCGAGTGTGGGTTTTCAACATATGAGCACGAATTAGGGTCCCTAGAATACGATTTTACTATTTTTAGCGTGATGTCTGTATGTCTGTGTGTGTGTTTGTGTGTCTGTGACGATTTTTCGTCCACGATAACTCCAATACGATACATGTAAAAAATATAATATTTCGTATTTAAGAGTTCTATTCTAATATGATGAACTGATTAGATTTTGACTACAATTAGTTAACCGGAAGTAGTACTTTACTTGAAGCTTTAAACCGTTTTTCCTAAAAAATACCTCTAAATAACATATTTTCGCAACTTTCGTAAATATAAATACAAAGATTTTTTAATTTTCTACCGATCTGCATAATTACGTTTATATATGACTTCTAGCTAGATAGAAAAAAAATATATAAATTATAATAATTTTACATATCGTTTAGGCTGAGGAATTTCGATAAAACAGATGAGTTATTCATATGTTCACAAAATTTGACATATGATGTCAAATTTGATGTAAGTAAGTGTAAAAGATAAAAAAAGTAAAAAATGAGGTAATTTTATTGTAAAATTTAAAAATATGGAAGAAATATATTAGGAATGTATTTGCATGCATGAATCAAAGTAAGTTCAGTTCCGGTTTTAGTAACGTCAAAAATAGCTGTCATATTGGTCATACAAAATTTATGAAGGAATTTTTAGGTGTGAAATGAATTAAAAATATTCGGAACTGCAATAACAAACTAATTTTAAAACAACAAATTAAATATATTGAAAAACTTATATAGAATATATTAATACAGTGGCGGGAGGTATTGTGTTGGACACACCAGATTTTTTATTTTGCGACAAAACACACGTTGTCGGTCTCTGGGACTTGAACTGACGATCTCAAGTTCGAATGACGTCACAGCGAGTTAGAGATGTGCGCTACCTCGCTCAGCCACTACGCCGACGCTTTAGCCAGTATAGTTGGTATATTCGGCGCGTAAATGCGATATTATCGGAATCATTCGTTCAGCTTCGCTATAAGCAGACAAACGCAACTGCAACGGAGTGAATTATCTATAAACATATGATAATTCATATTATAATATTTGGTGGAACATTTTAATTAAATTTTAAAAACTAAAACACGTGACTTTTGATGATGTCCATTAAAATAAATATTTATCAACCTGTGCATTATTCAAACTGGACGCAATAAAACAAGCTAATATATAATATGTGAAATTCCTACAAGCTGTATAATTGTGTAAAGTTTATATATTTAGGTGGACTGTATATATAATTAAAACAAAGTTTAATAAACAAAGTATGAATAATAAAAGATGATAATAAAAATAAGTAACACCATGAATAAACAAATATAAACACTAATTTAAGAATAACAATTGTTAATAAAAACTTGAACAATAAAAATATTTAAAAACACATTTAACACTAGCTACTATCTGTTTATACCGGGTGTCCCAGCTCGACCGACACATGGGAGTTTTACATGGGAAATCAGTTAATTATGTATCTCCCCAGTGCAAGATATTAACTTGAATTTGGTATACTTATCAGAGAATATTACTTTTATGGATCACACTTATTTGAAATATGCAATTTCGTCTGCAGGGCGAGATTTATTAAATTTAAAATCTAACATTTTCGTTCAAAATCAGACAGCTATGGAAATAAAAGAAAATATCTATGTGACAGTTCTGACAGTTAATGACATGCCATTGTAGATATTTATATTTTTGTAATATTGGTATATTATTTAACAAAAAGAAACTAAACATATAGGGAATAAGAATTAAAATCAGTGATATTTCAATAAACTGTCAGATAAATATTTTCTTTTATTTCCATGGCTGTCTGATTTTGAATGAAAATATTAGATTTTAAATTTAATAAATCTCGCCCTGCAGACAAAATTGCATATTTCAAATAAGTGTGATTCATAGAATTAATATTCTCCGACAAGTATACAAAATTTTAAGTTAATATCTTGCACTGGGGAGATACTATTCATAATTAACTGATTTCCCATGTAAAACTTCCATGTGTCGATCGAGCTGGAACACTTTAGTTCATGTTTTAACTGAAAATAATGGTAAGAACTAGTTTTTATTAAGTACTTATTTGAAAGAGTTAGTTTTAGTACTTTTAACTATTATTTGTCGGTTAAAACCCAAATTAATAAATTGCTTGATTGGACATACAGTAGTTTTCAACTGAAGAGACACATACGCAAAGTACGAATTTTGGTCTTAGAATGAGAGGCATATATGAGTAAATAAATCTACGCTACTCTCTGATCTACGTATATAACATCAGTTTCAGGATAAGTGAACTGAGTCTACTTTTTAATCTTTTATAATTATAATATGTATTCGTATTTATCAATAGAATATGCTTTTACTTATGTATTTTCATCTCAGGAGTGTATGTATTTTTGTATATAATAAATAATAAAACATATTTTCTTGAAATTATATGTCAAATCTGTAGACATTAATTCATCCTCATAATTTGTAAATATAAATAACATGTAATTCCCAATAATGATAATTTTATTATGATTTATAGAATTTTTAGTACAAAATTGTTAATAAAAATGTTGTAGTAAAATAAAAGCAATAATATGAATAATTAAGAAGATATGTTACACTTGTAAAAGAGATCGATATAGTAATTAGCATGGAAAAATTAATTAATAATTTTCATAAAAATTAGTTACTAAAAAAAATGGTTTGACTTGGGGAGTGTTTCTTCTTTCAAGTTTGAAACATATAACGAGGCACTTCATTCACCAGTACAACAATTATTAAAGAAATAATTATAATGTGTATGTTCGTATCACACTGTAAACGTAGAGCTCCACTGTTCCTATGGTTACCAAACATTGCTTACTTATTAATCTTATAAGGCGCGATGAGTATAAATAAACTTTATTTAAAAATTGTAACACCAGTAATTTTTTATACCACGTTTACTGACTTTATTATAATTGTCAGAATAGTTTTATTGAGAAATATGTAAGCAATACATTGTCAAATAAATTATGAAAGTTGGTGTTTATTGATAAGACAGTAGGTATATAATCGAAAATTTAATTAAAATTTAAACAAATATTCCATATTTTAAATTATATCCTTAAATATCTAGAGAAATCTGCATCGAATAAAAAAATGTTTTAATCAAATTTAATGGTTTAGAGGGGTACATCCGAATCTGTCAATTTTTTTTAATAATTTTAATTTTGAGAACGATCTTTTTGCGGTGCATTTTGTTACCATGGAAACAAAATAGATTCTCAAGATGACTTCCACGTTTGGTAAAAGATCCTGAATTTTTTTCTATGATTAAATTATACATAAAGTGTTATCCACTGAAGAAACTATTTTTTTCTTATATTGAAAATGAAGTAATTTAATAAATAAATTATGTTTTTGAATGTACTAAAATTTAAAAATTAAAGTTGTTTACAATAAAAAATCGCAAACCCATGAACTTTTATATCATAAAATTTTTTCTTAGCAGTATAGTTTTGACGTCATTTAAGAAAATTACTGATCACGTGACTATTACTTGCGATTGACTATCCTATATATATATATATATATATATATATATATATATATATATATATATATATATATATATACCGGGTGTCCCAGCTCGACCGACACATGGGAGTTTACATGGGAAATCAGTTAATTATGAATAGTATCTCCCCAGTGCAAGATATTCACTTAAAATTTTGTATACTTATAGGAGAATATTAATTCTATGGATCACACTTATTTGAAATATGCAATATCGTCTGCAGGGCGAGATTTATTAAATTTAAAATCTAATATTTTCGTTCAAAATCAGTCAGCCATGGAAATAAAAGAAAATATCTATGTGACAGTTCTGACAGTTAATGACATATCATTGTAGATATTTATATTTTTGTAATATTGGTATATTATTTAACAAAAAGAAACTAAATTCAACTTAAATAATATTAAAATACAGGGAATAAGAATTAAATCAGTGATATTTCACTAAACTGTCAGATAAATATTTTCTTTTATTTCCATGGCTGTCTGATTTTGAACGAAAATATTAGATTTTAAAATTAATAAATTTCGCCCTGCAGACGAAATTGCATATTTCAAATAAGTGTGATCCATAGAATTAATATTCTCCTATAAGTATACAAAATTTCAAGTTAATATCTTGCACTGGGGAGATACTATTCATGATTAACTGATTTCCCATGTAAAACTCCCATGTGTCGGTCGAGCTGGGACACCCGGTATATATACAGGGTGAATACTGAAAACCTTGACATAGGGAAATAACATGGGAAAACAGTTTTTTGCTGTTTCCATCTGTCCCGCTAAATAAAATCGGGTGTATATGGTATCGTTAGTTAGATTATTTAATTTTGCATCTAATAAAACCAAATGTTGTGTAATATGGCCTTTTCTAACTGAAATATTTGATAAAATAAATTGTATTTTGAAGGTTATCCTTCATATTTTCGAATAAGAAACGTCAAAAACAAAATGCTCCATAGCCGAGTGGATACGAGCGCTGTTTCATAACATAAATAATCTACAAGACCTGGTTCGAGACCACCTCAGCCCTACTTTTTTTTAAATTAAATTATACTTAAAATATCATGTTTCGAAACATGAAATACAAAATTATACACCAAAAACTAAATTCAAATTAATTGTTAAGTTTGACAGACAGCAAATAATAATTCTATTAAATATTTGGATTTTTTTTATTTATAAAAATATGAATATTGCTATTTTATTAAAATAGTCTGATATAATAAAGATATTTTAAGCATAATTTAATTAAAAAAAAGTAGTGCTGAGGTGGTCTCGAACCCAGGTCTTGTAGATTATTTATGTTATGAAACAGACCTCGTATCCACTCGGCTATGGAGCATTTTATTTTTGACGTTTCTTATTCGAAAATATAAAGGATAACCTTGAAAATACAATTTATTTTATCAAATATTTCAGTTAGAAAAGGCCTTATTACACAACATTTAGTTTTATTAGATGCAAAATTAAGTAATCTAACTAACGATACCATATACACCCGATTTTATTTAGCGGGACAGATGGAAACAGCAAAAAACTGTTTTCCCATGTTATTTCCCTATGTCAAGGTTTTCAGTATTCACCCTGTATATATATATATATATATATATATATATATATATATATATATATATATATATATATATATATATATAGGTATATATATGCATATTAAAAAAGATGAAATTAAATAGTTATCTTTAAAACTCATGGCTTTGCTTACCCTGACCGCACGACACTGATTTGATTACAGATATGAATGTATTCTCTAAATGTCTCTAAATAATAAGATTGAATTTGATTTCAGTGCGGCAACAGCAGCGTTGGTGGAGAAACAGTCCCACGAGATGCTGTCGCTGATCAACAGCAAGCGCTCGGAATACATGGTGTCGTCGTCCCTGTACCTAGATGAAGCGCTGCACGAAGACGTGGCACCGTACCCTAGCGTGGCTCCGCCGCCGGCGCCGCCGCAACTCGCCAAGTTCCAGGTTTATACCGATCCGCAGGAGTTCGCGCACGTGGACGATGTCGCCATCTCCGTGGCGCAGGAGGACCAGAAGACCTTCACCGACCTGGTGCGCCAACTGGTGGGCCGCTGCACCAGTGACATCGAGAAGGCCAGGACGATATTTCGGTGGATCACAGTCAAGAATCTCAATACCATGACATTTGATGATAATTTGAGGGGGGATACCCCAATGGGATTACTTAGGTTTGTACAACAACTTTACAAGCTCGCACTTTTTCCATCCTTTCAAAGATTTAAATTTGATCATTTGTTATAATGAAAGGGCGGATTTTATGCAAATGCATGATAATCTTTAAGGCAAATCTATTTAATTTTCTTTACAATATCTTCACTAATTATTAAAAAGGGAAAGAGGAAAAATTATTGTTCTTTTTTTACTTACGGCCGGCCCTGACTTGATCGAAATGGCCTGTAAATTTGATACTTCTCAGTCAGTGACAATGTTCAATGTTATTGTTTTTCTTGTTGAATGTGTCTAGAAAATTAATGAACGCTACATGTACAGGCTGTGCATTCTATTTTGTCTACTATTGCTATCTCGGGAACTATAAGAACTACGAGGTCGGTTAAATTAGCAAACAATTTCTATTTTACAAGGCTATTAAAATGAGCCAAACAATTTTTTAAACCAGTGGTTCTCATGATATAGGACTTAACTTTTTTTTTGAATGAAGCATAATTTAATTAAAAAAAAATAGGGCCGAGGTGGTCTCGAACCAGGTCTTGTAGATTATTTATATTATCAATCCGCCCTCTTATCCACTCGGCTATGGAGCATTTTGTTTTTGATGTTTCTTATTCGAAAATATGAAGGATAACCTTCAAAATACAATTTATATTATCAAATATTTCAGTTAGAAAAGGCCATATTACACAACATTTAGTTTTATTAGATGCAAAATTAAGTAATCTAATTAACGATACCATATACACCCGATTTTATATAGCGGGACAGATGGAAACAGCAAAAAACTGTTTTCCCATGTTATTTCCCTATGTCAAGGTTTTTAGTATTCACCCTGTATATTTTATTTATATCAATATTATATATATATATATATATATATATATATATATATATATATATATATATATCAAAATTCAAAGAATTAAATCCTGCATTTTTCGGTATAAAAATTTATTATTTTGTACCCTTGGTAGTCGAAAAAAATTAATTTGTATGTATGTATGTATTAAACAAGAATCCAGTAAGTGTGAATATGAAAATAAGAATATCAGATAAACTGTCATTATGACACTGTAGCGCATGTGTCAGTTTAATTTATTTTTGAATTTGAGTCCTTGACTATAATTATTCATGATGTTAATAAACGTATCATATATAAAATACAAATTTAAATAATACTATGTATTACCTATAGTTAATTAAGAACATTAATAAATGAATCTATAATCTTAAAAAATAATTATAATGTAATCTATTGGTCAAGAAAAGAAGTTAAGGAATCACTTGCATTCATCATGCGCGTGACAAAGATGGAATACACCAGTGGTGGATTTATTCTTACGCTTTATCACCATTCAGTTTTTAATATAACAAAATTACTACTACCCTAATTTTGATCAACAGTGGTTTTGAATAAATTAAAAACCATATTCCCATATTATTTGTAATTATTGTTATTACTTACTTGTTCCTATATGGTATAAGCCGTCTCTGATTTTGCCGCCCTGGGTACACTACACTACTATAAAAATTAAATATATATGTAGAATGCACATTACGAAAACAATATGGAGCAGCTATAGTATTGAAAAAACTCAACATATCTATCAGTATTTGCTAGTATTAAATAATCTAAAATAAATTCATAAACCATATTTTGTATAATTTTTTATTTTCAGTCAACTGCACTGTTATGAGTACGAATTATTTTACTTTATTTTGTAGACAAGAATTTACTGAAAAGTTAAATCTATAATTTCTAATGTACACCTATAGTGTTGATTGATTTACACTATGACAAATTGACAATCTAGTTACAAAATTTGGCGCTAACTTCAAATATAGTTACTTGAAATAAATGAAGATAAATGTCAAATTTCCTTTTTAAAATACTAATTTAAAATGAGAAATTAAATAAATTATAATTATTCTAAATGTTTTATTATTTTGTACATAGATATTTTAGAGATTCCAACAACTGCTGCAGTGAGTGCTACAGCTTCAGTTTTTGTGGCACTCTTCCTTTTATGAACCAAATAACTGTTGTAGGCCATTATTTTTTGTCCACTATTCAAAAGTTTTCCCTTCGAATTTTTCTTTATATCCATGGAAGTACTGGGCGCCCCGTTATCAGCCATTGTAGTACAAAAATCAAAATTATACGACGCCGACGGTGCACACTTTCTTCAAAAAAATGAAACAACAAAACCAGGAACAAAACCAGAAACAACGAACGAATACACCAAATGGCAACAATAATAATCAAATGCAAACAAATAAATGGAGAAAAACGCAAAAATCAAAATGATACAAACAGATTAGATGAAACTTGAGAATTGACACTTCAACAATTGACAGCTGACAGCTCAATATGCAATGGTGTACAAACAAAAATATATTTGGAGTTAATGAATTATTTGGTCTTTAAATTTTAAATTGAATATTAAATTATATATAAAACATTATTGTGTATAGTAGTTATTAGCCGTAATATAATTTAACGGTCTATTATATTTAGAAATTATTCGTAGTATTATATTCATTTAATTACATAATTATCACCAAATTCTGCGCCAATGACTGAAAATGTATGTGAAAAGAGAGAGATGAGTAGAGAAAAGGCTGAGATGGAGAAGTAAATATCGTCGGTGTAAACTTCTCCTCGATTTAAGCCAATCAGAGACCAAGGTCAAATAAGCCCTATCTTCCCTGTACTGCATGTTTAAAAAAAAATGAACTATAGACAGTAGGTAAAAATAGATACATTTATGTTTTTATATAATGAGGAAATATCATAATTTTCAATACCTTAGCTAGGGCCTTATGTTTTCACTGGTAAATTTGCAGGTTTTTTACTTACTTATGGATTATCTTCAAAGCTTTCCATACTACGTTCTAATTCAATTGCTAACTTTTTTTACGATTACTATATGATCACTGCCGAATTGAAGGAAAAAAGTATAAAAACTAAATATTAACCATTGTGACTATAAATAATAATGACAGAAATTATACATTATATAATTTCAATGAATTTAATGAACCTAATATTTTTACATAATGATAAAGAATAAACGTTGTTAATGGTAAATTAATTGTAACTAGTAATGAAAGAATGAATAAGATATCAATATAGGGAATTCATAGAATGAAATAAAAATATTTTTTTATAATACAACGGGATTATTTTGGTGTAAATTTCGTTGTCAACTGTCAGCATTGTGAATGTTGTGTGATTTTCGAAGGCAGTTTTGTATTTAAATACGTCGTTTTAAGAATGGAACCTGGGTAACTTACCAAATGTGGATTATTCTATGATAGATGATTTTTATCGAATTAATTAGAATTCATTTTATATAAATTCTCTATCTAAACGCGCTTTCTCTTGACCATAAAAAAGCAGATCGAGCAATCCGAATGCGATTGGTGCGATTTGATTATAATAATGATTACTAAAGGATACCAATAGGAAAAAGAATTACTGTTAGCTACGAATTTAAATTTGCTACTATCGAAGTACAAAGTTGTATTGAAAATACGAATAATATTTGTTGTTATTTATTGATAAAAAGAAAGTTTTATTTGTATTTAAGTAATTTATTAGATGCGTTTGTTGCAGTATATTTTCATTTATATGAATAATAATGTCATTATCAATGTCCATTTTATTATTTGTATCACAGAACAGGTCAAATCGCTAAGATCGCTGTTTAGTTGCGATTCGTATACAAGGATTGCAATCCAGTTCTTAGGGGTGGATTTAATAAATACGGGTATTTTTTCGTACAAAATCATAAAATGGAATAAAATTTGGTAATATACCCCATTATGAATCAAAATATTCTCTAAGTATTTATTATATCTTCACTAATTCGCTTTAGTATTATAATTTATATGATAAAATGGGAATAAATTAAATTTTAATTCTTTTTCAAATAAAATTTGTTAGAATGTATTTCACTACAAATATTTGTTGGCAATATATCTGTTACGAAATATGACTAATTTTTACTAAAAGTTGATTAACTATCTCGAAATGTCAATATTTTATTATCTGTGGTGATTTAAATTTAATTTTAAAAATTTCCAATTAATTAAACAAATTACTGGAAACTTCGCAGTTGTATGGTAAATGTTATTCTCTCTGAATTAGATCGCAAATAATGATGTAAACGATGAAATACAGTATTTTTTTTTAGTTATTTGGGAATCGGTTTCCCAATAATGTCCGTCATCAACCCATGTCAGATTATAAAGCAACTTAATAAAAATAAAGCAAAATTACAAAGCATGGTAATTTTGAATAATCATTTAAACTTGTTGTTATTAAAAAGTCGAAAATTGAAAATATTAAATGCTGAATCTTATCGTGTAGTTTTCAATCCAGTCTCGTACATTTCCAAATCGAAGGTTTCTCTTATGTTGGTGATGATGTTGCAGGGGTATAAAGCACGGTACAGAGAGCTACCACGTGTTGTTCAAGCGACTATGCAGCTACGCAGGGCTGCACTGCGTGGTGATCAAGGGCTACAGTAAGTCTGCGGGCTACCAGCCGGGCGTGCGCTTCAGCGACAGCCGCTTCCGTAACTCGTGGAACGCGGTGTGGGTGGCGGGAGCGTGGCGCTTCGTACAGTGCAACTGGGGCGCGCGCCACCTGGTGAACGCCAAGGAGGCCCCGCGCCAGGGCGCCAAGGCTAAGGCCGACAGCCTGCGCTATGAGTACGACGACCACTATTTCCTCACCGACCCCAGGGACTTCATCTACGAGTTCTTCCCGCTTCAAGCCGAGTGGCAGCTGCTGGCCGCACCCATCACGCTGCAGGAGTTCGAGGATCTGCCGTTCGTGCGCTCGCTGTTCTTCCGCTACGGGCTCTACTTCTCCGATCCCAACACCAAAGCCGTTATGTATACCGACTCCACCGGCGCTGCTACCGTTAAGATAGCCATGCCCGTACACATGCAGGTAACACACTATACTCTTTCCTGTAAGGTTTTCGTGGTGGAATTTATTATTAATATTCTTAGAAATGGGCATGTACCTGTTAATAATGCGTTTCTTCGTAGATATGCGTACCAAATACAGTATACTTATCTAATTATTTACAAGTAATAATACAAATTTATCATTAAAAATAAAATACGGACATCTCCTATTTTCCTAATTTTAATAAAGTGGGTACTATCTTACTATAAAATCAATAAAAGATAAAACAAAATTTATTGAAGAAATCTATAATTACCCTTAATTTTTAGAAAATAAAATACAGGGTGTTCGAAAAATAGGGGACCAAATTTGGAAAATATATTACTCAAACCAAAACAAGAAAATAATCCTAATATACCCATGTCCGGAAACGAACCATTTTGGAATAAAACACTCTTTTGTTTGAATTTTGAATTTTATTTTTAGCAAAGTTTTTACTCTCAAAATTACAATAGTTGTTCAAAATGTCCTCCTTGAAGTTGCATGCAACATTCTAGAAGTCTTCTCATTGATTGTCGGACACGTTCGAATATTCCTGGTTTTAGTCTTATACTATTGAAACAGTCTATGATTCTTTGCCGCAAATTCTCTACGTTATTAATGGGCGTCGAAGAAACTAAGCTCTTTAAATGAACCCAAAAATAAAAATCAAATGGATTCAAGTCTAGTAAACGTGGAGGCCTTTAGTTGGACCACCTCTGCCTATCCACCGATCAAGAAATAAATTTTGAAGATATTGTCTTACTTGGAAACTAAAATGTGGAGGCGTGCATAAACCACATATAATGCCGTGTGAATTGTGAAACATTCTCCAATAAATTTGGTAAATTATTTTTCAGATAATGTAGATACAAATTTCCCGTTAATCTGTTATGCAAAAAATAAAGCCCTATCAACTCATCTCCAACAATACAATATTAATAGAAAAGCTTCAAAACAATATCAAAATAATTTAATTACGGTGACAACAAATTTTGACAGTTACTAAGGAAACGTGAATAAACAAAATACAAGTATTAACGTAACTATTGTAATTTTGACAGTAAAAAACATTACTAAAAATAAAATTCAAATTTCAAACAAAAGAGTGTTTTACTCCGAAATGGTTCGTTTCCGGACATGGGTATATTAGGATTATTTTCTTGTTTTGGGTTGATTAATATATTTTCCAAATTTGGTTCCCTATTTTTCGAACACCCTGTATGTGTGTACCACTAGCCATTTGCAAAAAGAATCTGGCGAGTAATGAAACTAACATATTTTTCTTTCTCTATCATTAATGTTGCGTAAGAAATCGTCTAAAATTTTACAATTTGTACTTGCTTAAACTGATAATGAAATTTGTTCCTGTTCCTCGGCTAATACATTTACCAGCTCTTCCAGTTTAACTTCTTCTGTTATTGCATTATAATTTAAATTATAAAAATTAGATACACAAACCAATAAAAAATAAAAATTATTATCGAATTGTTTACATTTCGTTTGATTTTGGTTTTGTTTCAAATAATATAAAACAAACCTAGGCACATTTTAAAATAGCGGGAAAATTAAATTTGCCTGTTAACTACGAGACCAAAATTAACCTGAATAATTATCGTCAATTTTGCTAATTTCCATTCCAGTTAATTATCTTTGTCCAACACTATTCTAGATCATCAAAAAAAATGTTCATGAAGTATATTTTATATAAATAACTTTAGCGGTGGACGACTGTAGAATGGGGAAATAAAATATATAAAATATTTATCAGTAGACTGTTTGTCCGATTAATTTCCTTGCAACCTTTATTTTGGTAAAACTTTGCTACAGAATACTCTCGCGGTTCAATCGAAACTTTAAATGTATATATAGACTTACGTATACGGAGATGTGATAACTTTCAAAATTTAAATTTTACTTCATTTTTATTATTTTGATAATTTTTGCATCCCCCTGACGTCTAGTTATAGTTTTCCACTATTTTCTTTCACTAGTGTCAAGTTTAATTACATTTAATTTTAACTTTTGCCACTAGACGAGACTAGTAACAAAAATAATTGCTACACTTTGTTTTGCGTTGCGTTATATTTGCTATACTCGCCCTATAATATGGGTTCATGGAAAGTTTTTTTTTTATTTAAATTTATCTGCCTCGGAATTGTATTCTATTTCTATTTTGTATTTCATTATTTATACACCTACTCGTATATATAAATATTGATGATGTAAGGATAAAAATTTTGGAACAATCAGTTTAAATTTTTTTATTTGAACAGCAACCGATTTCTATTTATTTTAAGACCTTTCAGTTTAAAAAATGTATGATAGTTAACCTATTAAAATATAAATAAATGATGTAAATATCAGATATTTATGAATATTTTACGATAAAAGCAAAAAAAAATAACGCAGCACAAATGACAATAAGTATAAAATTCTTTAAAAATCAAGATATTCAACGAACGCAATTTCATTCTTCCATAAATTAGTCAAGAAAATAAAGTTCAGTAAAAATTGATGTAGATCATAGTGGCAGAATTGATTTATTTAAAATAAAAAATAAAAACAATGGAGTTGGTAATATACTTTATTCACAATCATTATAGTAATATGCTGATTTCTAACTTTTTGGAGGTTTGGAAGTTAGTCATTTCTAACTGTATTGACAAATCTCTTGGGTTGGAAGTAACAAATTGCACTTCCATCTCTTGGATTGGAAGTATTTATGTAGAGGTTGCCTAGTAACATTGTCATAAATCTCTACAATAAAATATGTTAAAACAAATTATAATAGTTGTCAAAAAATACTGTACCTTATGTAATAATAAATAATTGTGAATAAAATAGTATACATACCTCGGTGGGAGTTTCATTTCGCCTCGCGCTATATCTCACCTCGAAGCTTCGCCTCTCGGTAATATATATAAGCCCTCGGCTGAAATGAAACATTTCCCACCTCGCATGTAAATAACTATTATTGTATTCCAAGTTTTTTTATTTTCGCAAAAAGCTTTTAACACGCCAGAAAAAAATTCTTAAAGTTTCAATAAGTTGCACCCTACAAAATCGACAGGGCCGGTGACGTCAGCCACACCGTTGAGCCAATAGTCAATAGCAAACCAGCATGAGGCAAACACGGCTGATACTGAATTTTACACACTCGATTTAAATTTTTTTTTTATATTAGAGTAATAAAAATCAGAAAATTAAAGATTATGTTCACCTTAATATTACTCATACATACATAAGGACCATTGATATCCAATAAGTATTTTTTTAAAAGCCTTAGGCTTAGAGTACTCTTTTCTCAGTTACATTAAGAAACTCTGACTTTTTTCATAAGACAAAAATAAGATCTAATAAATCATAGTAACACAGTTGTATTCTGATGATGATGTTTTATCCCACTTCTATAAGAAAAGAAGTTAGAACATTGATCGTGTCCAGTTCTTATTTTATTTTCACTAGCCCAGATTTTTAGATCGACGCTTGAAGATTTCTTGCTCAGCTTAAGTAAATTAAAAGCGAAGGGTTTATCTTCTCATTTCTTTTTCCAGAATTTGGAAAGAATAAAAGTTGAAAAGCAGTTAATAACAAAGGGATGTTTAGAAAGTAAAATACTAATTTCAAATTAAAACAAACTTCCTATTTATATGAATTCTTATTTTTATTTACGGAAATTTTCTCAAATTTTACATAAAAATTACTGGCACAACAGAATTTTGAATAGGTTCTACCAAAAAGTTTTTAATTTTAATGTGTGGCGATGTATATGAAAATCATGCTAACATTTATAATAGCAATGAAGAAAGCAATATTATTATAAATAAATAAATGATTCCGTTAGGCATCCCTAATCTTCCACTACAACCTAAAATTCTACGAGTCGGAAGGCGACGGATTCGAGGGCGTGTCCTTAAAGCGGTTCGTGATGCAGAGCGTGGCGGGCAATACGGTGGCATTCCGCGTGCACGCGCCTTGCTCGGGCGCCTTCCTACTAGACATCTTCGCCAACGCAGTTACGCCGCAGGAGTACCTCACGGGCGAGCCCATGAAGTTCAAGTCCGTGTGCAAGTTCAAGATCTGTTGTGAGGCGCTCCAGACCGTCATGGTGCCGCTGCCGGACTGCGCCTCCGGAGAATGGGGGCCCACAAAGGCTACCAGGTTGTTTGGACTTGTGCCCATCACGCATCAGGTACGGTTGGGAAAATATACATTACTCTTATTCTGCATACTACTCATCAGATTGTAAAAGTCACTATTATTATGTCATCAAAAATAATCTAGCGGACTAAGGAGCTACCACATTGATAAATGAACAATTTTACAAAAAAATATATTTAAATCAAACAGAATTACAAGTATGAAATAGAAATTTTAAAATACAAAATAAATGGTCACGTTTGAGAAAAAGTTTTTACACGATACGGCAACTAAACCGGAGGGCTAGCCGTATCGTTACTGGTTGGATCGGCCGGGAGTCTAAACCTGAACACTCAGACTGTCCGCGCATGAATTTTGCGTCGTAACCCATACAAATTGTATCGTGTATGCGCAGAACAAGAGTACAGGTCGAGAGTATTATCAAAGTTTCAAGTGAAGCAGTTTGAATACAGAGCTAGATTGACATGAGACGAAGTTCCCATGAGTTTATAATACAGGGTGGTCCAGTGAAAATTATCAACGCAATTTTTGGCCACTTAACATTAATTTTTCAAAAAACGCTCGAACACGTCAATTTTAGTATAAAGGGGGACACCTGAATGGATTAGTACCAATGGTATAACTTCATCCCTAAAATGGGGGTAGACTGCACCTCAAAAATTTTAAATGGAAAAAGGTGTCAGACATGACAGTTCGAAAGGCCTTGCAATTCTCTTTTCAACAGTTTTTTATTTTTCAAATCCGATCATTAGTTCTAGAGAAATATCGTTTAAAACAAATTTTATCAGGTGTTCAGAATTGCAATCAAGTAGACTTAAACAAATGACAGAAAGTAAATAAACAATTCTTTGGACAAGTTGTTTGTAATAAACAAGTAATTTGTAAATTAGATTTCTTTTTATGGGTTTATTTGATGTCTAAAGTTTATACCACGCTACCCGAATCTTTAGAAGATTTGCGGCAACGTATCGTAGCTCCAAAATTTTCAACAAAATCTTTATTATTGTATGAAAGTTGGTGGTAGTCATTTTCAACACCTAGTAAACTGATTCTTGAGTTTCTGTCATTTCTTTAAGCTTACTTGATTGCAGTTTTGCACACCTGATAAAATTTGTTTTAAACGATATTTCTCTGGAACTAATGATCGGATTTGAAAAATAAAAAAACTGTTGAAAAGAGAATTGAAAGACCTTTCGAACTGTGTCATGTTTGATACCCTTTTCCATTTAAAATTTTTGAGGTACAGTCCACCCCCATTTTAGGGTTGAAGTTATGCCATTAGTACTAATACATTCAGGTGTCCCCCTTTATACTAAAAATGACGTGTTCGAGCGTTTTTTGCAAAATTGATGTTAAGTGGCCAAAAATTGCGCTAATAATTTTCATTGGGCCACCCTGTATACTTTATTAAGCTGTATATTGTAAAAAGCAAGAAATATTCAGATAAATTATTAAAATTAGATGCTTGCAATGAAAATGTGAAAAAATTGAAAATCTTCTAACGAAACTAACTAAAACCCGCTGCAAAAACGTAGCATTTATGTCTCAGTCGAGAGTTGAAGTTTAGCCTTTCGGTTAGACATACTTCGTTTTTACAGTACGTTTTAATCAGTCTTGTTAAGGGTTGGCCTGTTAACATCACCATTATGGCTTTTGAAGAAGATTTTCAAGTTTTCCATTAGTTCAAGGTAAGATATTTTTAAAAGTTTATTCATATATTCCTTGCTGTGGAATTATTAACAATAATTGTCTGTATACCTTAATAAACTATATTATAAACTTATGAAACCAACTACTCATTTCAGCCATTGTAGAACTTTTCATAAAAAATGCAGCACTCTAAATTTATCTCATTTTGTAAATACTTTTGATCTGTACTCTTGTTCTGCGCATTTCTGTTTGGGTTACAGTACGGCTGTATGGCAGAATTCAAGCGCGAACAGTTGTTCGGAAGGCTTGAGAGTTCAGGGTTCGCCTTCCGTCCGATCCAACTACTAACGAAACAACGAGCCAGTTGCCGGAAGGCTTGGTAAACAGTATCCTGTAAAAGGCCTACCTACAATAATTATTTACAAGGCAATTCATGACTGACTCTCTTCCGCTTTGCTATGCTCTACTGCTTTCGAGTTACTTAATTTCTCGCCTTTTTAATTCTCTCAATATACTGGTTATTTTCTACCTGTGCATGTAGATAGGTTTCGCACCGAAAACCAAAGGTTTCACTCTCAAAACTCTTAAGATTCCTAAAGAATAGAAAGTTAGGGCGTCTTCCAAGAATTAGAAAAACACTTCTGGCCTTTTATTGCAACAATATGAAAAGCCAAATGAAATTCCAATACCCTTTACAAAATTCTGAACTATTTATAATCAGAACAAATTTTGAAATTCGTCAAAAGGGAAGATAAGTAACATACTTGTAGGATATATTTAATTAGATCAGGCATTTTTTTAAACACAGAATAATGTCGTGAATTGATGTCATAATCCGTTTATAGCAATATCTGCCAAACTATTTTACCTTACGACACATTAGGCGAAGAGAATGTATTCAAGTGATAGAAAATTACGTAATTTTTAAAATTTTTCGCGGTACACCTAGAATTCCTTGCGACGCCACTTAGTTTGGCAAACAATGGTAAGGCTAATTATGTTTGCAGGACGCATTGATCTTCGCGGGGCGCGAGCTAGAGATCCAGTTCCGCATGTCGCGGCAGCTCACGGACTTCATGGCAACGCTTCACAAGAACGGCGTGGATGAGAAACGGTTGGGGCGTTGGGTGTCGCATGGTGTGCACGACGACGTGGTGACATTTAGCATTTCGTTCCCCGAGGAGGGCCAGTACGGACTGGACGTGTACACGCGCGAGCTGCCACACTCTGTCACCGATCAGGCTACTCCCGAGAAGCACCTGCTCACACACTGCTGCAAGTACCTCATTAACTCCAGCAAGCGGAATTAGCGGCGCTATCTCTACTGTATGCTCGACAACCATCTACCTGCTTCATAGTAACCGTTTGATGTACAGGTTATTCTATACTTATGGAGCAAATTTTAAGGGTACATATATCAAACTGTGCTGACAATACATTGTGAAGTGCGTGAATAATAAGAAAGTCGTTAATTTTTGCCGCAAATTGTTAGGACAAAAACAGGAATGAGGTAATTACTAATCTGTTTTTCCTTAGAGTGTTAATAACACTTTATTTTTTGGGACGTTTCAGACCAAAATGGTTCATCTTCAGCTTAAAATACAATATTTTTTAACTAACTACTCATGTGTACTAACTGTAATTCAGGATGGAAGTATAGTTAGTAGGAATGCGTCGAAAGTTTGTAAAAAAATATTTAATTTCGTAAAGGTTTATTCACAGTACTGCCTAAGCTATCCTTAGTATAAACAAGCTAAAATGTACTCCAAAATTCCACAGGTTTCTATGGTTTTTATAACTTTATGTAAATTCTGCACTTCGTTTATACTAAAATTCTGAATTTTAAATATTATTCTTCATATTTATAGGTGCGTGATTACAAAATAATTAATTTTTATACTACTATAGTATATTATTGTACAAGTTTTATAAGACGGTATATTGTTCTATGAGTTGTTTGGGGCTCGACGAGCGCAGCGAGGAGTGCTTCAAAAACACAAATGGAACAATACGTCGTATAAAACGAGTTTAGTATATTTTTTTATACATTGCTTTACTTATTTAATAATAATCTTAAAATTTTCAATTAAAACAATAACAAATTGTAATTTGGGTATATATAAATGTGAAATATGGTAACTCTGTTGAATGAAGTTGGGCACATTTATCTGTCAAAATACATTTAAAATATTATGAAAATATTTATAAATCTATACATTATGAGATATGAAATTTTAGTATCCTTTTAAATTAGTTTTGTTTATTCGTTTTCCTACTCAGAAATTATATAAATTGTATTAAAAAACATTTAAATATATTTGAGGTCATCAATTTGAAATTGAAAGTGGGGTGCAGTTGTTAAAAATACCAATTTTACAAAATGTAAAAAACACAAAAACCGTTTAACAATATTTTATATTATTAAACTGTTTTCGATATAATAATAAAACAATTGTTAAAGCCAGGTATAAAAATTAATTTTTTATACTTTGCGTTAACAATTGCCCTATTATTATATCGAAAACAGTTTAATAATATAAAATATTGTTTTTGATATTTTTGTTGTTGTAAAATTGGTACTTCTAACAACTGTACCCCACTTTAATAAGTCAATTCTGAACAAATCTGTAAGACTTACAGATCTGTAAATCTGTAAATAATGAACAAAATCGCAACGAAAGTAACCACTCTTATGTATAATTTTATATTAATCAACAAAAATAGATACGTTTTTGTCAGTTTTTTACAGATTTACAGATCTGTAACACTTACAGATTTGTTCAGTATTGGCCTATAAATGTCAAATTGACATTTATAGGCCAAATATTTTCAAATGACTTTTCATACAATTTATATTATTTCTGAGCAGAAAAACCGAATAAACAAAACTAATTTGACGAATATTAAAATTTCATAAGTCATAACGTATAAATTTATAAATATTTTTATAATATTTAAATGCATATTGACAGATAAATGTGCCCAACTTCATTCAATATTTCACCTTTATATACCCTAGACTACAATCTATTATTTTTTTAAATTAAAATTTTAATATTTTTATTAAATAAGTAAAGCAAAGTATAACAAATAATATATTAAACATGTTTTATGTGACGTATTGTTCCACTCGTGTTTTTGGAGCACTCCTCGCTATGCTCGTCGAACCCCAAACAACTCATGGAACAATATACCGTCTTATAAAACTTGTATACTAATATTCTATTTTAAAATTGACTACAAAACATTGTATGTGAAATTAAATTGGTCCGAAACGTTCTAAAAAAGAAATAGTTTTAACTCTCTAATAAAAATGAATCAGTAATGCCTTTTACCTCAATTTTTGAACTTCGACTTGATCCTTTACGAGCTCAAGTTTAGAACAACATATGTAACAACATAGCATTTTGTAATAATTAAAAATGAAAAATTAAATGTGGCGTCTGATGTCCGTTGTGGGTTGTTGAACGCGGTAACGATAGTTGGCGTCCATTCTTTGAATGATATGTTGATGAATCGTTTTCTTTTAATTCATAAAATGTACGAGGCTTGTCCTTGTGGGCACGTGATTTGAGAAAAAAATCACATGTTGAATGAGAAGGCTATAAAATATCACCAAAACTCGAAATGACACGGTTGGAAGTTTATTATATTTAAAAATCTTTACTTTAAGTACACTATTCTTATTTTAACGACTTTTTGAATTGTTTTTGTTGTTAGTACAGCTTATTCAGTCAGTGTGTATGCAGAACACAGCAGACCGCACACTTACTTCTCCCCACACGAACAAATAAACCAAACGAAGTATTTTTTATTATCATGAAAACATATAACGAAGAAAAGCGTGAAAAATAAATCAAATAATTAAGTTTATAATTTTTACATACATCTCAGATTTAAAATGCGTATTTTGTATTTTTATACATTTTTGCTCCATTCAACAAGGCGTAATGTCAAAATCCTGTTTCCTCACGGTACAAAATTAACGTATGTTACTAAAAATTGTCACCGAAGGCAGCACACTCCAGTCCATTTCTCTGTTCACGATAAATTTAAATTGGCGCATAATTAAAAGATTGAGATATTCTTCGCGCACTTTTATGAAAATTCTCAAAGTTGTGTTATCGTTGTAGCATTTTCGAAATCGCTTTTAAACTCTTGTTATTATAAAATATTTTGCGTTATGTAGAAGAAATTAACGTGCGTTTGGCGAAATATGGAGGAATGTTATTTAAATTATAGATTAGAATAAGAACACTTGAATAACATTGTAAATGTCTTAAGTTTTACAGAAATGCACATGGACTTATTTAGTTTTATGGAGAACGTACATGGATAGATAAACCAGAGCTTATAATTCCTGTGCTTGAAAATACTGATTATATACAGATTTTGTACTATCCGGCACACAATGTTTGTTGCTACTAGGATACAAAAGTTCTTGTGATTCGAATAATTATGCTAAATTAACCAAAGAATTGGAATTTTGCTTTAGATATCTTTTTCCATTTATCGATCTTAAATTAATCAAATTACAAAGTCAAAATAACAATGTTGATCGTGGAATATTATCGATAGCGTTTGCGATTTCTTTGCTGTATAACATCAAACCTCATTAAGTTCAGTATGATAAAAAATTAATGCGATCGCATTTAATAAAAATGTTTTTCACTTTAACTACTGATTATTTTTCTTAAGATTCTTAATATGAGAACTAAAAAAACGTTACATTGAATGTTGCTTTACAACGTCGGTTTGATGCTGCGCGATTGCCAGACCAGCTTAAAAGGCATAATTTTTTTGTTAAATTTAATGCTAGTCTAGACACATTTTGTTTCACTACTATTTCAAATAAAAATTTGCCAACAAAAGGGAATAAGTGTTTTAACAATTTTGAATCTAACGATGATAATGCCAATACAAAAAAATTCAGACGAATCGAATTACAACAAAGACAAAGACGAATCAGAAATTCTTATATTTACATTCTAGTGAATGTTATAAAAGTCAAAAAGAAAATCTTGAGATTGGTATCATCAATTTGGTGTCTTTGGAAAGTTATTGTATAAATACGTTGCTTAATCGGACCAGCAAGAGTTGAAGAGTTAATAGATATGTGTATGTTTGTGTTTATATTGATTGAACTTGCCTTTAATTGATTGGATATTTTTCGTTTAAATCGGGTGATTTCTGCGTAACTCTTACTAAACCGTTTACAATTTAATTGTTTTTGGGTTTTATTATATATATCCTTAAAGTATGATTCAAAAGTATACCTAAACAAAAATGAACAAAATCGATAATTACTGCATATAATCGACTGCTTTAAAGTTTGTTCATACACTAAATTTGGAACTGTTACATAACTTAAAAGTTTTGCGCCAAAACCTCTATCAAATTAAAACAAAATGATAGTGAAATCTTAACACTTTTTGAGAAAATATCAGAAAATTTTAAATAGATGTTAGAGAAACGCGAAGATTTTCAAAATGTTTAGTTAATAATAAATAAATTTTTTAAAAGGGAAAGTATATATTGCCAGTATTATGCAGTATTTAAACACTTATTTGGTGTACGATGTATCATTAACATTGATAAAATTACTTTGCCTAATGTTATTAAATATTGTGTATTTAAATTACTTCTGCTGTTTGTTATATTGTGTAAAAAAATTCGCATCAGAAAGAAACTCGTTTCTCGTGAAATTTTAATAGTAAATTGTTGCACTATTTCTAGACATATGATCTAGTTAAATTGATGGTAAAATGGTTGTTGAGTCTATAGTGATTATATGAACTTTAGGAGTATAATGTTAAGTATAGCATAAAATCGTTTATTTCACAGGTGCTACTGAACGGAAAATAGCTAATTCTGCACTAGTGAATTAACTCAATTTTCGTGGTGGTTATTTTACATTTGTTAAACGTTATATAGATTTACCAGATAAAATGTAATCTCTTAAACCTTTGTTGAAATAGTGTATATTTTTATAAAACTTTATTCCGTTCAATAATATGAAGTTTATATAATTTTTTTACATATAATCATAGTAAATACCAAATATAAATGAATTTCGTTATTCGTATACAATTAAAATACATATAGCTATTACTTAATAAAAAACAAGGAATTCGCGTCGTCAATAAAATTCATTAAATAATTGATATCATATGTATTTAATTATGTAATTTTTTTTCTAAATAAAATAGGATTCCAAAAAATTCTAAATTAAAAAATTTTATACTTATATTGACGGCGACGGGAATTATTTCTTATTAAAAAACGTATTTGAATTAATTTTATTCAATATTTAGAAGATATTTAAATGAAAAACAATATTTAAATCAATTTCAATATATCTAATTTGTATCAAAACAGAATATACTATTTTTGTTTCACCAAAAAGAGAATATTTTCAAATTGTAATGTTGAAGTAATATTATACACGAAAATAAGTATTACAAATACATGCTTCATTTAAAAAATTATGAACATTTTTTAAAGGCCGTTTGACACGGTACATTATTTTATTTAGACCAAAATTATGTACATTTTTCTGTTTCAAAATAAGGAATATAAAAAGATATAGTGACACACAGCATAATGTTCAGAAAAATGTACAAAATAATATAGAATTTATGCTATATTTTTATGTG
Source organism: Stenolophus ochropezus (assembly GCA_035578165.1). NCBI lineage: Eukaryota > Metazoa > Arthropoda > Insecta > Coleoptera > Carabidae > Stenolophus > Stenolophus ochropezus. Next base: position 8,017,578 of record JAQOWZ010000008.1, on the reverse strand, counting down.
AGTGTGTTGTTTAACATTTAACTTACTTTTCATATTTTTTAGTTCAAGTTTGTAATAAGTATTTATTTAAAAATATTTTGGTCACGTAATGAAGTTATAATTTTATTTAAAGAGTATCAGAAATATTCTTTTTTATATAAAATAGACAGGCCAGCTTAAATGCATTAAAGCAGATTTTATGTAAACTAAAAGAAAATAGACTCTAAATGCTCTCTATTTTACTTTTCTTTACAATTTTAGACAGTTATTTGGTTGTAATATTGTTTGTGTGAAGGCGCTTTTAAAAAATTATGTACAAAATAATGAAGCAGTGCTGCAAAATTATGTATTAAAAATGTGTAATTTGTATGATTAAAATTTTGTACAAAATTATATACAAAATTTTGAACATAAAATTGCATCATGTCAAACAGCCCGAGGCACTAAAACCTGGTAATATTCTAAAACAGATGCAGATATTAAAATCAAAAAATAGTATATTAAAACACAAGTTGTAGAAGGCAACCTTTTCAAGCACGAGTTTGAATTTCGGGAACGAGCGCGAAGCAGCGAGTGCCCGAACGAACGAGTGCTTGAATTGCCTTCTATAACGAATGTTTTATACTATTTTCTCTGTTTCGGCTTTTATTTAAATCATTTTTTATAATAATATTTGACAATTACCATTAAGGGATTTTTTTGATAGAATAGTTAGGTTGGTGACAGTGATTTCTGTTTCGTCTGTAGCCTAGGTAAATTAGAATTACTTTGTCAGTTGCCTAGATATTTTGTGTATTTAATGCAGTCATGTCAACCTCAAATAACAATATATAACCAAAAATCGTTTAAGAATGAAGCTCCTTCTAACATCAATAAGCGTGCTGGAATATGATATTCTAATTCCGAAACAGAGAAACACTTTTAAAATGTTAAAGGGAATTTTATTTATGTGTTATTGGTACTAATGTTATTTTTTCCTTTGCAGCCTTCTTGGTTTAGTTCCCACTGTCTTTGTCGTCGCGGTAGTTTTAAATTATTGTTGTTTTGTTTTTATGTACTCTAAATATAATACTTTGTTATCTCTGCTTCAAGAATAAGCCACTAATAATGTTTAATTAGTAACAAAATTAATATTATTTTCAAATTGGCTCTAAACTAATTAAAAAGGAACTTACCTTTTCTTTTCTGTACTTTATGTGCTATATTGATAGATTTTTACCCAAATTAACTAAATAACGCATAATAAGAACTATATACAAAATGAACGAATAACGAGATTGCAATGTATTTGGGAGAAAATGTTAATATTTATAAATATTTACAAGTCATATAAGTTAAGAAATAGTAACAAAAATAACAAACTGACTCGAATTGATACCAATAAAATGTTTACCATTTGACAGTACGATATAATATGGTAATCAAGTGAAAGACTTAGGTATGTACGAGAGGGCGTGCCAGTCTTGCCGACTCTGGTGGCGCCGTTGGTGCAATATATAATGTGTACGCGGACAGCCGCATGCAGTTGTAGAATGTTGTATAATATGTTAATCAGGTTATATATGTTATTATATATGCACATAAAATGTCGTTAAACTATTTATATATTTGTTTAATATAATTTTAACATCATCATGTATCATATACAAACACACCTAATTATTAAGCTTGAAAATAAAGTTTTCTTATAATATTGTTTATTATAGTCAAATATATATGTGAAATAAAATATACGTTTTTACTCACATTTCATTTTTGCACATTTCTCCAAATGCATACAAAAAATTTATAGTATGTTCCGAAACTTAACCAGAGAAACCGGTACCACGTAACCGGTTCTATTGGCACAGATAATATATACTAGCGTATAAGCTAGTATGTATTATCTGTGCTATTGGTAACTGAAATGAATGGTTAAGTTTTGAAACGCCATGGTTGTGACCGGTTAAATTACGTCAAACTCGGAAGATGACAGCATGATAGCAGCCTATGTGAATGACAGTTCACCGTTTATGTTTATACATTTGACACGTTTTGTTTCCGAGGTTGCAAGGTAAGTTTGTGTTTGTAATATGTAGTAATAAATTTGTAATTAAATAATTCATTATTATTAGATATGTGATTCGTGGCGTAAAATGGCTGATGCAAATGAATTCGTCTACTACAGAATTTTTGAAGATATATTTTTGTCTTCTTCATCGTCATCCAGTGATGAAGAACTATTGGAATTAGTTAACGATAACGTTAGGTTTCAAGGTTAGTAAAGTAACTTTCAATCATATTTTGGAGTAAAATTAGTAATAAATTAAATTTTACATATTATAATATTAATAAAAAGTTATATTTACCGCTATATTTGTTAAACTTTTACTATTCATTTACGTTATTTGAATTTCTTTTAGGAATGAGACCAAGAATAAAAAATTATATTGAAGACGTTGTCAATAACAACTTTTGAACATTTGTTGAATTTAGTAGAACCGTACATTTGTAATGACTTTGTGTGAAGATAAAAATTGTGTTATTCTCAAAAATAATAAAGTTATAGCAAAAGCACATACAAAAGGACAGCTTTACGAATTGGATTTAAGTAACAGACTTTATTTCATGAGAGATCAAAAAGAATATAAATGTATCCACACATGGCATCGTCGATTAGGACATCGAGAACCTCAAGCAATTAGATACATGATAAACAAAGAATTGGCAAGAGGAATAAAGTTAAAAGAATGAAATCATAAGGAGATTTGTGAATATTGTATTCAAGGTAAAATGACAAAACTTCCATTCCCCATACAATCAACTAAGAAAACCAGAAATATTGGATTTAGTTCATACAGACTTATGCGGCCCAATGCAGACATGTACTCCACGAAAGAAAAGATATATTTTAACTTTTAATTGATGATTTCAGTAGATTTACAGTTATATATTTACAGGAATTCAAGTCAGAAGTAACAGGCAAAATTAAAGAATATGTTCAAGAAATGAAGGTCAAATTTGGAAAAGTACCAAAGAAAATAAGATCTGACAGAGGTGGAGAATATATGAATGAAGAATTCGAACAATTTTTAAAGAAGGAAGGTATTAGAAGTGAAAAAACTGCACCATATACACCGGAACAAAATGGAGTGGCAGAAAGAAAAAATAGATCTTTAATAGAAATGAGTAGATGTATGCTAATCGAAGCTAATTTAGATAATCAATTTTGGGGTGAAGCTGTTCACACAGCAAACCATTTACAGAATAGATTGCCAACTTAAGCTACAAATATCACTCCTTATGAAAAATGGTATAGAAGAAAACCGAATTTAAAGTATATTCGAACTTTTGGTACAAAAACATATGTATTGACACCAAAAGAAAAGCGACAAAAACTAGATAAAAATGCAGAAATAATGATTTTCGTGGGTTACGAAACAGGATCAAAAGCGTACAGACTACTAGATGTAAAAACTAAAAGAATAACAATCAGCAGAAATGTACAATTTATTGAAGAAGAAGTATATGAAAATAATCAGAATAAAAATAACACAGATTTGTATACATTTGAAAACTAAGCAAGTAAAAATCATTTACAAAAAGAATCTAGACAAGAACTAGATGAAGATATAGAAATTGAAAACATACCCCCTGTTATCAGAATAAGAGAAAGCAATGATAGAGAAAATAGCAGAGAAAACAGTGATACAGAAAATAGCGTTGTTATACACGATAATATAAGAAGATCACAACGTGTTACCAAAGGAATACCACCCAGTAGATTTACCGAAAATGTGAATAAAGTAACTACAGAAAATGTGGTTGAACCTAAAAGAATAAATGAAGCGATAAGAAGTGAATATGCATTAGAATGGCATAAAGCAATGAATGAACACATAGATGTCATGGAACGAAATAAAACATGAGATATATCAAGTTTGCCACCAGATAAAACTGCTGTTGGAAGTAAATGGGTTTTTAAAATAAAAAGAGATGATCAAGGAAATATAAAACGCTTTAAAGCTCGACTATTTACGCAAGGCTATTCGCAAAAATATGGACAAGATTTCGATGAAGTGTTTGCACCAGTTATAAAACCAGCAACATTTCGAATTTTACTAACAATCGCCGGAAAGAAAAACATGTTAGTTCAACAATACTATATTGCATCTGCATATTTAAATGGTGATTTAGAACATGAAGTATACATGACTTCTAGTACTACACCAACCCCTTCGAAGAAGAAAATACCATCAGCTACCCTGTTTGGGAACTCTACGGTATCATCATAGCCAGTGCTGCAAACCTAATCGCAGTGTACGTGAAGAAAGGATTCATCACACCTGCAACGAGACAATCAAAGGCCAACGATATTGAACTTCAACTGAGAACTTTACCACCTTCAACATCGCTGAAGCTTCCTGATGAAGCCCAATTTTAACGAGGGAGGAGTTACCAAGGCCCAGCCAGCTGAGGTTGCTATTCCCACAGGAAACAACCCGACACCTTTCCAAAAATGATATAAAAACTGTTATATGTAATGTGAAATAGTCAGTCATAATTCCTTGTCAAATCTATAGTCTAATTGCATTAGAATTGTAACTGTAATTATAGTAACATTTGTTATAAGATTAAAGAATATAATCTTAACCCCATTTAATAATAAAAATTGTTTTTAAAAACCTTCCGGCGAACTAAATCTATATAACTTACATATATATAAAATGTAAATTTAAATTAATCATCATTTTTCTGTCTAAGTACAACTTTATACTGCTTATAGTTATTGAAAGGTTGGCAGTAACTTCAAATATGGGTTGTATGGTTAAGCTTGATATTATACACAAACAAATGTATTTAGCATAATATCTTCAATTCCATCTTAAATGTCTTACAATATCATATGTATACTAACCTATATGTAAAATGACAATCTAAATTAATCATCATTTTTCTGTCTAAGTGCAACATTATACTTTATGATTAAAATTATAGATTGATGGCAATTATTTTAAATATGGGTTGAATGGTTAAGCTTGATATTATACACAAACTAATATATTGTTAGAGGGTAATTATTTACAAGCATTAGATAACAACTTACTTCACTCCCAATCTTTCTTAATTGAATTAATTAGTTATAATGTGTTTGATAACACAGAGTTTATAACATGCAGTTATTGTTTATTTGAATCAGTACTCTATTGGCAGTCGTGAGATAAGTGTCGGAGGTGTTTGATTCAATAGGTGAGACACAATACCTATGAGTTACTGAGTGTGAGACAGTATATTTACTGTAGTGTGATCTTGATTTTATCCTATCCCTATCCCCGGCGCGTAAACCCGTTAACACTGCATTGACAGGAGGGTGAAGCCGAGGCGCGACGCACCAGGGTACCCTGGTGCCAACGGTGCCCTGCTGGAACAGGTGCCTTAGTTTCGCTTGCATCTCGGTGGGGAGGTGGAGTATGGGTTTGTACTCGGCTTTCACTCATACTCCTGAAGCCTTGTTATAACTCACTGTGGGAGATATCAAGTTGCTCGATGGATTTCGAGTGTTCTTCTGCTACCGTGGAATCGGTAGCCGGCATATCGTGGATTCGATATGTGACACTCCTTTCGAGGAGTATCCTTTTCAATTTTACCCGTCTTACCTGGTTTGTTGTTGAGTGTGAGTGTTGTTGTGTGTGCGAATGATATATAGTTGTGTGCAATGTGTTTTACTAAGCATTAGCTTACTCTTTGACTTTCCTTTTCAGGGTGTTCCAAATTAGAAGACGTGATTGGCGTATTATATATTTATTGTTATTTTCGTATCAGAGTGTACAATTATTTCATTAATTATATTGATTGCAATTATTTCAGACTTTATTTTAGCTACTCTACCTCATTAAAATATCTTCATAACAATTCAGAAGTGGGATCGGAACCTGGATTAGGATTCTTTAATTGTTTTAACATGTCACATCATCAGGATAACGAATCTACTGGAATTGGGAACGCGTCTCCTAAAATCAACCTTTTGATACGAATGGCGGAAAACAGTATCAACGAAAGAACAGGCCGGTAAAACCGGACATGTTAAAAGAGATTGTCGTGCAGTTAGACAAGCATCTAATTCTAGCAACGCTTTCAGACTAACTACGCATATCCGACCACCGCTACTAAACAACCGCACACAACCATCCTCATCGAATGACGATAAGCAACCATTTGTTACACTAAGATTTGTCGGATAGTTCGGAAAGCGACACCACAGCACAGGATGAAGATACGTTAGTAGTACAAGATGTCCTCGAGGACAAGGACTAAGTCAGGATAGTCGAATGTTATAACCACTTTTATTTAATTTAATTCCCTTATTAATTTAGGAAATGTACCTATTTACTATTCTTTTTTCTATTGTCTTACGTAAATGGTTACGGTACACTATTACTTCAACTCCGTAAGTTAATTTTAAATAGTTCCGTTTTGATACTCTAGTAGTAAAGAACGTGAAGTGATTTCATTGTGAATTCTTATTAAGAGAGCGTGTTGTGACAACAGGTGAGACGGTTTTTATCTTATACTTAACGCGTAGTGTGAGCGGTTTTATTTTATGTTTCAAGCGTATTGTGAGATATTTTATTTAATGGTTAATGCGTAGTATGGAATAGTTTATTTAATCGTTAACGTATAATGGGAGATAGTATATTTGTGGGTTAACGCTTGGTTTGAGATGCTTTATTCGACGGTCAACTCGTAGAGCGATATAGTGTCTGATACGTTTGGCGCGGATGGAGCCTCTTGAGTGTGTCTCGGGGTTACCGGTGCGTTTGCATCCGTCGCGGATGGAGCCTCTTGAGTGTGTCTCGGGGTTGCCTGATATACGGAGCCTCTTGAGTGTGTCTCGGGGTTACCGGTGCGTTTGAATCCGTCGCGGATGTAGCCTCTTGAGACATTTCAATTGAACCAAATTCGATACAAGTTATTGATATGATTGTAGGACAATCACTGACAGAATTGCTACACATACGAATTTTTAAAGATGACAAGACGTTGCTTTTATTTATAGCTGATGAAGTTAGTTTACCGCAGATCGGTGCGTTACCAGTAAAAAAACAAAACGTTATGGACAATGGAAGCAGTAGTTATACCTCCAGGTTATGCTGGGAATATAATATGTCTTGTGAACTCTACGGGAGATAGGTTCATTGACCGTAGCGTATGTTCTAAGGAAAATCAAGAACACTACTTACCATGATGCGTATTTTCGACGGATGAAGAAGGGACTCGCATATTACCCGTTTGAAATTTATCAAATAATGATCTTATAAAAAAGAAAAAGAAGTTGCGCGCGGAACCATATGCAAGGAAGACAGTCTAGATATGACCTCAGGATACTATCAGATACCTGTAACTGAAAGAGATGGCCAGTTTGAATTTACTAGGATGCTCTTCGGTTTAACAAATGCTCCAAGTGTATTTCAACGTATGGTGAATAAAATATTGGGACGATTACGATATTCGATAGCACTAGCATATCTAGATGACATACTTTGTTCAGTCCCAGACTTCGAAGAAGGATTTCGAAGATTGAAAATTATATTGGAAGTTTCTAGAGAACATAGGTGAGTTACTTAGGTTTTGATATTGACGCTGACGGAATACTTCCCGGTAAAGAAAAGATCCGTGCTTTAAGTGACTTCCAAACACCAGAAAACGTACTTCAAATTCGGCACTTTATCGGACTAGCAAACCTTTTTTAGGAAATGCATTAATGCATTCGCTGTAGGTTACAACTCCAGAATTTACGTTTTCCGTGGAATACTGACAGGGTACGAGGATGAGTCATGTAGATGAGTTAAGTCGATAGAAGGCCAAGACACAACGGACTCGTATGACAAAAAAAAACTAAATATCACAGGTTCTTAGTAAAACAACTGAAACTGACTACGACAAAATCAATTCATAAAGATTATTGCTTAAAAAAAACGGTCGAATATATCGCATTACTTGTAAAGGACTGCAATGGGTTGTACCCCGGAGTCTAACACGAGAGATAGTGAAGAATCTTCATGATGATTTCGGTCACTTCGTGGTGGAGAAAATGTTGAACAAGCTAACTGAAACATAATGGTTTCCTAAAATGCGAGAATATGTGAGGAAATATATAAACTGCTGCAAAGCAGGTCTGTATCATAAAGTACCAAAAGGAAAACGAGAAGGATTCCTTCACCCAATACGAAAAGTAGTTGTGCCTTTTCATACCATTCACATGGACCACTTAGGACCATTCAACAAGAGCGGATTCGGGCAACAAGTATGTAATTGTTATCGTAGAAGAATTTACAAAATTCACTTTGCTACGAGCAGTAAAAAAAAACAACGAAAACAAAACCGGTTCTAAATTTCTTACAATACATAATCGATATGTTTGGTGTACCGACAAGATCAATTAATGACTTGGATCAGCTTTACATCTAAAGAATGTGAACAACTTTGCAAACATTATGGACCAGTGGTGAGAGGTTCAACGGAACAGCTTTAGCTGCCTTAGCAACTTCCAGGACCGATGACAAACATTGGGATAAAAGAGTATCAGGAGTTCAATTCTCAGTTAACAATACTAATTGCGCAGAAACTGGAAAAACGTCTAGCGAATTATTGTACAGTTACCGTCCAAGAGCACCAAATGACTCAAGGTTGACGAACAAAATTCAGAGCAGTAATTATCGATATAGCAGAAACGCGACAAGAGGTTGCTAAGAAAATAGAAAACGATCAACAAAAACAAGCAGTTTGATTTCACATAAAAACAAAAGCTCCACAAAAATTCAGTTGCGGAGATCTAGTTTTTGTAAAGAAATAATATACAGTGATAGAGGGAAACAGTAAAAAAAAATATTACTACATTATGCTGGACCATTTAAAATAGAGAAGGTTTATTCAAACGAAGATATCTAGTTGTGGAAATGAATGGATCAAATAGGAGCATGAGATGCGGATATAAAAACGTAATAGCAGAGGACAACATGAAACGATGGGTACTAGTAAAAGATTAGATGAATAATTCAGAAAGTGACAGACTGCGTCAGATGATGATGTTCATGGAATTGAAAATTAACTTCTCGAGGGCGAGAGTTTTTCAGGATGGCCGAACTGTTAGAGGGTAATTATTTACAAGCATTAGATAACAACTTACTTCACTCCCAATCTTTCTTAATTGAATTAATTAGTTATAATGTGTTTGATAACACAGAGTTTATAACATGCAGTTATTGTTTATTTGAATCAGTACTCTATTGGCAGTCGTGAGATAAGTGTCGGAGGTGTTTGATTCAATAGGTGAGACACAATACCTATGAGTTACTGAGTGTGAGACAGTATATTTACTGTAGTGTGATCTTGATTTTATCCTATCCCTATCCCCGGCGCGTAAACCCGTTAACACTGCATTGACAGGAGGGTGAAGCCGAGGCGCGACGCACCAGGGTACCCTGGTGCCAACGGTGCCCTGCTGGAACAGGTGCCTTAGTTTCGCTTGCATCTCGGTGGGGAGGTGGAGTATGGGTTTGTACTCGGCTTTCACTCATACTCCTGAAGCCTTGTTATAACTCACTGTGGGAGATGTCAAGTTGCTCGATGGATTTCGAGTGTTCTTCTGCTACCGTGGATTCGGTAGCCGGCATATCGTGGATTCGATTTGTGACACTCCTTTCGAGGAGTATCCTTTTCAATTTTACCCGTCTTACCTGGTTTGTTGTTGAGTGTGAGTGTTGTTGTGTGTGCGAATGATATATAGTTGTGTGCAATGTGTTTCACTAAGCATTAGCTTACTCTTTGACTTTCCTTTTCAGGGTGTTCCAAATTAGAAGACGTGATTGGCGTATTATATATTTATTGTTATTTTCGTATCAGAGTGTACAATTATTTCATTAATTATATTGATTGCAATTATTTCAGACTTTATTTTAGCTACTCTACCTCATTAAAATATCTTCATAACAATATTTAATATATTATCTTCAATTCTATCTTAAATGCCTTAGAATATCATATGTATTCTTACCTACATATAAAATGACAATCTAAATTAATCATAATTTTTCTATCTACGTGCAACTTTATACTTTATTCTTAAAATTATAAATTGTCGGCAATAATTTGAAATATGGGTTGTACGGTTAAGATTGATATTATACACAAACAAATGTATTTACAATAATATCTTCAATGCCAACTTAAATGCATTACAATATCATATACATACATACCTATATATAAAATGACAATTTAAATTAATCATCATTTTTCTGTCTAAGTACAACTTTATAATTTATGCTTATAATTATAGAAAACTTGGCAGTATCTTCAAATATGGGTTGTATGGTTAAGCTTGATATTATTTACAAACTAATTTATTTAACATAATATCTTCAAATCCATCTTGAATTCTTTAGAATATGATATGTATACTTACCTATTTATAAAATGATAATCAAAATAAGTCATAATTTTTCTGTCTAAGACCAACTTTATAATTCATTAAAATAATAGATTGATGGCAATTATTTTAAATTTGGATTGAATAAATAAACTTGATATTATATACAAACAGATGTATTTAACATAATATATTGAATTTCATCTTAAATGCCTTACAATATTATATATACATACAAATTATTTTCGTGGTTCTGGTTTATGAGTTTTTAAAAATAATTATTTTATTCACAAATATTAAGTTTAATGTTTTCAAAGCAAGATACAAGTCCAGACTGAATATAATATTTCTTTACAATCTTTTACATGTGTTTTAGATACAGAGTAATATAATATGATAACATGATAACAGGATGTCGGGAACTGCTGATGGTTGCAACTCCTGGGCAGGTAACACCTTCCTCCTTAAGAAGAAACTCTAGGGCGGAACGACTTGAGTTTCGTCAATCTGCGTGGGAGTCCTGGGAATTGTATTCTGGAAAAATTTATTTTTTATTTTGAACAAAAAATATGTTGCGATCACCAATGACAGGCAGATGACTCCTATTATTGCGGCCATGGAGTATTTGTATTCGGTCTTCATCGGATCGATGTCGATTTCTTCAATTTCTTGTAGTTGGAGTTGATGTAGTTTGTCCAGTGGTGTCTTGTCCAGTTTTAGTTTTTCAACTTGTAGGGTTGTAGGACTTCTTATGTTGATTTTTTCTAAGTTGATTGGATGACCAGGTATGGAGTTTATTTTATTGGAGTACACATAGGATGAGATTTTGATTGAGCAGTTTGATGGTATAATGAATAGATAGGTTCCTTGAAGGGAAGCGATGGTATTTCTACTGCACGTTGTTTTTATTTGTTGCGGTGTAGGAAATATTCCAATGTAATGTGCTTTATTTATTTCCAATACAATTTTTTGTCTAATTTTTACTGGGACATGTTGACAATTATTGGCTGTGGTATCGGTAGTTAATATTGAAGTTAGACATTCTTCATCTTTTTCCATTGGAAGGAGATTTGTGTTGTCGCATAGGAATTTCGACTCTAGGTCTATACACTTCTCGTTGGTGTATTGGTATGCGTTGTTGTTTAAGGATAGATAAGTAGCAGGTGGGATAATTGTAGATTGATTAACGTTTGGAATGGAGTATAAATGGTAATGATCGAATGTTTCTGGGTGTACCAGCGGGAAATCAAGTGAAAACATAATTTTTTCGTTACTAATATGTACTTTAATTTTAATAACGTGATAATATGTAGAAACGTCTTCAATGTTTGCAAATAATAATTGTTTGTGATCGTAAATGGATAATAATTCCCTAATGGCATGTTTCAAATCTTCAAAGGAAATTATGCTTGGGTGTACAGTTTCCAAAATGGCAAATGTTACCGCGTTTTCAATTTCTTCCAAATAGTGCACTAATGAATCAATATTATATTTAATTTCTTCTAAAATTTCTTGTATAATCAAATAATGGGAAAACGAGAAACTTGAGTTATTAATTGATTTGATTATCTCATTTGTTTTATTTTCTATATCATTTTGATTTTTGATTATTGATGTCATCGTTTCGTTGATAGAAGACATCATATTCTTAGAAAGTGATATCTGATTATTTAATTTAGTTACGATTGATTTTTGATTACTTTGTAATTTAAGTATGTTATCATGAATTTCTTCGGCGTCAGCGTTATCCATATTTCCTGTTATAAACTTGATAAGAGATCCTAAAGGATTGATAATACCACGTTTTTGCCGTTTTTCTGGGTAGAAATTTCTTAATTTTTTAGTTACAACTGATAATTGGTATTTCAAGTGTTCGTAATAATTGTTTAATACAGTGAAAATGTCGGGGGTAGCAGAGTTTATTGTTTCTTTTATTTTAGATAGGCTTTCATTTAATAAATCTACTCGATTAGATAGGGATTTGAGGTCAACATAGTGAAGGAATGTGTGGGAAGCGGTTTTAATTCTTGCTTGTCCTAATTTAAATGGGAGGATTCCAGGATTGTTGGATAGATTTTGGATTAGAACTTCTTGTGTCTTCGTCATTATTATGTACAGAGTCGAGAGTCTGTGAAATTATGCTGGTTTTAGAATTTTATTTTCTAAGATTTTGAATTTGTTTTTAGTCTTATTCTGTTTTTTAAAGTCATAGGTTTTTTTTGTCTGGGTCTTTTTATGTTACTTAGGTGGATGTTTGTAGAAGTGTTGCCGTGTTGTGGTTTTATTTCGGCGGTTTTTAGATTTGGATTAATTTTTTCAATTTCTTCTGATTTGAATTTGTTATTCGTTTTGCTTAGCTTTTGTTTATTTTTTGCGTAAATTGTTTTTCGAAATTTGTACAAGGAAACGTTGTGTGTTTTCAAATAATTTTATAATTTTTGGTTTTTGGGGATCAAAATTTACTTCTGATATAATAATTTGGTTTGTTCCGAAATTAACTGGTTTATCACAAATAGGTATTCCTACGATCGGATTTTCTGTGTTCGTGTGAACTGTTTCATCGTCTGAAATAATTGGCAATGTGAAGCTGGAACAACCACTTAGGCACAACTTAATGAAACTAAACGCGAAATGAAGTACTCATTAATTACTAATTTATTACGCAAAAATAAAATTTATTACTATTACCATTACCGAGAAAAGGGTGGTTGTTCCAGCTTCTGAGTGAAGCTAGCACAACCCCATTATTTTCAATTTTTTTTAATGTAATATTTAGTACTCATTAATTACTAATTAATTACACTAATCTATAATTTATTACTATGACCATTACCGAGAAATGGGAGGTTGTTCCAGCTTCTGAGTGAAACTAGCACAACCCCATTATTTTAAATTTTTTTTAATGAAATATTTAGTACTCATTAATTACTAATTAATTACACTAATCTATAATTTATTACTATTACCATTACCGAGAAAAGGGTGGTTGTTCCAGCTTCTCAGTGAAGCTAGCACAACCCCATAGAAAAAGTATATATATACACCAATATTTAGTACTCATCAATTACTAATTAATTACACTAATCTAGAGTTTATTACATACAATTTAAAAAAAGGTACTTGTTAAAATTAACAATTTTTAAGCGTTTTTCTGGAGTATCCGATACAAGTAGTAGTGGCGTAGTTGGTTAGTGCGCTTCGGCCCGCTGAGTGAAGTGAGAGATCTTGGGTTCCCCTGTCCTGTAATTAGATTTTGGTCTGTTGGAAAGTGTAAATTAGATAAAGAAATAAATAAACAAATACACACCGCATTAGTTGAAATATTATGTTCTGCCGGAATTTTCACATCAAATATGTTTGTAGCATACTGTAATTAATAAATATCAAGTAGATTGTTGTAGTAAACAACAATACCTTCTCAAATCAAATATACCATTTTAGAAGGCTTATGTTGGAGTAATAAATTGTTACATAATAAATAAACACCGCATTTATTATAATATTATATTTTCTAGCAGGTTTCACTACAAATCTGCATGTAGGATATTGTAATTCATAAATATCAAGATCATACAATTCCTTTTTGAATATACCATTTTAGAACGGTTGTGCTGCAGTAATAAATAGTTAAATAAAAAATAAACATCACAGTTATTAAAATATTATATTTTCTAGGAGGTTTTATTACAAATCTGCATGTAGGATACTGTAATGCATATATTTTAATACGATTGTTGCAGAGAACAACAATACCTGTATAAAGATACCATATTAAAAGGGTTGTGTTGGAGTAATAAATTGTTACATAAAAATTAATCACCGCAGATTTGATATATTATATTTTCTAGGCGTTTTCACTTCATATCTGCATGTACGATACGATAATTAAAAAATGTCACCATGATTGTTGTAGTGAACAACAATACCTGTTTAAATATACAATTTTAGAAGGGTTATGCTAGAGTAATAAATTCTTACATAATAAATAAACATCGCAATTACCAAATATTATATTTTCTAAGAGATTTCACTACAAATCTGAATGTAGGATACAGTAATTAATAAAAATCAAGATGATTGTTGTAGTGAACAACAACACCTTTATACAGATACCATTTTAGATGTGTTGTACTGGGGTAATAAATTGTTACATAGAAAATTAATACCGCAAATTTGAAATAATATATATTGTAGGTGTTTTCACTCCAAATCTGTGTGTCGGATACAGTAATTAATAAATATCAAAATGATTGTTCTTGTGAACAACAATACCTGTTTAAATATACTATTTTTGAAGAGTTGTGCTGGAGTAATAATAGATAAACACTGCAGTTATGAAAATATTATATTTTCTAGGGGTTTTCACCCCAAATCTGCGATAGATACTGTGATTAATAAATATCACGATGATTAGTGAACAACAATACCCGTTTGAATATCCCTATTCAGAAGGGTTGTGCTAGCGTAAGAAATTGTTACATAATTAATAAATACCGCGGTTAATTAAAATATTATATTTTCTAGGAGGTTTCACTACATATCTGCATGTAGGTTATTGTAATTAATAACTATCAAGATAATTGTTGTAGAAGACAACAATACCTGTTTAAATATATCTATTCAGAAGGGTTGCGGTAGCGTAATAAATTGTTACCTAATTAATAAATACCGCGGTTGAATAAAATATTATATTTTCTAGGAGGTTCCACTACATATCTGCATGTAGGTTATTGTAATTAATAACTATCAAGATGATTGTTGTAGTGAACAACAATACCTGTTTAAATATACCTATTTAGAAGGGTTGTGCTGGAGTAATAAATTGTTACCTAATTAATAAGTACCGCGGTTAATTAAAATATTATATTTTCTAAAAGGTTTTACTACAAATCTGAATGTAGGATACAGTAATTAATAAAAATCAACATGATTGTTGTAGTGAACAACAATAACTTTATAAAGATACCATTTTATATTTGTTGTACTGGGGTAATAAATTGTTACATAGAAATTGAATACCGCAGATTTAAAATAATATATTTTCTAGGCGTTTTCACTCCAAATCTGTGTGTCGGATACTGCATTTAATAAATATCACGGTGATTATTGTAGTGAACAACAATACCTATTTAAATATACCTATTCAGAAGGGTTGTGCTCGGGTAAAAAATTGTTACATAATTAATAAATACCGCGAATTAAAATATATTCTAAAAGGCTTCACTACAAATCTGAATGTAGGATACTGTAATTAATAAATATCAAGATGATTGTTGTAGTGAACAACAATACCTGTTTAAATAGACCTATTTAGAAGATTTGTGCTGGCGTAATAAATTGTATTGTTGTTTACTACAACAATCATCGTGATATTTATTTATTGCAGTACCCTACCTACAGATATGTAGTGAAACCTATTAGAAAATATAATTTTTTAATTCCGGTGTTTATATATTTTCTAACTATTTAGTACTCCCGCATAACCCTTCTAAAATTGTATATTTAAGCTGGTATTGTTGTTCACTACAACAATCACCTTGATATTTATTAATTAGAGTATCCTACATTCAGACTTGCAGTGAAACCTTTTAGAAAATATAATATTTTAATCAACCACGGTATTAATTAATTAGGTAACAATTTATTACGCCAGCACAACCCTTCTGAATAGTTATATTTAAACAGGTATTATTGTTCACTATAATAATCATCGTAATATATATTGATTATAATATCCTAAACAAAGATTCGGAGTGAAAACGCCTAGAAAATATAATATTTCATTTTTGTAGTGTTTAATTTCTATGTAACAATTTATTACTCCGGCACAACCCTTCTAAATAGGTATATTTAAACAGGTATTGTTGTTCACTACAACAATCATCTTGATTTTTATCAATTACAGTATCCTACATTCAGATTTGTAGTGATACCTTTTAGAAAATTTAATATTTTAATTAACCGCGGTATTTATTAATTATGTAACAATTTATTACGCCAGCACAACCCTTCTAAATAGGTCTATTTAAACAGGTATTGTTGTTCACTACAACAATCATCTTGATATTTATTAATTACAGTATCCTACATTCAGATTTGTAGTGAAGCCTTTTAGAATATATTTTAATTCGCAGTATTTATTAATTATGTAACAATTTTTTACCCCAGCACAACCCTTCTGAATAGGTATATTTAAATAGGTATTGTTGCTCACTATAACAATTATCTTGATATTTATTAATTACAGTATCCTACATTCGAATTTGTAGTAAAACATTATAGAAAATATAACATTTTAATCAACCGCCGGTATTTATTAATCAGGTAACAATTTATTACGCCAGCACAACCCTTCTGAATAGATATATTTAAACAGGTATTGTTGTTCACTGCAATAATCATTGTGATATTTATTAATTATAGTATCCTAATCAAAGATTTGCAGTAAAAGCGCCTGGAAAATATAATATTTAAATTCTGTAGTGTTTAATTTCTATGTAACAATTTATTACTCCAGCACAACCCTTCTAAATTGGTATATTTAAACAGGTATTGTTGTTCACTGCAACAATCATCTTGATATTTATTAATTACAGTATCCTACATTCAGATTTTAGTGAAACCTTTTAGAAAATATAATATGTTTTTCAACCGCGGTATTTATTAATTAGGTAACAATTTATTACGCCAGCACAATACTTCTAAATAGGTATATTTAAACAGGTATTGTTGTTTACTACAACAATTATCTTGATAGTTATTAATTATAATATCCTACATGCAGATATGTCGTGAAACCTCCTAGAAAATATAATATTTTAATTAACCGTGGTATTTATTAATTATGTAACAATTTATTACGCCAGCACAACCCTTCTGAATAGGGATATTTAAACAGGTATTGTTGTTCACTACAATAATCATCGTGATATTTATTAATTATAGTATCCTAAACAAAGATTTGTAGTGAAAACGCCTGGAAAATATAATATTTAAATTCTGTAGTGTTTAATTTCTATGTAACAATTTATTACTCCAGCACAACCCTTTTAAATAGGTTTAATTAAACAGGTATTGTTGTTCCCTACAACAATCATCTTGATATTTATTAATTACAGTATCCTATATTTAGATTTGTAGTGAAACCTTTTAGAAAATATAATATTTTAATCAACCGCGGTATTTATTAATTAGGTAACAATATATTACGCCAGCACAACCCTACTGAATAAATATATTTAAACAGGTATTGTTGTCTACTACAACAATTATCTTGATAGTTATTAATTACTATAACCTACATGCAGATATGTACTGAAACCTCCTAGAAAATATAATATTTTAATTAACCGCGATATTTATTAATTATGTAACAATTTATTACGCCAGCACAACCCTTCTGAATAGGGGTATTCAAACAGGTATTGTAGTTTACTATAATAATCATCGTGATATTTATTAATTATAGTATCTTAAACGTAGATTTGGAGTGAAAACGCCTAGAAAATATAATATTTTCAAAACTGCAGTGTTTTTATATTATGTAACAATTTATTACTCTAGCACAACTCTTCAAAG
Source organism: Stenolophus ochropezus (assembly GCA_035578165.1). Taxonomy (NCBI): domain Eukaryota; kingdom Metazoa; phylum Arthropoda; class Insecta; order Coleoptera; family Carabidae; genus Stenolophus; species Stenolophus ochropezus. The sequence goes on along the minus strand of JAQOWZ010000008.1, from coordinate 7,999,613 downwards.
ATGGTATATTTGATTTGAGAAGGTATTGTTGTTTACTACAACAACCTACTTGATATTTATTAATTATAGTATCCTACAAACATATTTGGTGTGAAAATTCCGGCAATACATAATTTTACATATTTTATTTCTTTATCTAATTTACACTTTCCAACAGACCAAAATCTAATTACAGGACAGGGGAACCCAAGATCTCTCACTTCACTCAGCGGACCGAATCGCACTAACCAACTACGCCATTACTACTTGTATCGGATACTCCAGAAAAACGCTTAAAAATTGTTAATTTTAACAAGTACCTGTTTTTAAATTGTATGTAATAAACTCTAGATTAGTGTAATTAATTAGTAATTGATGAGTACTAAGTATTGGTGTATATATATACTTTTTCTATGGGGTTGTGCTAGCTTCACTGAGAAGCTGGAACAACCACCCTTTTCTCGGTAATGGTAATAGTAATAAATTATAGATTAGTGTAATTAATTAGTAATTAATGAGTACTAAATATTTCATTAAAAAAAAAATTAAAATAATAGGGTTGTGCTAGCTTCACTCAGAAGTTGGAACAACCACCCTTTTCTTGGTAATGGTAATAGTAATAAATTATAGATTAATGTAATTAATTAGTAATTAATGAGTACTAAATATTTCATTAAAAAAAATTGAAAATAATGGGGTTGTGCTAGCTTCACTCAGAAGTTGGAACAACCACCCTTTTCTCGGTAATGGTAATAGTAATAAATTTTATTTTTGCATAATAAATTAGTAATTAATGAGTACTTCATTTCGCGTTTAGTTTCATTGAGTTGTGCCGAAATGGTTGTTCCAGCTTCACATTGCCGAAATAATTTCATCTTGATTTTCATTATCGGTTTGAACTACTAAAGAGACATTATCTAAATTATTTTCATTCTCTTGTTTATTGGTGCTAGAAAAATTTTTGTTAAAATTTTCTATGTATTCGAATATTCCTTCGGAGTTCTCATTTGTTTCGATGGCATTGATTTGAATACGAGATAATGCGTCTGCGTTTAAATTTAGTGAACCTTTTTTATAAACAATTTGGTATAGTGCTGGACAACATAATTGAGAATTGGATTACATCACCCCCTACTAGCATACCGTAAACATGGGATTATCCCCAAATTTATGGTACAGAAATGCAGGGACTGATTTCAAATTTTTAAATAGGTATATATAATACAGGTAAAAATGTTTGGTTTATACGTACTAAAACAAACAAATTTTTATTTTATTTATGTAAAAACTAATCCAGCCTAATGGGGAATGGTTAATTTTCTTTCCATTTTTGATCCTCATCACAGTTATAAGAATATGAAATTTTTATTAATACCGCCCCTACATATTTTCGACTCATCACCCGTTGTGAGGGTTAGCCGCATCCATTACCAAGCTTAAGGGATTAACCAAATATCTTGTCCTGTACTATAATCATATTCTTCTAGTTTAAGTCGCCATCTTACAAGTTTTGAATTGGGTTCTTTTAATGAAAACAACCATTGTAAAGGTCTGTGGTCCGTATAGATGACAAATTTACGACCAAATAGATAAGGCCTGAAATGTTTCACTGCCCATACTATGGCTAGTAGCTTTTTTTCAGTTGTGGAGTATTTAGTCTCTGAATCATTTAACGTACGGCTGGCATAAGATATAGGCAGATCTGATCCTACTTTTCCTTGTGACAGTACGGCACCAATCGCGAAATTGCTCGCGTCTGTCGTTAAAATGAAAGGTTTCTCGAAATCAGGGTGTTGCAAAATAGGTTCATTAGCTAACAAATTTTTACAGGTATTGAAACAATTTATGTAATTTGGATTTTGTGTATCGATTTTGGCGTCTTTTTTCAAGCATGAAGTTAAAGGTTTTGTTAGATTTGCGAAATTTTTTATGAATTTGCGATAATATCCGAGTAATCCCAAAAATGCTTTTATTTCTCGCGTAGTTTTTGGTAAGGGGTAATTTCTAATTGCTTTGATCTTCTCGGGGTTAGGTTTTATGCCGTCTGATGTAATTAAGTGACCTAAAAATGTGACTTCTGTTATTAGAAATTCGGACTTATCGAGTTGTACCTTAAGGTTACTTTCGCGTAATTTTTGGAAAATACTTTTTAAATTTGAAATATGCTCTTGAAGAGATGCAGAAAATACTATTATATCGTCCATAAAAACAAAGCAAATTTTGTTTAAATATTCTCGTAATATGTTATCCATAACTCGCTGAAAAGTGGCTGGTGCGTTCTTTAAGCCAAAAGGTGTTCGTAAAAATTCATAGTGTCCATGTTCTACGTTAAAAGCGGTTTTCTGTATGTCGTCCGGGTGCATTTCAATCTGATGAAATCCACTTGCCAAGTCTAATGTTGAAAAGTATTTTGATCGTCCAAGTCGGTCTAGAATGTCGGATATATTCGGGATAGGGTAACGGTCATCTACAGTCTTCTCGTTTATCTTGCGATAATCGACGACTATACGCCATTTTTGTTTGCCAGAAGCATCAACTTTTTTTGGAACGATCCAAATAGGTGATGACCAAGGCGAATCACTGGGTCGTATGATTCTCTGTTCTAACATGTTGTTAATTTGTTTCTCGACTTCGGGTTTGTGAATGAATGGATATCTATAGGATTTTGAGTGTACTGGAATTTCATCTTTTGTGATTATTCGATGTTTGATCTTGTTTGTAAAAGTTAGTGGAGTTCCTTCTCGATAAAATATATCAGAAAATGATTTGACTAATTTTGAAATTTGATGTGTTTCTTCCGTATTCATGTGGTCGGTTCTAATTAATTTAGTTAAGTCTGATTTGTCTTGATATTGGATATTATTTACATCGTCATTGACTGTGACATTAAATAATTCGAATTCAGAATTATTAAATGGGTTGGCATTAATTGGTTCGTACAAATAAATTTCTTGTGGTTCATATGTATTATTATAAATATCTACAGGGGCATAACCGTTTTGACAATTTGATAAACAATTTCTAATTAAACAATTCGAAATATTTGTGGGTGGTATTAATACATCGCCGTCGGGTGCATGTACTGGAATTTTTACGGTTTCGAGAGTGTTTGGTTCTATTCGAGCAAAGAACAATAATTTTTGTTTCGATTCGTAGTGTGATAGTTTTAAACTCGTGTTTGGGGTTTTCAAGATAGAATGTTTTATATTTAGTTCGACGTTTAAGTCTTTTAACGTGTCATATCCAATTAATCCATCGAAAAAGTGATGAAATTTAAACAAATAGAATTTTATATTTTTGTCGGTATTGAATTCGGGGAATGCTGGAATTTCAATACAAGAATCGCGTTTAGTAGTTTGAAATATTGAACTAATTGTAAAATTTTCCTTTTTAATAAATGGTTTAAAATATTTTTCTGAAAAGATCTGGATTTAAAAATGATTTTGTCGCTCCGGTGTCTATTAATAATTTTAAGGGTGGATTCGAAATTTTTATAAAGGGCAAATCTTTTTTATTATAGATGGAATGAATTTTATGTTTGGTTCTGAGACTGGCTCGTTTCGCAAAAATTTTGATTATTTTCATATGAGTCGGGTTCGTACACGTCGTATTCGGTTTCATTTGTGTCGACCGAAGTGTTTTGTCCGTATTGTTCGTAATTTTCCACTTCATTATAATTATCGTAATAATATTCTACTGGTTCGTAAAATTCGGTGGGCTCTACATTAAATAGTTCCTCGGATACAATTTTTTGTTGTCCGTTATTTTGGAATTTTGATACAGTACCATGTGATATTCCACTCATGGGGGTTGGTTTGGGAAATTGTTGACGGGTGGCTGAACCTTGTGGTTTCCACACGTTTGTAGGATTGGGTCTTGGTTGAGGTCTTCCAAATACTTGTTGGTTTGTAAAAGTTCTTTGAGGTTGAATTGGTCTAGGCTGTAAAGCTATTGGAGCACTGGGAAATGGTCGGGGTTGATTATAAAATTGTTGTTGCGGAGAATTATAGGTTGTTGGAGATTGATATCTCGGAAATTGCATTGGGATTTGTCTTTGAATGTGCATATTAGGCTGAGGTTTTTGAGTAATTTTATTATTGAAAGCGGGTCTTTGTAAATGTCTGATGTTATTTTCCGCTACTATATATTGTCTACTTTCTGCTAAACTAGTGGGCTTCATTGCGCGAATTGTTGAACCAAGTGGTTCTTTTAATCCAGCTAAAAATATTTTCAACGCATGTGTATTATAAAAATTTTTCTTTACTGTTTTAATTGTGTCTTCTGATTCATGAATTTCAACATAATTATGAAGAAAGCTTAAATTTTGCATTACTTTTGTGTAAAATTGAAGTGCTGATTCATCTTTTTGTCTCAGTTGATCTAAATCAAATAATAAGCCATTTTCATCTCGCTGGTCGCCGAAATGGGCAACTAACGTTTCTTTTACTGTTTTCCAGTCTTTGGTTATACAAGTAGTGTATACTTCGCGGGCTGCTCCGGATAATTTTGCATATATTCCGTATACTACTGTAATATTTTGAACGCAATGTAAATTTTCAGGTTTCGAGTCCCAATAAGATTTTATTAGGGCATTTGCAATTTCTAGGAATCCTGCTAATTCTACTGGATTTCCATTGAAGTTTGGAACGATTTCAAGTAATTTAGTTTTAAATTTGGGTATTTGTGACATATTTTCGCTTATAGATAAATTAGAAAGAACTGAATTAATTATTGTTAAATCTACTTTTTGATTTCTGTAAGAATTCGTAAAATCTAAGTCTAAATCTAACTCGTTCTCACTGTTTTCCGCGGTGGAAGGGTAAGATGAAAGCGAGGAGTCGGACATAAAAATGAAAACAACTCACACAACCAATTTGATGAAGAGTCGCATTCCTGGCTGATTTCCTCGATGGAGATCTGCTGGGTCGGAGGGTGATTCTCAGTATCCTACCGACTGCGCCAATTATTTTCGTGGTTCTGGTTTATGAGTTTTTAAAAATAATTATTTTATTCACAAATATTAAATTTAATGTTTTCAAAGCAAGATACAAGTCCAGACTGAATATAATATTTCTTTACAATCTTTTACATGTGTTTTAGATACAGAGTAATATAATATGATAACATGATAACAGGATGTCGGGAACTGCTGATGGTTGCAACTCCTGGGCAGGTAACATACATATATAAAAAATGGTAATTTAAATTAATCATCATTTTTCTGTCTAAATGCTTTTTAATTTATACTTATAATTATAGAAAGGTTGGCAGTATCCTTAAATATGAGTTGTATGGTTAAGCTTAATATTATACACAAACTAATATATTTAACATAATAAATTCAATTCCATCTTAAATGCCTTACAATTTCATATGTACACGTAGCTATATATAAAATGACAATCTAAATTAATCATCATTTTTCTGTTTAAGTGCAACTTTGTACTTTATGCTTATAATTATAGAGTGGATGGCAATAACTTCAAATATGGGTTGTATGGTAAAGATTGATGTTATACACAAACAAATATATTTAACATAATATCATAAATTCCATCTTAAATGCCTTAGAATATCTTATGTATACTTATCTAAATATAAAATGAAAATCTAAATTAATCATCATTTTACTGTCTATATACAACTTTATACTTTATGCTTATAACTATAGAGTGGTTGGCAAGAACAGCAAATATATAGGTTGTATGGCTAAGCTTAATATTCTACACAAACAATTGTATTTAACATAATATTTTCAATTTTATCGTAAATGCAAAACAATATCATATATATACTTACGTATATATAAAATGACTATCTAAATTAAACATAGTTTTTCTGTCTAAATGCAACTTTATACTTTATGCTTATTATTATAGAGTTGTTTGCAATAACTTCAAATATGGGTTGTACGGTTAAGCTCGATATTATACACAAACTAGTATATTTAACATTATATCTTCAATTCCATCTTAAATGCCTTAGATTATCATATGTATAACTTACCTATATATAAAATGATAATCCAAATAAATCATAATTTTTCTGTCTAAGACCAACTTTATACTTTTTGAATAAAATTATAGATTGTTGGCAATTATTTTAAATATGGGTTGTATAATTAAACTTGATATTATACACAAACAATTGTATTTAACATAATATATTCAATTTTATCTTAAATGTGTTACAATATCATATGTATACTAACCTATATGTAAAATGACAATCTAAAATAATCATCATTTTTCTGTCTATGTCCAACTTTATAATTTATGCTTATAATTATAGAGTGGTTAGCAATAACTTCAAGTTTGAGTTGTACGGTTAAGCTTGATAATATACACAAAGAAATGTATTTAACATAACATCTTCAATGTCATCTTAAATGCCTTACAATATCATATGTATACTTACCTATATATAAAATGATAATCTAAATTAATCATCATTTTTCTGTCTAAGTGCAACTTTATACTTTATGTTTATAATTATAGAGTGGCTGGGAATAACTTCAAATATAGGTTGTATGGTTAATGCTTGATATTATACACAAACAAATGTATTTAACATAATATCTTCAATTCCATCTTATATGCCTTTCAATATCATATGAATACTTACCTATATATAAAATGACAATCTAAATTAATCATCATTTTTTTGCCTAAGTACAACTTTATACTTTATGCTTATAATTATAGGGTGGTTGGCAATAATTTCAAATATGGGTTGTATGGTTAAGCTTAATATTATACAGAAACAAATGTATTTAACATAATATCTTCAATTCCATCTTAAATGCCTTACAATATCATATGTATACTTACTTATATATATATATATATATATATATATATATATATATATATATATATATATATAATGAAAATCTAAATTGATCATTATTTTTCTGTCTAAGTGCAACTTTATACTTTATGCTTAAAATTATACACTGTTGGCAATAATTTCAAATATGGGTTGTATGGTTAAGCTTGATATTATACACAAACAAATATATTAAACATAATATCTTCAGTTCCATCCTTTATATAAAATGACAATCTAAATTAATTATTATTTTTCTGTCTAAGTCCAACTTTATACTTTATGCTAAAGATTATATATTGATGGCAACTATTTTAAATATGGGTTGAATGGTTAAGCTTGATATTATACGCAAACAAATGTATTTAACATAATATCTCCAATTTCATGTGAAATGCCTTAGATATCATATGTATACATACCTATATATAAAATGACAATGTAAATTAATTTAATTTTTTTTGTATAAGTCCAACTTTATACTTTATGCTCATAATTATATAGTGGTTCGAAATAACTTCAAATATTGGTTGTTTGGTTTGTATTGTATTGTATGTATTCGAGGGTTTAATCGTTTTGTCGCTTTTTGCCAACGCGACCTAGAAGATCTATTGTAACCCAACTCTTACTTAGTTTTCCGGAAGTAGATCCAGATTTTTGATGAAGCCGATTATGGCTCCAGTAGTCAAGTTCTTGATCTCATCTGCCGTAAGATACTTTTACCTAGTTGATTGAGTCTCTGCACAGTTACGGCTGGGCATTCACACAGTATGTGTTCTGACGATTCTTCGTCCTCTTCACAGAGTCGACAGGTTTCATTTTCAGCTATACCAATTTTGTGCAAATGGTACTTTAAAGGACAGTGGCCAGTGAGAATTCCTGTCATTATATTAAGATCCTTTTTGCTGAGAGCTAGTAACTCTTTGGCGTTTGTCGAAGCTGGGGAAATGAATTTCCGAGCTTGATTGAGGCCTGGAATATTTTTCCAATATGATTCCTCCCAGTTTTTGACCACCTTCTTATAGTGGCTTTGTGGAAGACCACATGAAGGTTCCGGCCCGTGGTATGAAAGTTTAGCCCCTTTTATTGCAATTTCATCAGCTTTCTCGTTTTCTAGGATTCCCTCGTGCCCTGGTACCCACCATAGGGTGACGTGGTTTGCTTCGGATAGCAATTGGAGGGTCTCCCTGCAGTTCCAGACTAGCTTTGATTTACATGTGAAGGCATTCAATGCCTTTAAAGCTGCCTGACTGTCTGACATTATATTTATTAATGCTCTTTTTAGACCTTTCTCAAAGTTTATGTGAGTACAGAGATTTATTGCATAAATCTCAGCCTGAAAAATTGTGGCGCAGGTGCCTATGGATTCCTTAATTCGGCAATCTGGGCCAAGCACACCTACTCCAGTTCCTCCTGTATCTAATTTTGAACCATCAGTGAACCAGGACAAAGAATCCCTTACAACAGGTCTTTCCGTTGCCCATTCAAGGCGATTACCAATAACAACCTTATACTTCTGGTCAAAATTGTATTTTGTTGCCATCTTATCACAGACAGACAAGGCCAGTTTATCTGGTTGTACTTCCCTCAGAATTTCCAATTGGCCTACGAAATCTCCGGGAATAAAGTGTTTCGTTCTGCAGAGAGTCAGTGCCTGTTGCTTCGCCTCTTTTTTCACCTGAATGTGTAGAGGTGTTAGCCCCAGAATCACTTCCATTGCTGCAGTCGGACAGGTACTCATAGCACCTATAATACTGAGGCAGGCCATGCGTTGTAGTTTCCGCAGTGACGCCTGTGCTGTAATTTGTTTCACTTTTGGCCACCATACAAGTGACGCGTAGGTGATCATGGGTCTTACAACACTAGTATATGCCCAATGGCTCATTTTTGGCTGTAGTCCCCAGTTTTTACCCAGAAGCCGACGGCATGTGTTTAACGCCATTGCTGATTTCTTTGTAATCTTGTTGATGTGTGAGTTCCATGTGAGTTTTTGGTCTAGAATGATTCCTAGATAGTTAACCTCTGTAGAAAATTCAATTCTAGTACCCTTCAAGTAGGGAGCTTGAAGATTTAGCTTCCTCCTCTTTGTGAAGGGGACGATTGTAGTTTTGGTAGGGTTTACACTAAGTTCATGTTCCAGGCACCACTCATGCACTAGATTTAGAGCTTTTTGTGTAAGGTACGAGAAAGTGGTGTCACTACGTCCTCTGACCATAATTGCAACGTCGTCTGCATATCCGTTTGCAAAATAGCCAGCTTTATTGAGCCTATTTAGGAGGTCACCAATGACAATGCACCAGAGTAGAGGTGATAGAACCCCACCTTGTGGGCATCCTCTGTTGGTTTTTATCACAACTGATTCTCCTCCTATCGAGGCTGTAATCGTTCGACTTTGCAGCATGGCTTTTATATACTCCACTACAGCTGGGTCGAAACCTTTTGACCTAGTAGCTCTTTCAATGGATTTATAGGTGGTGTTATCAAAGGCACCCTCAATATCTATTAATATTCCCAGAGCTATTTTTTTTGTCATAAAGGTTTTCTCTATTTTATTGACAAGGCTATGGAGAGCCGTAGTTGTCGATTTTGCTTCCTGGTAAGCAAATTGATTTACGTTTAGTGGTGAAGCAGTTATCACTTCATTCCTAAGGTATTGATCTAAGACCTTTTCCATACCTTTCAGTATAAATGATGATAAACTAATGGGTCTGTATGACTTAGGCTGGACGCTTGGACGCCCTCCACCTTTAGGTATAAAGACCACATTAATTTTCCTCCACAATGTGGGAATGTATCCTAACTTTAGGCTTCCCTTGTATAGTTCGCAGAGTATTGGCAGTATATCCTTTATGCATTTCTGCAAAAGTGCCGAAAAAATGCCATCTCCGCCAGGAGTTTTGTAGGGTTTGAAAGTATTTATCGCCCATTCAACTCTGTTTTCTGTAAAAATATTATTAGCAGTGTTAAGACTGTTAATTAAACTTAGCTTAGTTGTAGCTTCGGAAGAGTTGTCCTCCTCCTTAACTGGCCACGACGATCCTGGGAAGTGTGTGCTTAACAGAAGTTCCACTGTTTCCTTTGAATCTGTCGTAAAGTCCCCGTCTGGTTTTTCTGGATAGGACTTTCTGAAGGCGAGCTACCGTGGGCGTTTCTGATAAGCCCTCACAAAAACTACGCCATGCATTCCTTTTAGATCTGCGAATTTCTTTATTATATGAGGTTAGGGCACTTCTATATTGCTCCCAGCTCTCATCGCTGCCACTGGTTTTGGTTTTATTGTATAACCTTCTAACATTGAGTCTTTGTTTACTTAGCTCCTCGGTTCACCAAAGTACTTTCCTAGTACTTTGTCGAAGCTTTACTGTGCAGCTGTTTTCATATGCTGTGTGTAGCGCATAATGAAAGTCAATAGAGGTTGTTTCTAGTTTCTCAATTGGGTTTATATTAATTTTCGTAAGTTCTTCCACTTCACTTCATACAAAACCTAGTTAGTTTCGGATTACGAATCGGAGTTTTATGTTCTTTATTAGTCTTTATCTCGAACCTTAAATATCGATGATCCGATATTGAGGCTTCATTTAAAACATCTTGATCGTTACAGTAGGTTAACTTACCTACTGGTGTAGTAAGTTTCCTTACTACGCCTCCATACACATGAGGTTCTTGAACTAGCACTATATCGGTGTTAGTGGTGGGGAATGTTTTGTTCAACACATCAGAGGCAGTTTTGCAGTGTTGAAGATTCACTTGCAGCATCTTTATATTACTGCTGGACATCACGTTTTGTTCAGAGCCACGTCGCATCTAGGAACTTGTTTCCCTTTGTGCGTGATTCCGACGGCCGGTGGTGGAGTGTGTAGGTGTGGGATTGGGTAGAGGATTTGAGGCAGCCTCTTTACCTTTACCTACTTTTAATCTGGAATTACTTCCTGCCTCCTTTTTTTATGTTAACCTTACTTGTAGCAGTGCTGGTAGTGGCTTTTTTGGCAGTGACGTCGATAGGCTTTTTGTTGGGTTGTTTACCCTTTAGCCTGATCGTTGTCTGGCCAAATTTATAGCTGATTTTGAAATCAGCTTTTTTAAGGGTGTTTAAAGACGTCAAGTCTATGGACAGTGTAAGAAGTACTGCCGAGCCCTCATCTGTCCTCTTTGAAACCCTCCACTGCTGCGTATCCAGGCCCTCGTTTTGGCCATGTATCAGATTCAATATCTGATCTGTCGGGTTGTGTTTGCTGTTGGGGAAATAAGCATTTACAATGCTGGACTTTGGTAAATCCTTTTCCTCCACAGCTTTTAGATGGGCTCCTTCCCAAGGCTTTAAGCTAACGACTTTACCTAATAGCCACTCGGCGGTAGCTTTGTCGGCGCAGTTGACGCTCAGCCATCCGGACTTGAAGGTTGTCCCTAGAAACTTAGGCTTCACAGAGCCTTTAGCGTCTTTAATGAATAAATCTAGGATTGCATCCTGAACTTTCGTCAGCTGTCCTGTTTCCTCCGGATAATTATAGTGCAGGATGCCGACGCGTGTGCCCAGGATTGCCTGTACAAAGCTCACAGACGGCGTAGCCTTATCAGGTGGTGGCGGAGCACCACTGCTGGGTTGGCCTTTAGCATCTGTTTTTTGCCTTTTAACAAACATTTCGGGCGTTGATTTCTCGGACCGGGTCCGTTTTGGACCCTTATCCTTCATGGGTTGAAAAGCTTTGACACGTGCTTCGTCAGCACTAAGCCCACTTTTTATCAATCAACTTCTCGAGTTTGGAAGTGGATGGAGTTGGGCTACGTAGGAGCTCCTCTTCCATAGTCACGACGTCCATGGGACTTGAATCTCTTAGGACCTCTAGAGAAACATCTCTTTGACTTCCACTCATCCTATTGTGTCATATTGACACAGCAACATATGCTTTTTATAAGTGGGGTTATGTGCAGTGCACGTGTGTGAAAAATTTGAAAATTTTGAATATATTTTATGAAATTGATAATATATATATATATATATATATATATATATATATATATATATATATATACAGTGTGTGCAAGGAAATGCGGAACATAGGACTTTAACATGGGATTTCAAAAAATTGCGGATACTCTCTCTCCTGATAGATTTAGAACAAAACTGCAAGAGTACAAAGGTGTTCAAAATTAAATTCTACGTCAGGTAAGATCATAATTGTTGCAACAGCACGCCAACAGTACGTGATATATTAAATATAAAATGTAACATTTTCGTTAAAAATCAGACACCCATGGAAATAAAAGAAAAAATCTATGTGTCAATTATGACAGTTAGTAACCTTACTTTGTGTTCAATATTTTTTTAAATTTTATTTGTACTGTTTTTTTTAATATTAACACGTTGTTAAAGAAATGAATATAATTTCAACTTAAATAATATTAAATTATAGACAATAAGTATTACAATTAGCAAAAATTCTCTAAACTGACAGATAGATATTTTCTTTTATTTCCATGGCTATCTGATTTTAAACGAAAGTATAACATTTTATATTTAATATATCTCGTATTACAGGCGTGCTGTTGCAACAATTATGATTTTATCTGACATAGAATTTAATTCTGAACAACTTTGTACTCTTGCAGTTTTTCTCTAAATCTATCAGGAGAGAGAGTATCCGCAATTTTTTGAAATCCCATGTTAAAGTCCTATGTTCCGCATTTCTTTGCACACACTGTATATATATATATATATATATATATATATATATATATATATATATATATATATGTTACCTGTCC